>CM040394.1:45382818-46657600 GCA_022702515.1 Ilyophis sp. 1 JC-2022
GTGTCCAGGATCATCATCAGAGCATTGCACCTGGGTATTTATGTGCCAATGTTGATCCAGGATTATCACTACATCGTTCATCCTGTGAATAGATTTGCAAATGTTGATCATGGATATATTTTACTATGTTTATCCAGGATGATCATCACATTATTGATCCCAGATAGATTTGCTAATGTTGATCCAGGATGGTCATCACATTGTTGATCCTGGATAGATTTGCTAATGTTGATCCAGGATGATTATCACATTGTTGATCCTGGATAGATTTGCTAACGTGGATCCAGGATGGTCATCAAATTGTTGATCCTGGATATATTTGCTAATGTTGATCCAGGATGGTCATCACATTGTTGATCCTAGATAGATTTGCTAATGTTGATCCAGGATGGTCATCACATTGTTGATCCTAGATAGATTTGCTAACGTGGATCCAGGATGGTCATCACATTGTTGATCCTGGATAGATTTGCTAACGTTGATCCAGGATGGTCATCACATTATTGATCCCGGATAGATTTGCTAATGTTGATCCAGGATGGTCATCACATTGTTGATCCTGGATAGATTTGCTAACGTTGATCCAGGATGGTCATCACATTGTTGATCCTGGATAGATTTTCTAACGTTGATCCAGGATGATCATCACATTGTTGATCCTGGATAGATTTGCTAACGTTGATCCAGGATGGTCATCACATTGTTGATCCTGGATAGATTTGCAAACGTTGATCCAGGATGGTCATCACATTGTTGATCCTGGATAGATTTCACTAAGGGTTCCATTCACACACTTGGCGACTGCATGTCCTTGCTGCTTTACAGGAGTCATGCAATACTTTTGTATGTTGTAAAATATTATAAACAAAATTTACATTTTGATCCACTACCCTTGTTATCTATCATCCCTTGTGTGTAATAATCCTGGATAGGATTCATTCTTCCACAATTTTTTAAACATACTGAATAGAACAAATTAAGAATTTTAATATATGATGAACAAATTATTTAAAATAGGAAAAATAGCTTGATCCCATAATGAAACCAGAATGAGTACACTGGATCATTAGCATAGCCTATCTATCAAAAAACTGGATACAATATTTTTTATGTGAAATGGCAACAAATTGGATAAATTAAATAACTTTAGTCACTCGCAAAATATTGGGGAAATAGGATTAAGAAAAATCTATATGATCATACTGGATCAATATTTGCAAATCTATCCAGGAACAACATCACGATGATGGTCCTGGATCATCAACATGAACAAATCTATCCAGGATCAACAATAGGGCTGGGCGATATACAACATCGATAATTATCGAATCAACGGCCATCTTTTTTTCTTTATGTATACCCGATATACGGCAGTAAACAGCCAAACTTCAGAGGCCGCTTGAAATGCTTCCGGAAAAAAGCATCACCGGTGATATCTATTGAGTGTTAATAAGACAGTCAACTAGATGCCGTGCAGCTTCCATGTGATCATGTGATGTGTTTTTGTCAATTGCACGAAAGGTGCAACGCCTTTCTGTGATTGTCCGTCTTATCAACACGCAGTAGACAGTGATGACGTTTTTTCCCCGGAAAAATTTCACACAAGTTTTGAAGTTTAGATTACTACCAAAGATTTTAGATATATGACAAGATACGCAAATGGCGCTTTTCCCCATTGGATGTTTTGTCCGCACAAAAGGAAGTGATCAGGCATGCGCAGTAGTGTTTTCAGTTAGCTTGGCAACTAAAGCTACATAACCTATGCTTAGAGTGACGCGCATCTGCCCAGCGCTAGCCAAATTTAAAGTTGGTTTTCACTGGATAGTAAAAATCATAACGGGTTGTAAGTAGTAGTACTGGGTCCTGAAAACCTAGGCATACATAATCTGAAAAGAAAAGAGAGACTTTTAATTTTGTCTGTCTGATAATGACCCATTTAGCAAAATGTTTTGTAAAAACTCCATTGACTTCCATTCATTCAATAAGTGCCTGTTTCAATGCTCCGCCTACCCTCTTTGTTACTACCGCATCAGTTATAATTATAGAAAAAAAGACTAAAAGAAAGGCAATACCCCACATGGTGGCAACGGCCGTTATTTCAATCAATAATTATCGCTGTGATATATCGCCCAGCCCTAATCAACAATGTGATACTCATCCTGGATCAACATTAGAAAACATGCCCTGGATCAACATATCAATGATGGTCCTGGATCAACATGAACAAATCTATCCAGGATAAACAATGTGATAATCATCCTGGATCGACATGAGCAAATCTATCCTGGATCAACATGAACAAATCAATCCAGGACGAACAATCATCCTGGATCAACATTTTAAAAAAATCTATCCAGGATCTATACATGATCAACGTGGCAAGTTTCAACAAACATGGCAGGATTTGCCTGTGGAACGGTTTGCCTCTTGTCATTATATCTGCACCCTCCATCTCCTCCATTTAAATCTCAACTCAAATCCCATCTTTTCTCACTTGCTTTCAATCCCACTTGAGATCTGTCATAGTTGTTGTGTATTCTATGCATTATTGCCTTGTTTTTGTGTATGTTTTAAAAATTTTATCCATTGTCATTGATATCCATGTATTTTATGAATTTTACAGCACGTTGGTTTACGGTAGTCTTTTTAAATGTGCTTTATAAATAACTTGACTAACGTAAAGCAGTTTGTATAATTGTTACGCTAAGAAGGCTCTAGCCTAACTATTAACAGGCTCACTTTTTAGCCTAACTAGCAAGCTAACTAGGGAGCTAACTAGCTAGCTAGCTTTGCTCAGCTTGGCACTGCATTAATACAAACTACTAAGAGTGATCATTTAAACAGGTGCAGCTAAAATATTTTCAGTAAATCAAGGATTTTGTTCAATGTTATTAACTTAAATGGGGAGCTACACAATAGGTTAACTCTCTGAAAAAACGGTTAACCGTTCTGAAATTTTTTGAAATGGCTGTCAGGCAAACACTGATGACATCAGTGGGCAATGATTGGTTAATAGTAATGTTGTTCCAGGAACAACAATAGTGATGTTTATCTAGGAGCATATCCTGCTTGGCTCAATCACATCGTGCCATGTTGTACATTGTACTAAAATGGAGAGAACTCATCCTAGGTACTGCATGGCAGAGTTATGGGGTTACATTATACTTTGTGCAGAACTGTAAAATTAATTGTGTGGCAAATGTACTGCAGCATATAGCCATGTTAAAAAATATATATGTTTTATTTAGGGGGTTGTGTCTTATGGTACTCCCTGTTAGCCCAGCATTTATATAAAACTGTGTTCTTCAAGAGTTTTCCAATCAAAAATCTTATAAAACTTCAGCTCTGGCATTATTGGTAAAGGCTTACCCAGCAGCTACTACTTGCTAAAGGAGTTTCCCGTTCAGTGTGACTGTTGGTTCATTGGCAGTCTGGACATTAATCCATTCTTTCGGATCGGTGGTTTCCATCAGATATGAAAGTAACTGTTCCACGTTTTCCACTGCGGGTACACTTTTATAGGTTTGCCTTGGCAACAGGATAAGAAAGCTGAAGATGAGGCAGCCTAAATCATTGAATCCTCAGATTTCAATTGTGCAATGTCATGAGAACGAAATTATGATGCAGATTATTTACTACCCTGCTTAACAATCAGATCTGAGGTTTCCTTTCATAACATGTGTGTGTGTGTGTGTGTGTGCCTGTGCGAGTGTGTGCCTGTGCGTGAACGTGTGTGTGTGCGCGTGCCTGTGTGTGTGTGTGCCTGTGCGAGTTTGTGCATGAACGTGTGTGTGTGTGTAGCTGTGTGTGCGTGTGTATGTGTGTGTGTGCATGTGTGTGTGTCTGTGCATGTGTGTGTGTGTGCTGAACATTCATTTTACTGCCTGTCACCGTCTAGGCAGATGGCTAAAGGTGCATCTCTGCATTTGTGAGAGCACAGAGTAGCCAATGAGGATAAACTTCACTGCCTTATTTTCTCCAGTAACTGTCAGAAACACCCACTCACACAGCAGGATGTACAGTAAATGGAAGTTTATGGAAGCCCTGGGATGGTTAGACTGAGAATGGATAGGCCGAAAAAAACACCAGGCTTCAGTCATCAGACATCCACTACAGAAATTAAGCATGCTGTCCAAGCCAGGCATTCCCAAACTTTTTGAGCTCACTACTCGTTTAGCGTAGATTTTCACAAGTTAATATGGAATTTTTATGTTTTTCAATTGCACATGCACTGAAACTAGTGAAGTGCATATCGCAGAAGTAACATTTTTGACATTCCTGTATACAGTGAGATTTATTACACAACCCACCAGTGGGTTTTGACCCACAGTTTGAGAAGTCAGTACCTTATTACGCTGGTTCTTAAAGGATAAGGCTGGCATCTTTCATTATTTATCTTATTGTCACAACTATTATCATGAAAAACATGGCCAGGGTAGTTTTTACCAAACTAAGTAAATTGTACATTTCGATGGGGACTACGTACTTTCAGTATTTTGCTGTGTCGCATTTGTATACATTCGATGTGATAGTGAATAGGCAAACCGAGGGAAGCCACGAAACACAGGCAATAGGCCATAGACAGCAGTAGCTACTAGCTGTGTTTTGGAAGTTTAAACTAAACTTTCCATTTCTGTGCAACTTCTGCAAACTCTGCATGGGCCAATGAAGTTCTCGGTACCCGATTATAGAAATGTTCGGCTTTTATTAAAAAAACGCCAGCCTTACCCTTTAAACTTTTTAATATAGGCAACCAAATAAGAAATACTTTTTAATTTCAGTACCCAAATTAGAAATGTAGTGCCTTCAGTGACCCAAATACATACACTAGCATACAGTGCTTAATTTCTGACTCAGAAGGTGCCGGAACAAAAGGTGCACGTGTGAGGGAGGTGACTGATGTGTCTCGGAGGTCCCAGAACAGAAAACATTATTGAGATTCTGATTGCGGAGAAATGAGGACCTGTGGGGGCGGGGATGTGGGTAAATTGTGATCGCAGCCCGAGGTTGGCGGTGGAGGTAGAATGCAATTGACGACCCGGGGGGGGTAGATGGCGATCACAGACAGGCGGGTTTGGGAAGCAATAGCGATCCGGTGTCAGATCCTACGTGGGAGGAGCCGGACAGTCCAAAACTAAGAGGTCCCAGATCCTGCTCTGCCAGCATCTTAGATCCAACATTTAGCTCATTATGCAATTGAAACAGGCTTTCCACATCAACAACTGTTAGAATCAACCTGCTTTGCATTTGTGCTTCTTTTAAAAATGTATTGGTACAGCTGTAGGTGGTTTCAAACAGAATTAAATGAGGTCTACAGTACGTGGGTGAGAGTGGAGAATTTTTGCTTCGTCTCTGTGCTGCTAGTGTGCAGTAACCCCTGAATATTTATCCTAGTAAACAGACAGTCTGGTCATAACCGTTTAATTTAGGGTAATTATCATGGGATTCAACCTGCTAATTAATCAGTTAAACTGCATGTCCTACAAAAATGTAACTGTCACTGAGCACCCCACAACCAGCAGTCCTATTCAGGGATCCCACAAAAAAATATAAATGTAAATGAAATGGCCAACATAAACAACATACAGATAATGATATGGCATGAGCAATTATTAATTATCAAAAATAATAATAGACTGCAATTCAAATAACACACACAAAGACACAAGCATGCACACATGCGCACATATAGGTACACAGACACACACAGGCACAGACAAACACATCTATAAACCTTGGCTTAAATGTGAGATGCATGCACACGAGCCACTTCAAGCTGATTGGAGTCTCAGTGGAGTCGTAGTCTGGCTCAGAATGAACAGGAGAAACATAAACCTGACGCATCCACATAAAGCATCCACATAAAGCTTCTGACTGCTTTGCAAGCCAGTTCTTAACGTTTTTTTAAAAACACTTATACATAATACAATCTTTCCTGTAATCAAAATAATTTAACCCAATTTCGTAGTTCAAAGGTAAGTTGTTATAGCTTGTTTGGGGGGGTCCAATCACTGGGACATCCATGACTCCTGTGGTCATGTGGTTATGTACCCACAATGCACCTGCAGAGCTGCGCATGAATGGTCCTCCCCACAGCGAACAGTAACCGCAAACAAAACTGCACAGCAAGCATTCCCATTTGGGACAAAGTAGGGGTAGGAAGCAATAATGTAAGTAATTCATTGCGGAAGACCCACAGGGCAGGCTGAAATAGATTTATGCCATCATGTAAAAAATAAATAATTGCTGCTGCAGATGGGAGATTCTTACTTACCGTTTACTGACGTGCATTAACAACACACGTGTGTATCCTACCGTATTTAAAGATTGCTAATATCCCTGGTGTGCAATCTGTCTTTAGTTTTCACATGCTGTGAAGTTGGATACTAAGCTACCACAAAACATTATTGCAACTTGTTTCAGCTGTCAGGTTTAGGTTTAGAAAATAGAGAACCAAACGCAAAAGATAAGGATACAGAAAGCGTATCTAGTTATAGATATGTAACCCTACAATGACAAGTGGCAATAACAAGACCAAAACCACCATTCAAAAGGGATTACAATAGTGTATTTAAACAAGGTTCAGATAATTGACTTATCTTGTTCAAATCTTCTGTTGAACTGTAGCGTATAAGAATACATACATTAACCATATACTGTGTATATATATATATATATACTCAATAAACTTCACAATTTGAATAAAGAAAACTTATACAATATTACTAGGTAAACACAAGCACTTAAATATTAGTCTATGCTGCACAGCAATAGCAATACAATGTATTTGTACGAATATACCTATACAACAACAAAAAAATGTAATTTGAATTACAAACCCAAAGACTTAACACTGTTATTAGGAGGTTGTAATTAATACATTTAAAAAATAAAGTTCTGACTCCTTGTCTTCAGAGGGAAAATGTAAATACAAAAAAAATAGCGCTGGGATTCCAAAAAAGTAAAAAGAAAAGAAATTACTGCAGCAATTGAACGGGTACCCGTGTGAATGAATGCAAAATCTTACTTGGACTCCGTTAAAACAGTCACGTGCGTCTTAAAAAAAAAACAAGGTACGTGGAATTCCTTCCGTCCCTGACGTAGGTGAAATGAAGGAGAAGGGGGGAGGATCCAGTGGCGATGGATAACACTCACGGTGAATGGATGGCACTTACAATGGCACCAATCTATTATCAAAACAGTGATTCAGTCATGCACATGCAGGCAGGAGATGATTAAACGCTGGATATATCTCTAAATGGCACTGATGATAGTCATGCATATAACAATTGCGAGTTTCACGGTCATGCGCAAGCACACCATACCGGCTTTCCGTAGACTGGCGCGTGCTGCCAAACTCCAGTACATTACCGATTTAGACAAATTGAACAGAACAATTACATAACTAGGCATTTTGTTTAGCTACACTTCGATTACGAGTGTATAATTTTACCTCTTAGCTAACATGCTAAACATTAATATCTGACAGGTTATCGTCGAGTATCTTTTTAATTTAACATACCGTAGCCAATAGCTAGCTAACTAACGAGACAGTAAAACCGAAGGGGGTCATGCAACATTTTCCACCATTTCATCCAAAACACACATTTCTCAATAAAATGCATGAATGAAACTAAACAAAAGCAACTATATTCACAAAACAGATCATGCATTGTGCAGAATTTGCATGCACATTTAAAATACAATGCTTAATATAACCACACTTCGACATGCAGCATTTTCTTAGCTTGGCTAGAAAATGTTTCTTAGCAAAACGGCAGGAATATGCGATCATTTCACTATATAATAAATTCGGAAAATTATAGGTTAAGTGCTTACCTATTATCAAAACAGTGATTCAGTCATGCACATGCAGGTAGGAGATGATTAAACGCTGGATATATCTCTAAACGGCACTGATGATAGTCATGCATATAACAATTGCGAGTTTCACGATCATGCGCAAGCACACCATACCGGCTTTCCGTAGACTGGCGCTTGATTCAGTACCTCTCACTAATATATCCAATAGAAAAGCCGTAAACAGTGCAGATTGCTGAAAAATATACTGTCGTGATTTACTTGTGGTAAATTTAAAAAATCAAGACTATCTCTTAAAGAGATACACCCTTTTCACATTACTAGACCAGTAATTTAGTAATCTGCTTCTGAAAACTTTGTGGGTTACAGATACGCCACAGAAGCGGAATTAAACCGCACTAGTAGAAGGGAAACGCAAATGCGGAAACAAAACTTCCCTAGCACAAGACTAACACAAAACAACCTCAAACGGAGGCGGAGATTCGCTTAAACAGCGAGAAACTAACAACAAAAGAAATGACCTCACGCACTAATTGATCTGCGTGTATCAGAGGTCGAGAACTGAAAAGAAACGAACCAAAATAGCAAGCCTGTAACTACAGCTCTCTTTGTTTTCTTTCTTTTTTTTATAAAACCCTATACCGGCTTTCTAGTCCTACTGCAACGTCAATCTAGAAGCACCGGAAAGCGGAAGTCAAGCTCTATTTATAGCCGACGGAAACCAAACACAGGTGTAGGAGATAATGACCTGGAGAGATCCAAACACCGGGACGGAGGAAGAAAAAATCCGATAGAGCTTCAGACGACGCCAAACAGAAAACAATGGTAGAAAACAAAAAGAGACAGCCACTACCCATGACACAGCATCCCTGTAAGTTTATGCTACACAACAATAGTTTTACCACCTGCGACTGATAACTTTTCAGGCTAGTCTTGGATCAAGATCACACTGCAAATAATTTGGCGAGCTGGATACAGCTGAGGATTATCGTCATCTTTCCTGATTTAAAAAAAGAAAATGCATGGTTGACGCACCCATTGGTTGATGGACTCAATTATATCCACCACCTTAGCATGGGAGAATTAATTTTTCATACTCCCATGCAACTCACATCACGTTAACAACCAGCGATGTCTGTAGAATCATTATGAAATACAGGGAGATGCTCTGTCTGCCCAACTTTTAGTAAGATATTCAAGGAAATGGATGTAAAAAAAAATACATATTTGTGTAGGATTTATTTGGCTATATGGTGGCGCGCCTGTGTGGGCCATGTTATTAAACCAATGAGCGGTAATTAGCGTCACTGTCTTGGGGATGTTTCTGGGAGTGAAACGAGCGGAAATGAGAACTGCTTGAGAGAGAATTTAATGTGCGTCCAGGGAATTTTGTTACCATGAAGAAACGCTTTCCATTAACCTTTCCTATAACGTTCTCTTGAAGAGGCCTTTAGAGGCTTCCGAATGATGGCAGAGCTGATGTATACTGCAGGAGAATTAGCTAGGGAGCAGTTTGCAGCTATGCTTTGAAATGGGTTAAACGTACCAGCGAGACCATCCTTTGGCTAAATTGATGACTCCATAAATTGCTGTGCAGGCATGATCGCTTTCTTAGCATGTGCACCCACACACACCTTGGAAGGGAGGTGTGTGTGTTGGAGGAGGGGCTTATTATTATTATTATTATTATATTACTATTGTTATTATTATTACTATTATTAGGGGTGTAATCCCATAGGCGTTATCCTGACATTGCGGATAAACTGATGCCTCCGGTTAGTGAAGCTGTCAAGTGAACACAAAATACTGTCAAAACTGGGAATGGTTACCATCAACTTTGGTCTGAGGTAAACGTTACTGTTATGGTTACAATAGATTTAACTATGGTTACAAACGTTATTCACTCTCAGAAATAAAGGTACAGTGGAGGTACAGTTTTGTTTCTTAAGGTACAAATTTTCCAAATGTACCCTGAAAGTACAATAATGTTCTCTTAGGGTACTAATACGTACACTCAAGAAAAAAAGGTACAAATAAATGATGTATTGTTGGCTAGGGGTACAATTTTATGTACCTATAGGCTACCACCCCAGCGACAAGCTTTTGTACCTTTTTAGATACTTTTTGCACCTTTTTTTCTGAGAGTATTCACAGCCATCGCAAAATCGGGGAAGTGGAGTGACTGGTTACCGTGCATACAGTCTAGTGTATATGTGGCCTAACAAATTCAGCTGTTGACTGCTGTTGCTTGTTACTGTACATACAGCTTTAAAATAGATAGATGTACGATATGTCTAAACTTTACGTCTAAACTTTACTGTTTAACATACTGCTCACATCACTTTTATGAAACGTGAAGCATAGTTTTACGTACATTAGATGATCTGAGCTTTCTAAGTATCCTACTGTATAATTAAAGTAGCCAACAATAGTTTTTCTTCCAGTCAAGTTTGTTGTCTATTATGAGATCTAGATATTTCTATAATGTTACTCTTTCAATATCAACCCCCTTGATCACGACTGGACCTTAACTTCTGCCTTATTTTTAAGGTCAATAATAAGTTAATTATTTTTATTTTTTTACATTGAGCTTTCAGCTTTTCAGAGCTTTTCATTTTTTACAAGATTTCAGAGCACCAAGTTACAAATAAGTCAGTTGATATTCCAAATAATCTTTCTCAGTAATATAAGTGACAATGACACCAGAAAATGTCTGCATACAGCTGATATCAGCGTTATGGTTAAAGTCTGAAGTGTGCATAGTAGTCTAAACAAAAACAGCGATAAGACTTCCTTGAGACCCACCAATATTAGTAAAAGATTACATCAGATATCGAATGATTTTACAATTAAACTGAGGTCCATGTGTGAGATATAGACTATGCAGCTGACTGTAATCACTACGCTGCGCATGGAACGTTATGAATAGTGGAATAAATTAATTGAGTTGTGGCTTAGAATTGTATTTAATCAAGAATACTGTCTGTAAAAACTTGTCTTGATGTGCTATTTGTGAGGCAGTGTTAAACACCACCATTACTGCTGCCGCTGCACTCAAGCATGCACAGACATGCCAGCCCTCAGGGACGGATCTAGAAATTATTTGTGCAAAATATGAGAAAGGGCCCCCAACCCCCCGTGCGTGCACACACGCATACACATACACACAATCTGGACCTGCTAGTGCCCGGCAAAAGCTTTCCCTGTAATACCCCATTAGCTCCGCCCCTGCAATCTCTGCTAAAGATTTGAGCCCTACCCCAAAATACCAAATCCTGATTTACCCCCTAGTTCCCAAGGCTACAATACCCCCACATCTATTTCACACGCTCACTGGTTTGTACACCGCATTACACAGAAAAGTAGCGGCTGCTTTAAGTTTTTTTTGTTTTTTTTTACAAAAGTAGCGGTTTTGTGAGCTCCAGTGCATTGTGGGAACTGTAAAAGCTGGGACATTGCCCCCATAGTTTTTATTTTTTGTAATAAATAATTATTACTGTAATTAAAGCATTGCGATCATGTTTTACTGGCTCAATTATATAATCAGCCTCTATTGTTCATTACTACCCATTCGCATAGACTCTGAAGTACCCATTGAACGCAACAATTCTTCTGTCCTAGGATCATTTTTTTGCAGGTTGATTTGTTCGGTTTAGCTACAGTAGTTCCCCACTGGGCTGTTATTGGAAGTGAAAGCATCCCCAACAATAGCAGCAGCAGTATATTTTACTGCACGTATGGTTATACCTATAATATAAAGTATAGCTGTTATAATGGTAGCCAGGACTATAGCTAATTGCCCTCCTTTCCTTGGGAAATAAGAATTGATTTGCAATTAATGTATCTTTAACCTTAATATGATTAGTGGACAAGGCGATGTTAGGATGATGATGATGATGATTATAACAATGATAACGATAAGCATCAAGAGTTTCTCACATATAGATGTAAGAGCACTTAGACTAAGTGACGAACTGAATGTAACGTGAAAACTGTACAATGAGTCACCATGGCAACAACCTGCATGAATAAAATGTACTAAAATGTACTATAAGCCAACACAGACAAAGTCTTACTAACTGGACTGAAAAAAAGACTAAATAGTTACCAGCCTTTCAATAAGAAACTTTGTATTTGACTAATATTACCTTGCCAATATCACATTTATCTCAATATCCACCTGTCTAGCCTTGTAAAAATATATATTCTTTTATTTATGAGCAAAATAAACCATGGATCATTTATATTCATTTAAATTGTTTATTGTGGAGGAGCATGTATATCCCCATGTTGTTTTTACGTAGGTGTACACTGTTTGTAGTTCTGTCGAGTTTTAATGTTATTGCTGTTATTATTATTTTTTAATCGGAGCACTCAAAAAATTCAATGCATTCATTGCAAATGGCCAATGAACTCTGAACTTAAGTGTTGCCATGCCACATAATCTGCATTCCAATTCTGACCGTGCCAGGGGCCGCATGTATAAAACTCTGAGTAAAAGAATGCGTAAAAGAACGCTCAGGGTGAAAGTCAGGAATCTGCTTCAAAAAAGTGTCGCATTTTCTACCTCTGCCTTTCGGTCACCATGTTGTCATATCACACTGACTCCAAACATTTAGTACGTATGGTGTCTAGCGTGTGCAGAGGTTCACAGATTCTCACAGCACGTATCATTTTATATGTCTGAATTTCTGCGTGGAAACTCTCTTACGCGGATTTCTGAGGGCATTTTTCTGCTCAACACTGTTTATGCATGTGGCCCCAGGGCTGTGTCCGAATCAGAGCCCTATCTACTGTGTACTGTGTACTATCAGCTGTGTATTGTTTAGTACACAATGTGAAGTATGCAAAAAATATACTCCATACTATTTTCCAACCGTACTGTGGAAGTGTCGTAATACATCCCACCCTTGCGCAGCGATGTTACATGCTGTTTTTGTTGTTATTGAAGGAAATGCAGTTTTCTTTTTCAAAGAAGCAGTTGTGCATCATATTTATGCAACCAAAATGTTTGCTTACTTCTTGAAAAGTATGTTCCTGAATATACTCAGCGAAACCCCGGAACAAAGTATATCGTCCGGGGGTTTTAAAGTCTACTCAACAAGCATACTCAATAGTATGGAAGGGTGCTGATTCAGACACAGCCCAGTGCAAACTGTGGCTGACAACCATGCGGGGCAGCTTGTGATTGGGTTGTTGTGTCATCCACAGATCACAGACGTTCAGTCAGCAGTCTATTTCAGGGTGCATCAGCGCCTCCTCTGATTTATCAGGGCACCTGCAGCCTACCTGCAACAGCTGTGCTTGTACAGGGTACTGCTCAGAGGCAGTGGCTGCACAGCTCATATCGTGGGGTAAAAAGTAGCCATGGACAACAGAGCATGCTTCAGAAGAGCATGCGCTTGTCTGCCCTCTCATGTTTCGGCAGGTGGCATTGCTTGAAAGAGGCAAATACTACTGGCAATTCTCCTTGGGGGGAGGGGGAAAAAAAAGGTTAAATATTTGTACTAAAAAAAATTCCCAGCAGGTGTTATAATGTTCTCTTTTTCTTGTCCGTAATTTGAATTTGATGCATCTGCTGCCCACAGATTGTACCTCAACTCATATCTGGTATAGAAGCTTAAGTGCTGCTATCTCTTCTGCTAATGCATACACTTGCCTTTCTCTGTCCTGCTGCATGGATATAGTACTCAATGGCAGTAAAGTACAAAATGAATAAAGAAACGTAATGGATACAACTGCTTTTTCCACCTGTTTTTAAGGCTGGATGCTGAATTGAGTGAGGAGATGAGGGGCGCAATTTTTGTTAAATAGGGTGGCCAGAAATTGCCTTAATTTCTTTGTGCGGTCAGACGTAAATGTAAGAAAAGCTGTCTCACCCACAACCCCCCTTAAAACCGCTTTCCGGAAATGAAGCGGCTGTTTTGGATGATGAAGTGGGTTTTGTGAGAATTTGATTACATGATAATGTCTTTCTGCATTAACCACAGGCCACACTGTGCATACATACAATTTTACATTAATGTTTTGAAGTAAAATGATGGGGGAGTCATGCCAAAATAATTAGGGAAGTGGAAGAATGAAAGAGGATAAGGTTATAGATCCAAATCAGAGGTTAAACTTGAGATATTTCTTTTTTCATATTTTTTATGAATTTATGGCTTAAACACTATCATAGGGGTGTTTAAAACACTCGCCTCACAGCAAAAAGGTATTGGGTTCAAATCCAGGCCTGGGGCCTTTCTGTGTGGAGTTTGCATGTTCTCCCCGTGTCCGTGTGGGATTCCTTCCACAGTCCAAAGACAGGTTAGGCTAATTGTTTACACTAAATTGCCTGTAGGTATGAGTGTGTTAATGGTTTGTGCGCCCTGTGATGGATTGGCAAGCAGATATTCCTGGATAGGATCCAGCCCTGACCAGGAATAAGCAGGTTGTAATCAAACCAATTCAAAATGGTAGCAAGCACTGGGGTTAGGGACTACACAAGTATAACAATTTTATGCAATATTTCTTGGTTTGAGGGTCTATTTTATGATTTGAAATTACAAAGTTCCCAAAGATATTTTTAAAGAAAATCTTCTCGAAACTGTGCTAATTATCTGAAAGAATATTCACAAGTGATCCCAAAACTGCCCTTAATTATGCCTCACACTGAAGCATTCTCTTTCTTCACATCAAGTTAGAGAACATTAGTGATAAGACAAATCTCAATTAAACAGAATCAATGTAACAATTACAAAGAATACAATTTCAACATAGAAGTGAGTCTACATTAGCTGCTTATCACACCAGCTTTGGGCGATATGTGCAGTAAAGGGGAGTGCACAAATGCCAGAAATCAGGTGCTTTTTCCATGAGCATTTAAAATTCACAATCTGTGCAGATAAACAGTCTATACATTTTGAGCATCCTCTATATGTGGGCACGACACAGAAAACAGTACATGTGCAAGTTTGAATTCATCTGTGAATATGGGTACACAATTTACAACGCTACACAACACACAATGCTACAACACAAAAAGGTAGAAAAATCTGCCCATAGCTATTGGTATGGATTATTCAGCTAATTACTTTCTTAGTACTTAATTAATGAATATAGGCTCTGGGCAGTTAGTCAGTAAGTTTAATTTTGCTCTCTGTTTTTCCAGCTCATTGGTTGTTACTAGTGGGGCCTGTATACCACACTTTCATGGCCCCCTGTCTCTATAAGTTCAATTCAATTAAGTTGTTATTGGTAACACTTTTCTGACATGACCAAAGCATTTATTATTATACAAAAAACTAGCAACAAATTGAACTTCAAGAATACCAAGAATGATAGGCGTAAATATAATTCTACAACATGAAACTCTTTGCACCCAGTGCTTAATTTTTGCAGGGTCCTCTCAGTTTTTGGACGCCTGCATTCCGGGAAGTATATGTGTGGATCCGGTAACTCTTGAAGGGGCAGAAAAAATATATATAAATAAAAATTCATGCGTTGCATCCATGATAGTTGACGGCTCCTCCCTGTCCGCAACCGCAGAATTGCTTCCCCCGCTTTGGCACAGTTTTTCTTAGTTTTTTCTTTGCATTCCGGGACATCTGAGACAGTTCGGTCAACTCCTTCACACAGGAATTTTTTTTTCACCTCCTGATTTACAAATTAGGCACTGCTTGTACCTCACTTTGTGGCTGGTGGCAACACAGTGTGCCAAATGCTGCATGTTGCTTCTTCTCTGCCAAGTGGAATTGCAGTTTATTGACCTCTGAGAGTTACGAAACATTTAAAAATATATAGGACGAACCTCCTCTCCTTTGTAAATAAATAACAAAAAATAAATGGAAATTTTAATGAGACCATAAAAGTGAAATAAGAATAAAAATACGAATAAAATCTTGCAAGAAAAATAAAAGTACAATAAAAGTGTGAAAGAATGATGATATAATGTTCCCATCTCCATAAATATGTAAACAGAGAGCGAACAATGAATGACTCAATTTAAAAGGAAAGAAAATAAATAAGTTTTAAATCCCTCTCTCTTATTCTTCGTTTCTCCCGTCTCTACTTCTTCCTCCCTCCCTCCTCTCTCTCTCTTTCTCTCTTTCTGCAGGCTCTCCGGGGTGTGAGGTTCGCCTGCTGTGGATTGTCCTCCAAGCTTCGGTGATGGCGCTGCTCTGCCAGGGCGAGAAACTGTGCCCATCCGGCTGCCGGTGCGAAGGCAAGATGGCGTACTGCGAGTCCGGCACCTTCCGGGACATTCCGGACAATATCTCCACAGGATGCCAGGGCCTGTCGCTGCGCTACAACGACCTGCTGGACTTGCTGCCATACCAGTTCGCCCACCTCAACCAGCTCATCTGGCTCTACCTGGACCACAACTACATCAGCACCGTGGACGCACAGGCCTTCCGTGGGATCCGCCGACTGAAGGAGTTGATCCTCAGCTCCAACAGGATCACGCAGCTCCACAACACCACCTTCCACCCTGTGCCCAACCTGCGCAACCTGGACCTGTCCTACAACAAGCTGCAGGCCCTGCAGCCGGGCCAGTTCCAGGGCCTGCGCAAGCTGCAGAGCCTGCACCTGCGCTCCAACGGCCTGACCGCTGTGCCCGTTCGCGCCTTTCTCGACTGCCGCAGCCTGGAGTTTCTGGACCTGGGCTACAACCGTCTGCGTGCTCTGACCCGCACCACCTTCCTGGGCATGCCCAGGCTGGCTGAGCTCCACCTGGAGCACAACCAGTTCTCCAGGATTAACTTCTTCTTGTTCCCACGCCTGGCCAACCTGCGGGCGCTCTACCTGCAGTGGAACCGCATCCGGGTTCTCAATCAGGGCCTCCCATGGACCTGGCACACCCTGCAGAAGCTGGACCTCGCCGGGAACGAGATCCAGGCTCTGGATCCAGCCGTGTTCCACTGCCTGCCCAACCTGCAGACCCTCAACCTGGAATCCAACAAGCTCAGCAATGTGTCCCAGGAGGCCGTGGCCGCCTGGATCTCCCTGACCACCATAAGCCTGGCAGGCAACATGTGGGACTGCGGCCCAGGCATCTGCCCCCTGGTGGCCTGGCTGAGGAACTTCAGAGGCTCGAAGGACACCACTATGATCTGCAGCAGCCCCAAGTCACTCCAGGGCGAGAAAGTGATGGAGGCTGCGAAGAACCAGGAGGCCTGCAGGGAGACCCCCACAGCCTTCCGGCCAGCAACGCTTTCCCCATACCTAAAGCCCAGCCCCATCCCAACTACAACCACTATGGCTGTCCCCTCGACCACCGAAAGCCCACCGCCGTCCACATTCCAAACCCCCTCCCCCTCGCCTCGACCCTGGCTCCTCCCCCAGCCCACCCGGAGAAGCCTGACGGGCGTCACCCTCCGGGGACCCCCACCCAACACCCCTGCCTCCTCCGATGTCCTGTTGGCCACACCCGAGCCGGGGGGCGTCCCACACATGTTTTTCCACAAGATCGTGGTGGGCACCGTAGCCCTCTTTCTGTCAGTGTCCCTCATCATGCTGGTGATCTACGTGTCATGGAGACGGTATCCCGGCGCCATGCGGCAGCTGCAGCAGCGATCGCTGGGCCACAAGCGGCGGAAAAAGGCAGAGGAGCCCGAGCAGAACATCACCACCCAGCTGCAGGAGTACTACATGAGCTTCAACGCCACAAACTCTGAGACCATGGACGTGCTGGTCAAGGGCACGGGACCTTGTACCTGCACTGTCTCAGGCTCTAGAGAATGTGAGGTATGACCCAGAGCTCTCCCTCTTGCCCCTCCACCCCCCGCCCCTCCACCCCCCGCATGACTTAAATTTGGCCTCAGTGATAATCAAATTTAAATTAATTCAAGAACAGCCTATCGATTCGTGATTGATTTGTGGGCCGCGAGTCAACGGTGCCCACCCCTGTAATGGAGAAGCTACCTATGCTTGCTCATACGTTGGCCCCCCACCCCACCCCCCTCAGTCCTTTTACCTGCACTGCTTCACATTCAGCCTCCTATTCCTCATGCCTTGAGGTCATGTAGTTCTTCAGTGCCTTGTATAATGCGCTGCCACATTTCTGTCTTACTGAGAAACTGAAACAATTTTGTATATTTAATGGGGAGTTTTAAAACGCCAGTGTTGCAATGAGGCTTACCGACGTGCGTGGCTGTGCTCTTTTTATAGTGCATTGATAATTAACGTACAGTCTGGGTGTGAATGCACATGACAGCTTCTTTTGAGTGTCGCTTTCATGCAGGCCTACTACTTGCATGGTTCATAGCCTCCTGTCTACACTGATAATCTTGTCATTTTACTCTTTTTACTCCGATACAGTAAATATTCTTCTTTCTTTTTTTGTTTGCTGAAGGGCAGGGTACCCGTTCCATATTAATTACGCCTCTTTGCCTGATCCTGTTTGCTATTTTTTATTGTCCAGAAGATTCAATATTAGCAGCCATGCAAGTTGTGTTGCGGTTGAAAAAATAAAAAGAGGAAGGGTGGGATGTTCAAAGTGGGGGGAAAGTGCTTCTCTCTCTCTCTCTTCTCACTATCTTACATGCACTACATCACAAAGTACTCATTAATAATGAGTAGGGTAATTACAATAATAATTAGGGGTTTGGCTTTTTGGGAAGACAGGGATTTTATTAGTATCATGCTCACTTGGCTGGCAATTAGATTCAGGAACAACTTTGGTTAACTTAGAACCCGTGCTGACTGTTAAATTCGGGCTATCCAGGCATCATGGCGGCTTGTTGTACAATTAGCTGCGTGAGCATGTCAAAATATAAGAACTATGTAAAAGTTAAATATAGCTGTATTCTGAGGGCCACATCACTGCTAAAATAACCAAGTGATGTAAGCAGGCTATGCTGTGTCTATCCAAGGTAAGCAACAAATGACATCACCAGGTTGAAAACGAAGATATGAGATGTCTTTGTTATCAGAGGATAACTTGGTTTTTCACATCTGAAATTTGTTAAAGTCTTGATGACAAATTGTGCTACTAGGAATTAATAGCTTCCTAACCTAGCTAGCTACCCATCCAGCGAATGGTAGTTACATTCTGATATGATAGCTGGGGCTGACTAGCATACGTGTCCCTCCGATCCTACCGCTGATAGGGTCAGTTTCTGTGCACAATGTCAAGGTCGGTATTGTTTTCCGTATAGTTCCTCATGTCCTCTGAGCTATGAGTCAATTTAGTGGGCTGTCAACCAGAAATCATTACAGGAGGAAAACGCCCTCTCAGTCCTACTGTTGAGATATACTGTATGTTATCTTATGTCAAAAAGACATTTGTATTATTTTCCCCGTTTATAAATTTGGAAAGGGTAAGTACACATATTACAATACGTGATTACACAAGGTCTTTAATTGTACCAACATTACTGACTAGTTAGCCCTACTAAGTATCTGATAGACTTCCAAGATGTTCCTGGAGTGACTGCATATTGTCTGGAATTCTTTTTTTAAGAAACCCTCACTGGGTATGAACATTTTGTCATCATCGGTGGTTCGTGGTCAAAACATAAAACCAATGGTTTACATATTTTATCTGGTGTTGTAGCAGCTTAACACTGCACTGTGTGTTCTTAAAAAGCCAGCCATATAGCTGTAGCTGTAATATACTGCAATATAATACCTATGATATCTCAATATGCCACCGGGTGGCTCACGTGGTGATGATGTTCATTGTGAAAGCAAAAGCATGAGCCCTGCGACTGGGTGTTCTAGTCCCAGATGCACCATTGCTGGCTATGGCTGTAGGTCTGCATTGGCGAGGCAATAATTGGCCCCATTTTACTTATTCGTTTTACCTCTTGTTATGAGTCACGATTCCCAGCCTCGCCGGGGAATGATAAGGGGTAAGCCGGCTATTTTCAATTGGTCTCATAGCTCTCCAGCAACCATTCCTGGTCAGGCTGAGCGTTTGCACATGCACGAAGAGAGTATTCTGTCAGGGAAGTGAGGATTAAGTAAAATGTGTATTTCCTGAATCCAGCAGTTCCAACAGCCACTCCCATTAAAGTGTTCTGCACTCTGAATACTGACCACAGGTGGTATTGTGTGCTAAAACCCCTCACTTACCCTACATTTGAATTATAATTGATGTGATTTAACCTAATAATTATTATTAAACCTGGTGGAATCAACTAACAAGTCAAAACAAAGTCTAAATCATTTTTAAGATTAAATAATTTTATTAAATGAAAAACAGTGAATTAGAATAATGGGTAACACTTTATTTTAAGGTTCCATTAAAAAGAATTTGTCAAACATTAGTAAACGATCTATTTATCACTTAGAAAGTATTGTCTAATAATTACTTATTATAATAACTCATATTTGTAAAGCATTAGTTAATAGTTCATATGTGTGAAATCATGTATATGACGTATTCATTAACTCAACCACCTAAACCTGCACCACCTAAACTAAAGTGGCCCCAGTGTATAATGTATTTATATGAATTACGTACAGATAAATTAGTAAGACATAATAACTCATATTTGTAAAGCATTAGTTTGGTTTACAAATTCTTTATAACGTAACCTTAAAATAAAGTGTTACCGAATAATTAATTGAAATCATACATTCATTAATGTGTGTAGGCTCACTACTCATCATTTAAAAAAGGAAGCTGTTAAACCAGACATTAATTTGAAGTTACCAATAAAGAGAGATAGACCGATAAGACAGAATCTGTCAAAGTATTACCCTCTTCCAGTGAAACAGGAACAAAAGGATAGACAACCAAGCAATCACGACCAAAAATAAAAGAGAAAAACGTATTCTCCAAGGCTCCAAAACCGTGAAACTTTTCCTTTCGGACCCCCATAAATAACTTTCTCACTCGGAATTGAGGACGTGTGCCCTGATTTGGCAATGCTGAGTTAAGACGTGGAAGGCAAGGACTGACTTATCTAAAAAAAAAGCTGGCAATTTACTTAGTTAAAGTGATATTATGTTGTTGAAAGCAAGGCTAAGCACCATGATATTATTATTAAGATATTCATGGTTTTAGCCTCTTTTTAAAGAGACCAAACATCAGCTCAGCTACCGAATACATTTGCTGCTGCTTTTAACAACAGACAGTGATAGTCTTTGGCAATTGTTAAGTCCAACCATTATCTCTAGATATTTGTGACTTTCAATTGATTATTTCAATTGAATGTCACAGTTTGGCCTTCAACGTTAAATCAAACCATGAGTCTCATGGTATTCTCTGCCATGCTGGGGCCTAAATAGTGTTATGCTCTGTTTATCCTCAGAGGTAATTAAACTCTGATATAACCATAATTTCTTTTGATGTTTGTGAAGGGGGGAAGAGAAAAAGAGAGGCAGCCTACTTAGTAAACATGTAATATTGTATGGACCATGAACAAGCTTTCCCTATCCAATTACCTTGTCTCTCTCTCTCAAAGGTCGTAGTCTAAATACTTGATATCCTACCATGCTGACCTCATAATCCTCCGAAGACATGGGCATGACATGGGCAGTGTGTAATTGGTGGTGCATCTGCAGTGTGGAAAGAAGTCAGATTAGTCATAGCGTGAATCAAATATCTTTTAAAAATATATTTTTTTAAAGATATTTGTCAATATAAATAAAATTACTCTTGATCTTGTTCGTTTGCTGCTTTTCTTAGGTGGATACTGCCAATGGAAGTAAAATGTGCAAGGACCCCACAGAGAAACTCATATAATAACAGCGAGCCTGACTAACTGCTCAATTCCTATGACACACCCTTCTGGGACGGAATCGCTTTTTCTAAAAAAGCTTGTTGATATTGACGTACACACTATAAGAAGACTTTTAGAGCAGAATGGTGTTTACAGCCTGACAAGTTCCTTTAAAGTTTTTCGAGGAATGATATGAGTGATATTGATTTGCGCTACAAGGCATTATTTAAGGGGCGGCAGGGAAGTAGAATGGATAGGGAACTGGGCTTATAGCTCGCCAGTTGTGGTTTATTTTGCAACAGTGGTGCTGTTGCTGCACCCTTGAGCGGGGCACTTTACCTGAACTGCATTAGTAAAATATCTGGCTGTATAAAAGGAATTTCTGTTAAAATGAGATCTGTGTAGGTTGCTCTGGATAAGAGCCTCTTCTAAATTTTGAAATGTAATTGTAAACGCACCTGGGCAATTCTCTGGACCTGTGCATGGCCAAAGTCACGGCCCGCAGCTCTGCTTGGACTGCACTCTGTGAGCAAACCTGGATTGTCTAAGTGCCCCCCTCCCCCAAAAAAGAAAAATTACAAATGAAGAAAAAAACAGCCAAAAAAAGATCCATTTGATGGCAAAACATTTTCATCAAAACACTTTCGTCATCGAAAACAATAACTGGGACCTAATGTCAAAGATATGATAATGTACAGTAAGAGGAATCCTTTTTTTACTATTAACTTTTTTACTATGTACTGTAAATAAATAAGTTTACTCTCAACTCTGTAAATAAAGGAAAAAGACAATTTTGTGCCACATGAAAAGAAAAGAAAAATGCTTTTTCTATTAACTGGTCACGCATAAAACTGGGGCCACGTACAGTGGTTTTGTTTCAATTTTGTTTTGTCACAATACAAGTTTTTACTTCAAGGTTAAACCTATTAACACATTAGACAATCGTAGTTGTTAGGACTGGTGTTGAATGACTTTATGTCCATCCATTTAATGTAAAAGTAAAAATCTTTTGCTATTACTGCTTATTTTCATGTTCAAATGCATATTTCATTGACAATATAAGAGGACACAGAAGACAATACCAGTAATATGTGTATCGATACCGTTGATCAGGAAATGTTGGAAATGTGCCAAAATGCCAAAGGTTTTGGTATAAGAAGCCAATATGGCAAACCTGCTTGGCACTGAAGAGGCAGCTGCATGCATAGAAAATTATCATTACATAAAATGATAATCATTCTTGATGACTTAAGGTCCACCAATATGTCTTTATAATAATAAACTTGTGTAGCACCTTTCATAAATTGCAGCATAAAAACAGGTTTTAAAAAACACACTGATATAAGATCAAGGCATAAAGCATATTAGTAAAGATATTCCATACAATGGCATAAAAGCCAATATAACATACCTAAAATAAAATAATTTTAAAAAAACAATAAAACAGCATTAGAAAAACTGATCAAACAGAGACTGGGCCTCGTACAAGAACATTCTCTTATATTTATCTTAACTTTCTCTTAGATTTGTTCTTAAGAGTGTGATGGTTGGGGGCGGATACCAGACGCAACCGAACAGGGATCTTAATAAGATCACAAATACATATCTTACGAGACTGAGGAAGGGAAAACAAACAGAAAAGATACTACTCCAAGTGAATATGCCAACTGTAACAGGATCCTCAAATGGAGGATTCTGAACTGAGGAGAAGGAGTTGCGAAAATAGCTTCTAAGCTCTGAACGAAACTAGAATGACAATAACAAAAAGGAGCGAGCAGATACAGCCCCAACACTGGGCACTGCATTCTAAAACTCTAAAAGAGAGAGCGAGAATAAACTGCACAGACTTGCAGTAATAAATATCCTCCTAATCTCTCACCTCCGTGACAATTCCTATCTAAAAGAAGTCACGGAAGCGCTAAACCCAAACCTCCTTTTTATAACTGAAGCAAGAAATTATCTCACTACATGTGAGCAGATAATTATTGTACTTGACATTATAGAAAGTACTGAGTATTGAAAAGTACTGTTTAAATACCAATACCGGCTCTTTGTGTGAAGATGACACTAAAGCGCTGTTTCTCTGTGAACCAAGACCCTAAGTGAGGTTCGACAGGTGCAACAGCGAACGCAATCAACACGCCTGCAGACCTCAGAACCAATGAGAGCAGAAGGAGTTGCAGGCAGAGCGAAATCTGCACATGTAAGAACCATTTAACCATTAGATGTGGCAACTCGAATTAGTGAAGCTGTAATGGGTTTCTTAATGGATTCAAACGCGAAGGTGGGGGGATCAGAACAAGTCAGCTCACAATAGTGAGGACCAATAATTGGAAGAGAAAATAATAAAGGAAGAAAGAAAAAGCAGGAGCGTAATTCCTGAAGGCTAACAGCCACAAACGCAAATCAACCCACAAAAACAGGCGAACTAGAAAACTAGTGAATTCCCAACTAAATCTCCCGAGCTCAAGTAATGAGCAGAATGGGAAACTTAGCAAACAAAAGAACACCTTCGGCTACCTTAGCTCAGAGCCGGAAGAGTGTAAAACCAAAACGAACAGCAGAACAGCAATGTACAAAATAGATAGCGCAGAACGCTACCAGGAGGAAAACAATCCTATACCCGATTAAGTAGCTAATAGTAAGTCCCCCCTGAGCATAAACAAGTTTAATATCAGGAGGTCGCTAGTACCTGGCTATACCTGGCTCGAATGCAATGTTGTAAGACAAACAAGCACCGGAGAAGCGGAAGTGAGGAACTTAAATACCCTGCACGTACGTGTAGAAGCCCAGGTGAAAACAATAATGAGGACTGCAAACCACGAAACGGAACGAAGAAAAAATCTGATTGATTCACAATCGTGACAACCAGAACAAAAAAAAACAGAAAAAAAAACAAAAAAACAACAGCCACGAACCACTACAGAAGCAGGAATGGAAAGGAAAAGAGCTGAATGCTTCAGCCACCCAAAACCATGACAGAGAGATGTTCGTACAAGGACTTCACGTCGGATTCACCATTCATGCTGTTAACCTCCAGAAACCTTCTTACAGGCCAGTGTAAATTCACCTGTTTTTTAATGAATGCGCATTCACGTGAATTCCGAATTATTAACGCCCCCAAAATGCCATATAGGGCCAGCTGTCCTGCCCCCTGTATCTGGAAGATGCATTCATGAAACTGAAAAATAAGAAAAAAAAATTTGCAGCCTATGTGCCTGGATTATACCTCTCAGGATTATATGCAGAGCGCAAACTAATTTTTTTTTAAAACGTTTCACATAGTTCAAGACACATCCCACATGCACTGTCTTGCTGCACCAATAAGCAGTAGTGGCTTTCCTGGCCTCAGCCAGTGATGTGGGGGAAAAAATAAGAAATATGTTATAGGCTATTCGCAGGCTGGAGTGAAACGAGATGGATTTCAGGTTGATAATATCAAGCGAGGCATGTGCTCCTCTGAACCAGACAGCAAGGGAGTGCACGTTGTATTTTGCATCTAGGCTATAAACTTGGATGTTGAAGGAATCGAGGCTACTGTTTTCAATTTAAGAAGGTAAATGTGTGTGTAGCATTTTGCAGGTTCAGCCAAATTTATGGGCTGACTCTCAATCTCCAATGCCCGGGATTGGCTGGAATCAGAGCTCACTGTGTGTTCTGCAGCTGCTTTTGCAGGTCAGAGGTTATTGGCAACCTGTCAGTCAATTTTAACTGTTGATTTGAGTTAATTTGCAGCTGTTTGAAGAGGGTGTAGGACCCCCATTTTACTTATTAATCTTATCTCTTCTTATGAGTCACAATTCTCCTTTTTCTTTTTGAAGGCGAGTGCACAGTCCATTCTCTTTTAAAAAAATGTTTTCACTTTATTCAAAAGGAAAACAGAGAAGGGAGCAGATAGTAATGGGATCACAGCAGAGAATAACCACCGCACGCACACACACACACACACACACACACACACACCTGGGATGAATCACACAGGTCTTGATCAGCTAGTAATGTGAATTAAGAATCTGTGTGCAATCTTGTGCTTGTGTTCCCAAGTGTTTTGCATTTTTTAAAAATTTATATTTTATCAATCAGTGCACACACCTGGTAATAGGAATTACTGTATTTGGTTGGGGAGAGGAGAACAAAAACTGAAGTGATCCAGTTATTTGTTTATCCCAATGGTTAAACAAGAAGCTCCAAGACAACCGCGTGCAAATCTTGGAATGTTTTGCTTGAATAATTAATACATTCTTTCATGTGACACATGAATATGAAATTTAAATAATAAAGCACTAACTGTGAAAATGAACACAAAAGGCAATGTGGTTAACAAAAATGGGATTAGAATAACAAGCGTGTGTATGTTCCCTGGAAACTGCCATTCATTATCATTTCAGTGATTTGCTTACAATTGAGGTTAGCTGGATTAGACCTCTGACAAAATGTCTCTTCAATGTGAACATTTAACAGATATTTTATTGTCAAGGGCATAGTGGAGTAGACTGTCCGTTGTATTCATTTAGATACTGTAATAGGATATACCGTATGTCAGCGCTGCAGTGGTTTTATTAGAACATTGCTTAGTTCAACCCAGTTGAAGAGAACACTACCTCTTCTCAAAGAAATTGATTTTTGCAGGTTTGTAGAATTTTGTATTCAAAGAAAGTTGGTACCTGATATCAACTGTGAAATACTTTTATCCTTCTGGCTATTCATTAAACTACCTTGTTTGTCTGATAAAGCCTTTCCTGGACTGGGAGGGAAGTCTTGCAGAACTAAGTCCCCTTACTCTGTGTCACTACAGGATAGTACGTGCCTTTAATTAAAATGGATATTTCACAGTGGCCTATTTTCAGCCTTTTTTGGTGAAATAATAATTTTTAAGCACAGGGTTACCTGAACACAGGGCCATATGCATGCATAAAACAGTGTTATCAGAAGAAAATGGAAATACTTGAACCATGTCCATGGTTCTCCTCACACCTTTGAAATTGTCAGAAAAACTTCCCACTTTATTAATCTGGGCCTCAAACCGTCCTTTAAGGTCTAAAAAAACGAATCCATACAAGTACTTCATCATTGGATGGGACAATTGCCCCCAATATATGGCTTGCCAAGACTAAAATGTTTTCTTGATCCCTGGAGGGGTATTTGCTTTTTAGAACATCAGTTAGTTAGCATAACTAGCTATCTGCTTAGCTAGGCTAGCTATTGCTAGCTGCTTTGGTTAGTTATGTTGCCAGCTAACTACATCCTAGAAATTTGATTTGAAATGCCTATGTAGTGTCTGTTTTGGCAAGAATATTTTAGATTTTTCTGTTAGTATGAATTAGCTAGTTAATACTTCAGTGGACACAAAGCACTAGCACACAAAAAGTCTTGAAAAAAATCAAAATATTCAGTTAACTACAGTGCCCACCAGAATTATTGGCAACCTGCAAAAAGTGCAGGATTAAATTAAATGTATTTTTTATCAAAAATCTTCTATCCTGACAAAAATGAGAAATTATATTGTTTTATTGTGATGCCATTGATCAGAGGAAAAACAAATCTTCAATGCAAATTATTTTTTGTTTTGAAGAAGACGCACCACAGTTATTGGCATCCCTGTATGTAGTACTTTTTGCCAAGATAACAGCACTGAATATTCTCCTGTAATGTTTCAAGAGGTTGGAGAACACATAGGAAGGGTTTTGAGACAATTCGACTCCATACTCTCTAGTCATTGGTCCTCGCTTGTGGGCTCTCCTCTTCAGCTAACCCCACAGATTTGTAATGGGGTTCAGGTCAGGGGACTGGGATGGCCATTGCAAAACCTTGATTCTGTGGTCAGTGAATCATTTTTGTGTAGCTTGTGAGGTATGCTTTGGATCATTGTCCTGGAAGATCCAACCATGACCACTTTTAGCCTTCTGGCAGAGGCAGCCAGATTTTGGTCTACAATTTCCTGATATTTGATCCATGTACCCTAACAAGGTTCCCAGGTTTTTAAAGGAAAAACAGCCCCACAACATCGCAGATCCAACACTATACTTCACAGTGGGGATAAGGCTCTTTTGTGCATAACCCACCTTTGATATTAATTGCCGAAAAACACAATTTTTGTCTAACCACCCTGGTCCTGGGAGAGCCAGGGGGGGCTGGTTTTTGTTTGTTTTTTGTTTAAATACAACACTTACAACCAAAAACCCAAGTGAGGTGAGTGAGGTGAGTTAACTGTGTAATCAACTGCTTTAATTGATCAATTAAATGGCGAGTAACAACAAAAACCAGCAGACCCTGCGGCTCTCCAGGACCAGGGTTGCCTACCTCTGGTCTAACCTGACCACATCATCTGGTTCCTATATAAATTCCAGTAATGAGCAAACTCCAGGCGCTTACATTTGTGGTACGATGACAGCAGGGGCTTTCTTCTGGCAAGCCTTCTAAATAGCTTGTTGGCATAGAGTTGGCATGTAATTATAATTTTGGAGACTTGGTGACCCTAGGATGACCCCAAACTTCTGTAATTCTCAAACTGTGATCCGTGGAAAAAATGTTTGCCTCACTGTGCGTGGGCGAAACTAAACTTGTGTCCTCTTCCAGGCAGGTTCATCACAGTTCCAGTGGCTTTAAACTTATTTATAAATTATTGTCATAATTGTGGAAATAGGTCATTTCAGACATTAAGCTATTTTTCGAAAGCCATTGCCTTATTTATGAAGGTCAATAACTTTTTGTCTCATTTAATTTGTGTGTTCTCTGATCTTCCCCATGTTTATGGATGACTAAGAGGTTTTGGCCTGTGTCACTTCATATTTATACCCCAGTGCAACAAGAAGGTGAGTATAACCACATAATAGTTAATAAAGACTCTGGGGCATATGTGGTGTAAAAGATGTAAAATGGATTGATGACCTGTCCAGGCAGTATTCCTGCGTCTCACCCAATGTATGCTGGGATAGGCTCCAGCCCCCCACGACCCTGACCAGGAATAAGTGGGTTAGATAATGGCCACTGTAAAAAAATTATTTTTATGAAAAATTATATATATTTTTTATACTTTTACATAAATTCAAGATTAGCTGTTTCTCATATTGCTGATAAATGACAAAGACATTTTTATAGCCTTTTTTGCTCATATTTTACAGGAATGTCAATAATGCTGATTGGTACAAGACATGACTGATGTCAATAAGAAGACTGTTATTCTTCCCATGAACAGAATAGTTGTGAATGTATCACGCATGGTGTGCATGGTGTGAAGTATGAGCTAGTGAATCAGTCCCTTTAATGGCACTAAACTATTTTGTAACATTAGGTGATAGGTATTAATAGTCCAGATAGCACAGATTTCAGCTCATACAAGAGACTGTCAAGGCATCCACAGGCTATGAGAGGTGTGGGGATCTGCCCCAATTGGTGCTATCTCCTGTAATACTGTGAACTGTAAAATAGTTAAAACTTTTTTTTAGGTGGTAGCGGGTGTCCGTCTAGCAACCTGTCTTCCAGACATTTTTCTCAGAACAATCCCCACTCATCCAATTAGGATTGTCATCACAGCCACTGCTCGTCCAATCATAAGTTAAATATCAGCGTTTTGTTAGGACTCCAATTATTGTAAGCTTCAAATGGTCAGACAGCAGGGAGAAACTTCTGGCTGTTCTGTGGTTAACACAGAGAGGCTAGCAACAATATCATGTCCAGTAATATTTTATAATCAATAGAAAAATGCAGCTCACAAAACCTGTGATGAGAACATTTATACTGCAGGCAGGCTGTCGAAAAGCTTCTAGCAATGCCAGAGACTTTCTCAGGAGGAGAAATATAATGAAACAGACACACATGTGAAAAGCACCATTCATAGAGAACGGGAATTGGAAAAATGGAAAATGAAATTTTAAATTAACCTTAAAACAACTGTGTGTTTATATATATATATATATATATATATATATATATATATATATATACAGTGCCCTCCACAATTAGTGGCACCCCTGGTAAAGATGAGTAAAAAAGGTTATAAAAAATTCATTGTTTGGTGAATTAGCTTAATCTCACACTGAAAAAATGTATTATTATGAAAGTAAATTTATTCGCAGAAAAAACAAAATTTCTCATCAAGAAATTATTATTTTTAACAAAACCACATGTGCCACAATTATTGGCACCCCTGCATTTAATACTTTGTACAACCTCCCTTTGCCAATAAAACAGCACTGAATCTTCTCCCGTAACATCTAATAAGGTTGGAGAATACAGAGCAAGAAATCTGACACCATTCCTCTTTACAGAATCTCTCCAGATCATCCAGAGACCTAGGTCCTTTCTTGTGCACTCTCCTCTTCAGCTCAGCCCACAGGTTTTCAATGGGGTTTAGGTCAGGGGACTAAGATGGCCATGGCAGAAGCTTGATTTTGTGTTCAGTTAACCATTTTTGTGTTGATTTGGACGTATGTTTTGGATCATTGTCCTGCTGGAAGATCCAACAACGACCCAGTTTCAGTTTCCTGGCAGAGGCAGCCAGATTCAGATAAAAAAAATTCTGGTATTTCATGGAGTACCCTAACAAGGTTCCCAGGGCCTTTGGAGGAAAAACAGCCCCACAACATCACAGAACCTCCACCATACTTAACAGTGGAGATATTTACGGATATAACCAGTGAGGTTATTTACGGTATAGCCATCCTTCTTTTTACGCCAAACCCACCTTGAGTGTTAGTTGCCAAACAGGTAAATTTTCGTTTCATCTGACACATAAAACACGGTTCCAGTCAAAGTTCCAGTAGCATTTAGCAAACTCCAGGCACTTACGTTTGTGGTGAAATGACAGGAAAGGCTTTTTTCTGGCACGCCTTCCAAATAATTTGTTGGCATGGAGGTGATGTCTAATGATAGTTTTGGAGACTTGATGACCCCAAGATGCTACTTTCCTCTGTAATTCTCCAACAGTGATCTTTAGGAATATGTTTGCCTCTCTTACCATCCTCCTCACTGTGCGTGGGGGAAAAATAAACTTGGGTCCTCTTCCAGGCAAGTTTGTAACAGCTCCAGTTGCTTTGACATTTTTTAGTATTGCCCTAACGGTAGATATGGGCATCTCAGGTGAGTAGCTTTTTTTTTTATAGCCATTCCCTGACTTATGAAGCTCAACACACTTTTCCCTCATTTGATTTGTGTGTTCTCTTATCTTTCCCATGTTTATGTATGAATAAGGGAATATGGCCTCTGTGTCACCACATATTTATACCCCAGGGAAACAGAAAGTCATGGATTAGTTCCTAAACACTCTGACTCAAACTCTTATTTTAAAAAGTAAACTATAAATGGAAAAAATGCTTCAGTTACATTTTGTTCATAAGAATTTCTAGGGGTGCCAATAATTGTGGCACGTGGTTTTGTTAAAAATAATTGTTTCTTGATGAGGGATTTTTTTCTCAAAATAAATTTACTTCAATTAAAGGTTGGATTTTTCTCATTTTTTCAGTGTGAGATTAAGCTAATTCACCAAAAGGTGAATTTGTTATAACCCTTTTTACTCATCTTTACCAGGGGTGCCAATAATTGTGGTGGGCACTGTATAAACTGAAAACTGAACCTCTGAACTACTTTGTGATTTGCTTAGGGCCCAAGCTTCAAATAAGTCTTAAATCTTAAAATATTTTTTCATTGCATTAGTACTTTTCAAACTATTTTATTACCATTTTCTATTACGTCTTTCTACTTTAACACATATTTCAACAAAGGCGTTTAACTGTATTTCTCAGTATATCACCTCATTTTATGTTTCTTATAACAATCTCTTTTTTGGAAAGTATTTTATTGTATATATTGTATAAACAGACCATAAACTACATTTTTCTCAACTGCTGCTTCGAAGCAGAATTAAATTGACTCATTAAGAAAAGATCAAACGGACTTTACTGTCAGGCATGACCACAAATGAGCTACCACAAAATATGTCAACAGGGGAAATTGGGGCATATGTGGTGGAGTGGGGCAGTTGGGGCATATGTGGAATTAGGGATTGGAGCAGTTTGGGCATCTCTGGTGTTATGAAGTGGGTCAGTTGGGGCATATGTGGCGTTAGGGGGTGGGGAAGTTATGGCAGATGTGATGTAAGGGAGTGGGGCAGTTGGGGCATATGTGGTGTACGGGAGTGGGGCAGTTGGAACATATGTGATTAGGGATTGGGGCAATTGGAGCATATGTGATTAGGGAGTGGAGCAGTTGGGGCATATGTGGTGTTAGGCATTGGGGCAGATGGGATATATGTGGTGAAAGGGAGTGGGCCAGTTGGGGCATATATCATCTTAGGGAATGGAACAGTTGAGGCATATGTGGTCTGAGTGAATGGGGCAGTTGGGGTACATGTGCTGTATGGGAGTGGGGCATTTGGGGCATATGTGATGTTAGGGAGTTGGGCATTTGGGGCATATGTGGTTTAATTGAGTGGGGCAGTTGGGGGATATGTGGTGTTAGGGAGTGGAGCAGCTGGGGCATATGTGGTATAAGTGAGTGGGGCAGTTGGGGCATATGTGCTGAAAGGGATTGAGGCAATTGGAGCATATGTGATTGGGAAGTGGGGCAGTTGGGGTATATGTGGTGTTAGGGGGGCAGGCAGTTTGAGTATATGTGGTGGTTAGTTGGCGCATATGTGGTGTTAGTGAGTGGTGCAGTTGGGGCATGTGTGGTGTTAGTGAGTGGGGCAGTTGTGGCCCATCTCATGTTAGGGAATGGGGCAGTTTGGGCATATGTGGTTAGGGGGTTGGGAATTTGGAGCATACATGGTTTAATTCAGTGGGGCAGTTGGGGTATATGTGTTGTAAGGGAGTGGGTAGAGTTGGGGCATATGTTGTGTCAGGGATTGGGGCAATTGGAGCATAAAAGATTAGAGAATAGGGCAGTTGGGGCATATGTGGTGTTAGGTACTGGGGCAGTTGGGACACAACTGTGTTATGGGGTGGGCCAGTTGGAGCATATGTCATGTTAGGGAGTTGGGCGGTTGGGATATATGTGGTGTTAGGGGGGCGGGCAGTTTGAGTATATGTGGTGGGCAGTTGGGGCATATGTGGTGTTAGGGGGTGGGCCAGTTGGGGCATATCTGGTGTAATAAAGTGGGGTAGTTGTGGCAGATGTGTTAGGGAGTGGGGCAGTTGGGGCATATGTAGTGTAAGGGAGTGGGGCAGTTGGGGCATACAAGGTGTTAGGGAGTGTGGCAGTTGGGGCATATGTGGTGTTATAAAGTGGGGCAATTAGGGTATATGTGGTGTTAGGGAGTGTGGCAGTTGGGGCAAAAGCATCTGCCAAATGAATGTACTGTAATGCCAGAGTGGCCCACTATGTGCAAACAGCAACGGGAACTGAGCAGAACATGCCCTTGGAAGGCTGAAACACTTATTCAAAGATTTATTCGTGAATGCAGTGAACTTTCAACTTGTCCTGTCACTAATTAGTTTGCATTACATTTCATTTAGACTCTAAATGCACACAGGGGGGCTTTGATAAAGCACTTTGGAGACAGCATGTCAAAACGATTTGCTCGACAGATCAGATTGCACTTTTCCCGGAACCACACGATCGACACTTTCGATCGTGGCAGACGTTCGGGCAGGCGAGGGTCGGGGGGTGGGGGGGTTGGCATCCCATGGTCCTCGTCTTGTCTCTCGCCAGGATATGCTGTGGTCTTCTGTCACTCGGCATGGCAAAAAAAATAAAAATAAAGGTATGGTGCAACATGTAACACGTCACATCAGTGGAGCACATCAGTTCTGCATGAAGTAGCCGCTAAGCGTTTAAGCGAAAGCCGCAGGGAGCTCTTAATGACCTAATGCAGTGGTACAGTTTAATTGCATCCGTGCTGATGGAGGGGGCTTTGCACTCTCCACAAACCTGCCCTGGAAATGAGGGGGGTGGGTGGTGCGGGAGGGATTTGTTGGGTGGCTCGTCCTGCAAATACACTGATCCACTACGTGTGTATGCACACCTTGGTCCTTGCCCATGCCATTGCTGCCTTTGGCCGCTGGACGGCAAACAATGGACTATGATTGGTCACAAAGTCGTTAAGGGAAGGTTGGAGGTGGGCGTGGCCGGTGTAATGAAAACATATTTCAGTTAGTGTGCTCCAGACCTGAAAGAGTGTTAGCGCCCTCTTCAGGGGAGGAGCGCGTGTGCTTGTGTGCGCTCTTTTAAACCAACAGGGGAGGGGGTTGGATGGTTTCATCAATGCGATGGTCCTGCAAATGCAGTTGGATATTACGAATAAAGAGGCAGTAAAAAAGTTTTGATTTTAAGTTCCTTAAAAATTCTTACCAAAGGCTGGATAATTGCTGTGCTGCAAAGTGCGGCGGTTGCCTAAAAACCCACCACCCGTAGATAGTGTTAAAATGTTCCCTTAAACTGCGCCTTCTGTTCTCACTGGCTGCAGCGTGGGTTCCCACTTTAATTTAGCTTTGAGAGAACGGCGGTAGGCCGTATGGATCTGTAGGCCGGCTTAGATGTCCTTCCCTTTTGATGAACAAAATCCATAGGTGCCGGATCAAGGGCCGGTAAGATCTGCTTCTTGCACAAAAAAATTGAAAAAAACGATAATGTAATCACAGCAGCCATGTATTCAAGCGTAAACCTCTATTTGACACCAATATTGATAGGAACCTCTGATATCAAAGCTCCTTAGACCAATTTACCTTTAAACTGTACACAAGCATAGCCACATGCAAAACACAGAGATGCTCTAACGCACGCACGCACGTACATGCACGGGAGCAAACGCACAACAACGCACAACAACGCACACACATACACACACGCACACACACACACACATTATAAAAGTTCGCTTCCCAGGTGTGTGAGCGGTTCCTTTGTGTTTCCTCTGCACACAGTCATTGCCGACAGTGGACTGGGGGTGGACTGGAAGTGATGGCTTCATTATGATCCTCCACACAATAAGGCTCAATTATAATGCAAATGGAGGTGGTATTAATAGCTGCAGCTGGAAAAAGGTGTCGGCCACCTGCAGGCAACGCCATATAAGGATGGCCTTTTTCTCTCACTTGTTCAGCATGCACTGGTTAGGCTCCATCAGAGAGTGCAACAGCAGAGGCCCTGCTGCAGAACAACAGGGCTGCGTGGGGGGTGCAAACAGCAGCTGTGACACACATTCACCAGCTTTCCTGAGTCACACCACTTTCCTTATTAAAAAAAAGGCTCACTGTGCATGGGTGACAAATCATTATTTATTTTATTTTTTCTCCCAATTTGGTAGCCAATAGGACCCTATGTAGTTCAATTCTCCCGTGAAGCAAGCGCTAGAGAATCGCCGCTACAACCTCGTCAGCCGGTAGGAAAGAGGGTGCCACATCCTCTTCAGGGCGTGACTCCTCAAGCTCCTGACCGTGATTCCAACGTGACGATTCTCTCCGAGTCCCTCCCCCCACCCTGGGAGCAGCTGCCAATACCACTCCCTCAGGGTACCGGCCATACTCGCATCTGGCAAGACCGGAGACCGGAACCCCTGATCCTCAGGTCGCAACTGCACAAACTGAAATTCTGTACTTTTATTGCAACACCACTGCGGCATCCCTCACGGGTGACAAATTAAAGGAAAAACCAACATAAAGTGTCTTAGTAAGGTGTTGGGTCACCACGAGCCGCCAGAACAGCTTCAGTGCGCCTTGGAATAGATTCTACCTCATGTCTAGCATAGATTCTAGTAAATTTATTATGAGAAAAAAAATCCCTCATCAAAAAATAATAATTTTTAACACAACCACGTGTTCCACAATTATTGGCACCCCTGCATTTCTATGTAGAATAAAGTAATCATTTATTAATATTTGGTCGCATATCCTTTGCATGCCATGGCTTCCTGATATCTGTGACCCAACAACATAAAAAAACTCTTGATTGATTTCTTATTTTCTGGTACTCTTACAAGCGATAACGTCTCTGCATTTGAATGGGGGTGGGATGGGACTAGATTTAGCTGTAAATTACACTGGAACAGTATGGAACACATGGTTGGCTAAATGGCTCTAAGTCATCAAGGGTCTTACGTATCAAACAAGCCTTCAACCATCACTCTGCTGCCAGAAATACAGTAGATATGGATGAATAACTTGAAGGGTTTTTTCTCCTGACTTATTTTTCCATAGAGTTCAATAGGAAAATTTGTCAGGAAAAACTACCTTGAAAGTGATCCATCCATATCTACTGCATATCTGGCAGCTAAGTGATTGTTTGAGGCTTGTTTGATACCTCAGAGCCTTGAAGACTTACAGCCATTTAGACAACCATGTGTTCCATACTGTCCCAGTGTAATTTACAGCTTAATCTACCGCCCCCCCCCCCCTCCCCCCAATTCCCATAGAGATCCATGGGAGGGGGGTCGGGGGGCGGGGTGCAGTTGATTGTAACGTGCAATCAAAACACGTAGCGGCGTTTAATCACAGCCCTGAAAGACTGGCTAATCAGGCTGGGAATCTGGGGCTAATTGCGAAGGCTCTGCTGTTCAGAAGGTCGCAGAGGCTGCATTGGCAATTGGAAACGTCTCCAGCTGATTATCGGTCATTTCTGCACTGTCATTAGCTTATAGCCTTCAGTGCAACGTTCAGCTCAAGTGCAGGCCCCCGCTTTTCAAATCCATGCCATCTGTGGCTATGAATGTATTCAATTAAAAATTTGATCAATGCCAGACTTTTCTAATTCCAGTTTAAAAATTATATATAATTTTGTTAAGAATTACATGCATGGAATTAAAAAGGAAATACAAAAACGACTATCTTAGACTGCCATGTGGGGGTGCTATAATGTATAGCTATGTTTTCCTTTTTCCGTTTTCCAGAGCACATGGGTACATTAATTAGTGTCTGATGGAAGATATTCCAAAAATATGAATGATAGTGCATACATGCAGTACAATATACCCCCCTCAGCTGTGGTATACTCAGAAAGTAAATTTGCTTCAAGTATATCTGTACAAGATTACATATGAATGCGCAAGCCCCTGAGTTCTAGAATATGGCTGGTATTTTGACTTCCAACCAGCGTTCCACAGGGCTGTGAGCTTTCAGCATTTGAACAGATGCGCTGTGTATTTAACCACAGACCCTGGCGAATGGCAAACAACACTAAGAACAGAAGCACTACATCACCGACTCGGATCAGCTGGGAATTGCTGAGGTTTTTGCAGAGGTTAGCACCTTTACATGCCATCTACTACTTGTTTTATTTTTTATGTTGTTTTCTTACACCTTTCCCATGTCGCCCCATAAAAAAAAAACTTTGAAATTGTTTTTGTGAAAATGTTTGAATTATTAAAAAGATGTTTTTTCAGAAGGTAGCAGAGATGATTGCCTCTCTCCCCGAAGGCTCTTATGGTCTGCCAAACCAACCTCCTTCTTTGCTGGAGAGCACAAGTGGAATACCTGTAAACTGAGAACCGCTAGGAAAAAACGGCAATTGAAGTTCCATAATAATTAGTCAACCCAAACCTAGGTGTACCGTACAATGTTATGTATTATCAATGGAAAGTCTGACGTACACTCTCTGTAACTGCATGTCGGGTAACGTCTAAAATAAGCGAATTGTCCCCAGATAGCAGATGATTCCAGGCCAGTGTAGTGTCGTTTTTGTTGGTACAGTTGGTATATTGTCGCCAATGGCAAGTCTCATGTGGGCGAGTTTGGCTGTAAAAGTTATGGTTTCATTGCGGCCTTTGCATTAGGGCCAAATGCAGTTTGTGACATCTGGTACGATTATTGTGGGCCATATATTTACGACCACATCAAAGCCAACATAAACAGTGCTACTCATCTATATTAGGGCTGACTTGAGGCAACCGGAGTCACTTCAGTTCATCCATGCAGTATGTGGGCCGGCAGAAAGTCTAAACAGTGGAAACTGTTGGCCATGTCTGGGCCATCGTTCAATTGATATCTGTGTAGCAAGATTTAGATGAAGTGGCATAATGAAATATAAACTACAGTACCGACCCATATAATAGAATGCATGCTTTACCCCTTCTCAAGCACAACCTTTCTGAACACAAGCCCAAAAATAAAATGGTTACCATTCTTCAGCCCCTTTGACTACAGGCATAATCGTTTTTTGTTTCCAAAAACCATCTTAATCCTAAAATGATCGTAAACGTCATTTTGCGAGGTATCTTTTTTTTCTGATGTGTTCCCCAAAAGCTTCTTAACTAAAGACAGTTTTAGAAATTATCGTAGATTAACGAGTGCCTCTGAACACTCGTAGAAAGCTACGTGCGTCTTTAGGGGAAACCCGCTAATGCTGACTATTTACTATAATATCAACAAAATATTTATATTTAATATTTAATATTTTGTAGGATATTGACACGTTTATTGTTTTATGTCTCCTTATCAGACAGAAGACCGTCTGTTAAAATAAGTTGTTGTTGGTGCACTGGGATGGTGGTGGGAAGGGCCAGTAAGGCATGGACAATAATTTAGCTAGATTTAAGCAGATAGATTTTAGACATATAACTGGAGGATGAGCTTTGGGTGAAGGGATACTGAAAAAAATAAAAAGCAACATGTAAGGGTTTCAGTAACGGCGAATCAATTGCGACAGGAAGGGGGATCAGAACAAGTCACCCACAAATGTGAGGACAACTAAGGGAGCTTAAACCGCTAAAGGTAAGAAAAGAAAAAGGAAAAAAAATCCTAGTAGCTAAACAGCCAAATAATAGTCAACCCAGGAAAATAGGGCGAACTCAAACACACGAGTGAGGGCACAAAACAAAGTCTCCTGAGCTCATTACTAGCGCTTAAATGGGAAAACCGAAAAGAACAAAAACACCTTCAGCAAGTAACACTAAAACGGTCGCTAGAAGGTGAAACAAAAATTAAACCATCATAGAAAAACTGTCTCAGTGAGAACAGCATGGAAAAAATTACATACTGAAGCTAACAGGAGAAAAATAATCCTATACCTGAATAATAAGCTAAGAAACAAGTCCCTCATGAACATAAAACAAGTTTAATATCACAAGGTCGCTTTACCTGGCTATACCAGGCTCAATGTAATATGGAATGACAAAGAAGCACCGGGAAGCAGAAGTGAGGAGTTTAAATACCCCGCAGACAGTAGCACAGGTTCAATGAATAATCAGCGAGGTGAAGCAAAACCCGGAACGGAACATGAAAAAAAATCTGATGGGATTCCCAACCGGAGAGAAAGGACAAGAACCGTAGTGAAAAAGGAAAAATAAACCACGGAACATGACACAACACTAAATAAAATAAAATAAAATAAAATGCCCCTAAAGTGAGGTGGGAAATCATTCTCCATCCTCCTCTTCTTCTTCCTCTGTCCTGCAACAGCTGTGCTCTTGCTCTCACAATGTTGTGCAGCATAGCGGTCAAACTCATAGCAGTGTTCTATATCCTTTATTTCAAGGTGCAATGTTTGCAAAGGCAGTGAGCCAGAATCTTGTTTCACTTAAACAGATGATATTTTTGTCAGAAAATCTGTAAAACAAAAATGCCTAATGCTAGTGTCTGCCTCTGAATTATAAAATGAACACAGTCACATTAAACCACATAATTGAAGCTCATTCAATAATAATTACATGGAAACAAGGTTGATATAACACCAATTCTTCCATTTACAGATATCTTGCTATCCACATTTTTTTATTTTAATAAATAACACAAATACGTAGGCTAGTCTATGTTGTTCAAAACGTAACAATGCTTATATTGTGTTTAATTAATATCCTTTTATTCACAGAACAATTGTCTCTGCAATTCATGCCTCGCAAGCAGTCCAATCAGTTATTATCAAATCGATTCACCAAACTTTTCAGTGCCTTTCAAGTTACACTTAAGTTTCTTGCACGCACTCATTGGTTAAGTATTGGGTTGGGAAACGTGTGTAAAAAGTCCTCAAGATCGCACTAAGAAAACTGTTTTTACTTCTAAGATTCAGTAACAGGAAATGAGGCTCTGGTCTATTCTGTAAGGTAACGCTTAGGAGTTTGTTTTCCAAGAGTCAGAATTACTCCAGTATTACTGAAACAAAGTAAGAGAAGCTCAAATGCAGTGGAAGTTTATGTTTTCATTCAAAAGATTTTTTTTTTTTTTTTGTGGGATAAGGATACCGACTACCGTGATTCATATCGTCTGGAGATTTCCAGAACACATAGAACGTATGGAGTCCTCATTTAGATTGAGACTGCTTTTCATCATGTTACAAAATAAGGAACCATTGTCACTATAACATTGGGATTGTAAAATAGTTTAGCCAAGAGAGATTGAATTCGCACTTTCAAAAGTGACACGAGCTGGTAAAATGGTCCGCAAATTTTTTTTGTTTTTTTCCCCATATGACCAAAGTTAAAGTGTTTTAGAAGCCGCTAAATATAATATACTATATTTTTAGGATCTCTAGATCTGTAATAAGTAACACAAATATGCTTGTTAAAATCATGTTTGCCGGGGGCGGACTTCAGTTTGAAGCGGCAGAGTAACCAGCTGTCCATTAACACCTTCCTAGTTTCGATTGGCTCCGAGTTTCGGTATGCATCGCCCATAAATAAACTCACATGGCCTCTGTTTAGGCTACTTACTCACTTTCAAAAATGGAGATCAACGCTGAAAATGCTGCTACTTCTCTGAATAATTTAGCTGCTGGTAGAAGCATAGACAACGGAGAACTCATGGAATTCTTTATCCTACAATTCATGAGCGATGGTAATAATTCTGATTCTTATCAACGAACAAGATGTCATCATCAGCAGACAACAGAGACATGCTTATTTTAGGAACTATATTGACATGTATTAACGTTAGGTTAATGATTCTGAAATGACTCAAACGTCTAATAAGATTCCAAGTAAAACGAAAGCACCAGAGAACAATGTACACGATTCACAGTACTGTCGTTTGCCATGAAACCTTCTGTTTTGTAACTTTACTCGGGTAAATTTGAGTTTTTTCTCTCAATCTGTCTGTTTGTCGAGGGTTGTGTCCAAATCTACTGCGTCCTGCTGTGTACCAGATAAGATACTTATATTTACTGCTTACAGCATACTGTTTAGTGACAGTATGCAAAAAAATATCCTCAATACTATTATCAGTGAAAACCTGGAAATAAGTATTTGCGAATTTAAAGTACACTACATTTACATAACATTTCACCTACTTAACAACAGCTAGCATACTCAATAGTAGCCTGTAAAAGGGTGTTGATTTGGACCAATTCGGACACAGCCTTTGTTTAGCAGAAACCAAGCTTTTGCTGGCTATGCTAACAGTTAGCTATGTAGCTAGCCACATGTCCAAACAATATATAATTTGCAAGCATTTTCGTCATGATATTTATGCCGACATATCAATGGCAAAAATCACGAGAGAAAATAAAATCTATGTGCATGAAAATCAAGGAGCCGTATGCACAGCCCGAAACTCCGTGCACACAAATTGTTTGCTGTGTAAAGTTCGTATTTCAGTGCAATATTGTGGTTTTGAGCGCGCACATAACTTGAACGAGCGCACAAAATTGTTATCCGAGCACAGCTACTGCTCGCACTCGCGTTTTTCTTTCTTGCTCGCAGTTCTCTTTTCTGCTCGCACAACAATTTTATTTTTTTGACAGTGGTGGGCAGGGCCATAGATTCAGTCGGTGTTCTGTCATAGTGGAGGGGCGAGGCCAGTGAGGGGGGAAAAAATTCCGCGTCTGTCATTGGTCTGAGTAGGGACATTGTAGATCAAGCTAACTATCGTTGTTATTTTATTATAATGTCAGGAAATTACATTGACACGTTGTTTCCTAAAGATAGTTTCCTAAAGATAGTTTGGCAAAATAAACCAAACAGTAGGCTAAGCTACTCGAGTGCTGTCTTTATGCGGTTAGTCAGTGGACAAATGATCCAATTTAGTGGCCTCTAGTGATGGGCGATCCGTGAACGATTCGTTCTTTTTGAACAAATCTTTTGAGTGATCCAGTATGTACAATTCGTTAATTTCGTTCTCTTGTTCTTGGATTTGTGCATGTGCATTACTTAAATGATCCGGTACCTACGATCCAAATAAAAATGCAACAAGTTTATGATGCACAGAACAATATTGCTATCTCAAAATAAATTGGTAGCCTAATAATGTATTCAGTGGTCTTGGTTATTAAGCAAATCAATTGATTGATTGACAATAAGCCAAAGTATACGGAAACAAGAATAGTGCTCATCCGTTAAAGGTAAGATTAGGCTTTTTAATTAGGTGCTTTTAGAGGGATGTTTAGAGGGATTATTTACCCTCTTAAACCACATTATGTCAGAAATAGCTATGCATGCCATGAAGAATACAATTTCCATGTTCCCATTGTGCTATATTGCAAATAATACTTTTTTTTTTTTTAACTCCAGGCCCAACCCCACTAGGGGGAAAAAATTTTTCCATAAAAAATCAAAGAAGCGTTTTTTTTTTGCCAAACTATATGAAGTAAACAACGTGTCAATGTAATTTTCTGGCATTGTAATAAAATATCGATAGTTCGCTTGATCTACGATGTGGCCCTACTCAAAACAATGACAGACGCGGCATTATTTCCCCCTCACTGGCCATGCCCCTCAACTATGACAGACACCAACTGAATCTATGACCCCGCCCACCACTGTCAAAAAGAAAAAATAGTTGCGCGAGCAGAAAAGAGAACCGCAAGCAAGAAAGAGAAACGCGAGCGCGAGCAGTAGCTGTGCTTGGGTAACAGTTTTGCACGCTCGTTCACATTATGTGTGCGCTCAAAACCTGGATTTCTCCTCAAAGGCTACAAAATATTCACTCACGCGCGAGTTCTGTAAAAGCACACGGCAAAACAATTTGCATACATTGAGATTAAATTTTTCTCGCGATTTTTGCCATTGATATGCCGCCATATATTCTTATCTATCTATCTATCTGTCTTTGTTTAACACAAACCAAGCCTTTGCTGGCTAACAGTTAGCTATCTAGCTAAAGTCAAAATAAAGTGCCACAAATGCAAAGAAACTTGAAAAATGCAAAAAATAAATAAATAAATAATTACATTTGCAATGAACTACAGAGCTACATAAAACTCTGTGTCCCCAAGTGTGCAAAATCTGAGGTGATATGCAGAACTACTAAATATATATGATGCTAAATATAGGCAGTGTACCCTGTTGTCCATTAGTGTTTTCAAATCTATGCAAATGGCTAAATTGTGCACTGCTCTAAATCATAAAATAATTATATATTTAACTACAAATCAAATGTTTTGGATCATAAAACTCACTCAGTTTTGTCCATTATAAAGCATATACATTTGCCCCTTCTGATGGTTTAAGATGAAAACATTGATATCACATGGTTACACACACCTAAATATGTAACCTAATAATTTACTCTTGTACCTCAATATTCCACCAACAAGAACATGCTTCAAAGAAAGTCGTGCATCAAACATAAAACATGACTGATCAATGAATATTTACACTACAGTGTGTGAAATGCACTCAAAATGTGAAAATAACCATATCTTGTAAGGGGCTGGGTCAGAGGACCAGGCGCGACAGTAGGGATCTGAAAGTGCTTTGGGAAAAGCACCACTAGACGGAGAAACTCCGTAGGAGGGAGACAAACACAGAAAATAAACAGACTCCCTCTCTCACGCAGTGAGAATACTAGAGGAAGACTGGCACAAAGGGATAACGCAAAATAACCCGCAGAAAGGCGGGCAAACTCATAGACACAAGAGATTACAGCAAGCAAGAGAGAGGAAATTCAATAAACTAATAACAACCCGGAGCAGGTGAAAAGGCTAAGAGACTTGAGTGCTTAGAAAATAGAACAACAAAGAAAAACACCTCTTGCTCTCATAAATGAAAGCTGTATAACAAAGAGGTAAAAACAGAAATGGCAAAGAGAACTGTCTCGAACCAAATACACAGGTAAACTCAACAAAACAAAGAAGAGAGAGAGAGAGAGAGAGAGAAAAGATAACTAAATACTCTCTAATAAATCTGAATCCATCGTGTTGCATCAACAACATATAAAAGAAAAAGCAAAGGCAAAAACTCCAACTGTGTCTGTACTGTACCGTACCAGCTTTCTGTCACAAAACAAAAACAAATAAGAAAGAAAAGAGTGAAAAAAGAAAAAGGGTTTAAAATAGAAGGCGGAAATGAGGCACAGGTGAAAACACTGAGTAGCAGGACAAGCGAAAACACGGGACGGATAACAAAAATCAAAGAAACTGAACGCTACATGAGCGCTCCTGGGAGAAGTGGCCTCTGGGTGAAGAGCAGGCTGAGAACCCATGACACATCTAACATAGCCTACTGGACAAGACAGTGATTGAGTGGAAAAACATACATATGTAGCCAGAGAGAAGAACCGTATTACAAGCAGTACTCCCGTCAGCGAATGGGTTTTCTGTAGCTCTTTGCAGCATAATACATTGACTAGATTTGAAAAGGAATACTTTCCTCTATCGGATAAAACAGTTGTGAATAAAACCGGAATGATGCAAAATACTTCAGAGCTGCAGGTAGGGCATATGGGGTACTGCACGCAGACGTTCCACATTGTGTAATAATGTTCTAAACTGGTGTGTATTTCACAAACGAATTGTCCAAGACAATAAATGACCACTGAATTTTGAAAGGAACATCTCTATGTGTAAAACCAATGGTAGGATTGTATATTTATTTCATATTTAGTAGCAGATTCTGATAGTAGAATGCCGTTGTATAATGACACAATAATTTCACGTTTATTTTGCATTTGAGTGAGCAGAGCTTTTTACTGCTTTTTTGGCATACGCTCAGGCTATTATTGGGTTTTTCTTGTTGCTATGATGAAATACAAATTTTCTATGATGAATAAATAGATTTATAAACTCCCACATAGAAGCTATTGTCCACTATGTCACACATGGGTAGGTATAGTTGCAGGCGTGACTGGGTGGGGGGTTGCTTGTTAAATGGACTTGCTACGGGAAATTAGTGACACTTAGAAACTCCGTATTCAGCAGAGTTGTCATAAATTGTGTACCTTTAAAGATAAAACACAGAGTCTGTGGTTTCCACTCATAGTTTGGCAGCAGGAGCAATGAATGTCTCAGTTCAGAAAAATCTTGGCGCCGGTGGCATGGTCACTAGGCATCTGTGCAAAGGGGTTAATGTTGTCACTTGCATTATCTTTGAATTCTTCATTATCTACCAAATGGTTAGTTTTAGTGGCCATGTGTCCACACTTTGACCAATTAGGAGCCTGTTGATTCATCTCAGCCTTTATTTTGATCGGTTAAAATTATGTAATTGTTCGTAATATAGTACAATGTGAACATGGTACTTTTATTCTTGATGGCATGCATAGCTATTTCTGACGTAATGTGGCTTGATCCCTCTTACCATGAAAAGTTACTAATGGAGAAAAAATTCTGGGACTGCAATTGTGGTTGGAATGACTGTGGTTGCAATTGTGGTTGGAGGCTGTATCTGCCTTAGCTACAGCTGACAGCTAGTGACAGATACTCTTGGGGCGGCTGTGGCTCAGGAGGTAGAGCGGGTCGTCCGCTGATCGGAGGGTTGGCGGTTCGATCCCCAGCTCCTCCTGTCCACATGTCGAAGTGTCCTTGGGCAAGACACTGAACCACAAATTGCTCCCAATGAACAGGCTAGCACCTTGCATGGCAGCTGCCACCATTGGTGTGTGAATGGGTGAGTGAGAGGCCATTGTACAGCGCTTTGGATAAAGGCGCTATATAAGTGCAGTCCATTTACCATTTACCATCTTGTGGGGGAGTGGTTGGGGGTGGGGTTAGCCAGCTACTGTTAACTATTGCCAGCCTGAGGTGTGAATCTTTGCAAATCTTTGAGAGCATGTTTTCTCAGGAAAGGGTTGGTGTACCAACATTCAAACAAGCATATCTTCTTCAAATATGTGCATATTGCAGTGCATATTGAATTTGAAAGCTCAGGATCTGTACTTTCATAAACTATAAAAAACTTCACCCTGTTCTACTTGTGGACCATTTTACCAGCACCTGTCACAAATGGTTTATTGTGTGACCAGATTTATAGAAATGTTCACCGTAAAAAACGCAATGAATGCAAATCAACTAAACCATCCAGCTAGTTAAGGGGTTAATACATTGTGCCACACTGAGGGACGTATTCTTTAACAGGGCTAGATGCTGTCTACATTGAGCTGGTTAGGCAGGAACCACCTCCTCATTAGTTTTTATCCCCTGTTCATTGTTCCTTCAGGGATGTGTTTTTTTCTGACACCACAAGACATGTCCCTCACTAGCTTTAAATTCACAGTCTAGCCACTGAATACTTCTAATGGTTCCTTCTTACATTTCAACATACAGTTTGTATTTGTATTAGTTTTTGAGAGGGGATTTTTATTTGCTGACAGTTCTCAACTACAGACAGCTTCATTCTTATGCAGTCCATGCAATAGCTACTTACATCAGTTGTTCCCAGACTTTTTCATCTAAAGGCCCCCCAACATTTTTGGGTCTGGGGAAGAACCCTCCTCACCTGGCCAAAATGAATGCTTGACACCATTATCCACCAACCGCAGGCTGCAGTGCAGTACCATGAGACGCGGGTCTTAAATGGGATGCCATGTAGCATCTATATCAGACATGCACATAAATGATAGACTTTGGTATTGTACTTTTGGTACTGTAGGCTATTTATCAATACGTAATACATATGTAATAAATTATGATGGAATTACTGTTGAAAGTTTATATGTGTGTGTAATTAATGAAATAAGAAATAGATGCAAAATATTTGTGAAAAGAGGAAATACCTTCTTGGGGGGCCCCTGGGGAGCACCGGACCCCCAGTTGGGGAACCCCTGACCTGCGTCACACCTACTCTTCAGTACTGAAGCATCACAGTAAATTGGGAGTGCAAGTGGAAATCATCAGCCTCAGTGAGTTATTAGGATATGGGTTATGGAGGTGGATGTGTACTATCCACATTATGCATTACAATGTGCCTTTGCATTAGTGCAGCAAATTTAACTAGAGCAATGCAAGTAAGTATGGTATAAAGGCCATTAAGGATTCAAATTCTTAAAATTGGTATGTTTTGACTTCACTTTCAAAATTACAAACATTTCAGAGGTGTGAACCATCCCCATTCCCAATGCGTTCCAATCTCTGAAGCTCTGCTGTATTTATTGGAATGCACATTTGAGGATCTTTTTTCTTATTTATTATACTTAAAATGTGCACCATTAGTCTCACGTCTCCTTGCTCCAGTAAACACGGAGGTCCAGTGGCTGTCAGCTAGCAGCGTGTTGGTGTGTTCCCCCGAGGCCACCCTACCCCCGCTCCCAACCCGGAGCATTGAGAAAGCTGCCGTTTATAATTTGCCAGTGCTCGGGGACACAAATGAGCCATTCACAGCTCCCCCCCCTCCCCCTCCCCCAAACCAGCCTTCCCGTTTAAGCTTCATCGCTGCCTCCATCACAGCTTCTCACTGACAGGATACATCTTCCACAGGGGGAAGAGGTGAGAAATGTTAATTCAACCTGCATTCCTCCAAGTATGGATTGCATTTACGTCATAAGGATAAAATACAAACACATTCTGAACAAAACATTCTGCAATATGTCATATGCAATAGCAGCCCCCGCAATGAAGCAATTTCTATTCTCCAAAACACTGACTCGTCTGTTGTGACAAGAAAAAAAGCATTAAAAAATTAATAGGAGTTCAAACTTTGGACAGTATTCTGCAGAAAGCGCGGTCAGATTTGTGTATATATATACACACAATAGCGTTCAAAAGTGTGGAATCACTGAGACATTTTTATGTTTTTGAAAGAAATTATGATACTTTTATTCACCAAGGTAGCATTAAATTTAGAAGAAAATACAGTCAAGACATTGATAATGTTACAAACTACGATTTCTATTTAATTATATTTCTGCTTTAGCAATTATAGCCATTTTACACTGTAAACTGTCTGTGACTGAATAACATTAAAAAACTCTTGATATCTTATTGTCAGGTACTCTTACAAGTGATACTATAACCTCTCTGCATTTGAATGGATATCTATGGAAATTGTGGGGTGGGACTAGATTAAGGTGTAAATTACACAGGAATAGTATGGAATACATGGTTGGCTAAATGGCTGTAAATCATCAAGGGTCTGACTTATCAAACAAGCCTTAAACCATCACTCTGCTGCCAGATATGCAGTAGATATGGATGGATCATTTAAAGGGTTGTTTTTCCTGACTTATTTTTCCATAGAGTTTAATAGTAAAATGAGAAAGGAGAAACAATCCTGAAAGTAATCCATCCATATCTACTGCATAGGTCACTGAATATTGCATACATTACAGTCTAATGATAAAGATCACCCTGACAGACCATTGATATAGAAAGTTCCTCAAATGAGATATGTGTAGAAACCATATACTGTATAATGTGGATAAATCAGGAAATACAGAAAACGGCAATGTTTTATTTCTTCCCCATTAGTATGTTTTGAGGAAGAGCCGCACTAAACGGAAACTTCCTTAAAATTATTTTAATTGCATATTGCCAAATCCTTGACATGTCCAAAGTAATTAAGTTTCCTCAAAGCTGTGAGTTTGCTTCAAACTGAACCCATTAAAAATTTAAAAACAGTAGTAAACACTGGTTCCCCCAGAAGAGAATTATCTATTAAGATTTTGTATAAGAAAAAATGCAATTGGCCTCGAAGGCTCAAAAACCCAGTCACCAGAATAGGCCTTTCAGAAGCAATGTAGAACATATTATAAATTATGAAGCAGAAGAGTATTACTAACATAATCACCACAACATAAAGCTTCAGTCAGGCAGCCTCAACGCATCAACATGCTTTCTTTTTTGCTCTGCTATGGGGAGTGATGCTTTGATCAGTTTATACTGGTTTGCGCAAATGTTTTTCAAAAACTGCACCAGAATCCCATTAATTAACGCTGTAAACCCTGCACTCCAAACCACCAAATTAATCTTGCGGTTAGCTCTTATTGGAGTCTGCCACTAGCTCTTGCTACGGTCACTTGGGAGGTGGCGGGGTGGGGGGACATGATTTGTAGTTTGACTGAATCTGAAAAAAAAATCCCTCCAGGTACCAAAATCGAGCTCATTAAATGGGACTTCCGACATAATTTGATGTTAAAAGATTAATGTTTAAGGTCTTATTTGCACAGGTCCAATTGAAACATTGCCCCAGCGATGCGGCTAAATGATTTATTCGCTCGGTTTTGCAATCCATTCTGTGTGAATGAGTTTGAGAAGGAACACAGAACTCCACGGGTAAAGTAAGGAGAGGTTGCTCAAAGACACAACAGAATAATTGGCACCTCAGGCAAGAACTTTGGAACCTGTACGATACATTGTTTTAGCTGCAGCTCACACACACACAGCTTCTCAAATGCATAGTAAACTAATTGCCCATTCACACACCCGCTATCACAACCCACTCTTAAAATCTAATTACAGCCTAATCACACTGCATAGAGAAGGACTGACCTTGATTCGATCGACAATTTGTTCTTAACGCTTACTTTAAAAAATGCAGGTGTAGTTCATTCCTTTTCACATAGGTTTTTTATATTTATGTTGAGTTAATTTTGTTGATTGCTGAACACCCAAACTGTTTCAGATGTAGAAAAAAAAAAGAAAAAAATCACATTTTGATTTAAATAACATTTGTCCTTTGCGTTAAATATTTTAAAAAGAGCTTGAATTGGTAGTTTGTATAAGTGTGTGAAAACCGTGTCCACGAGAAAGTTTTAAACGTGTGATGTGTCATTGTGTACCGTGTAATCTGAAAGACTGAAAACACCATGAAATTAGTTCTGGCTGTTTGGTTTCAGGTGTGTTTCATACGTCACTTGTCATCAAGCACTTTTTGCTACGCACAGCCATTATTAACCAAATGTTTGTGTATGCTATAAGTAGAAATAGCTCACGTCAGCAATAGCCTTTTGTAAGGTACTTCTACTGCATGAAGTGTTAAAAATTAGAAGGTCTATTGAGCATAATGGAAGACGTGCAATGAAGCCATCTAGCCCTATTGAATGTTTTACAATACAGACAGGATTGTTCAAAATAAATCTGGTAAATCTCGGCTTGTGGCGCGGGCAATGCATTTGAACTGCCTTTATCATGGTTCAAACGTAAAATGAAAAAGGTTAATTTATAATGGCCTATCGTGACAGGTTTTTATGGTTTCCTTGAGGCCTCAATATTCCACAATCAAATATTCCACTCTTATAATAAACTTTTTTTAAATTTGTTAAAGCTCTAACTCAGCATTTTGCTCTACATCAGAATTTTTATGGCATTTCATAGCACATTTAATTATGGTAGTTGTCATTGTTTTCTTTGTGTGTTTTAAAAATATTGTATTTATTCCCTCAGAATGAATACACATATCCTAGACCGTTACCAGGAGCTTGGCCTGGAGATGTTGCCACAGTGCACTCACAGTGAAGCAACACAGGCACACTGAGGTTACCAAGGATTTACCTCCACAGCTCCGGAATCCCATCATCCCCAGCTCTGGACCAGATCAAGCTTTTACCTGTATCCTAAATGGAGGTCGGGGGCACCAGCGGTCCATCCCCAAAGTCTGGGAGGAGGAACTCAACAGACAACTTTCACAGAAAAGCCAATGGATTACATTATGTTGATATCTTCTGCCCACCTCTCACCTGCGACAGGTAACACGGTCGAGCCAATAGAACAGTGCTCCATGATCCTTGCCAGGACAGTGTGGTTTTATGGATTTTCTACTTGTGTCTTTCTCCTTGGGTTCCTGCGGGCAAGGCCAGGGGGCTGATGGGTACTGTCCACTGGGCAACCAAATGGCCGCAACTGAAGTGCAGGCGTAGCCATGGCAATTTTGAAAATCTGGCCCATCCACTGGGGTTACCCGAGGACCACAAAGACACCGATGACTACTTCAACAAATACTTTTAAAATGGAAAAAAAGGAACACAAGCAAAATGTGTTATAGACAGCGTCACGGTGCTTTTCAGCAGTTTTGTCCTACAGGGGGCGACGTATGGGCAGAATCCCCCCTCCCCAGCTCTTTGGAGACTTCTTCAGTCCTGGTTCCCACAACATGGATCTTCACAGTGGATGCATGCTTGTTACTGTAGGTTGCTTTACTTGTACGAGGATGCTTAATGTTCCTGGCTATGCCTAAGGTATAGAAGCCTTCCAAGTCATGTTTGAAGAGTCAAGCTTTTAGTTAAGGCAATGAATGCTTAAAGGAACCCAGTGCCATAAGATAATTCTTCAAGCCAAAAGAAAATAAATAAAACTTAGAGAAACTACTAATTTCTGTATATTATAGTAGTCCAGATCCTGGAGTGTCGGTGATGTTTCTGGTTTTTGTTCCATCTGAGATTGATCGATTATTAAGAGTTTGATGGATTATTAAGAGCCTGAGCCCAAATGGTGAACCACAAAGAACTTGAAGGTCATAGTGTGCATTAAGCTTAATAATTAATACAAGTATGTACTTATAGGCTTGGATAGAGCAAAACCAGGTATTGCAGCTCTCTCTCTCTCTCTCTTTCTCCCTCCCACTCTCACTCTCTCTCTCTCTCTGTGTCTCTGTCTACTGGTTGTCATTCATGTTTTTAGGCTACTCTTGTAAAAAATAATATGTCAAAATAATTTTGTAAGGTCAGTTCTGTGTTTAGATGTATTGCTTTTATACAAGTGCGCTGTACGGTTCCCGTTCTTCTGTCTGGTTCATGGACGAACAACCTGAGCTTAAAGTTCAGTAGCTTTAGCTTTAACTGGATAACAACTCTTTTTCTGATCTGGGCATTATTGAAGTTCAGGGTCCTATAGACAATATCAATGTGTGAAGCAGACAAAAAAAAGTAGGCACTGCAGTCCTTATTATGAACTCTGCTGGAGATTGAGAGACCGTTTACACTGGAGATGGATATACTGAAAGTGGTTTTCATCTTTATGTGGAAATTGCAGGTGTTTGATTTTGTTTTGTGCCAGATATAAAACCAAAATCATAATTTGATGAGGATTTTATTGTTCACAATACTTTCCACCAGTGGGCGGGTGTGGTCTTGGCCCTCGAATAAGGGTCGCTTTCTTCGGCTAAAATACCACATGAAAGAAGAACTTAAGAGGTCTGAAATTGAACCTTTTTTGGATTTGATAGTTAGTTTTTTTGTTGCTTTTTTGTGCTTTTTGGGTTGGGGAGTTGGGTCCTTGTTTTCCAAGCACTCCCCATGCTAAAATGTACATGTGTGTGTGTGTGTGTGTGTGTGTTTGTGGGTGGGGGGGGAAGGACTTGAACCTCTCTTTGGATTATTCTGTAAGCAAATATGCCTTTGGTTTAGCACTCCCTGGTAGTTCTCTATTTATGTTGCTGACAGACAGGGCGAAAATATATGCGAGTTTAGTATAGCTTTTCAGCGCATGTCAAAAACACAGAGCAAAACTATTTTATATTTGTGAATAGTATTTCAGCAGTGTTTTTCTTCCCTAAAAGCTATTGATATTTTTCATAAATTGTATCAATTGTTCACTGTTTAAAAAAATCATGAATTTTATAATGAAAATGAAAAAAAATAAAAAAGTCGAGAGAGAAATATAAACTGCTTTTAATGGAAATGGCCGTTCTCTCTTTGTTTTATAAAATCAGTTTTCATGAAAATGTCTCTAAATCTGTATGGTAATGAGGCGCATGCAATTTACTTGTTTTACAAAATGAATACGCAAATCAAAAGAGGAATCCACTACTGTGTCATGACCACAGTCTGGCAGATGGAAAAAAGATTTAGAAAAAAAGGTTCAGGCAGAATACCCTGAATTGAGTATGTGCGTGGGGAAAAAAAGTGTAATTTATTTGCAAAATTATACATTTGGGCACGTATGTGTGCCAGCAGACGTCACATTACCGAACCCTTCAACAGAAATTCATAATTTAGTACAGGTTCAAGAAAGACATACATAAATGGAAAAAATTGACTGATCAAATCTGGAATCTGTAAAAAAAAGGGATATAAATTGCACCTGTGAAACACGTATCCTAGCAGGGGTATAAATTGCACCTGTGGTACATGTATCCTAGCAGGGGTATAAATTGCACCTGTGGTACATGTATCCTAGCAGGGGTATAAATTTCACCTGTGGAACATGTGTCCTATAATAATGATAATGCCTTGCATTTATATAGCGCCTTTTCCACCAACTGGTGACTCAAAGTGCTTTACAATGATGAGGGGAAAACTCGCCTCTACCACCACCAATGTGTAGCACCTCCTGAGTGATGCAACTGCAGCCATTTTGCACCAAAATGCTCACCACACATCAGCTGAGGTGGAGAGGGAGAGAATGATTTTAGCCAAGTAAACTAGGGAGGGTATCAATCGCACCTGTGGAATATGTATCCTAGCGAGGGTATAAATTGCACCTGTAGAACATGTATCCTAGCGAAGGTATAAATTGCACATGTGGAACATGTATCCTAGCGAGGGTATAAATTGCACATGTGGAACATGTATCTTAGTGAGGGTATAAATTGCACCTGTAGAACATGTATCCTAGCGAGGGTATAAATTGCACATGTGGAACATGTATCCTAGCGAGGGTATAAATTGCATGTGTGGAACATGTATCTTAGTGAGGGTATAAATTGCACCTGTAGAACATGTATCCTAGCGAGGGTATAAATTGCACATGTGGAACATGTATCTTAGTGAGGGTATAAATTGCACCTGTAGAACATGTATCCTAGCGAGGGTATAAATTGCACATGTGGAACATGTATCCTAGCGAGGGTATAAATTGCACATGTGGAACATGTATCCTAGCGAGGGTATAAATTGCATGTGTGGAACATGTATCTTAGTGAGGGTATAAATTGCACAGGTGGAACATGTATCCTAGCGAGGGTATAAATTGCACGTGTGGAACATGTATCCTAGCGGGGGTATAAATTGCACCTGTGGAACATGTATCCTATCGAGGGTATAAATTGCACATGTGGAACATGTATCCTAGCGAGGGTATAAATTGCATGTGTGGAACATGTATCCTATCGAGGGCATAAATCGCACCTGTGGAACTAGCAGGGGTATAAACATAGGTAACATGAAACATGTGAATATTTAGAAATATTTTATTTACACTCATAGACCACATCTTCATGATACACAACAAATAAACCTTGCCTGTTAATTTCACAACGTGTGTTTATGATATTGAATTATTTCATTTTATCAAGAGAGATGTAACAGGGTTCGCCTTGTTTAACATGTGTAATTAAGAACACAAATTTTTTTATTCCATATTACCAACATATTACCACACAGTACTAACCTCTTGTTGCCAGATTAGTTTCAATTTAACTACACAGGTATAGGTGCAACTAAAGTGAAAGTGTTACTTTTTAAAAAATATAACCCTTTTAACCTTCCTATTATCTTCCATTTTACAGCCATTTGTGTTAAGGTGTTGTTACAGGTCAATATAAAAAAAACATAAAAGTTCCAAATATCTTTTTTTACATGTATTTCATAATTCTCTAGGATGTCTTAAATGGGTTTTCTGAAGAAAATCACCAATTTGAAGTGATACAAAAACAAAAGGGGTCAAACAGACCTAAACTAACATAATAGGAAGGTTAAGCTTATGATAGGGGTGCCCTGAATGAGAAAATGTTGAAAACCCCCAGGTAAATGACATCGCTCCTTTTGCCAATGTCAGAGCCAAATCACACTTCCTTGGTATCTACGGAATGTGACTTCTCAATGCAGCCAGGTCAGATAGGAGCAGAGTTAATGACCTCCCTCCACAGTCCACACTAAAATGAGATGGCTCATTAAAGTTAGCAATGTAGTTTAGCTAGAATGCTGTCTGGATTTTCCAGTGTTTTGTCACAACAAGAATGACAGTGCTTTCGACGTCTGGCTGGGTACGTGATAAGTAATATCATATAGCACTTCACATTGTCAAATAATATACCATTCATTATAAATTTATTTTGTTTTCACACATCATTTATTTATATGCTATTTGCCATAATAAATTTAAATTCTTGTTATTAGCTGTGCATCAATCAATACACAACAGTCAAAGTCTTGATTATAAATGAATGCCAGAATGCCATGCTTTCATTTATCAATTTTACATTAAACAATGTAATGATGTTTTGTGTAATAAATTACATTACTGTTAATTATTACTGTGCTTTCATTAGATAAATGCAGTAATGAGCACTGCTGTATTTTTTCTATCATGAATAGTATATAAAGTACTCAAGTGACTACGTCACACTGGTTTCGTAATTTCCCCATTCATTTAGAGTGTAGACATTAACTAAAACTTACTTTTAAACCATTTCTAGTGATTATATCTTATCGTCAATTTCCTGGATTGTTCAATATAATGCCCGTTTGCAAATTATGTCGTTTTTTTGGACCAGCTGAGTATATTTAACGTTTTAGTATTTTTTTTGTGAACATACCAGCGCTGGCACTGTTTAAAAACTCAACATCCCATAATTCCCTCCGGACGAGCAGCGTTGTCTCCAAACGTTGTCATGTACAACGGATATGTTGCAGTACTGGATATGTAGTACGTTAAAGTGGACTACAAGTCGAACTACAATCATTAATCATTACTTTAAAAAATAAGAATTGGAACATGTGATATATGGTCTATATCCTTATACCACACAGGCTAATCCAGGAACGTTTTAGCTCATTCTATAAATCAGATTTCAAGAAATAGTCGATAGTCTCCGAATCCCGTTTTATCTGTCATAGGGAAATTACTTCTGAAACCAGACTCCGCCCACGTCTGACATACTCACTTGAGTACTCTATACAGACGTGTTTTCATTGACTCCAGGGAGTTAGTTTCTGAAATAAAATTTTTAATTACAGAGAATAAATGTGTGTAATTGGAGTAGATTTATGTCTTCTTATTTACAGATTTGCATCCACAATTGTAGTATTTCATGAATTTGATCAATTTTTACAGACCAAAAGCTATGATTAGTAGATTGGATTTACAAATACATTACTACAATGTACAGTTGAAGTTGAATTCCTTTACCAGAATCACTTCTCTATGCACCTGTACAGAATTTCAGCAAGGTGTGCAGCTTTCCACAGTACAGATTGTATCCATTCCCTACCTTGAATTGAATTTTGGTGTTAGCATTTTTCTGTAGGATAAAATTGGACTTGCTTCATTAACCACCTTGCACAGACCCCCTAGTGGTCATGCAGCCGGCGCCATAAGATTGCTGAACTGAGACAAACTATGAGGGGAAACAACAAACTCCGTGTTTCAGCTTTATTAGGACACACTTCTTGATAACTATGCTGCAGTTTCTACGTGCCACTATTGTCGTATAGCTCATCCATTTAACAAGCAACCCCCCACCCAGTCTCACCTGCAACTGTACCAAGCGTGACACAGTGAACAATAGCGTCTACCTGGGAGTTCATAAAATAGCGTCTACCTGGGCCTTATTTGATATGGAATTGAGTGCTATTCTCTAATGAGTGCATTACACATACTGTAGTGGAAGTGTTCATTGGTGGCTCAGTCATGTTTTATGTTTGATGCACCAATTTGCCAGCATTTCTCTGATGGTGGAGTATTATTGTATTGCAATCTTATCATACATAATATAGACTGTGGTGTATTAGTACCATGGGCTATACTTGCTACTTATGGCATGGAAAATACTCATTCTAATTTACTGTGTGTTGATATGTGCTAGCTTGATTAAAGTCAGATTTTCCTTAATAATTAAAAATTTATAAATGTCTGAAAATAAAAACTACAGAAAAAACGTCTTCCCAGGGCATGCAGCAAAATATTACATACTGTAGAGTAAACCATCATAATGGAAAAAAAATATTTTATTAGTTTAATGACAGGTTTTGGATAGGTTTTTGGACCCATAGATATCTATCCCTCTATACTGATGAAAAGAAAGGAATTCCCACTTGAATGATGCAAAAGTGAGTTTCATTTGTAGTTAAATATATGATTCTTTTATGATTTACAACAGTGCACAATTTAGCCATTTTGGAGACACTACCCTCAGATTTTGCACACTTGTGAAAAAGGAGTGTATGATCCAGGAAATATGTAGTTTTACAGTTTTTCATTGCTAACTAAAAAAAAAATGTTCTTTTGCATTTTTGCCAAAATGTTATTGCATTTCATCTGGCATTTTATTGTTTACATAAATTATGAAAATAAACTAATCTAAGTCAGTATTTTAAATGGTGCAACTGTCTTGCTTCATTTACGCCATTTTCCAAGTGTCTGTGGTGCTCACACCTGGAGTTATAAAATAGAGCAGTACCTAAACAGGCGAGGATTGTGATCTGCACAAAGGGGTTAATTAACATGCTTGGAAACATGGGCATACAAAAAACATGTGTAAGGATCAGACTGGTATGCTGAAAAAAAAATTCTGCCTGCCAAGGACTGAAGGAGAGCATATGTGTGCTTACAGTTACACATTTATTGAAGCTACTTGCGGTCATTGAGCTTGGCGCAAACAGTGGAAAATAAACCATAATAGAGCATTGAGCAATTTTTTTAATTAAAATTTTATCCCTAATGTTTTGTGAGGAGTTTTATGGGTTTGCTCCAAACTTATACTGCAAAAAAAAAATAACTGTCTGTTAACGTGTATGGTTATGCACTGAAGGATCAAATTACTGTAACTGGCTGGTAGTCTACTGACAGGGCACCTAAACATGTTCATTTAAGAACATGTTCATCTAAACCACTGGCTAACTGTACACCAGGCTCACTACATATTTGTTACAGACTTGACTGAGGAAGCTACCCGGTTGCCATGCGATGTACCATAGCAACTGAGGTTTACATTTTTGCATTGACTGAAACATGAAAAGTCTTTAGTCAATGTGTTTTGACAGACTTTTTTGTTGACCTGAAGGTAAGCAATAAGGTCACTCATTACTGATTTATTAGATTACCACCCCCTTGCTGCATAATTTGCATGTGATGTAGGCTATCATAAGTATATATATATATATATAAAATTCATCTTTATTAATTAATATGTTATATTCTTCTAGGGCAGGGGTTCCCAAACTTTTCCATGCCAAGGACCCCCAAATAGTCGTAGCCTCTGGCTGGGGCCCCCCTATTGCGAAATGGCTTTTAAAAAAACTTTTAAATTACATTGGCAAATATAAAAAAATCTAACATACAGCTTCTTAATACACAACACAATACTTTTGACCCTATTTTGATTCCATAATCGGGCCGTTAGCAGCTCAACGTAACGCTTTGACTGACAGGCAGAAGGTTAGTTATTGGCTGCGATTGAAAGAAGGGCATGGCAAAGACCTAATTTCGATATGAAAGGATTTATAACAATTTATATCTTATTTTAAACCGGCACAGTAATCTTATGAATTGAATTGAAATAAAAATTATTTTTTTGTGTGCATTTTCCTCTCCCTTCCAATTGGCCCCCCTGGCGCCCCCTGGCGGCCCCCCGTTGGGCCGCGGCCCCCACTTTGAAAACCCCTGTTCTAGGGGACAGGATATAAATCTTTCTAAGTGACGCTCTGCTGGATCAGTTTCCGTTAGTGACAGCACATGCTGCTGGATGCTTGAGTCAGCTCTTTTTTTTCATTATTAATCAGAGCCTCACACAGCAAGTCTCTTCCATGGCTGCAGCAGGGGACTTCTTACGACTCGCCTACGAGTCACCGCATCGCAGCGTCTTCCTCGTTACGGCAACGACAAACCCGCCTCGCGTCACCCTGGCAATTTGTTACTCGCCCCCTTTGTCAGCGAGCTTGAGATCCTGCAGGTATACGAATGCGATGTCACATGATTTACAGCGTGTCGTTATCTTTGAGGTATTGTTGCCTGGCTGCAACCGTCCTCCCTGGGAACTCGGAAATTTCTGAAAAGAAAGGCACCGAGACTCAACCAATTTAAATTATTAATTTCTTAACTTTTTATTCTTACATTTCCCCTGTTTTATCCTCTCTCCAGTACGGAAGGTGTGGTTGTGGTTGTGTGTGCACACCCAACACTCACATGTAAATATTGGCTATTATACATACTACAGGCCACAGTACAGTATTACAGAGAGCTAGAGATTACCTAGAGAGCTAGATTACCTATTATCTAAGTTACAGTGAGCACCATAATTCATTGGACAGTGACACATTTTTTGTTATTTTGGTTCTGTACTCTAACAGACTTGAAAGAATACTCTTTGCTTTTAAAAAGATACAATGACAATGAGGTTGAAGTTCAGACTGTGAGCTTTAATTTAAAAGTATTTTCATCTATATCGGATGAATCATTTCGAAATTATAGAACATTTTGTACCTTTTGGATATCAAAAATATTGGACAGTTTAACATAATGTAGAATAAAGTATTTGGTCACATATCCTTTGCATGCCATAACTTCTTGGTGTCTGTGACCCAACAATATCAAAAGACTCTTGATATCTTATTTTCTGGCACTCTTACAAGCAATAGTATAACTTCTCTGCATTTGAATGGATCTCTATGGGAAGTGGGGGGTGGGACTAGATTTAGCTGTAAATTACACTGGAACAGTATGGAATACATGGTTAGCGAAATGGTATGAGGTATCAAATGAGCCTCAAACCATCACTCGGCTGCCAGATATGCAGTAGATATGGATGGATAACTTGAAGGGTTTCTTCTCCTGACTTATTTTTCCATAGAGTTCAATAGAAAAAATTGTCAGGAGAAACAACCCTTAAAGTGATCCATCCATATCTACTGCATATCTGGCAGCCGAGTGATGGTTTAAGGCTCATTTGATACCTCAGACCCTTGATGACTTACAGCCATTTACCCAACCATGTGTTCTATACTATTCCAGTGTAATTTACAGCTAAATCTAGTCCCACCCCCGAATTCCCATAGAGATCCATTCTAATGCAGAGAGGTTATAGTATCGCTTGTAGGAGTACCAGAAAATAATATATCAAGAGTTTTGATATTGTTGGGTCACTGCAGTGCCTGCAGGTTTAACTCCAGTCTGGGAAGGCCGCATTGCCTGCAGGTTTAACTCCAGTCCTGGAGGGCCGCAGTGCCTGCAGGTTTAAAGGGGAATTCCATCGAAAAACAACATAAAGCTTATTTAACAGATCAAGGCATAACTGATTATGTATTTTTGTCACTGGCCAAAACAATCTGTGAACCGAAATATTGACAGCTAAAGTTACAAATTTGGTAGAGGTATACATCATTTTGATGTATACCTCTACCCTTCCTAATTTTGAAAAAACTACTGTTGGCAGGTAAGTCATGCTGAAGAAGGCGTGACCGAATTCACAGAGAGGGAGAGAGGCTGTGTCAGAATCAGAGCCCTATCTAGCTGCGTCCTGTGTAGCTGTGTACTAGCATACTACACTGCTCAAAAAAAATTAAGAGAACACTTAATCAACACAGTATAACACCAAGTCAATTAAACTTCTGGGATATCGATCTGTCCAGTTAGGAAGCGTAAATGATTGTGCAATCAATCAAACGATTGATCAATTTCACCTGCTTTGGTGCAAATGAAAGTGACAACAGATGGACAGGAGAGGCAACAGCAAGACAACCCCCAAAAAGTAAATGGTTAGACCATTTCTCTCTCCTTATCCTTCCTGACAGATTTTTTTCTAGTTTTGCATTTTGCTAGTGCCCTTGTCACTACTGGTAGCATGAGGAGGTACCTGCAGCCCATTCAGATTACACAGGTAGTCCAGCTCCTCCAGGATGGCACATCCATACGTGCCGTCACAAGAAGGTTTGCTGTGTCTCCCAGCACAGTCTCAAGAGCGTGGAGGAGATACCGGGAGACGGGAGAGCTGGACAGGTCCGTAGAAGGGCAACAACCCAGCGGCAGGACCGGTATCTGCTCCTTTGTGCGAGAAGGAACAGGAGGAGCACTGCCAGAGCCCTACAAAATGACCTCCAGCGGGCTACTCGTGTGCATGTTTCTGACCAAACTGTCACAAACAGGCTCCATGAGGGTGGCATGAGGGCCCGACGTCCTGTAGTGGGACCTGTGCTCACAGCCCAGCACTGTGCAGCTCGATTGGCATTTGCCACAGAATAGCAGAATTGGCAGGTTCGCCATTGGCACCCCGTTCTCTTCACAGATGAGAGCAGGTTCACTCTGAGCACATGTGACAGATGTGAAAGAGTCTGGAGACGCCGTGGCGAATGTTATGCTGCCTGCAACATCATCCAGCATGACGGGTTTGGTTTAATTGACTTGGTGTTATACTGTGATGATTAAGTGTTCCCTTAATTCTTTTGAGCAGTGTATACAGCTAACTTACTGCTCACTGTTTTGTTGCGCACTTCACAGTTTTTTTAAAAAGTATACTCGACTGCATACTCAATAGTAGGCAAGTGCGCTGATTCGGATATGGCCAGAGAGGCGGTGAACAGTGTAAACAGTATTAGCTGTAACACTGTAAACAGTATTAGCTTGCGAGCTAGCTCAATGAGTTCTTAGCTAATTTATCAATTATTCCAGTACAATGGCTTCCGATGGTTTTGTGGACCATGCACTGGATGACAACACCTTCAGAAAAAGTTTGCTTAAATCGGAGGGGGAAGGCTACTGTTTTGGGTCCAAATACACGGCTGAGGAAATTAGCCGAAGGCGTGAGGCTGCAGCCGAAACTGCTGATACATGGAGGACCAGGAGGAGAAGCCCGCCCATAAACTGTAAGCCTCTGGCCGTTGTAGTTTACAGTAAAACAGATACCTGGAACCAGGCACGTGCAGAGGATGTTAGAGGGGCAGTGGCCCAAATTCATAAAAGGGCACGCCGGCGATTTTTGCATATAAATAATATATACCTGGAATGAAGAGATATTAAAATGTATGTATTCAGGGGTTTTCCTGGCAGAAAATATGTTTTTTGGTGGTACGTAGGCTATGCGAGCGCACGCAGCAAATTTCTGTTCCATAAATTTTACCGTAAATACAGTTTTTGGAGTATATATGTAGGCTATGGTTGTAAAGTACCAGTAGGGTTGTGTTTAGGAGTTAGGTTTTAGAAACCAAAGATAATTGAATATTTGAATATTATACCAATTATGATATTTTGATAGTGCACAAATAGAAAAACAAATAAAGAACACTCTAAAACACAAATAAATTATGTGTAGCTACAAGTTAAAAAAAAAAAACCTTACAAAAGCACTGTGTGTTTTTACATAGTCTACGTTGATGTAGTTATTTCAGCCCTATATGCGATAGGTCACTGGAAATGTCGACTGTACGGGACTTTGGCGAAACGTAACAAGATCAATTCTTCAGGGTTAATCATAGCACAGTGGTAGTTACATATAGCCTACAAGTAAGATATTTGGTTTCATTAACATATTTATAGCTACGAGAGATTTTGGAGAAAAAAATGAGGTGTCTTCTAAACCGAAAGTGCATCAGGTAGCCAGTAGCCTACAGTAAGCAATGGAAAACGCCGAATAATTAGGCCTATTTGTACAACATTTTAAAAAAATATTATTGTTTATAGCTATATCTGAACATGATTTTCTTGTAAACGATGCATTTTACAGTCTGTGCAGTGGCAAAACGGGAATAGCACCCAATACAATGGGGGAAATAAGTATTGGACACGTCAACAATTTTATTATCAAACATATTTCCAATGTAGCTATTCACATGAGATTTTGACCAGACATTGGTATTACCTCAATAAAACTACACAGCTAAAGAAATTGTAACGTTCCAATTCTTTAAAAAAGTTATGTGCAATAAAGTGAAATGACAGGAAAAAAGTATTTAACACGCTAAATTAAATGTATTTAATACTTGGTAGAAAAGCCATATTTTTTATATTTGGTTGCATATCCTTTGCATGCCATGACTTTATGATGTCTGTGACCCAACAACATCAAAAGGCTCTTGATATCTTATTTGCTGGTACTCTTACAAGCGATACTATAACAGCTCTGCATTTGAATGGATCTCTATGGGAATTTGGGGGTGAGACAAGATTTAGCTGTAAATTACACTGGAACAGTATAGAACACATGGTTGGCTAAGTGGCTCTAAGTCATCAAGGGTCTGATGTATTAAACAAGCCTTTAACCATCACTCTGCTGCCAGAAATACAGTAGATATGGAAGGATCACTTTAAGCGTTGTTTCTCCTGACAGATTTTCCTATTGAACTCTATGGAAAAATAAGTCAGGAGAAGAAACCCTTCAAGTTATCCATCCATATCTACTGTATTTCTGGCAGCAGAGTGATGGTTAAAGGCTTGTTTAATACATCAGACCCTTGATGACTTAGAGCCACTTAGCCAACCATGTGTTCTATACTGTTCCAGTGTAATTTACAGCTAAATCTAGTCTCACCCCCCAATTCCCATAGAGATCCATTCAAATGCAGAGCTGTTATAGTATCGCTTGTAAGAGTACCAGCAAATAAGATATCAAGAGCCTTTTGATGTTGTTGGGTCACAGACATCATAAAGTCATGGCATGCAAAGGATATGCAACCAAATATGGCTTTTCTACCAAGTATTAAATACATTTAATTTAGCGTGTTCAATACTTTTTTCCTGTGTCATTTCACTTTATTGCACATTGAGTTAATACCAATGTCTGGTCAAAATCTCATGTGAATAGCTACATTGGAAATATGTTTGATAATAAAATTGTTGACGTGTCCAATACTTATTTCCCCCATTGTAGATACAATATATTGCACTGCAGTATTTTCTTAAAGCTGTAGCCTAGTTTATAATTTAAGACAAACATAAATACTGTAATTGGGACCAATACATCTACCACTATAGTATGGGGCGCCAACGTGGATCGGGTTAAAGCTTTTACCTTTTCAGAAGTTAGGGCTTCAAAGGTAGCCTAATTCAAAATGGGAGCGTGTTCCATCCAACTCGCTGCGTACGCTATGTCTTTCTACCGAGTCGCCCCAAAAATGTAGGTTGCACTCTGCCACAGAATAGCTGAGACGCATTTCTATAGTCGATGGTTCTACTCATCTCCTAGTACTGAAATCTTGAAGGCGACTAGTACAATATACATCGCCATCCGCTAGTTGAAAGACTAAATTGCACCCAAAAAATTTAATTCATTTGGATATTAATTTATTTGCCGTTTTCTCAATTATTGTCATTTTGGCGGTTGCGATTTCCCTTTGGCGGTCCGTGAAATAATTTATTTAAAACAAACCCATGACTGAGGTTGGTTCAAACACTGCTACATGACAGTTAATTAATGATACATGCAAAGAAAAGTGTATTTCAATAAATTATAAATTATTCTGACTAGCTATTGAGACAATAAGACAATAAAACTACTGTGGTGCGATGGGACCGTTCTTTTAAGTTCAGTGGATGGGACACAAGAACTCGACCATATTCCACTGATTCCCAAATTACTAGCAAAAGGTATCAACGCTAACGATAGATAGTTGGCACATTTTCAGCTGCTAAATAGTTCAAGCATAGATAGACCCTACTTGCCAAATACTGTCAAGCAATTTCTAAAGTGCAATAATATCAATATAAAACGAAAATGAACAGTATATTTATACTTTGTTTGGCCACATACCTGATGTCTGCCTCAAAGTAACTCATCACACTGACTGACTCATGACTGTCGAGTGCCTATGTATGCGTATGCTTGCAATTTTGCGTGCGTGCGTTCTTTCACCATAGAAAGGCTCGGTGCCCACACAGTGCTCACCGCTGCGGCGGAAACCAAGAGGGAGGGTTGCGGTAGAGGATATCGCCGGGGAGCACCAATCTCCCGACCTGATATTTTGATTCAATCAATATATCTGTTCGGCAGGGCAGGCTGTTTTTTTATTTATTTTAAAAAATAATAATTAAAAATTTTACTGAAAAAGGGCACTTCTCTATAGCAGGCCAAACGGCAGGTGCTCAAGCCCCCTTTGAGGTCTATGTGTGCACGTGCCTGCCTGGAACATGCGCAATAGTTTTGGGTTATATCTCTGCTCTCACTACAGGTAGAACATTGGCTGAAAGCTCATTTTAATCAAGAAGACATCTACTCTTCGACAAATCAAACATGATTTTTTGGTGGAATTCCCCTGTAACTCCAGTCCTGAAGAGTCACAGTGTCTGCAGGTTTAACTCCAGTCCTGGAGGGCCGCATGTCTGCAAGTGTCTGGTCAGCCAGCAGCCAATTGGAAACAAGTTGTGTGGACTTTTTAGCCAATCGGTGACTAAAATTCAAAAAGGATTAAATTAAATGAACAATTCTGGGAACCGGCACACTGCAGCCTTCCAGGACTGGAGTCCAACACCCCTCCCTTACTGACCACTCAAGTGGTGACGCTTGTGAGCCCTTTTCAAAATGTCTTTCATTAAGTATTTACTGCAGTTGGAACCGCTCCTGTCCAAGTTAATTTGATGGTATTGTTGGAGATAAATCACCTCTGAAAGCTTGCCAAGAGAAAAGCTGGATTTATCTTATACATGGACGTGTCACACACACGCACACACACACACATACCTCCACTGGCAAGAGTTTGACTGAGTCATGTTGATATAATTTCCCGTTCTTAGATCTTAGATGTCATTTAAAGAAAAAAAATCAACATACAAACAATATTCACGTGTTTAATATTATCAATAAGCGCTGAAATAGATTACCCACAGACCAAATCCACTCTTGATCCTCTCTTCAAACAAGCATTTCTATATTTATTTTTATTTCACGATAAACTCATTGGGCCTCATTCAGCAATATGTTCCTAAGTTTTTTTTTAATTTTATTTTTGAGGAAGGTCCTACAAAACGTAGGATTCATGACGCGTTCTCAAACCACAGTTTTGTTCGCACCTGTGTGCTTCTAATGATGAATCCCATTGTCTTCCTAAATTGAAAGCGTGTGTGAGTTGATCCCAATTAGCATAGGTAAACGCCCCACCAGTCCCATAAAAGGCATGGCAGACTGCAGTGTCATGTGCGCAGAGCAAAATCAAATTTAGAGAAAATGAAGGAGTCAGAAGGAGGTGAAGTGACCAATTCAAAAAGAAAAAATAACTTCAATAGTTAAAAAGTGGAGGTACTGGTGCAGGAAGTTAAGGCCAAACGGAAAATTATATTTAGCAGTGTTTATACAGGGACTGAAAAAAGGGACGCATGGGTTGCCATTACACGTGCAGTTAATGCTGCTTCAGGAGAAGAGCACAACATCGATGAAATGTCACTGGTGTCTCCTAAGCCTATCTCAGAATCGGAAGGTAAGCTGTGGTCCAAAATCAAAACCATTTGACGGTACTGTAGCTAGACCAAACATTTCACAACTGAAACCCCAAAAATAAAGGAAGGTCACTTGAATGGTTTGATTTTTATCATTTATTTACAGATGAACCCCCTCTGAGGCAACCTTCTGAGGCAACAGAACCTGGAACCTTGCAGTCACCCGCCTCATCGACCGAGTCCCGGTCCACTGCCCGCACCCAATTGACCCATCGCTAGCCTCCTCCCCAAACCAGATATTGTCCAATCATACTTTAGCAACCGTTACTATGTGTGCTGACCTCGGTCATGCGGTTCGGTCAAGGTGCATTGAAATCAATGGAAAGATTACAGTAGCTCACTGAAAATTGTAACAAAAAAAACATAAATTGAATCAGTCAGGATGGTGAAAAGAAGTGCTCGGGAAACCTGTAATACCTACACCGGGTACGCTGAAAGATTGGAGTAATTTTTTTTAACCTTTTCCGAAGCCCAAAACCAGCGACAAATGCATTTGTGCTAACTTAACATCAGTTATGTAAATATCCCGGTGCTCACAAAGTAACGTTCGCACTTCAGTTATTGAGACCATACTGCTGTAACGTTAATGCTGTAGCTAGACCAAACCACCATAACTGATGTGATTACCACCATATCTGATGTGATCTCAGCAACAGGCAACTTTAGGTAGCTACATCTAGTTGGCTGCAGGGTGGAGTCAGAGGGCAGAGTGAGCTAAACTCAAGGCACTGCGCGGCCTCAAAAGCTATCCTCTTTCCCAGGTTTATCTCCGTGTCACGAAGAGATAAAGCCTGGAAAAGAACTACTGCCGAGAGTGTCTACAGGGTAGGATTTCCGGTGTATGTACTTCCCCTGGAAGCTGTCCCCGAACGAAAGGTATTTCGACCAATCACGACACAGTGTTCATGAAAATGTATCCCCCCCAGAAACAACCTCGTTATCACGGTCTCTTCCAGCCTAATATCCATCTCACGATACCCGAAAAAGTTTTACGTTTTACCGCTGATAACTCCATTTTTCTTGAACAAACTGTAGTATCGTGACTACATTATAATAATGGAGCCACAACTGGTTTGGTTAACTTTGTATTCACAACGTTGGAAGCAATACAACAAGCAGCCAAACATGGCTGGGCATACATCATAACAGCGGGGGTGAAGCATCCTGGGAAAGTTTAAGTTCAAGGACGGTCTTTTCCCATACTGTCCCCTAGTGGACTAATAAGGTAAGTTCAGGTTACTACACAAACGTTCAGTGTTCGCTTCTTCTTCGTTCGAGATTTAATAGCGTCTGCTTCGTTCTTTGTTTTGCTGGGGAATGTAAACAGATCTGCGCCGCTTTACTGGAACTTCCTGTAGTCCTGTACTTCCGTTAAGACATTTTAGGAGATATATGTTGTCCAACCTAGTTCAAATGCCTGCAGCACTTGCTGTGGAATGCACATCAATATCATTTTAACAGTTTCTGAATGGTATCATATTGAATTTTGAAATATATGAGAAATTGATCAAAACTAATAGCATTAGTAGAAATATTTCAGAACCCTTTCAAAATAAGACATCAAGATTTTTCAAGGTTTTCACCTTTTGAACGTGCAGATTTGATTCTTCAATCCTTGATGACTCAATTATAAGTTGATCAAAATTATATTTTAATGAAAAAAGCCTGTTGAAGAGGATAAGGATATATTTCAATATCAAGCCCCAAAAATCTCATTCAGCATTCACATATCATGATGTATACTAAACGAAAGCTCTGGATCTGCTCTTTGATTACGTGTATATGATGATATGGGTTCATGCTGAAATTGTGCATTATTTGGACTGCAATCAAGTCTGACCATTACATCTACCATAAGTCAGTTATCATTCAGATCCCCTTATAATGCTAGCGGAATAAGACATCAACATGAGATTTTCACCATTAGAAAGGACTGAGCTCTCAGTTTAAGATGAGTACCTCCAGTCCTTGATGTCTCAATGATAAGTCAATCAAAATCATGTTTTAATGACATCAATGTCAATGTTAAGATGAAATGGTGTCCTCTCCAAGCCCAAAAAACCATATTCCACATTCACACATCAAGGCATGGTGTATACCAAATGAAAGCTCTTGATCTGCCCCTCGTGTACATGTATATGATGTTATGGGTTTGCACAGAAAATATGATGCCAATATTAGTAGCTGTAGCCTCTATGAGGTGAATTAGTGCTTGGTATGTTCAGACATCGGGAACATCGGGATTTTGGAATTACAGAAAATTGTTATGTTTGCATAGGCTATACTACACAATGTTAACTTTGATCCAATACTGATTACATATTAATTAGTGTCGCGACACAAACTGCAATGTCAGGTAGGTGACATGTTTGTAGCTACTTCTACTTGAAACTTTTGGGATATTTTGTATAGCTTTAAATAGGTTGGCCGTGCATAAGATCTGTGATTGGCGCTGGGACTCATTGTGGGCTCGGCGTCAGTCAAAGTTTTGATAGGGCAACTTCATCAATAGTCGATGGCGATTTTGATGACAGTGAAGCAGATTCGCTGTCCCAATTTTCTTTACGGCTCCTTTCCTCCACTCCCCTCCTCCCCTCCTCCCCTCCCTTCCTCCACATACGTCCGGGTAGTAGAGAAGTGGTAGTGGGGGAGTGGAGGAAGGGAGGTAGGGAGTGAAAAATATCTAGGTTAGTTCAATTAATCCTAACTGCAGTGCAGGAAAAACACTGCTCCTCGATGGTGTTGGTATCAGCAACAACGGTAATCAGCTGGTGCAGTTCCTCCAGTGGTAGACTTTAATTGACCTCGATTCTAATCACATTTTAATTTCTACACACTTTTACTTATTGCACATACCACTCCATTCCATATTTCAAACCTTTCTGCTTACTTCTTGAGAAAATCGCTCTCTCGTTTTTCCAAAAGCATGTAAATGTAAATTAACGTTACCCAAGCATTTCGGAAAGAGCCAACATTAATCACTGAGACATTTTTGTTTTTGAAATAAATTTATACTTCACAAAGGTGACTGTATTTTTTGATCAATTTAATGCTATCAATTTCTTTCAAAAACATAAAAAATGTCTCAGTGATTCCAAACTTTTGAATGCTAGTGTATACACATGAAAATTTCAAGTTGGATATCTATTTGACACTTTGTTCCTAATTTTCTGAATGATGGTTTGTGTATAGTTTTTTTCCCTCAAAAGTATAACAAACCATTACTCCAAGGTTAGATTATGGGTGTTAAATATCAGAAAGACATGATAGATCAAGGTTAAAAAGGGTCCTTTTTGGTTTTTTAAAACAATCTTTTTTTATTTCTTATTTACTAACTGCTAATATGTTTGCGTAGCTCGAAGCGTCCACGTTCGCATATATGCGTGAGGTATGTTTCGGCCCTAAGTGTTAGCAAGTGTTAACGTTAAAGCTAGCTAGCTGCTAACGTTACTGGGTGATGGGGCAAACGTTAAGGTTGTAAATTGTTGAAGCGGTTATGTTTATGTTTACTTTTAGTACTTACATTTTAAATCAGATACTTTTGTACTTTTGAATGCAATGAGATCAAGGTTTTGCCAAATCTACACTAGGCTAGGCTACTTGGCCACAAATAAAATGCAGCAATGCAGTGCAGATGATACTGGGAATATCTCAGTCATCTGTTATTAGAATATTACACCAAACAATAAATGCCCTCTGCAGACCCCGCACCATCCGACAATTCATACGGTTTCCTGTTGATGTTCGCCAACTCCAAAAAAATAAAGTCGACTTCATCCTTATTCTATAAGTAAGCTTGTTCATGAAACACAACGTCATCCATAGCGAGGTCAACCCTCTCCTTTCTCTTAGCTTAAGAGTTCTCCCCATTCCTTCGTAAAAGTTGGTCTCAGCAGCTTTGTGAATAGATTTTACTATGAAACTCTTAACTAGAAACTTTTTGTGCCACATAGGATAACTCGTAATGGTAAGATAAAATGTGTCATGAATACGGCCCCTGAGGATTTTACCGAAGTTTTTTTTGTATCCACATTGCTACACGCCACTGTGGCGGGTAGGTTTGATACATTTACCCGACAATTCTTAAATCTACCCGCATTTGGCGGGTGGCGGGTGATAATTTCCCACCCTGGTCATAATGGTTAGTCTGAATAATATTGATCCATATATTCCTTGCTCGTGTAGCGAACAGAACTTGTCCGTGTTGTGAGGGTACGTGTGTAGACCAGAGAGCATAAGATCTAGTCTGTGTCCCCAGCCGTTTGTGCTCCCACCTATTTAGTAGTCTGTGAGTAGGTGGATTTATATGGAGCTCTAGGATTTGGGATTGTCACAGCCTTAATCTAGAGGGTATGTGTTCTGTGTCGGCTATATGTTCTATAGAATGACCCACCAGTTCCTCCCCAATAAAGTACCTTTACCAAGTATGGCAACACCACTCACGCCCAGTGATTTACTATACTCGAAATAAGATTAGTGTGATAAATAGTATTTCCTTTACCTAGTCTGCTTTTAAGTAATAAATTCTCACACAAATATATTTGTATTAAAAGGTATAACACAGAGATTTTTCTCCATTACCTAGTCTGCTTTTAAGTAATAAATTCTCACACCAACAGATTTGCATTAAAAGGAATATCATAGAGATTGTATTAACAAAATAGAAAAATACTAATAGTGACACAATTCCCCTTTAAGTCGAAGGTACTGAGAATATTATAATAATCAAAGCCGCTCAAGAGGCAAAACTAGGATAACCCAATAGGACAACAATACTTTATCTTCTTAAACACTTACTCCTACCAGGAATGGGCCTGAATAGTCATATTTATAATATGAGTAAGCGGTCTGCTATTATTATATTCTCAGTCACAATTATGAGGCTATTCACTTTTGATGTTAATGCGCCTCCATAGTCAAACTTAAAGTAAGGGAACCGGTTCCTCCTGTTACTTTAAAACTTGTACCTTGAAACGAATGAACTTTTACCTTTAATTAACTCGTAACCCTCGCATAGTGCTTCAGTTTGGCACTTACAACACAAAATCAAACTCAGCCCTTTATCAAAGGTATATTCGTAAATGCACCCAGTCACCTTAATCAAACCTCTGTACGAACCGTGCTCCTAACTTAAATTACCCTCAAAACGTACTCAACATAGGGCTTTTATTATTTTCCCCTTGACCCGTGGTTATCACTGGTATTCATGCATATTAATTTTTTTCAGAGGGCATTTCCCGATATAATTGCTGACTTGTGGTGAAAGTGCCGCTGTGGTGATAGATTTACTTTAACATCTATCCGAGAATGTAAACAAGGCGTACATTTTCACTGTGAGAATAATTTTTATGACAACATTACCTCTATTTCGCTAGCTTAGCCTACTTGAACAGTTACAACCTGCATGAGAAGAGTAGCCTACCCATTGAAAGCTGATTGCTTTTTCTTTGTCTCACTGTTTGTTTGGAATCTACACGCATACAACAATGAAAAATTATCGTTCTTTGGATGCCCACAACTTTTTTGTTAGTGGATGATAATATTTTGCACTTGCAAATATAATACTGTAACGTTATAGCACTCCGATGTATCCACATTACACTACAAACCATTTGCACATGGTCAAAATGTTTTAGCGTTTCTTACAGCAATATTAGTCCGCCATAAATTGACAACTGGATAACTTACTTGACTTGAAACATGTAAGTTTCAGGGTCCCACATTTCCCCCTTTCTTCCCGCCAACGCCTCACGTCTTGCTCGGATCCACTTTTCTCATCTTATGGGCTCCATTTTGCAGTTCAGAATCTTATAAAACCGCAATTCTGGGTTTTTTGCCTTGTTTGTAGTGCATCCCACCAAACAACAACTTTTAGGCATTTTTATGCTGTTCGCAAACGGATCGAAATGACAAGAAGGCACCAGCACGTCAAGTCAATGGAGGGCGAGAGCGGGATAAGTTTTCCCCCTCCCCCCGGGATGGGCGGGACCTATTTGCGCATTTGTTATTTTCTTTCACATGCATGAACTATTATGAAAAATATAATTATTGATTTAAATGAATAGTACCTAATGTAAAATATCAGATAGCAGCATATTATGCACATGCGACTCGTGAGGGGGGGCCAGCGATTGTATCAGGGTGGCCGTGGCCCCCCCTGGCCACCCCTTGGCGGCGCCACTGGCTAACAGAGCTTAACTACTTAGTGCAGATAGTCTATTTTGGCTCGCCTGCGAGACAGTTTTACGCAACTGAGACACGCGTTGCTCCTGCAGCCAAACTATTAGTGGAAAACCCAAACGCGGTATTTTAACTTTATTGGTAGACCATTCGCGACGATTTCTGACCAATGCGTAGTTTCTAAGTGTCACTATCTTTCCGTAGCAAGTCCATTTAACAAGCACTCCCCACCCAGCCTATACCTACCCATGCGTGACATAGTGGGCAATAGCGTCTATGTTGGGAGTTCATAAATATATGTATTCATCATATCATATCAGAATTCCGTCCAGCAACCAGATAAACCCACCAATAGCCCGACCGTATGCAAATACAGCGGTGCAAATCGCTGCTCAATCAATACCGACATAAACAAGTGAAATCATACAATGCCATTCTACTATCAATATCTGCTATTAAATATGGAATTCGTGTGCAATCCTCCCGTGGATTTAAGCGTAGATATGTCCCTTTCAAGATTCCGTGGTCATTTATTGTCTTGGACAATCCGTTTGAAAAATACACAGCGCATTGGAACACTATTAGACAAACGAAACTATCTCTGCGTAACTCCCCCTCCCTGATTGCACGGCTGTGACGCTTGCAATTTTATTCTGGTTTGATCGACAATTGTTTTATCCAATAGAAGGCACGACAAGCTTCCCAAAAGTAATTTACATGTGTAAATGAAAGCTTGGATTAACTATTTAAGGGCGAGCGTAACTGCAATACTTGTTATATCACGACAATTTTACGCTGGCATGCGCAGATGACGCATTTGGTTTGACTATGACGCATTTGGTATTACGCTATAAAACTGCGCGCAACTTTGATGTGACTTTTTAGTAGTTTTCCCCGCAGTCGGTCAGAAGAGGACAACAACAGAGATTCTTCTAATCCCTGTAGCATAGATTCTGTGGAAGAGGTGCCTATCAATATGGGGAAGATATCCTCCTCGACATGTAAGTATTACTGCTTGTAATATTTTGATTATATACATTCGTTTTTCCACTGCGTGCTATATAGTCGTTATTTTTGTATTTGCATCGGTCGTAATAGACCACTGTTAGCCTGCTAATAATGCTGAACATATTTGAAAACACACTTTTTCAGACTCCACCTTGAATAACTACATGTATAAGGCAAATAATATAGTACGTTCTTTCCGTTTATATTTTATTTTCTATTTGGTTTAGCTATCGGATCGCTTAGAATGTATAGCTGACTGTATTGTGTTGAGTACTACTAGCGATAGCATCTACGTTGTGATAAAGTAGCGCTTTCGTGACTTTGCTTCGTTCAATATGCACTTATTGTACGTCGCTTTGGATAAACGCGTCTGCCAAATAACTGTAATGTATTGATATTGTGTTCGTGCCGTTCCCGTAGTGGCTCGTGGTGGCCTGCTTTGTTAGAATTCATAGCATTCACAATGACATAGAGTATTTTAGCGCTGTTCTGTTTGGTTGCTCAGTCGTACGTTATAAACTCCTCAAAAAATGATCGGAAACCTTATTTCGGTCGATTATTCCTCCCCTTTAATAATACCAATTGGTATTGTATTTTATATCGTTGGAAAGCCTGATTAGTCACCTTTACAACGAGGTACAACTTGTAAGGATCATGCATTCGTGGAATGAGCAACACAGCTAACCGTGTGGGTAGCGGCCCAAAAAAATGTGCCAAAATCCCCTGCAATATTCTTCTGTTGGTATTCACTCTCGTTTTGAGTTGCTTGGTGGACTGGATGATTGCACTCTCCCACAGTAATAAGGAAATAACAACACATATTGGCCATTTTTACACTTTATTCATTTTACACTGTCAGGGACCTCAGTAGCGTGTGGAAGATCCATACGCAGCCACAACAGCTTGGCACCTCCTCCTCATGCTGGTCACCAGCCTGGTCACACACCTGTGACTGGCATACACCTGCCAGCACTTGAAGCTCAACACGAGAGTGAATACCAACAGAAGAATATTGCAGGGGATTTTGGCACATTTTTTTGGGCCGCTACCCACACGGTTATGTGCTCATTCCACGAATGCATGATCCTTACAAGTTGTACCTCGTTGCAAAGGTGACTAATCAGGCTTTCCAACGATATAAAAGACAATACCAATTGGTATTAGTAAAGGGGAGGAATAATCGACCGAAATAACGTTGCCAAACTTTTTTTAGGAGTTTATTTTATGCCTCGATTTGCCGTGAAGCTAGAACATTGGTAGTGTTTTCCGATATTATTTTATTGTATTGTAATTTCTTTGTGCATAATGTACTCTATGGGGTATTAGTATATCCATGGGTGATGCTTTTCACTTAGGGAATGGAAAATATGTATTCAAATGTACTGTGTCCAGATGTGTGCAAGATGAATGTAAAATAAATAAATAAAATAAATAAGCAACAGTTGTGAAACACTACAGAGTAATGCCATCCTAGAGCATGCAACAAAATATAACATAATGTAGCATACAGAAGAAAGTGTTTACTGAAGTACAAGAGTGAATGATTGCATATTTAGCTGTGTGTACCACAGTGTTATAATGCTTCTGCATTATGTAATTTGTTCCTATAACATGCTTGACCCTCCACCTCTGCCACTCCAGCAGTGCCCTCTACTGTTCAGAGTGAAGCCACTGCAGGACCAGATCCTTACAGCAAACTGAAGACCGTGCCATTGATGAGTGCATATTGGCCACGAAGGCACGGCACAGGATGAAGCAGTATATGAAGGATAATGGTGAAAAAATGGCACACTTGGCATCAAACACTGAACTGAAACTGTGCAATATCAATGTTTTCATCCATTAAGTGATCGTAAGGTAAAATGTATATGCTTTATAAAGGACAAAAGGCTTTTTAATAATTTCTCGGAGAGGTTTTGGGTAGGTTATTGGACACCTAGATATCCACCCCCCTGTACTGATCCAAAATAATTCCCACATGAAAATGATAAAAAGGTGAGTTAAATGAGTCAAAACGGTTGATTTGCACTGAAATGTATGATTAGTTTAAGATTTACAGCTATTCACATTTTAGCCAATTTGGATAGGTTTGGAGACCCTGGGTACATCAGGCTACACTGCTTACATTTCGTGTCATAGATCTTTAGTAGTTCTGTATATCACCCTGCGATTATTGAATGCTTGTGGACAAGGAGTTTATGATCCAGGAAATGTGTTGTTTTACCTGTTTCACTTATGTACCTCTCAGTATTTTGAAGAAATATATATTTTGTAGCATTTTTAGCCAAGTTTTGCTTGCATTTCCGGCACTTTATTTTGACCTTAAATTATGAAAATAAACAAATCTAAGTTTGTACAAAAAATGGTACACCGGTTTTGTTTCATTTAAGCCATTTACCAAGTTTATGTGATGCTCACACCTGGAGTTATAAAGCCTTCAACAGAGTACCCCCATGATTTACCAAATATGCCATCTGCACCAAGGGGTTAAACAATTGAATTAAAAAATTCTAAAACAATAAACCTCTGCAATTATAAGGAAGTCCAACGAAAATGTTCGGGAAGGTTCGGCACAACATTACTGTCCTTTATCGTGGCTTTGTAGTTACAGAGGATTTTGGGCCAGCTTGTGCTGTGCAGCTAAACGTTAGCTACCGCAGGTTAGCTGCTGAGGGGGATGTCCGTGTGACAGCGAGGGAGGCTAACTGTTAGCGCTCACCACACCCCACGCGTGAGGACTGCCTAGAATTCACCTGCGTTCAGCCGAGCCCCGCGTGCCGTGTTGTGAGTGAGCTGTGGCCTGCGAGTGGAGCGTGTAACAGGAGCGTCCCTGGATGTAATTTGCTCGCCCGGTGCTGTCCGTCTTCTCCCTGGATAAGTACACAACTGAACCACTGAAGCTAGCTAGCTAGCTAGCTACAATACTAATAGCTAATCACAGTCTATTAACGTAACTGGTGCACTGTACGTGCCCAGCTAGCCTAGCACTTTGTTCTATCGTTATTTGGACACAAACAATGTAAATCTCCAATCTTCGTTGTTGTCCGTCATACAATTTTAACACGATTCCTCCCGTTCACTGTCGCGATCTAAACGCGTTATCCGTTTCAAGATTCCGTTTCATCAACTTTCGTGGACTTTCTTCGCCTGTCACAGGCTCCACGGGGGAATATGCAGCTTGTCCTTACTGTTATCTCGTCAGACTTCTTGAAAGTTGTCTGTCTCTTTCGTACACACCCCGTCTTTCGTACACAGCCACACTCACCCACTAATTCAGGATGGGGGAGGGGAAATAAACACTTGCATAGGAGCTGTGGTGTTCAAAAGTAACCACATCTCCACACTTGCCCACTTTAACCTTGCACGAGCAGGTTTCCCCAGTTGTAAATGTCTTCTGACACGGTAATATTCTTTTTGGATTTTACACGCTTGCTGTTCCACATTCGACGTGCAAGTTCCTGTGCATGCATTATCACATTTGAGATTGTCGCACCCGATCGCACCAATTGGAAAATAGCATATAGTGTTATGTTCTGAGTCTCTGTTTTGTTATTCTGTCATGTTTAGTATTGTCAGTTTCTGTAGCATACACTTTTCCATGTTTTCCGCAGCCTTGCGTTCTGTGCTGTATCTCTCGCTTCCTCTCACGGAGTTTTACTTTCGTTTCTGTACACTTCGTTTGTATTACCCTGCACTACTAATTATTATATAGGACTTATTAATTACTAACTGGCTAAACACGGGTGTGGTTAACTAATCTACTAACGTCATGGTTTAATAGAATTATTACTAACACAAACTAACAATTTAGTTCTCATCACGTTTCCACAGCTGTTTAGTGTTTCCTTACGTATCCAGTCATTGTCGTGTTAACTAATTTACTAACGACAGGGCTAGGATAGGATAACTACTAACGATTTACTAATTGCCTTGTTACGTGTCTCAGCTCTCAAGCTGTTTTCCATTTCCTGCTATTCTCAAGATAAGTGTTTGCACCTGTCTACACATGCATTTATACCTGCTGTCTTTGTCCCTCGTAGCGAGTTCGTCACACAAAACTAAGTTGTAGCATTGTCTGTTGCCTGTATTTTCCCAGAGTTAGAGTTATCTGTTTTTTCCGAGTCTGTGTTCCGAGTTTTTGTTTTCTGTGTTTCGAGTTTACGTTAGGTGTTGAGTTTGTTAGTTTTTGTGGTCTGTTCTTTTGTTTGTTTTTCTGTCTGATTGATATCCCGGTTTTGACCTCAGTCTGTGTTCTCGCGACCCTGCTTTTGGATTTGTTTTGTACCCCTGCCTGTTTTTGACTTCCCCTTGGACATTGATTTTGTACCTTGATCTGGATTAAACGTCGTTTTTGTGCATTCCTGCCTGCTACTGGGTTCCTGTTTACACCGTACATAACATATAGACTAGCAAATACAGATCACAAATACATTGAATGGTCATTGCTACAAAAAATGCCAGTGTGAAAAGGTATCAAATATGGCATTTTTTAAACATGGAAAAATACAGACTAGAAACTCACACATTTGTTATGACAGTAACGCTGTGCGAGAACTTGCAGGTATTTATTGGCTACTTTGTATGTCTTTGTATGATTGTTCATATCCCTTGCCTTTAATCTGCTTCTGAAACACAACATCAGTGTCTTACCAATGTAAAGCATTTGTTTGTTTGGTGTGGTTTTTCATAAAGGTTTTCTGTGTGCCATAGTGGTATAGAATTGAACATTTATTTGCTGATAGATATACATGTTTACAGTGCTATTCCTTGAGTGCTCTTGTGCCAACTAGGGTCTGCAAATGGACTGCAGGGGGTCTGCAATCTTTATAAAACCATCTTGTAGATATAAACCTTTTTAACAGATGATGGGGGTTCTCCTTGATGACTTATAGCCTGGGTGGGAGTCCCTGGATCAGAAAACGTTGGAAACCCTGTGCTCTATGCTTTTAAGAAGCCCCCTGTTGTTGCTCATCAGAAAACGTTGGAAACCCTGTGCTCTATGCTTTTAAGAAGCCCCCTGTTGTTGCTCATTTTTATCCATTGAATTAAACTCACCTGTTTTTGTTATCTTCATAGTCATTTAGAAAATGGGGGGGGGGTGCAGTCTTGTACTGGACAGAAGGAAGACTCGTAATATTCTGTTTGGAAGGGTTGTTCTGATTATATAATAATCCAATGTACTGTAGCCCCCCTGGAGGTTTGCAAAAGATGCAGCCTATGTAGAGTGTGTAGCTCCTGTTACAAAACCATACATCTGAGATTTTTTTGGGTCAGAGAAATGGCATGACTGGGACAGTGTTTTTTTGTTAAGTAGCAATCTTTGTTTGTCTGTTTTGTGATATTTTTCACAAGGTCTTCTGTATTGACTTTTTCTTTGGGCTAATAAAATTCTTTAAATTCCTGTTTTGTTTCTATTGTAAGTAATATGCCTCTATAGTCTTACATGTGGAGTATTACTCATCAAGGTGTTTAAATATTGTCATGGTTTTGCAGCTTGCTTTTCCATTTCTGCGGATACGCCCTCTCGGGACCGCAAGATGGCGCTCTGCCACTTTTTTCCGCCCCGTCTCTCATTAGGCTCATGTGTTTCAGGTGCGTGGCTTACTATATAAGCGCTACGCTTCCATACTTCCGGGCTTTTGTGTCATTCTTGTCACTACCACAAAGCCAGGTACTGGTATAGGCTGGGAGACTACGTTCTTTTTAATTTAAAGTAACGCAGGAACTTGAGTGTAGGATTAGATCCTTTGGATCCTCTTTCTTATTCTTATTTGCCTACATGTCCTTTTTGAGGAGTACCTCTTTTTACCTTTTTTCTGGATTGCCTCTTTATTTAGCTCATTTCTATTTCATTGAGCTTGAGGCTTTTCTGTTCCTTTCTCTTTTCTGCTTGAGTATGCAAGCCTGTTTTTGCCCTCTTTTCTGGGTAGCTTTGTTTTACATTACATTACATTCATTTAGCAGACGCTTTTATCCAAAGCGACATACAGTAAGTGCATACAGAAAGGTCATCGAAGTAACTACAGAACAGATAAGAAAGCACATTCTTCCCATACAGTAGCAGCTATCCCTAGTAATGAACACAATGCAGTTCACAGTGAACTGGGTAAATCAGCTCTAATACAATTCTATTCTAACTATTATAAACTTGACAATCTTGAGTACACAGTTCAACAAGAACACAAACCATGAGGTCCTAGATAAGTATTAGTCCAGGTGGAGTCTGAAAAGGTGCGTTTTCAGGCCACGACGGAAAGTAGGCAGGGTTGGCATGGAACGTAGGGGAATGGGAAGTTCGTTCCACCACTGGGGAGCTAGGGTGGAAAAGCTCCGCAGTCGGGATGAGCGAGTACCATTTACACGGAGGGGGGGAAGTGCAAGTCGCCCTGCAGTAGATGAGCGAAGCGGTCGAGCAGGAACATAGTTCTGGATCAAGTCCTGCAGGTAGACAGGGCCTGTCCTATTGGCTGCAGTGTAGGCCAGGGTCAGAACTTTGAACCTGATCCTGGCTGCAACTGGCAGCCAGTGGAGTGACCTCAACAGGGGGGTGACATGTGAAAATTTCGGGAGGTTGAACACAAGCCGGGCAGCTGCGTTCTGGATCAGTTGGAGAGGCAGGATGGCGCAGGCCGGTAGGCTTGCGAGCAGGGAGTTACAGTAGTCCAGGCGTGAGGTGACCATGGTCTGGACCAAAAGCTGGGTGGAATAGGTGGTCAGGTACGGTCGAATCCTCCTGATGTTGTACAGGAGGAACCTGCAGGACCGTGCCGTCGCCCTGATCTGGTCTTTGAAGTTCAGCTGGTCGTCCAGGACCACCCCCAGGTTCTTTGCAGAGCTGGAGGCAGCCACCACGGTCCCGTCAACGGTGATGGAGAGGTCAAGTAGCGGGGAGGTTTTGTGTGGCATGAAGAGGAGCTCTGTCTTGTCGAGGTTGAGCTTCAGGTGATGGGTAGTCATCCACTCAGAGATGTCGGCCAGACAAGCAGATATCCTCTCCTTCACCTGTTGGGTAGAGGGAGGGAAAGAGAGGAAGAGTTGAGTATCATCAGCATAACTATGGTATGAGAAGCCATGTGAATTGATTACTGAACCAAGAGATTTTGTATAGATGGAGAACAGCAGAGGACCCAGTACAGATCCCTGCGGGACTCCTGTAGACAGGGGATGGGGTGCAGACACAGAACCCTTCCAAGAGACTTGGTAGGATCTATCAGTGAGGTACGATACAAACCAGGAGAGGGCAGTCCCAGAAATGCCCATCTCAGAAAGTGTGGAAATCAGGAGTTTGTGGTTGACCGTGTCGAACGCTGCAGACAGGTCAAGTAGAATCAGGACAGAGGAGAGGGATGAGGCTCTGGCAGTGGAGAGCGCCTCAGTCACGGCCAGGAGAGCAGTTTCTGTGGAATGTCCGGTTCTGAAGCCGGACTGATGGGGGTCAAGCAGGTTGTTCTGGTGGAGAAAAACAGACAGTTGGTTATGGACAGCTCGTTCCAGAGTTTTGGACAGGAAGGGCAAAAGAGATACAGGACGGTAGTTCCTGACATCAGAGGGGTCTAAGCTAGGTTTTTTTTAGGAGTGGGGATACACGGGCAGTCTTAAAAACAGCAGGGACATGGCCACAGGTTAGGGAGGTGTTGATAATAGTGGACAGATATGGAACGAGCTCAGCAGATATTGACTGGAGGACTGCTGACGGGATGGGGTCCAGCGGACAGGTGGTCGCGCGATGGTGCGTCACAAGTTGGAGCACATCTGCGTCCTCCAGAGTCTTGAAGGACGACAGCGTGGCGATAGGTTCGGTACGGGGGATGTGGGGTGTCACCTGAGGTGTGAAGGAGTTGCGAATCATGGCCACCTTCCCCTCAAAGTGGGTCAGGAAGTCATCTGCAGAAAGGGAGGAGGGTGAAGGGGGTGGAGGGGGGATAAGAAGGGAGGAGAAGGTGGAAAAGAGTTTCCGTGGATTAGACACACATGCATTAATTTTTGTCTGAAAAAAAGAAGTCTTAGCCGATGTAGTTGCAGCTGTGAAGGCTGCCAGCAGAGTGTGATAGGAGGCCAGGTCATCTGGGGATCTGGATTTCCTCCACTTTCTCTCAGCGCCTCGCAGTATGGTTCTGTTGGATCTGAGAGAATCTGTCAGCCACGGGGAAGAGCAGCGGGAGTGGCTGTGTTATCTGGAGTGATCCAGGTCTCAGTGAGAGCCAGGAAGTGGAGGGACTTCGCCTTAGCATAGGCAGTGATGAAGTCAGTTTTCTGGACAGCTGAGCGGCAGTTCCATAGTCCAACCACCACTGAGAGTTCCTTATGAAGGGACAGGGGTGGGCAGACCAGGTTAGCCGGGCAGTGCCTGCGGTGGTTGGACCTCCAGGCTCGAGGTATATAGCACAGAGAAATGGGGGTTAAACACATGGTAGGTGGTGAAAAGACAAGAACAAACAGACAAGTCGTGCAAATTGCTGATGAGGCTGCCGTACTTACGGCAGCCTCGGCTTTAATTTATGCACTATTTGCTAATTGCCGATTGCATTCAGCTGCTTGCAGGGCTAATTCGCTCCGGTGAAACTCGTTAACATTAGCAACACAAAAGCGCAGATTGTAGGCTTAATGATAGCTACAATCAACTTTACACAAATCGCTAACTATTGCTATTTACTTCAGCTACACAAATAACTACAAAGTGGTTCAATTTACCAGATGCATGGCTGAAACTGAAAGTTAAACGATACTTTACCAAGTCCGACGGCAGAAAAAATCGACTCGCTACCTAGATGCACCTGTTTTAGCTATACGCTGGGAGTTTATTCCCTTTTGTGTTTATTTTTTCCTATTCCATTCACATATCTGTTTCCTTTCCATTTCTATCTGCTTGAGTCTTCGCCCTCTTATCTGGGTTGGTTTTGTTAGCTGATACGCCGGGTTATTTCCCTTTTTGTGTTCATTTTTTTCCCTTTTCTAGTGGTTCCCACGTTTCTTTGGTTAATTATTAATCCCCTCATGGTTGCGAGTGGTCCTCCGACCCCGACACCTCACAGTACATAAAAGCCATTATAGAGAAACCAGCGACCCCACAGGGGATAGATCAAGTACTGGCTACGCAGCACTCGGCTCTGTCCACTCATGAGGAGGGCATTCAAGCCCTTCAGGTGCAACAGCAGGCCATGTACACCCAACAGGGTCAATTTGTTGACCAGATGCGCCGCTAGAAAGGCTGTTTGCGTGAGCTGGCAGACAGTCTCCACTGACTGGCGATCATAGTCACACCCCTCATCCCATAATCACCAGTCCCTGCGAGCCCGCCTGCTCTCACTGTAAGGGAGCCCAAGCTCCAACTCCCCCTCCACTATGATGGGGAGTCGGGCAAGTGTCGTGGCTTCCTATCACAGTGTTAGATTATTTTTAAGGCTCAACCGTCCTGGTTTTCTTTCCACGACCCCCGTGTGGCTTTTATGTTGTCGTTGCTCACCGGGACCGCCCTCGCCTGGGCTGATCCCCTGATGCAGGCTAATGCCCGGGTCATAAGCAATGCGGATAGTTTGATGGAGGAGATGGTGTTAGTCTTTGACCACAACATTTCTGGTCAGGAGGCCGCCATGAGATTAACCCGTCTCCACCAGGGTAACGATACGGTAGCAGGTTTCTCCATCGCGTTCCGAGCACTGGCAGGAGAAACAGGGTGGTCTGAGGGTCCTCTTATTGCGCTTTTTATTAATGGGCTGTTGGACCCCATCAAAGACACCCTGGCAGTGCTTGCACCGTCTGCTACGTTCGATGCCCTGGTAACCACACTATCCGCATTGATAACGGGTTAGGGAGCGAGAGAGAGAGAGAAAGAGGGAGGTAAAGACGATTGACACTGTACTTTCCCCAAACTCAGCTTCTCCTTCCGCATGCAGCTCTCTTGTTAGAGATGAGCCTATGCAGGTGGGTTTTCGGAGTGTTGTCGCTATTGCCGGCACAGGGGGAACTCTAAGGCTCAGTGCCCTAAATTGTCGGGAAACGGGGGGGTCTCGTTACGTGAACGGGGTACCATAGACATAATAAACCAGGCCTCCGTATCTTACTTCCGGTACAACCGTGCTGGAATCAATGCTCGGTCAGAGTCGATGCATTTATTGATTCCGGGGCAGTTGAAAGCTTTGTCGATACTAAATGGGTTAGGGAGCAAAGAATGCCAGTTTACCTCCTCGCACGGCCACGTTTTGTTTTGTCTCGATGGGCGCTCTTTAGGCACTGGTACCATTGATAAGACTACGGGGCTTATCTATATGTGCGCGTTTTACGGGGATCATTCTGAGCATATCCGGTTTTTCCTGGTTGACTCCCCGGCCTATCCCCTCGTCCTGGGGCATTTCTGGCTAGCGCTACACAGTCTGCATGTTAATTGGGGTGAAAACAAAAATATCATCCTCCAGTGGGGACCCCAATGCACATTTCATTGTTGGCTGACGTCATCGTCCTTTTTGGGTGGCCGTTAGTACCATCCGGAGCTTAGTTCTGGCAGTGACGATGAGGAAGAGGATTTCCTCACTGATCAGGTTAGGTCCCCTCCTCTTTCTGTGAATGGAAAGGAGAGTTTGGCCTGGGATTTGCTGGTGGACGGGAATACCCCTTGGGATGATGCCTCTCTGGATGAGCTCTCTGAATCTGAGATTTTGTGGCAGTCCACGCCCCACTCGCCCCCCAGTGCTGATAACACTAGAGTTTTGGGGGCATTTCAGTTGCCTCTGCCAGCTAACGTGCCTACCAAATATGGGGATATTGCTGAGGCATTCAGCAATCAGCAAGCCACTACCTTGCCTCCGCATTGGCCCTATGACTGTGCCATTAAATTACACCCTGGCATGGTACCTCCTCAGGGTTCTTTATATTTCTTATCAGCCCCTGAAAGTGCCGCTATGAGGAATTACATCAAGGAAGCTCTGTCCTATGGCTTCATCAGACCCTCTACCTTGCCGGCTGGTGCTGGCTTCTTTTTTGTGGAAAAGAAAGACGGGAGTTTGAGGCCCTGCATTGACTATAGAGCTTTAAATGGCATTAGTTAAGAAGCGCTACCCGTTGCCCCTCATGAATTCTGCATTTGAACACCTCCAGGGGGCGTTGGTGTTCACTAAGCTTGACCTCCGTAACGCTTACAATCTAGTGCGTATGCGTGAGGGGAATGAGTGGAAGACCACTTTTCATTAGCGCCCCTCTGTTTTCAGGCGTTAGTTAATGACGTGCTCAGGGACATGTTAGAGAAATTAGTTTTTGTCTAGTTAGACGATATTTGAATTTTCTCCGCCAATCTCACTGAACACATTGGGCATGTCCGGCGTCAGAGCCGGTTTTTGGCATAGGCAGTATAGGCAAATGCTAAGGGCGCCACCATCCAGAGGGGGCGCAACAAATGGGGAAAAAAAAAGAAGAAAAAAAAGTTTCGCTTTAAAAAAAAAAAAAAAATTTAAATAATTTTTGACTAATACTACTAGTTAACACTGTTATTTCGAAATATTAAATAACCCCACAACAACCAGCGTAGCTCTATAGCATAGCCTATTAAATAATAATAATTTCTTAGTTCATGTCACCCCGCCCCCCTCCAGCCAGGCAATTAGACTTTACCTGCGCTCCCTCTCTGGGCAATGGTAAAGTGTGGCTATCTGACGTGACCCTCGCATTATATGCTATCAACATGTCGAAAAGACCTAAGCTGTCCGGTGCTCAGGGAAGAAAAGAAGGAACAACGTGAAAAGGGCAGAGGTACAGTAACGTTAATGTGATTAAATGAATTGTCTAGTGCTCTCTGACTTTAGGCGCATCCTGCCTCGGTACCGGGGGCGCTTGGGTTGAAGAGGATAGTGCCAGATAACTTAAGTTAGCTAGCTAATATTACTGTAGCCGAGCCGAGCGTTACATTAGCTAGTCACTAGTCACACACACACACACATCAGCTCTCTCTGTTACGTCTGGACTCTGAAAAACCCAATAGCAGACCAGGATAAAGCAGAAACGTAGTTTATTTTCGAGTCCGGGGGCAAAAGCCAGGAGATCAGATATCGAGACAGTACAAAAACAGAAGGCAATAGAGTAGTCAGGAGTCCAAAAATCGAAAAACCGGGGAAGCACATGCAGAGGTACAAAAACGGCAGGCAAAGGCAAAGTCGAAAAACAAGCAAACAGTCGAAACCAAAAAGCAATAAGGCAAACAAACAGAATCACAAGGCTAAATCGAGGTCGTACGGAAAGGGTGTCTCAGGTATATCAATAAATCTCTGGCTTTATAATAGCAGGCTCAGGAAATAAGGGTAACTTTCTGACAGGGAACAAACAGATATGTGGGTCTTATATACGTATAGGAAAAGGAGGGGTAACAAACTACGTGAGGTGAACACATTAGGTAACCAATGATACAATCACGAAAACATAACAAAAACATGGAAGGGACTCGGAAACATGCATAACAAACAACGGGCTCGAAGAGGAGCGGAGTGTGCTCAGTAATCACGAGAGGTGAAAACTACATACAAACAGCTGGCGCGAATTACAGAGATCGTGGAAAAACTGGTTAATCTGTTAGTATCTAACTATAAGACAGACAGTTAGTTGTTAGTATACATTTATGTTAATTGGTTTAGTAAGTGCGCTTAACTAATAAAGCACCCGAGTGATTGTTAGCGCGAGTTAGTAATCTATACAATTACACGTAAAAGAAATCAGGAAGTAGCAGAAACTAAACCCTCGGAAAATCCCGAAGTCACCTAAACAGTGCATACACGAGACAGGGTAAACAAACACACGAATGCGACTCGGACAACCCATGAACAGAGGGGAATGCAATGATGATAATACACAGACATATGTACAGAATATAACACTCTCAGTCACTCTGCACCTTCTTGCTAGCTAGCTGGACAGCGGCAAGAGAATGGTCGCCTCATCTTGAAAAATACATAGACTATGCGTGCATAACAGTAGCCTACATAAAATAAAAGTAGGCTACATAACAACTAATAAAAATAAGAAAACTGTAGTACCAGTCATCATCAGGGAAATTAGGTCTATTTAGCAGGTGTTAGTCCTGTGTCATACTGTAGGCTACATTTTTATTGACATCTGGTTACCCTGTAATCAAAATGCTATTCCTTTTCATCTCCTTTATAATTAATGGTTGTAGTAAGCCTTTGGTTTGTTGTGTTACAGTTCATAATCTCTAAAGTTAGTTTATATAGTTAGTTACATCAGTGTTTTAAAGTGCATATCATTAATGTTAATGCCAAAAAAGCTTTCCCATTATGCTATATTAGTATTGCACTGCAGTTTACTGCTTTTTTTTGGACTTTCCATCATAAGCATAAATCATGTGGTCTCAAAACAGTTGTCTTATGATGATGTCATAGATGACTTTGCTGCAAGAAAGGTTAGGAAAGTAAGACTGTAGGTAAAGTGAGCTTGATGAGGGGGCTTCTAAGTCTGTTATAAGTCGAAGCCTTGTGCTTGTGTGCTTTTTGTGTTTGTGTGCAATTATTTGTGTGCAATTATTTCTTTATTTATTTTACTTTATTTTACTAAGTTAATTGTAATTATATTTTACCTTACTTTATTTATGGCAGTAGGCTACTGGTTTCTTTCATATATATATTAAAGATAATATATTGTAAATATCTATAATAATAATGTCAGTTGTTCACTGTTTTGATGTTAACTGTTTGATTTTGTGGGTTATTTTCAGTAAAAGAAAAATGTGAAAACAAAAGTGTGAGTGCATGTTATTGGTAGTGAATAAACTGTGATGCAAGGGGGCGCCAGATAAAATCCTGCCTAGGGCAGCCAATTGGTCAGAGCCGGCCCTGTCCGGCGTGTACTGAGAGCACTCCACAAAGCTCAACTTTACATCAAGGCTGAGAAGTGTGTCTTTTATTCTGACTCTGTTTCCTTCCTGGGGTTTATTGTTTCTGAAGGTAAACTCCAGTTGGACCCCGGGAAGGTTTCAGCGGTCAGGAACTGGCCCACCCTGGACTCTGTAAAACAGGTGCAGCCATTCTTGGGATTTCCTCATTTTTACCGGCAATTTATTTGCAATTTTAGCGCAGTGGTTGCTCCCATCATGGTGCTTACTAAGAAAGCGGCACCTACACGTTTCCAAAGGAATCCTAAGGCTGAGGCAGCCTTTACTGAGTTAAAGAAGAGATTTTGCTCTGAGCCGATTCTTGTCACTCCCAACCCCTTCCTCCCTTTTGCGGTGGAGGTTGATGCCTCTGAGTTGGGGGTAGGTGCCATTTTATTCCAGCATTTCCTCCAGGATCAGAAGGTTAATTCATGTGCCTATTTCTCTTGAAGCCTGTCACCAGCCGAGAGGAACTATGACGTAGGGGATCTGGAACTCCTGGCAGTTAAATTAGCGCTGGAGGAGTGGCGTCATTGGCTCAATGGGGCCAAGCATCCTTTCACGATTTGGACAAACCATAAAAATCTTGAGTACATTCAGGGCGCTAAGCGACGTAATTCGCGGCAGGCCCGCTGGTCGTTGTTCTTAAACCGATATAATTTTCTGCTAACTTATCGTCCGGGTTCTAAGAATATTAAACTGAACACTTTTTGTGTTAATTTTCCTCCCCTTTATAGTGGTTCCCACGTTTCGTGGGTTACTTATTGATCCCCGCATGGTCACGTCTGGTCCTCCGACCCCGACACCTCACACATATACATTTGGGAGCAGTGGTGATAAAACATGTCCGTCTTACTAGTCTTCACCTGGGCACCAATTATGTAGGGAATATCCTCGGACAGGTCAGCAATAAATGTAGAGAATATATAAATATATATAAACTCTTATATGGAATGCCAGAAATATAGGCAATAATTATGGAATTATGAGGTTTACCCTTATTATTCTTAAGTTAGGTTAAAATTAAATCAGTCTCATTTGATTATTATAGAATACAATTATTATTAATATAGTTTACCATCAATAACTAATAATTCACAAGGATTGAAGGTATTATGTTCTCATGATTAGGTTTCATACAAGCATCCCATCCCATATCTATCACTTCGAAAAGCGAAGAAACAAACATTGCGTTTTTCATCAGCAGGAGTCGTATCAAGGATCAATGCCCCTATAGGAACTTCCCCAATGGACAGCTTTTTATATATAATGAAAACTGTAGGTTTGGCTACCTATAACTCCGGAAGGGCATCGTTTATTTTTTTTACCAATACCGGTGCTAAAACAATAGGCTACATTTGAAATGGTACTGGTGCCTGAGCCTTCTTTAAAATAAACAGCAAGGGATGACATTAAAGAACGCCTTTTTTGGAAAAGGCAAATACATTTTACTGAAAATTCGCAAACCGAAAACGAAAAAAAAAAAAAAAAAAATTTTTTTTTTTTTTTTTTTTTTAAAAAAAACACCGACGAAAAAAACGAATTTTTTTTTTTTTTTTTTTTTTTTTTTTTTTTTTTTTTTTTTTTTTTTTTTTAATTTTTTGACGCAAACCAAAAGCGCAGCCAGCACACGGTTATCTGGATAAGGCCAGCATGTCGGCGGTGTGTGGAGTATTTCAAATATCTCGGAGAAAGACCACGGATAGCGATTTTGCAAAAAAAAAAAAATGCAAAAAAAAAAGGGGGTGGGGGGCTGCAAGAGGTTTCTCCACGTCGGGTGGTGACTAAATTTACTTTTTTTTTTTATTTTGAGACATATTTAATTTTTTAATCTTTCAGCAGGCCAGTCAGTTAAGGCCTGTATATTATATTATTATTAATACACATTTGGGGGGGGGTTAAACAACATTTTGTTTTTTTATTTTTTATTATTATTTTGCATATTGTAATGTGCAGTGCTAAAAAAATATTTTTTTTTTTTTAATTAATAATAATTGATTTTTGCAATGCTTTGATTTTAGTGAGGTAGGTACACACCATCATAGCCATAATGCAATGGTTCTAAATAAAAATAACTTTTTTTTTTTCGGTTTTTTTTTTTTTCGGTTTCGCCTTGGTTGGTTTTTTTTTTTTTTTCGGTTTCGGCCAAGAATTTTCATTTCGGTGCATCCCTAAATTTTACAATATAGCGATGTCCTCTTAACTGTCATACTTATGAAGTATGAATCATACATAGCAGCAGTCGAACACAGTGCATCCCCTTTAATGTTAACTAGCCTGGTACGTGGTCAATGACTGAGCCGTCGTTAAATAGCAATCGGCAGCTCATGCATTGTATTTTCAAGTGACACCAAAATCTGCATTGGATTCCATACGGTAGGTAGGCCATCGGTCGTATGGGAACCTATTTTACTATTGTAGCTGATTATACTTGTAGCGGGAAAGATTAAAAGTGCCCTGACACACCACATTTAACATAGGCAGTTTTGCTAGTCATGTTTGAAATCTCCGCTTGCTCGTGTGGTGATAGATGCTAAAGGAGGAAAAGGCTGGCATTACCCTACCTTAGGGTGGGTTTATGCAAATTACATAGTGAAAAATAATTTGCTGTTTTCACAGGAGCTCAGTAATGACGTTGGAACTGGAGCCAATTCTGCAACAGAAAAAAAAATTGGAAGTAGTACCGATTTCATATTTTACTGGCACATAAGTATCATGCCACTCTGCAATGCTAAACGTAGGTAAACTCAGATTTCTAGGTCATGGGACCTTTAATGAAATCGATCCACTTTTGGCACAGAATTGGATCTTTTGGAAGTGCGTGCAGTGATTTGACAACCCGACAGCCGAGAATAGAACATATTTTATGGGCCATTGCTAGCTATGCATGTTAAACTTGTGAATTTAACTGCCTTAACGTAATGTGCAATTTTCTAATGCAGTGATATTAAAGGGATAGTTCACCCATTTTGAAGAATTTAATATTGTTTTACTTACATTACCCACAAAATGGAATGTAGGCTATAGTGATGCTGTCCTGGTCTCGCCGTTGTAACTATCCTGAATTGGAGCAATGCTAAATAATTAGCGTCTTGCCATTAGATATAATTTCCTCCCAGCTAACTTGCTTTAAATAACTTGCTCTAAATCCACTCAAATAAGGTTTAACAAGTGTCGTTGTAGGAAACGAAAATGCGTGTATGATTACTGAGTGCACAAGGACGATATTTTCGCTAAAATTTCTGTAGCCTATATGATTATGTTGTTTCAGCCTCTGTTTAGATTTATGAATATTCGGTAAGAGAGCCGGTAACTTTTAGTATCACTCCACACAAGAACAGTGGCTTTGGAGCCTTTTTGCATGAATGTACATTATGATTCTGGAGTAGGCCCATGTGTAATTTTTTCCACTCACGCTGTCTCTATGTGTCACCACATCAACTTCAAAAGTTTGAGCGAGTGCCGCTCACTGGTGGTCAAGATGGCTAGCATTTTGCGCCTCAGAAACTTTGCGAGGCTTTAATTTCAAGAGAAGCGAGTATGGAATTTATCTTCAAATAAAGTAAGTAAACACACACGATGTTGTCTGTTTGCCATGTCTTTTGTTGGTCTACTTGAGGGGAGTTTGCATTGTGTTAGATTGCTTATGCATGGTTATTAATGTCATTGGTCCCCCGACACCATAGCACTCATTGCCTTATGGGCAATGTTGTGTTTATTACTGGTGTGCCGACACCAAATTTGTATTGTTGTGTTGTTTTTATTAGCCTATTGGCACGCCGACACCAGCAATGTTGTTTGTCTGTGTCATGGTGTTCCGGTACTATTCATCTTGTAGACCTATTTACTATCTTGACTTTATAGCCTTGTGGGCGAATTGGATTCACTTGAATAGTTTTCTGGCGACGTAGTCTATATTGCTGACAACTGTATCGATTGTGGGTAGTTGGGCAATGATGCTGCATAATTTACATCTCTCCTCTCTAATCCATCAGTAGGCCTAATCATTTCAATTTGGCTTGATTCGCATTGCTTCCAATGCGCGTTGAGTCTGATATGTGTGCACCGTGCTCCACTTTTGCCAGCCATTACGTTTCTGCGCACATCAAAATACCTCTCTGATTTGCCACTGCCTACCCAGACTGAGACCCCACCGCACGTTACTGGTACAATGGTGAGACCAGGACAGCCTTACAGCCTTACATACCATTTCGGAGATAAGTAAAACAATATCAAATTCTTCAAAATGGGTGAACTATCCATTTAACACGCACTCGCTCTGAATGCCAACCAGGGCGGTCGCAAGTACCAGGGCAGGGTAGGTGGGGATATGCAGATTGGTATATTAAAATGAACCCCTTTCGACGTAAAAAAGGCAAAAGATTTGAAATGGCTTGTAAAAAGACGGAGGGGTATTTGTGATTACTGATTATGAAAGGCACATAATTTGTATTATCTCAGTAATCCTGAGTGCGCAAACATGAAAACATGCAGAAAAAGAATCTGGGACCTTTAAGCAGACAAGAAAGTGGTTAACCAGCTAACAGTACGTTACAATTATTTGGCAGACGCTTTTATCCAAAGCGACGTACAATAAGTGCATATTGAAGGTCATTGATGCAACTACAAAGCAAATCCGACAAAGCACAACTTTCTCACAACGTAGGAGCTATCCCTAGTAAGGAATATAGAATACAGTCAGCTATACATTCTTAACTATAAAATAGCAAAAAAAAACACAAACAGAAAAGCAAAAAAAAAGAAACTTTTGTTCATAAGTCTCAACTTTATGTTTTCATCATAACAATAGGCCATCTACAATTAACTGCAGAAAACAGAAAAATATGTTTCACATGCATAATTAAGTTGCAAAATAATTGGCCATAGTTATTCGAAATTTTCTAGTTTAGTGGTTCCAGAAATTGGCCCTGAAGTCCAATTGTCAGGTTTTTGTTCCGACAATAAAAGTGAACTTGGCTAACAAGTTGCTTGTTGATCTTTTTAAATATAAATTAAATGATGATTTGCCCTCTTAAGGCCATATTATGCAAGACATACTATGCATGCTGTGACTAATAAAGCTTCCATATTCACATGCCAGGACTTTTTAATATGTCAGATCAACTAACACTTTCATTTTATGCAATATGCTACATGCTACATGAAAAGTAACTTCTTTAGAAAAAGGTCACATTTTCTCATTTAATTTCATTACGGATTGATAGGTGAATAGGAGTCTTAATAGCCGCAAATGTGCACGTTTGACCTCTGAAGCTAAACCTTTTGTGGAAATAAGGTGTTCAGTAACTTCAGTTGACATAGCAAAAATTAATAAGCCCAACATGGACTGAATTGGTTAAAAAAAATGATGGCAGATATTAATGTTAAAGTTTTTTTTCAACCGTAATGTATTGGCTGGAACATAAACTATCAAACACAGTGGATCCCCAGACCCAGGTCTGTGAGCAACTGTCCTTGTAGTCTTCTCAGCTACATGTATCTCTGGACTACAACCTGACATTACCATTTCGGAACATGCAGAATATGGAAAAAGTGTCAGCAACAGAGGAGTGACGTAATAATGGGCAGTAAATAATAACTCTGTATTAACTGGTAGACCGTCTCTATGTGACGACCAGGCACAGCTGTAGAACCCAAAAAGGCGGACTCGAAGCCAGACATAAAATAAAACTCTCAAAGGAGGTTTTATTACACACAGTAGCCCGGTACAGTGCATTAGGCAGTTCGTAGTAGGTTCAATGCAAAGGTCAAAAACACAGGTTGGCAATCCATTAATGCAAAGTACAAAAATTTGAAAACAAGGCTCGTAGTTAAAGTCCAGGCAAGAGTCGAGATCCAGGATATCGGTCAGCGGAGGCACAGTACTGAAAACGGCAGGCAGGCTCGTAATCAGTAGGAGAACAGTTCATAACAGGTAGGCAATCCGCGAAGCCAAAGGTACAGATATACGCTAGGCAAACTTGTAGTCGGGAAAGCAAAACAGGGTCTGGAATAGAACTGGCAGAAGACGCGGTCATAAATAAACATGGACTCAAAAACCAATGGAAAAGAGTAAACTGAGGCAACAACCTCACAGTGAACACTTCTTCTTCTTATTATTTATTTTATGGCGGTCTGCAACCAACTAAAGGAGCTTTACCGCCACCTACCGGACTGGAGTATGGACCAGGGACCCAACTCACTCCCAAAACAAACCCTACCAGCTGACTACCCACTAAACCCAAAACCAAACAAAACAAAACATCCTACAAAACAAATTAAACCACCCAACTACCACCAAGAATACAAACAAAAGGAAAATAAACTCTTAAAGTAAATTAATAAAGAAACAAACAGAATCCTCTAAACCCTTTTAAACAAACCCGTTTCCCTCAAAAACCTAAATAGGTGCCTATATCCCCCGTCCCCAGATTGTCTTTCTAAGAACCCCATCTCGAACACCACACCCCACCCCTCTCCCTCATTCGTGCTACCATCCTCCCCCTCTCCCTCCCATACTTCCCGCACTCCATCAGCACATGCTCCACCGTCTCCTCCTCCTTACAATACCCACACCGCCCATCTGGATGTTTTTTATTAACCTTAAAACCCCATTCAAACCCGCATGCCCCACCCGAAGCCTTGTTATTATTGTTTCCTCCCTTCTACACCTCCCCCCATGCCTGATCCTACCCACTGTCTGCTGCACCCTATACAAATGCCTGCCTCTGCCCTCCCGGCTCACAGTGAACACAAGCCTAGACAGGGTTTAAATACAATCACAGACAGGTGCAACAAATTAAAGAGAGCAGAAAAGCGGAAATGAGAATCAGCTGTAGCGAGTAGAAGAGTTAACGAGGAAATCAGGACAGAGACTAGTGATAGCAAAGGCGGAAAGGGGAGACAGCTGTAGTGAATAGAGAAGATGACATTAGATAATTAGTAGATTAGTATAAACCCTCATTTCTATGAGGTTAATAGATTAGTAGATTAGTATCTCCAAACATTACAAGGAAGTTAGTCATTAGTAGATTAGTAAATTCTTATAAATTCTTAATTCTATGAAGTTAGTAAATTAGTAATCATTCGTACTGAAAGAAATACAGGAAATAGTAGGAAATTACAGAGAACACCGAAATTACCGAAAACACAGGGAAACGTGTGATGGAGTGTGAACACAAACGTGACACTGAAATCATTTAGAGAGCACAATGAAAGTAGAAAGGTACTTGGATTAGTTCTTTTAAGTTTTTGTTTTTTGATGGCAGAGGACTTTAAAAAAGGCATTTTGCTGAAACATAAGGATGTGGTTCGCAGCTGCTGGCTTTATTTAAAAATGATAATGATAAGATTACTAATTGCTTAAAATGAATATTCCAAATGTCTCAATCTTTTTGTAAAAAAAACCTACGAAAACACAAGAGAACTTTCTTTTTTTAAAGTTGCATCCTGTCTCTTAAGGGTGTATCCAAACCCGAATACCTTATTCAGAAATGCACTGATAATATGCATAGTTTCTTCCCAAAGCTGAACAATTGTAGTCAGAGTACTGTATTTGTATTGGAAAAGTGAACATTAAGAAGAAATAGAAGGACAGTATTCTTCTCACTACAGTGTATGGAGAAAATGTCTTACTGCATTTTCTCCATTTTTTCCCCTGTTGCACAATAAAGCAAATTAATATTAAAAGCACCAACTAACTAATTGAGTGCAACGCACCAACTAACCTTTTTTAAAGGATTCAGCTGCGAGAGTGCGATGGTTCACTTTCAATGAACTGTAATACACAATTAGCCATAGCTCAGTTGCCAAGACTTTCTTCAGCCCCTGTCACCCACCGGCAGTTTTGCAGGTATTGTTTGTCCTATGCCCATGCACTGCGCTCCAGACCAGAATGAGAGAAGCACACAGATACTGTTTATTAAAACTCTTTCCCCCACGTCCCTGAGAAACCCAGCTATTCTCCTTTCAGCCTCTGATGATGGGTCAGTAACGCAAAAGCAATTTATTAGAATGGACTCTTGCATATTTCATGAGGTTAAAGCATTTATTTCTGGAATTTTGAGCTAACTAAGATTTCCTTTCCCCATATTACCTGCCTGTGTGCCGCAGTGGCTAAAGGAAGTGAGTTTACGCTCCGCCAACCCCGTCTCTGGAGGTAAATTTGCGTTTTCACAGTGAGAAAAAACATGAGGTAACCTTGAATAAAAACCTTTTCTTTCAGCCAATTTCTATTTTATAGCAAAGGTGCCCACAATGGAGACAGATATAACGCGGAGAGTCGATCCAAACTTTGCCAGGCTCGGTGAGTGAAAGTGTGTGTGCCTCATTAAAGTTTCAGTTACACTTATTAGTAATTTACATGATCAGTTTAGTATAATTACATGAAATTACATTACATTACAGTGATTTGGCAGACAATCTTAACCAGAGCGAAGAACATCAGTGTTACTGTCAGGAACATAAAGATGCTGTATCACCAAGATCGCCGGCAGCAATGTAGTATAGTGGGGTAACTGGGTTTGTAACGTAAAGATTGCAGGTTCAATTCCCAGGTAGGACGTTGCCATTGTACAAGGTATTTTACCTGTCTGGTTTCAATATGGAAGGCAATGGAGAAATCTGAAGGGAGAAGGTTACTGAATTTGCACTGAACTTTCGCATAAAGTGATGGAGAGGTGATGATTTATGTTTTAGTTGAACCCCCAGGGACTGGTCTCAAATGCCATCCATGAATGAACAATATCAGATAAACTCTGTTTGAGTATTGCGATGTAAAGTCCATTGTACTTCCTAAAATTAAAATGTATTGAAGGGATGTGGTATTGGCTTTGTTTGTTGTCTGGGCACTTTATGATGTGTAATTTTGAACAACATTTTGCCTGTATGGCTGTTAATGTACAATGAAGCAAGGGGGCTGAATACTTAAGGATTGATTGTTTTCCTCTCCAAGGCAATAAAGGATCTATAGAGCTATAGGGGGGGTGCAGGGTGTAGTAACATTACAGCCCTTAAACAAGTTTGTACCGTAATGTAATGCCAGTATGAATGAATGAAATAACTATCTTTTCGGACAAATGTATTCAGAAATTAGATTTATTTATAAATGTGGTGACATTTCCATACGTTTTCAGTAAGGTCAACTGTTACAGGCTTCATTTTACACCAGATTTTTCCATCAAGTTACATAATGTAATTTGCATTTTTTAAGGTTTTCAATGCATGTCCCTGAAGCCTTGATTCAATAATGTTCACTTATCCACTCTTGTCACAATATCAGTTTAGGAAATTATAATCCAGAGAGACAAGTTCAAAAGGCAGCAGTACATTATAGGCATACAGCCAGTAGGTTTAACCAACCTACATCTGACATTCACTGCCTGGTTTGGCTTATTGCTTCAAGCCGGCCTTCTGCACAAATGGCAAGGCCCGTCCAATCAGGTCTCGGGAAAGCTTAGGACGTAGGAGTAGGAGAACGGCTCCCAGTGTAAACGTGGTAAGGGCCAGAAGGGTGGAGGATCGGTAGGGTGTAGGGGTGGCAGCCCATGTCCTGCACTGAGCGGGGTGGTTTTGGGAGGCCCCTGCAACTTCACAGTCCGACTGGGACAGCGATTCGGGGGCCAGACATCCAAGGGCCTCAAGTGCCGCCCGCTGACCGGACTGGACCGCTCCACTCAGGTAACCGCACCAGAGCGTGGCAGTCTCTGTTCCTGCCCAGAAGATCCTACACACACACATACATGCACACACACACACACACAGGCACGCGCACACACACACACACACACACACACACACACACACGGGCGCACGTATGAAAATATGTACATATAATACACACATACAGGCAATACATATTACCCAAGATCTAGTGTCACACAGATTCCGTCTCCTCCCTAAACCCCATAAGGCATTGATCAATGGCCAGACACAACCCCAGCCCCACTCCGCTGGCCCCCACCCACTACCAGAATGGTTTATATCCCCTCTGGCCATTTCATGAACCATCTCTAACCCTCATATGACCACTCAGTCATAACAGTTCACGTCTATGTGCTCCCAGTGAAATGCAAATGCGTACATACATTTACATGACAATGTGTAATAACCCCATGGCACTGAAATAACGTTAGGAAGGGGATGAGAAAACATTTTAATAAGAGGGCAGATGGGCATTGTGTATTACTGTGGGACCAAACCCCCCAACAGAACCCATTTTTGCTTTTTTTAAGAGCCTATCGGTGAGGGATGGCCAGGGCAGGTGCAGGTGCTGGCTTTTTTACTAGCCAAGCATTAAAACACCTGATTCAACAAATCAGCCTCTTTAATCAAGACCTTCATCTCTGAGCAGAGGCTGTTCGAGGGCACAAAAACTAAACGGTGTGCATTCTGGACGGCATTTTAGCCGTTATTTTAGACTCACTTATCCAGGGCTTACATTTTACACACATTCAATTTACACGGCTGAATCGAATCAATTAATTGCCTGACTCAAAGGTACAAATGGCAGTGGGGCACCTGGGAACTGGAACTGTGAATTCTGAGAGACAAGTGGAGTTCCCTAAACCATTATAATACAATTACATTATAACCCATTCCCTCCAAATGAAAGCACTCTAGTACTGATGCATTATCCAGCGTGGATACTTTTGTATTCCTATAGTATACTGTTGAATCTGGTACTTGTCCATTTACTAAACATTGTAGCACTGCTCTGGGACTGTAAAGAATATTTTCGGTAGATTTGTAAATAAAACACGAACCACAGATGTCCCTGCGCACTAAAAAAAAAAAAAAAAAACTGAAATCCCACAAGTGTGTGTTTTAGCCTTGTTGAAGAGCTTCTTTGTACATCTGTCGCTGTACGATTATATTTTTTTGTATTTCTGTTTATTTCTGCATGCAATATGCATGTGTGCATTTATTTATTCATAAACCCTTTAAGCCACTTTTACCAACCTGCCATTCTACCACCCCTAGCCTTTGTGTGTATGAGTGTGTGTGTGTGTGTGTGTGCACATGTGTGTGTGTGTGCACGTGCGCACATGTGTGTGTGTGTGTGTATGCATATGTGCGTGTGTGTGTACATGTTTGTGTGTTCCCTCTCCCTCGTGCTATTTCTCATTTAAAGAGGCATTTATATGTGAATTTAACCCTCTCCTACAGACTCGCAAGATGTGTATAAATATGGTTTAAATTTCAGCTTTGTCCATTTTTCTCTTCCCTTTTGTGACAGACCAAGTCAAATCATCCAATCCGAGTCTATTATAGTAAAGTTTATTTTTAAGGACAATAGATATAACCTTGCATCCGTTTTTATCTAGATAAACAGGTGAAAAGGTCAGGTTTTATGGAGGGATGGAGGTTGTCAGAATGCATTGTGTTATATAAATGGATTTGGGACTTTCCAAACTACAAAGAATCCATTGAAAGATATGGGCAGCAAATTTATTACGTAAGTGTATTTGTAGATGAATGTATTTGCAGTATGTTAAAGGGGAATACCATATATTTTCAGCATTAAAATTGTCAAAACTACCCCCTGGTTGTTTTTAGGTCCATTGAACACATTCCTACTCTTCTCTGTGTCTGAGAACAGAGCAGACAGGCTCCTTGAGAGGCTGGGCTGTGACATAACCGATGTGCATGCTTTGCCACGCCCCCTAGAGAGCCCAGTTTAAATTAATGGAGAATCTCAACTTGGCCGGTGACTGTGGTTTACCAGCCAGTGAATAGAGCCGGGGATGGTGGAACTCCAAATATGGGCATAAACATCACAGCCAAGGTGATGCTACCCCCCTGCACTTTTGGTGGACGAAGAGTGAGGTAGGGAGAGAAAATCGCTACGAAAGTAAATCTAGGTAGTTTACGATAGCATAGGACTGTATTTTATGTTGTAAAAGACATGGCACTTGTGCGTGAGATAGCTCATTTGCCGGGAAAAGCTCAAACGAGCGTAAATTTTATCTTCAAGTTGCAATGTTTCAACTCTAGTTGAGATTCTCCATTCATTTCAATGGGGCTCTCTAGGAGGCGTGGCAAAGCATGCTCATCGGGTACGTCACAGCCCAGCCTCTCAAGGAGCCTGTCTGCTCTGTTCTCAGACACAGAGAAGAGTAGGAATGTGTTCTATGGACCTTAAAACAACCAGGTGGGTATAGTTTTGACAGTATCAATGCTGAAAATGGGTGGTATTCCCCTTTAATGTTGTAAATAGATAAGATGTTGAGTTTCTTAAACTGAGGCGCAGATGGAGCCAAATAAATAGAACGGGTGTTTAGCCTTGCAAATTTCCTTTGAGTGATGAGGAATTTATGTAGATTGGTAGCATATGTACTAGCCCAAACAATGTTGCAGTAAATGAGCTATAGGTAAACTAAGCTGTAGTATAGAGTATAGAGACAAACCTGATGAACCAAGCCACTATGATTTTCCAATGGATTTCAATACTTTATTACTGACAAATTGGATGTGTTCTGTCCCGGACCACTTTTCATCAACCAAAACTCCAAGAAGTTTAGTGCAAGAAACCTATATCATGTAATTCCCAACCATTGAATTCTGAGTTTTTATTCATACTCATAAATACAATAAAGTTAGATTTTTTAAACATTTATCTAGAATCATCTGGAACCATTTAGAAAATTTGGCCATGCCAGAACTGACCTCAGTAATTAGTGAATCAAAGTTTTTGTGGGATAAAATCAAATTGGTATCATCAGCAAAAAAGATTTGAAGTAAAGTAGAAGACACAGCAGCAAGATCATCAATATAATATAGGTTTGGGTCATGGCTAAAAATACTCTGTACGTAAATTCCAGGAAGATGCTGTCTGAAATGTGCGTTGGGCATAAGTTACAAAACAAAAATTTTTAATTATTTGGAGAAGCTGTAGCACTGTGTAGTAAGAGCTCCATCTGTAACTTGTTTCTGTATACTGTGTGCCTTCAAAGACCCTCCCTTATTTCACAGTAAGAATGATTCTATGATACAAAATCACGGTCTGCCTTGTTGGGAAGTGAAAGTGTCTCTTACAACTTACAACAGGGAAGCGGGCAAGAGCAAGGGTGGGGCGGGGGCAGTGGAATGGATCATAGGGCTTTGTTAACCCCCTCTCTAGATTCAATCAAAACCACCAAGCCATCTCAGGGGAAGGTGTTAGTCAATAAAGGCAAACCGTCCAAGATTGATCCACACAGTATTACCGCTAAGCAACACCTGCATTCAGTCAACCCTTGCCCTCTTAAGCCGTGCCATTTGAAGGGGGAAATTCACTGTGTTGTTAAACGGCGCCCGACTAATGGGTGAAAGTTTGGTTTTCTTTATGGCATAATGTTACTTGACAGCTTGGCTGATTTAATGGTGACATAGTTGATGCTACTGCATGGTTGTGCTACTAGGTTAGGCACTATATCTACGACAAGATGGGCAGTACATTTCCTTGTGTGATCAGTTTGAAAATGATGTGTACGGGAATGCTAATAAACTTAAGGCATATTTCATCGCTGTTTTTTTTGGTTTGATGCTACATCCAAGCGCGGCATTGGTAAGCAACAGACAGACAGACAGACAGACAGACAGTCTGATTGATTAAGACATGCAGGCAGGCAGACAGTCAGATATATAGACAGACAGTCAGACAGACAGATACCTTCCACATGGTTTTCGGAGGCTGGGGTGGTAGAAGGATAACATCCCAGGAACCATGATGTTTACAGGGCACCCTCCACTGAACTCCTCTCTGGCCCAATCCTGCAACAATCACACAACACCTCTCACATAAAACAGTCCAAAACTACGACAGCACATTACCTTATTCTGTACCATTTAAAAACCAGAACAACCCCCCCCCCCTTCACATAAAACAGTCCAAAACTAGCACAGCACATTACCTTATTCTGTACCATTTAAAAACAATAACAACCCACCCCCCCCCCCCCCCCCCCCTTCACATAAAACTGTCCAAAACTAGCACAGCACATTACCTTATTCTGCACCATTTCAAAACCAGAACATAAAACAGTCCAAAACTACTACAGCACATGTTACAAGCGATACTATAAGCTCTCTGCATTTGAACGGATCTTTATGAGAATTGGGGGGTGAGACTAGATTCAGCTGTAAATTACACTGGTACAATATGGAACACATGACTAGCGAAATGGCTGTTAAATAATTGTTAACTGGTAGCAATAACCTGCAACACATGACTAGCGAAATGGCTGTACGTCTTCAAGGGTCTAAGGTATCAAACGAGCCCCAAACCATCACTCTGCGGCCAGATATGGAGTAGATGTGGATGGATCCCTTTAAGGGTCGTTTCTCCTGACTTTTCCCCCCATAGAGTTCTATAGGAAAATGAGTCAGGAGAAATAACCCTTGCAGTGATCCATCCACATCTACTCCATATCTGGCAACAGAGTGATGGCTTGGGGCTCGTTCGATAGCTCAGACCCGTGATTACTTACAGCCATTTAGCCAGCCATGTGTTCCATACTGTACCAGTGTAATTTATAGCTGAATCTAGTCTCACCCCCCAATTCCCATAGAGATCCATTCAAATGCAGAGAGCTTATAGTATCGCTTGTAACAGTACCTGTAAATAAGATATCGAGAGTCTTTTGATGTTGATGGGTCACAGACTTCAGGAAGTAACAGCATGCAAAGTATATGCGACCAAATATTAAATATGATACTTTAAAAATATGTTAAAGCAAAGGGTATGAATACTTATGTAAATTAAAGATTTCAGTTTTAGATTTTTAATACATTTGCAAAAAGTTCTAAAAACATGTTTTCACTTTGTCATTATGGGCTATTTTGTGCAGAATTTTGAGACAAAAAATGAACTCAATCTATTGTATAATATGTCTGTAATGTAATAAAATGTGGAGAAGGTGAAAGGGGTGTTCAGACTTTCCGGCTTGACTGTACGTTTCATTGTTACGTTCCTCTCTTTTCTGTTTTCCCTGCTTTGCGTTTTGTTTTGGCTTATTGCTGCTGTGTTTGTTTGCGTCGCAGCCCAGTACGGAGATCCTGGGAGCTGCGCTGGAGAGAAGACTCACGCGGTTGCCTGGCAACCATCTTGGGGAGATCAGGGCTGCGTCCCAATATTCTTCACTCCCCACCTCCCTTCCTCCACTTCCCCACTACCACTCTTTTCTTACCCGGACGTATGCAAAACTGTGAGCGTTTCGAGTACAAGTATTTACATGTACAGTATACAATGTATCTGACATTGCGGTTTGCGTCGAGACATTAATATGTAACCATTAATATGTAATTAAGATGTAATCAGCGACATTAGACTAAAACACAAAGATCCGTTTCCGGGGCACGGAGTAGAGGAGTGGTAGTGGAGGAGGAAAGGTTGCATTTTTTTACTATTGGGACGCACCCATAGAGACATGGACGTTGCAATGTATGAGAAGGCGCCCATAGCTGGGGACACTGAGACGGATGTGTGCGGGTTGGACCCGTAATGCACGACTCAGAACACTGACGTCGTAATAAATGCCCGCAAGGGCTTTATTATGGGGAAATCCAAAAACGTAGTCACACAAGCAAAGTCCAAAAACCAATAAATCCAGCCAGACCAAAGATACAGTACCGAGGGAGAAGGCAGTCTCGAAATCGGTATCCATGCAAGAGTTTGTTAACCAGAGTAGCTGTCAGCGGAGCAGAAGTACAAAACAGGGAAAAAGCAAAGTTCGTAGTCGTGGGGCGTAGCAGGAGTCAGACCGAAGTCCTATCCGCGGGGCAGAGGTACAAATAGACAGCAGGCAAAACTCGTGGTCAAAAACAGGCAGTGGAAACAATAGGCAGGCAGTAATAATGGTCAATAAACAGGCTAGATCAATAACGGTAGTCAAAACAATGGAAAATGCTCAAGAGTGACAATAGTAAACTAAGGCAACAATTTCGCAAAGACATGACATGAACACTGATCTTATATGCAGGTGTAGACAGGTGCAGACATTAGCTTGAGCAGCAGGAAATTCACAACAGCTTGAGAAAATGACACGTAACGAGGCAATTAGTAAATCGTTAGTAGTTAACTTATCCTGACCTAGCGTTAGTAAATTAGTAATTAACATGTACGAGAAACGTAAGGTAAACATGAACACATAGTTTGATAGTTAGTATTACCCAATCCTGATCTAATGTTAGTATATTAGTAACTAGACAAGGGAGAATGAAACAATTAGGGAAGCGTGAGTGACAGCAAGAGAAGAAACAGCATGAACGCAAAGCTGCGGAAAAACATGGAAATATGTATGCAAACAATGAACTGCATCGTAACATAAACAGAAAATAAACTGTGACAAACACTAAACATGAAACATGGCATAAACATGACAGAAACGTAACAGACACCGAGGAACGTCACGGAGCAGCGGAGTTGAAAGATGCGAGACTATACATACCCTGCCTCCATCTGCATCAAGTTAGAGCAACCTGATGCTAGCAAACACCACGACTTTCACAAGGCTGTCTGACTACTGATCTGAGCTTACTATTGTTATACAGTTAACCTCGGTTGAAAAACAGACTACAGTAAATAGCCCGTGACTGGACTGATTGCTGCTAAATAACACCTAAGCAGCATTCTCACTATATTAGGAGGAGACCCCCCCCTGTGCCATCTCAACATGCTGATTTTGGACACTTGCAGCCTGTGTAACTAAATATTGTCGAACTGTCATATATGTTTAGAGAATAGCGAGCTTAAGTGGCCATATCTTAAGTGCTTTTAAACATTTAATATTTTAAATCACTTTGTGCTTGACTGGGTTTGTCTTTGAGGTTGTGGTTTGCGTTGAAGTGGCTTAGTGTTACCTCCACTATTGTACACCTGGTTATTGCAACGCAGGTGGATTTTGGGACGTAACATTAAAGGGGTATAAAACACGAAAACATATTTATTTTATATGTTAACTAATATCTAGGTATTGCCTCAGATGGAAGAGAACAATAGTATGCATTGCATCTACAATTTTGGGCAAAATGTTTAATTTCAGTTTTTTAGCCGTTACATAAAATCTGAATTTCAGAAATGTGAATCAGAGATTTGTATTTATGGATCTGAATTTTTTTTAAACCTGAATTTCAATCTAAATCATAGTTTAATTGCAAATTTATGAGATGCACCACAAAAAAATTTTGTTTATTAAATGTCACACGTATACAGTCAAGCCGGAAAGTCTACACACCCCTTTCACCTTCTCCACGTTTTATTATGTTACAGACATATTCTACAATAGATTGAGTTCATTTTTTGTCTCAAAATTCTTCACAAAATAGCCCGTAATGACGAAGTGAAAAGAGGTTTTTAGACATTTGTGCTAATTTATAAAAAATCTAAATGTAAAATATCGTATGTACACAAGTGTGGACACCCTTTGATATGACACCCAAAAGTGAGCTGAGGTGCATTTTGTTTCCACTGATACTGCTTCAGATGTTTCTACAACTTAATTGGAGTCCACCTGTGACATGTGGACATGATTGGGGATTGCCAACACCTGCCTATATAAGGTCCCACAGTTGACAGTGCATGTCAGAGCAAACTCCAAGCCATGGGGTCAAAGGAATTATCTGCAGACCTCTGAAACAGGATTGTGTCAAGGCATAGATCTGGAGAAGGGTACGGAAAAATCTCAGCACCTTTACAGGTCCCAAAGAGCACAGTGGCCACCATCATTCGTAAATGGAAGAAGTTTGGAACCACTAAGAATCTTCCTAGACCTGGCCGCCCGACCAAACTGAGCAATCGGGGAAGACAGGCCTTGGCCAGGGAGGTGAGCAGGAACCCGAGGGTCACTCTGACAGAGCTCCAGCGTATCCTTGTAGAGATGGGAGAACCTTTCAGAAGATGAACCATCCAGGCAGCACTACACCAATCTGGCCTTTATGGTAGAGTGGCCAGACGGAAGCCCCTCCTTCGTAAAAGGCACATCACAGCCCGCTTGGAGTTTGCCAAAAGGCACCTAGAGGTCTCTCAAACCATGAGAATCAAGATTCTCTGGTCTGATGAAACCAAAATTGAACTTTTTGGCCTGAATACCAAGCGTCACGTCTGGAGGAAACCAGGCACCGCTCATCACCTGGATAATACCATCTCTACAGTGAAGCATGGCGGTGGCAGCATCATGATGTGGGGATGTTTTTCAGCAGCGGGAACGGGGCGACTAGTCCTGATAGAGGGAAAGATGAATGCAGCTAAGTACACCGAGATCCTTGAAGAAAACCTGCTCCAGAGCACTCTGGACCTCAGACTGGGGCGAAGGTTTACCTTCCAACATGACAACGACCCGAAGCACACAGCCAGGAGAACAAAGGAATGGCTACGGAGAAAGTCTGTACATGTCCTTGAGTGGCCCAGCCAGAGCCCAGACCTGAAGCTGAAAATGGCTGTGTACCGACGCTCCCAATCCAACCTGATGGAGCCTGCAAGGATATGCCAAGAGGAATGGGCAAAAATGTCCAGAAACAAGTGTGCCAAGCTCGTAGCTTCTTTCCCAAGACGCCTTGAAGCTGTAATGGCTGCCAAAGGTGCAGCAACCAAGTTTTAGGCTAAGGGTGTGTACAGATATGTAACCCCTAAATAACCTATTTTTGTCAGTAAAATAAAATTGCATATTTTCTAAAAACCTGTTTTCACTTCGTCATTATTGGCTATTGTGTGTAGATGTTTGAGGCAAAAATTATCGTTCTTTGGATGCCCACAACTTTTTTGTTAGTGGATGATAATGTTTTGCACTTGCAAATATAATACTCTAATGTTGTAGCACTCCAATTTATCCACATTCCACTACAAACCATTTGCATATGGTCAAAATGTTTTAGCGTTTCTTACAGCAATATTTGTTAGCCATAAATTGACAATTGGATAACTTATTTGACTTGTTACCTGTGAAACAATGCCTGCTGCACATATAAGCATGTGGAGTTTCAGGGTCCCACATTTTTCCCTTTCTTTCCCCCGATGCCTCACGTCTTGCTCGGATCCACATTTGTCATCCTATGGGCTCCATTTTGCGGTTCAGAATCTTATAAAACCGCAATTCTTGGGTTTTTGCCTTGTTTGTAGTGCATCCCACCAAACAATAACTTCGAAATGACAAGAAGGCACCAGCACGTCAAGTCAATAGAGGGCGAGAGCGGGATGTGTTTTCCCCCCCGGGATGGGCGGGGCCTATTTGCGCTCAGTCTCCTGGCAGTGCACTGTGCTTAAAGCGGCTGGCTGGCTATAAATTTGTTATTTTCTTTCACATGCATGAACTATTATGAAAAATATAATTATTGATTTAAATGAATAGCACCTTATGTAAAATATCAGATAGCAGCATATTATACATATGCGACTCGCGAGTGGGGTCCAGCGGGGGGGCCAGCGATTGTATCAGGGTGGCCGTGGGCCCCCCCTGGCCACCCCTTGGCGGCGCCACTGATTGGAAGAAAGAAATGTTTGCTAAAGTTATATGTCATATAGATCGCATTAGCTAGAACCAGCTAACTTTACTCGGCTACTCGTTTCCATGCCACACCAGCTGTAGCCAGATAATGCCTGGTTCAGTCTAACGCTACAAGAATATATTATGAAATGTTTTGATAACAAGTGCGACCGTTGGAGAAAAAGTTGCATACTCTACCTTTCAATGGCGCAATATTAAGATCATAATATGCATCTACATAGGCGTGTACACAACGCACATACCCTTCTGTCTGTTACACACACAGGGGCGTGCACAAATATGCATAGAAATATCAATATTATAATGTGAAATATTATTGTGTATGTCAAAAAATGCATAATAATAAAAGGGTCCATCAGGGTCAACATACCTGTCCTCAGCGAAGGGGAACTTAAATTGCGTTTATCCCACCAGGTTTCTATCAAACTTCTATCATCTACTGGCAGCAGCGATGCAGGCGCATGCCTCCGGTCCCTATATGCACTCCCCGTTGCTGTGAAATTAACGGCTGCACCACATTTTTTGTGAGTGGGTCGTTCCAGCATTTACTAAGTTCAGTTGGAGGCATGTCTCCATCTGCCATAAATTCTGCCATACATGCAATTACCTCAAGCCTCGTCCGACCTTCCAATCAATACATTCAAGTCTCCATAACACCTGTCAGCCACGAACAGATAAAACCGGAGTTTCAAGACAAAGTTAGGATTTCCTGGGGTTCTGCCCCATCAGAGAACACTCTTATATAGGTATGTGAAATATAAGGGAGCCCACTCCATCAACATCCAGGCGATTATCCTGGATTGAGTCATGACTCCTTTATATTGGCCTTTAACTCATGAATCGCCTTTAACTCATTCCTGCAATCCTTCAGGGTGGTGGCTGGTATGGGACAATGGTTATCCATTAAATACATGGCTGATGGCACTGTATATCATGCCTACAACAGTGCATGAATTGTCTTTCAATCCAAAACTCACAAAAAGATGAAAGGGTATTTGTGCTGAAAATGTGATTCAGATGTTTGGATAAGTCAGGTGGAACATCACAATACGCCTTCAGAAGGTCAGAGCATTTTTTGTGGCGTGTTTTGTGTTGCATAACATTGCCAAAAGTCATAGATGTCTCACGGACATAAATGAGGTCACATTACAGGACTTTAGAAGCGTGATGCTGAACTGCCGATGCCCAGATACACCAGCAGCAGCACGGGTGAGAAGGATCAACTGTCAGGAAAGCTGCTTCATCTATAGCCTGGTAAGCAAACGGAATAGTTTACCTAAACTTTGTTCGGTGAATATTGCATTTATTTGGAAATTTAATTCACATTAATGCATTTTTACAAATGTTTTTCAAATACGGTCCTGGGGATTCACTCTGCACAATGGTTTTTTTTCATCTTAATTTCACCATGTTCACAATTTTTAACACACTTTTCACAAACATTTTCCTTTGTTCTTCACATTTTTATAACTACAGTGACCAGGTTTCTATACTTAAATCCCAGCTGATTTTAACCCCTTCTCACAGATGGCAAATGTGGTCAATTCTCACCTAGTTAGTCACCTGCTCTGTTTAAGGCTTTATAACTCCAGGTGTGGGCATCACAGAAACTTGGCAAATGGCTTAAATGAAACAAGACCATTGTACCATTTACAATGCAAACTTTGTGTTTGTTTATTTCCATAATTTAAGTAAAAATAAAGTGCCACAAATGCAAATAAACTTTGGAAAAATGCAACAAAATTTTTTTTTTGTTTGCAATCAAATACTTATGTTACATATGTGAAACAGGTAAATCTATACATTTCCTGGATTCATAAACTCTGTGGCCACAAGTGTGCAAAATCTGAGGATGATATGCAGAACTACTAAATATAGACAGTGTACCCTGTTGTCCATTAGTGTCTCCAAATCTATCCAAATGGCTAAATTGTGCACTGCTCTAAATAATAAAATAATTATATATTTAACTACAAATCAACTGTTTTGGATCATAAAAGTTGGAAATTACTTTTCATCAGAATAGGGGGTAGATATCTATGGGTCCAATACATGTCATAAAATGAATAAAATTTGTTTTGTCCATTATAAACCATATACATTTGCCCCTTCTGATGGTTGAAGATGAAAACATTGATATTATTACATTACATTACATTATAGGCATTTAGCAGACGCTCTTACCCAGAGCGACTTACACAGCATTTCTTTTTTTTGCATTCATACATAGTATCCATTGATACAGCTGGATATATACTGAAGCAATGCAGGTGATGCAACCTTTCGGTTACAAACCCAGTTCCTTAACCATTGTACTACACTGCCGCCCCGATATCAGTGTTAACCTAATATCAAGCCTAATCATTCACTCGTGTACCTCAATAAAACATCACTTTTTCATGTACTGTACAGTATGTAAACCTTTGCCCTGGGATTGCATTTTTCTGTAGTTTTTTTTAAATGTTCCCATTCATAATGACTTCAAGGAATATCTGCACAGTAAATTGGAATGAGTATTTTACATGCCTTAAGTGACAAGTATAGTCCAGGAAGATACAAAGCCAAAAGCCTATATTATGTATAATAACATTACAATAAAATAATATTTCACCAACATGAAAATTTTTGCCAAATGTTCTAGCTTCAATGAAAGTTTGTACATAAAACATGACTGAGCGATCAATGAATGTTACACTACAGTGTGTGAAATGCACTCAAAATGTGAAGATAACCACATCTAACATAGCCTACTAGACAAGACAGTGATCGAGAGGAAAAACTAACGTACAGTAGCCAGTGAGAAGAACCGCATATTACAAGTAGTACTTTTTTATATTGAGGACGAAAAACTCCTGTCAGCGAATGCATTTTCTGTAGCTGTTTGCGTCATAGTACATTGACTAGATTAAAAATTCTGTTATGCTGGGCTGTGATTTATTGTTCAAAGCATCGCAGAAGAAACGGCAAACAGTTGAAAAGGATACACTGTCCTCTATCGGATAAAACAGTTGTGAATAAAACCAGAATGACGTGAAATACAGAGCTGAAAGTCTGGTATATGGGGTTCTGCACACAGACGTTCCACACAGTGTTGTAACACAGCTTTATTGGCATACGATCAGCCTATTGTTGGGTTTATCGTGTTGCTATGACGAAATTCAAATTTTATATGATGAATAAATATATTTATGAATTCACACATAGACGCTATTGTCCACTATGTCACGCATGGGTGGGTATAGTTGCAGGCGAGACTGGGTGGGGGGTTACTTGTTAAATGGACTCACTACGGGAGAATAGTGACACTTAGAGAATCGTGTACCAATAAAGATATAAGATGGAGTTTGTGGTATCTACTCATAGTTTGGCTGCAGGAGCAATAAATGTCTTAAAAAATAAAAAATAATGAAGGAAAATAAACATTTTCAACAATTAGAAACGAAAACAAATTTGCATGCCCTAAATGCACTTGCGCCATGTGTTTTAGAACTTGCGCTAAAGCTACGTTCACATTACAAGCAAATGTGACCCAAATTAGATTTTTTTGCTCTCATGTGACACAGATCATATTTTTTCAGAGCAGTGTGGACACAAAAATCCGATTTTTCCAATCAGACCTGGGCCCCTTTCATACCTAGTCCTAAATGCGATACATATTCGATCACTGGCCACGCAACCGCTGTGAGAACGGTCATATTGGAATTCATGTGTGTTTTTCCACGTCATACTTCACTGCGCAGGTGCAGATCACTGAAATGTAGCCCTGGACATCCTAAAATTGTTCCTCCCTGAAACCCTCTCTCCACAGAACTACCAGCAATAGCTGCTAATACAGCTATAGCTATGGCCTTGTAATTCTAATTGTAATTCACTTTACAATTCACTTTGATAATGCATTCACAAAAACATTGCTAAATCAATGTGTAATCACGTGTGGACGTTTTTGTGTATCAGCTACCCTATTATTTATTCATTGATAAAAATCAAACGTACAATGACATAACCAGCCACAGCTGTTAAAGGCTTGCATATAATTGTTATGTTTATAACACAATAATGAAGGCCTAACCGAATCGTCTGTGTTATGCTTGCTACCCTGTGAGATAATAAACTGAGATTGCAGCCACCTATGTGTGCGGATCACCTCCTATGCAACACAAAGTAGATATAATAAGGTCTATGCACTTATAGCCAATAGGCTATTTCAGTAGCCTAATCAAAGCGGGTGATTGCAGTTGGTAAACTTTACCTCCTTCACTGTTCATTACGGTGGTTTACAAATAAAATAAATAAGAAAAGGCAAAAAAATGTTTAACAAATAAAATTTGTGCGCTATAAAGTACCTACAAGAGAAAATTACATCATAGTTGATTTTCCTTATCAAATTTTATGAAGTAGCTTCAATGTAGTTAGCTACTTTTTCTTAGTAGCTTGTAGTGTAGCTTGCTACTTTCATCAAAAGGGTAGCTTTGCTGTAGCTTAGCTACTTTAAATCATGAGTAGCTTGGCAAGCTACCATTTAAAAGTAGCTTCCGCTACTTTGCCGTTATGTCAGTCTTTTTGTCTGTCTCGCAAATGTCTGTCTCGCAAATGTGACATTTTTTGTTGTTGTTCCATCACGCATGTGGGTAATTTGTGTTACGTTATTTGTTGCATGTGGGGTGTTTCAGGGCAGAGAACCGTTCACACTAATGTCACATATAGGTCACTTACAAACAGTCAAGAAAAAATCAGAATTGAGCATTAAGCCCGGTAATGTGAATGTAGCCTAAGATCATCAATATAGAACCCGGTGACTGCAGAGCATGCGTGCCTAGCCAAATAAGTCTCACCCCCTCAGGTGGCCACCCTCGCCGTGCGGTAGCCGAAAATGGCGTGCACTCCCTAAGCACACCCGCCCACGAGCCAGGCGCTTGCGGCTCACAGGCCGCCAGACGGTAGCGGCAATCGGAGGAGAGGCATGCCTCCCACTGGCAAAGACCGCCAGCCACTGTGAAACCCATGCCATAGGAGCCCCCGTAACTCCGGCTGGCCCAAACCCACCCTACCCCTGGTAGGACTAGGACAGCTGTCTACAGGGGCTCCACCAGGAATTTTGGGCCACATGAAAAGTTCTCACATTGGACCCCACCACCCCAATCCCTGCACAATTACAGCACAATTATTTTGAGGTCCCCTGTCAGTCAGGGCCTTTGGAATCATCCTAACCCCCCCAAGGCACCCATGGCTGTTCCCCTCCACTGGAAACCCTGGGAACTATCCACCAAGGGTACAGTCACCAGGATTCAACCAGCAGTGGGGCCCAGCCTGTATTTTTGGAAAGCCCCTCTGGTGGTTCTTAACCTACCAGTCATGCCAAATAAGCCTAGAGCACTAGAGGTGCTACTATTATGTATAGATTCTTTTTAATTAATAATCATGTATTTAATTAGCCAAATAATACATACCCATTAGCATTTAATTATATCCCCTTCTTAATTGCATCTCATGGGGTAGCGTTTATCTTTTTTCTTTTGCCTTGAAGTCACATCAGACTATTTTAAAAATGGGATGGTGTTCATTTCCATAAAACAATTGTAATCACTTCAGGGGAATTATTTTATAAATTTTTTAGTGAAATCTCTTTTTAATAATAATAACAAACTATAACTGTTTAGTGACATGCCATGCTTAAGGACACAGAAACTAAAGTGAAGATTGCAGAGAAGATTGAATCGCATAATGTTAATAATCACCTTTCAAATAACTAGTGGATGTTTGCAAATTCTGGTCAATGTCAGGATATAAAGAAAGCATAAAGCAACATGATAGAAATTAAGAAATTAAATAAAGTAGCAATTTAAAGAAAGAATTGTTACCAATTAAGCACAAGGGAACAAACTGTTAACAATTATGGATTTTTAAATGCACTGATCTTTAGTCAAGAAAGAAACAAACACAAAGACGTTAAAGGCACATACAGGGTAAGGGATTCAGTCATAAGATCCCCACGGGGTCTCTGGATGAATAAAGTCAGAATGAGTCTTTTCACCCTGGATTTAAAACTGCCAAGTCATCTTAGGGGAATTGATCACTACTCAATCACTGAAGAAAACATCCTAGATTAACCCAGCACAGTAATTACCTCAAGGTGAACATTTCTCCTGACATGACATTGATGTTTTACTTGAATTCAAAGGTAGCCTTATTTCAGTGGTGCTGGTTAAACATATTTGGGTTGTTTTTTATTATTCTTTTTATTATTTATTATCCAATAGATGCAAGCAGGGTCAGAGGCACAGTGAACCAAGCTTTGGTGTCGCGAAAACAAACAGCTAAGCACAGCTGAAGGCCATTTGCACGTTTTGTGTGCTTTTTCCAGGGATTCATTGTTACCAAGGAAACCAAACTATTGTTACCAGGGAGACTAGTCAGCTATCTCCTGGAAAAGGCAAATCTGTATTAAACAAACAACTATACTTTTTATCCATGTTATCTTTTTTTCTTCACCTTTCTCCAGAGAATGGATTTTCTCTGGTTAGCGGTTGCTTGGGAACTGAGAACTATTGCACATTCTACATGATTTATACGATGCTTGGCGCTCATGATTCACATTTGACTCACTGCATGTTCAGCTTTTAAGATGCCCGCCTGGACCACCAGACTCTATTAGTGTGCCAGGTACGTACGCCAGTAACAAGCTCACCTTCTGCTCGAAATATATGAATGCAGATGCTCTGCATTTCAGCCAATATGGCGGTAACATGCTCACCTTCTCTTCATAGTGTATGAAAAGAGATGCCTCAGGGCCCAAGTATTTCTGAAGACTGAGAATGATGGAATCTCTCCTGTCCTCCTCCTGAGAGAGAAAAATAAGAACTGAGACACACTCAATGGCAGCACTTCCTCTATCCTTCCAGACACAATCACCATGTCGTCTCTTAGGAACACAATGCATGGTTACTGAGGACAGGTGATGAGACAGGGGGCTTAGTCAGTAAGATTTTTCAAAAGTTTAGGGTGGGGCCTTTCCAGGGGAGGGTATTCCATAAAGCAGGATAAGCAAGTCAGCCAGATAACTCCAGATTACTCTATCTAAGATAATACCATGAAATAACCTCAGAAACTTTCTTCAATATCAGCAGTTAACAATTAGGGATGTTAATGGTTAACCGACAAACCGTTAACCGACAATAGGAATTTTAACCAATCAATCTTATCGGTTAAACAGTTAATTTTAAACAAATTGCAGCATAATGTTGGCGATTTGAATTCACATGCATATCAACTGGGGTGTGGGGGAAAACAATTCTTAAATCCAACACAAGAGGGTGCCACCATAACGTGATATAGGCTAGGTTTCGTTTTGTTAACTTGCAGATGCCTACATTTCGTTTTCTTAGCTTTCACATGGCTATGTTACTTAGGCAACGTTAGCTCTCAGAGAGTCAGAGAACAAAATGAAGCGAGCAAAAAAAAAATTGTTTGGTTTAATCAAAACCTACACATGCGCAATCAATTTCCCCTAAAACAAATGTTTATTAAAAAAATGTTTTCACCCACTGCCCTTGCTATAACGTTAGCCTAGTGTTAAAAGTTTTAGAAAAGAGGACAATAGCTAAATTTGGGACACCACAGAGCAGGAGGAGATAGCAGAATCTACGTATGCTGCACGAGTGGTGAGTTTAAAGCCATGTGCTTGCGTTTGACCCATTTGCTTGAGAGAAAATGATAATTATACGCTATAGGGAAAATTACTCAGTTAATTTGTTTTGTAAAGTTAATTATTCATAACTGTTTGGAGGCTACGATTTCAGCTCCCTTCTTGAGATTTTTGAAGAAGTGGTGTAGCGCTGCTGTAGCCTTTATCTAGCCGACAATAACGTTACTCTTATCTACGGCTCTAGCCACGTTTTTCCCATACTGCAACTGATATAACAAAGTCTGCCAGTGGAACACGCTTTTTCAAAGCCATAGACCTACCAAAACGGAATGGTTAGCTAACGTTAGCTGAATTAAGAAACTTAATTGGCCTTGTGTTTAAACGTTATTTGACAACGGGTGAGTGAAAATGTGTCTTTTTTTTTTTTTTTTGACCGGCTCACCGTTGCCAATTATATGCTGTCTGTGTTGTTCGATTGCCAGTGTTGGGGAAGCTACTAAATCACTGTGCTCGTGGGACCATGATAGCAAAAATGGCCTCTCTTCAGACTAATATTAGCTTTTTTCTCCCTGTTAGGCTTAAACTATAGCGGTTTTATCGGATTAGCATGGCAGGGTAGACAGCCTATGTTTGAATATGCGGCTGTATTTTTAATGGTTCATGGATTTACTTAATTTGTTTATAGCCTATTTAAGCTTATCGGTTAACCGATAATTACCGATTAATGAGGGTCGACTATCGGTTAGAAAAAACAGCCCAAATTTGCATCCCTACTAACAATATGTACGATTAAATCACACTCTTAAACCAGAATCTAGTGCATTTTCATCAACTAAAATCTCACTAATGTGATGATACAGCCTTATCGTTCTCACAGTTATCTGGATAGATGAATAATCCTGTTTTGTGGAATACCACCCAGGAGTCACCACGACCATAGTTCAAAACTCAACTGTCAATGTTGGATTCAGAATTCAAACAGTGACATGAAAAGTAGAATGCCAGGTTTTATGCTTCAGGAAGAATATGGAACTATGCAGACACTCCCTTTTTAATCTCTAATGCTTATTAATAAAACTTGCATGAATTCACCCCCAAGATGTCTGTATGAGGTTTTTTATTTTTACTTTTTTCCCAGGTTTAATAAAAAATGAGGTTTTCAGGGAAGAATGAAAGGACACATTGCAACAGAAAGGACAAGCCAGAAAAGTGGGTTTCTTCCTGTCTACACCCTCAGGGTAACTGTGACCCCATTTTTCTGTGTGTAATCTATCATGTTTTAGTTTATGGATTATACTCATTTCGTTATTACATTTTTTGCTTATTTACCCCTTTTTCTACCATTTATTTACCATTGTTTATTTATTGGAATGGCTGATTGAACTATGTAAGTTTTGTAGAAAATCCTTAGTGTTTAATGAGGGAGCGTCCCGTACAGGGAACACCGCAGCATGAGCTCACACACCACAGTCATGAAGAGAGGCACAAGTCTACCTGAGAACCAGAGGTGTAAAATCCAGGGGTGTCATGGATCGCGCCTTCCTTCCCTTATTTCCGCGTTTAGTATTTCTTTTTTCCATTTACCTGTAATCTATCAGATTTTTCTGTGTTCCGCTACGGGTTTTGCTTTCGCCTCGGTGATTAGTGAGTTCACCTGTCCTGCATTTCCGCTCACTATTTATACCCCGCTTCCTCCTTTTCTCATCGCTTCCATGTTATTTCATGTAACATTCTAGCCGGTAAAGGTATAGGAGTTGTGCGTGCTATCGACCTCTTTACTTCTCAACGCGGGACTTGTTAGCAGTACAATTTAGAAAAGTAAAGTGCGCTCTTTCGCTCTCTTATTTCAGAGCAGAGGTTTTGGTTTCTTTGTTTCCCACTCTAACCTACAAGTGCTCTCGCCCTAAGGTTTAGGGTTCTTTTATTTTTTCTCTTTCCTTTCTTTTGTTAGATAAGTGTAACTGCTTATTTCTTTTGTTTGCTCGGATATCGAGTTCCTCGCTTATTATCGCAAGGTTATTTGTGTTCTCCTTATTTTCCCCGTCCACTACGAATTATTGTCCGTCTTAGTGGTGTTCATTTACAACACTTTTAGATTCCTTATCTGTCACACCTGGACCTCCAATATTTCCTCCATGTCTCTGGGCATAGAGATCCCCTACAAGGGGTCAGAAAGTACAAATCCTGCCATGTGTTTCTTATACCCATGAACTCTGATTTCACTCATTTGTTCTACAACCTGGATGAAGAATTGTGCTACTTGGCAAATCCAGGTGATTGGAACCAAATACTGGAAATGACTTTTACTTTCTGAACCCGGATTTTACACCACTGCTGAGAACAGCCATTAACCCGTTGGTGTCTGAGAATAAACAGGGGATGCTTTACCTGGGGGATATATTCCCAGAACAGCTCTTTTCACTTCAGTCCATGTTCCAGATTTGGGAGGGTTCTGTGTTTTACTCAGTGCAGTTATCCAGCTAACTCAGTAATCCTGCTTTGTAGTATACCCCCCTGACTGGTACCCTAAAGAACTCACAAACCAACATGGGCCTACTGCACTGGGATGAAGTCACTCATTATCGACCATTAACAACAGCCAGGCTTGAGACGTGAGCCAGTGTCCACAGCCCCAGTCCCGAAGAGCCGCAGGATCTCCAGGATTATTCACTGCTTCATTGATTATTTAAAGCGGCTGATCACATTGTTAATTACCTCATCTGGTCTCTTGGGTCTAAATTAGCTTCTGTTTTTTTGGGTGAAGGCAAAAACGAGCAAACTGTGGCTCCCCAGGACCACTGTTGGGGACACCTTAGCCTTTACCGACTGAACTGCTGCTGCTTATCAGTTAAATATATCAAATTAAAATCATAACTATGGTTATAAATTGTATAACAAGGTGCTTAAACTTTATGCTTTTTTATCTCTAGTGATTTTGCATGCATTGAAGCATGTATAAATCAAGTTTCTGTACAAGTATTGTACCAAAGTCAAATAATGTCTAAGGTCACAATATCGCTGTAAATCTCATAAATGTTTATTTAAACCGAAATTATCAAATATGTCATGAATGAAATATAAAATATTCTTAAAAGAGGGAAAAGGGGATTTTATTTTTTTTTATTTTCATTTTTCAGAGGATCCCCAGGGTCCTTTTGGCAGATCCCTGGGAGTTGCAGGACCCCAGTTTGGTGAACCCCTCTTGTAAGTGACCCTTTTATAGCAAATTGGGGAGCAGGCAGCGAGTTGGCAGTACCAGGATGGGTGCGGCAGTGCAGGTTGTGCTCCCCTCACCGTTCTGGTGCCCCAGTCAGAGGCTTGCTCCCCGGCAATGAAGCCCAAGAGCGCTGGGTTCCCGCTGGGGCTGGTTGCGTCAAAGGTGACGCAAAATGGGCATATGGCAGAGGCCTGAACCGTAATCTCCCCGGAAAAGCCTTTTTCCCGCCAAAATGCCTGAGGACAAGGGGGGAGGGGTGTACAGCCTCACACACAGTTTCACACGATTTTCAAATAGGAAAATATCTCATTTCGCACATCTGGTCCACTTTAGGCCCAATTGTAAATGTCAACTGGTATAAAAATGTATGAATGTCAGCTCTAAAAATGGTACATTGAGGTAGATGTGCAAGGAGTGTTTAAGATGTTTAAGTAGATGCATTGCACACTGACGCGAACAAAAGTCCCGAAAATGTACAGACAAGTGTGCATGTGTATGGCATGCATGTGTTACATACAGTATAAACAGGGACAATCATGTTCATTTTGTAAACTGGGGTACATAGGGCACTTGTATGTACCCCAGTACAAAATCATGTATTTTCGATGGTCATTGGCAGTCATCAAGGCCCTAGAAAGCTACAGACTTGAATTGCAGGACACAGAGACATTGCAGTTGCACCATTGAGCCACATTTTTAACCTGAATCACATCAGTAAATATCCATGTGTGCAAATGGACCACGATGTAACATAACATGACATTATATCACGTAATGACATGTAACACACAGAGGGAAACATGCACAGCCAGGATACTCACTGTGGGGTATGTGACAATAAATTTAATCAGGTGACCCACGGGCATGCTTTGTGCGAGTCGATCCTTCTCTGTTGGAAGAGCGGGAGAGTACTGGATCTTGGCTGGGAAGAAAAACACAAATATCTTTGCTGTTATCAAGTTGCAACTTTGAACAGGACGACAGAATGAAATGACACATAATGTGCAGGATTAACGTTTCTGGCGCCGGAGATGAAAAAAAATTAACTAAAAAAAGCATCAATGCTGTCCTGAAATGGGCGAGAAAAAGAAGCATTTCTCTTGGGAAATTAAAGCTAACCATGGATGCAAATATCTGGCCCTTGTCCAAGTTCCGCATCACTGTGATATCACAACTCAAAGTCAAAGCCAGTTTCCAGCTCTGCCTTTGTAAAAAGCACCAAAAATTATGAGCAGCTCTGCCTTTGTGAAAAAGTACCAAGTTAGGAGCAGCTCTGCCTTTGTGAAAGGCACCAAATTAGGAGCAGCTCTGCCATTGTGAAAAAGTACCAAGTTAGGAGCAGCTCTGCCTTTGTGAAAGGCACCAAATTAGGAACAGCTCTGCCTTTGTGAAAATTACCAAATTAGGAGAAGCTCTGCCTTTGTGAATAGCACCAAATTAGGAGCAGCTCTGCCTTAGTGAAAGGCACCAAATTAGGAGCAGCTCTGCCTTTGTGAAAAGTACCAAATTAGGAGCAGCTCTGCCTTTGTAAAAAAGTACCAAGTTAGAAGCAGCTCTGCCATTGTGAAAGCACCAGATTAGGAGCAGCTCTGCCATTGTGAAAGCACCAGATTAGGAGCAGCTCAGTAACACAGGAGAGGCACTGAAATACACTCTATACAAAAAAATAAAAGCACTGCTATTTGTCACAGACATTGCATCCTCTCTCATCTGGTCAGTCTGCATGTCTTTACTTTTAGCACTTTGTGACTCATCCACCTTCTAGTCCCATTTCTCTGAAACTTCTATCACCATCACATGGCAACCCGACCCAGTGGGTTTTAAAAACCGATATACATATATATATATCGGTTCCTGTAGAGTTTGAACTCTGTTAAATGACAAAATAATAGCACTTTATACAATGTATACAGTTAAATGCAAAAGTATTGGGACAGTGACACAATTTTTGTTGTTTTGGCTCTGTACTCTAGAACATTTTATTTGAAATTAAACAATGAATATGAGGTTAAAGTGCAGACGGTCAGCTTTAATTTGAGGGTACATCCATTTACATCCATATTTGGTGATCCATGGTCCACCCATTTTAGGGGAGCAAAAGCTGAACTTTAACCTCATATACATTTTTTTATTTCAAATTGAATGTAATGGAGGCAAAACAATAAAATTTGTGTCACTGTACAAATGCATACTGACTGCACTGTACATGCGACGAGTGGCATTATCATGCTGTGCATGTGTGTGTGTATGTGTGTGTGTACGTGCGTGTGCTTTGTCTTGTAAATTCAGTTTCCATTGGCATAGGCTGTGCTTCTGTGGGGATTTCATTCAGGCAATAACATTTGCAATCGCCTCTTCTGCCACCGTCCCCCAAAGGCAGTCATTGTGGCAGTGTTTTGTCATTGTGCATCAGGAGTAGCACGCCCTGCATGACATGAGACGTATTCACAACCAGAACACTTCTGCCCACCAGACCTCCCAGTTCTTATTTTTTTTAAATTCAGGCTAAATAAGCTGCCACTCAAACACTTTACACAGATCCGTGGTCTGTGGCAAAAAAATCCCAAGTATAAACAACAAGAAAAATTTGTATATCAAACAGTCCTTCATTTTTTTTATTGGTCCTGAAATTCTTTATTGTTTGTTAAGATAGCGAAATTTAAACCCGGGTGATGAACCATTATTGATCGCCGAAATATTGACAAAAATATTTTTTTTTTATGAATGTCAGTAAATATATACTTTTACTTCTTACATCAACCTCACAGTTATGTGTGCGATATTTTCCTCAAAAGCCAATTTCCTTACTTTAAAAAAATATAGATTTTCTTTCCATTACCGTGTTAGTAGTACTTCCCTGCCTTGCTCTTACATGCTGAGTTGGGATCTCGCTCCACTGAGTGTGCTTCCGCTACTTTCTTTGTCCTCCCCCTTGTATTTTATTTTGTATTAAACATTTTGTGACAACTCTGTGAAAATCTAGATAAATTTGAAATGAGCAATGTAGAAGTCATCAGGATAATTTTTTTAAGGGACACACACACGCACGCACACACTAAATAGATTTTTTAAATCCCTCCACGGCAGAGTTTAATCCCAGCAGCTGCACAACATAACCTAGCTCTAAGTGTACAGTCATGCCAATAACACAGACACATAGACATGCAACTACGTACATACAGTACATACACTGCCCTCCACTATTAAAAAAGGACAGACAAACATATGCAAAAAAACGAATGAATGCACACACACACACACACACACACGTGCTAGCTTCTATTGTAGTGTGATAAATGATTTCACAGCCACGTTCTGTAAAGTCCAACTGACATTGCAGGGAAGGTTCATTCATTTACGATGAAGCACTGGGTACAAATGACGAAACGTGAATAAGTGCTTTTGGAATTTTATAGATGACACAGCAGAAGGAGGCGTATGGTGCACATCGTGACAGATGCAGAATTGGGTATATAAACATTGTGGAATGCCTCGAGCCTGGGCAACGTTGTTTTCATCATAACAATTAATGTGACTTTTAGCCAAACAGCCCTTACGTTTTTGAAATTGTATAAAACGGGGAGGAGATAAACTCCGATGTTTATGAATTATATATGGCCCTGTGGATTAAAGTGATTGGCTGTCGGATCAAAAACCAGCAACGGTATCCCGGTGAGCGAGCGAGCGAGTGGAGTTTCACAGTATCCTCGCGCAAGTGCGCTACGCGCACTAAAGGGACTGGTAAAAGTTTAAACTCACATCGGAATTCCAGTGTGGCTGCCTCTCCCACATCAATAACCCGAGGCGCTACTTTATTTATTTCCTTATTTATCTGGGGTTCTGTTTCCGCTCAGTTGGACGGCTGTTCTAGACACAACGCCACCATCCCTGCAGCTCCTGATTAAGAGGCGGATGATCAAGGGTGCGCCGCGCAGATCGATTACGCATAATTCCGCTGTGTCCCTCAGGCCCACGTCCTGGCTGGAGTCCATCCCACTGTTACCCCCCCTGATTCAGAGGCCCTCACCTCATCCTGACTCATCAAAAAGGCAACGGCGTCTCCGGAGCTCGTCACACTACTCTACAACAGACATGGCGGACAGAAAGAGGGGTCCAGTGGCGAGCGCCTGCTCACACACACGTGCACACTCACACACACGATTTACACATACACTTTCATGCACACACACACATACAGACAGAGAAAGTGTAAGAACAAAGCCACTGACCAGATAAATGAGGAGGGCAGGTGACAATGACCGCTTTGCAGGCGAAGCTTTGAGTGGCCGTCCGCACCAGCACAACGTCGTTACTCTGTAAGAGATATAAAGACATACACACGCGCACACGCACACACACACACACATGTTCATTCCTGATGTGAAAATGTAACATTTTGTCTTCTAGGTCTATAAATGCCATATTTTCTCCTCTAGGTCTATAACTGTGCTATCCTGAGCAATGTATAATTTTCTAAAATGACAACTTTTCTAAGGGCACACATTTCTCTGAAAAATGTAGGGAAAACTGTGTTCACACACCCACTCCCTCAAATAAAGACAGGTACACACGCACACACACACCCACACATGCACACACACATGCGCGCGAATGCACGCACGCACACGCGTGTGAAAGCATTGCTGTTACCCTATATGCACATGATTTTTTCATACCACCGTATAAAGAGTGAGCCGACCATAGTAAAAGGAAAGTAATGATGTATGAAGAGACATTACTCCTCTCTTGTTCCCAGTCCCCGCTGCCTTGTCTCTGTATTATCCTGTTTTCTTATGGGTGTTGTTACCTGTTCAATAGCTGTCACTGCAGAACCCAGGAGGATATTTTCTCTTCCAATCTGGTCCGCCAGTTTCTCAGACAGCTGCTGGGTGCCCCCCTGTGGCCAGATACCAGCATTGCAGCCATTAAATCACAGCTTTCCCAATGGGGACGGCACCCTGCTGGGAGCCTGAACGGTAGCAGCAGGTTTAACCAGTGACTCCGTTGTGTTACAACATCTGGGCGTCGTGTTAGTCACTGGGAATTATAGTTTCTGTCAGGAGAGCTTCCCCCCCCCAATTTAACAGCAGCCATGGCACCCACCTCCACTCCCACACAGGCACCCTCTGAGATATTATTGAATTTCTCTCTCCCTCTCTGTCTCTCTCTCTCTCACTAACTCACTCACTCACCACTCTCTCTCTCTCTTGCTCTCACCCTCTTTCCTGAATGGCTTAAGGTTTAAAAACAACAACAAAAATGCTAAGCTGTCATCTTGATGAATCACACCCACGCTTATGGATTCTTAAGTTTTCACACTCTCTGATGGCACCACTGACCCCAGTGGGTTGTGTCGGATCGGTGTGTGTGTGCGTGCATGTTGGAGGGGGGGGGGGGCTGTGCACGGTCACCTTGACCCTGAACTCTTGAGCAGAGCCGGTACCGGTCCCCAGTAGCGGCAGGACTCCCCCGGCAGCAGAGGCGAACATCAGGAAGTACAGGAAGGACAGCTGGGACGGCTCCATGCCGAAAAGCACCCTGCTACAGATTCCCATGTTCTGCTTCAGCCCTGAGCAGAGGCAAGACTCGCTGTGGCTACTGCACAACTGCTCCTGTCATTACTATACAATTGCTGCCAGAGCTCTCATTCCTGCTGTCTCTTCTGTTTATAAATTACCGCTGTCCATTACTGCTTATTTACAGCTCTATTTTGATTTATTGTGATTATCTTGTTTTATTGTATCTCATCATTGTTATGTCTCAGATAAATAATCTGCTAGCAGGCAACAGCACGTGCACAAGCATACATACATATTTGTCCTTCATTTTATCATGACTTTATATTAAGCACTTTGAATTGCATCTTATGCATTAATTGTGCTATGCAAAGTATAGACGTGTAGATATAGCATCTATTAGTGCTGCCATTACTGCTATCATTGCTTTCATTATTGTAGAACAGGGCTGTCGAGCTCAGTCCTGGAGGCTCGCATTATCTGCTGGTTCTCAGTGAGCTTCAGCACAAGTGATTCATTTAAGTCATTGATTGGCTAAAGAGTCCACACACCTTGCTTTCAAGGCCTTAATTGGCTGCTGTTTGAAAGGAAACCGCAAATACCTGCAGACGTTGCAGCCCTCCAGGACTGGAGTTTGACACCCTGTTGTAGAACATCTATTAGCGCTGTCACTAATGATATCACTGCTTTCATTATTGTAAAACATCTATTAGCGCTGTCATTACTGTGGTCCCTGCTGTCATTGCGTAACATTTATTAGTGCTGTTACCATAATTTCAGAAGTACAGAAGTACAACAGCAGCCGGTAATGAACAATTGCCATTTCTGATATTGCATCTATGTTATTGCTGCTAACATTGCTCCTGCTTTTTTTTATTATTACACTATTATTGCACTGGTTTTACTACTGTTATTTCTACCAGTATTATACTGCTGCTGCTACAATTACAGTACTAGTACTGGTACTTCAGCTGCAACTATTACTACCACAGCTACCATTATCATTACTACTACTTTTACTAATTTATCACCACTGCTAATAAACAATAGCAGTGTCCGCAAGTGAAAGAGATGTGTCTCTCCTGACCTTTAGTCCAGATGTGTTGCTCCATGTAAGTGTGTAGCGTCATGCTGTCGTACTGTACAGCATTAGGGGTTGAGATGGGATCCTCCACAGAGACCGTCTTGCACAGCCTTTCGATCTGAAAGCCAACACAGAAACTGGCTAACAAAGCCTTTCGATCTGAAAGCCAACAAAGACACTGTGTAACACTGTAATGAGTTTATTGATGGTTCGGAGATTCAAACGCAAAATGGACAAGTCAGAACAAGTCAGCTCACAACCGTGAGGACCAATAACTGTGGAACACAGCCTTTCGACCTGAAAGCCAACACAGACAAGGTGTATCACAGCCTTTCGATCTGAAAGCCAATACAGAAACTGTGTAACACAGCCTTTCGACCTGAAAGCCAACACAGACACTGTGGAACACAGCCTTTCGACCTGAAAGCCAACACAGACAAGGTGTATCACAGCCTTTCGATCTGAAAGCCAACACAGACACAGTGTAACACAGCCTTTTGATCTGAAAGCCAATACAGAAACTGTGTAACACAGCCTTTCGACCTGAAAGCCAACACAGACAAGGTGTATCACAGCCTTTCGATCTGAAAGCCAATACAGAAACTGTGTAACACAGCCTTTTGATCTGAAAGCCAATACAGAAACTGTGTAACACAGCCTTTCGACCTGAAAGCCAACACAGACATGGTGTATCACAGCCTTTCGATCTGAAAGCCAACACAGACACTGTGCAACACAGACACCATCTTACAGGCTTTTCAACTAGCGCCCAACGTAGATACCAGGATGAGTAAAATATTTTTTTGTTTTTTTACTGTAATTTATTTTTTCTTTTTGGCAGCTTGACCAGTTTTAACGGTTCAGTAAACAACGTTCTTGCCTTCCACAGAAAAACGGTGGTGTCCAGCAGCACCAGTGGGGAGGAGAAGGGAAGGCTGCTGGTGTATGTGCGGGCCTTGGCCTCTGGCGTCCCCGTGTGGTGCACCTTTTTCCCCTCAGCGTATTGTGGGTAAACCTCCAGGCCCAGCTCCTGGATCAGATTCATCACATGGGTCTGTGTGCTGCGGGATTGAAGTGGACACCAGTGGGTAAGACCTGCAGCTAGCAAGCTTGGACAATACAAACCATTTTGTCTTGGATAAAACAAACCATTTTTGGGCTGTTTTGGTCAGATTATTCGTGAGGCTGTTAGAATGTTCCCCGTTCTAAAAAGATATATGTAGCTATTGTATGTTTTTATAAAAATACATTCTGTTAAAGTTGCAGAAAAAGTCTTAGGCATGTTACATGTAAGGGCACTGGTAACATCCCCCAATGACTGTTAATTATTCGCAAAACAAAATATCAAGAGTGCATGTCAATAACATTCTAAGAATATTTACATTGTACACAGCTAAAATGGAGGTGTACATTTACAGTTTTTTACAATCACTTTGGCACTAATTTCAGAACGTTGAGGTAATTTTTCAAAACTGTAGACGCAAAACTCAAAACAGATGAAAATGCTGAAACTCTCAACGCTTTTTTCAAATGCGCAAATACAATACACATAAACCTAAAATAATTTGTTCGCTGAACCAAATCACTTGTTCACAATGACACAACTTATCCCTCAAAATGCAATACGCACATTACATATGATGTATGTTACAATACATTACAATGCATCTAACTATCAATGAATCCAAATGCTCAAAATGATAAGTAACTGTAGCATTACTAATAATGCATAGTTTTATGGAAACTGATTACTAACAACATTCCAGGGTTTAGATCATGAATGTTTCAGGATAAAGAAATCTATTGACACCAATTACTTTGGAACATGAACCAATTTTACTACATTATATCACAGAATTTATATACGCCTGACCGAAATTCAGCGGCAAATCAATGACAATGACGACATGTTACAGTTTTTCTCAATTGTTCAGATGCATTTCTGGTAACTGTGGTTACAGATTGCAAATGCATTGACACAGTGATCACTACCTCAAATTCATTTGCTTAACTTCTAATGATTTCTGATTGTCTTCACACATTAAACACAATGAAAACACCTTTTTGCAAACTATTTCACACAAATGCAATCAGTGAATACAAATTTCACCTGAGAGTCTTATGTTCACAGATATCTCAAACTTCTTTCCAATTGGGAGAAATCACTTGCATGTGTGTTGACTACTTAGTCAAGTGTGCAAATGCAAAAGGACAAAGCTTTTGATTGGGTGATCAGTTTGAAATCACACATAAAGGGAGACACCCAGGTAAGTTACACATATCAAAGAAAATGGAAGCAGAGATAGTAGAAGAACCAGCTGTTAGAGGTAGGGGTAGGGGTAGGGGTGTGCGAGGTGGGAGAGGTGCTCGGTGGCGTCAAAGAAGATCAAGATATGTCACAAATGAAATAAGGGCAACAATAGTGGATCATGTCATCAACCGAGGACTGTCATTGAGGGAAGCAGGCCAGAGGGTTCAACCCAATCTCTGCAGGTCCACAGTTGCATCAATTATACGGATCTTCCAGAGAGAGAACCGGTAAGTTCTACTCTAACAACACTGTAAATCAGTGCACCAATTACACTATACTGTACATCAATTGCTGTACATGCAGTAGTCTTGGATACTGTAATGAATATATATTTTATTACTGTATTGTAGGGTTGAGAGAAGGCCGTATGCTGGTGGCCGACAGCCGAAATTTACAGCTGATCAGGAGACTGCAATTGTAAACATGGTCTGTGAAAACAATGCCATACGCCTGAAAGACATCAGACAGAAAATAAATCAAGACAATGATGTCTTTCAAAACATTGCCAATGTCTGTCTGGCAACCATTGACAGAGTCCTGAAGAGGAATGAAGTCAGGATGAAGCAGGTGTACAAGGTTCCTTATGAACGGAACAGGGACCGGGTGAAAGAGCAGCGGTGCCAATATGTCCAGGTATGCACTGTGTTGTATGAAGTCATTTGGTATATTACTGTACTGGACTTCTGTAAGCAGTAGAATCAATCTATTTCTGTATTCTACTTGTATGTACTGTAAGTATTATAGTACATACTCCGAAAACACATTGTAAACATATTGCGTTCATTCTTACTGTATATGCTATTGTGACTGTACAGTATATGGTTGTACTGTACTGTATTTCATGTAAATCTTCTTTTCCATTTCTAGAGGATGATGGAGCTGGATGCCGATGCCATCCAATATGAATTTGTCTATGTTGATGAAGCTGGCTTCAACCTCTCCAAAAGACGAAGACGAGGTAGAAATATAATTGGTCAGCGAGCAACAATTGATGTTCCAGGGCAACGAGGTGGGAACATTACAATGTGTGCTGCTATAGGCCGAAATGGGGTCCTCCACCGGCATGCAGTGGTTGGGGCCTATAACACCGCACGTCTCCTAGTATTCCTGGATGGGCTTGCAGAGCGGCTGATGGCGGGAGAACAGGTGGTGGAGGGGCAACAGTTGCCCAACTTCATGATTATATGGGACAATGTGCGGTTCCACCATAGTGCAGCTGTCCACGAGTGGTTCCAAGGCCATGCAAGGATGTCCATGGTGTATCTTCCACCTTACTCACCATTCCTCAATGCAATTGAAGAATTCTTTTCAGCGTGGCGATGGAAAGTATATGACCATAATCCACATGTTCAGGCCACTCTCATTGAGGCCATGGACTTAGCCTGTTATGACATCACCGCCGAGGCATGCCAAGGTTGGATACGACACACAAAGCTTTTTTATCCTAGGTGTCTGGCTAGGGAGAATATCAGATGTGACGTTGACGAGAATTTATGGCCTAATGCCAATGCCAGGCAAGATATTGTTGAATAAATATTGAACATCTATGGACACTATACAGCCTAAAACATGTAGTTAATTTTATTTTCAGTTTTTTTTAATCATGATGGAATGATTGCAACTGTAAACTTACATTTGATGTACTGTTTTGAAAAAGAGGGCTGTTTTTCATTTTGTTGTTATTAGTGAAGATTATTTTGTTCTTGCATTTGCTTTTTAGACACCAGTAGGTGATTTTGTTGATGGTATGTAATGTTTTGAAAACACTATTAAATTTTGAACATGCATTTGCTGTTTTGCAAACTGAAACACAGTTTTGTTGTTTGTGTCAACTATTCTTAAAATGTGCACTATTGTTCCTAGAAATGCATCCGAACAATCGAGAAAAACTGTAAACAAGGTGGAGGCCATGCATGCATTCTGAAAAGGCACCAGGTGTCTCTAAAAGAGATGGTGTCTTTTGAAAGTAATGCAGATAGAGTGAAGCAACTGCGTACTGAGTATGTTCAGTTTCAAGATTCCCATTATCAAAGTTTGATCTACATTATTCTGTAGGGTAGTTTTCTTTCAATTTCATTTTAGAGGGTGATGGAGCTGGATGCTGCAAAGAACCACCACAAATTCCTCTTTGTGGACGAGGCAGGCTTCAACCTAGCCAGAGGTCGGAACCGTTATTATTTTTTTGTTTTTCACTGCAGTTGAAGAATGTTTTTCACTTTGTAGCTATAATTACTGTATTATTTGTTGCTATGATTCAAACAAACCTATGTTGTAATTGTATTTTTTAAAATAAATTCTGATTTTGTTCAATGATTCCACTCTGTTCTACTGTCTCTACTATTCCCTTTATTTAAAAACACAAAAAGAACCATATTGAAACATTTTTTTACTGCAATATTAAAGGATTGTAAAAACAACTAAACAGTGAAGCTATCGGTATCTTATGTTTGGGTGATCTAAACTAATGTTCCTTTCGTATTTCATAGTTATTTGAACTAATTATATGAATGCACAATGCATGGTTTTGAACATAGGGCAGGCTGTGTTACAAGTGCTGACCATTTTGAGCGTTGTGTCTAAGGTTTTGAAAAATGAGCGCAAGCTTGTGATCTAAGTGTGAAAGCGATTGTACAAAACTGTAATTGTATTTTTTGTTAAATGATTCTACTCTCTTCTACTGTCTCTATTATTCCCTTTATTTAAAACCACAAAAATAACCATATTGAAACATGTATCAAGTATTTCTTACTGCAATATTAAAGGATTGTAAAAACAACTAAACAGTGAAGCTATCGGTATCCTGTGTGTGGGTAAAAAATCTAAACAAATGTTTCTATAGTATTTCATAGTTATTTGAACTAATGATATGAATGCACAATGCATGGTTTTGAACATAGGGCAGGCTGTGTTACAAGTGCTGACCATTTTGAGCGTTGTGTCTAAGGTTTTTAAAATTGAGCGCAAACTAGTGAGATTAGCACCAAAGTGATCGTACAAAATGAACACCCTATGATGTTTATATGAGACCGTGGTAATCTAGTTATTAGTTAGTTATTCATTTTAATAAGTTAGTCCATTTTTTATGTAATCTCAAAACTGAATAGCATTCTAAGACTAGTGTCCCTTGCCATTTTTAAAATAATGTTTCAAGGGACATTCACAAGACCAGAAAAATTTACTTTTTGGGAGTGTTCACTCAAACTTCCTGTGAATATTCTGGCAACCAAAAATGTCACATGAGAGTACGGAATAGGGGTTAAGGACCAGCAGTTCTCTGCCCTCGAGGACTGTGATTTGAATAACAGGGACCTAGACCTTCAACCTGACGAATCTGCCAGTGCAGACAAACCCTTGAGATAGCTGCTACAGCTGAACTCCTGTACTTCAGTAATTACAACCGTGGCCGATGAATAATGATGATCGAAGAGTGATTTTTGTAAGTCAACTTGTCCAGTGTCACTTACACAAAACAGTATTAAGTAAATCTTGAGAGATGATTGTCAATTTGAAAGAAATAACCACCACGAGATGCAGGTGCCATGGACATGCTGTGCTATAAACTTCAGTTTTCCTGTCTGTTGTTCACATTCCTAAAGCCACACAGTTAAAAATAAATATTAAAAGAATGCACTAGCACGCGCACGTAATTTTGAAAATACTCCTCCTGTCCAGTGTTATCAGACAGACATTCAGTCACCCAGGAGGGATCTGAATTAGCATAAGGAGAGACCCCAGATCAATAGACTGTCGAGTGCCTTAACAAGCAGACCGAGCAGGTCTGTGTAAGAGTTAACCAAGGACTATTTCATACTGGTGACAAAATTATCCCCCCATCTCCTGTCTCTGCACCATTTGCCCCGACAAACTTCTCTGAGAGACCCCACTATCCCCGAGTCAATTCACAAGCTTTTGTTCCTTCAACCCAGCTCATTGGTAAATTTGAATGCAAAGCAAATGAATCAAGGTGATTGGTCAGAAAGCTTTAGTTTTAGTTTGAAATAAGTTTACTTGTTGATGATTGGATGTCCTGAAATAATTACCTTGAGATTATTGGTACTTAGACGGGCCAAGATTGTATAACGCCCGGTACCCACCAGACGCGCAAGCGCACAGACGCTGGTTAAGTAAATACTGCTAATACATATGTCTTACTGCTTAAAAGCTACATTTAGCAATGTAAAGCTAAATGTAGCAAACAAGACAATGCCTCCTTTATAAAGTTCACTTTTATTTATTTGGGACAGTAATCAACATGTTCTAAACATTTAATTATATCAGAATTAGCAGCTATTCTGTAGTACCTTAAATCGATAGTGATATCAGTACAATAAAAACAGAATAGAATAGAATAACGTTTATTTCCCTTTCGGGAAGTAAGCATAGTCTTAATTAATTGAACAAATATGTATCCTATAATAAAGAAAAAGCATTATAAAAACGGGAATAACTGGTTATATGTAAAATGTATGACTTGATATAACTTCATTCATCCCACAATGGTGATTGTCTCTGTTCCCTTTTTCATTAGAGCCTATATTAAAATATAATATGTATTAAAATAATGAATAACAATAGTAAAACTATTAGTAGGTTGAAAAACATTAATATGTGGTCCTATGATGCAGATATTGTGCATATACAATGTATTTCTATGAGATTGCGCATGCGGACGCCCAGAAAATTCCGCCCCGAGCGAAAAAATCCGCTCCACGTCCGCGAGCCGTCTGCCCACCAGCCGTGCGCGCGCGGCCGGTGAGAACCACGGCAATTCGTTAACATGGGAGCGGAAGTGAAGCGCAGAATGTGTGTTGGAGAGAGGGGGAAATGGCAAGCTAGTAACATCCGGTCAGAGGCTTGTCCAATGCACCACCTTCAAAGATAAACACATTCATTTCTTTGTCTCCTGCAGCACTAGGCTCACAGCATACATTGAGGGTCTAGCTTTGTATGTTTCTCGGTTGTATCTGTGTGCAATAAATTGTTATTCCTTTTACTTCGGTAGCAGTTTTTTTCTGGTGTAACACTTGAGAACATAGGTAGGAAATAATACCAAGGTAAAGAGTCTGTTTTCTGATTATTATTATATGTATATTTTTCTTATATCTGTGTCTCGGGGTCCTCTGTCACCAGACTGCACCCCCTGAGTCCAGGGGTCTGGAAAAGATGAGAATCTCTTCTCCGAGTGACCCATTGAGGGGGAATCAAGGGGCCGCCCCTTACAGCCAGCACGCAGATCATCACACATTTAACCCTGGTGTTGTCCCTGGGCCAAAAAATACCCTTTTCTGAGTTTAACAGCAGCGAAAACCCCCTAAAAAAAAATTTTTTAACATGAAATTCGATGACTTCTCCTAGAGTGACCCTATGATTAGAAACACTGAAACATTTCTATATTAAAATTTTTTGAAATGCTGTACACCATTAGGGTATAAAAATTGTCCTTGGGTCTTTTTTGACCCTGCACTTAAAAATCAATTACAGACTCATTCACAACACATTCACACACACACACACACACACACACACACACATGCACCATACCCGCACACCCCCACACACACAAGCACACCATACACACACAGACACCATACACGCACACACAACATACATTCACACAACACACACTCAAACTCATACGCCACACACACACAGATACCATAAACACACACACAGAGACACGATACATGCACACACACACACACACACACACCATACACACAGACACCATGCATACACACACATGCAGAAACACCATACACGCACACACACACCATACATGCACACACAGACGCACACACCACACACAGAGTCTCCCCCCTGCCCCCCCACTACCTCCTTTGTTCCCACACAGCCACCCTGTGAGACATTACTGAATGGGCTGATGCCACTATGAGAACTCACCAATTTCCTCTCTCTCTCTCTCTCTCTCTCTCTCTCTCTCTCTTTCTCTTTCTCTCTCTTTCTCTCTGCTGTCTGGTTTCTGAAATCAATGCTAGTCTGTTTAATTATCCTCCTGCCTGTCGGGGGATAAATGAGCACAGGCATTGATTTTCATTTGATGGTCTGCACACTGAAGGACGGTTTCCCGTCTTCTCTTATCTCTCTCTTTTTCTCTCTCTCTCGCTCTCTCGTTCTCTCTCTCTCTCAGGCTTTTTCTCTTTTTGTATTAGCAGCCCTTTTTTTCTCTCTTTCCCCCTTTGTGAAGGTGTACTCTGTTCTGTCACCATGCTCATTCTCACTGGCAGGGCTGGACTGGGACAAAAAATCGGCCCTGGCATTTTTGGCCCAGACCGGACCACCACAGTCGGTCGGACACAACCCGCCAGTACACCATCCTTGCGGTCCCCTTAAATATGTGTACCTACTGTACTATTCCCCCAAACCACAAAGCTGAGTAGTAAGTGCCGTGGACAAGTGTACCAGTGCAAGTGTACCAGTGCAAGTGAACCAGTGTACTCACTCGCTCTTGACTGACTCCCTGGTGATCAGAGGTGGCCGTGGAGCACACAATCTCCATACTCAAGTAGAAGTACAAGTAATTATCAATAAAAAGGCTCTGCTTGAAGTCAAAGTATAATTTTTAATTATTTAATAAAATCTAAGTATACAAGTGTAGCACCAAACAATTTGAACTTACTGTAGGTGGAGAGCTACCCCACAGATAGTAATAACAGTAATCCATACCATATATAACCTAATAGTTACCACCATACCTGGCTGAAAATAAACATAGAAAATCAAACTTTTTTTCCTGTAGGCTATCACGCATCTTTATCAAGAGAACCCTTAGCCTAATAATTAAAATAATATTATGATGATACGATATGGACCTAGGTCACTCACAGCAACGTGGGATTAGCTAACATCATGTTAGCTAGTTAACGTTAGAATAGTTTTGACTGCATTAGGGTATATGCTAGCTACAAAAACAATACCAAATAGCTTATGCTGCGCTAATTGACATTGACTGACTGAGTGACCACCAGCAGTAGGTGATGGTCTCACTTTATGATAGCATTATCTTATTATCATCGACATTAATTGAATTAATCATCATCATCATCATCATCATGGCATGGCGCACACACACTACCTCCCTGCTCCCTCCCTGCGAGTCCCTGTTAATCATGAAGCTACCATGCTTACCGCTTCAACTACACTCTCCTCCTGCTCCTGCTCACTCTGTCCCTCGGCCCTGTCATGCTCACTCTGTCCCTCCTCGGCTTCCCTGTCACACGCCTGCTCCTGCTCCTCTGCCTGACAGTGGCCATGGCCAGCCACCTCTCCTTCTTCAAGTTCCACCTGTTGCTGCACAATATCGGGTAGGCTACTGTAGATGTTGAAGCTACTGCAGCCCCTGCAGCAAACATGTCTGTTATTATTGGCCTGCAACTTCTCCGCACCCCCCTTTCGCTTTTATTTATCCATTTTGACGCTCTCATCCATCCACAGATTTTTGATGGATCTCTGAGCCGCAGCATCTGACACGAGAAACAGAAAGGACAGAGGGGGAGGGGTGGGGCCTAGTAAGAGATGTGATTGGGCCAGCCCAGCGTCAGTATAGAAAATTAACCAATGGGTCGCTGTCCCTGCTTTATGGGCCGGTCGTTGGGCAAAAATGTTTTTTATTTTTTTATTTTTTATTAAAAATGATAAATTAAATTATATCAGCCCCAAGGTGCGTCGAAGGTGTGTCGGCCCACCGGGAAAAAGTCCAGCACTGCTCACTGGTCTAAAACACAATTAGTTCTGAACTGATTGAGGTTGATCAGAGCACATTAGCATTAGCTCCACTCATTTCTGGCAATACATTTTTTAGGGACGCAGGATAGTATTGGGGTCATACAGGTACCAACCAATAATAGCTTAAAAGGAAACCTGTCGGTATCAGACCAATGTTAATATGGCTGATACGATGGTGCAACAAACATGCGCCAGAGAGGCAATGCATTTCATGCGCCATTAATGCTGTAAATTAAGTCAAGATGTTGCACTCAAAAGGTAGTCTAATCATAGTCCTCTGAACCCCTGTACCTAAAACATGCTTTTCATGGGCACAGTCTGTGACTGGCGAAAAAACATAGTTATCATATCCTTAAACAAGGTTATTTCCATTATAGGTCAGATTACCTGCCCACCCATTGGCCTCCAAGATCCCATAAATCATCTCCATGGGCAGCCGGCATCTTTAGGCTCACTGTTCGCCCGCCCACTCGGTCTGAGGGGTCAGAGAAAGTATGGTTAGAAATGTCCAAGTTGGAGATGTTTACAGAGTTGTAGATGTTTCTTGCGTGGGTCAAAGTGCCAAGTGAGTAGGCTGGTCTATAGATAATAGTTTATTATTATTATTATTATTAATATTATCATCATTATGTTTTTACTCATTGGGATTCCATCTAAAGGCACAGCTATTTTATCTCTGGAACTACAAAAGAAAATTCACTATATTTAAACGTAGATAAAGTGTAGGTCTACTTATACTCCATTTGAATTTGAAACTAACATCACATGTGATTGTGTCATTACAGTAGTCTATATGACGCTATCACTGCAAAGGTATGCACAGTCCTGTAAAACAATCTTATGCCTAGTTATTGCTGGTAATTTCCGCCAAACTCCCTGATGCTTCCGTTGCTGGATGCATATTTACGAATGGGCTGAGAACTGTACCTCACCTTTTCCTTCCAAAACTAATATCTTCAGCTGCGTGTCTTTCCTCAGCAGCTGACTGGCCGAGGTTAAACCCGACAATCCAGCACCGACAATCACGACGTCCCACATTTTTACATGCATTAACTGTAATAAAAGTAGCTCCGATCACTGCAACCTAGACCAGGTAACACTTTCGCATGAAAAAAATTAAAATAACTGTAGGCACAGCCAAAGGGTGCAGGCGCACTTTCGTAACTGATTCCCCACTCTACTCAGGGCACACTCCGTGTTTATTACACCCACGTTTTTACTTTAATTACGGAAAGACCATAAAGCCCAAAGTACACAAGTGCTTGTACAGCGGATTTGAGTTAAACCATTTCGCTGTCTGAATTTGGTTTATGCTGTGTCACGTGTGGACTGAATTGAACTTTGAAACTTGAGCTCTCCCCATTGCCTCACCACTTTCTGACGCCCGTTGTGGTTATATGCAGAGTATAGCAGACATACATTCCCCTGTGTTTGCCTAAAAGTAAATAAATACATAGCCCTAACCACCCCCCATCCCATACACGCAGACACACACACACACACACCAGCCACGAACCTGTTTGTGCTGATGTCACATAGATACCAAGCCACTGTAATTGGACACCACCCTATACCTAGTAGGTGCAGTTTAGTTGCCACAGAGACGAATTACTCTCTCCTTCCTCCTGTGGGGATTAAGCAGAGAAAACAAGTGCGTTTAGCCTGTTGTTCGGGGCACAGCACGCTCAGCACTACTGTCTCTGGAATATGTTTTAGCATTCACATGATGCACATGTACTTGTGCTGATACAGTAACTGTCTCCATGTTTTCATTCTTCATTGTGTCACAGGATTAATGAAAGGTAATTTGATCACTTTACTGTAGCAAAACAGAATGCCATGTTTACAAACTAAAGGATGTGTACGTGTGCGCGTATTATAGTGTCTGTTTGCCTGTGTACGTTTGTAGCCATTTGTGTGTGTGTCTGTGTGTGTGTGTGCATGTTATATCTACAAGAGAAAAAAGTTTCCCTGTGTATGTTTGTGGCCATTTGTGTGTGTGTGTGTGTGTTACATCTACAAGAAAAAAAAGTGAAAAAACCTGTTATGTACAAATTACCCTGTCGCATTAATTCAATGGCTAAATAAAAGAGGAAGAAGTATACAGGGAAGGGGTGACCTATTGTGTGTGGTGTGTGGGAGAGAAAGAGAGAGAGAGAGAGAGAGAGAGAGAGAGAGAGAGAGTCTCAGTGTGTGTTGTGTGGGGGGGGATAGAGAGAGTAAGAGAGAGAGAAAAAGAGAGAAACATTGCTCTGAACACTTCAGTCATTTGTCAATCGATTGGAATTGGCTTTGTGTTTGGATGAATTCCCAGCAGCCAGGTACGTTAGAAGCCATACTGTGTGTGATGGGGTCCTTCTTTATGTTAGCATTCTAGAAGGCTGTTTAATGAGCAAAAAAGTGCCTCGTATTGAATAAGTGTCATCTTTTTCCTGAAACTTTGTATATCCTGTGCAGTCTAACATTAAGACAGATTATTATTTGTTTCATCTTCCGCTCAACGTCATTCACTTTCATATAAAGTGCAAAATAATATTAAGTAATGTCTGCTAGAGAGTGTTAGGTGGATTAGGAGAGAATCAATACAACAGTGGCATTTTGTAATGGTGAAAGAGTTATCTGGAGGGAGCTAGTGTTAGGTTGGAGCACTGCTAAGTGTAGTTACTTCCCGACAAAAGTTGTATAACAATACATTTAAAACGTATTGACCACTGATTCACCTATTATTATATAATATACACATACCTTTCTGGAGATATAATAATTAGTGAACAAACAGCAAAAAGTTATAAATAAGGTCTTAAAATATTGATACCAACATCTCTGCATGATGTTACTCATTCATGACTATCTCTGCCATTTGCTTGGGCTTGTGGCCTCATGTTGCCATGACAACTTCTGAAATGAAAATGTAACCATATTTATCCTGTAATTGTATGTGTTTGTGATTAAATGTTTGATATAGTCTGAGATATGTTGCATATGCTTATGAAATGGATTTGTGGCATTTTTGTGTTCCCTTGCATTTCTTCCTGAGAAATGATTTTTGCAGTGGGAGGGTGAACTGGCCCTTTCTAGTTTGCATACCAAATGTAAACAAAGGCCCCAGTGTCTGTGTTCCTGTTTATCAAATGTAGTCCATTGTAACAGACCGGCCAATGTATTTTAAGTTACACAGCTGAGTTGAGTATGCTCATTGTAATTTTGGTGATCAGTTAGACCAGTTAGCCAATATGCTTTGCGATCTGATTGTGTGTGGAGTGTTGGACCCTGACGTTCCTACTGGCCGAGCAGAAGGCTTTAGCAGCAGCAACTGCATCGATGAATACATGTATGCTACGTACAGAGGCTGCACCATCTCCGGCCGCAGAGGAGGTGCACAAGGCCTCCCACACGGCAGCTGCTGCGAGGGACATGGAGGCAACTAAAGAGACAGGGAAAAAATGTTTCCGCTGTGGGGCTCTGCATGGTCCTACCACATGCAAATTTCTGTCGGCTACGTGCCACTTCCGTGAGAAAAGAGGACACGTAGCTTGTGTCTGCAAGAAGAAGTCTTAGGCTGCTGCATCAGAGCCAACACAGACACCGCAGACACACACCCTGACACTGGAGGACAATGATGAGTAGACTGTGTATAGCACTGGAGCTGAGCAGTCATCCCACAGAAGGTGGGGATACACAGCAAATGTGATCATGAACGGGGCACCACTCTGCATGGAGGTGGATTCAGGCTCAGCATGTTCATTGATAAGAGAAGAGACTTACAATAAGCTGTGGCTAAGTGTTTTCCGTACTAGGTGGAGGCACTTTGTTTACCAAGCTCGATCTCAAGAAAGTGTGCCGGCAACTCGTCCTGGATGAAGAGTCGGCCGAGGTGTTGACGATAAACACCCACAGAGGACTTTTCCGAGCCGCAGGGTTGCAGGTTGGGGTGTCAACCGCTGTGGCAATCTTCCAGAGGTTCATGGACACCCTGCTGGCTGGTGTTCCAGGAGTCCAGCCTTGCTTGAATGACATCCTGATTACAGGGAAAACCCAGGAAGCCCATGATGAGTGGCTGTAGGAGGTACTGCATCGGCTGGCTGAGGTCAGATTATGCCTTCAGAAGGAGATAGGTGTGTTTGCTGCTGATGGGGTGGTGTTTTTGGGGTTCCGATTGGATAAAGACAGTGTGCACCCGACTGTGGAGAAGGTGGAGGCTATCAGAAGCACCCCCATCTCCACGAATAAGACAGAACTGCAAGCATTCCTCAGAATGTTAAACTTCTACAGTTGTTTTCTTAAGGACAAAGCTACAGTCTTAGAGCCACTACACAGGAACTGGACCACAGCATATGACAGTCAGGCTAAGGAGCTGCTTCAAGTGGATAAGGTTCTGGCACAATACGATGAAAATAAGCCATTGGTGTTAGTGTTTGACGCCTCACCATATGGGCTGGGGGCACAGTTGAGGCACATAGAGCCAGATGGCCAGGAAAGCCTATGAGTTTTTCCTCCAGAACTCTCTCAACAATGGAACGTAATTATGCTAAGATTGATAAGGAGGCCCTAGCTATCATATTTTGGGTAAAAAAGTTCAACCAGTACCTGTTAGGGAGAAGTTTTGTAATCTATACAGATCACACGCCGCTGTTGGGGCTCCTGCATCACTCCAAGCCCATGCCCCAGATCATATCACCACGTATGCTTTGATGGAGTCTGGTGTTGGGGGCATACAGTTACAAAATTTGATACAGGCCTAGGAAGATGCTGGCTAATGCTGATGCTCTGAGTCCTTTTATTTTGAACCAGCCCATGGCTGAGACGCCACCACCCCTGGCGGTTATGTTACTGGAGGAGGTTCTGGAGGCCCAAGCTCTTCAATCAGCGGTTCAAGCTCTTCATTCAGAGCTGCCATAAAATGTTACCACACAAGAACTGTGTGCTCTGGGGAACAATGAAGCAGCTTTCACATCAGTGGAGTTCAAGGCTTTTGCAGGCATGAATGGAATCCGGCATCTGACCATGGTACCCTACCACCATTCCTCTAATGGGCAAGCTGAGAAATTAAAGCTAGAAGTCTGCACTTTAACCTCATAGTCACTGTTCCATTTCAAATCCAATGTGCTGGAGTACAGAGCCAAAACAACAAAAATGTGTCACTGTACTACCAATTTTGGAGTGCACTGTATATGCTGCGTTCGGAATGGCTCCCTATATGCTTTATAATGCACTATATAGGGAATCAGCCATTTTGTAGGATATCCTAATTTTTTATATTCTCAATTGAGAGTTCGGAAACTATCAAAACAGCCAATCCCCTAAATAGTGCACTATAAAGTGTATAGGGAGCCATTCCAAACGCAGCCATAGACGACATCCATAACATATCGACATCTAGATAGTTTTCAACTTGGATAGGTATAGATGGTGGTGACACTGCATTTGTGCTTTTGTATTTTTGCTGAGTAGTGCTGAGGGAGTAAACAGTAATAATAATACATTTTTACTCCATGCATTATTTTCTTTCGCTCATGTCATCCTCCCAGCCCTGAACTCTGTGAGGATTTCAGATAGATTTTCTATCTGAGTTCCACAGGTTTGCCAGTAGACTAGACATTGCTCTCTGGTAGCTAGCATCACCAAAGAGGAAAGCTGATCAAGTTTCTAAGGGAGGAGAGGAAACTGAATCCAGGTTTGTTCAATACAGGGGTTGGACAGACTTTTTCAAAAAAGAAAAAGCAAACAACCTTGGACAAGAGTACAAGAGTGCCCAGGCACGGCTCTAGCCTTTCTTGAACCCTAGGCGAGATTGCAGAAAGGGGAGAGGGGGGTGGTGGACCGCAGACTGCTGCCGACTATCATTGACGCAAGGTGTGGATTTTATTTATTTTTTTCCCCCCCTCTGTTTGGCACCCTGCAGACAAATGGCACCCTAGACGACCGCCCTTGTTGCCTAAGCCTACCGGCCCTGAGAGTTCCATAGTCTGTTGTTGCAATGTATTTACAATAAATATGATGAGTGGCAGCATAATGCAGTAATTTAGGAACTGGTTGTATAACTCAGAGGTTACAGCTGTTGTACCCAAATAACAACCAATACAATCGTCCCCTTGAGGAATTTCTATTTACCCTGAATTACCTCAGCAAATATTCAGCTGCATAAATTGATAGTGTGTAAAAAATATGAGCCGTGTGTCACTCTAGACAAGGACATCAGCTAAGCAAATAAGTTATGTCATATAAATTTATATGCATGTGGCTTCTACCTTGTCACTGGTTTTTGTGCACAGATTTGAGCGCAAGGTCACATACTATTTGTAAGTTAATTCCTGTCAAAGTGACCGTATAAGATTTATTTGTCATGTGTGAATGGAAAATATTACAATCTGAAAGGTGGCTATTTGTGAACTGTGGCCTCAGCTGGACCCACTATTAATGTCAGAGGCCATCTAGTGCAGAAATCTCGATGTGGAGAAGTTATTGACCTGACAAGCACAGTCATAGCTAACTGGAGTCGTTAAAGTGAAGCAAGCATCACAGGGAGTCTGCTTTTTGGTTTCATCTGTACATGTCTGACACTTGTTAGCAGGATGGCGAAAAGCAAGGATGTTGGAAGGCGCACACTGGACTCCGGGACTCTGACGGCTGTGTTCCGTGCCGTGGTGGTGTATCTGAACGCAGGTGAGATTTCCCCAAACTCAATCAACAAGTGATGCAGAAACTTTTTACCTTGCACTTTGGACCTGTGTGTGTGTGTGTGTGTGTGTGTGTGTGTGTGTGTGTGTGTGTGTGTGTGTGCAAGGAATATGTACAAATCTGGTAACAGTGAGCAAGATTATTTGTAATATGATTTCTGAATCATCAGAGGTCTCACATGGGCACCACCAGGGAACATGCCTCTGCCGTCCTTATACAACTGGGTGTAATCTTTATATAATAAATCTCATAGAAAGTCTCCTCGAATTTTATATATTATTCTCAAAAGAAAATATACTAACTAAAAATTGGAAACTTCAATTAATAATATAAAAATAATTATCAATAAAATTACACATTAATAATTATCTTAACAAAATCACAATATTATGTACTCAGTTGATACCGAATTCATATAAATGATTCAGCTAAAAGGTGAAGGAATTTGGGGGAATCCCTGCGATTAGCATTGGCTGACTCAGTTCAACACAAGGGCAACATTAATACACACAATCTTGGAAAATGTATTAGTTTATTGAACACAAAGTACCAAACAGAGCAAAACACGATTCACTACTATAATGTACAACAAACAATGTGCAAATGCGTTTGTGTGTGTGCGTGCATAGGGCACACGTGGGGTGGGGGGTTGCCTCAGACACGTGTTCATAGAGAACAAAGAAACTAAAATGGAGGGAGGTTCGAAATGAGCTTTCGCTGAGCTAGCTAACAATGGTGCATGAACCGTACCAAGCTGATAAAGGACAACCGTAAGCTTATTCCTCGAGATCAGCCTGCAATGTTATGACGGGTTCGTATTTAAAATAGATCACATGCAAGATATTTTATGTGAGTGATGTATATTAAAACTAACGCAGCGCGGTGGATGGCTTGGAGCCATCCAAAAGAAAATGATAACACAAACTTTTATAACAAACATTCAATTGTACAGTTACATATATCCAGTCACAAACATGTTGCGATTGCTAACTAATATGCTATGCCCAATGTTTCAGCCTTACTTACTTCGAGTCGAGTCCTTTGAATCGTTTCTTCCGTTGGATTGCAAGTTCACAGGGTTGCGATAGATAGGGGAACCGGCTGCCTCATCTTGGGTCCCTGGAACTGGTTTCGTTCGTCGTCAGGGTTGCAGTTTCGTAGGAGTAGGTAATGGAATCGGTCGCATTATTTCTCTCACAATACGCAGCATGACCATTGTGCAGACCGCTTGCCTCTCGGGCACTCACCAGCGGTGTGCTGCTGCAGGATCAGTGGGTGTGTGATCTGTGTGTGGTCCGCTTTGTGGTTCTTCTTGGCCAACACCGGGTGCTCGCGTTGCCTCCTTGCGTCTCGTCTCCGGTCCTCGGTGGCTGATAGCCGAGGGTAGATGAGCTTGCCTCACTCAGCTGGGTCGGCGTCATGGATGGCCGATGCTTCCTTGTGGAGCGAGGGCTCTTTCCCGGGCGCACAGTGCCGCACGGAGCGGCGAGACAAGCCGGTGAAGGCCCTGGCGAGCCTGGAGCAAATGGACACGACTGAACTGAACCTGGAAAGAGGGGCCGTGTTGCCCTTTTTATAAACTTTATTGCCAGTCACTCAATAAACGAGACAACGTCCTACATAACTTTCAACATGAATGAGGAGCCTCCTGTGGACTGTATGGAATTGTAGTTCCTGTTGACCCTACGTGTGTGTGTGTGTGTGTGTGTGTGTGTTTACATGTGCATGCGTGCGTGCATGTGCGTGTGTGTGTGTGTGCGAGTGTATATGCACACGTGATGTATACATGTGCATGTGTGCGTGTGTGTGTGTGTGTTAGGAGTAGCATAAGAGATGCCAATCAGTATCCATTTTGTCCATCCAACATGACCGTGTAAAAGAACAAACTATTTTCCACACATCTTGGTCCCAGGTCAACGCTTGTAAAACATGTTTTATAAACCTGAGGGGAGAAGAAGGATGTTCATAGTCCCAGCTACACACACCAGCAATACGAGTCCTCACAAAGTCAAATCAATACACAGTACATCCAAATAATTGCTTTTGCTGTTTGTTTATGTCTGAAAAAGCTTCCTAGGGCACACAGAATACAGAAATAGAGGCTGAAGTTTAGAGTAGGATACAGTGGAGCACAGAGGGGAGGGGAGTTTGTGTGAGAGCCTTCACAATAAAATCTGGCTACCGTGACAGATAAACTGACAGCAACAATTGACACTGCTCACAGTATTCTACCTGTGTGTGGCAGTGTCAAAAAAAAAGAATATGGTTTTAAAAAGAAAGAACAAAACATGGTATGCCTCATTTATCAATCTGGGGCTCATTTCACAAAATTCACAAGATTTTCACTTGCAGATCGCAATTTCTTGTCAAAACGCGTTGCACAAAAATGCATCGCTTGCAAATCACAAATAAAACTACAGGCCAGTTGCACATGATTCTTTCCTCCCAAGTAGCAATGGCATTTCCTTTGATGTGGAGACAGAGGCACGCTTCAGAAAAAATCTTCTTTGTGATCGCACCCAACCTTTTGACAATACGGAGATTACTTGCTTAAAAGATTCTTTACAAAAAAGTAGTAGGCCTACATAAAAGTTTATTTTTTAATGTATACTTAAGTTTATTTTAAAGTATATTTTACGTACTTTATAAAACTAAATATATATTTTAAGTATTTTAATGCATTCGTATTTTGTGTTAGCTGGGTAATGGCATAGCCCAGATTCTGGTGTAAAACCTGGGTTCCAGGCCTTATGCTAGACTCTGAGTGAGCATCTTAGCTGACTGAGCCACACAGGAGCCTTGCTGTAGTGTACTTTGTCCTCCACAACTCTAGGTGTCGCTGTGGCAATGGAGGTGACCTCCACAGGACCTCAAACCATTCAGAAGGCTCAGGGGGAGAAGGTCACCCTGGAGTGCATGTACATCTCTGGTTCCAATGACATCGGAGAGCTGGACATTGAGTGGTCACGCATCAGTCCTGACATGACCCAGAAAGACACGCTGGTGAGTATACAGCTAGAAGGAGCTTGGCCTTCTCCTGCTTGTAGAGTAGACTCTACATAATCCTGATTAATACTGTATACTCCAATGTCGTGATTTTAGTGTCCAGTATTAGTATCCAAATGCACATATCACTTTATTAATGCTGCCTAGTTATCTGCTGTATTTGTTGAAGTTTTTGAATTTGCTATATTTGTTAAATGTCAGGCTCATGAACTTTAACAAACTGTTGTAGTTCTTTATTTATTTTTTGATCAGGGACAATACACATTAATCAACCACAAGGTAAATGTGCCAGTGTTAGCCAAGTAGTGGTTGAAAAGTAGTGGTTGAAAAACCACACCTATTGTTATCGCTCAGACTTACTGTTATTGCTCGGACTTACCGTTATTATTATTCCACCGATTTGTTTATTCACCGATCTCCTCCTACACCGTTCACACCATCGACACCATTCATACCTCATATTATACCTTCATACACCCTCCAGGTTGCTATTACTTTTTACCTTTATACCATATACACTTTTTGAGATAATTGACATTTTATCGCCAAAAAATGAATGGGGGTCAATGGGCACGTGCAGGAGGCTAGCTCATGGTGTGAGCACTGAGCGGATTTTTTAATCACAACATTCTGCTCTACGTGAGCGCTGGGAAACTCATCACAATTAATTTGGCTACTTCTTTGTATCCAAGTTCTTTAGACTAATGTTACTTACCACAAAATACATCACCATATTTTAACACTTTCGCCTTATTTTGATCCCATTAAATTGCATTTCCACCTCACACTATAGGCTACCATAGAACCATCTTTCTTTACCATTCCCAGCAATTGATACCACTGCGAAGCAAATACACCTACAATCTCTTTAGGAATTATAGCAACTTGGTGCAGGGCAGTCTGGATACCTATATTGGCAGACCGTCAGTTGTCCGTAGCGATCGGGCTCTCCCAGTTGCCTACTTAGCCTATGTTACCATGCTGAAACAATATTTATTCAGTCTCTGCCTTGTAATGATATATTATACATATATAGCTGTTAACATTACTGCAATCTATCAATTCAAGTTATCAACCAACTGTTAACGTTAGCATAAGGTCAGTTCTACTCATACTAAGCTAGGGTTAGAAAGCAACTGGAAAATCACAGTTCAAGTTATCAACTACTACTACTAACAACAACAACACTAACATTAGAAAATGCGTTACCTAACCATACAGATTAACGTTAGCTAGGTTTTAGGTTAACCAAACTTTCAACCAACCAGTTTAAGTGACATCAGTAACTAGCTAAGTTTAGCCAAAGAACACATATACAAAACAAACACATGAAACAACCAAGCCACGAAAGTGAATGCATAATGTTACTGGCCATCTCTGCCCCATGTGTCATGTCGGAGCCATCAATACCCAAATGTGCTAACGTTATCTAGCAGGCCTACTTGTAAAAGCTGAAGAAGTTACCACCACACCGCTAACAGGGCCTACCTTGCTTTAATTTCTTTGTAGCCGTGCATCCAAGAAAATAATATACAACTCCGTTGAGAAAAAGTAGCCTATAAATCCACAAAAGTATGTAAATAAAAATCCATATATTCCAGTTTATCTGACAGATCGGTAATTTTAGTTTAGTAACGTTAGCCAGTCAGATGCAGAGTTCGAGCCCGAACAACCCGAGCCCGGGTGATAATTGCAAGACATTAAATCCACCGACCTGGGGGAAAAAGGCGCACTGCAAGGAGGAATATTTGTGTTAAAATATGTTGTACGTTTTACTAGTGCGTATATGTATGTAATGGCAGAGCATTCCAAAATTGTGCTGCTTTCACTGAGCATGCAGACTGGCTAATAGAGCTTTTCCTATATGGAATGACACAATCACCTCTCCAGACAGATCTAGTATGTCTGCTACTTTGAGTATTTTGTTTAAAACTCACTAAGTGGAGGGGGGGCCAAACCATGAAAAACTTTACAAACAAGGCATGCATCAGAGATTTTAATGAGGTTGTCCCGACTCAAAAGCTTGTGTTTAGCGAGAATAGTGCAGTGGTGGTAACTCTTGGGTTTTTTATTGAGTATTTTTAAAGCCTGTTTATGAAGAATTTGAACAGCTTTTAATGTTGTACTACTGGCTTGTCCAGCACTATATTTGATAAATGTCAGGTTCATGGACTTTAACAAACTGCCGTAGTCCAGCACTTATTGCATATTATTACATCGTATGCCTGTCTGTTATGCTTCTCTTTGGCATGACTGCACTCTTCATTCTTGACTAAAGCAGTTATGTACATCACTTTAAATACTACTCTGGAAATAGCACCTGCTGTTTGACATGTGCTGTAATTTAATTTTATATGTGCTGGTAGATTGAGGCTTCAAGAAAACCAAAATGGGAGGAGCTATCATATGCCTACTGAAGTGGACCAATTATTGTATTTTGCCTTGGAGAGCAGACTGTTTGATTAGATCAAACAGGGATTGAGTGAGCGTACTTCAGTCCAACCTTTTATGGGGTTTGTGAAACCTCAGCCTTCTATCACTGATATGAGGACTTCAGTGCTGAAATGCATCCATTTTGAAAAGTATGATCAAAATCACAACCGGTTCATTCCAATCGCTTACTTTGGCCTTGTCCCAATACTCACCCTACGGTCTGAGGACTTCCTTCAAGTCCCCACTTTGGTGACGTATTTCCGAGGTTGGACCAAGGGGTACAAGTGTGCTGTGCGGTGCACAACTGCATAATGGCGCATAGGTAAGAAATGAGACACCCTTGCTAGACATCATTCGGTTACCGTGGTTACATGCACATGCATCGCCATGTTTCCTGTCTCCGCTATGTTTTATTTATAAAACTATAGCCTACCCATTGACCAAAATCGCATCCATTAGTCGTCCCTGAAACGTCTGCGACATCGGGCGTGTTGTTTATAGAACGTCCCCCGAGTAGCCAGAATGCAAATTTATAAGACGTCGCCTCGTTGTTTAGATCACTCTTTAATTGTGAAGTAGGATAGAAGACACAATAATTTAAAGTTGAGCAATGGTTTCCGTCAAGATAGGAAGATCACTGTATTTTAAAAATAAATCCAAAAAGTATTGCTGTGTAAAAAAAGAGGCTAATAAATGTATGAATAAATGAATAAATAAATGAATGTCAATTATAAACATATACCGGCAATAAAAGTTTTTTTTTTTAAATAATATTTTAGAAGGTTTATACAGTTAATAGATCACCTTTTTGTTTTATATTAATGTTCAAAGAGGAGTAATAGTTAGATTTTTGTATGTGATAGGGCAATTAAATCAATGGTGTGCTTGTTTGTTTGGGGAGTTTGACCTACAGTGCATGCTCAATGGACAGCAGCACCAAACAATTTACTTACTGTTGGTGGAGAGCTACCTACAGATAGTAATAACAGTAATCCATACCATATATATCCTAATAGTTACCACCATACCTGGCTGAAAATAAACATTGGACAACTTTGTTGCCTGTTGTTGGAAATTAAAATGTTTTTTTCCCTGTAGGCTAATACATAAGCAGGCATACATTTTAGCACAGTAGAGCTACAGTAGTTGTATATTATATAGCCTTTTCACGCATCTTTATCAAGGGAACCCTTAGCCTAATAATTTGAATAATATTATGATGATATGATATGGACCTAGGTCACTCACAGCAACATGGGATTAGCCAATGCGATGCTGACAAAATAACGTTAGCTATAGTTAACGTTAGAATAGTCAGCTGAAGTTACGACTTCATTAGGGAACTATGCTAGCTACAAAAACAATGCCAAATAGCTTATGCTGCACTATTTGACATTGACTGACTGAGTGACCACCAGCAGGAGGTGACAGTCTCACTTTATGATAGCGTTACAATTACGTTATCTTATTATCATTGACATTAATTTAATTCATCATCATCGTCGTCATCATTCACTCATCATGTCCCTCCTCGGCTTCCCTGTCACACGCCTGCTCCTCTGCCTGGCAGTGGCCATGGCCAGCCACCTCTCCTCCTTCAAGTTCCACCTGTTGCTACACAATGTTGTGTAGGCTACTGTAGATGTTGAAGCTACTGCAGCCCCTGCAGCAAACATGTCTGTTATTTTTGCACATTTGGCTTCATCCGCCTCCATTTTTGGCTCTGAGCCACAGCATCTGACACAAGAAACAGAAAGGACAGAGGGGCAGAAGTGGGGCCTAGTAAGAGATGTGATTGGGCCAGCCCAGTGTCAGTGTAGAAAATGAACCAATGGGCCACTGTCCCTGCTTTATGGGCCGGTCATTGGCCAAAATGTTTTGAATTTATTATTTTTTTAAATTAAAAAGTATAAATTAAATAATATCGGCCCCAAGATGCGTCGGCCCACTGGGAAAATGCCTGGTATGCCAGATTAACAGTCCAGCGCAGTCCCATACCCACGCCATCTACTATAAAGGAGCCCAAACTCCGATTGCCGCCACGTTATGGTGGGGAACCGGGGAAAGCACAGTGTCTTATTGCTTTTCAAGCACAACCCTCCCGCTTCACTACACCAGAATCCCGCGTAGCATTTATTTTGTCCCTCCTGTGTGATCAGGCTCTCGTCTGGGCTGACCCTCTGATTCGGTCCAATGCCCCTGTAATCTGTGATTCAATTCACCTCATAAAAGAAATGCAGCTGGTTTTTAATCACAAAATCTCAGGTGAGGAGGCAGCCAGGAGATTGACCAGCTTGCGCCAGGGTACTGACACTGAAGCGGCTTTCGCTATCACTTTTCGAGCATTAGCCGGGGAGACAGGTTGGCCTGACGGTCCGCTAAAATCTTTATTTTTACAAGTGTTGTCCAACCCCATTAACAACGCGTTAGCTATGCTCGAGCCACCCGCTATGTTCAGTGATCTGATCACCATGGCTATACGCCTTGACAACCGGATCAGAGAGCATGAACGTGAGCTTAGCAATCACTTGGTCCGTTTTAAATCCGCCTTGTCAGTAGGTATTCCAAGTGGGCACACCCCTATCAGGACGAGCGGAGAGACTGTTCGCTTCCTCATTTCTTCTACTCCCCGGTAATGTCTCCAGTTCCTCTTCCCGTCCTTCCCTCCCTTAATGAGGAGGAGTCCATGCAGGTGGATGGTGCTTCTCTGCGCGAGCCAAAACTGGCTAAGCCGCAAGAGGAGTGGTCCCGTTATTGCAGGCGCAGGGGGCATTTGAAAAATGATTGCCCTAAATTGGGGGGTAATGGGGGCGTCTTGCTAGGAAAACCGGGTACCCTAGCGAGACATATGGGTACTGTCCCTCAGATGTTATTGCCGGTTGTTTTGGAATAAGCACTCGGTTAATGTCGACAGGTTTATTGATTCCGGAGCAGTCGATTGACTTATGGATGCCAAATGGGCTCGGGAACATAATGTTCCCATACACCCTCTCATTCGGCCTCGTCTGGTCACTGCCCTCGACGGCCGTCCGTTTTCGTCGATTCCCCAGATTCGTGGCTGTAATAATAGCTATTTATTCTTATTATTCTTACCCATAGCATTTTTGCATACTATTTGAGTCAAATTTACATTTGGTCAGACGTTGGAACTTAGAAAATTACAATAGCTAGTCATTCGATTTTGAGCACAGTCTATCATGTGATCCATGTTAATTTCACTTAGGATATAGGCCTATGTCTTCAATAGGCCTAAGTAGCCTATACTGTCAGCGCATAGTTCCTAATCCATCGAATACAATCGGATATGCAAATATTTTTAACATTTATGTAAAAACCCCATAGAAACAAAATTTATTTTAAAAAGTTTTATTTACTCCAAAATGTGCAAGAAAGCAAGTGAAAATATCATGACTAAAGTTCAGTTGGAGATCTCCATTCACTTAGGCTCTGAAAAAAAGTTAAACTAATGATTCATGTCGCTCTTTGCCCTGCCAGCAAGCTGAGCACAGGTAACCTGCATGTATCCGCAAAACAAACGGTTAAATGGTTCATTCCAGAAAAACAAAACAAATGAGAAGTTCCTAATTTACTTTTTAAATTGAGTTTTGAAGTTTTTTGACATCAAAGAAATGGATTAAAGAGTGTTCTACTAATCACTTGCTAATGGGATAGTTGCCCTCTCAATGGGGCTGAGCAGTTGTAAACTAAAAACTTTCAGTGATTCTTAGGTGTGATCCAAGATTTTATGTTATTAACTCAACAGTCGTTGATTTAAACAACACACAATGAACAACAGTCATCATTAGTCAGCTTATGATTTGCCAGTTATTATTTTGTATAAAATGGATGACCTCAAAGGACTTGCATTTAATCAATTGTTCTATTTTATTTATAGAACTAAACAGAGTGTTTTCAAAATTTAGCAATCTCATTATTGTGGTAACTGAAACCCCCCCTCTAAGAAAGGCTTCTTCCTTGTGAAAAGGGTGACAGTAATATCAAATTTATCTTAGAAAGTACATAATTAGTAGTTATTTTCAATGATAGCCTATATTTGCCAATATTCAGTCATTCAGACTATGCTTCTGGGCGAACCCTACAGTAGGCCTATCTTTAATGTGTCATAAGAAATATCCAGTAAGTGGCAGTTCTGAGAGCAGAAACAACCGTGTTAATGAGAGTGGTCAGAGGAGAATGGCCAGACACATTCAAGCTAACAAAAAAGGCCAACAAAATTTTAAATTAACAACAGTGGTGAGCAGAGGGGCATCACTGAATGCACGTGTTGAACCCTGAAAGAGATGGGCTGCAGCAACAGGAGATTAAATAATACTAGGTAGGTATTCCTAATAGGGATGTTCCTAACGACTAATTTCCCTGACGTTTACACGGAAGTTTAAACTTAGACTAGTCGACTAGTCTAAAAGTAAGAAGACACTCAGAAAACAGTCAAAATTGAGCACAATTTAATCTATAAGGTTAAACATTGTCAGAAAAAAAACTGTGTATATTATAAGAGCCATTTGAAACCGTTAATCACATTCTTCAATAACCAAATCGTATTTTAAATGCCGCTGAAATGTGTGGCACTTTGCGCCTTGCATTATGAACATTGCACATTATTCTACAAAACATGACAACAACTCACGAAATAAAAGTTAACAAATAACATTTATTGAAAACAATATTCAACGTAACAAAACATTTTTAGGAAACGTGCCTGATTATTACAACGCCATTTTCATTGGGTGAACGCGATCGCATAGCAAATACAGTAAAAAAATAATAATCGGTCATCAGAAAAGCTACCAATAATAGGAACACAAAAAAATTACAATTAGGCCGACTGATCGACGTGACATTAGATTCGTTTTATTGGGCTATTCAACAACGCGATAGGCCTACTTACTCTTTCCACCTCGCTGGTTTAACTTGCATTGCGAACAGGCTAATGCGTTTTGTTTTTTCCTTCGTTTTTTTATTTTTATTTTTAAACCGGCGTTGTTAACATTAGTAACGGATGCTAATTTTTTTATAAAGCAACATTTGACCAGGAAAACATGACATTTCAGTGCAAATTATGTCAATATGTAATTTAAATGTGTACATTAATAAAATAATAAGTTTACCCGACTAGTATTTCTGGTGCCGACTAGCGAGGGTAGCAACGTTTAATCGACTAGTCGACTAAACGCGCACATCCCTAATTCCTAATACAGTGGATACTGAGTGTAAATTGTAAGGAGTTCACCATTTATCATTAAATTTCATCATTATTTCACACATGCGATCACCATTACTTCCTAAGTACTTGGCTGACTTGTGTCCCTCTAAGTAAAGTCATGGCATGATACTAATTTGATAGGAGGCAAGCTACTGTTAAACGAAGATCATTTACAAATCAAAACTAGAATGGCACTCAGAGAGATAGACACCCCCAAAATTTTGAGTTGTTTTCATTTTTAATAATTAAATCTAGAAAAATGGGAGCATGGTCAGATATGTGTATAGAACCAACACTACAGTGAAACGTCTGGACTCAGAAAACCCAACCGCAGACAGGATAAGGCAAGAACGTTGTTTATTTCCAGTCAGGGATCAAAAGCCAGGTAATCAGAATTGAGACAGTACAAAAACAAAAGGCAGGAGAGTAGTCAGGAATCCAAAAATCAAAAACCGGGAAATCACAGGCAATGGTACAAAAACGGCAGGCAAAAAACAAACAAAAGTCGAAAACCACTAAAACAGCAAAAGGCAAACAAACAGAATCAAAAGGCAAACAAACAGAATCAAAAGGCAAAATTGAAGTCGGTAAACGGAAGGGTGTCTCGGGTGTCTCGGGTGTCTCAATAAATCTCTGGCTTTACAAATCACAGGCTCAGGAAATACGATCAACGTTCTGACAGAGTAGAAACAGAATTGTGGGTCTTACATACACATAGGAAAGAGAGGGGTAACAAACGACGAGGTTAACACATTAGGTAAACAATAATTCAATCACGAGAACATAACGAAAACATGGAAGGGACACGGAAACATGCATAACAAACAACGGGCTCGAATAGGAGCAGAGTGTGCACAGTAATCAGGAGAGGAGAACTCTAAGTACAAACAGCTGGAGCGAATTACAGAGGTAACGCAGGAGCAGTTAGAAATGCGGGTAACAAAGATAAAGCGGAGAAGCTGGTTAAATGTTAGTATCTAACTATAAGACAGACAGTTAGTTTGTTAGTATACATTTATGTGAATTGGTTTAGTACAGTGCACGTAACTAATAAAGCACCCGAGTGATTGTTAGCGCGATATATACAATTATACGCAGGGAGGAAATCAGGAAGTAGCAGAAAAACGAGACTTCGGAAATACAACCACGAATAAAAAAAAAGTCACCCGAATAGCGCATGCACAAGACTGGGTAAACAAACACACAGATGAGACTCGGACAACCCACGAACAGAGGGGAATGCACTGATGAAATGAAAAATAATAAATCCAGAATAAATATCAAATAATAATACAAACAGACAGACAGAAATACAGAACATAACATAGTCTTTCACAGAGGAGACTAAATTGCGTGGGATAAAAAAATAATCCAGCCTTGAGTCAGTGAGTAACAAAGCTCCGGTGTCTCTTAGCACGTTGACCTTTTTCTGTACTGAACTCCCTACAATAGACACAAAACCGTGTGTGACAAAGGGGGTGTACAGAGACTGCTTTAAGTATGAGCTGTCAGCCAGTGGTAGCTCAAAGAGTGTACTATGTGCTATCAACGCAGTAGGTTTAGAATTATGAACAGGAGTGGGTGTTTGATCAGCTTTGCTAATGGGACATTCCCCTTTCCAGTGACCTTTATTACCACAAGAAATTGTTTTTTTTGTCCGGTGATTGGGCACCAGAGTCTTTTACTCTTATCGGAGGAGGGGGGGGGGACACCCGTTCTGCAAGAATATCAGAGAGACTTTCTTTGGTACAAACCGTAACTTTATACAGCACCAAACAGGTGCTAGTACTTTACAGACCATGCCCTTCAGCCTCATCTTTGCAACATAGCACACCTGTGAGATAGGGAGAAACATAGATAGGCCAACAGGAACAGCAGGGAAGTGTAACATTATTAATCAGTATTGCTACTTCTCTACTCTTAGTTACTTGTAGTTACTTGTTTCTTGTAGTAAACAGATAGTAGCTTTTTCTTTCTTTAAAAAATACATAATTTTCTTCCTTTTTTTGAGATTTTCCCCTTTTTTCTCCCAATTTGATAGCAAATTGGACCCTATGCAATTCAATTCCCCCCGTGTAGCAACCGCTAGAGAATCGCCACTACAACCCCTTTGTCTGGTAGCAGGAAGGAGGGCACCACATCCTCTTCAGGGTGCGACTCCTCAAGCTCCTAACCGTGATTCCAGCTCGCCCAGGGCTGTCTTATGTGTGACGATTCTCTCCGAGTCCCTCCCCCCACCTTGGGAGCAGCCGCCAATTGTCACTCCCTCAAGGCACCGGCCATACTCGGATCTGGCAGGACCGGGGATCGAACCCCCGATCCTCTGGGCGCAACCGCATAAACAGAAACTCTGCGCCTTTGTCTGCTGCACCACCACGGTGCCTTCTTCCTTTTGATAGGGTGATTACAACCTTTTATATTCCAGGAGCACCTTAAGACTCAAGTTATATTCTAACACATTGGTTTACCAAGTAAATCAAGAAAAGAGTGAGAGAGTATTGCATATATGTTGTATATGTTGTGAGTAATATATATTGAACATTATAATAAGAGGGAATTGTCTGACTGTAAGCTTGTGACACTACAATAGAAATGAGAACTAAAATATATAATGGATAATTTAATGGGGATATAAAAAAATCACACACACGCTTGGGACTGTTTGGGGACTCCTGCCGGGTTGAAACAAAATGAGGTTAAAATACATATACTACAAAAATGTATTTGCAGAACACCTCTTTTGTCTACCACACTCCTAATATAGATGTGGTCTGCCTTTGCATGGTAAGAGAGCTCAGGAGCGATCATGGTGTCAGGGCCTGCAGACCCTGGGGCCGGGAAAGTGCGCCTTAATATTAATGTGATTTTGGCTTTACCAAAGATAAAGTAATGTTACTCAGTCATGAGAAGAAGAAAAATAATAATAAAATAAATGAATTAATACTTTTTTTTTTTTATAAAGAAAAAGAAAAAGAAAACAGCAACAACAGCTTTAACCCAAAATAAAGTCAAAACAAATGAATAGACTACTAATGGAGAGGGGGAAAAAAACATACGTAATCTTCTTTAAATATTCATATAAAGTATTAATAGGAATAAGATTCAAAGTGTTCCTTTAAGTGTCGTCCCCATTCTCTATTTACGTGTGCTCATCCTGGCATTCAGGACTGCAGACCCGGAAGCCGAAAATGGCCATCGAGACTACAGGCCAGGAGACCACAAGCAGGCCTGCGCTGAAACAGCCTGTTCTTGGCTTTATCAACGGATGAATAATGTGACTCAGAGTCAGAGAAAGAAACATAGATTCAGCCAAAAATGGAGACAAAATGAATTAATAGGCTGAGTTATGAAAATTAAACAGGTTCTTTAGTCATTCCATTCACTTAAAGTATCTCTTTATATAAAAAATATTATTTGAAACCTAAACACCCATGACAATACAAAGAGGAGGGCTACAGGCTCAATTATCATCATCAGTAGCTGTGGGGAGTGCACTGCGCTGAATGTTTCCCTTTTCATGTATTTGATACTATTAATTCATATATACATAACTAATATTTGTTCGGGCATTTGTTAATTCAATGGAACCCCAAGTAGCCAACAGAAAATCTTAAATTCTCTGGCCCTTTTGCCGAGAATCAATTGAAAGTAGCCTAATAAAGCCAATCTGACTCGCTTGTAGAGAAAAGAAAGAAAGAAAGAAAGAAAATACATCAATACCAAAAACCCTCCTGCGTTTGTTTTGGCTTCCCGCAAAGGCAGAAACCGTTATCCAATCATAGTGGGGAAATAAGAACCCTCTTCTCTATTTTCATACAAGGAAAAGTTTGTGGCTTTTTTTTGTTTTTGTTATTGTCAGTTTTTAAAGTAAAGAGATGGAGAGCGCTCAATGAATAGAGGATACTTATCGGTTAGATCAGCGGTGTCAAACTCATTCCATCGAGGGCCGAGTGTATGCAAGTTTTTGTTTTAACCATGCTCTACACCAGCTGATTCCACTAATTAGTCCACCTCCTTGGTTAAAAAGCTGAGCTAATTAGTGAAATCAGCTGGTGTAGGACACAGTTGGAACATAAACCTGCATACACTCGGCCTTCGATGGAATGAGTTTGACATCCCTGGGTTAGATGATCGATTCTCCAGCTCCTGGACAAATAGAGCAGCATCCTTCGGTGTTCGGAAAAGCCTCTTCTCCCCATCGACCAGCATGCTGAGTGTGGATCGGTGCGACAGCGCTTATGTAATGTTCATCGCCCGTAGCTTCTTCTTGATGCTGTCGTACTCCTTTTGTTTGTTGTTCGAGACCCTGTCCGGGTAAATACTAATCTGCTTGCCATTGTAAAGGAGCATGCCTTTCTCCTGCGACAGGCGAAAGATCTTGGTTTTATCCTGGAAGTACAACAGCTTTAGGAGTATAGGCCTGCACTTTCCATCTTCCCGTGGGTGTCTCGGGGTTCTATGAGCCCTCTCCACAGCAAGGGGTTCGGGGAAATTGGATTTGCCAAGGAGCTGGGGAACAAGCCGCTTCACAAAGCCAAGAGTGTCTCGCGTTTTCGATGATTCAAAAACTTTGATAATACGGAGATTTAGAATGCGGGACCGATTTTCCTCTACTTTCTCCAGCAGGTAGGCATTGGTTTTTTCTAACTTTTCAATGTGGGCCAGCACGTCATCTAAATTGTCCTATTGCTACTCACTCTTTGTCAATGTTACCTTGAACTTCAGCCTTACTCTGCTGAGTGTTTGTAATGTGATCCCATTTTCCTACATTTCAACTTTGTGAAGTCTAATGGTCAACACTTTGTGTTTTGGTGTGTTCTGTGAGAGCGGGACTTCTCGATGAGCAGTATAGCTTAAACTATAGCTCCAGATAATCACCAAGGTCACATAAAAAAGTTTTAGTTTAGTTTACAGGCAGACGTAACCGTGCAGCACGACTCAGGCGCGTGCCGCCATCTTACATTTTCTAAGCCTTTTATATGTTCAATTTATCGCCATCTGCTGGGGGATGTGTAAAACCACATCTCTGATTTGTGTCCATCAGATACTGTCCTTTGCAGAAGGTAGGAAATGGATCCATGGTGACCCCACCCTCACAAAGGACTTGGATTTTAGGGCAGGAGACCCTAGGAGGGGAGATGCCTCCATATACATCACAGAATTGGAGGTGTCTCATACCGGCACGTACCAGTGCAAGGTGAAGCGGGCTCCAGGCGTGGACATGCGCAAAGTCACACTGGTGGTCATGGGTGAGATGCCATTTAGTTATGCTACTACCACCCATTCACGCACAGAAACACATACACACACGCATGTATACACACGTGCACACACACTTACTGTACACACACAAGCTCACATACACAAACACATACAAATCTACACATGCACACACACACACACACACACACATCTCTGACGCCTTACAAATGAATGCATTCACTGCAGATCATACACTCACTTTCCATTTTTCAAACAAAAAGACTGTAAACAAAAGAGTAGCAGCTATGAAGACAACCCATGTTCCTGAACCGAAAGCGTCATTTATCTACTTAATATTTTAACTGATAACAATATTTCCAGCACAGGATGAGGTTGAATTGTTTATATTGGGGAAAAACACCAATGCTGCAGTGGTTTTAGCCTTGTAATAATCCACGCTTACGCCATCCTTATCGTTCTCCTCTTCCTTAGTCCGCCCCTCAGTCCCCAAGTGCTGGGCGGAAGGCAAAGAGTTAATAGGGGACGCTCTCTCTCTCCACTGTAAATCCTCACAGGGATCCGCCCCCCTAAGGTACTTATGGGTGAAAGAGGGGGCGGCGGCCATTCACCCCAGCATCACACAAGGTGAGTCAGACTCCAAAGTGGGGTGCCAGTGGCATTGCAATGTAAAGTGTAAATTAGTGTAAAGTGTTTTTCTTTTCTTTTCTTCTCCATACTTTCTTTAGTTGACCTGTGTTTTCCACCTTACTGCCCCGCCCTTTCCATTCTAATTTGTCCCTGACAATTATATGGCCAGCTGTGTTGGTGGGTGGGGGTGGGGGGGGGACTAGTGTTCAAGTGGGGACCACATACAGTTTTATCCACATTATACGCTTTGGAATCAAGCAAGGGAAAATAAATGGTAAAACATATCTTTGCATCTTTCTTTATTTGAAAAAGTGTGAAAAAGTTGGAATCCTCCTAAATAAACACTGGTAAGTGGCAAGACACTTTGTACAAGACCTGCAACTATAATGGTTTTAAATTAATACTGAGGCATATAAGTCAACTCAATTGCAAGGGGGTACATCAAAAGGCTGTTCTTGTGCAAGCTTTGCCATAGAACATGAAGGCTAACCAATAGCCCTCAATCCCCTGAGGAAGTGTCTCTCTGCTGTAGAGGTACCACCCTCCCTGATCAGATAGCCTAGCTCACAAATTGGTTGAGAAACTGATGCGCACCGTTCATAAATATCCCAAGTTTTCTTGCGTGTCACTGAACATGTGCAGAGGCAATTTGCAGATAGCATTTGCCTGGAGCAATACATGTTTTTTCTGGAACTGTCAAGTTAGCTGTTCTGTAGACTAGCTGAGATACATTTTTTTTAAACAGGTATTTGGGGTTAGCATGTATGCCATCCAAAAACGTATGTCCCTATATACCTCTATACCTATGTTTATACACAGTTTACCTGACTACTGTAATTTGTAGCTACTGTATTTACAAGCCTATACGCTTGTGAGCTTGCAAGCCTGTGTTGTCAGGCTAATGGTTGTTATTTGAAGGGGTCATTCTTCGCATGAAAACCCACTGTTTTCACATATTGCAGCACCCATTTACAAAACATAACTGACGTGAGGGATAAAACATTTGCTATATGCATTTTCTCTGTCTGTAAGCACCCTAACATTGGGACAGAACAGAACCTCAGAAGTGGGTGGGGCTATGAGTCAATCTCTTGTTTTTACCAATGAAAAGTTTCTTCATAGCAAGCCACAAAGATTTGTTCAAATCCATTAGTCACTCATAGCAAATGGTAGCCCTGTCCATTTTTGTTTTATAAAAGCCGCATTCTGCCAACAGTAGCATGGTGCAACAAAAGAAAGTCCCAAAGCAAGACATACAGGTACAATAGAAAATTAATATATAGAAACTAGAGTGGAGACGTTTCTACGTTATTGTGGCCAGCCCAAAGGAATGCGCATGCTAAACAGGCTTAGGGAATTTCATTGCTAATAATCCATTGAATACCTCAAAAAGTCCATTTAGAATACAAAATAAAAGTTTCAACGTGAACTTCTGGGATAAAGAAGATATATGGTTATTGGAACAGTTTATGAACACAAAACTGTCCATTAGGTTTTTTTACTTAAAGCGTATATAAATAGAAATATAAGTTGACCTGGATAAGGTAGGCAAGTAAGTGATAATACAAGAATGCACTGCAATATCAGTATATTTATCATGGCCAGGATTATCAGCATTTATTCTAAACTTTGACGTATAAAAATACAAGTGTTATTGTTTTTTTTTGTTTTTTTTTTGCAAGAACAGTTTGACCAAAATTAGTTTGTGCAGAAAAACCAAATATTTGCATTTTTTCAGTCAAATACCTGGATATTAAGAACAAATGTTCATCGAATCCAGGGAAAAAGTTAAGAACAAAAATACTGATTGAATCCAATCTTGTGTCTTAAGGCATGACCTCATGTAATATATATAAAACATGTGTGTCTGTGTCCGTCTGTCAGACTCTATCACTGGTGAGCTGCGTATTAGCAACCACTCCCAGAGGTTGGCTGGGATGTACAGCTGTGAGGCGAGCAATGCAGTGGGAACAGAGCGGTGCAGGCACGCTCTCCGTGCAGAAAAACGTAAGTCCTGATGCAACTCTCTTTCACCTCACCTCACATATCCTCCTGAGACACAGCAAACAAAAAAGTCAAGATTTTCTTTGACGACATAATGCAATTGTCTTGGATGACAAAAACATTTGCTGTGAAATGAATGTCCCTTGTAGCATAGGTGTCGGCATATTATAATATACTGTGTTTTTTTAATATTGAGACCAGACTCATGTCTGCCAGTTGCCAGGTCTTAGGAGGACGAAACAGTTGTGCAGACACTAAGGTTAGGACCATGAGACCGCAGAGAAAGTGTTTGGTTGGACATGACAAATGGACATTTATACACACTGAACTGAGGCGTGATGTAGTTACATAAGTTGGCAGGATAGAAGTTTCCACTTCATGGGTAAGCTGGTTAGTCACCATAATGAACCTACTGTCAGGTTATTCTGCATGAGAACCTAATGCTTGATCTGTTTTAATGTAATTGTCTTTCTGTCTTGTCAGTTTGAATATTGTCTTTTTTGGATATTTTCAATCATTGTTTTTTATTTTTATTTGTTTTTATCCTGGATTAATTAAGGATAAAAATGCATGCAAAAGCATGTCAGTAAATTAATTAATTAATTAACAAATAAATAAAACAATAATAAATCTTCCTCCCTCTACAGCCCCGAGCAGAGCTGGTGTAATTACAGGCACTGTGGTTGGTGTTCTGCTGCTGTCAATCATCATACTGATGTTGATCTTTCTTCTGACTAGCCGATATGGTAAACGGTGCAAAGACAAGGACGTGGCCAATGACATCAGGTATGGAAGACAAAGGGAAACAGTCTGATTAAATATGAAAATATGAGTTGGGTGAAAATACATTTTAGAAATGTAAAAAGATCTGTGCATTCTCATCAAGCTCATCCACATACACATACATACATGTACCAGGTACACACAATATGATATAGAAGCCCCCCCTCCTTTGCATACACAAACGCACGCGTACACGCACACACAAAAGACCTAATTTCCTACGCTGAAAAATGTTAAACGTTGATCCAGTAACACTCTTAATGGTCTTCCTCCCTATGCTCTGTCTCACCCCGTTAAAGAGAGGATTCTCCGGCCCCAGTGAGTCGCGCCCCAAGCAGAATCTCCACCTTCCGCTCGGGCGTGGCCTACAGCTCGGCCAGGTCAGCGCAGCCCTGGGCGGAGTCAGAGTTCAGTGATCTCACAGATGCAAGCAAACCTCTGAAATCCCCCTCCTCCATCAGTACGGAGGTTCCCGGACTCACATATGACAGCAGATTCGGACACCCCGTTTAAGGAGGGGTTCTGCTGGACTGACGGGAGTAGCGAGGCATCGCAGGGGGGTGGGGTTGGGGGAAGGGCTGTCAGCTCTGGGGGGGGCGGGGGATTCTGTTTCAGAAATTTCTGAAATGTGCTGGTTCTGTGTTTTCCCTCTGTGAATGTGAAGGGGAGTAATCGTCAGTGATGCTCAAATGAACATAGACAGGCACGCAAGCACACACATGCTTGTCAAGAACACCTGTACATGATTTACACACACACACACACACACACACACACATTGAGTATATTAGGGAATAGGCTTGCACACAGGCACTTTTTTAATTACGGAAATATTAAAGGTCTTTACTTAGCAGTAGAAAGTGTAGAGTAGTTGAAGAGTAAAATTCTAGGGAAGTGGTGTGTGTGTATGCGTGTGTGTGTGTCCATGCATTTTTAGATTTGAGTCAAACTTTGTGGGGGTATACTGCATGTAAATAAAATCAAATTACATACTGATGTGCGTTATGTATGTTTGGACACCTGAAAACATTTCTGATGTGTGATTTGTTTGTTTTAAAGTGGATCTTTTTGCTACGTTTGAGTAATAAACACATTTCAACACAAGGACCACAGCTCTTTATTTTTTTCCATATTCCAGCTTTTGGATTATGTTGTGCAATGGTTGGCTGATGTAGCTCATGAGCCATATATCCTGTTTATACACAGCCTGTAGAAATGTAGCTATTGTCGGTCGATGCCCTGCTGAGGAAATGTATAATTAAATATTAATAGATACTTCCCCAGTCTATCAATATTCACTTTTGATCATTCACCCAAACAAAATTCATATGGAAACAACAGGGAGTCTGACTGAAAACTAATTTCTCATATGCATCACGCACAAAGACATTCACGTGTACACACACATGCACACACAGATTAATTTCAAATACACTCAATATTCACTGAGGTTTTTTCACGCAGAAATGAGTCATCGGAAAATGATGGGGGGAACTCAATAATTCACAAACACATTGTCAGACACACAAACAAATAATCACCTCTTTTAGAGAGTCTGGTGTGTCGCCGCCATGCTGGTGGTGAAATGGGCATTGCATGCACCAGCAATGAAGAACCGTGAGCCATTTTCACAGACTTACGCCATCACGACCTTTCGCATTGTGTGGTATCAGCCTTGGTATTACCCAGAATGCCTCACACAGATGGGAAAGCTCTGATGTGTGCACTCTTCTGCATGACTGTGTCCCAGTTTGTCACCTGTGTGGTTTGAAGGAGCAAAGTTAAACCAAGAGCTGGAGGGAACGTAGAGCCGTGACTAACGTGTACTTCATGGCAGATTATTAATGTTAACAAATCCCAGTGCTTCTCTGCATCTTGCTTTGGAACCAAGCTCACTAAAAAGGTTTTCATGTGGTTAGCCGAGGCTTCTGGGAACAACTGGCTTCAACATTCAAACTTTTTCAGAGTGTCAGGTTGAGCTAATAACTTCATTTTCTGTGAACATGCTGCAGGCCTGCAGCTACTAGATTATTGTCAGCATTGCAATTCTTTTTGTGTAGCACATATGATGACAAATTATGCCAATAATGTATGAATTTAATTCACATAAACTGCATTGACAGAATGTAAATGTTGGACTAATGAGGATTATTTAGTGAGAATAGAATAGAATAGAATAACTTATTTTCCTGTGAGGTAACTTCAGTTGTAGTTGCCAGCAACAAAAAAGACAAAGACAGTGGGGCAAAACCACAAAACACAAACAAACATGTTAAATAAAGACATTAAATTTAATCAGATGCCTCACATCAAAGTGAAGGCATGAGTGGAGTAAAATATGATTAAACTCCACCTCCATGACCCTTCTCCACACACGCAGTCTCTGTCCAGTGAGAACGAAGCACCGAACCCACTCAGCCTCTTGAATCGCTGCCTCAATCCTCCCCTGCGTTCTCTTCTCCTTCCCTTTTCTGGCAGCCCTCTGAGGATTGCCTGCAGCCCTGGATCAGTCCCGATAGCAAACTCAAACTCCGGTAAAGAGCGATAGCGTGGTGGAGCGGTAAGAGCAGCGACGGTTCAGTCGGCAGTTTTTTCAGGTTTGTCGGAGTTTGCGCCCCGTCCTGCCTTGCGCGATCCGAGCATGGCCCTGTGGTGGGTAGCGGCAATTAGCGGCTGCTTCGGGGTGGGGGGGGGGGGGGGAGGGGAGAGAAGAGAAAAAAAAAAAACAAGCTGGGCGAGTTGGAAAATCACTCAGAGAGGAGGAGAGTCTGTAGAGGACGAGGACGCGGTGCCCCCCTCCTACTACCGGACGGCGGACGGGGTTGTATAGTGGTTCTCTCTAGGTTTGCTGGGGGGGGGAATTGAATTAGAACAGGGGTTCAATTGGCTACTAAATTGGGAGAAAAATGGGGAAAAAATCAGAAACACATTTTTTTTTTTTTTTTTAAAAGAGCGATAGCAACTTTGAGAGGAGGAACAGCACTGCTGGCCCGAACGGTTACCGGAGTTGCTACTGGCTAAGAACAACTCAGTAAATGGCAGCACGGGTCACACCCCTCCCTACGTCCTGACGGGGAGGCATGCCCAGCTGCCGATGGATATGGGGGCCGGAGTGCCCGTGATGGAGGAACGTTGGAACCTGGAGGGGTGGGTAAGACACCATCATTACCGATAGATCTGTGCTTACCAACAAGTGGTGGCCGAGGCTGCCAAGCAGCAGCTCCAGGATAAACATCATCACAACCGACGAGCTAGAAACCTCCCCCTGGGGGCGGAGGAAAGGGTCCTCCTTCAGGCGGCGTGAGCATGGTAAGCTGGCACCTCGGTGGCAACCCTGGCCTTACATTGTTGTCTGGCAACTGCGTCCAGGGTTCCCAGTGTTTGAGATCCGTACCACAAAGAAGACCGGAGCCGGTTCCTGTGGCCCTGGGTTCTGAGCCAGCGCCTGCCACCCCTGTAGAGCAACCGGCAGAGAAGGTAATTGTCGATGTGCCCCCTGTTGAGCCGGTAGGCCAGTCCCCTCGACACGCTACCTGTGAGACAAGGGGGCGGCACCCGCCCCGGTACATTGCAGAGTGCAAGTCAGAACGACTAAAGTGATGGGGGTGGGGATGTAACAGTTTTGCGGTCTCCCTCAGCGAGGAGGGAATGTGTGTGGTTCCTGCAGTAGTAGATGGAATAATTGCAGAACAGGATTGACTGATTGGAAAATTTAATGATTGAATGAGTGGATGGTACTCATGGGGTAATTGCGTGATTGCAATGGGAATGCAAGGGGCTGGGTTCTCTGAGTGAATATAATGAGTGCACCTGGGTTGCAAAAGAATTGATGGAAGGCGAGCATTTTCTTCTGTTTTCTTTTCTTTTCATTTGGTTTGGTTAGCTTTACTTTTTGTGTGTCTGCGAATGTGTTTGTGTTGTGTGTATGGCAAAAAATGTACCTGAGTACGGCGAGCAGCTGGGAGTGAGCTGGAGTGGCCAGGAACTGCGGAAGCCAGAACAAAACAACAGCATTATACCCAGGACTGACGGCTAATATCAGGCGGCGGACTGCAGAGCTGATCGGTGCGACAGAGCCAGTGGAACCGAGGGATACTGTGATGAGCTGTTGCTGGGGAAACTGACTTCCCCCAGACCGCAAGGAATGAGTTTGCGCCGTACTTAAGCACAGCGTGTGTGGGTCTCAGACCGGTGGGAGCGGGGAACTGAGCGGCAGCTAGTATGTCCTCTCTCCTGCCCACAGTCGGTGTCCCGCAGCCAGACTGGCGAGTGTGACGAGGGCAACGGCTCGCAGTAGAAGGCCTGTATCCCGAGGCTCGCCCGAGTAGTGGAAAGGCCGATTCCTGGTTGGCGACCACCAAGGGGCGGCGAAGCCGTCCCACTGTGTGTTGTGTGCGTGTGCTTATTTTTGGCCGGACAGCGTGTGTTTTTGGGATTTTTTATTTTTTATTTGTGGTAGTCCTCCCAGTGTTGTGGCATGGGCAGGACTCCACAATATTTGCTTTCTTTGTTTTTAATGTTGTTTTTCTGTGGCGTGGAATGCTAGTGAGTTCAGTTATTGTGTGCGTGTGAATGCCGCCGTGTCAGTTTGTGTGTGGGCTTTTCCGTCGTGAGTATTGCGGGGCCGGGCGGCCAGCTGTCCCCAAGGTGGGCTATTGAGGGTGTGATCACGAGTGTGTGTGTGCCCATTTGCCAGTAGCCTAAAACGTACAGTCAAGCCGGAAAGTCTGCACACCCCTTTCACCTTCTCCACGTTTTATTACGTTACATACATATTCTACAATAGATTGAGTTCATTTTTTGTCTCAAAATTCTACACAAAATAGCCCATAATGACAAAGGGTGAGCAGGTTTTTAAACATTTGTGCTAATTTATTAAAAATCTAAATGTAAAATATCATATGTACACAAGTGTGCATACCCTTTGATATGACACCCAAAGGTGAGCTGAGGTGCATTTTGTTTCCACTGATACTGCTTGAGATGTTTCTCCAACTTAATTGGAGTCCACCTGTGATAAATTCAATTGATTGGACATGATTGGGGATTGCCAACACCTGCCTGTATAAGGTCCCACAGTTGACAGTGCATGTCAGAGCAAACTACAAGCCATGGGGTCAAAGGAATTATCTGCAGACCTCAGAAACAGGATTGTGTCAAGGCATAAATCTGGAGAAGGGTACAGAAAAATCTCTGCAGCTTTACAGGTCCCAAAGAGCAGTGTACACCATCATTCGTAAATTGAAGAAGTTTGGAACCACCAAGAATCTTCCCAGACCTGGCCGCCCAGCCAAACTGAGCAATCGGAGAAGACGGGCCTTGTCCAGAGAGGTAAGCAGGAACCCGAGGGTCACTCTGACAGAGCTCCAGCGTATCCTTGTGGAGATGGGAGAACCTTTCAGAAGATCAACCATCCAGGCAGCACTCCACCAATCAGGCCTTTATGGTAGAGTGGCCAGACGGAAGTCCCTCCTTAGTAAAAGGCACATCACAGCCCGCTTGGAGTTTTCCAAAAGTTCTCAAACTAATATCTGGTCTGATTAAACCAAAATTTAACTTTTTGGCCTGAATACCAATGTCACACTGGGGGAAACCAGGCACCGCTCATCACCTGGCTAATACCATCTCTACAGTGAAGCATGGCGGTGGCAGCATCATGATGTGGGGATGTTTTTCAGCAGTGGGAACAGGGCAACTAGTCCTGATAGAGGGAAAGATGAATGCAGCTAAGTACACCGAGATCCTTGAAGAAAACCTGCTCCAGAGCGCTCTGGACCTCAGACTGGGGCGAAGGTTTACCTTCCAACATGACAACAACCCGAAGCACACAGCCAAGAGAACAAAGGAGTGGCTTCGGAGAAAGTCTGTGCATGTCCTTGAGTGGCCCAGCCAAAGCCCAGATCTGAATCCAATTGAACTGTAACGTCTGGACTCTGAAAAACCCAATAGCAGACCAGGATAAGGCAGAAACATAGTTTATTTCCAGTCCAATGTCAAAAAGCCAGGTAATCAAGAAATTCCAAAACGATATCCAAAATCAAAGTCAGAAAAACAAGCAAAGGTCAAAACCGGAAATCAAAGGGCTAAGGTACAAAAGGGCTAGGCTAATCAAACGTAGGTAAACACAAAAGAAAGTCAAAACCAGGAAATCCAATGGCTAAGGTACAGAAAAGGGCTAGGCTAAATCAAACGTAGGTAAATACAAAAGAAAGTCAAAACCAGGAAATCAAAGGGCTAAAGTACAGAAAAGGGCTAGGCTAAATCGGAATCAAAAACAAAGGGTGTCTCAGGAATCTCAATAACTCTCTGGCTTTACTATTCACAGGCTCAGGAAATATGATCAACGTTCTGACGGGGAACAAACAAAATAGTGGGTCTTATATACACATAGGAAAGGGAGGAGTAACAAACGACGTGAGGTTAACACATTAGGTAAACAATAATTCAATCACGAGACATAACGAAAACATGGAAGGGACTCAGAAACATGCATAACAAACCACGGGCTCGAAGAGGAGCGGAGTGTGCTCAGTAATCACGAGAGGTGAAGTCTACGTACAAACAGCTGGAGCGAATTACAGAGATAGCTCAGGAACAGTTAGAAATGCGAGTACAAAGAGAAAGCGGAGAAGTTGGTTAACTGTTAGTATCTAACTATAAGACAGACAGTTGTTAGTATACATCAATGCTAATTGGTTTAGTAAGTGCACGTAACTAATAAAGCACCCGAGTGATTGTTAGCGCGAGTTTGTAAACTATACAATTACACGGAAAGGAAATCAGGAAGTAGCAGAAAACAAAACTTCGGAAATACAGCGTTAACCCACAAAAACTCCCGAAGTCACCCGATAATGCATGCACGAGACAGGGTAAACAAACACACAGATGAGACTCGGACAACCCACGAACAGAGGGGAATGCAATGATGATATGAACAATAATAATACAAACAGACAGATATACAGAATATAACATGAACATCTGTGGAAAGAGCTGCAAATGGCTGTGTACCGACGCTCCCCATCCAACCTGACGGAGCTTGCAAGGATATGCCAAGAGGAATGGGCAAAAATGTCCAGAAACAAGTGTGCCAAGCTCGTAGCTTCTTTCCCAAGATGCCTTGAAGCTGTAATCACTGGCAATGGTGCAGCAACCAAGTATTAGGCTAAGGGTGTGTACAGATATGTAACCCCTAAATAACCTATTTTTGTCAGTAAAATAAAATTGCATATTTTCTATGTTTTCACTTTGTCATTATTGGCTATTGTGTGTAGATGTTTGAAGCAAAAAATGAACTCAATCTATTGTAGTATACATCTGTAACGTAATAAAATGTGGAGAAGGTGAAAGGGGTGTGCAGACTTTCCGGCTTGACTGTATATTGAGCACAGTGTGTCTACGAGTGGTGTGATTGACATTGTGTACTGTGTGGTGTGTGGGGGTAGGCACGTTTAACTGTGGGAGGGGTCGGGCTTTGTCCAGCAGGCTTGAGAGGTGGGAGGGAAAAGGAACCCACAGACGGGCATAGCCTCTGTCAGTCTTCATTGTGTGGCTAATTGTTTTTATGAATTGTTGGAATAAATAAAAATCATTTTACCTTTTACTTCTGTCTGGTGTACTGTTTGGAGAGTGGTGGATCTGGCAAAACCTGGTCAGGATTCAGGCACGGGATTTGCCCATTTAAAACCGTGACACTAGACTGATAATGGTTGTTTACTATAGTATGAATACTTGTCTGATCAGTGATGTTTAGTATGAATATTTTGTGGAGCATGGTGAAAAATCAGAGGTTTAGATGTGTTTGGTTTTGTTATTTGTTTCACGCTGTGCATCTTGTTGGTTTGGTTAATGTCCTCTGACTCTTTTTCTTCATCAATGTCTATGTTTGTTTTCTGAGTTTTTGGTTTCACGTTTGCAGTGTATTCTGCAACAGATGTTTTTGTGTCTCATTTCTGTGTGGACTGTTTCCTTATCTCCCTGTGTGGTTTTCTTCTGTGGCTGAATGTATTGATTACCAATCATAGCTTGCAGTTTGGTGAGCTGAAACAAGGAAAAAGACAAGACTGGTGCCATTTAAATGCAGAGCTTATTGCACTGGATTGAGGTGGCTAGAAATCCGGGAAGCTGTGGAAAGGCAGCGAGAGTGGATTAGGCCACTGGTTCTTGAAATTTTAAATATTGGGACCAAAAATTAGAAATACTTTTTAATACCCAAATTATAAATTGAATGCCTTTCAGGGATCTGTCAAATACTCATACTAGCATAGCTTAGTGGACTACCGACTCGTCGCAGGACCCACCTCATACACTCCCAGTGACGATTTTAGCATGACATTTCTGAAAGGACATTTTTGTATGACGTCACCATCCAAAAAATAAAGATAGCTAATTAGTCTACGGTAGGCCTATACTATGGACTGCGCTGTAGGCCTAAGTGCCAGGGAGCAAAAACTGAAGACAATGTATCGCTTCAGTAGAACACAGAACCCTACATTGAGGTTGCCTAGACTGCAACAAAGTAATAGAATGAGACAGACACGTTTCTTCAATAAGTTGCATGCTTTATCAAAACCGTAAATACAAGCATATGACACATTCTTAACATGTAGAAAAGTGAAAACAAGTTTGATCAAGTTTATCCTGAAGTAATGCAATTATAGCCTAGCTAAAACTTTTAAAACGCAAAGCATGCCACCGGCATATTATAATAACAAGAATTATCAGATAAATGTCAAATAAATATGAAAACATTTAATACAAACCTTTGGTATAGATTTAGCTATGTTATAAGACATGCCTAAACATAGCTAAAGTGAATGATACCAAGTAATTAGCCTAAGCTTTTTAAAATGCCGCTTAGCCTACTGACGGCATGTAGACTATGATTCATCGTAAAAATAAATCAATAAAAACCTCTGGAGAGAGCTGCCCTTATTTTCATGCCTGCAAAACTGTAGAAATTCGCAAAATATTGGAGTTCCAGCTGTGACATACAAGGAATCTAAAAGTGTTCTAGACGAACACCCCTGAGACGGACAATACTCCGTAGTGGACGGAAAAAATAAGGAAAACAGAAAAAAACATTGCGATACAACTAAGCGAGGAGCTCGATATCCAAGCAAACCAAAGAAATAAGCAAAACACTTATCTAACTCCAGTTGTGAAGTGTACAAAAGAAAGGAAGGAAAAAAATTAAAGAACCCTAAACTTTAGGGCGAGAGCACTTGTAGGTCTGAGCGAGAAACAAAACCCATAAACCTCTGCTCTGAATAAAGAGAGAAAAGAAAAGCGCACTTTACTAAATAGTAACTGCTAACAAGTCCCGAGTTGAGAAGCAAATCGGTCGATAGCAGCACAACTTCCTATACCTTTACCGGCTAGAATGTTACCAGAAAATAACATGGAAGCGACGAGAAAAGGAGAAAGCGGGGTATAAATAGTGAGTGGAAATGCAGGACAGGTGAACTCACTAATCACCGAGGCGAAAGCAAAACCCGTCGCGGAACATAGAAAAATCTGATTCAAAAAAAGAAAAAAGGAATAGAAAACGCGGAGATAAGGGAAGGAAGGCGCGATCCATGACAACGTTAGCATTAATGTACATATGTTTATAATTTTCTAGTAAAAGTTAACGGTGTTAAAGACTAGTTATTTATTAATTTACAATGAAACTTGTAGTAAACTCGCTAAATTGAGGCCACCACATTAAAACCCAACGGAACATTATCTAATTTCGGTCACAATTGCATAAACATGAACATTACAGTCATAACCATTTAGGCTAACTGTTCACTAGGTTAACTAACGTTAGATAACTAGCTAGTTGTTAGGTAGCCTATCTTGTGGGCTACTGGCTACAATGTCTTTGTGGTTCATTGTCATAAAGTGTATTTTTATATTATAACTTACAGTCCTGATGCGATACTTGCTTTTCCCACAGCCTCAGAAATCGAGAAAATATCAGAAAATGAGAGAAAGAAAATGTGATTGCAGCGATGAAATTATGTTGGAAAACCTTTTTAAAAAGAATGTGTTAGACTATATTTTCCGTATCATAACCTTATACGCCTGTATACCTTCGAAAAGGTGGAAAAACTGTATTTTATATGGGCAAACTTCACACCTATGACAAAATAAAATCAAACTAATGGAAAACTTTAGCTGGCTAGCATTAGCGATACACATACACTGAATTGGCTTTGTTTGTGTTTATTTCCTGGTCACGTCAGCCCACGTTAGCGACGTTAACTTAGCGTCTATTATTTTTTCGCCACCAAGCTGTTGCTAGGCAGATTTAGTAGGTGCAGAAATGTTTCTGCCCCACCGCCCAACATAATTTGCAGCAGGTTTTCCCTGTGTTGTGACAAATTATAGATTATTCATTATTTATATATAATTATAAATCATACTGTAGGACCAACTATATGCAAATGTAGTGTTAATATGAATATGTTTTTCTGTGGTAGGATGAATTGCACAAAAGGCCCATATGTGCACAACAGCACATATTCAAGGCCTCAGACACTCACGCCGGAAAATGAGCTCATTATTTGTATCGAAGTGTGCTCAATGAACAATGGTCCCATGCTAGGCACCCAATATGAGCTCATCTTGACACCTGTAAATCAAGGACATATACACACACCCACATGCAGGGGAATTGAAGAAAAACTCGCTCTCAGCGGAAACAGCCATATTGCAATACACTCCCCAAAATTTCCCATGACGAGCTTTTAGTTATCTCAAAATGTAGGCAATGGACCCATTCATTCACACACACACACACACACACACACACACACACACACACACACACACACACACATACACACACACACACACACATACACACATACACACACACATACACACACACAGGCAATTAAATGTTCCTAGCCCGTCTGAAGAGATAAGCATCCCTACACATTCTTTGGGGCCTGATTGTCGGGAGGAACATTCAGCACCCTAGCCTTGGAAATGTATGTGTGTGTGCAGTTTGAGGAACTGATAGAGTTTATTAAATCCAAATAAAACATTTATCTTCTATCTTTACAAACATTGGTGTAAAAACTATGTATTGAACTACTATTGTCAAACCGTGACTAGGATGTTTCTGATATGATTAAATCATAGCATTTCATCAAAACTACCATATAAATAAGGGTCATATGTAATGCTTAATTAAAACCGGCAGAGACCGCTGCAGACCATGGAAAAAGTAATCGCCCAGGTAATGGGAACACCCCAAAAAAAGGGGGGTCGCAATAACATATAAGATGTCAGCTGAACTTCATGGTGTGCCTGTTATGTTTTGCTTCTGTCATTAACGGACCTTGGGGAGTTTATTGCAATATGGCTGTTTCCGCTGAGAGCGAGTTTTTCTTCAATTCCCCTGCATGTGGGTGTGTGTATATGTCCTTGATTTACAGGTGTCGAGATGAGCTCATATTGGGTGCCTAGCGTGGGACCATTGTTCATTGAGCACACTTCGATACAAATAATGAGCTCATTTTCCGGCGTGAGTGTCTGAGGCCTTGAATATGTGCTGTTGTGCACATATGGGCCTTTTGTGCAATTCATCCTACCACAGAAAAACATATTCATATTAACACTACATTTTCATATAGTTGGTCCTACAGTATGATATATAATTATATATAAATAATGAATAATCTATAATTTGTCACAACACCTGCTTACGCAGATCATGTTCACGTTGTTTCCCTAGCAACAGTGGAGCAGAGACATCGGACAGGGAGCGCAGTCCGCAGTGTGAGCACACACACACACACAAAGGAAACTACTCAAAAACAGCACTATAAGCAGTTTCACGATTGAATCACTGTTTTGTATTCAATATAAAATACATTTTGCCACAACATTCAGATGTTACTTTACGAGTATCTTGCACAACAGCGCCACGTTTGGTGGGGCACTGCCCCACCTGCCCCTATTGTAAAAACGCCACTGCCCGTGACCCATTTTTTGGGTCTTGACCCGCAGTTTAAGAAATACTGAATTAGGCTATTGTGCAAGATTTCTGGCGGGTGAGTACAATAAATTATGTTTGCTTAACTTTGCAAAAATGTTGCCGCTCTGGCAGGCTGTGCTTTGTCTTCATCTGATGACTGCTGCCCAGGGATGCAGCCAAATTTCCACGCTTGGCTTCCTGTGCGGTGAAGCTGTGACAATGCTGAAGTCAGAGGGGTAACACCACTTTACTCTTCTCTTGTCTGTTGGGTGCCAGTGCTTTGGGTTTTTTTTTTCTTGGGTTTTTTCTATCTCCTCTGTTTTTCTCTTCCGACATCAGTGGACAGCAGCAGTGGTTACCGTTTCCACTTCTGGGCGGGGTTTAGATTTTGGGGTGTTATGGGGTTTTGTGTGGCGAGTGCTTTTGGTGTTCTCTTTTTGAGGTTTAGTTTTTTTGTGTATGGTGGGGATGCCTATTTGGACTTTTCATTTATAGTATGATGAATTATTGCTTTGGAGTCTTCTACTTTGACCTGTTTATCTTTTTATAATAAGCAGCGGTTTGACTTATTCAGTCACGCTGGAGCGTAAGGGGGAGTGACGGCTGCTGGCGGGCGTTGTCATACTGACAGATTGTGCCGTCGGCTGGGGTTCCCTGACAAATGTGAGACTGAAAAGGACTTTAAAAGTCACATGCTTCACATAACACTATAAACCCACAATGAGCAGGCCAGAGGAGAATGGGCTTCCCCTGTTGAGTTCCACCAAAGGTTTCTTTCTACATGCCTTCCCGGGAGTTTTGACTTGTCGCCATTTCCTTTAGCTTGCTTTGTGGGGGTTTAGGCCAGGGTATACTGAAGTGCATTGTGAATTTTTTTAAATGTGCTATATAAAATTTGATTTAAGGTGATAATGGTTGACCTTCTGGGAATTCCAGACTCATTGCAACTGTGAAGGTACAAAGGGAAGGGGTCATGACATTTCAATATGGGCTACTTCACAGTAAAATGCATTGGCATAAATCATTTTCTTTGAACTTCCTCCCAAAGGGTACTAAGAATAAATGTACATTCCATGCAGTGGTACATCAAACATACAAGCTCATTTGAAAAATGTTATATAAAATACAGAATACAAAGTAAATTTCTAATTAACATTCTAACATTGATTTAGTTTTTTTTTTTTACAGGTTTCAAGCATTTCTCAATACTGAGCTCAGTTCAAACTCTTCACACAGCTCTCTGCACCACCATGCAGCTCGGCACAACAGTTCATTTTAAGATGCAAAAAAAACTACAAAAACATGGCATACATGTCTCAAAATCAAATCATTCTACCAAAACACCAGGGGGCGCATGTATGAAGGATGCGTACACAGGAAAAGGATACTGAGCAACTTTCTACACAGAGATCAGTATTTATGAAAAAAATGTGACGTGAAGAGGTGCATACTCTCCGCATACGTTGTAGTTGGGGTACACAAAATTTAAGGGAGAATGAGCTGAGTTTGTAGCCTATTTTGTGACATACTGGCGATAAATAAATAGGCATAGGAGAAAGCAGAATTTGAAATATGATTATTTTGCTGTTCTTACGCTGTGTGATCGCCTAAAGTTTGACTCCAACAAAGCACAGTACAATTAAGCACAGTGATATTACCATTTATCTGTTCTAATTGTCCACATTTAACACTTCTTCCTCACTGCATGGTGCAATTATGAAATTTCTGCAGATCAGTTTCTCCACACTATAGAGAGATAATTACGCCAGCTAACCTGAGGGACAGATAAATATCCTAGCTTCCCTGATTACCTCCATGTGTGATCAATTGGAAACTAAATTGGCAACTGTATATATGAAGGTACGTAATAACCATGCCAAACTCACAGGATGCACTGCAGACAAGATATAACATCCTCTTTCATTGCCGCGCTCGGTCTGTTGATGAGCACACTATTGGGTTGCTGAACGGGCAATGGCTCTGTCTGGCTGCTGCGGGTGGACGACTCCTGTACAGTCCACGAACGTGTGTGGAGCATTGTGAGGGCATGTGCTTTTTTGTGGCTGTTGAGAATGGAATATTTTTTCCAAATGACAATCATAGACCAAACCATCCTGATCAACCCCAGCAGCTGCAGCCCCAGTCCCAGCCACCAGCAGTAGCAGTAGCAGAAGTAGCAGCAGCGGTAGCGATAGCAGCCTTAGCAGTAGTAACAACAGCAGCAGCAGCAGCAGCAGCAGCAGCAGCAGCAGCAGCAGTAGCAGAAGTAGCAGCAGCAGCAGTAGCAGAAGTAGCAGCAGCGGTAGCGATAGCAGCCTTAGCAGTAGTAACAACAGCAGCAGCAGCAGCAGCTGTAGCGGCAGCGGCTCGCTTTAATTAGGTGACTTTAACTGACAGGTTAATTGGGTAAGTTCACAGTGGATGTGTTTAAAGAACAGTCTTTTTCAGCGTTTTACTGCTTCAATGAGCTCTTTTAATGTTGCTGAGATTTCATTGGGAACACTTTTAACTTTAACTTAAACTCTCATTTGGCATTTGATTATTAGCCTGGATGTTCTCTTTTTGCATCTGTAGAATTGCATCAATGGTTCAATAGTTTTGACCTTAAATTTAACAGTTTTGGAAGGAGCAGGTACATTTCTAAAATGGCCTATACAATTTTGCTGGTGGTTTTTTCATAAGAAAAGAATTTTTTAAAAAATTTAATCTGTGGTTAATGCATTTTGTGTCAAAACAATAAAAAATTATTTGGAGTTTGGTCCACATAGACTGCTGTTGTGCTAACTGTATGAAGAGTTTCAAAAAAGTGAGCTCAGAATTGAAAAATGCATGTACCCAGTTGTAAAACAAAACTGTAATAGATTAAGCCTGTGAAATTCTAACGTACTTGTCACAACTTGTTTTGAATCGCAGGACATTGTATGAGTCCAGATCCAGTAAAAATGCACTTATTGGAGAAAGCTCAAGTGAAAATGTGGAAAATCACTACCGGGTGATGACACTACGTCCAGGTGATAAACATTATATTACAGGCATTTAGCAGACGCTCTTATCCAGAGCGACTTACACAACTTCTTATTACATCTTATTACATTTATCCATTCATACCGCTGGATATATACTGAAGCAAGTCAGGTTAAACCTGGCGAAAGTGGGGGATGAGGCCCAGCTCAGGAGGTAGCTATGCCCGAGTGGAGTGAGGGTGTGTCAGAGCTGCTGTAAGCTGTGGAATCATCTCTACAATCCACTGGGCCAACGATCCCTCCAAAACACCAACGGCAGCATGTTGGTGTCGGCTAATTAAGCCAATAAGGCACAGGCCTGGTAGGCCTGCCCAGGTGGCTAGCAGTAGCCTGGCCGTGGTATTGAAAACTGGAAATCCCATTGGCAACCCTGCTTGAAGCACTGGGGGCCATGATCGGGAAAAATTAAGGGGGGGAGTGAGCACGCTCAGCCACCCTGACCGGATGAAGAGGAATACCGCTGATCATACGCTGACTCCTCCTCAGTCTCCGACTGTTGGGGTTCAAGCGAACAATTCAGGCTGTCCAACTCTGCAGTCTGCAGCCTATCCGGGTGAGGCCAGGGCGTCTAGCCACAGGCTCCCATGAGTCATGGGGCCTAAGTGGCTCCCACTGAAGTGTGCACAGCACCAAGCCAAGGGCCCGAATCAGTACAACTGAAGGGCCACAAGGGGGTGAACAGCCTCAGGTAATGTATGCTTTCACAGACAGAGAGGTATGAAGTACCACGGTATCCCTGATGTGCGTAGTAGTTTTGACACAATGAGTGTTGATGTATACATACCCCTAAACCACGGACCCGAACAGCACCTGCTGACATCTTAATTGTTGAAGTGCGCCCAACACCAAGCCGAGGGCTCAAATCAGTACAACTGAAGGGCCTCAGGTAGCCTATGCCCACACAGACACAGAGGCGAGGGACGTGAAGTTCCTCATCATTTTCCCAGATTCTGCATACCTTCAGACATCCTTGATGTGGAAGTGCGCCTGACACCAAGCCAAGTTCTCGATTCAGTACCATTGAAGGGCCACAAGGGGATGGAGAAGCCTTAGGAGACTGGCAGGATGCCTGCCGCTCCGTCATGAAATTGGTCAGGAGTGGTAGCCCCTCTAGCCTGGGCCACCAGGGGCCACGGCTGAACAGTGAGGAAGCAAGAGCCGCCAACAGGGGAAAGTGAGCACGCTCAGCTGCGATGAAAATCACTGCCCTGTCAGAGGGATCCAGGAGTGGGGGCTCAGATGAACATTATTCCTGGTAAGCCAGTTATCCCTACTCAGTCCTTGACTGCTGGGGGTCAAGCTGAAAAAACAGGCTGCCTCATACTGTAGTAGACAGCTTATCGGGTGCCTGGGGCCTGGGTGGCTGCTGCTGTGATGCTAGCTGGGTCTACTGCATCGCCTGCACCTGCAGCTGAAGCTGATGGAACTCCGGTTTCTGATGCCTACGCTTCCTAGCGCCCTTCCTGGCCTCGGTCCTCTGTGCCTGCAGCTTCTTATCCTGCTCCAAAAAAGCTGATTGCCCAGGTGAAATGTCCTCTCCAGATGAGCCACCATCTCACGGATTCTGCACACCTTCCGACATGCTTGGCCTGAAAGTGTGTCCAACAGCAAGCCCGAATCAGTAGTACTGATTTTTTCTTTTTTTTTGCTGTCGTTGACGCAATCGAGAAGAAGACACTCCAATACCCTGACATGGGTTAATACAAGCAGAAAGGTATCGGTCCTCATGCACACAGAGGCTCCTTCAGGTTTTTTTTTCGTTGTTATTGTTGCTGTTGTTGTTGTTGCTGTACAACCGACAAGAGAAACAATGTAAAACATACGCAGCAAGTGTGAACAGAAAGGTATCAGTTACAAACTAATATAATTTCTGTTGAGAAACGACAGCAATCTGCCTACAACAATGATAACAAAGTGTTTCCAACACCAAGCCAAGGGCCCGAATCAGTGGCACTGAAGGGTTACAAGGGGGTGTGGAAGCCTCAGGTAGTGTATGCCCTCACGGGCACAGGCTCCTTCCGCCATTTTCTTTGTACCAACAAAAAAAAAAATGTATGCCTTAACACAGCTAAATATAACCAGAAATATATCGGCTTAAACCCGATCTGATTTCTGTAATAGAGAAACAGCAGTGGACTGCCTAACAACAAAGGTATCAAACTCTACCGAGTCCCAACACAAACAGCAACAAACCGCAATCCGCGTTGTTGGGGGAAGGAAAGCCCCGGGAAGCGTGCTCCGTTCAGGAAGTAGAAGCTTGGGGCAATCGGGAGAAGGCAAGAAAAGTCCCAATTTTGGGACTTTCAATAGGAACCAGAAAAAAACAGTCTAAGCTCAACCTCGAGGAGGCAAAAAGAGGGTCATAGGTCCACCCGTAGTGGTGGTTAATATGCTATTCAGTCTCCTAAGCAGCTCCTCCTCTCGGCAAGGATGACCCATACCGTGGCGTGTTGACCGATATGAAATAGAATGTGTTGCTTGCTTGACTATGTAGCTAATGGTTCCAAATGCCAAAGAGATCAAATTTGCTTATACAGGGGTCAAAGAGCAAAAGTGCTTTGAACTTCTCTTTGATTTAATGAAATACATTTTTCCTCTCTTAGGGCCGGATTCAGAGATGGCCAACTTAAGTCCTGCGCTTAAGTGCCTCTCCTGCATGGATTTAACGCGGGATGAGATATGCTGCAGCTGTATTCTAGCCTGCGCTACGCAGGTGCGAGTAGTATAATACGATTCGGTATCTGTCAAAATTTGATTGATTGTAATTTTTGAATATTAATGAGTTTATGAAAAATTATGATTATGCATAAATTAATTTTTTTATGATTTTTTTATTTTTATGATTATGATGATGCATCATCATTCGGGGCGGGGGTTTGTGGGTTTTTCGTTTCAGGGGTTTGGTGATGTCATTTTATTGGTAATTGTTGTAAGCGTTGTGGTTTTGTGACGAATTGTTTTTAGGGTTGGGGATAGGGGTGCTTAGGGAGACATATTGGCAATGTAATGTGTGGTACATTGTTTTGAAAAACATCGTGAAAAAGTATGGTTGTATAAATGTATATGTTGTTAGTTGTAGAAGTAGTAGCAGCGGCAATTAAGTTTTATTTTTAAAAAGCCGTTTGTGCTAGCGGCAGCAGCCGCTTGTTAAAAAGAATAATTCAAGCATGCTGTTAAAACGTGAAAAATCGCTATAACGGCTATAATGAAAAAACATTAAACAGAATCATTGTAAAGACTTGTTAGAAGCCCTGAAGGAAGAAAAATAAACTCCGTGGTGAAAGGCGTTCGCAAAGCATAGTCCGCTCGCATAGACACGGTGGGCAAAGCACTTAGAAACATTTCCGGAGTCCGTGAAATCACGATATTGTACAAAATAGACAAAAGATAGGTGTAAAAGGCGAGATAGCGCTCTTAAAAGCCTAGAATGGTCCGCATGAAAGACTATGAAGAAAATAATTTAAATAAAAGAATATGTTACGTTTTAAAAGAATTAAAACGAAAAACGCAAAAATAACTTGGGGAAAAGTTTTCTGTCATTGTATCGATGTCCGGAGTTCCGTGATGATACGCTAGAAGATAGAGCGCTAAAGCCACAGCGCGTCGGCAGCTAGTGGCTACAATGCAGGACTAAAATTGTCCAGAGAACGAACACGGGGTGTGTATCAGAAACCGAAATGACGTACCAACGTTCTGTCACGTGGATTTGACGCAAGTTTACGTTGGTGTTTTTGATGGACGTTTGCGCGAACCAATGGTCGTGACGGTGTCGGAGGGTTGGTCCAAAGAGGTTTTGACCGAAACGGTAAATGACAAAGTCTGCAAAGACGTCTCTAAACAGGTGTGGAGGGGGTTGTGTGGGGTGGGGGTGATTGATGGGGGACGGGGGTGGGGTGTAGCACAGCACACAGGAGCGGCCCACAGGCTCTGCAGTCGAAAAGACGTGTATAAAAGACCGGCTTTTCGACACAGATATTTAGCAGAAGCAGGTATCGAAACACTAACTTGTCAAAGCAACCAGAAAATGGCGAACGCACAACTGATGACACCCGAATCACCAGACGCTATGAGGGCTGACAGCATGGTGTTGCAGACACCAAGAAAGCCCTTTGCGGCGATATCACGGCTACGTGTAGACCTTGTGTATAGGGATTGGACCTGTACTGGTCGCGACGATATCCAATGTGGATATCAACTTAACACAGATGTTGCTGGCGTGCCAAGAGTCACACTTTTCAACATGCGTGCCGGAGCGTTGTTTGATGAGAACACAGACTGTGTGAGTTTCGAGCCTAAGGAATGGGGTCTATTTCAAAACTGTTACAGGGCTGTTGTCAACAAGATACCCGGCGAAAGAGACTTTGTGAGCTGGCAAGAACCCATCTGCTCGGTGGTGTTTGTTAGAAGACGCAGAAAACCTGAGCGACTAATTATTAGCGAGCAATTCGCAACAGACATAACCCCAGATGTACAGATTTGTTTTCATTTTGATGACCTGCCGTTGTTGGAACTTTGTATCGAACAAGCCAATACAAGGATTGAGGACTATCGGCTAATGCGTTCAATGGGTTTTGTGAAAACTAACCTGTTGGCAAGATTTGACGCCGCTGCCAACATGTCGGATGCTTTGGAAAGCACGGCAACATCAACGCAGTGTGTCTCTGATGATGAAGATTGTTAGACACGCTTTACAGACGTGTATAGCGTGACTTTGATTTTTTAAAAAGTGTTCTAGTTTGTTTTGTGCGGGGGTTGTATATTGCCAATATCAATGTATACATATTGTGGCGCTGTTGTTTTTTATTGTTTTGTGAACTTTAAAATAAAAAAGTATTTCTTTTACATACTAAAGACCGGTGTCATCATTGTTATATCAACCATTCAGGCATGTTAAAATTCAAAGCACGCCCCGCAAACACGAAAACCCAATCAAAGAGCCCTTTCAGAACTCTAGGGGTTTTCAAGGCGTGGTTATAAGTTTGAGTTGGCCTTTAAAAAGACAAGCGGTACAAACCTGATACCATACCCTGATACAAACCTCTTGACAAACATGTCTCAGAATTTTGACAAAGTGTACGCGCCCCTACAGGCGGCAGAGTGTTCAGAATCTTGGGAGACTGAGTACCCAGGTCACAATGACGTTCCGGCTACAGGGCCTTGGCTCGTTAACGAGACGAGCGCGGTGGACGATGTTTTATACGCTGGTTCGTTCGAAAGACAAGGCTGTGAAACAGACGGTTGTCTAACAACACCGATGATTAAACTTTTGAAAATCATCATTGCGAGACTTCTGGACTGCGCTATTGAACAGCATCTGAAGAGCCAATGTCTGGGGTGTGAAGTTGACCATCCAAGCCAGCTTCGACACAGTTGTTTAAACGAGACGGACGCACACTATTTCACATACCACTTTGACAATTTCGTTGCAAGCGTGAAGAAACCATGGTTAAATCCTCTGCTTGTCAAAGCCATGGAGCTGTTTGTGGCTAAACCCGAGCCTATGAGGATCATGGGGTCTGTTGATACGATTATTGCTGAAATTAGCGAGGAAACAAACATTCGTGACAAACTGCGTGAAATCCTACAAACGGACCTTGATCAGGCCAGCGAGAAGGCCTTTTGGGCGGTCGATACAGACTTCAGGGAAATCGAGGGCGCCATGAAGGAAGACCTGTGGCCCATATGTTCTGAAGGCGAAACATTGCCACATACACACTTGTAAAATGAAATCTGTGTTTTTTATAAAAAAGAAATAATAAATACTGTGTTTTTTTATATTGTGCATCATTACTTCTATAAACGTAAGGATGGATGTTGATAAGCACCTGAAAGATGTGTATTATTCTCCAGAAAACCCTGGGTCTTACGGCGGCAAAAAGCGCCTACAGCGGGGTGTTTGTGATACAAAAGATTTGAGAGTCTCAGACAAGAAAGTCGCTGCTTGGTTATCTGGTGAAGATGCGTACACTTTACACAAACCCATCAGAGTCAATTTCAAGAGAAACAGGGTTTTTGTGAGTAACATTGATTCACAATGGCAGGTCGATTTAGTTGACATGTCAAATGTCTCTGAACATAATGATAATATGAAGTTTATGCTAACATGTATAGATATATTGTCAAAACATGCATGGGTGTGTGTTCTTAAAAACAAAACAGCTGTCGAAGTGCACAGGGCTTTTCAAAGCATTCTCGCGAAAGGTCGAAAACCTAAAAAAATACAAACAGATAAAGGTAAAGAGTTTTTCAATAAAATGTTCCAAAGTCTGATGAAACGCAACAAAATAATACACTTTGCCACAGATAACGAAGATGTTAAAGCATCTGTGGTTGAACGTTTCAATAGAACGTTGAAAACGAGAATGTGGCGTTATTTTACAGCCCACAATACAAGACGCTATATAGATGTTGTGCAGGCCTTGGTGCTGGGGTACAATAATAGCTATCACAGCGCTATTAAAATGAAACCCCTTGAAGTAAACAAAGATAATGTTTTTAAAGTTTTTAAAAACTTGTATGGTCTCTTTCCAAAAAAATCTAAAAAGCCAAAGTTTAAGTTTGAGGAGGGTGACACCGTCAGGGTCTCCAAAGTACGTGGAAAGTTTGCAAAAGGATATGAACAAACATATACAGAGGAATATTTCACGGTTGTTGAAAGGGTTCACAGAAGACCGCCTGTATACAGATTGAAGGATTATGATGGTACGAACATTGACGGAGTGTTTTATGAGGCTGAATTACAAAAAGTTATAGTTGGGAAAGACAAAACTTATAAGGTCGAAAAAATTGTTGCAGAGAAAACACACAATAGACGCAAGTTTGTTTTAGTAAAATGGGTGGGGTGGCCCGAAAAATTTAACAGCTGGATACCCGAAAGTCGTGTTGTCGATCTCTAAAAGAGTTGAAAAGTTTACAGACCCGACCAAATCATCAGGGGACGCCATGGAAGACGACGGTTTTTATGTCACTCTCCCGAGCAATGCGTGTCTAGATATTTATCCGGGGAATAAAATTTCAAGCTACACAACAAAGTTTGCACGAGCCCTCGAATTACGAGGACAATGGGAGGTTGCTTTGGCGGAGATTCAATACCCCTATACTTGGTGCATGCTAAATACTGACGAAAACTATTTTATCGTGCGCGACGCGAAAAAAGCCACAAGCTATGTTGTCACAGTAAGCTGGGGTTATTACAAGAGCATGAAAGCGCTTGTGGATGAGATTAACAGAAGTTTAAAGATGAAAAAAATGGCTATTGAGGTGGGCCACGCCGTAATGAAAAACAGAATCTATATTAGCGCCGACGAAAATCTATCCCTATCGGCTAATGGAAAGCTCGCCAGAATGCTGGGGTTGGAGTCAAATGTTGCATTATCGGGTGCAAAGCCTGTGGCGCCCCACCCCTCGGATATTCGGGCGGGGTTCTACACAATGTATGTATACACAGACATTATTGACTACCAGAGAGTCGGTGATAGTTTTGTGCCACTGCTGCGATGTGTACATATAACAGGATCTAGCAACGATGTAATCACAATATCTTACGAGAAGCCACACTACGTACATGTCAGCAAGAAACACATTGACGATATAACAATTGAGCTGAAATCAGATCAGAACGAGAACATAGCCTTTACTTACGGCAAAGCCAACATAAAACTACACTTTAGGCCTGTGAAATATCGGTATCACGAATAAAAATGGCGAGGACACCACTCTACATAGATCCGAATAGGTATATAGCATATTATACGGAACAGGCTGGTAATGGTCTGCCGGGGTATAAGGGTGCTAGTGTTATGTATGGTAGTGGACTTGGAGGACTATTTCGCGGTTTATTCCGAATGGCCTTGCCCCTACTAAAGAAAGGTTTCAACATAGCCAAGCCACATTTGAAAGCAGCAGCCAAGAACATCGCCAAAGATGTGGTCAACAAAGCTGTGATGAGTCGTTTGAACACCGGTGACCAGGATGGTTCGGGGCTTATGGTTATGACAAGACGGGCACGTAAGAGGCCTCCAGGGGGGCGTGTCATGAGCAGGTCTAAAGCTAAAAAGCGTCGCACAGTGAACAGTCGAGCCACAGTGACGAAAAGCACGCGGAGGGTGAAAAAGCGCTCCAAGAAGGTTAAGAGAAAAAGTAGATACATTTTTTAAAAATGGCCTTCATACACAACATGTCAGAGGAATGTATGAAGTCAGAACTGGACCTTTTCGCAGTACCGTATACGCAAACAAGCATTGATAAGAACATCTATGTTGAAGTATCCCCCCTGTCAGCCCTTTCGGACACGGGCCCCCTAGAGTTCTATATAGCCGGCAATGGTGAAGATTACCTTGACTTAAACAACACTCTATTATACCTACAGTGTAAGATAACCCGTGCAGATGGTACCAATATCACCAACGCAGACACGGTTGGGATTATTAATTACCCCATAGCGACCCTTTTTTCACAGGTGGATGTTTCGTTGGGTGACAGGCTGGTGAGCCAGTCTAGCAACACATACCCCTACAGAGCAATTATGGAATGTCTACTTAATTATTCTGAAGCCACGTTGTCTAATCAATTTACGAGTGGCTTATTCTATAAGGATACCGGTGGCCATATGGACGAAACAGACCCGGAGGGGGACAACGACGGTTTGAAAAGCAGAGCCATATATACCGCGGGGAGCAACACTTTTGAATTGCTCGGACCCATCCACGCCGACATGTTTTTTCAGGAGAGACTACTTATAAACGGTGTCGATATTAAAATCAAGATGGTGCGCTGTAAGGATGCTTTCTGTCTAATGACAGCCGTGGGTGCACAACAACATCCGTACAAGCTTAAAATAGTCTCGGCAACAATGTTTGTTAAAAAAATCGGGGTATCACCACCTGTTAAACTAGGCCATGCACAGGCACTGCTAACCGCGAATGTTAAATATCCTATTGACCGTGTTAGCCTTAAAACTTTCAGCTTGGCGGCTGGTCTTAGAGTTTGCAATCAAGAAAATTTGTTTTTGGGACAATTACCGAAATCGGTCATCATAGGTTTAGTAGATAACGACGCTTTTACAGGAGTTTACAACAAGAACCCTTTCAATTTCAAACATTATGACGCCGAACATATATCACTCAATATGGATGGTCTTCAGATTCCGGCAAAGGCTTTTACCCCAGATTACACAACCGGTTCGGCGGTTCGTGAATTTTATGGTTTAGCACTTGCAACGGGGCGACATCTGAAAGATTCACCATTGTGTATAGATCGTCAAGAATACATAAAAGGCTACACACTTTATGCATTCAATCTGACCCCCGATGAAGGCTGTAGCCAACATCTGTCGTTGATCAAAACGGGCAATATACGTCTGGAGATGAGATTCAGATCCCCGCTACCCAGAACCGTTAATTTAATTGTTTACGCATGCTTCGACAATATTATTGAAGTGAACCAGAGGAGGAACGTTTTGTATGATTATTATTAAACATGAACACCCGAGAACTAGATGCTATTTTGTGCAACAACCCATACACCACAAATTACTTTTGCGGAACGGTTGCCTGCGATGAGCTACCGGCTGATAAACTAGATAATTTACCCGCCATGTACATTGTGAATACACACCCTCGAAATAAGCCTGGGGAACACTGGTTGGCTTTGTATGTGTGTGCGGATAAGACGGGCGAATTTTTCGACTCCTACGGCAACCCACCTGACTACATTTACTTCCCGGATAGCATCAACACTTTTCTGCAAAAGAACTGCACAAGGATTACTTACAACACAGTACAGATGCAAGACCCGCTCAGCGCAAAGTGTGGCCAGCATTGTATATTTTATCTACACAACAGGGCCAAAGGGGTTCCGTTTAGCAACATTATAGACCTATACTCTGATAATTTGAAAAAGAACGATGCTATGGTGTCAAGATATGTTGACAAAATATATTTGAATAAATGCCTTAAAAACATGTTAAACTGTGTACAGACGGTTGGCTGTGGTGAAATGTTTAATATCTGTCACGGTTGTTGAAAATAAAAAATAAAAATAAACAAGCGTGTTTCGTCTGGTTTTTACTTTATGTATTTTATTGTAAAATAAAATCACGTTAAACATGACATTTGACATTTTCAGCATTAGGAATACACACACACACACACATTCTGCTTCAGAAATCTAACCAAGCTGAGTGATCTAAAACCGGTGATGAGAAAACCGGCCTATTACCATGCTCTGGCGTAAATACACCCGCACTTGGTGTTTTTTTTGTTTTTTTGTGCCGATTTATCATGTCGCGAACATTCTGATTAGGTATAACAGAAAGAGGCATGTTAAGCATGGCCATAGCCTCTATAAATTCACCCCAACCCCTGGGTCTTCTATTCTCAGAAATCTTTTGATGTGCTGTTATGTTCTTTATTAGATCCAACATATGTGAGCCACTTACGGCGTTGCCTTTAAACACAAACTCCCCATCAGCGTTCCACGTTACCACATCTCCTGATTTTGAAATTTTATCCAACACGTACGTGGCATTTTCCCGGCTTCTAGGTGGTACACTTTGTAAGACATCATCAAATCGGGAGGTCTCAGGTCTTACAGTATCGTGAGTCTCGACTGGCAAGGATAGGGTCAATTGTTGTGTTTCCGCAGCACCTTGTTTAATCAGAGCCATAAAACGTTGCAGAGCAATCGTATACATTTTTGCCTTCTCGTGTGGTACAACATCATTCCTCGACAAGATGTTACGTATGGTTTGATCCAAATCATTTTCAACAGTTTGTCGGATGGGTTCCGGTGTAAAAGTAAGATTCTTTAATTTGTCCATCTGACTTTGAGGTACCAGAAACATCTTTTGTGCATGCTCCATATTTTTAGCCGCCACCGCGACCAGCTATCAAACTGGTTAGAAAAGGTATCGCAACACTCAGTAGAGGTAGAAGGAAACCGCCCCTTTGATTTATAACTTTAATTTTTTTTTAATTGATGTTTTCTTGTTAGCCAACAGTTTAATACCAGCCTTTTGTTTTCTTATTTTTTTCAATTGTGTGTTCGTTAGGGGTATATTACCGCGCAAAACATTGAGAGCTAGTTCACAAATTGTATTTATGAGTTCATCAGAAGCAGACTGTAATATACCCCGTCTTTGCCGGGCATCACCTTCAAATAGAGCTTTTAGAAGACTCCAGTTCCGTTTAATACGTGTCGACATATTACTTTTTCTTTAGCACGTAAGCAACCGGCCACTCTGGAGCGTACAAACCCGTTCTGATGCGGTATTCCTCAGGCGTCTGTGCTTTTAAGTCCACCAACAGGTATCCATAAGGTTTTCGGGTAGCATCATCAAAACATTCTAGGAAAAACTTTGAATTTCTGGGGTACATTTGTCGGGCCAAAACATTAACTTGCATTTTATCTCTGGGGTTTTTGAACAGAACAATATAGTTTGCGTTAAGATTTATTGTGCGGCTGTTTCGACCCTGGAAGAAAAGATTCTGCACAAGATATATGATGCTTAGGTTTCTATGGTGTGTATACTTGGTAAAAGCTCTCTCAATTTCAGAGCTCTGACTGGCGGCTTGCATAAGATCATCAACAATGACCATGTTGGTTTTGTGCAGAGGTAGCAAAACTTCATCGGTCAAAGATTCAGGAAGCCCTTCTACAAATTGTACATTCTTTATTTTAAGAAGCACCTCATCATACATTGGTTGCCAGCAGGAATAAAACCATACAATGTTCTGAGGTACTTGTGACAAAACATGTTGTGCATTTTGGAGCAGTGTTTTCACAAAAACACTTTTACCACTGCTTGAGGGGCCGGAGATTATGCATGAAAAAGGATGCTGAAGACGATTGTCAAATCCTTCACACCCAAGCACTTGTTTAGAATCCATATGGTAAGGTTTTGAAATCCGGGAGCAGTACTCGTTTGTTGTAAACCACTCTGAATATTTTGGAAACTGTTCGTGTGCTGAGAGAGAAACCTCTCTTATCCCTAACAATTTGCTTTGTGCTGGTCATAATTTCACGGGCTGTTGCCTCGGGATTCTGTACATAGTGCTGTACCAAGGCTGTGAGTGATGAAAGATTGACAACTTGTGTGTTAGTATTGTGCAGGGTTATACCTTTCACCTTCATGCAGGTTTTACCGAGCAGTGTTTTATAGCCGTATGTTTTGGGTCCTCCTGAAACAAATTCAACAATGTGGTCACCGGGGTCTAGCTCGCTAGTCAATTCCCCCAAAAAATCGCCGAGAGAAGGCATCCAGTCGCCCGGCCGGCTCACAAAGATTACAGAATCTGTGTCGTGGTACAGAACTCTGTCGGGCATTTTATCCATGAGCTCATAAAGCTCGAGCCGGGCATAAGCGGTGGTGAAGGCCGCGATGAACACATTGCTGTATTTGGGCGGTTTTGGGAAACCCTTTGCAAGTCTCCACTGGACCATGGCTACTGTCTCGGTAAGAAATGAAAAGTGTGAGATGTCATACTCCTCCGAAAACATGAATTGCAGAAACTTCTCGGGATCACTGATCAAGGTTGTGTTTGACTGATTGCTTCTCTGGCCAAATTTGCCCCAAAGACTATTTAAAAACAGTTTAGAAATTTGTCTTTTGGCTTTGTTTACACAGATATTGTTTGGTTCCAATCGGACGCCCTCCTTCTCCCAGTAACTCTGCACATATGCAGCCTTGTCAGAATCATCAGAAACCCAAGAGGGGTATCCTGACGCTTCTTGTTTACCCTTTAGGTGCGTCTTAATGTAGTCACTGAAAAGAGACTCGGAGCTGTCTTGGAAGTGCCAGATTTCAAAAATTTTGTCAATGGTGTAACCTTTTTCAATAGCTTTAAGCATTTCAACGGTACACCACACACCTGTTAGAGAGCGCATATCAGCAGAATGCTGACAGCAACCTTGATGCTCGGATTCCGCACATGTACGGCAGAGTTGAAACATTAATTTACCAGAGACTCTGTATGGTAACACTGGTATTTTAAGGTTTCTTGGCGTGTTGACCCTGGCTTTGATCAGACCGAAATAGTTTTCGAGCGGTTCAAAGTCACGGAAGATGATGATGGGGTGGTTTGTTGGGTAAACTTTGGTTTTGTTCACAAACGGGTATAGACTGGTGAAATCAAAATAGTGCATTTGCTCACCTTCTTGAACTTTGTGGTAAAGTTGCAAAGCATTCGTTCGACCACCAAACAGAGCCGCCCGAGGCTCCATACGTTCGGGATAGTCCTGATGTCTCAGGAATTCCTGAACATCGGGGTTCTCACGCTTAAGTCTTACCCATTCATGCTCCCACATCACGACAACATTCAGATTGTACACGCGGCGTAAAGTGTCAATTTTTTCCTGAAATTTGTGGTAGATTGAGCCAAAATCTGTTTTTGTGATAGGGCTAATCGTGTTTGGCTGAAAGCAATTCGGGCAAGCATGCCATAGGCAACCAGCGTATTCAAAAGCCGTACGTACACCGTCCGACTCTGAATACCCGTCTAGATGGTAGTTACCCATCTTAACCTCACCATGGTTCAAGGCATGTTGAATGAAAAACTTTTCCTTGTGGCTCACATATTCTAACCATTGGATTGATGCGGTGGAAAAGGCTTTCTGCTGTCGGACATAATTATCGGGCGCTGTGACTGCAATGGTGTTTTTGGGTAAAAAGTTTGTGCAGAACTGCTTCATACACACAGAGGCTATTGTAACGCATTGGAACGGGTCTAAACCCGTGCTCCCAAGCACCTCTGTCCTAAAACGTAAACAGGCCTCCCGCAAAATAACAACATCGTTCTGGCAGTACTCTGACATTTCTTTACGAAAGTCAAACACACCCCCAGACACGTTATCATACCATGCATTAAAGGCAACCCTATCCTTCTCCATCATTGTGTCAACGCCATAGTACAAGGGTGGCGGGTACGTGCCGATGTAATTCTGGTTCTCAATTTTATTCCAGAAATGGGGAAAATGCCCCTTTTTCACATTGTCAAAGCCTAGCGCGTTGGGCATGTCACTAAGCTTCATAGTCAGGAAACAGAGTGAATCAACATACCTCTGCCCAAAAGCATCGTCTGTAACACACAGGAGTTTGCTACCTTGTGCTATGATGCTTGGTGTCACACCCTGCTTAACCAAATACTGCAACAGCAGGTACCCGTCATAACCCTTCGAATTATGTGCAATGAATGTATACCCCTTGTACTTTGGTGTTCGGTATCGCTTAAAAAAAGCCTTTACACAATCATCACCTGCTGCCGTCCAACGCTTACCATTAAAATCAATGCAACATATGAAATTTGCAATGTGCTCACCATGGTCCTGCCGACACTCAAAATCATAAAACACATAACGTACGCTTGGGTTCTCAGTTTTCACAGGCTGTATGTAGCACACATGTTCAACATCCGGGGTCAATAAAGCCTTGCAGGCTGTGCATGTCTTTAGACCACATGTGTGTGGTTTAGGCGGACTACCGACCTCATATGTGCGGGCACATTTGCTGCAGAACTTGTATGTGTCGCAGATACTGAGCATCTTGCCGCTCGACTTCTGTTTCAAAACTTTATGTTCGGCATGGCAAAAGCTTGATCGACAGATACGCATACAGTCGTTACACCGTATCGTGGCAGACCGATGCTTAAAACAATCTGCGTGTACACAGACGTTGCAAGTATGTTTGCATTTGTGATTATGTTTCGATGTGTATGGTGTGTAGCAAAAGTTGCAAACATATTGGCTGCCTAAGAAACCTTTCAACGATTTGATGCCATAATAGTGCATGCCATCGAGGTATAGGAACAGTGTTTTTTTCATGTATAGCCTCGGATGTTTGAAACTTTATTAAGACCCCGTTATTTGCACTGTGTGACAACACGACAATCTTGATGTTTAAAAACTTTTCAAACATATGAATTTCTGAAAAACAAACCTTGTGCTGAACACCCAAGCCTACGGAACGTTGCAGTTGCTCAGCCTCTCTTTCAGCTTCACACGTGTTTAATGTCGGCTGTAAAAGGTGAGTCAAACACATTGCAAAGCATAGGTTGTTACCGCGGTTGTAGCTAACAATTAGGTGTTTTAGTTTTTTGCGAATGATTTCGCTCTTGAGACATGACGATAATTTCCGCCGGTCCCCCACACCACCATTAGGGTTCTGAATAATGTGAGCCACAAGCATCAGCGTTTCATCAGCCAGAATCTCAAAATTGCTCTGTATCAACTTTTCAACCATGTCCAAAAAAAAATATCCAATTCAACGTTGTCGCCGTTTAGTTGTACGGTTACGCCCTCAGACAACGAATCACCCCTTAATTCTAGTTGTACAACATCATTGGGGCGCGACAACTCGCGAACTTTGACCAGTATCTGTTCTAAAGTGTTTAAGACATACACATAAAACTCTGCGTAGTTGTCAATGTCGTACAGTGCTGCAAAGTTAAAGCGGTGCCGAATTTCTGTACTGTTGAATTTGGGCCTTCGTATCACCTGAATGTCTGTGTCATCAACCGCACCACCATCTTGGTTGACTTCTGGAAGTCCATGCACGTTATCATCTACAGGGCTTTGGGGGTTCTCTAACACAGTAATGCCATGCGCGTTATTTTCTGTGTTTGGGTCAATATCCGTTTCAGCACGTGCGCGTTCACGGTTTACCGCGGCCAGCGCATTTAACAGCCCGGAAAAAAAACAATCATGCACTACAGTTTCACTACTTGTTTCATGCGTGTCAATAGAGCCTTGATTAACATCCTCAACAAGTGCTAAGAGATGTGGGTTAACATTTTCAGGCATTAACTCTAAACTGTTAGTGTTTTCAGCATCATCCACAGCAGGTCTTTTGCCGTTCGACCCCTCGGAACAAGAAGCAGTACGTGGTCTTTTCGGGGCCATATTTATTACAAATGTCTGTTCACAAGTGTTTGGAAACGATTGTAGAGTTCTGCTCGCTCTCTATCATTTGCAACAATTCTATTTACAATATATAGAAGTTGAGCATTTACACTCGCCGGGTGGCCCCTTCGGTTCACGGTTTGTGTGGCTTCTGTTCCCCTTGCTTGCACAATAGCTTGCTCGGCTGCACCACGATTGCCCGGACGCCTTTCTGTTTCGAGTATCGAAACCAGCTCCTCATCCGTTACTTCACCGTCTGTAAGAATTAAAAATACTTTACATATTTAGTTTAAAACACACTAAAATTTAAAGAAAAAAAAAGAAAAATTTGAAAATTAATTATACTTTAAAATTCTAAATTAAAATTAAATTAAAAATAAAATTTAAAATAATTTTAAAAATAAAAATTTAAAAAATTAATTATACTTTAAAATTCTAAATTAAAATAAAATTAAAAAAATTTTAAAAATAAAAATTTAAAAATTAATTATACTTTAAAATTCTAAATTAAAAAGACTAATATTCATATTTAATTTAAAGCAAACAGTTATTTAAAAAACATTATACAAGCGTATTCAAGACTTGTACAACTCACAGCCAGACGTTTCCCACGTCGAACTTTCAGGTCGGGTGCTTGACTCCTCTGTACACACCTCTAGATGTGCTTCTGGGGCTTTTTAAAAATAAAATGTGTTAGAAGCCGCCAAAACGATAACTACAAATGCTAAATATCCCTAAAACAGAAAAGTTTAAACGTTTCCTACTTTGGATAGCCGTGTGTCGTGGGTCCTCCAACGACTCCAGAACCTGCGCCTCGATGCCGATTGTCGGCCTTGTAACCGTTGTGTCTAAAACAATTAAACATTAAACAATCATACATAAATATAAAACAGCTTTAAAAGGATCATTTAAACAACCGTAAAAATAATATATATTTAAAAAACAGGCTGTTTAATGGTTCCGTCTTTGTGAAATAAAAACCTTAAAATAAACCCTAACGATGTTCAACAGTCCAAAAACTTTAAAAGTTTCACTCTGGATATATATATATATATATAAAAATATATACGCATGTTGCGAAGCGGTATATAAACTTTGTCGAGCTAACGTCGTGTGCCCCGAACAGCCATTTTGTCTGCCATGTGCCGACCACATGGCCACACGTTTAAACAAGAGGCCTTGTTTCGAGAACACGTGTAATACATTGGAACAGTCGCCAATAAATATACACACACACACACACACACACACATATATATATATACACACACACACACAGTCTTTCAAAGTAAATTTTAAACAAATGTATAATACAAATTACAAACACTAAGTTCTATAGAACTGCTTAATCACTTTTCATTGGGGTAACAAACATCATGGCCTACAGACTGTTAGGCCATATATCAACGTAGTCTAACACATTTACAACAACAGAAGCCAGATCTGTTTACTGTCTTTGTCTTTGTGAAATAAAAACCTTAAAATAGACCCTAACGATGTTAAACAATCCAAAAACCGTTTTTTACATCGGTCTTTAAAATATTCAGAACCCCAGGCCTTGCGTAGAGGGCTGGCTTATATGGCTTTTGTTAGACACGCTGTCTCGACACAAGGCCAACACCTTTAAACATTCGCCGTTAAATATATACACGCGCCATACACACGCAACCTCTTTTAAAAGTACATTTTAATCAAATGTATAAGACAACTCACCCGCACCAATTTCTACAACGCTGTGTAATTCGTTTTCCAAAGGTAGCATATGGATCAACTCGTCCAGGCCGGCTAGATGTTCCGATCCCAAGTCGATAACGTCTGCTGTTTCCGCAAATATTGTGGAGTAGTCTAAAATACAGTAACAAAGCCATGTTAAGAAATAGAACAAACCGCATGATTAATTAACTTGTAAATCTCATACTTGTACGATAATGAAATATATGGAACACCTACCTTGCGTTGAAAAGTACCCCTCCGACATTACTTCTTCTTCTATCGTTGAGTCTTTGTTACCTGTGGCTTCTTCAAATATCATCGGATGTAATCGTAGAGACAGAAGAGTTCCTAAGTGTCTGTTCTTATATGGATTCAGGCCGGCTCCTTCATCTTTGATTGGTTGTATCATGTTTTACAATTACGCCCCCCCTCCCCCCCTGTTGTTTGGCCATATGCTCAACGTAAACCCCCAAACATTTAGATACAGTTTTAAAAGTAAATATTCTTACGCGTTATATGCTACATATAATAACGCTACTGTTTAAACTGCATAATCTTTTACAAACCGTTCGATACCAGACAGGCCTATTACAAGCCCCTGCAGAAAAAACTAATTATAAAAAGTTGTGCCGTGAAATTCGCGTTGATAGGCTTTGTACGTTTGGCGACTTTTGTTTTGGGGGAAAAAAAGTCCCCAAAAAGATCTTTATATATTTTTTGTTTTCTGGCAGTTTGTTTCTAGTTTTATATATTTAAAAACCCTGTATTTAATAACCCCTCAATAAAATCGCTTGGTTGAGGCCTGCAAACTCACATCAACCCCACCCCCATCTCCCCCCACCCCACCCCCGTCCCCCAACAATCACCCCCACCCCACACAACCCCCTCCACACCTGTTTAGAGACGTCTTTGCAGACTTTGTCATTTACCGTTTCGGTCAAAACCTCTTTGGACCAACCCTCCGACACCGTCACGACCATTGGTTCGCGCAAACGTCCATCAAAAACACCAACGTAAACTTGCGTCAAATCCACGTGACAGAACGTTGGTACGTCATTTCGGTTTCTGATACATACAGAAGTTCGTTCTCTGGACAATTTTAGTCCTGCATTGTAGCCACTAGCTGCCGACGCGCTGTGGCTTTAGCGCTCTATCTTCTAGCGTATCACCACGGAACTCCGGACATCGATACAATGACAGAAAACTTTTCCCCAAGTTATTTTTGCGTTTTTCGTTTTAATTCTTTTAAAACGTAACATATTCTTTTATTTAAATTATTTTCTTCATAGTCTTTCATGCGGACCATTCTAGGCTTTTAAGAGCGCTATCTCGCCTTTTACACCTATCTTTTGTCTATTTTGTACAATATCGTGATTTCACGGACTCCGGAAATGTTTCTAAGTGCTTTGCCCACCGTGTCTATGCGAGCGGACTATGCTTTGCGAACGCCTTTCACCACGGAGTTTATTTTTCTTCCTTCAGGGCTTCTAACAAGTCTTTACAATGATTCTGTTTAATGTTTTTTCATTATAGCCGTTATAGCGATTTTTCACGTTTTAACAGCATGCTTGAATTATTCTTTTTAACAAGCGGCTGCTGCCGCTAGCACAAACGGCTTTTTAAAAATAAAACTTAATTGCCGCTGCTACTACTTCTACAACTAACAACATATACATTTATACAACCATACTTTTTCACGATGTTTTTCAAAACAATGTACCACACATTACATTGCCAATATGTCTCCCTAAGCACCCCTATCCCCAACCCTAAAAACAATTCGTCACAAAACCACAACGCTTACAACAATTACCAATAAAATGACATCACCAAACCCCTGAAACGAAAAACCCACAAACCCCCGCCCCGAATGATGATGCATCATCATAATCATAAAAATAAAAAAATCATAAAAAAATTAATTTATGCATAATCATAATTTTTCATAAACTCATTAATATTCAAAAATTACAATCAATCAAATTTTGACAGATACCGAATCGTATTATACTACTGGTGCGGTTCTCAAAATGTGGGTGGCACAGGGCATGCCCCCTGGGTTGCCAGCTTTCTACAAAAAAAATGTCTGTGGGGGTATACATTTTCAACATGTCAGTGAAAGTGCCTTTAATAACCGCATTTGCCTTTGTCAAATCCTGCATCGTAGTTGCTCTTGCGTGATGGGGAAGGCAGTGAACGTATTAATCCGTCGCAGTGATAAAATGATCATATCTCCTATTGATGACTTGGACATACCCATCACTCAATAAAAATTAATAATTGTTGGACAGTGGTTGCACGCAATATTATTAAGTAAACAAATACATAGTTGGATTTATTGAAAAAAAACATTTAAAAATCAAAATAATGTAGCCTACGGTGGTGTACCACAATAGCCTATATGCAACGTCTTCAACTTAATTTCAACAATAATTTTCGTAAAGCTGTGCTGATACAAATCGTCTTTCTGTCAAAGCGAATATGATCCAGACACTGTTTATCAATTAATCCATCTAATATTGGTCTGGTATGATATATCAGATAATCAATCATAACCTACTTGTACATATTTTTCTTTTTATGACAGATTTTTGATCATTTTAAGTAGGCTAGACAAAAGAAAATAAGAGCAATATTATTTTCCAAGAACATACACTCATTCTAATATCCATTTTTGTGAAAGATTGTGTATTTTTCATAATCATCTATTGGCGGCACCAGACATAAACTACCTTTTTTTCCGAACAAAGTTGCACGGAAAAAAATTATTAAATGGAAACTCTGAATACGCATAATAATCTTGCACGATTTGCACACATGCTTCATTTTCATCAAATCTCCACCCCGCGCACGTAATGCCACGTATATACTGCAGAGACGCTTAAAACAGCGGATAAGTCAAATGTCTGAATTTTACAGAGGTGTAAAATCCAGGTTCAGAAAATAAAAGTCCTACCCAGTATTTTGTTCCAATCACCTGGATTTGCTAATTAGCACAATTTTTCAGCCAGGAGGTAGAACTAATTATTGAAATCAGCTAGCTGAGTTCATGGGTGGAAGAAACACATGGCAGGGCTACTTACTTTCTGACCCTTGGATTTTGCACCTCTGGAATTTCAAATATCTTAAGGTACATTAAATTTCGGGAGTAAGTCCCATTTGCGAGTACTTATCTGAATCTGGCCCTATGTTGAGCTTAGCAGTAACTGAATGGCTGTATAAGAAATGCACTTCTAAGGAAGGCCCTGCATGTGTAGCGACACTTCTCTTTCCATGCATGGAAATGGCAGCCGTTAAAAAATCAGCTGCATCGTCTCCTCTGCTGTACTGCTCTCTGTGGGTTGCCAGTATAGTGGCAAACTCCACATTTTCACAGAATAAAACCACAGGACGGTGTCCTCATCGGGTGGCTATGCCGTTAATTAGCATAGCACAAGATTTAGCTGTTTTTAGACCTATGATTACCGAGTTGGGAAACATAAAACACAAATGTAAAAGAGCTGAAAATAACTCAATATTTGTATTAATACTATAATACATATGATCTGCAAAATGTGGAAATTATCACAAAGGGGATAGAATACAAATCTTTATTGTCCATTAAACATATAATCCTTTTGCTCTTAGACGTACAATATAAAAATATTCATGCATAGATCAACAAATAAGTCATAAACACACATGACCCATTATTGCTCTCCTAGATGGTAATGCGTGGCCTTTGTGAGGTCCCTGTGTTCCGTCCCTGGTTTTTCCCTCGTCTCATAGTCCATCCCATGTTTTCCCTCTCTCCTTCCTCTTGTGTTCCTCACTCCGAATCGCCTGATTCCTCAGGCCTAAGCGCCTGATTCCCCAGGCTTAAGTGCCTGACCCTGACCTTCCACTTGTTCCTGTCCGCGGCACCCCGCACTGTCTTTGGTTCCCCTGCAGCCTCTGCGATGGCACCTGCACCCGCATCTGTTCCCATCCGTTCCTGACCCTGGTCGCCTGCACCCGTCCTGAGCTGCAGAGCCAGCTACCCGTCTGTCCTGAGCTGCAGAACCAGCTACCCACCTGTCCTGAGCTGCAGAGCAAGCTACCCGCCTGTCCTGAGCTGCAGAGCCAGCTACCTCCGAGTTCCTGACCCTCCGAGTTCCTGACCCTCCCAGTTTCTGACCCGGCCAGTCCCTGACCCATGTCTGTTTCTGTCTTGCCCCTGCCCGTGTCCTATTAAATGTACTCCCTGGTGGAGTTTTCCCTCGAGTCATCAGAGTCTTGTATTTGGGTCCTGTCCCCTCACGAGAACGTAACAGCCTTATTTAAAAGAAATAACAACATCCAGCTGCAGATAATGTACACCTGCTTAGAGTACTGAGCAAATGTACCAAGTTTAAATTGCTTCAATACATTTTTTAATGGCAAAACAATTTAATCAGACCAGAATGGTAATACAAGAAGAATATTAATACAAAGGCTCATGTGTTGAATACAGGATTCGGTTGAGTTCTAGATTTACCCCTCCTTCTCTGCTGGGCCGTGGGTAATGGTGCCGTTTGTAATAAAGGAAAATGAGAATGGGTTTTACAATATTATAAATCATTATGGAGAGTGTGTTAAAATATTAATTTACATTTTGAAGATCATTGCATGGATTTGTAGAATGGTTTATACATACACACAATGTTACTGTCACTCAGCTGAAAAAAAGATAGGAAAGACAGATATATGATGTATGATTGATATATGTGTATTATTATCATCTTCAGGGGTACAGGGGATTTTTAGACATTATTTCTGGAAAGCGCTTGCAAAATCAAAAGTAATGCTTGCAAAAAAATAATGTATATAAATAATGTATATTAATAATAATAATAATAATAATAATAATGTGTATGCATATCACCACAATGTTCAAGGTTGGATGGCAAATCAGTCCTAATTCTGAGGATTCCATCACATGTGAGATGGCTCTCAGGTCAGTAGTGAGCACTTTTCTCTACAATCAATCAATCATTTAATCAAATTTGATTTATATAGCGCAATTTACAAAGAACTTGTAACAGTATGCTTCACATTATTCCCCAGGCTAAAACCCCATAAAGCGAGCCAGAGGTGACTGTGCAAAGAAAACCCCTCTAGCTGAGTTGAAGAACGAAACCTTTGGAGAAAGCAGACTCGATAGAGGAAGCCTATCCTGCTCTTGCCGTCTCTGTACAAGCTGTGTGAATATTATCATTTTTACCTTCACTCATTAATGATAGCCTTGAATGTTACAAGGAAAAAAGGAACGTCTCTCGAACTTGATGTTTATTTACCAAAACAGCAGAGATACAGGAAGCATATTCTGGATTCAGCGAGTTAATCTGAACCCAGAGCCTTTTCAGTGATTACTTCTTATAAATTTTCCAAGCCTTAATTAGGATTTATACAATACACAAAATAGAAAGGATTCAGAAAATTTGTGACACCTATCAATTAGGATGTAGTGTATTAGCCATCCTGTGATTGAATTGGCATGTCCATTGATTTGAGTAGTTCCCAATCTAACACTCTTGGTCACTATTATACCATTGTACCAACTGTATTGTAGTCATGATAAGATCAAGGGACAATTTGGCCAGCAGAACACGATGGTACAAGAGCCTGCCATCTTTCAATGTTTCACACCAATATATACATAGAATTTCTGATATGTTCTGAACGTTGTGTGGTGCTCAGGTCTCAACCCATTGTCAGTTCAACAGCGCTGCTTACAGACAGGACAGGGGTGTCTGAACTTTCTGCTCCTCCACAGACTTACTGGGGAGCCAGAATTTATGATCCCTATTATAAGACAATGTTCTGATCAAAGCCTGATCTCTAAAGAACAAACATTGGTCTGCACTGTCAGATTTATATCTGATTGATTTCTCTACAACTTTCAGCTGTGGCTGAAAAATGTTGGGGTTTTGCAATTATACCTGAAGGAAACCAAAAGATTTCTTTTTTTTTATGACATATAAAATCTAAAATACGTTTATAAAATATAAGATTTTTTATATTTTATATATTAATGACAAAATGTGTTACTGTGGTTCAGATTCAATGGACCTTTATCCTTACTGGTGTCCCAGATCACAATTTCAGCATTTTGGCTCAGTGCTGACTGGGGTCCTCTCTCTCTCTGTAATTACAGATGGGCTCCCTGCCTCCCTCACACCAGGGCTGTCTCTGACACAGCAGAAGTCGCATCTGACAAATAAGAAAAAAGCAGAACAATTATATGTCGCCGAAACTTATTTTAAGCTTAAACTTTTTGTTGAGGTGAAGTTTAACTCTGGCGTAGTTTGATGCGTTACGAAACATGTCTAGTTTGGTGAAGCTCAAATGTGTTTCTCCCTGATGAGTTGACATAAAAGCCCATTACAGAGAACCATAATGAAGAAGGAGGGTTTGTTTTGAACTAGACATATAATAAACACATTTGTGTCAGCACTAGAGCAGGCATAACATTTATCCAGCTCTGAAATATACTGTATATATAACAGTGCACCTCAGGCGTACCCAGACATTCAGTTCAGGAAGGAAGTCTAAAATTCAAAATGAACCCACAAACATCACAAGAGACAACAGCTGTGTCCGAATCAGAGCCCTATCTACCGCATCCTGTGTCCTGTGTACCGTGTACCAGCAGACTGTGTACTGTTTACTGTATACTGTTTAGTACGTGCCATGCAATATGCAAAAAATATCTTCCTATTTTTTTCAACCTTATTGTGGAAGTGTCGTAAGAAGTCCCGCCCTTGTACGGCCATGTCGTGTTGTTGTTCAAGGAAAACATCAGCAAAGCTTATTTTTAAAGCGAAGCTGCACATCATATTTATGGGGCCAAAATTTATGTTTACTAATTGAAAAGTATGTTCCCCAATATGCTCAGCAAAACCCCGGAAGTAAATACACTGTGTAAATACACTACATTTAAAAAAAAAATCTTGGCTACTTAACAACTTTCTCATCCAGTATACTGAACAAAGATACTTAGTATTGAAAGGCGCTGATTTGGACACAGCCACAGTTGTCAAGGGGGGGTCATGTTCTCCTCATACCTTAGGGAGAGCAGGTGCACATACTCAGGCTCTACATTTACCTATAATCATAGTCAGTAGAACTGGGTGTAATACACACATTAAATACATTAACTCTTTAGATGCTGGTAACATTTGAAACCCCTCTTGAAGATCCTTTGTTTTTTTTATCATTTCAGATTTTTCCTGTTTTTCTCCCAATTTGGTAGCCAACTGTACCCTATGCTATTAAATTCCCTGTGTAGCAAGTTAGCAACCGCTTGAGAATTCGCCGCTACACAACCCCATCAGCCGGTAGTAGGAAGGAGGGTGTCAAGTCCTCTTCAGGGCACAACTCCTCGAAGCTCCTAACCGTGATTCCAACTCACCCGGGGCCACTTGCAAGTACCCTTCCCCCACCTCGGGAGCGGCCGCCAATTGCCAATCAAGGCACCGACCATACTGCTGTGCCACCGCGGCGCCTCGTTTTGAAGATCTTTGAGAATTTGCAGAAAAACATGTTTTTAACTTGAGCATACAATTCTATCAAAGGAAACCTTTGTTCTAAATGTTGTTGATTTATATTTTTAAATGTTCTGATGGCATTCAAAAGCCAAGGACTATTGGTATGTAGTAGAAATACATCACTAATAGCATGCATAATAGATTGATCTCATTCTGTTTGTTAAAACAGTAATTATATAATTATACAATGCACGCATACATGTTTTCACAAACTGAATGAGACTGACATTGTGACTCATTTTGTCAATCTAATTGAAAAAATTCACTCTCTGTTTTATTGCACTGGGAAATGGCCAGGCATTTTAAAAATGCAACAAAATCTGTTTTTTCCCCACTATATGAGTACATTATGGGCGTGAATTCAAATGATATTAAACATACCTGTTAATGTCTGGGAGAGCAGTCTGATTCTCATAAAATGACTCATAAATTAAATGATAAATTATAACAAATAAATTAGAACAAATAAATAATTTTATGGCAATATCAAGGTAGTGTAATATTAGTGCATCACATTGCTAATTCGTAATAATAAACTGCATGTCTACATTTCATTCTACATGTCAATCTACAGATCAGTGCAGGCTACTAAACTGTCATCATTTTGAAGGAATGGACTGCATGGCCTTGACAAAATATGGCTAAAAGAAGATTACATATCATTATTGCATGGATTGAGAAAAATAATGGAGAAGTGAACCAATACAGTGTTGAAAGTAGTTCACTCACTGAAAGGGTGAGATGAGCAAATGCTTTCAGATGTGTTTGTGCAGATCACTAACATCTAGACAAGCAGAAAGCAGACACCACAGAGCACTGACACGGATTTTAAATGTGCAGGGAGAGGGAAATTTGACTGATGCACATTATGGCATGCATAACTATCCATTCACTGACAGTTTATAGAGTGCCATGTTTAGGACAATATCCTATTTTATTTGTATCTAGTTATTTTTATAGAGTTATCTAAGTTTATAGAGTGCCATGTTTAGGACGTTTTTGCTCAACTGAGATATGTGTTGATCCTGCAGCCAAACTATGAGTGGAAAACACAAACACTGTGTTTTAACTTTATTGGTAGACGATTTGCGACGATTTCTGAACAATGCGTAGTTTCTAAGTGTCACTATTTTTCCGTAGCAAGTCCGTTTAACAAGAACCCCCCCACCCAGTCTATACCTACCCATGCGTGACATAGGGGACAATAACGTCTATGTTTTAGTTCATAAATATATTTATTCATCGTATAAAATTAGAATTCCGTCATAGCAACTAGATAAACCAAACAATAGCCTGATCGTACGCCAGAAAAGCCGTGAAAAGCTCTGTTAACACAAATGCAAAATAAACATGTGAAAGTATTCTCTCATTCTACCATGTATTCTACTACCAATATATGCTACTAAATATGAAATTAATATAAAATTCAGTGGTCATTTATTGTCTGGTACAATCGGTTTGAGAAATATACAACACTTTATACAGCCATTACACTATCTGAAACGTCGACTAGTAATACCCCCCATGCTTTGCAAGCCTGTCTCGTTCATTACAGTTTGTTCTTGTTTAATTGTCCGCTCTTTTATCCAACAGAGTGCATTATAACCTTAGCAACGATATATCCCAAGTCTTTCGGGGTGCTTTATACAATTTTCGTTTTCGTATGCAGTTTTCGTTTTCAAGGTCTCATATTACGCAAGCTGTATATAATAACGCACCAGGGAGAGGAAATTCCCCATGCCGACATTTTAAAAATTTTGCGTCTGAATTGCAGTTGGTCTCGCTGGCTACAGATAATAAGTTAAGTAAATACATTTTTCCACTCGAACACTGTCTTTCCAATATGATTGATAGACCCATTGTTATTTTCGCATTTTGAGCGCATTTCACATACTGTAGTGCAATCGTTAATTGTATTTTTGATGTAGCCTACCGATTTCCATTGAAAATAGAACATTTGGCAGCATTTTGCAGATGGTGGAATACTATTTTATTTTCATGTTATCGTACATAATATAGGCTATGGAGTACTTGTCACATGTGGAATGGCAACTGCTCATTCCAATTTTCTGTGCGCTGATATGTGGTAGATTAAGGTAAAGATTTCCCTGAATCAAAATGACTAGAAATATTTAAAAAACTACTGAAAAATTGAATCCCGGGGCAAAAGTATACATACTGTAGAGTACAGGAAAATGTGATGTTTTATTGAGGTACAAGAGTGAATGATTAGGCTACATATTTAGGTGTGTGTAACACTGTGATATCAATATTTTATCTTAATCCATCAGAAGAAGCAAATGTATATTCTTTATAATGGATACAACTAATTTTCTTCATTTTATTTCTATTTCTACCTAGGGTTATACCCTATTTCTTCATAGGGTTTTTGGACCCATAGATATCTACCCCCCTATACTGATGAAAATATAGTAATTCCCACTTGAAAATGATGCAAAAGTGAGTTTTATGAGCCAAAACTGTTAATTTGTAGTATCTCTATTTTTTTATTTAGAGCAGTATACAATTTAGCCATTTGGATAGATTTGGAGACACTCATGGAAAACAGGGTACACTGCCTATATTTTGCATCATAGACCTTTAGTAGTTCTGCATATCATCCACAGATTTTGCGCACTTGTTGACATGGAGTTTATGATCCAGGAAATGTATATATTTACCTGTTTCACTTATGTAGCTCTCAGTATTTTGTTGCAAACTAAAGAAATTGGTTTTTTTTGTTGCATTTTTACAAAGTTTTGCTTGCATTTGTGGCACTTTATTTTGACTTAAATTATAAAAAATAAACAAATCTAGTTTATGTGATGCTCACACCTGGAATTATAAAAGCCTTAAACAGAGCACCCCCTAATTAGATGAGAATTGACTAAATTTACCATCTGCGCAAAGGGGTTAACTGTTCACTTGTAGCCTGTTACATAAACAATTCAGTCACTGGACACCACGGCAGTTAGCTAACGTTATAGCTAACATTATGGGAACAGGTATCCCATGGCCATTTGTCAAGCAAAGAAAAATGTTTTAACGCAGAATGTCATCATTTTGGAATCAGGGCCCCTCAGATACATAGGCCTGACTTCAGTAGGACTTACCTGCATAAAGAAAGGTTAATAGTCAACATAGTGTTACGATCCGCTCCGCTCCCCGTTCCTTCCTTGATGTTTTCCTCTGTTTTCCCCGAACCTAATTGTATCATGTCTGCGTTCATTACCTGATTGGGTCTACATTGCACATTATTACTTGCACCACATCTTAATGACACAACTCACACTTAATTGCCTTCACCGCATTCCTCATGCATTTCCTAATTGTTCAATCAATTCGCTGATCTCGCATGCATTTCCCGCAAGCTGCAGCTTATCAGCTCTAATGACACTAGTTATATTACCGTGCTATTCCTGTGTTTCCTTGTCAAAGTATTACGGTTTGTCCTAGTCTACGGTCCTTGTCGTGTTACTTGTCTTCCCTCGTACTAGCTTGCTGACCCAAGCTGACCACCCCGGTCCAGAATCGCCACACCTGCTTCCCAGTGTGGATCCTGGCTCTACCTCCGCTTGACTCAGCTACTCTACCCAGGCTACAACCACTCCTGGCCACTTCGCTGGATCTCCAGTGCCAGCTCTCTGCGGGTTCCACAAATTATTGTTTATTGTTTTACTTGATTTCCCGGTGTGGATCCGACCCGGAATTCTAATAAAGAAACCTTCTTTTCTAAGACTGTCTCGTCGTGCATTTGGGTCCGTCCCTGCCAGCACGTCACAGAATACTTTGACCAGAAATGGACCCAGCCGACGCGGAACAGATTCGCCACGCCCTCACCTGCCAGGCTACCCAAATCGCCCAGCAAAGCCGCCGCCTGGACGAAGCCATGGAATTGTTCCGGGGCATGGTGGAACAGACCACCCAATGGGGGACCATGCTTAATCAGATGGCTGCCCAGACTTCAGGACTCTGTCCTGAAGCGGAGGATCCGCCTCCACCACCGGCACCAGCTCCTCTACTACCTCATCGGGAACCTCGCGCCAACCCTCCAGAACGATACTCAGGTGAGCTGGGGAAATGCCAGCCCTTCCTGCTGCAGTGCGAGCTGGCGTTCCGGATGCAGCCATCCTCCTACTCTGCTGATGCCACCCGCGTGGCGTACGTGATCACCTGCCTGGGAGGAGAGGCGCGGGACTGGGCCGCCGCATTGTGGGAGAAGCAACCCAGCCTCTGCACCCAGTACCTGGACTTCGCCAGGGAGATGCGGCGTACCTTTGATCATCCCGTATGCGGGAGAGACGTGAACCAGCAGCTCCTGGCGCTTAAACAAGGCGAGCGCAGTGTGGCGGAGTTCGCCATAAAATTCCGGATCCTCGCGGCGCAGTCGGGCTGGAACGACGCCTCCCTACAGGGCGTCTTCCGCTCCGCCCTCTCCGAGGAGATGAAGGACGAGATGGCCACCCGCGACGACACGCCCACGCTGAATGACCTCATCTCCTTGGCCATCACGGTTAACAACCGTCTGCGCGCCCGCACCCGCGAGAAGAGGGCTTACGCTCCTACTCAATCGCCTCTGGGAACCACATCCTCGTACCCTGCTCTTCGCCATCAGGCTCCCACGTCCTGTGAACCTCCGGAGACCGGGGAACCTATGCAGCTGGGCGGCACTACGTCCGACCCTGCCGCTCGCCGCCGCCAACGCCGGGCCGCCGGAGCATGCTTCTATTGCGGCCGCACGGATCACCTCCTTAACTCCTGTCCGGTGCGCCCAAAAGAGAAGGCTCGTCAGCAACCCTAGGCCTACTGGCGAGCCAGACCCAAACACCGCGCCTAGCTTCCAACCGCTTCCAACTCTCTGCGGTCCTCAAATGGGGCACTACGGCCTCCGCCACCGTATCCGTGCAGGCCCTCGTCGACTCAGGAGCTGACTCCAACTTTGTGGACTCCCAGTTCGTAGACGAGTCCGGGATTCCCACGGAAGAACTGGAAAGACCCATCAACGCCTATGCCTTGGACGGCCACCGCCTGGCCCACATCACCCACTGCACCATTCCCATCCAACTGCTTCTGTCCGGTAACCACCGTGAGACCCTTCAACTCTACATCATCAGCACTCCCCACTCCCTTCTGGTCCTTGGTCAGCCCTGGCTGCACGAACACAACCCCCTGCTCAACTGGATCACATCCAGCGTCACCAGCTGGAGCACCCAATGCCACACCTCCTGTCTCCACTCGGCGGAACCTCCCTCTAGCACGGAAATAAAGACATCCGTTCCGGAGGTCGACCTGAAGGGGGTCCCGCACTGTTACCGGCACATGTCCCGGGTCTTCTCCAAGTCCCTGGCCTTGTCCTTACCCCCCCACAGACCCTACGATTGTGCCATCTCCCTGCTTCCGGGTGCTCCCCTACCCTCCGGCCGCCTGTACAGCCTATCCGGTCCGGAAAGAACGGCCATGGAGGACTACATCAAGTCCTCCCTCGAAGCAGGTACCATCCGCCCCTCCTCCTCGCCCGTCGGAGCGGGATTCTTCTTCGTGAAGAAGAAGGATGGCTCCCTCCGCCCCTGCATCGACTACCGGGGCCTCAACTCCATCACCGTCCGGAATAAATACCCTCTACCCCTCCTGAATTCGGCCTTTGAACTGCTGCAGGGCGCCCGGGTCTTCACCAAGCTGGACCTCCGTAACGCCTACCACCTGGTACGGATCCGGGAGGGGGACGAGTGGAAGACCGCCTTCAACACCGCCTTCAACCTAGTGAACGATGTACTGAGGGATTTCCTCAACCGCTTTGTATTTGTCTACCTAGATGACATACTAATATTCTCCCAGAACCAACGGGAACACCAAGACCATGTCTCCCTGGTTCTACAACGCCTACTGGAGAATAAATTGTTTGTCAAAGCCGACAAATGTCTGTTTCATGCCCCCTCAGTCTCGTTCCTAGGTTTTGTGGTGGAGAGGGGCGACATACGGCCGGACCCGGCCAAGATCCAGGCTGTTACGGAGTGGCCCATCCCCACCACTCGTAAGCACCTGCAGCAGTTCCTGGGGTTCGCCAATTTCTACAGGAGGTTCATCCGGAACTACAGCCAGGTAGCCGCACCCCTCACCACCCTCACATCCATTAAGAACCCATTTGCTTGGAATTCCCTGGCAGATCAGGCCTTCACCAAGCTCAAGGCACTTGCTGCCCGGAACCCGATCGCCAATTCGTGGTGGAGGTGGACGCCTCGGACACAGGCGTAGGGGCCATCCTGTCCCAACACTCCCCCCTCAACCACAAGCTCCATCCCTGCGCCTTCTTCTCCCGCCGCCTCTCCCCCACCCAACGCAACTACGGGGTAGGGGATCGGGAGTTGCTAGCCATCAAGCTGGCACTGGAGGAATGGAGACACTGGCTTGAAGGGACCACTCAACCGTTCCTGATCCTGACTGACCACCGCAACCTTCAGTACATCCAGTCAGCTAAAAGACTCAACTCCAGACAGGCCCGTTGGTCGTTATTCTTTGCTAGATTCAACTACTCCATCACCTTAAAACCCGGGTCAAAAAACATCAAACCCGACGCCCTCTCCCGGATCTACTCCTCCCCTGCCGACCTGTCTGTCCCGGAGACCATCGTTCCGGCTTCCTGCGTCGTGGCTGCGGTCCGGTGGCCCATCCAGAAGATCGTGCTGGACGCTCAGGTGACGCATCCCGATCCTCGCCCTAACCCCTCTTCTGCCCTGTTCGTTCCTAACCCTGTCCGCTCCCAGGTCCTGGAGTGGGCTCACTCCTCCCGACTGGCCTGCCACCCCGGAGGCAACCGCACCGTGGAGCTGGTGCGCAGGAGCTTCTGGTGGCCCACCGCCCGGCCTTCGTCCACGCTTGCCCTGTCTGCGCCAGGAGTAAGGCGTCTCACTCCCCCCCTGCTGGTCTCCTCCGTCCCCTTCCCATCCCGGGCCGTCCTTGGAGTCACATCGGGGTCGACTTCGTTACCGGACTACCACCTTCTGCTGGTAACACAGTCATTTTGACCCTGGTAGACCGGTTTTCCAAGGCGGTGCACTTTGTTCCCCTCCCCAAGCTTCCCTCCGCCCTCGAGACGGCCGACCTCCTGGTGCAGCACGTGGTGCGGCTGCATGGGATCCCGGCGGACGTCGTCTCCGACCGGGGCCCCCAGTTTGCCTCCGCTGTCTGGAAGGCATTCTGCACCGCACTCGGCGCCACCGCCAGCCTATCCTCCGGGTTCCACCCGCAGACTAACGGTCAGGCAGAGAGGGCTAACCAGGACCTGGGAGCCGCCTTACGGTGCGTGACGGCCCGCAACCCGGCCTCCTGGTCCCAGCTCCTCCCGTGGGTTGAGTACGCCCACAACACCTTGGTGTGCTCGTCCACAGGGAGGTCCCCCTTTGAGGCTTCCCAGGGCTTCCAACCCCCTCTGTTCCCCGCCCAGGAGGCCGAGGTGGCGGTTCCGTCAGTGGACGCCCACGTCCGACGCTGCCAGCGGGTCTGGAAGGCCACCCGCAACGCCCTCCTCAAAACCTCCTCCCGGAATCGTCGCCTGGCGGATCAGCACCGGTCCGCAGCCCCTCGCTACCGCCCGGGACAGAAGGTTTGGCTATCTACCTCCACCTTCTCCCTCCCCGGCACCTCCCGCAAGCTCCAACCCCGCTTCGTCGGACCCTTCACTGTGCACTCCATTCTTAACCCAGTCACCCTCAAGCTCCGTCTCCCTGCCTCCCTCAAAATTCACCCCACCTTCCATGTCAGTCAGGTCAAGCCAGTGGTCTCCTGCCCTCTCAGCGCTCCCACTCCTGCCCCCCCACCTGTTCGGGACATTGATGGTGCTCCCGCTTTCACAGTCTCCAGCATCCTCGATGTCCGGCGCCGGGGACGAGGCCACCAGTACCTGGTCGACTGGGAAGGGTATGGGCCCGAGGAACGTTCCTGGGTTGCCCCTCGTCTCATCCTGGACCCTACCCTCATCCGGGAATTCCATCACCGCCAGGCCCAGTCGACCAGAGCCTGTGGTCCGCCAGGAGGCGTACCTTGACGGGGGGGTACTGTTACGATCCGCTCCGCTCCCCGTTCCTTCCTTGATGTTTTCCTCTGTTTTCCCCGAACCTAATTGTATCATGTCTGCGTTCATTACCTGATTGGGTCTACATTGCACATTATTACTTGCACCACATCTTAATGACACAACTCACACTTAATTGCCTTCACCGCATTCCTCATGCATTTCCTAATTGTTCAATCAATTCGCTGATCTCGCATGCATTTCCCGCAAGCTGCAGCTTATCAGCTCTAATGACACTAGTTATATTACCGTGCTGTTCCTGTGTTTCCTTGTCAAAGTATTACGGTTTGTCCTAGTCTACGGTCCTTGTCGTGTTACTTGTCTTCCCTCGTACTAGCTTGCTGACCCAAGCTGACCACCCCGGTCCAGAATCGCCACACCTGCTTCCCAGTGTGGATCCTGGCTCTACCTCCGCTTGACTCAGCTACTCTACCCAGGCTACAACCACTCCTGGCCACTTCGCTGGATCTCCAGTGCCAGCTCTCTGCGGGTTCCACAAATTATTGTTTATTGTTTTACTTGATTTCCCGGTGTGGATCCGACCCGGAATTCTAATAAAGAAACCTTCTTTTCTAAGACTGTCTCGTCGTGCATTTGGGCCCGTCCCTGCCAGCACGTCACACATAGGCTGTACACATTACGACTACTACTACTACGACTACTATTGCTACTGCTACTACTACTGCTACTGCTATTACTACTGATGTGAGAGACCTGAAACACCCAATGACCCACTGATGTACATTACATTAGGATGGCAGGTATGCCATCCGCCAAGTTGCGGCTTGGCGGGGCATGCCCCATACCTATACAGCACAGAGAGTTTGGCACTTTTCAGGGTTTCCTACAGAAGTAACCACAATGACCACAGACTCTCAACCCTTAAAAACATTAACTACTGTATGTTCTGACCTCATCTACCCACACAGCATTCAGATACAACTTCACACACCCACACAATAAAGCCCCAAACTTGGGTTATTTTACCGGTTTTTCTCCTTCCTCTTTTGCTTCTTCTTTTTTTTATTCTTCTTCTTTTTCTTCCCATTTTTCCTGCCTCCGTACCCTCAAAGAATAATTCTCCCCATTGGATAACAACATCGCATACCTGTAATCCCAATCTTATCGACCAATAAAAATGCTTCAAACTAATGTGGACACATCACAGAATCACAGACAAAACTGCTATATGGTCTTGTGTTTTCCATGAAGCTACTATGGCCTATTGGTTGGAGTTGCTGCCTCTCTCACAGAGGATTGTGGGTTCAAGCCCAACAGGGCAAGTTTCTTTTCGACAAAACCAATGTGCAACTGCTTTCTTTTAATTTATTAGACTGTTATTTTTACATGTACTACAGCGAAATTATGAAAGTCAGATGACACTTCAGGTAACGTTACGCAGTATGGAAACAAATGTTCCATTTGCCGTATACACTGTCAAATGGCCTATAGCCTATATCACGTGACTGCATCCTAGAAGCTTTGATGTGGTGGTAAGCGTCAAGCCTTACCATGTGAGAGATCTGGGTTCGATCCCCGCCAGGTATTAAAGTGTAATTTTATTTTGGACTAAAACAGTGTGCACATGTTATGGTTTTCTCATACAAGAAAGTTTTCCCCACATTAACTCTATTTACTTTGGCCCTCCAGAGTCAATTCCCACCTTGTTTCTACTAGTTTTATTTAAATGTCAATATCTAAAAAGATATATTCCCTGCACATCCATGGTTTAAAGTTTGAATTGAAGAAAAAGCTGTATCATTCAGAAATTTGTAACAGAATCCATTTATTTCATAATAGTCACATACAGTATATACATAACCATAACATAAGTAGCCTAATGTATTTACATATGTTTTTTTTTAAACCTACAAAAGTGTGCATGTATTTACACAACAACAGCCACATATTTCAGCCCTAAGTGCGATAGGTGGTTGCTGTGGAAATGTCGACTGTACAGGACTTTGGCGAAATGTAACAAGATAAACTTTTCAGGGTTAATCAGAAAACAGCTGTAGCTGAATATACTGGTATCAATCAAGTACTTGGTTTCTTAAACATATTTATACAAGAGATTTTGGAGAAAAAAATTTGGTGTTTTCTAAACCGAAAGTGCATCAGGTACACTATATAGTACAGTAAGCAAAGAAAACGGCGAATGTTCATTTGTACAACATTGAAAAAATATATTGTTTCTATACGTGAACATGATTCTCTTAGCGTGTATAAACTGTGCTTTTTATGCATTTTACAGTCTGTGGCTGTGGCGAGAGGAGGGTTGTAAGTGCTTTGGGCTATTAATAGCACCCTCCTAATTTATTGCACTGCAGTGTAACTGGAGAAGCTGATGTTTTCGCAAGAGGCTACCCTTTTAAAAAATACTGCGTCAAAATTTACGGGGTTTTCTTAAAGCTGTAGTTTATCATTTCAGACAAACATGAATAGTGGAATTGAGACGGATGCGTCTCAACCACTAGGGGTGAAGTTTATAGAGTTAAAAAACGTCTTTTTATTGCAAAGGCAAAGACATGTTTACAATATTAACTGTTCACATGTAGCCTGTTACTTAAACAATTCATTCACTGGACACCATGGCAGTTATGCAGTAGCTAACGTTATGGGAACAGGTATCCCATGGCCATTTGTCAAGCGAAGAAAAACGTTTTAACGCAGAATATCTGGTTAAGATTGCGTTGTTGCATTAATGTAAAAAAATCTATAAATATCGCTGCACATACAGTTACAGTAGGCTACCGGGAAAAACATCCATGCCTAGCGTAGGCCTACCTATGAAAAAAAAACTTGCACTTCAGCTCTGTTCACTTTATGCTTTTCACACATAACACAATGTGACCATACAAATTATGTAGCTACAAGGAAAATTAAGAATTTACGATAATATATTAAGAATTGATGACAGCCTACCTATAACCTGCAAGCCCTTAAGAAATCGAGTATATAAACCATTTATAAAACTGTATTTCCATATTTTACTTATGCAAACTAAACAATAAGGGAACGCTTAATCATCACAGTATAACACCAAGTCAATTAAACCAAACCGGTCATGCTGGATGATGTTGCAGGCAGCATAACTTTCCCCACGGCGTCTCCAGACTCTTTCACGTCTGTCACATGTGCTCAGTGTGAACCTGCTCTCATCTGTGAAGAGAACGGGGCGCCAATGGCGAACCAGCCAATTCTGGTGTTCTCTGGCAAATGCCAATCGAGCTGCACAGTGCAGGGCTGTGAGCACAGGTCCCACTACAGGTTGTCGGGCCCTCATGCCACCTTCATGGAGTCTGTTTGTGACAGAAACATGCACACGAGTAGCCCGCTGGAGGTCATTTTGTAGGGCTCTGGCAGTGCTCCTCCTGTTCCTCCTCGTACAAAGGAGCAGATACCGGTCCTGCCGCTGGGTTGATGCACTTCTATGGCCCTGTCCAGCTCTCCTCGTGTAATGGCCCATCTCCCGGTATCTCTTCCACGCTCTTGAGACTGTGCTGGGAGACACAGCAAACCTTCTTGCGACGGCACGTATGGATGTGCCATCCTGGAGGAGCTGGACTACCTGTGCAACCTGAATGGGCTGCAGGTACCGCCTCATGCTACCAGTAGTGACAAGGGTACTAGCAAAATGCAAAACTAGGGAAAAATCAGTCAGGAAGAATAAAGAGAGAGAAATGGTCTGCGGCCACCACCTGCAAAACCATTTACTTTTTGGGGGTTGTCGCGCTGTTGCCTCCTGTTCATCTGTTGTCACTTTCATTTGCACCAAAGCAGGTGAAATTGATTCACAATCGTTTACGCTTCCTAACTGGACAGATCGATATCCCAGAAGTTTAATTGACTTTGTGTTATACTGTGTTGATTCAGTGTTCCCTTAGTTTCTTTGAGCAGTGTATTTAGGCTGTGTCTTTCTTTCAGCTAGAATGTGTTTGCAAGCCTATTGTGCATGCATGTCTCCATAGGCCTATCAACTTGGTTCATTCATTTACTCGCTTCTTCATGATTCATAGCTCAGGTCGTGCTGTTCATTGTATTTTATTAGACAATAAATACATAGCTCATATACAAACGTTTTTTACTGTAATTGTGCCCATACAGAAAGATCATATATTTAGATGTACGTGGCCACATTCCAAATATATTTAAATTGATGTTTAAATATATTTTCTAAGTATAATTCAAACCTCCATTGATAGAACATATATTATAATATATGGCAAAAATATATTTTTGCCTATAAATCTACTTCAACTGCCATTGTGTCGTTTGTAACTAAAATGGGCATGGGTATGAGGTTGTGTTGGAAACTTTTGGTGAATTCCAAAACATATGTAAATATATTGGAAAATATGTATTTTTAAAATATAAAAGCTCAAATTTATATGACATGTATGTAAATGTATGCTAAAATATATTACATTTTTTACTTTTTCGATCTATGAGATGGTTTCCTGTGTGTGTGCATATTTGTACAGTATGCACCTTTTGGGTAACCTACACCTGATCATCTTGGATAGTTCAATTCCGTTTTAAATTTACCTATGATTTGAATTGTGTGTGTGTGTGTGTGTGTGTGCCAGTTAACACATGCTTTATTTCTGTGTGATATATTTTTTATTTGTGTATGTGTGCGTGTTTACATGTATTTTGTGTTGACCTAAGCAACTTGAGAAGTTCCAGTGAGTGTAATTGTTGTATGAACACACACACACACCTGCCTATAGAATGCAGGAACGGGTATAAAAAGAAATTATCCTAAAGTATACTGTATATCAATACCAACTGACTATTCAATCAGAAAAAAAACATTTAAATATTTTGTTAATATCAATACACAATAAGACCTATGTTAAATTATACTCAGCCTGCACTTTTTACATAATAATAAATACAGTTATCACATTTACATTGCCTAACATAATGCATACGATAGCTTCCAGCGCCACCTTTAGAATTCCACTTACAAAGATTTGACAGCCCTCATCGATCTTTATAAAGCCTTAAGCCTTGTGCACACTAGTGCGTGCTGTGTACATCATGTGACGCAATCAACTGGGCTGGCCGTGCCGTACAGAATATCGTAGCAGGGCGCATACACACTCAACAATGCAGGACAGCCAGCCACACATGTAACGTTAGCTTACTAGCTAACAATAGCCAGCTAGTTAACATTATATACATCCATCATACATGTGACACATTGTCAAAACTTATGTTATAGGTAATGTTAGCTAGCTAGCTATTATTTAATTACACACCCATGTGCTAAAGCTAACAACTTCCGGTTATTCGACACCCGGCAAAACATTACATGTGTGGCTGGCTGTCCTCCATTGTTGAGTGTGTATGCGTCCTACTACGCTATTTTGTCCGGCACGGCCAGCCCAGTTGGCTATGTCACATGACGTACACAGTACGCACTAGTGTGCACAAGGCGTAACGTTACTTACTACATGACAGATGGAAAGGTTTGTAGGCTACATGTCGTTCTGACTCGGCAGCGAAATAATATAAATAGGATTGAGGCTAAAGCCGTAAAGGAATCCTAACGTTACCGATCACAGTTCAAAAGTCAGGCATCACTAGGAGAAGCAGAAGACATAAATATAAATACATAAAAGAACAGCATTGTTCTTGTAAGTTACAGCAGGTTAGGTCATATATATATATATATATTAGCCGTAGGAATATTTATACGTTAGATTAATTAAATCGGACATTCTTAGTTTAGCCATCAATGCTCTCTCCTTGAAAGCTTGACAGTCCACAGTAACGGTTGCTAGGCTATGATTGGACTATCGCCGCTCAGAGGGGGGATTTAGCACGGGTGCGAAATTATTAGAAACAAAAACACATACGTTTTCTTGGTCATTTTGAAATGGCAGTATATGATTGGTGGTTTGGTATCTCGCGTGTATTCCTTGCTTATTCAACAACCCTCGCGCCTTAATGTTACCCTAGAAAACCGTTAATTGGTGGCGACAGACAAGACTTTGATAGCTGCTCCGTGGTGTTTTTTTAGTTAGTAATAAAAAATGCCTTCGTGAAATGTAGGGATTTTAGCATTGAGGAGTACGCGGACAGGAGAGACTACCACCATGACGGCATTTTTTTTCACCACTTTGAAATTATTTAATGCAACTTGGCCCTGTTTTTTTTCATCTTTGAATAGCATTGCTTTGGAATAGAGCTAGTTTATTTAGTGTGAGCTATGATAGGCAATATTGTTAGTTGTAACTTGGCCATATTTTGATATCAATACTTTTAAAGGCAAGCCTAGTTTTTGCAAGTTGGAATTAAGAACATAGACAGTGCTTTGTAGGCTATGCATGAGTAACTTGGCATTCTTTACGTTGAAAACGTTTTTTTTGAGATTACATTTACAATACATTGCATTCACCGAGCAGAGGCTCTTATATCCAGAGTGACGTGCAGTAGTGGAGAACATAAGTGTTACTTTCAGGAATACACGAATGCGGTATCCCCAAGGCACAGAGTGTAACGTCTGGACTCAGAAAACCCAACCGCAGACAGGATAAGGCAAGAACGTGGTTTATTTCCAGTCAGGGATCAAAAGCCAGGTAATCAGAATTTGAGACAGTACAAAAACAAAAGGCAAGAGAGTAGTCAAGAATCCAAAAATCGAAAAACCTGGAAATCACAGGTAACGGTACAAAAACGAAAGGCAAAGTAAAAAAATAAGCAAAACGTCGATAATCAATAAAACAACAAAGGCAAACAAACAGAATCAAAAGGCGAAATCAAAGTCGTACAGAAGGGGGTCTCAGGTGTCTCAATAGATCTCTGGCTTTACTAAATCACAGGCTCAGGAAATATGATCAACATTCTGACGGAGAGGAAACAGAATTGTGGGTCTTATATACACAAAGGAAAGGGAGGGGTAACAACCGACGTGAGGTAAACATATTAGGTAAACAATAATTCAATCACGAGAACATAACGAAAACATGGAAGGTACTAGGAAACATGCATAACAAACAACGGGCTCGAATAGGAGCGGAGTGTGCTCAGTAATCACGAGAGGTGAAGTCTACGTACAGAACAGCTGGAGCGAATTACAGAGATAGCTCAGGAGCAGTTAGAAATGCGAGTAACAAAGAAAAAGCGGAGAAGCTGGTTAAATGTTAGTATCTAACTATAAGACAGATAGTTCGTTAGTTGTTAGTATACATCTATGTTAATTGGTTTAGTAAAGTGCACATAACTAATAAAGCACCCGAGTGATTGTTAGCGCAAGTTAGTAAAATATACAATTATACACGGGAAGGAAATCAGGAAGTAGCAGAAAACGAAACTTCGGAAATACAGCGTTAACCCACGAAAACTCCCGAAGTCACCCGAATAGTGCATGCACGAGACTGGGTAAACAAACACACAGATGAGACTCGGACAACCCACGAACAGAGGGGAATGCAATGATGAAATGACAACTAATAATCCAGAATATCAAATAATAATATAAACAGATGTACAGAACATAACACAGAGGCCCGCGATCAATAAGTGTAATGCAAATCTAACAAACAACAACTTGTATTGTAACAAAGAAGACACGACTAGACAGATAACCTACATTTACACAGCTATACCTATTACAGTATCCAAGTGAAAATCCAGAGAGAGATATCCAAGTGATATCCAAGTGAAAATCCATAAAGGATATCTAAAGGGCATCAGAAGCCATGATGATGTATCCTGGAGCATAAAAAGATAAAGAGTTAAACAAAATGTCTCTTTCTCCAAATCCAAATCCAAATCCAAAAATGGCAGGAAATACTTAATACAGCAAATATTGTTAATAATCATAATAATATTAATAAAGATGATAAAAATTATGATAATAATGATTGTTACTATTATTACAGAAATATTGAAAATGTGACTAAATAAATTTATGAAATAATAAATGTTTTTTGTCACTCAGTGTCCCTCATGTTATGGCAGGTTGATGTATTTCACTGAAATTGAGGCTGTTGGCCCTTCACCTAACAGGATTTGCATTTCTTCATCCTTTGTCAGGAGAGGAAAGATCTTTCTAAGTTGAGAATTTTTTTTGAAATATAGTTTTTTTATATTTTAATATTTTTCAGAATAAAGGAGAAAGTGCATCTCTGTCTCCAACTCTCCTGCCTCTCTCTCTCTCTCCTTGTCTAATTGTTTGTTTAGTATTGTTTTAGTGCTTTGCGCTTTTATTTTGACATTCAAAAGAGGATCTGGTGAACATGCCAAAAAAAAACTATATTTTGTGCATTCTGATTGAGTGGTCTTTGCCTGAGTGAATTTATGATTCATGTGCTTCCTGATGTACAATTTGTTTTGGCAAACAGGGCAGTTCCCAGCTTGACACCAAGTTTATTTATTCAAAACGTGGATGCAACCACCCTTTTGTTTCTGTCTGAACTGCACATCTTTTAGTTTATTTTTTCAAGTCACAGGATGTTTTTCATCTGAAAGTATTGATAGAAATGCAAAAAGGTTTCAGAGGCGGCGTTCTTTAAATTGTTGTGTTTTTCTCAGTTGTCATGACTGCTAGATAACATTTTTTGATCTTTTTTTTCCTTCATATATTTGATTTCAAAGTCTGTTTTTTGAAGTCTGTTAGACAATGTTAGACAACCAGTTTTTTTTGTCAAAACAATAAAAACTTAGGTAAAGTATTAAAAGGTTGCAGAGTGGAGTCGTCTGGCCAGTGTGTAAGGATGGAGTGCACCAGGGCCTAGACCAGGAGCTGAGTAGGCTAGGTGGTGAAAACGGGGCGGATTCGATGTTGCAGAGGGAGTGTTGGCCCGGCACACCAACACTATGTTCACAGTGAAGGTCTCGGTGGCTGACTAGCAGTTTACGAGGGTTACAGCATGATGTGTGAATTGGACTCTGTTACTCACTGATACAATATTCAAGCTTTACTAATACAATGGGTACACTTACAATTATATAATTGAGAAAATAGAATTACTCACTAAAATGTATGCAGCACCTATTCCATTTCCTGTATTGCTTCTCAAAAGCTTCCGGATTGGAGAATGTTTTCATGTTCATTTTAATATGTCTTTTCTTTCTTTAGAGTCTTGTAGGGCTGATTACCTCTGGAGGCTTTGCATTACCTCTGGAGGCCTTTAATATACTTGTTTCCTTATAAGATTAGATAACAATTTGGTATTATTCGGCATAAATGAAGTTGTCCTCCTATAAGATGACGGGGGTGGAGGTGGGTTTAAAATGTAATAAAATGATCTTATTCACTAATATACTGATTAGCCTATATGCTTTAGCTTTATATGAAATCTCAAATCTCAAAAGAATGTTCATGAATTAAACATTTTATTTTAGAAAATGCCCTGTGTGAGGTTGTGGTTGTGTAGAAATGCAATAAATTTGTTTTAAAAGGCTCAAATCCCCCCCCCCCCCCCTTGTTCTCCACCAACATCTCTTCATGCCCCCCCAATCAAAGCAGTCTAGAAACGGCCCTGAATTGGTTTGACTTAAACTAACAACAACAAAAAACTAAACCTTGGGTTTTGTATGAGCCATTTTCTATTCCTATATCAGCGGTTCCCAAACAAGGAATCAAACATGTTTACATACAGACATCACATTGAATATTGGGAATTACAGTTCTTCAAAGATGTTACCAGAGACATCAAAAATAAATTAAACAGATCTGCTTGGTTTTTTTATGTTATATTTTGAAAAAGCCAAAAACTGCATGATGGCTAACTCACAAGCTAAATTCATGAGTAATCATATACTGCAGCCTATGCACTGATCTGAACAGACCTAGCTAGCTAGCTATATAGCTATGCAGTATATAGCTGGGTAGCTCACCAAGATACTGGCAATACAAGACAACTGGGACACGGCAGACGGAATATAGCCATCCACACAAATAAAGGAGAGATGAAAAAGCTAGAAAATTATACATCAAAATGCATAAAAATGTAATTAATTATTTATAACTACAAATTTTAAGGTGCTGGAAATTTGTGGCATTATATTTGCTATCACTGATAGTTTGACCTAAAATGTGTGCATGGGGCAGAATAGACATATCTTGGATGGTAAGGTCATTATAGTTACAGTCAGTTAGACATTTCTGTGGATCGTCCTGTCACTCATATGTCTGGCACATGCTAATTTGTAGCTGCCGGGTGTTTGTTGTTAATTTAAGGCATTGGAGATAAAATTTTATATTTCTGCATAAGTGTCTATTCATTTTTAACTCTTTGTATTATTCTATATTATTTATTTATGTGTTATATGACACTATATCAAGCCGGAAAGTCTGCACACCCCTTTCACCTTCTCCACATTTTATTATGTTACAGACATATTCTACAATTGATTGAGTTCATTTTTTGTCTCAAATTTCTGCACATCCTATGATATGACACCCAAAAGTGAGCTGAGGCGCATTTTGTTTCCACTGATACTGCTTGAGATGTTTCTACAACTTAATTGGAGTCCACCTGTGATAAGTTCAATTGATTGGACATGATTGGGGATTGCCAACACCTGCCTATATAAGGTCCCACAGTTGACAGTGCATGTCAGAGCAAACTCCAAGCCATGGGGTCAAAGGAATTATCTGCAGACCCTTGTGTCAAGGCATAGATCTGGAGAAGGGTACGAAAAAATCTCTGCAGCTTTACAGGTCCCAAAGAGCACAGTGGCCACCATCATTCGTAAATGGAAGAAGTTTGGAACCACTAATCTTCCTAGACCTGGCCGCCCGGCCAAACTGAGCAATCAGGAAAGACGGGCCTTGGCCAGGGAGGTGAGCAGGAACCCGAGGGTCACTCTGACAGAGCTCCAGCGTATCCTTGTGGAGATGGGAGAACCTTTCAGAAGATCAACCATCCAGGCAGCACTCCACCAATCAGGCCTTTATGGTAGAGTGGCCAGACGGAAGCCCCTCCTTAGTAAAAGGCACATCACAGCCCGCTTGGAGTTTGCCAAAAGGCACCTAGAAGACTCTCAAACCATGAGAATCAAGATTCTCTGGTCTGATGAAACCAAAATTAAACTTTTTGGCCTGAATACCAAGCGTCATGTCTGGAGGAAACCAGGCACCGCTCATCACCTGGCTAATACCATCCCTACAGTGAAGCATGGCGGTGGCAGCATCATGATGTGGGGATGTTTTTCAGCAGTGGGAACGGGGCAACTAGTCCTGATAGAGGGAAAGATGAATGCAGCTAAGTACACCGAGATCCTTGAAGAAAACCTGCTCCAGAGCGCTCTGGACCTCAGACTAGGGCGAAGGTTTACCTTCCAACATGACAACGACCCGAAGCACACAGCCAAGAGAACAAAGGAGTGGCTTCGGAGAAAGTCTGTGCATGTCCTTGAGTGGCCCAGCCAGAGCCCAGACCTGAATCCAATTGAACATCTGTGGAATGAGCTGAAAATGGCTGTGTACCGACGCTCCCCATCCAACCTGATGGAGCTTGCAAGGATATGCCAAGAGGAATGGGTAAAAATGTCCAGAAACAAGTGTGCCAAGCTAGTAGCTTCTTTTCCAAGACGCCTTGAAGCTGTAATCGCTGCCAAAGGTGCAGCAACCAAGTATTAGGCTAAGGGTGTGTACAGATATGTAACCCCTAAATAACCTATTTTTGTCAGTAAAATAAAATTGCATATTTTCTAAAAACCTGTTTTCACTTTGTCATTATTGGCTATTGTGTGTAGATGTTTGAGGCAAAAAATGAACTCAATCTATTGTAGTATAAGTCTGTAACGTAATAAAACGTGGAGAAGGTGAAAGGGGTGTGCAGACTTTCCAGCTTGACTGTATATAACTAGTTAAACTCATTTGTAGTACATTTTCCAATACTAAAATATTTACAATATCAAATTCCCTTCTGTCGTTTTGATTCTCCCACTGGCCTGTACTCACCCAAAAGTGAAATAAAATACTGAAAACATTTACAGCTGGCAAAAACAGACATGCTCGTGCACATAGCTAAAGCATGCGAGCAATCAATATTATGATTCATATTATTTGGACTATCTCTATCTGATTTTTTCCGCCTCCGTTCCGGTGTTTGCTTCTCGCCCGACAATTATTTCCCACACCTGTGCTGTGTTTCCGCTGGCTATAAATTTCTCACTTTTGTAATTTTTTTTTGTCACTTTTGATACTGTCATTTGTTATGTTGACTACGAAGTCGGTAAAGGTTTCGAAATTTCGGTCACTGCATTCTTGGTTTGTCAGAACGCAGCAAATCCGGTTAGAGATTTAGCAATTATAGGGTTAGATAGGTTCTTTCTTTTTCTACCTATCAGTTTCTCCTCCTTTGTTTTGGCTGCCTGGTATCATGTGGTTTTAAACTCTTTTTCACTACAGTTTAAAGATACAGGTTTGCATTTTATTTCTTTCCTTTTCCCGTTTTCTTCGGGTCTTAATTTTTTTGTTCTATTTACCTGTTGTCTACGCCTACTAGTTAGTGCATGAGGTTTCTTTTTTGTTGGTTTATTATTCTCGCTGTTTATTTGAGATTCACCTCCTTTTGAGGTTGTTTATGATTTTGGCTCTTGCCAGGGAGGTTTTGTCCCCAACTCCTTCTCCTGCGGTTAGTTTCCGTTTCTGTGGCGAGTCTGTATTAGACTCGCTTTCTGATTCCCTGTCAGTCGCATTTGGTTCTCCAAACCTCCACTCCAATCATTACAAATAATCTTTCACATTAGGGTTTAACACCAGCACGGGTTCCCGGTAATTCCAGACCAAACTATTTCCCAGAAATATAATTTAATAATAACGGAAAAACAGGAAAATGTTTTCCATTAGCTTACGCCAGGGCTGTTATTTTACAAAATATATGCGGTTTAATTTTGTTACAAAACCTGCAGCAGCTAATAATAAGATACCAGAACATGGCTTCCCTCTCAGCTTAGAAAATGCCAAATTAGCCTGCTTGTTTAATGAATTTTGTTTGATCATACAATGAAGCATTGTCAAACAGCAATTCCATGAGAATTTCAAGAGCTATAAGATTCTTGGAAGAAATGATGATGTCTCTGTGCAGAAAGGTCAGTGAGTAATAATTTCTAATCACGAAACAAAATTTAGAAAAACATTTAATTAGAATTATACTAAAGCTGTTTGTTTTCGTTGACTAAAACTAGACTAAAACTAACAATATTCAAATTAATAAAATGGGACTAAAACTAAAATGCTATTTAGTCAGAAAACTATTACTAGAACTAGGCCTAAATCTAAATTTGTTGTCAAAATGAACACTGTTGAAAGTAATGTCATGCGTATTTGGCTGTGGGGAAATGGCAGTATAATACTGCAATACAACCTAGAATATAAGAAAAATAGAAACAGTCATTATCCATCCATCCATTATCTAACCCGTTTATTCATGGTCAGGGTCGCAGGGGGGCTGGAGCCTATCCGAGCATGGATTGGGGCGAGAGGCAGGAATAATCCCTGGACAGGTCACTAATTATCATCGCAGGGCACACACACCATTCACTGACACACTCATACCTATGGCCAATTTAGAGTGTAAAATTAGCCTAACCTGCATGTCTTTGGAATGAAAAACCGGAGTACCCGGAGGAAACCCAGGCGGACATGGGGAGAACATGGAAACTCCGCAGAGAAAGGTCCTCGACCAGGATTCAACCTCGGTACCTTCTTGCTGTGAAGCGACAGTGCTAAACTCTGCACCGCCGTGCAGCCTGAAGCACTCATTATCTGCACTGCATGTACTGTTGCAGAGAAATTGGTTACATTTTCATCCACTCTGCATGTCATTTTGAACCAGTATTGCGTGTATTCCAGCCTTTACGCTTTTATGGTAATGGTATATTGCACTCAAAAATTCTGCATCTGAGAGACAAAGGAAATGTTAAATAAATGTTAAAATTAGGTTTGTTGAAACATACATGTTGGGCAAAAACAATGGAGTTCCTGGAAATATGCAGATTTAGCATTTTACAGTCCTCGGGCATTATAGAGCGATGCACTTGTCAGATCGCACAATCCTTTTGTTCAGCTGGGCGTGTGATGCAAGTTTTGCCCTGTCCTTTTCCTGTCTGCAGGCCCACCCACTCCAGCATATATGTCACATCACTGTATCATTTTCTGTGTGTGTGTGTGTGTGTGTTTTTATTCATTGCCATGGTGAAGCATGCCTCAGTTTCTCCCTCCATGTGCTGGCTATATATAGAGAGTGAATAAGAAGATGTTAAAAGGATAAAGCGCATTGTCGCCACAGTTTATGCATGCAAATGCAGTCTTATATAGTTCTTCAGTTCCCAAATTCTTTTGATGTAAATCTTCATCCACTCTCCATGGTCAGAAGTCTTAAAAGAGGTCAGCATGAGTGGTTTTAGAATATTTTTATATATAATGTTCATGAATACATAATGTGCATGATTTATTTTGACGTATGCAAAGAACACATTCCCTGTTACGTGAACGGATCGGAACCAATTGCAGACACCAGAGTAACGAAAGCTTTATTCGAGGTCAGACAGAAATGGGTCATGGTCCAGCAATCAGTGCAATGCAGGGCAGGCAGAAACATAGTCAAATCCAGGCAGGGGTCAAAGTACAGTGAACGGGGCAATGCAGGATGAGCAAAAGCGAAGTCCAGGAACAGGCAGGGGTCAGAACCAGGAAATCCGTCAGAGCAGGGGATCAGGAGGGCGAAGGGCAGGAGCAGGGCTTGGATGAGGAAGTGCAGGAGGGCTGGACAGGCAGGGCTGGGAGCAGTCTGGACAATCAAAGGAGCAGTCTGGACAATCAAATGTTGTAAAAACTTAACATGAGCGCAAGGCACAAGACAATCTGGCACAGAACAAAGAAACAGGAGAGACTATATGCCAGATTACTGACGAGACAACAAGAAACAGGTGAGACGAGAACACATGAGGAAACACAATTCAGGTGCGGGGAAGTGGAGACACAAAATGGCGGGAGAAAGGGAAAACACGGAACGAAATACACATAGAAACGGGAAACCGTGGCAATTCCCTAATTATTTATATGATATTTCCTAGTTTGGACAGATGCCAATGTTGGACATTGGCATCTCAAAACCCCACAAAGATTTATAAATTATCTGAGAAGATAAGCCAATTTGAACTAAAAACTGTTTTTCATAATGACAGACTGCATAGACCTGACATGACAATATATACATGAATACATATACGTACAGTTCAGTCCATAAGTATTTTGACAGGGACACAATTGATGTTGTTTTGGCTCTGTACTCCAGCAAATTGAATTTGAAATGAAACAATGAATATGAGGTTAACGAGCAGATTATCATCCTAAATTTGAGGGTTTTTACCATATCGGGTGAACCATGTAGCAATTATAGCCATTTTTACACATAGCACCCCTCCCCCCCCCCCCAATTTACCTTTGGACACATTATCATAAACTTAAATAGTCGTCATATTTAATATTTGGTTGCATATCCGTAAGAGAGGGGGTGCAGAGGATCAACAGGGGTTCCTTTAAGTTCTCCACAGAAGTGGAGAGCCCACTAAAAAGGGCATAGGAGAACTAAAAAAGAAGGGCAGGTGTTTACATCCAAAACCTCCAGCCGAGACGGACCGGCAACCTGAAAAACCATGACAATATAATTTGCATGCCATGACTTCCTGATGTCTATGACCCAACAACATCAAAAGACTTTTATTCATTAATTACCTTTGGTCCCCCTAACATATGTGTAAAAAGGCTATAATTGCTACACAGTCTTCACCCGATGTGGATGTAAACACCCTCAAAATAAAGCAGACATTCTGCTCTTTAACCTCATATTCATTGTTACATTTCAAATTCAATATGCTGGAGTACAGAGCCAACACAACAGAAAATGTGTCACTGTTCAAATACTTACAGACTGCACTGTATATACATGTATATGAGTACTAAATATGAGGACTTGGTAACACTTTACATTAAGCACCTATAATGAGTACTTAAATTGTAACTAATTCGGTAACAAGCGGTTATTACTGAGTAACTCCAGCAAAGTTAACATGGAACAACAATAAGCGGTATACTTAATTACACATGCGAATATTTAAAAATATTGAAATTACATTCATGATACACAACAAATAAACCTTGCCTGTTAATTTCACAACATGTCTTTATGACACGGAATGATTTAGTTTCAGCAGGAGAGATGGCAGGGCTGGCCTTGTTTCACATGTGTAATTAAGAATACCACTAACTACTTTTACATATTACCTACATTGGAGTTACTCAGTAACTACACAGGTATAGGTGCAACTTAATGTAAAGTGTTACCTGTTACCTATATTTATTCTATTTTTATGTTTTTTGGGAGGAGGGGTGTTGGGGTGTGGGATAGTTTGCATCAAAAATGCATCAACTTGGGTGCACAAGATGGATAATTAAAGGCTTCTCAGAAAGGGTGTTTTTAAGATTAGCGGACTGACTTTAAAGGCTGAGCTCTTAATGAACACAGTTCCAGAGACAGCCTTAATGATTCTTTCAATTGACCAAAGCCTTTTAGTGTGCATTCATTCACTCGATTTCTCTCATCACAAATGCACAGGTAAGCATCGCATCTCACATTAATATTAATAGTACCAACTCCCTGTCACTGTAAATAAAACATTATCACAGGGTTAGGGGTTTTACTTCCTTTGTTCTCATCAGCTTTTAGATGCTGAAGATTTAACAAGCTAATGAATATGGTTAATGTCGGTGGCCACGGATTCAATAATTAATCTGTTAAGGTGTAAGATGACAAATATGTGATTAGAGTGTTCTTAACTGAACATTCCAATGCTGATGCAACAATCATTTCTGGTAATAGAGGCCTGTCACCTACGTCACAATTTGGCCAGACACGCCCACTTTTTACTCCAACAACCATACTGGAAGACCAAATGCCGGTGTTCCATAACGTTATGCAAACCAAACTAATAGGCTATCACATTTAATCGGGAGGTTGCTTAATTTCCCTTTATTGCCATCATCGGAATTTGCTTTACGCAATGCTTACAGGTAGCTCAGCAATATACAAAATATACAGTGCACAACATAACGAAACAATTTCTCAGTTTGGCGGTGTACAGAGACCGCGGCACTGCATGTATGGAGGAAATTCGTGGATGTGGAGTTTGTGCGTTGGACTGCTTGGTGACACTGGACATCTCGGGACAGCGGGGGCCATTTTTAATCATGGCTGTATTGCACTTTCATTCACTTGATTGATGTAATGATTCTGTTGGATATCTTTGTTTGATATGTTTGTTTGTGTGTTGTGGGTCCCACTGTCTATGTCTTTTTTGTTGTTGCTGGGGCTACAACTGAAGTTCCCTGGCGGGAAATAAAAGTTATTATATTCTATTCTAATAATACCAACATAAACAAATATTATAAGGAGTATCGCGGGGGTATACGTACGAAGTAAGATTAATTACAGAGTAAACCCCGGAACCCTCCCAAATCTGGAACATGCATGGGCTGAAGTAGAAAGAGCTGTTCTGTGTTTTATTGAGTGATCCAGCTAGTACTAACTCAGTAATCCTGCTTTGTAGTATACCACCTTGGTAAGTAAAGTGCTTGTGCAGTTAATATGGGAGCAAAGCGATACGTTACATGTTAGGTAGGCTACAGTAGCCTACTTCAGCAATAAAACATTTTAGCTCGATGGATAGAATATAATAACTTTTTTTCCCGATAGGGAACTTCAGTTGTAGACACCATAAAAGGCAAATCAGTTCTACACATAAAGTACATTTACCGTTACTTTAATTATTACTTTCAAATACATTGTTATTTGGTGCTTACTATCGTAACGTTACATTTTATTTTCGCCCTCTTCTGGATTCTCTCATATTGCTCGAACCCTGCCTGGCCAGCACAGGTAGCTAATGTTTACAGTTTATCCAATCTATTTGTGAGACATCGTACAACGTAGCACCCCTAGCAATGTAATAATAGTTCAAATGAACACTGTTTTGATGTTCACAATATGCTTGACGTATCGCATTTGTTACGTTCTCCGTAGTGGTAGAGGTAAGGACCCAAACGCAGACCACAGGATAAGGCACAAGAGTTCTTTATTCCGTTCAGGGGTCAAGCCAGGTGATCAGAGGTAGGTAGGTACAAAACAAACGACAGGCGATAGGGCAATGAGGGACAATCCAGGAAGTCGACAAACCAGGGAATCAGATTTCAGGCAGTGCAAAAGGATCAGGCAGGAGAATAGTCGGTATACGAACGTGGTCAAAGTCGAACGGCAAACTGGGCAGACAAGGGCAAGGCAAAAGAATAGTAGTAACAAAAGGGTATCGTTGAGGCAGAAACAGATCACTGGCATAAACACAGGTAGCAGGCACAGGAAAAGTAAAACGACAATCCGACACAGACTGGAAGTAACAAAGGGCTTAAATGCACAAGTAACTAATGACACAAGAGGAATCAGGTGTGTGAGGGGCGGGGTTCCAAACGAGAGACAATGAAATACATCTGGGAAACAATTAAACAACCACAGAGACAACTAGGGAAAACGCGGACTGGATTCCAAACATACACAATGACAGATGACCTGGAGTTTCAGGAAATCGTGCATAGAGTAAGATGACAGGAAGAGGAGATCAGATGCAGCTGAGAATGATTAGCAGAGAAAGAACAGCATGAAAAATGTGCGCTCTAATATGTTAGTGAGATTAGTAACTATACACACACCCCTGCCATTAGTATGATTAGTAAGTATATACAAATTAGTCTGTTAGTGGAGTTAGTAGATCTAATCTTATCGTTAGTCTGTTAGTGGTAATTAGTAAATCTAAGTATACAGAGATAGGTGTGAAGCAAGAGGGAACCCGAACACCAATGAGATCACCCGAATGGTACAGAGACGTAAACAGGGAGTGACAGATCAGAAGTAAACAAGCAGACAAAGGACAACTAGGAAAAACCGGAAAATATACAAGCCAGAATACAAACTAAGAATAAACAATACATACAAAATAAAGATACAAATAACAGGCATTACTCAGATCCTTACAGTACCCCCCCCTCAAGGGACGGCTTCCAGACGTCCCCAGCAGTAACATACACAAAGCAGGGTGGGTGGTGGGGAACCGGAGGAGGGATAATGGGGTAGCAGGTACTTAGTTCAGGAGGGTGAAAAGGGCTTGGGGAGAAATGTCCGGAGTGCTGAGCAGGGTGGGTGGAGGGGGACCGGAGGAGGGATAATGGGACAGCAGGTAATGAAGAAATGTTCAAAGTTAGTAATGTCCGAAAAACAGAGCAGGGTGGGTGGAGGGGGTCCGGAGGAGGGGAACAAGGACGGCGGTGCAGACAGGCCCGCTCAGGAGGACGACGGCGCAGACAGGACCACTTAGGACAGTGGCGCAGACAGGACCGCTCAGGCGGACGACGGCGCAGACAGGACTGCTCAGGAGGACGATGGTGCAGACAGGACCGCTCAGGCGGACGGCGGCGCAGACAGGACCGCTCAGGAGGACGATGGTGCAGACAGGACCGCTCAGGAGGACGGCGGTGCAGACAGGACCGCTCAGGAGGACGACGGCGCAGACAGGACCACTTAGGACAGTGGCGCAGACAGGACCGCTCAGGCGGACGGCGGCGCAGACAGGACCGCTCAGGAGGACGATGGTGCAGACAGGACCGCTGAGGAGGACGGCGGTGCAGACAGGACCGCTCAGGAGGACGACGGTGCAGATAGGACCGCTCAGGAGGACGACGGTGCAGACAGGACCGCTCAGGACGACGACGGCGCCGACAGGACCGCTCAGGAGGACGGTGGCGCAGACAGGACCGTTCAGGCGGACGGCGGCGCAGACAGGACCGCTCAGGAGGATGACGGTGCAGACAGGACCACTCAGGACGGTGGCGCAGACAGGACAGACTGCGATGGCTACATCGCTCAGGAGACCGGCTCAGGGAGCCGGCTGCGACGGCTGCATCGCTCAGGAGGCCGGCGGCGACGGCTGCATCGCTCAGGAGGCCGGCGGCGACGGAACAGGGGAGCTGGGACGGGACGGAACAGGGGAGCTGGGACGGGACGGAACAGGGGAGCTGGGACGGGACGGAACAGGGGAGCTGGGACGGGACGGAACAGGGGAGCTGGGACGGGACGGAACAGAGGAGCTGGGACGGGACGGAACAGGGGAGCTGGGACGGGACGGAACAGGGGAGCTGGGACGGGACGGAACAGGGGAGCTGGGACGGGACGGAACAGGTGAGCTGGGACGGGACGGGACAGGGGAGCTGGGACGGGACGGAACAGGGGAGCTGGGACGGGACGGAACAGGGGAGCTGGGACGGGACGGAACAGGGGAGCTGGGACGGGACGGGACAGCGGAGCTGGGACGGGACGGGACAGGGGAGCTGGGACGGGACGGAACAGGGGAGCTTGGACGGGACGGAACAGGGGAGCTGGGACGGGACGGAACAGGGGAGCTGGGACGGGACGGAACAGGGGAGCTGGGACGGGACGGAACAGGGGAGCTGGGACGGGACGGAACAGGGGAGCTGGGTGGAGGAGTCCGGAGTGATGGGTTGTGGTCGGCATGACGGCGGGCAAACTCCGGATTCTGCCCCCAGATCCCCATGAGGTAGTCTTCATAGGGATCCGGGCCGAAGGGATCGATCTCCCAGGCCATCAGAAACCGGAGATCCCGGGTCACGGCCTTGATGCACGTCTGTTGCCGGCCACTCATGGCTCCTTGCCGCAGGAGCGCGATGTGCAGGTGGGTTGGGTCCGCTGGGTCCAAGAATGGTCGGATTGTACTGTTACGTTCTCCGTAGTGGTAGAGGTAAGGACCCAAACGCAGACCACAGGATAAGGCACAAGAGTTCTTTATTCCGTTCAGGGGTCAAGCCAGGTGATCAGAGGTAGGTAGGTACAAAACAAACGACAGGCGATAGGGCAATGAGGGACAATCCAGGAAGTCGACAAACCAGGGAATCAGATTTCAGGCAGTGCAAAAGGATCAGGCAGGAGAATAGTCGGTATACGAACGTGGTCAAAGTCGAACGGCAAACTGGGCAGACAAGGGCAAGGCAAAAGAATAGTAGTAACAAAAGGGTATCGTTGAGGCAGAAACAGATCACTGGCATAAACACAGGTAGCAGGCACAGGAAAAGTAAAACGACAATCCGACACAGACTGGAAGTAACAAAGGGCTTAAATGCACAAGTAACTAATGACACAAGAGGAATCAGGTGTGTGAGGGGCGGGGTTCCAAACGAGAGACAATGAAATACATCTGGGAAACAATTAAACAACCACAGAGACAACTAGGGAAAACGCGGACTGGATTCCAAACATACACAATGACAGATGACCTGGAGTTTCAGGAAATCGTGCATAGAGTAAGATGACAGGAAGAGGAGATCAGATGCAGCTGAGAATGATTAGCAGAGAAAGAACAGCATGAAAAATGTGCGCTCTAATATGTTAGTGAGATTAGTAACTATACACACACCCCTGCCATTAGTATGATTAGTAAGTATATACAAATTAGTCTGTTAGTGGAGTTAGTAGATCTAATCTTATCGTTAGTCTGTTAGTGGTAATTAGTAAATCTAAGTGCACAGAGATAGGTGTGAAGCAAGAGGGAACCCGAACACCAATGAGATCACCCGAATGGTACAGAGACGTAAACAGGGAGTGACAGATCAGAAGTAAACAAGCAGACAAAGGACAACTAGGAAAAACCGGAAAATATACAAGCCAGAATACAAACTAAGAATAAACAATACATACAAAATAAAGATACAAATAACAGGCATTACTCAGATCCTTACAGCATTAGGTTAACATTAATGTTTCGCAGGCGTAGCAGTCGTTCACACAAATGATATAGCTACTAACGTTAGCTAAACCAAGCGATTAATTCACTTTTAACTTTCTAACATTAAGATAATGCACATAGATGTACATTAGGCCAGCTAGTTATGTATATATTAACTGGCTAACTTTATAATTTGTTCATAAAGCGTAATTTACCATTAATGATCCGAGCCTATGCTGTCTAAACCCTGCTCACTCCTCACTGCTTTCAACCACCAGTCTCTTTCGGTCGTAAAATTGAGTTCGTTCACCCTGCCTGGTGGTTTAGCTACTATGGTGAGTCCTCAAATTATCATGTAAAAGGACATTTTCGCCTTTTCCCAGTTTTATTCGCACATCAGTACGCAGTGCAGAAGTTCGTCATTGTAGGACAGCAATCATAGTAGCGTTAGAATGAAACTCGTTTCATGGAGTAGCGAACACTACGAGTTCAGTGGTAACGTTAAGCGTCTCTGTTAGGGTTGGTCCGCCAACATGGCGGCGCGTCCCTGTAACCATTGGTAACGACAGTTCTAGTTCTATGTGACAGGCCTCCATTGAAAGCAATGGAGTTCTAGAACACTGACTTAGAATTTTGTATTTTTTTAAAAATCCAGAAAAACGTACTCTTCAAAGGGTTAAATGACACTGGGTTGGGGTTGTTTCTGTTTCAGGTGTATGATCTTGGAGCAGATGGGAGAGGAATGAGAATTTAGAAAAAACATTCCAAAACAGCCTACCCTTCAAAGGGTTAAACATGATGATGTTCCTGTTGCATAAAGCACATAGATTATTCACTGTCCAAATCGATATCCTGTTTGTGGTATGGCTTTCCGTTCTCCGCACTCCACCCTGTCAGACTTATATCTCTCCCTACACCTCTCCACAATCCTCAGCTGCTATCTCGTTCAGTTATTCCTGGTTCACATAACCATGGTATCAGAGTCTGTTAAATAGGAGACTGGTATCTCAGCTTCCCCAGCCAAAGTGCCTATCACCGCCCTCACAGTGCGGCCACCAGAATCAGGCTCAACTGATTAGAGCAAAAGGAGTTTTCTCATCAAAATGGCTGTAAAACCAGAAACGATCTCAAAGGACCGACTCCACCCTATCATTTATTAGTTATTCTGTAAATTTCCATTGTGGTTAACCAGTGAGTGTGTATTCTCCTTTTTCCTGCCTCAAATGAGTCACAGCACTGTTGTCTGAACAGTGCACGATAACATCCGCTGCAGACTCTTTGTAAGAAACAAGCAGCCAGCTCCTGCATTGCTTTAAACCAGGAGACCTCAATCTCATCCAGAAAGAGCTGGTGTAGGTGCAGGCTTTTGTTCAATTTTGCATATTCATTCAGGATAACCCGCATTTTTTTATTTGAATACACAGTCCTCTTTGTACCTCTTTAGTTGATCTTTGACAATTCTTTTGCAGGTGCTAACAGTTTTACATGTGATTTTGTACACGCAAACCTTAATAAATCAACCCTCATATGGTCATTCACGAGATGGATATTAGGGAATAGGGAGTAGAGAGCCATTTTGAACATGGCCAGCAGGAATCTTCAATCTTATCCAGAAAGCACCAGTGTGGGTGCAGGCTTTTGTGCCAACCCAACGGTAACACACCTGATTCTACTCATCAAGGTCCTTAGCAAACACTCTCATGGTTGATTAGTAGAATCAGGCGTGTAACTGCTGGGTTGGAACCAAAGCCTGCACCCACACTGGTGCTTTCTGGATAAGCACTGCAGAAGATGGCTTAGTTGTTTTATCTTTGAAAACGGAAGGTGCATATAATATTGAAAATGTTTTGCATTTATAATTTGATTATTTTGGTGGATTCCATTGAATCATTATTAAAATACAATACTTTCCACATGGTTTATGGGGGGAAATACAGGTTGGTAAAATAGTATTTGTATTATTATCAAGTGTGAACAATTTTGGAAGGTCCTGTAGTTACCAGGTAAAAATAAAACCAGCAGTATTACTAGTTTTGAGGGCCTGACTTCAGGCTCTCTGAGGATTCAGTTGGTCACTGGCATTTCTGGTGTTATAATTACAATTTATGGACTATTTATGAATTTATGTGGCCAAGGACAGAACATCAATTACCACTTGCATTGTTAATTCCGCTTCATGCATATTCATACAATGCACCAAATTTGAATATGAAGATGAATGGAGAATTTAATTTTAAAGAGAGAGAAACAGCATTTTGAGTGTAGTTGACAGCTGACCATCTGGTTATTCTATAAAATATAAGATTTAAGATTGCGATTATAAGGCTCCAGTGTAATCCAAGGTTACTAAACAGGGTTACAGCAGTCTGCCATGTATTCACTTACTGCAGTAAAGAAAAAGTACAGAAACTGATATATTTGATAAACATATTGCCAGTTTGGCGCCAATACATTGAGTGGTCACAATCTTTCTTAAACAATTATTTTATTCTAGTTTTAGTAACCTTGGTGATGTTTGTACTGGTGTATTAGCTTACTGGTTTTATATATAAGTGGCCATGTCCATTCATGTGACTGAAAATCAGAATACATTTAGTTTCAGAAATAGTTGAACAACCCTCCTTGTAAAGTGGGAATCCCCGCAACCCCAATATTCAGAGAACTTTGTTGTCTTACTGGAGGAGAAACACGTTCCACTAATGAGTTCTGATACTGTATGACCTGAACGCAAGGGATTTCTGCTACAACTGAAGAAATGCATTCATTCCCGTTCATCACATTAAAATGAGATCTGTTCAGCTCTCAGCGACTCAGAATTTCTCATTTCATCGGAGAACGAGTCTAATGTTTCACCTGAAAATGAGTCTAATGATTCTTCTGAGTATTACGCTGTAATTATTCATTCTGACATTAAGAATAATACTTCATGCTGAGAATGAGTGTAATGTTTCACCTGAGGATTTGATTCATTCTTCAGTCTGAAAACGGGAGTGATGCTTCACCCTGCAAATGAAGCTAATGATTCATGCTGAGAATGAGATGAATGGTTAATCTGAGACTGAGTGTTATGCTTTTTTATTATCATTATCATTACTTTATGTACATTTCAGTTGAGAAGCCCTCATGTTAGAACAGGCTTCACACAGTTCCACATAGTAGAAACAACCCATGGTCCCTGTAAAAGTAAAGTTTGTAGCACTCAAAAAGTGTTCATGAATATGCTAAGATTAGCCATAGCAGTAGCCTAAGGCTATGAGATAGGATTTTCAGTAACAGGCTGTCCCCATACCTGGCAGCTATGCCTGTTTTTTCTATAGTCTGTAAAATACAAAATAGTCATCCATTGACTTTTACATGAGCTTGCGAAAGCGTTTTGAAACCGCGGAAGTGTAGTTTTCATGCTACCATGCTGTGCAAATTGGAGCCAGTTACTGTGTAGGGGGGACCCTTATATGGGCATGAAGTCTCTGGGTCGTCCACTAAGCGTGTGCAGGCGGGCCTATAGGACCTTGGACAGCAGCTGTGCATGTTCCCTTCCTCAGCCAGGGAGGTCTACAGGACCTTGGACAGCAGCTGTGCATGTAGAACCTTGGACAGCAGCTGTGCATGTTCCCTTCCTCAGCCAGGGAGGTCTACAGGACCTTGGACAGCAGCTGTGCATGTTCCCTTCCTCAGCCAGGGAGGTCTACAAGCCCTTGGACAGCAGCTGTGCATGTAGAACCTTGGACAGCAGCTGTGCATGTTCCCTTCCTCAGCCAGGGAGGTCTACAGGACCTTGGACAGCAGCTGTGCATGTTCCCTTCCTCAGCCAGGGAGGTCTACAAGCCATTGGACAGCAGCTGTGCATGTAGGACCTTGGACAGCAGCTGTGCATGTTCCCTTCCTCAGCCAGGGAGGTCTACAGGACCTTGGACAGCAGCTGTGTATGTTTCCTTTCTTAGCCAGGGAGGCCTCTTGCTGTCCAGCTCATGAAAACAGGTGATGGTGCAGCAATGGGATGTGTTGAATCTAAAATGTGTTGAAAAGTTGCTTCCAGTGCATCAAAAAAGTTTTAAACCCAATCTGTGGTACTGAAAAAGTACTTTACAGATACAGATGTACTGTGATTAGGCGAACAGGCTATCAGATGTGATTTGGTAAGAAATGGGATCTGAAGCTAAAAGGGGTATTTTATGACTGCAGTTGGCACTATAAGATTTCTCAACATGAACAGACAATCTTAAATTCAAATTATCTACTTTTTACATTAACATTATAGAAAGGCTATATCACACACTGGAAAATATAAGCACAGAGATATTATTTAAGTCAATAAAATTATGTATTCTGAGTAAATAATGCATATGTTATATAGTCTGTGTCATATCCATCGACACCTCAATATATATCTGAGAATTTCAGAGGAACTAGTGTTGAATATTTAATGTTTCTGAAATCATGAGAAATTGACCCAGTTCTGACCGCGATTAAAGGAGAATGAGAAACAGTGAGGGTATGGAAATGAGAAAGACTGGATCGTACCAGCATAATTTTTAACCTAAACCTGCAATTTTCTGGACAAAACTGTTGTTTGCTTTTCCCGCTTTTGTTTATTTAGCGTTCCATGGTAGCGTTTCAACGCAACTTCTTTCCCTGACACTAATAAAATAAAAGGTGAATTATATCCACCCCAGGTTTGTGTTGTAAAAATCTAATTTATAAAGGTGCATCTAGGCTAGAAAAAACAGAATTAATCAAGATACATCCTCTTCTACTTCCCTTCCCCAAAATCCCCCCAAACCACCGACACACACGCGTCTTTTACCTCTCGCCTGAACGTTTGTGTTTGTGATGTATTTTTTCTTGTGGTCAAGTATTGAAATCAGAAAGAACACATTAACTATTAACAGTGCGTTTTTGATTAAACATTGTGTCCAATGACGGAAAGCACATGGTTCTATGATAAAAAAAATTAAAAATGAAAAAGGTTTAATTGCTGTTGTCAACAGTCATAAGTTATGGAGCATCTAAAAATTTAAAATTGATTTGAAGCTTTCCCTCATCAAACACTCTCGGAAAGGCAGGCTTTAAAAAACAAAAAGTCACATGACTAATCCTTAATGGAAGGCAGGGGATTGTGGAGAAGCTGTGGGGCTGTTTAACCTGCTCTTAGGGGATTGTGGAGAAACTGTGGGGCTGTTTAACCTGCTCTTAGGGGATTGTGGAGGAGCTGTGGGGCTGTTTAACCTGCTCTTAGGGGATTGTGGAGGAGCTGTGGGGCTGTTTAACCTGCTCTTAGGGGATTGTGGAGGAGCTGTGGGGCTGTTTAACCTGCTCTTAGGGGATTGTGGAGGAGCTGTGGGGCTGTTTAACCTGCTCTTAGGGGATTGTGGAGACTGTGGGGCTCCTGCTTTTAGATCACTCTGATGCCGGAAACAGCATCTGCAGGTGGAGCTAGGGGAACAGGAGGGCTGTACGAACCCCCATAACCCCCCTCCCGCACTGATAGCCCCCCAGGGGCTAGGGGTTTGATCCTCACTTCTGAGCTGAGATCCATCCTCTATGTCTAGATGTCACCCTTTCTGATTTATTTTTGTCTGAATAAAGCAAACAATTAAAAAATGAAAGGAGGGCAGACTGTCCACTATTTTTTTTTTAAAAGAGCGTTTATAGGGGGTTTTAATGAAGAATGAATCTGTGGAAACTTCCATTTTCTGTTGGAGACATTAGGATTGGCACCTATACAAGGCCCTAAGAGAGGGACAAGGCCATCTGTTTGGGCCTTTGAGGAGGGCATGGGGATGGCGAAAGAGATATTAGTCCTACAAACGTTCTCTGCCCACAGGCATGCAAGACAAAGCAATGTCACTGCAAATTACTCTGTCTCAGAACCTGCCAGCCCAAAAGGCCACGCTCACCAGCCACCGGAACGTTCTTAATGTCACCGCGGTGTTTTATGTTTGGTTCTCCACCCGGTGTCAGTTCTACATCACAGCTCACAGACAGGACCCCCACCCACTTCAACACAGACGCACCGGGATAGCCGAATTTATGGTCACTGTTATAAGACACTGTTCTGAAAGCCTGATCTCTGTAGAACAAACACCGATTAGCATCTGACAATGCCCTTTTTCTCCAGTGATAAACTGTGTTTTTTTCAAGCTTGAACTTGCACATGAGCTGCTACAAGCTGATATGAATTAAAGCAAAAAAAGACAAATCAAACTATTTAAAAATCCATCATATCTGTGAACTTCAGTATAAAGTCTCGCCAGTTAAGCAGAAGAGAAAAAAAAACCTAAAAGGATGGATGGAGGTTATTTAAATCAATTCAATTTCATAAATCACTCTCCAGTGACCCACGCCACCACAGCAACGTTCTGGCCGGGAAAAATTCAGCTCCACACGGCTGCTCTTTAACCGTCTCATTAGGGCTCGCCCCCACCATAGCCGTCTCTGAGACAGCCGAAGAACAATCTGGTAAATAAGAGGAAAAAAGAACATTGAAATTTCTTCCTAAGTATAAATACCAAAGCCGGCTTTTGAAGACAATCGATCAGAAGCAAAATGTTGGCATATAAAAGATATAACATATTCAGAGAGAAGAGCATGAACCAGATATGCAGTAGATATGGATGGATAACTTGAAGGGTTTCTTCTCCTGACTTATTTTCCCATAGAGTTCAAATTTGTCAGGAGAAACAACCCTTAAAGTGATCCATCCATATCTACTGCATATCTGAGTGATGGTTTGAGGCTAGTTTGATACCTCAGACCCTTGATGACTTACAGCCATTTTACCAACCATGTACTCCATACTGTTCCAGCATAATTTACAGCTAAATCTAGTCCCACCCCCCAATTTCCATAGAGATCTATTCAAATGCACAGATGATATAGTATTGCTTGTAAGAGTACCAGAAAATAAGATATCAAGAGTCTTTTGATGTTGTTGGCATCAGGAAGTCATGAAATGCAAATAATATTCCACCAAATATTAAATATGATTACTTTATTCAACAACATGTTAAACTGTCCAATATTTTTTGATGCCCAAAAATGGGGGGGTGGGGGGGGGGTGGGCTATGTACAAAAGGTTCTATACTTTCTATACGGTTCATCCGATATGGATGAAAATACTTTCAAATTAAAGCAATCTGTACTTCAACCTCATTGACATTGTATCCTTTCAAACTCAAGAACACAAATTGCTAGAGTACAGAACCAAAATAACAACGAGACAACTGATAATTTTGCAGTGGTCTCTTATTTTTTTCCAGACACATTAAGGCCCTGACAGCCCGTTAACATACAGTGGTGCCTGAAAGTATTCAGTCCCCTTCACGTTTTGCACACTTGTATTGTAGATTTAATTTTAAATGAATGAAATAGTATCCGGAATGTAGACGCTCGCACGTCCGGTGGGTTCCAGGCGTAAGCTGGACGAATGTGAGCTGAATGCTGTCTTTCAACTGAAGCGGAAGGTCAAACAGTAGGCAACAATCTAATTTTCGATCATTCGAATTATGTTATTCTAGAATAAAATACAACTAAACAAAATCACTTATTTGCCTGTGAGCTAATTGATACTGTAAGCTAGTAATGTTAAGGGGATTTACAGTATAGCTAGTAGCTAGCTTTTAGCTTTTGCTAGCTTACTTTTAGTAGAGACTGTGGGTCGTTCCTTCACTGCACACTTCTCTTCCATGTTGTGAGGCAGAGCGCTCTGGCATGTTATTTAGTAAGACCACGCACATAATTCTGAACAGATTTTTATCATTCCAACGTCGAATCCTCAAAGTCGCATTGTTAATTTCAATTATGTTTTTATGCCCAGGCAATAAAAAGTTACGTTAAACATTGCATTTTGTCTCTTTCAAAGATGTCAGGGAAGAAGACGAAGCAGAAAGATCTGTTTTCATTCTGGGCAGCGAAGGGTCAGTCCCCTTCCAAAAAAGTTGCCAGGTCAGAGGAGACAGTGGAGGAAACAGTGGAGGAGACAGTAGAAACTGGGAAAAAGCAGAAAGCTTTTAGTGGAGCAGCCACTTATAGATATGCTTTTAAAAGTGAGTCAACCAAATGGCCATTCATCACCATAGGCACCACCAGCTCCTACTATTGGTGCTCTGTGTGCAGACAGGAGAACTCCTGTGCCCATCAAGGTGTTACGGATGTGAACAGACATATAAAAAGCAAGAGGCATCAGGCCAAAGAACAGGCACTCTGGTCAACATGTGACAGCCAGGCGGATAAGGACCCAAATGCACGACGGGATAGGTTTGAAAATAATTCTTTATTTTCAGTAGGCTATACAACAGTTCGCTGTGGAGCCCACGACGAACTGGAATGCAAGACAGGCGAATAAATCCAGGGGAAGTCTTGCCAGGAATCAAGCAAGGATCATGTAGAGGTAGCGTCTGGATCCACACTGGAAGTCAAGGCGTGTGGCATCCAGATCGAGGAATGAGCCAGGGTCGAAGCTATAACAAAGCACAGTTGTAGACGCGACAAAGAACACAATAATCTGACAAGGAATCACAGGAACAGCACGGTAATATAGCTAGTGTCATCAGAGCTGATAAACTGCAGCTTGCGGGAAATGCGTGCGAGATCAATGAACTGATTGAACAATTAGCAAAACACGTGAGGAATGCGGTGAAAGCAATTAGATGTGAATTGTGTCATTACGATGTGGTGCAAGTGGTAATTGTGCAATGTAGACACAATTAGGTAATGAACGCCGACATGACACACTCAGGGTCAGGGTAAACAGAGGATAACACCAAGGAAGGGAAGGGGAGCAGGAGCGGATCGTAACAGTACTCCCCCGTCAAGGTACGCCTCCTGGCGGACCACAGGCTCTGGTCGACTGGGACTGGCGGTGATGGAAATCCCGGATGAGGGTAGGGTCCAGGATGAGACGAGGGGCAACCCAGGAACGTTCCTCGGGCCCATACCCCTCCCAGTCGACCAGGTACTGGTGGCCCCGTCCCCGGCGCCGGACATCGAGGATGCTGGAGACTGTAAAGGCCGGAGCACCATCAATGTCCCGAACAGGTGGAGGGGCAGGAGTGGGAGCGCTGAGAGGGCAGGAGACAACTGGCTTGACCTGACTGACATGGAATGTGGGGTGAATCTTGAGAGAGGCGGGGAGACGGAGCTTGAGAGTGACAGGGTTGAGGACAGAGTGCACAGTGAAGGGTCCGACGAAGCGGGGTTGGAGCTTGCGGGAGGTGCCGGGGAGGGAGAAAGTGGAGGTGGATAACCAAACCTTCTGTCCCGGGCGGTAGCGAGGGGCTGCGGACCGGTGCTGATCCGCCAGGCGACGAGTCCGGGAGGAGGTCTTGAGGAGGGCGTTGCGGGTGGCCTTCCAAACCCGCTGGCAGCGTCGGATGTGGGCACCCAGACGGAACCGCCACCTCGGCCTCCTGGGGGGGGAACAGGGGGGGTTGGAAGCCCTGGGAAGCCTCAAAGGGGGACCTCCCTGTGGATGAGCACACCAAGGTGTTGTGGGCGTACTCAACCCACGGGAGGAGCTGGGACCAGGAGGCAGGGTTGCGGGCCGTCACGCACCGTAAGGCGGCTCCCAGGTCCTGGTTGGCCCTCTCCGCCTGACCGTTCGTCTGTGGATGGAACCCGGAGGAGAGGCTGGCGGATGCGCCGAGCGCGGTGCAGAATGCCTTCCAGACCGCAGAGGCAAACTGGGGGCCCCGGTCAGAGACGATGTCCGACGGGATCCCAAGCAGCCGCACCACGTGCTGCACCAGGAGGTCGGCCATCTCAAGGGCGGAGGGAAGCTTGAGGAGGGGAACAAAATTAACCGCCTTGGAGAACCGGTCCACCAGGGTCAAAATGACAGTGTTACCGGCAGATGGTGGTAGTCCGGTAACAAAGTCGACCCCGATGTGGCTCCAAGGACGACCCGGGATGGGAAGGGGGCGGAGGAGACCAGCAGGGGGGGAGTGAGACGCCTTACTCCTGGCACAGACAGGGCAGGCGTGGACGAAGGCCAGGGTGTCCCGCCGGACGGTGGGCCACCAGAAGCTCCTGCGCACCAGCTCCACAGTGCGGTTGCCTCCGGGGTGGCAGGCCAGTCGGGAGGAGTGAGCCCACTCCAGGACCTGGGAGCGGACAGGGTTGGGAACGAACAGGGCAGAAGAGGGGTTAGGGCGAGGATCGGGATGCGTCACCTGAGCGTCCAGTACGATCTTCTGGATGGGCCACTGGACCGCAGCCACGATGCAGGAAGCTGGAACGATGGTCTCCGGGACAGACAGGTCGGCAGGAGAGGAGTGGATCCGAGAGAGGGCGTCGGGTTTGATGTTTTTTGATCCGGGTTTGAAGGTGATGGAGTAATTGAATCTGGAGAAGAATAGAGACCAACGGGCTTGTCTGGAGTTCAGTCGCTTAGCTGACTGGATGTACTGAAGATTGCGGTGGTCAGTCAGGATCAGGAACGGTTGAGTGGTCCCCTCAAGCCAGTGTCTCCATTCCTCCAGTGCCAGCTTGATGGCCAGCAGCTCCCGATCTCCTACCCCGTAGTTGCGTTGGGTGGGGGAGAGGCGGTGGGAGAAGAAGGCGCAGGGATGGAGCTTGTGGTTGAGGGAGGAGTGTTGGGACAGGACGGCCCCTACACCCGTGTCCGAGGCGTCCACCTCCACCACAAATTGGCGGTTGGGTTCCGGGCAGCAGAGGATGGGGGCAGTGGTGAAGAGTGTCTTGAGCTTGATGAAGGCTTCGTCTGCCAGGGAATTCCAAGCAAACCGGGTTTTACAGGAAGTGAGGGCGGTGAGGGGTGCGGCTACCTGGCTGTAGTTGCGGATGAACCGTCTGTAGAAGTTGGCGAACCCCAGGAACTGCTGCAGGTGCTTCCGGGTAGATGAGATAGGCCACTCCGTAACCGCCTGGATCTTAGCCGGGTCCGGCCGTATGTCGCCCCTCTCCACCACAAAACCTAGGAACGAGACTGAGGGAGCATGAAACAAGCATTTATCAGCTTTGACAAACAACTTATTTTCCAATAAGCGTTGTAGGACCAGGGCGACATGGTCTTTGTGTTCCTGTAGATTCTGGGAAAAAATCAGTATATCGTCTAAATAGACGAAGACGAAGCGGTTCAGGAAGTCCCTCAGTACATCATTCACTAGGTTCTGGAAGACGGCTGGGGCATTAGTAAGGCCGAACGGGACCACCCGGTACTCGAAGTGACCCAGGGGGGTGTTGAAGGCGGTCTTCCACTCGTCCCCCTCCCGGATCCGTACCAGGTGGTAGGCGTTCCGGAGGTCCAGCTTGGTAAAGACCCGGGCACCCTGCAGCAGTTCGAAGGCCGAGTTGAGTAGGGGTAAAGGGTACTTATTGCGGATGGTGATGGCATTGAGACCCCGGTAGTCGATGCAGGGGCGGAGGGAGCCATCCTTCTTCTTCACGAAGAAGAACCCGGCTCCGACGGGCGAGGAAGAGGGGCGGATGATACCTGCTTCGAGGGAGGTCTTGATATAATCCTCCATGGCTGTTCTCTCCGGGCCGGACAGGCTGTACAGGCGACCGGAGGGCAGGGGGGCATCCGGGAACAGGGAGATGGCACAATCGTAGGGTCTGTGGGGGGGTAGAGACAAGGCAAGAGACTTTGAGAACACACGGGACATGGACAGATAACAGTGAGGAACCCCCTTAAGGTCGACCTCAGGAACGGGCGTTTGGACCTCAGTACTGGAGGGGGGTTCCGCAGAGTGGAGACAGGAGGTATGGCATTGGGTGCTCCAGCTGGTGACGCTGGAAGTGATCCAGTCAAGCAGGGGGTTGTGTTGATGTAGCCAGGGCTGACCAAGGACCAGAGGAGATTGGGGAGTGTTAATGATAAGGAGTTGAATGGCCTCTCGGTGGTTCCCGGACAGAAGCAGTTGGATGGGGATGGTGCGGTGGGTGATGTGGGCTAGGCGGTGGCCGTCCAGGGCGTAAGCATTGACAGGTCTCTCCAGTTCTTCGGTGGGAATCCCGGCCTTGTGGACAAAGTGGGCGTCCATAAAGTTGGAGTCAGCTCCAGAATCGATAAGAGCCTGCACAGTGACGGTGGCGGAGGCAGTGATACCCCATTTGAGGACCGCAGGGAGTTGGAAGCGGTTGTGAGCTAGGCCAGAGGTTTGGGTCTGACTCGCCAGTAGGCCTAGGGTTGCTGGCGAGCCCTCCCTTTTGGGGCGTACAGGACAGGAGCTCAGGAGGTGATCCGTGCGGCCGCAGTAGTAGCATGCTCCGGTGGCCCGGCGTAGGTGACGGCGAACAGCAGGATCGGATGTACTGCCACCCAGCTGCATGGGTTCCACGGGATCCGGAGGTTCGGGAAACATAGGAGCCTGGTGGCGAAGCGCAGAGGGCGAAGACGTGGCTCCTCGAGGAGGGTGATAGGAAACGTTAGCCTCCTTCTCACGGGCGCGGGCGCGCAGGCGGTTGTTGACCGTGATGGCCAAGGAGATGAGGTCATTGAGCGTAGAGGTGTCATCGCGGGCGGCCATCTCGTCCTTCATCTCCTCGGACAGAGCGGAGCGGAAGACACCCTGTAGGGAGGCGTCGTTCCACCCCGACTGCGCCGCGAGGATCCGGAATGCGACCGCGAATTCAGCCACACTACGCTCGCCTTGTCTTAATGCGATAAGCCGCTGGGTGACGTCTCTTCCGCACACGGGATGATCGAAGGTGCGCCGCATCTCCGTCGCGAAGTCCAGGTACCTGGTGCAGAGGGTCGGTTGTTTCTCCCATAGCGCGGCGGCCCAGCCCCGCGCCTCTCCTCCCAGGCAGGTGATGACGTAAGCCACCCGAGTGGCGTCAGCTGAGTAGGATGAGGGTTGCATCCGAAAAGCCAGCTCGCACTGAAGCAGGAAGGGCTGGCATTTCCCCAGCTCCCCCGAGTACCTCTCTGGTGGGTTGGCGCGGGGTTCCCGATGAGGTGGCGACGGACCCGGTGCCGGCGGTGGTTGTGGGTCTTCTGAATCCGGATGACGTAGTGAAGTCTGGGCAACCAGCTGCGTCAGCACGGTGCCCAAATGGTTAGACTGTTCCGCCATGCCCCGCATCTGCTCCATAGCTTCGTCCAGGCGGTTGTTTTGCTGGGCGATCAGAGTAGCCTGGCAGGCGAGAGCGTGGCGAATTTGTTCCGCGTCGGCTGGGTCCATGACTGGTCAGATTATTCTGTGACAGCCAGGCGGATAAGGACCCAAATGCACGACGGGATAGGTTTGAAAATAATTCTTTATTTTCAGTAGGCTATACAACAGTTCGCTGTGGAGCCCACGACGAACTGGAATGCAAGACAGGCGAATAAATCCAGGGGAAGTCTTGCCAGGAATCAAGTAAGGATCATGTAGAGGTAGCGTCTGGATCCACACTGGAAGTCAAGGCGTGTGGCATCCAGATCGAGGAATGAGCCAGGGTCGAAGCTATAACAAAGCACAGTTGTAGACGCGACAAAGAACACAATAATCTGACAAGGAATCACAGGAACAGCACGGTAATATAGCTAGTGTCATCAGAGCTGATAAACTGCAGCTTGCGGGAAATGCGTGCGAGATCAATGAACTGATTGAACAATTAGCAAAACACGTGAGGAATGCGGTGAAAGCAATTAGATGTGAATTGTGTCATTACGATGTGGTGCAAGTGGTAATTGTGCAATGTAGACACAATTAGGTAATGAACGCCGACATGACACACTCAGGGTCAGGGTAAACAGAGGATAACACCAAGGAAGGGAAGGGGAGCAGGAGCGGATCGTAACACAACAAGCGGTATTGCACAGTTTTATGCCCCAGCCTCTTTTGGTGGCATGTCAGCACATTATACATATGCACCTCAAAAAGGTATATGGACTGGGCTTTACTGGCTACTACACTGTTAAAAAGAAAGTGTTTTGAAACACCATAAAAATAGCTAATTCCTGCAACTGAGCTGCCACCGTTATGGTGGGCATTTGGAAACACCTGTATAAGTGTTTTAAGGGTTTTCTCTTAAAGTCATCTGAATGATTTAGGCTGCATTGCAGGGTATTTATGTCTTGATTTCATAATTATTTCACCAATGTACCCTAGTAAAACATATTTCCACATCTGATGTTTTTTCATACTCAATATGTTGCTCATTCATATGTTTCCAAACACCCCCAACTGGTGGTAGCTGAATTACACTTTGCATAAATAATAATCAGCATAAATAATAATGAATAAGACAAACAAAAAAACACTTAATGTTGCATGGAATGTTTTACATGATTTACATGATTTAGTTATTTAATGGTCTTTCTGTTGCCCTTTCTGTTGCAGACGAGAAGAGCTGAGGTAAACGTGGCAGTGGCAATGGTCGAACACAATGTGACATTTGCAGTAGCAGATCATTTTGGCTCATTGCTGAATGAATGCTTTCGAGATTCCCCCACTGCGCAGAACTACATGTGTGCCCGCACAAAAACATTGCGCATAATAAATTAAGCAGTGGCGCCACATTTTAGAAAGAAATTGATTATGAAGATGAGGGAAAATTCTTCACATTGATGGGTCAAGCGATACAGGTATTACTTTGACAACTATTGTATATTTCTTTTGTTTTCCACACTTTCCAGCACCCATTTTTATAGATATTATAATTTAGAAAACACACGCACGCACACACATGCTGCTGCTGACCAAGGGGCTAATTTGAATCATTCTTTAACCCTATGCCCTATTAATGGGGCCCAATTTTCTTTTACTGAGGATGAAGTTATACATCCATTTGTATTCATTGAAATTTATGTAAATAAAACTATTTCTTTTATTTGTCTGAATTTATCTTGTTTGTCTGATTTTCCGATTGTTTTCATTTCTACTTGTGCTGGTCAATTATGAACAGTATGTAAAATTGCAGGAAACTGGTTTTTAAGTTGCAACAATTGGGTGGGGGAGCGGGGCCGCTGCTGCCAAAACATGCAAAATTTTGGGTCGCTCCGCCCCCAAAACGTACGGGTTACGGATGTAACCCCGGTTCTATGAATACGGTCAACGCGCCACGGGCTCCCCCTCGCCGTATATTGACTGTATATCAAATACGTCAGGCGGGGGATGTAGTGGGGTAACCAGGACCGCACGTCATAGCATGAGTGCGAGACCGATCAATAAAACGCCTCCAACACGATAGGCCGCGAGACGTATGACCGCGAAAAGACCTTAGGCCGAAACGCGGGGTTGGGACGCAAAGAGACTGATGAGCTACTGTCCCCCAGCCGTATACAGGCAGGGTGTATCGACAGTGCATGCAGCTCGCTCACGCACCTCGCGGAGGCGATAGCGAGCAGGAAGGCCATCTTCCAAGAGAGGAGCTTTAGGCTGAGCCCAGTCAGGGGCTCGAACGGCGGTTCAGTGAGAGCATTTAAGACCAGCTGCAGGTCCCAAGAAGGGACTGCGTTCGATCTAGGCGGCCAAAGCCGCCTGGCTCCTCGGAGGAATTGACTGGCGAGAGGGTGAGCTCCCACCGTCCGGCCTTCAATAAGGTCATGGTAGTCCGATATGGCCGCCAAATATCCCCTTAGCGTAGATTCCGCCAGACCTTCTTCCAGAAGGGACTGGAGGAACGCCAAGACTACTGATACGTCACACCGGGTCGGGCTAGACCCGTTTGTTTCGCACCAGCGGCCGAACCTGCCCCACTTCCCGGCGTACAGCACCCTTGTGGAGGGGGCCTTGGACGCCTGAAGTGTCTCCAGCACTGCTGATTCTAGGCCCTGCCGGCAACTCTGCCCACGGGCCAAACATGCAGGTTGTAAATTTCTTGGTTCGGATGCCACAGCAGGGGAGGCGCCAGGGGGTCCCCGTAGGGATTCCCTTAGGAATTCCCCCATCTCTGCTGGGGCCAGTTGGGGGCAATCAGCAGAACCTGTGCCCCTGAGTTCCTGATCCTCGCCAGAACTGTGGGCAGGAGAGGCATGGGGGGAAAAGCATAGAGCAGGGCTGGAGGCCACTGGTGTGCCAGTGCGTCCACGGCCAATTTCCCCGTCGTGTCCATCATAGAGTACCACAGGGGGTAGTGAGCATTCTCCCTGGATGCGAAGAGGTCCACCTGTGCTTCCCCGAAGCGGGACCAAATGGACTGCACAATTTCTGGGTGTAGGCGCCACCCCTGGACAGCATATCGGCTGTGACATTGGTTATACCCGGCACGTGCACTGCCTTCAGGGACATGCATTGGGCATGTGCCCATAGCAGGATTTGACGTGCTTTCGCATGCAGGATTGGGGACCGAACCCCACCCTGGCGGTTGATGTAGGACACTACCGTGGAGCTGTCTGTCCGTACAAGAACATGTCTGTGCCAGACCACTGGGAGGAAGTGGTACAATGCCCGAAGCACTGCTTCCATTTCTAGCAGGTTTATGTGTTTCCCTGCCTATGAGGGGCTCCACGATCCCTGCACGGACTGGCCACCTCTGACCGCTCCCCAGCCAGTCATGGAGGCGTTCGTGGTGACTGTCACCCTCACCCCTGCCGGCCCCAAGGGAACGCCCTTCTTGAGGCCAGGGGTGGTGAGCCACCAATCCACCATTTTTAGGCATTTCTGGGTGATGGGGAGGAGTCGCCGCCCGTCTTCATGCGGGCTCATTCCCTGTGCCATCGCCCAATGCTGTAACGGGCGCATATGCAGGAGCCCAAGTGGCACCACCTGGGCGGCTGAGGCCATCAGGCCGAGCAGCCTCCGGCAAAGTTTTACTGTCCCTTGCCGCGCTGCAGCAAAATGGGACAGACTCTCCATCAAAATATGTTGCCTCTCTGGGGTTAGACCCGTCCTTCTTGGGGTCTAGAAAATAGACTGAATAAAACCCTTGTCCCGCTGCCACCAGGGGCAGGGGTGTTATTACTCCCTTCTCTAGCAACACCAGAATCTCGTCGGAGAGAGCTCGCGCAGCGGCCCCGTCTCTCACCCGAGTAGGAGTAACCCCGTAAAAACGGAGGGCCTTGGTGTTGAATTGGAGCCTGTACCCCGACTCCAATGTGCTGAGCACCCAAGGACATTGGGTACATAGGCGTCACTTTGCGAGATGGAGAGGGGAAAAACGCGGTGCCGGAGGCTGGTAACCGTCACCGACAGAACTGGCCTCGGGAAGCTGACTTACCGGAAGGTTTCCGGAACCGCGCCCGGTCCTGCGAGAAACGCGAGGGCCTTAGCTCCAGAGAGCCGGATGAAGGCCCCTGAAAGGTCCTGTGCTCCCTGTGTGGACTGGCAGCGTGCCAGGATGAGTGAGGACATGGAGTGCCCCAGGGCTTGGGCATGAGCACTAGCCCCGCGCATCATAATGTCCACCACACGCAGCATCTCTCTTGTTGAGTCACTGGGGGCAGCGGAGGACATGTCCTGCAGCATACCCTCCAGGTACACCACCAGTAGTGCGTTAGTGTTAGCCAGTCGGGCCGCAAGAGCAGCAGACTGATAAGCCTTACACACCCGCTTGTCAGTAGCCCTGCATCGCCTATTGGGATGCTGGGAATCACTATCAGCTCTAAAGGTAGCGCCTGCGAGCAGTGAAAACATAGGCCCAATCTGTGGAGGGGCCACCAACCCATAGGACGCGGCACCCGCCATATTGGCCAACTGGGTCTTGGGGAGTCTATATGCCCCAGGAGACTGCCAGGATGCCTGCAGTTCTGTCAGAAAATCAGGCAGGGGTGGTAACCCCCCTGTCATGGGCCGATAAAGGCCGCGGCTGAAAAGTGAGGGAGCAGGAACCACCAAGGGGGGTAAGCGAGCGCGCTCAGCCGCCCTGAGAATCACCGCCTGATTGGAGGGATCCAAGGGCAGGAGCTCAGAAGCATCGTCGCTTTCCTGGGCAGACACTAACCCACCTTCAGACTGTTGGGGGTCTGTCCGACAGTACATGCTATCCGATGCCGTCGTAGACAGCTCGTCGGGGTGACGGCAGGATGGTCCAGGCACTGGGCCCTGAGGGTCCCGAGGCCTGGGTGACTGCTGCTGTGATGCTACCAGCCCCAGAAGGGTCTGCTGCATCGCCTGCACCTGTAGCTGAAGCTGATGGAACTCCGGTTCCTGATGCTTACGCTTCCTAGCACGCTTGCTAGACCCAGCCCCTTGAACATACGGCTCCATATCATGCTCCACAAAAGTTAATTTCCCAGGTGGGACGTCCTCCCCCGACGGCCCACCATCTCCCGGATTCTGTACGCCTTCCGACATGCTTAGCCCAGAAGTGTGTCCAACACCAAGCCAAGGGCCCAAATCAGTGGTACTGAAGGACCGCGAGGGGGTGTGGAAGCCTCCGGCAGCTTCTACTCTCACGAGCAGAGAGGCCTCTTTCGGCTTTTTTGTTGTTCTTATTGTTGTTGTTGCTACTGCGCAACTAACAACACCAAGCCCAGCGGCTAATATAAGAGAGAAGAATATTAGTTATCAATGAATAAACTTCTGTAAAGAACGGCAGCAATCTGCCTACAACACCGTTTTTCAAGCGAGTCCAGCGCCAGTCAAGGGCCCGCAACAGTAGCACTGGAGGACTGCGAGAGGACGCGGAGGCATACTTTATTGTATCATGCGTTGTAATTGTTGCTAGCAAATAACAAGTGAACCAACGCAATGCAATCAGAAAGATATCGGCTAAATTCGATCTAATTCTGTAATGAAAAACCGGCAGTGAACCGGCTACAACAAGGTAATATTCTACTGAGTAAAGTAACAAACAAACAGCAAGCAAACCGCAGTTCCGCGTTGCTGGGGGAGGGAAAACCCCGGAAACTTACTTTGTCCGGGCGCTCGGGATAGGCAGAAAAATAAAAGTTTTGCGAAATCGCAGATTCCAAAGGAACCAACAAACACAATTTCAGCTCACCTCGAGGAGGCAAAAAGAGGTCGAGCGGCGTACAAGCGCCATATTTATGGCGTGACGTGGTTCCGCCTGTAGTGGTGGTTAATTTGATAAACAATCTCCTAGTAGCTCCCCCTCTCGGCGAGGATGACCCATACCGTGGCGTGTTGAACATTATGAAATAGAACACGTAATCTCACTCTGAACTTTTGGTGGAATTTAGCAGCCCTGCATATGAGGCTATTCATTTTATCTCCGTTACGGACAGCCCGACCTAAGCAGTGGCAGAATCAGGCCAGATCATCTCATACCAGCAGTACCTAAAACGGAATAGCAAGATGCCTTAAATATAATGAAGATATAATATAAATACTGCTTAGGTCAGGCTGTAAGCAACTGTCACAAGCTGAGCTTCGGTTAACGGTAGTTTCCGGAAACATTTATGCTTATTTAACTATATGGAGCTGGTGTATATTTGCCCCGTTTTTCGACTCCCCTGCAGAACCCCCTTCACATAAACGCACTCGTCAAGCAACGCTATGAACGGCATGTGCTTCTCTTTTGCTTAATTTCTCCAATTAAATTTAAAATGATAGGCTAATACTGTGGCTTGTGGTACGAGCATACTCAGCATAGCTATGAAATATGTATTAAATTAAATTAAATTGTATTTGTATCGCACTTTTTACAGAGTACTGTCACAAAGACGCTGCACAGTTTTTCTTATTGACTGAGGTGGACCATAAAATAAAGATGTAAAAAGCAGGCAGAGAGTGGGATATTCAAGTGTCACAATTCAAAGCGACAGCATAGTATGATATTAAATAATAACATATTATTAAGAGACATGATTAAGACGCCGTAGGCTACTGTAGGCTAATTTTGTTGAGTGTCAGACCTTGCACTTTGCTTCGTGACTTTTGAAAGATATCCCACCCTCTGCTTGCCATTGAAAAAGATGTGTTCAACATTTTATATAGTTTACATTATGGTCGACCACAATCAATAGAACTATCTACAATTCATGGTTCATAGCTCGTATCACAATCCACAGTATTATCGTTTACATTTTAACTGGAGAAATTAAGCAAAAGAAAGGTGCAGGGTGTTCATCTTCAGTGGAGTCGAAAAACGGCACACCTGTAGCATATAGTTAGGCTACCGCAGAAATTTTGGTTGCGTTGTTTTACATTTTAACTGAGCTAAGCTCTCTCTTTCTCTCTCATAAGACAGTTTTGGTGCCATGTCGTGTTACGCTATTTTTCTACAGTCTATGGTTAGCGCAATGATCTCTGGGAACGAAAATCGATGTGCATCGATGCACACTTGAAATTATGGGTCTTGTCAAGTATGGAAGTCCACATCCGGGGATTTTAGAATATACTTGATTTTTGCATACTTGCAGTTCGGAACACACTTATGACAAACAAAATGGCGCTATGCACACTGACTAGAGTTCAAGTATGCATTATGGAACACAGCCGTAGAATCTCGTACCTTCTTGTTGGCTTTCTTAAAGTCCAGGGCCACATCCGAATACGACCCCTACACCCTTTTGAGTCCACTTCGACAAAAAGCTTTTGAGTGGGCAACTTTTTCTCACAAATGGGGGCACTTCAAATACCAGGATGAACCCCTTATTTCCTGGGTTTTGTTGAGGGAATTCAGGAGCACACTCATCTGCAGAACGGTGCACTCATCCGACAATTTCAGTAAGTAAAAACGTAAAAGACATAGAGCATATATTCATATCTATGGTACAAGATAGGTTCATATTACAAACTACTCTTTTATTTTTGTTAATTCTATCGTCATTCATAATCTACACTTTGTAACAATCGTCATATGTTAACTGATTGATATTCTCAATAAAAAGAAAAAGAAATATTACAAACTACTTAGTTTGGAAAGAGTTTTGCGGGATTTTTTTCGCAAACTGCTTGCAAAATGAGGGGACAGGGCACATAGTAGACAGGGGTCTGAGTGAACAGGGGACAGTGGACAGGAAACAGGGGTTGTATTCGGACACAACCCAGGCTTCTCGTGGTGACAAACAGTGGACATTTTATGACATTTTAAGATTATATGTGTCTAAATGGAGGCCTGTCACATAGAACTAGAACTGTCGTTACCAATGGTTACAGGGACGCGCCGCCATGTTGGAGGTCCAACCCTAACAGAGACGCTTAACGTTACCACTGAACTCGTAGTGTTCGCTACTCCATGAAACGAGTTTCATGCTAACGCTACTATGATTGCTGTCCTACAATGACGAACTTCTGCACTGCGTACTGATGTGCGAATAAAACTGGGAAAAGGCGAAAATGTCCTTTTACATGATAATTTGAGGACTCACCATAGTAGCTAAACCACCAGGCAGGGTGAACGAACTCAATTTTACGACCGAAAGAAGAGACTGGTGGTTGAAAGCAATGAGGAGTGAGCAGGGTTTAGACAGCATAGGCTCGGATCATTAATGGTAAATTACGCTTTATGAACAAATTATAAAGTTAGCCAGTTAATATATACATAACTAGCTGGCCTAATGTACATCTATGTGCATTATCTTAATGTTAGAAAGTTAAAAGTGAATTAATCGCTTGGTTTAGCTAACGTTAGTAGCTATATCATTTGTGTGAACGACTGCTACGCCTGTGTTACGGGTCCCAAGCGAGGTCGGGTACCACTGTAGCAATATTGAATTTTTGTTCGGTGTCTCACTGAAAAACAGAGATAACAGTCACAGAAATGAAGACGTGACCCTGTTCAGTTTCGTTCCTAATTTCCTTCTGCCTTTATTCACAATACAACAATAAAACATCACAATAAATCAATCAATAAACTAACATTTCCCTACTGCAATAATGTCTCTTTTCAAAGTCCATAGCACCTTCGAGGTGAGCATGTTGTTCAGGTAAGTATGTGTGTGTGTACAGTCCTTGTTCTTTTTCAGGTAAGCGTGTGTGTGTGTCAGGTAGGTATGGCATGTATGAGTGTGTAGGTCTACAGTCTGGTGTTACAAGTGAGTATGGTGAGTATAATTGCGTGTACTATCTGCTGTCCCTCAAAGTACATTTACATATTTCCACTATCCACATTTACAATATAATACTTTGGCTTCAATATTCCCATTAAACCTCAGTCATCACATCACAATGAAATACATTCAAAGGCCAGAATTCAGTATTTGTACTGGTCCCATATAGCTACCATTAATTGCAATAGATTCAACATTAGGTTGCATCTGATATAAAATCAAGATTCATAACCACAGGGTAGCTTAAAGCCACATTCTTCAGCTTAAAGCTATTTTAAGTAGTTGACTATTGTCTTTTCAAAACATATCAACATCATCATCACATAGGGAATATTAATTAGAAAATAGAAAATGGAAAAGATGAGCATATTCAAATACACTCAACCACAATAGCTTCAAATGCACTTTTGCAATAAAACCATTAGTCAAGATAAAGCACTAAAATACTCAAAAATAGGAAGAGAGTAGCAATAGAAAAATATAATAAATGTAGATGCTTATTCATCACCAAGTAATGAAATAAAACGAAACTAGCTATAGATAGTTCTTATAAAACCCTTCACCAATCATGTATCTGTCAAGTGTTAAAGTAACCAACATTAGAAATGTCGTGAATAAATGTAAACAATCATGTTTCTGTGTTCAGTACACAACGAGGCGAACGCCACCTTCAAAGGGACTACACGAGGCAGACGCCATTATGCAATGAGCAGCACGCCATTATGCAATTAGCAGCACTGAAATTCGCGGACTTTTTACCGTTTCTTAAACTCTAAATAAAACACTCAAACTCGTCATTAGCACCCATTACAGTCTCTTCACATAAACATGAAACCTTAAGAGTTAAGATAATATGGTTTTCACGGTGTACTGACCTGAAAAACAGAGATAACAGTCACAGAAATGAAGACGTGACCCTGTTCAGTTTCGTTCCTAATTTCCTTCTGAAGGAAGGGGGGTGTACCCTAACCTTAAAAAGGAGCCTCAGGCAACACCTGCTGGACACACAAAGGTTCCGCTCTCCATCCTAAGTGAACTGCAGTGACTTACTACCCAATATTATTTTAGCTTGTGAGCATTGGAATAATAAAAATAATAACAGTACTGGTCAATACTTTAAATAATAAAGTGCGGATATCTTTTCAAAATAAAAGTTAATACACATTTGTGAGGGTATCACACACTCCCCGACAAACAAAAGTGGCTCCTGACACTTGACCTTAATAATAGAAAACCCCAAAATTCAAACTCTGCAACAACAATTTCACTCTGAACAATCTATACTTAGTAAAAGACAAAAAATAAAAGAACACAATAAAGCATTCCCAAGGCAGGTATCGAATGTCCTTAATGTGCATATAGTCGTGGGACTTTTTTTTCCGTGCGCGAGTGTGTTTGTGTATGTGAGTGTGTTCAGTCTTTGCTGTGTTTCAGTTTAGTTCAGTAGCAATGAATTGGGTATGTAGTGGGTGCGAATGGGTATGGGGTGATGGGGGCATTGTGGGCTGAAAGGAAAGGGGATAGGGATGGGGGTAGCACAGCTGGTTCCACTGCATCGGATGGATTCCAACTGCATTCACAGTGGGACGGGGCTGGTAGGCTGGTTGGCCAAGGGATGGATACGTGAACACATAGCCAGGCCGTCTCACCCTGGTGGACTGCCTTAGAGGGACTTGACATTCAGGCTGAGGCTCTGGGATGTTTTCCTCCAAGCAGACTATTTCAGGCATCTCCTGGTCATCGTTGGGGTGAGGCTGATCCATGTCATGTTCAGTCTCACTGTCTACTTCCGGTTCCTCTTCCATGACACTTTCTCTCTCTTGTTCAGGTTCAGCATGGACTGTCTCTTCCTGGCGGGTTCCACTCTGTTCACGATGGGTTCCACTCTGTTCATAATTTCTTTGTGGCTCATGGGTTACATTTTGATCTGGTACGTTACGGTCAGTCCTGGGATTTTCCACAGGTACCCTCAGCCAGTAACGATACACGCCTTCCTCTTCTTCAGAGTCACTTGTGTCCGGGCTCTGTGTCTGTTCTGTGGGTTTTAGGGGTTGTGAGTGTTTCTTAGCTCTCTTGTGTGACTCACGTGTGTTGGGAATTGGACTTGGGGGTGGCTCTACTGGCAGGTCATTCACTTGCAGCAGCAGGTTCCTATGCAGGGTGCGAGTGGGGCGGCCTCCTGTCTCAGGGGTCACTTTGTAGACAGGATTGTCTCCGACCTGCTCTTCCACGATGTAGATGGTCTGCTCCCAGTAGGGTCTAAGCTTACCAGGACCACCTCTCTCACTGAGGTTACGCACGAGGACTCTGTCTCCAGGTTGAAGAGTCACACCCCTGCTCCTCTTGTCATAGTACTTCTTTCCCTTAGAGCTGGACTGCTGGCTGTTTGCATTGGCTATCCGATACGCCTCGATCATTCTTCCTGCCCACTTCTCAGCATATCCTCTGTGGGTCACATCTTCTTCATCTGCTATGAGGCCAAAGAGAAGGTCGACAGGTAGACGTGGATGATGGCCATATAGCAAGTAATAAGGAGAAAAGCCGGTGGCTTCGTGCTTTGTGCAATTATATGCATGGACCACATGGTGCAGGTGGTCTTTCCAATTCTCCTTTTCTTTCTCTCCCAGGGTCCTGAGCATCTGTAACAGTGTGCGGTTTAGTCTCTCAACGGGGTTACCTTGGGGGTGATAGGGGGAGGTTCTGGAGTGGCCAACGCCGGCTAACTGTCGCAGTGACTTGAACAACTCGTTCTCAAACTCCCGGCCTTGGTCATGGTGGAGCTTAGTCATGTAACCAAACTTGGGGATAAAGTCATTGAACAGCCTGTCGGCTGCTGTCTTGCCAGCTTTGTTACGGGTGGGGTAGGCTTGCGCAAACCTGGTGAAATGATCTACTACTACGAGAATGTACTCACATCCACCACGGGAGGGTTCTAGGTGAAGGAAGTCAATACACACCAGTTCGAGGGGAGAGTTTGATGTAATACTGCCCATGGGCGCTCGTTCATGCACGGCTGGCTTTTTCTGCTTTAGACAAGGGCACTTCCTCGTGATGTACTCTTCAATTTCTCTCTTCATGAAAGGCCAGTAGAAGCGCTCTCTTGCTAGAGTCAGGACTTTTTCTACGCCGACGTGGCCCATGTTGTTATGCAGGTAGGTGAGAGCTAGTTGTCTGTAGGTGGCGGGCAAGACCAGTTGTCTTCGACCTATGGTTTTCCTGTAGAGTAGGCCATCCTCAATGTGCAATTTGCTCCACTCCCTTAAGAGCCTCATCGTGTCTGTGTCACAGTTCCCTTTGTTGCACTCTGTTGGTGGTGTGTTGTTCTCTTTTAACTCCATGACCTTTCCAATCGCAGAGTCTGCTCTTTGCTCTCTCACCAGCTCATCATGGCTAATCGCCTGCAGTGGTTCCATGTGGGGTTGGGTTTGGGATGCTAGAGTGAGGGCTGCGACCCAGGCAACATCTCCCTGTTGGGCTCTTCGGGTTCCTTCCCATACAGTACACACTGCCTCGTCTGACAGTTCTTCAGAGCACTGTGTCATGAGGGTGTTGATGTCAAGGGGACAACGAGATAGGGTGTCGGCATCAATGTTACTTTTGCCTGGCCGATATCTGATATCGAAACGAAAATCAGCAAGCTGTCCCACCCACCGGTGGCCTACTGCGTTGAGCTTGGCAGTACTTAGGACATATGTGAGCGGATTATTGTCTGTGAAGACTGTGAAATGAGGGGCATAGAATAAATAATCCCTAAATTTGTCACATATTGCCCACTTTAATGCCAAGAACTCAAGCTTACCGCTGTGCAGGTGGTAGTTCTGTTCCGCTGGTGTCAATGTGCGTGACCCGTAGGCAATCACTCTCAGCTTTCCATCCTGGTGCTGATAAAGGACTGCTCCCAGACCTTTTTGGGACGCGTCCGTATGGAGTGTGAAAGGGTGATTGAAGTCTGGGTACGCCAGCACTGGGGGTTCCATTAGCATGTCTACCAGGCGTTCCAGGATCTGCTGGTGTTTCTCGTTCCACTCGACTGGGGTGCGAGAGGACTGTTGGGGGGATTTTTTTGTCTTCCCTCGTGAGGGTTTGGACTGGGGGTTGTCAGACTGTACCTTGAGCAGGTCATACAGGGGCTGGGCTATTCGTGAAAAGTCTTGTACGTAGCTTCTGTAGTAGCTCAGGAAGCCTAGTACTTGTCTTACGTCTCCGACTGTCTTTGGTGATCTTTGTTTCAGTACCCGCACTGCCTCCAGGTCTTTGGGATCCACTTTCACCCCATCTGCAGACACCAACCGGCCAACATATCGGACCTCTTTGCGGAACAGCTCGCACTTCTCTGGCTTCAGTTTTACGCCGTGGCGCTGGAGGGCTTGTAGGACTTTGCGCAACACTTGCACATGCTCTTCAAAGGACTTAGAGAAACACAGCACATCATCAAGGTAGGGGATGCAGCATTCATCTCTGAGTGTGTCGAGCATCTCCTCCATGCTCCTTTGAAATGCTGCTGGGGCGTTGGATAACCCAAAGGGTATTCTGACCCACTCGTACAGTCCCCAGGGGGTCGTGAACGCTGTCATGTACCTTGATCCTTCCGCAATAAAGCCTTGGTGATAAGCCTTGCCCTGGTCGAGTATCGAAAACCAGCCATATCCTCCCAGTGAGTCAGTGAGATCCTGGATCCGGGGAAGGGGATGTCGATCTGGCACTGTCTTGTTGTTTAGGAGCCGGTAGTCGATACACAGGCGCAAAGACCCATCCTTCTTTCTCACACATATGATAGGGGCTGCATAGGGGGATTGGGACTTAACGATCCATTTTTTCACGATTAGCTCCTGAACATACTCCTTCACTTCTTTGTAGAGTGGTTTCTGGATCGAGGCGTAGGCCTTTTGCACAGGAATGTCGTCCTTGAGCCTGATCTCCATCTGCAGTGAGGGAATGCAACCGATGTCGCCACTGTCCTGAGCAAAGGCCCCAGACTCCTCACAGAGCACTCTCTTCACCACCTGCTGTTGTTCTGGGCTCAGATGGCTAATATCGACAGGCGGTAGCCAGGGCTCAGTGGGGGTTATGCTGGGAGAGGCGATGTTGTTAACCTCTGCCGTTGCTTTTGTCCGTGCGACATCAGCCTGGTTGGACTCTGCTGCTTCTGTCTCAAGGACCTTGGTGACATGTTGGATGACACCTAGGGGCGTTCTCTTTGGCAGGGTGACCTCATGCTTTGAGTGGTTGGAAATGGGAACTTTAACATAAGGTCGCCGTGTGTGGTAGACTTCCAGGAGGCCTTCTCCCACACTCAGCAGTCCTAAAACAGGGTTCTCCTCTGCGGGTTCATACAGGACAAGGGGATCGGAGGTGTCGAAGTTAGGGGGGACCCTGCACCACACATGTATTGCACTTCCAGCTGGAATAACAATATTGTCTCTGCCCACTCTTACTGTGGCTGGGTCACAGAATGTCTTTTGGGGGACCTGGATGAAATTGACCATGGCCTTCACTTGCTCTTCCTCCATTCCGAATGCGCTGCGTAGGAGGCTGACAACTGTGGCTACGGCAGCACCAGAGGACTCTTGTCTCTTGATGACCTGTTCAAGTACATTGGCTCCTAACAAAGGCTGGGATAGGGGCAACTGGCCGACTAGGAAGGGGGCTTGGACAGTGAGATTTGGGTCATCATTTCCTGTGAGGTTGACGGTGAGCTCCACCCACCCGTCATATGGGATGAGTTGGCCATTCGCTGCATAGACTTCCAGATCCGTTTCGAGGAGCTCCTGCAGCGATCTCACTGGATAACTGGGGATGTGAGTGTTAGCCCACGCTCGATCGATTATGCTCACCTGCGAGCCAGTGTCAAACAGCACTGTTGCTGGGTGCCCATTGATCAAACATTTCAGCTGGCTTTTCTTTCCGACTAGGGGTGCTTGGCATCTGGTGGTACTCTGGCAGGTAAGGATTAGGTTTGGCTGTGGTTTGGGGTTCTTGGGCAGTTTTAGTTGGTGTTTAGGGGTGGGGTTTACTGGCTGGGACTGGGGTGGTGCACCGATCTCTGGCTGTCCCTCGGCAGAGACCGGTTCTCGTTTCCCTGAAACCTGGTTCGCTTCAAGCATCCCACTGCCCGGTGTCCTGTTTCTCCACACACAAAGCAATGGTTGCACTCCTGTAGGTTCTGTTCTGTACAATTTGGACAACGAGCTGCTCTTCCCCTCGCTTGGAAGGAGGATCGGGGGATGTAATTAGGGGATGGCTGGAAGGGGTGGTGTGATGGGGACTGGGAAAATGTTTGGGCTGGCGATGGCTGGGGAGGGATGTGACTGGGAGATGACTGAAAGGGGGAATGTGACGGGGATTGGGGCAACATTGAGTGGGCCATTTGGGTGTTGCTTACCTGTTGCTCCATTAGAGTGGCCACCATTTGTGTCAGGGTCTCCACCTGTGCACTGAGCTGTTGTATGGTCTGGAGGTTCTCGTTGTCTTCAGCGTTGCTTCTTAGCTTGTCATCAGCCTGTGTATCTCCTTTTTCCACTTTGGCACTGTGGGCGTGTGTTGGCTTTTGGCGGGGAGGCTGGCCGAGTCTGCGCTGATGTTCATTCTCGTCGCTGATCATTTTTGTCATTTGGCCGAGAATTTCTTCATCAGTGACTTGGCTGTTTGAGACCAGGGGTCTCAGTCTCTGTCGGAGGTCTGCATGTTTTGCTCCCAGGCCCTGATAGATTGAATGGAGGAAGACCTCTTGGATGGTCCTAGGATCATAAGAGATGTCTGCGTTAGTCTGTTTTGACTGGAAAAGTAGTCTCTGCTTGAGTCCAATCATGCGGTACAGGAACTGCTGAGGTGACTCTTGTTCAGCTTGCCGGGCGCACATTAACTCCTGAAACATCTCAGTAGTTGCCTTCTCTCCAAGATGGGACCTGAGGAAGACCTTGAGTTCAGAGACGGCCAAATCGTCTTTGTTTGACAGCATGTCCTTGAATGTGCCTGGTTTGATGATTCTCAGCACGCCTCGGACCACCTCGGCATCTGCAAAGCCATCCTTGACTCCCTCATCGATTTGTTTACTAATGCTATTGTAGCTGATGTCAGAGCTCTGGTCCCCAACTTGGCCGCCATGTACCTTAAACTCTCTGCGCTGGAGATAGGGGAGGTCTTTTAGGGGAACCATTCTCTCCGGTGTGCTCTGTGAAGGGGGGTATGACACTGTTCCACCTTGGTGGTTGTGTGTAAGGGCGGGGGAGGTAGCTGCAGCTTCACAATGTCTCAGTTTCTTACCCAGTTCTTCATACAGCATTCTCAGTTCCTCTACTGGCTGGGGGTTTACATTGACAGGGGGGTTGGAATGGGGATGGGGTGGCATCATGGTGCTGTCAATCTGGGGGTGGGGTGGTGGTGATGTGTGGTCTGAAAGGGGAGGGGTTGGACTGGTACTGGGTACCACATGTGACGTCTCAACTAGCAATTCTGCATCAATTATTAATTTTCCTAACACGTCATTCAACATCATCAGTTTGCCCAAGCCTTCATCCTCACTCTCCAGCAGGGTGACAGACTGCATGTAGGAGATGACATAGTCCATGCATCCTTCCTCATCAGTCGGGCTCAACTGATCGATCTCTGTGGTGTCAGATGCAAGGTCCCTTGCAACCTGGTATATGTTGTCGCTTGAGAGCTTAAACAATTTCTTTTTGATGGTCCACACCAGCCCCTTCCGTACCTGGGACATGGTGTGCGTTGCTCTGGTGGTAAGGCGATGTCTCGTTGTGGTGAATGCTGGCTTGGTGAACCAGCAGCGTTGCTCCTAGGCGACTGGCGTGCTTTGACTTCCCAACTCAGCAGTGCGGTTCCCTGGCGAGGAGATCTTCTTCCTTATCTCCCCCTATGGACACCCACTGGCTGACTCCTGGTCTGCAGTCACGTCGTGTCACCTTGGTCTCGTGGTTCTGGTATCACTAGATCAGCTTCCAGCCCATAGGTGGCGCTGATCCCGGACGAGCCCCCACAATTTGTTACGGGTCCCAAGCGAGGTCGGGTACCACTGTAGCAATATTGAATTTTTGTTCGGTGTCTCACTGAAAAACAGAGATAACAGTCACAGAAATGAAGACGTGACCCTGTTCAGTTTCGTTCCTAATTTCCTTCTGCCTTTATTCACAATACAACAATAAAACATCACAATAAATCAATCAATAAACTAACATTTCCCTACTGCAATAATGTCTCTTTTCAAAGTCCATAGCACCTTCGAGGTGAGCATGTTGTTCAGGTAAGTATGTGTGTGTGTACAGTCCTTGTTCTTTTTCAGGTAAGCGTGTGTGTGTGTCAGGTAGGTATGGCATGTATGAGTGTGTAGGTCCACAGTCTGGTGTTACAAGTGAGTATGGTGAGTATAATTGCGTGTACTATCTGCTGTCCCTCAAAGTACATTTACATATTTCCACTATCCACATTTACAATATAATACTTTGGCTTCAATATTCCCATTAAACCTCAGTCATCACATCACAATGAAATACATTCAAAGGCCAGAATTCAGTATTTGTACTGGTCCCATATAGCTACCATTAATTGCAATAGATTCAACATTAGGTTGCATCTGATATAAAATCAAGATTCATAACCACAGGGTAGCTTAAAGCCACATTCTTCAGCTTAAAGCTATTTTAAGTAGTTGACTATTGTCTTTTCAAAACATATCAACATCATCATCACATAGGGAATATTAATTAGAAAATAGAAAATGGAAAAGATGAGCATATTCAAATACACTCAACCACAATAGCTTCAAATGCACTTTTGCAATAAAACCATTAGTCAAGATAAAGCACTAAAATACTCAAAAATAGGAAGAGAGTAGCAATAGAAAAATATAATAAATGTAGATGCTTATTCATCACCAAGTAATGAAATAAAACGAAACTAGCTATAGATAGTTCTTATAAAACCCTTCACCAATCATGTATCTGTCAAGTGTTAAAGTAACCAACATTAGAAATGTCGTGAATAAATGTAAACAATCATGTTTCTGTGTTCAGTACACAACGAGGCGAACGCCATCTTCAAAGGGACTACACGAGGCAGACGCCATTATGCAATGAGCAGCACGCCATTATGCAATTAGCAGCACTGAAATTCGCGGACTTTTTACCGTTTCTTAAACTCTAAATAAAACACTCAAACTCGTCATTAGCACCCATTACAGTCTCTTCACATAAACATGAAACCTTAAGAGTTAAGATAATATGGTTTTCACGGTGTACTGACCTGAAAAACAGAGATAACAGTCACAGAAATGAAGACGTGACCCTGTTCAGTTTCGTTCCTAATTTCCTTCTGAAGGAAGGGGGGTGTACCCTAACCTTAAAAAGGAGCCTCAGGCAACACCTGCTGGACACACAAAGGTTCCGCTCTCCATCCTAAGTGAACTGCAGTGACTTACTACCCAATATTATTTTAGCTTGTGAGCATTGGAATAATAAAAATAATAACAGTACTGGTCAATACTTTAAATAATAAAGTGCGGATATCTTTTCAAAATAAAAGTTAATACACATTTGTGAGGGTATCACACCTGCGAAACATTAATGTTAACCTAATGCGATACGTCAAGCATATTGTGAACATCAAAACAGTGTTCATTTGAACTATTATTACATTGCTAGGGGTGCTACGTTGTACGATGTCTCACAAATAGATTGGATAAACTGTAAACATTAGCTACCTGTGCTGGCCAGGCAGGGTTCGAGCAATATGAAAGAATCCAGAAGAGGGCGAAAATAAAATGTAACGTTACGATAGTAAGCACCAAATAACAATGTATTTGAAAGTAATAATTAAAGTAACGGTAAATGTACTTTATGTGTAGAACTGATTTGCCTTTTATGGTGTCTACAACTGAAGTTCCCTATCGGGAAAAAAAGTTATTATATTCTATCCATCGAGCTAAAATGTTTTATTGCTGAAGTAGGCTACTGTAGCCTACCTAACATGTAACGTATCGCTTTGCTCCCATATTAACTGCACAAGCACTTTACTTACCAAGGTGGTATACTACAAAGCAGGATTACTGAGTTAGTACTAGCTGGATAACTCAATAAAACACAGAACAGCTCTTTCTACTTCAGCCCATGCATGTTCCAGATTTGGGAGGGTTCCGGGGTTTACTCTGTAATTAATCTTACTTCGTACGTATACCCCCGCGATACTCCTTATAATATTTGTTTATGTTGGTATTATTAGAATAGAATATAATAACTTTTATTTCCTGCCAGGGAACTTCAGTTGTAGCCCCAGCAACAACAAAAAAGACATAGACAGTGGGACCCACAACACACAAACAAACATATCAAACAAAGATATCCAACAGAATCATTACATCAATCAAGTGAATGAAAGTGCAATACAGCCATGATTAAAAATGGCCCCCGCTGTCCCGAGATGTCCAGTGTCACCAAGCAGTCCAACGCACAAACTCCACATCCACGAATTTCCTCCATACATGCAGTGCCGCGGTCTCTGTACACCGCCAAACTGAGAAATTGTTTCATTATGTTGTGCACTGTATATTTTGTATATTGCTGAGCTACCTGTAAGCATTGCGTAAAGCAAATTCCGATGATGGCAATAAATGGAAATTAAGCAACCTCCCGATTAAATGTGATAGCCTATTAGTTTGGTTTGCATAACGTTATGGAACACCAGCATTTGGTCTTCCAGTAAGGCGGTTTGCGTAAAAAGTGGGCATGTCTGGCCAAATTGTGACGTAGGTGACAGGCCTCCATTGTGTCTACGTGTAGACCGGATTTCGCTCGTCAAAGCAATGACTTAGTAAAACATATCTACACATTGTTTCTTTTTGAACTTACAAACAAATAATGTATACAAATTGTTAAATAAAATGTGTGATATGGCACGTCTATGTTTTTCATTACACTTGTCTAAATTGTGTCTACCTGTAGATCAGATTTCGCTTGTCAAAGCGTGAAATAGATTCACGTGAATCAACACATCGTTTATCTTTGAACTTAGAACAAATCACGTATACAAATTGCAAAATAAAATATGTGATTATATCGTCTATGTTTTTCATTATACGTGTCTAAATTGTGTTTACGTGTAGACTGGATTTTGCTTGTCAAAGCAATTACTTGTAGGCTAGTGAAATAGATCCACATTAATCAACACATCATTTCTCTTTGAACTTACAAATTAATCACGTATGAAAATTCTTAAATAAAATGTGTTATATGGCACGTCTATGTTGTAGACGCCTTTTAGCCGGGCTATAAAAGAGCTAAAAGACGTCTTAAACAATTAGATCTGAGTTAGCGGCTCTTTAGATGATCTAATAGACGTCTTGTGCCCACTGGGTATAGTCTATGAAGTGCTTTTGTTATTTGACTAACACTTAGCAATTTTCTAATTAAATGTTGGTTTTTTGTGCTGCTTTTAAACTATACAAACAGTTCACTACTACTACCTTAAGTGCTGGCTCTCCATCTGCAGGCTCTTCGCCAAATATTTTCCACTCAATACATTTTCTTTTATATCAGTAAGCCGAAGTGAGGTTTACAGTAAATTGGTCAGTTTAAACCCTAACAAATCTAAGGGTGAAGATAATTTAGATCCTTCCCTCCTTCGCCTCAGTGCTGATTTAATTGCAGCACCTCTAGCTAATATTTTTAACTTATCATTTGCATCAGGTAAAATTCAGAAAATCTGGAAGTCTGCACCGGTTATCCCATTACATAAAGGTGGTGATCCTAGTGACTTAAACAACTACCATCCAATCTCAAAATTGTCCTGCTTAGCAAAAACCCTGGAGTCCCTAGTAAATTCTCAACTGAGACGGTTTCTAGAGTCAAAAAAACATATTACAGCCAGAGCAGTCAGGATTTATATCAAGTCATAGCACAACAACAGCTGCATTATGTGTACTTAACAATATTATTGAAGCCTTGGACAATCATCAACACTGTGTTGCACTTTTTATAGACCTATCTAAAGCATTTGATTCAGTCGATCATGGTATTTTACTGGAAAGACTATGCTCGGTTTGAGTAGATGAACAGTCTATTAAATGGTTTTATGACTATCTCTCAGGTAGAACTCAGGCAGTAGTTTCCAACAGTTCCAAGTCAAGTTCCCTTAACGTTAGTATAGGTGTACCACAAGGATCCATTCTTGGTCCTCTTTTATTCACCTTATATATAAACAATATCATCTCTGCCACCCGAAGTTGTAATGTACATTTTTATGCAGATTACACTATTTTATATGCTACCGGCTCTTCTCTTAATCTGGCCATTGCAAATCTACAGTCTGCTTTTGATACATTTCACATCTTTCTCATCAAAAATAAGCTTATTTTAAATTCTGGCAAAACTAAATGTATGAAATTCTCTAGGTTACCAAAGAGCATCCAACCTACTGCCCATATCCAAACCCTTCAGGTTTCTGAAATTGAAACTGTTGAATTTTATAAATACTTGGGACTGGATACCAGACTCACTTTTAAGACCCATGTAAAACACCTATCAAGTGAACTGAAAGTCAAAATTGGATTTTTGTATAGAAACAAATTACGTTTCTCTTCTGCTAGTCAAAAGACCATTGTACAATCTACAATTCTGTCTGCGCTTGATTATGGTGATATTGTATATATGCATGCTTCTCCCTCCACCTTAAAGCCTCTTGACTCCGTATATCACAGTGCGCTGTGCTCCATCACAGGTGATACATTTCTCACTCACCATTGAATCTTATACAAAAAGGTGCGATGGTCCTCCTTAACAAACAGAAGGGAGCAGCATTGTATGTTGTTTATTTATAAGGCTTTACTGCAAAAACTGCCAAGTTACCACTGCTTTCTGGTTACATTTAAATGCAGTATTTACAATGTCAGGTCACAGGACATTTTAACATTAGCTGTACCTCTTATTCACACTGAATTTGGAAAAAGTGGGTTTAAATACTCTGCTGCTTACAAATGGAATGAGCTCCAAAAAATATGAAATTACATTCTCTTATTTCTATTTTATTATATTCTCTTATTTCACTTGAACATTTTAAAAAGTTGTACTTATGTATTTGCAATCACATTTGTAAATGCTTTTCTTAATGGTGAAAAAATGTATAATGTGTGTCTGTGAATTATATGTGCGTCTGTCTATGCTTAAACTATATATGTTTCTTTTTTTGTTTTGAAAAAGAGATCCTGATCTCAATGAGACTACCTGTTTAAATAAAGGATTAATAATAATAATAATATATATATATAATTTTTACTGTGTGCTAAAATGGTAGGGCAAGCATATTGAAAAAAAGGATAGAGTATTGAAACACTCTTTCCAGATTGCAACACCTTTTTTTAGTTTAGTTTAGTTTATTTGACATATCAATTTAAAATACATGTCAGTGCAAGTCATGCATCAAAACAGTGTCAAGGATAGCACAAAAAGTCGTGGACTTATTTCCGTTGTGGTCCTTGGTCTTAACATATTCATACGTACAACACTTAAAAACACATAACACATAAACACATAAAACTACATAATACATCATGTACACATCCTAACAATCCCTCCCTCCCCTACCTGTCTATTCTTGGACTTTGGCTAGTAGCCATTTCCTAACATTCACCTTAAAACTGTGTGGGTTCGTGCTCTGTTTGATGGTCAAAGGCAGTTCATTCCACTCCTGTGCTCCTGTGTAGGCAAATGTGCATTGCCCCATTTTGGTACTTCACTGATGTCTTTGCAGCTATCTCCACAGACCCTACTTCTACTCTTAGCTCCTGGGCCTTCTTTAGTCTGGGCTTAGACCCAAATAGAATAGACTCCGTCTTCCCTAAATGAAGTGACAGCCTATTGTCACACAGCCAGCTGCTTATCTTAGTGAGTTCCTCTCCTAGCCTACTTTGGAGTGTGTTCTTGTCTTTGTGCGAGATGAGCAAAGCTGCATCATCTGCGAATAAATACAAGTTACAGGAACACGCATCTCTCATGTCATTAATATAAAGTAAAAATAGCAGTGGTCTTAAAACACTTCCTTGCGGAACCCCACATACTACTGGTTTGGTGTCTGTCATAAAGCCGTTGACCTCTACTCTCTGATCCCTGTCTGTCAGGTATGAAGTGACCCACTCGATGACCGTATATGATCCCATCAAAAAAATGTTAAACGTAAAAAAGCCAGGTTACTCACACATAGCATACAAAAGCCTGGTTACTCACACATAGCATACAAAGCACTGTCTGTAAGTCCTTAATTCCAACTTGCAAAAACTAGGCCTGCCTTTTAAAGTATTGATATCTAAATGTGGCCAAGTTACAAATAACTATATTTTTTATCTTAGCTCACACTAAACTAGCTCTATTCCAAAGCAATGCTATCCAAACTTTCCTAAATTGTTTAATGCAACTTGGCCCCATGTTCTCATCAGAAGGGATTGTGGTCCTTCAAACTTTAAATGTCAAATAACAAAAATTGCATTATGAAAAATCATATCAATAAATGTTTTAAACAGTTGACGAATAATTATGCAACGGGAATTTCAGGCCGCGAACCGCAATCCTGTTCCCGTCCCCCTTATGTCATGGTTTTGCAGTTTCCCTGCGCTCCTCCACGACATTTCTCTTCTTAGCCACGGAACGGCTATTCTGCCACATTTTACCGCCGCCCAGGACTCATCGCCTTCATCTGTTTCACCTGTGAGCTATATAAGCTCTGTTGATTTGTACCTCCGGGCTTCTGGGTTATTGATTTTTCATGGTAGCCCAGTATGGTATAGGTCAGAAGACTGCATTTCTTTCTTGTAAAGCAATGCAGAAACTTCCTTTAGTTCTGAGTGTAGGTTTAGATCTAGTCTACCTTTTCTTTTGCTCTTTGTTTCTTACTTACCTATCTGTTCTCCCTGAGACAGTTACCTCAGTTTCTCCTGTTTCTCATCCTCATTCAGCTCGTTCTAAGCCTTTCGAGCCAGAGGATGTCCTATTCCTTATTTCTTATTTTTTCCTCCTTTGGGGCTCGCGCATATTTTCCCGAGCCGGAGGTTTCTTCATTTTCTCGTTCCCTTTGCTATTTCAAATTTGCTAGTTGTGTTCACCCTATTTTTCGGGGTTGTTTTCTGTTGGCATTCGCCAGGGACTGGTTTTTCCCCTTAGTTTTATTTTATTTATTCCCTTTAGTGGCTCCCACTGACGATTCTCTACCGGTCGTGTCTGGTCCTCCGAACCCTTCCTCTCCCCTGATGCCTTATCCCCGTTTTTGCAGGTAATTGACCCTCGAGATAATACACTAACCACGGAGTAAAAGGTTTAAAAAATCTGTTTTTTTATTAACAAGCAGAGCCATTATAAAAGCAGAGTTGCATACAAAAACTGAGACAAGAGATAACGCCAATCCACTCTGTCAGGCAGCGCAGAATTTTCCCCACAGGTAAGTGTGCCTCGATACCACACGCCACTCGGTGTATGAATAAATAAGGTATTCTAGACTCACACACTCGTGGTCACCCACACCACAGAATAGCTTGCCTTGGGGGCAGAGCACAGTCCAGTGAATGGGCGTTTCAGGGCGTTTCAGGCAGACACACAAAACCAAACCTCATGCACAAACAACAATGAACACAAAGAAATAACAGAGTGGAGTCCCAACCATACCACGTTGCCGGAGGGGATAGCCACTATAATAAATTTAAAAATTAAAAACCCAGCTCCGCTGCCCTTCGATGTGGTCGCCCATGTGGTGCCTTGCTGTGCCCAGTCTCGAGCAAACCCCGCTCGCCACCACTCTCGTCACAGCCGCCTGGTTCGTGCAGTGAACCACCAACTCTGGGTAGGGAGGAGAGGAATACTGGCCCCACGCTCAGTGATCACACTCGCCCGGGGCTTGAACCTACGCACACAGGCCAGGATGGCGAAAACACGTTCCTTACGATCTGGGGGAGGTAGGTCTCCGCCAGCAGAAGCTCCGCATAATCTCCAGTCACACTTGTTCCCTCCGCGCCGACCTGCTCCGCAGTTCACCGTCGGTGCTCCGTTAGCCAAACCTGGAAGTAATGCCGTCTCCCTCTCTACTCTTCTCCCTCAGCAGCCGCAGGTTCCGGAATCCCACAACAGTTCTCCGTCACACAGGTACGCATTTCCGCCGTCACACAAAACACTCAACACTCCCATCCACTCAAAAGAAAAGTAACCAAACGAAATAAAAAGAAAACAAACCACCTTCTATCGGGGAGCTGGGAGGAATCAACTTGCTACACTTATCTCCCATACTCAGTTTTTCTCTCTACCCCAGGTGCGCTCAGTTTATATCACCTAGCCCCATCGCATTCCCATGCAACCCCGCATTAGTGTTGCAATTCCGTTATCAGTACAGAACCATTATTCAATCATTCAATTATCCTCTGCAATTATAACTGTTGTTTTTACACAGTTGTTTTTTCCTTTAATATTGCAGTAAAAATACTTGATACATGTTTCAATATGTTTATTTTTGTGGTTTTAAATAAAGGGAATAGTAGAGACAGCAAAACAGAGTGGAATCATTGAACAAAATCTGAATTTATATTTAAAAATATATTACAACATAGGTTTGTTTGAATCATAGCAACAAATAATACAGTAATTATAGCTGCAAAGTGAAAAAAAATTACTCAGTGTTCCTCAACTGCAGTGAAAAACAAAAAATAATAACAGTTCCGACCTCTGGCTAGGTTGAAGCCTGCCTCGTCCACAAAGAGGAATTTGTGGTGGTTCTCTGCAGCATCCAGCTCCATCACCCTCTTAAAGATTTTTTGAAAAAAATTACCCTACAGAATACATGTAATGTAGATCAAACTTGAATTTTTGTTATCAGAAATCTTGAAACTGAACATACTCGGTACGTAGTTGCTTCACTCTATCTGCATTACTTTCAAGAGGCACCATCTCTTTTAGACACCTGGTATCACTGTTGCCATCAGTGTCTTGATTTGTGGCTTTGTCCTCTACCACGTACCCCCCCCCCCCCCCCCATTCTCAAACAAGGCCCATGGTCAGCTCTCTGATGAGGCCGAAGCCCTCCTCTAAGACGAGGTCTACGGCCACCTCTCTGAAGGGGTACTTGTCCTCTGCCATTCCCCTGACCACCTCCTCCTCCTCTCACTGCTTGACCTCTATTCTGACGTGGATCATCTGCCTGCTCCATGTTTTTGTGATGTTGTTGCAGGTGGATACAGACCCTTTATACATCATTATTGTAATGAGTTGTCATTATTGGAAAAGCCAAGAAAACGGCCTACATACATAGTCAAATCTGAAAAGATTGTCTGGAACAGTGGAACCATAAGAACAGTGTCTGATAAAAGATGATGATGAAATATTTCAAAGATAATGTAGTCAAATTGGTTCATGTTCCAAAGTAATTGGTGTCAATAGATTTCTTTATCTTGAAAGTTAACATTCATGATCTAAACTTGGAATGTTGTTAGTAATTAGTTTCTATAAAACTATGCATTATTAGTAATGCTACAGTTACTTATCATTTTGAGCAGTTGGAGTAATTGATAGTTAGATGCATTGTAATGAAATGGAAAGACAGTAATTTCAAATGTAATGTGTGAATTGCATTTTGAAATAGTAATTACTTTAATGTTAAGTTGTGTCATATTTGGTTCAATGAACAAATGATCTTAGGTTTATGTGTATTGTATCCAAGCAATTGAACAAAGTGTTTAGAGTGTTTATAGCCTGGCTACATCCTGGCCGGTTAAAAGACTTTCACTTTTCAACCAAATTTAGCCGGTTTTTCACCTGAGCGCGAGACAGCATTTCACCGTACTTTCACAGACTTTTCAACGCAGAAAAGTTCACTGGGTAGTCCCCTATGTTGCTGCATTTTAAACTGAACTTTTGGAATGCAGGTGGTCGTACAATCTCCACGGTCGTACAGCCTACGCATATGCACCTCACTCAAATAAACAACTATAAGCTTGCAACATGGTGCTGGATGCACCTTCAGTTATCAGAATTTGCACAATGCAGCTTTAAATAAACAACAGTCTCCAATAATTGCTGGTCCACATGCCTGAAGCTTTTGGTTCAGCAAATAAAGGTCCCCACAATTATCTGAGGTTTTACGGTTATCTGAGGTTTCCAGTTACAGTGCCCGAGGGTGTGATGCTTAACCATATTGGACTGCAGCCTGGGGTTTGCAAGAAGGAAAAAAAACTGGAATTAAATATAACGTTATTAACCGGTTTACATGCTCTCAGAATAGGGTTTTCTCTCTGAAACACTTGAAAGTGATTTTGTTTTCGTTCCATGAAATATTTAGATCGATTTCGTTTATCGTTTCTGTTCCCTGAACCATTTCTAATCCCTGATATATATTAGGTTTCATTATATATTTGTATAAATGTATTCTGCAAATATGTGAATGGTACAAACCTCTTTTTTCATTCAAACTTTAAACCATGGATGTGCAGTCAATAGTTTTTGAGATATTGACACTTTACTAATTTACTAATTGACTAGGCGAAAATTGCCCTCAATGGGCCAAAGTAAATCGGGTTAAGATTTTCAATTGATGATTTCAATAGAATGTAACAGATTGGCAGTCAAAATTAAAATGGAAAAGAAAACCATGTGGCCATGTGGTATTCTTTGGCCACACTGGGCCCTGACCCCATTAATAGCTCTGTGTTCTGGTGTATCTCCTCAACAGGAGACATGACACCATGACCACTCTAAGATTTATATCCATAGATAAACCAGCGCCTCAGCGTGACTTAATTGCCTCTTTTGTGCCAGTGGAGTTGAGGGGGAGAGAGGAAGGCAGATCCTAGCCCAGGTCAACCAGAGCAGGCCTCTTGATAACAAAATGCTATTGAATGGACTATGAGCAAGTTTACCATATCAAATTTTATTCTCTCTATCAAAGACATTAATTTAAAAGCTACATTCCCGAAATGGGTGAAGCCTAAACTCATTTCTCTACTAAATGAGACTCATTTCTCTACTAAAAGCCTGGAAAGAAGATTGCTGGTGTGAAACAGATGAAAATGATTTGGCTCCAGGAGCAATTTGGCTCTGTCATCACTAAATCATATTTGTTAGCTTCTCACACGTAAATAGATGCCAACCATGTGTAAATACTAAACTGGCAACCAAAACAGACCAAAATAAATAATTTTATGTTCAGAATGAAATATTTTATATTATGTATCTGTTAAAGTAAATAAGGACTTATTTTCTTTCTGCTGTCTGTATGTGTAGGGAATGGACAGGCACAGAATATGAAAATATTGGGAGGAATCTCCTTACTATGAACACACTAAACAAAATAGATAGAATGCCATACATGATCTGTGATGAAATTCATGGTTCTATTTCATATCGGTCAACATGCCACGGTATGGGTCATCCTCGTCGAGAGGAGGAGCTGCTCGGAGACTGAATAGCAAATTAACCACCACAATGGGCGGACCCACGTCACGCCATAAATATGGCACTTGTACGCCGCCCGACCTCTTTTTACCTCCTCGAGAGTTGAGCTGAGACTGCTTTTTATGGTTCCTTTTGGAATTGCGACTTTTCTTACCTCTCCCGACTTCCCAGAGCTGCGTCCTGAAATGAGTATGCTTTCCTGGGCTTTCCCTCCCCAGCAACGCGGAATCGCGGTTTGTTTGGCTAAACCTTTTTTAGTAAAGTTGTTTCCTTGTATTAGGCAGTTCACTGCCGGTTTTCCTTGCAGAACTAGATTGGGTTATGCCGATATATTCTGATTGTATTTAGCCATGTTGAGGCATTGAATTGTTGTTACTCGTTGTTACTAAGAGAAAGAAAGCCAGAGGTAGCCTATGTGTCACTAGACACACGCTACCTGAGGTTTCAGCGCCCTCTGGTGGCCCTTCAGTGCTACTGATTTGGGCTCTTGGCTTGGCGCTGAATACGCTTGTATTGTGTAGTAGGCCTCTGCTATCCCCAGTGACCTTGCTATGACGCCTACGTACCCGATGTCCTTCAGTGCTCAGCACCTTGGAGTCAGGGTACAAGCTCCAGTTCAACACCGAGCTGCTCCCCCTCCCGATTTCGCGGGGTTATCCTAACGCAGGAGAAATGGGGCTACTGCGCAAACTCTCCCAGATGAGATTCTGGTGTTTCTGAAAATGGAGCAATAACACCCCTGCCCTAGGTGGCAATAGGTTTTATTTTACGTATTTTCCGGCACCTGAGATGGATGGAGGCTTCCGCCCCATCCTAGGCCGGAGAGGGCTCAACCGCTTCCTAAAGCGCCTGCCCTGCCACATGCTCCATCTTTATATACTATACGTATACTTCCATATCCCTATACACCGGGATCACCGGAAGTACCTCTGCTTTTCCTTCCAAGACAAAGGGTATGATCACTCTGCCCTCCCCTTTGGCCTAGCCCTAGCCCCACACACTTTTTATGAAGTGCAGGGAGGCCACACTGATCCCACTCTGTCACTAAGGGATTCGCACTGCGAACTACCTGGATGACTGGCTACTCTGCGCTCCTTCAGAGGAGCAAGCCAGAAGGGATACTGGGGTCAGTACTGGCCCACTTAGCCAGCTTGGGCCTGACCCTGAACAAGGGAAAAGAGGCCTCTCTGACCCAGAGGGGCAGCATGTTTTTGATGGAGAGTCTGTCCCACTTTGCTGCTGCGCAGCAGGTGACAGTAAACATTCAAGCGGGCTGGACTCAGTCTAACCCTGAAGACTGCCTTCCTGCTTGCTATCGCCTCTGCGAGGCATGTGAGCGAGCTGCACGCATTATCAGTACACCCCTTCTGTATGCGGTGGGGTGACAGTAGCTCATCGGTCTCTCTGATTCTTAACCCCACGTTTCGGCCTAAGGCCCTCTCGCGGTCGTACATTTCTGGCTATGGTGTTGGAGGCGTTTCACCCTCCTCCCCACGAGACCCCTGAAGAAGCCAGGCTGCACTCACTGTGCCCCGCCTGGGCTCTACGGTCTTATACCTCCCGCATAAGTGCAATGAGGAAGACCAAGAATCCTTTTATTGTCTTGGAAGGGCTATGCAGGGATTCACCCTATTGTACAGCGCTTGGCTCTCTGGATCGAAGAGACAATTCCACGGCTTACAACAGCTCTGACGCATCCCCTCCCACTGGTATGGTAGCTCACCCCACTCGGGCATAGCTACCTTCTTAAATTTACAACGTGGCGCCCGCTCGCTGACATTGTGCAGCGGCGGCCTGGGCCTCATCCCCCCATGTTCGCCAGGTTTATCACCTGGGCATAGTGTCATTCACATTGGTTGCCTCCCCTGTCCTCGGGTCAGCGACGCAGCCGTGAATATGATTAGGGTTCAGTGCCCATTCTGTGACCTGCGTTCCTGTTACCCCACTACATCCCCCGCTTGACATGAGAAAAGAAAGGTCACTTGAAAAATGTCATGATTTACATGCTAAACAGGAACCCTTATCCCAAACGACTTGGATTGCTGTGATTCTACATTTTACACACACCTGGGGCCACATGTATAGAAAAACAATGCATAAAAAAATGTTGAAGGAGAAAGTCGGAAATCTGCTTATGCAAAGTTTTACATTTTCTCCCTTTGCCTTTTGATCACGGTGTCACCATATCTCATTGACTCCAAATACTACGCACGTATAGTGTCCAGCGTGTGCAGAGGTACACAGGTTCTTTTATTTTATACATCGGAATTTCTGCATAGAAACTCGCTTACGCAGCTTTCTGAGGGCATTTTTCTGCTCAGCACTGTTTATACATGCGGCCCCTGGATTCATACTGAAGGCTGTGCTCCTACATCTGGGATCAGCACTGAGGCTTAACCACAATCCCATTATAAGACAGCAGAGGGGACTCTCACTTGACTTATGTCATGACAGTGCTATCCAACACAAACATTCAGCAGGCCAGGGTCGTGAGTTGAAGAGGATTTGAGTGTTCTCTCAGTAACATCTGCATTAAGTGACGCTGCAGCCAGGCAGGCAGACATAGATACAGCAGTCCGTAAGTATTTGGAGAAACTGTGTGTTAAAAACATACAGTACGTGCTCAATAGTATGGAAGGGTGCTGATTCAGACACAGCCCTAGAAACAGTAACCGTCCTTATGAGCCAGGCTTCACAGCACGTCTGGTGCCAACCGTCCATTTCCATGCGCAAAGGCTGCAGCATAAGGGGATTCAGCTGCTCAATGAGTGAACAGTGGACTTTCCCAAGTGATAAACAAGCACCGTGCCTTACTGCACCTAGAGGGCAGTATGTGTTTACTGCACTTATGCTAGTTAAGCACACAGTTGCCATCAGACGTACAAAAAGCTTGCTGCACACGCATACTGCAATTGGCTGCATTCGGAACCAAATTTTTCCTAACATTCCCTTCCATTGCTTCAAGGGAGAATCCCCAAAATGCCAGGATAAAATATAGAAGCCAAACCAATTGAGATTCGTTCCAATTTAAGAAAGGCAAGGGAGAAATTACATTCCCTCACTCTCTCATTTATCCTCCCTTCCCCAAGGGTATAAAATACAAGCTTCGAGCAAGAAGGGAATCCCATGATGCAATGCCCCACACGTGAAGAAGAGAGAATGATAGGCTTGTTTTTTTGTAGGATGAGTTTGGGAGCACTTGTTGAGGGATGGGGGGTGTGGCGGTTAACAATTGAGAATTTAACTTTGTCAGATCCTTTAGCCCAAAAGTTTTTGTGTTTGTCTTTTGAGTGAGGTTTTCTCACGAGAAATCCTCACTAAAGGTATCGCAAAGACCGGCTGGTGTGTTTTTATGACTCAAGATAATCTAGTGTACGGTTGCTATGAATTATTCATGAACCTTCCAAAGTCATCCTACAAAAAATACTTTCACACAGAGCAGTGGTTGCTGTGCAGCCGTTTGGCGCATTAAGGACAAACTGGACACGGACAACTCAAATCCTTTTGGTAGTTTTATCAAAAAATGGATCAGGTTATTTAACCTGGAACAGAAAATACAAACATACATCAGCATTAAGCCTAACTCTACGCACAAACTAATAATTATACACAATCGCACAGAATCACATACCGTGGCATCCAGCTCGTCTTCCATCACACACAAATCACACGCTCACGGCTCTTCCTGTTTATGCATTTACCCAATTACAGCCCAGATATCCCTACGCTCTGCCCATAAACTAGTCCCAACTAAATCCCAATCAAAAAATGTACACAACCAACTCAGAATAAACCTCACATCTGCAACAATATTAGTCTACACAATTGACTATGTACAAACTTCTCGTCCCATTCCTAGCCTGAACAGCACACCTCCCACCTGGCCGGCCCTAGCTACCTGTCTAGGGAGGCCACAAACACTCATCAGTCTGTCCAGCCTGACTTTCTTGCCCCGGTAGGGACGTTCAGCCCTCCTGAGGGCAGGCAAAGTGATCGCCACACTGCCTCCCACCATGCCTTGACCGAGGTCTTGGGCTCCAGAGTGGCCTCGCGTTGCTCCTCTTGGGACAAGGACACTCCGCTTTAGGCACTCCTATGTCCCTAGTGAGTCAGCTTTCTTTGCAAACCCTCCACCAGTATCACAAGATCTTCGCTTGATCTCTTGTTCCTCGACGGGGAGGAGGACCACTATCCTCCTAACGTCCCGGTGGAGGACAACTCCGGGCGGCTTTCGAGAGCTCTTCTTCTGTTTTGCCACGCCTTCAGGAGAGGCAGGGCGGCCAGGGGCTGTCCTGACCTGGACGTCCCTGACGACCCCTGCTGGATCCGACGCCGCCTGGATGACCCGGCCAAGCTTGTACTGACCTCTTAGCGCATTCTGGTCAGCCAGCCAAACCAGGTCACCCACAGCAACGTTCCTCTCCCGGGTGTGCCACTTGGGGCGAGTGAACAGGTTTGGTCCCGCTAGCTGGGACCATCTCCTCCAAAACTCACTCACCGCCCCCTGGATGGCTCGAAACCGCTTGAGGGGGTAGTCCCACGTGAACCCCCCTGAGTCCCCCTTCGGCCCGGACCGCCCTAGCAGAAGGGAGTTAGGACTCAGGTACTCGATCATGTCTTCTTGGGCCTGGATTCTTGCCTCGATGGGTCTCTCATTGGCCAGGTTGGCAGCCAGATACAGGAGGGTCTGGAACTCCACCAGAGTGAAGGGCCCTTTCTTGTCGATGGCTCTCAAAGCCCTCTTCACTATTCTGACAGCAGCCTCTGCAGCCCCATTTCTGTGGGGGGAGTCTGCAGGATGAAACTTCCATGACCACTCCGTTCCGTGATTGGCAGCCTCCTCTTTCAGTTTGACTTTGTCCACCCTACTAAGAAAGCCATATAACTCCTCCAGGGCTGGCCTTGCTCCGACGAAGTTGGTGCCGGGGTCAGACCAGAGTCGGCGGGGGTGTCCACGGAGGGCCGTGAACCGCATGTACGTTGTTAAGAGCCCCTCTGTCGACTGATCTTCCACCACATCGGCATGCACTGCCCTCGATGCCATGCAGCAGAACACGACTCCCCACGCCTTCATCGACACTCTTCTTCTTTTCCCGTCCCTGACTTCAAACGGGCCAAAGAGGTCCAGCGAAGTGTAGGCAAAGGGGGCGGCTGGTGTGGTTCTCTCTGGAGGAAGGTCGCTCATGACCTGCTGACATCTCCTAGCTCTTTCCTTTCTGCAGAAGACACAACTATCCACAACCTTCTTTGCGACCCGCCTGCCCTGGAGCACCCAAGCCTTTTTCCTCATTCGGAGTAGTGTTCCAGCGACTCCTTCGTGGCTTCTCCCGTGAGCCTCACGAGCGAGAAGGGTGCTTACCCATGATCTGTGGGGTAAAACCGGAACCGCTGTTTCTTCACCGTACCAGACCCGTACTCTCCCTCTGCATATCAGGAGTCCAGAGTCTTCGTGTTGGTATACCACCAGCCCGTTCACCGTTGTTACGGGGAGGGTCATATCCTTTTGGACGGCCAGGAAAAGGTCCCGGAGGGCATTTTCGCGTTCTTCCGGTGACAGCACAGCCTCTTCAGATTGCCCGTCTAGATGCGCCACTCTCTTTCCTACCCGGGTGGTGGCATGGCCCCTCTTCTCTAACCACCTCTGGGCGGCACGCCAAACCCAGGCAATAACTCGGCACAATTTTGAAAGGCTACTGAACCTTTCTGGGTCGACAAGGTCCGTAATAGCTGCGCGACTGGGTCTTCTCCCAGACCCACCTTCCGGCGGCTGACTTTCTTTTGGAGCCTCCGGATCCCGCACGGTCCGGTCCACTCTGACTTCTCCAGTTTCTGCGGTTGCACTGTCTTGACCCCCGCCTACAGTCTTTCCTGCTTGGGCCCTGGTGAGAACCGCTGAGAAGGCCTTCCTCTGAAGCTTACTCACACTTTCTCTGGCATCAGCCGCCACTTCTGCAGCCGACTTCACGGGCCACTCTTCAAAAGGCTTCTCCAGGAACCATGGCCCTTTCTGCCACGCAGAGTCTTCACCCAGGTCCTCAGGAGCTGCACCTCTCGTCACGATGTCGGCCACGTTGTACTCGCCCGGAACCCACCACCACTCGGTAGGTGGCCCCGCCTTCTGAATTTCACCTATCCTGTTCGCGAAGAACGACTGATAGCCATAACTCTCCCGCTGGATGGCTCCTAGTACTGTCCGGCTGTCTACGAGGTGGATCCAGCGCTCAGCTTGCAGTCGACCATGCTTCTCCAGATACTTCCTCAGCCTGATGGCGAAGACCGCGCCGCAAACTTCAGCTCTCACAGCGTCTCCCTTCTGATCGAGTGGCGCCAGCTTGGCCTTAGACTCCACCAGCCTGACTTCAACTCCTTGCTGAGTCTCCCACCTCAGGTATAACACCGCTCCATAGGCGTTATCGCTCCCGTCTGAGAAAGTAATTCCCCATGGTCTGCCTTTCCAGCCGGACGGCGTGAGACTCCTGTGAAACTTGACATGACCCAGTCTCACATACTCCTCAAATAGCTTTACGGCTTCTTCACGGAGACCAGCTGAGAGTGGGTCGTCCCATGTTTCTTTGGATGAGCTCCCGCCTCTTGTCTCCTGGAAAGCTTTCCTGACGAGGATGTTTCCCTTTTGTTTTGCCGGGGTGACCAGGCCAATTGGATCGTAAAGCCCAGCGACTTGGCTCAACAGCTCCCTCCTTGACAAGCCTTTGGGCGTACATTCCCGGACTTCTTCTTCCTTAAGGTTGAGGCCTGTCCTCATTTTTCCTTTCCTTTTGGAGAAGTTAACTGACGTCATCACGTAGAGCTGGTCTGCGTCCACGAGGTACCCAATACCTAGGGCCTTATTATCCTCATCCCTCAGCTGGTTGGGCAGCACCAGGGCCTTGGGTACCCCCTCTGGCCTCCCTCCTTCACAGGTTTCGGCTCGGTCTTCTCTCCTCCCACCTTGACCAGACCGGACCCATGGCTTGAGAGAGAAGCCCCCGGACCTCAAGATCTCCTCCACTCCCCTCGTGATGGCATCGAGCTTCTCCAGGTCGTCGTGGGAAGTCAGGATGTCGTCGACATAGCTATCTTCCTCCAAGACGCGACGCTCCTCTTCCCTTGCGATGAACTGGGGTAGCCTCGCGGTCTCCCTCATGGCCAGTTGAGCAATGCACCTGGCTGGGCGATCACCAATGTTGACCCTGGTGATGGCGTACTCCTCAATCCTCCCTTCGGGATCGTCTCTCCAGAGAAATCTGTGGAGGTGCACTTCTCGCTCCTTCAGCCACACCGAGTTATACATTTTGGTGATGTCGCCTAGGGCTGCATGCTCTCCCGACCGGAACCGGAGGAGGACAGCTCTGATGGGGTTCAGCACGTCTGGGCCCTTTAACAGAAGGTCGTTCATGCTGATACCCTTGAACGTTTGGCTACTGTTCCACACCAGCCGGACGGGTGTCGTTACTGAGTGGGGGTTGGGAGCGACCAGGTGACTCACGTACCACACCGGACCCCTCCACTCTTGGATCATCTCCGGTGTGAGCCTCACAGCCGCACCCCTCCTGACCATCTCATGGACTTGCTCTCCGTAGGCAGCCCGCCACTCCGGCTGGTTTAGGAGGCGCTTCTCCGTCTTCAGGAAAGTCGCCTCTACACCCCTTCTGTTGTTCGGGAGAGTGACCGGATCCTCCGTCCAAGGGTAGCCAGCGTCCCAATGTGGAGCATCGCTGTGGTGGTCGCCCGTGACATAGAAGAGACCCTCCTTTATCTTCTCCAGCTCCCTTTCCTCCGCCAGAGTCATCTCCTTTCCACCCGGCTGGCACCCTCCACATCGACACCCCCCGCATTTGGGTTCACAGGCTGCGCCAATGCTCTCCCACTTCCACCATTCGAGGACATCCCTGTTGGTCGCCGTCGTACTCCTGACCCCTGAGTCGCCCTCCTGCCTCAGACCACTTCCCTCGGTCTCCTTGAAGCACCCGGCGCTCTTGACGATCTCCTCGTACCTGGCCACCGCTGTCCTCATCGACCGGGCGAAGTGCGTCTTGGACTCGTAGGTCGCCACTTCCACACCCTCAAACAAATCGGGGTGCGCCCCACCCACGGTTTTCCCAAGTGGGCCCTCCCACAGGACAAGGTCTCCTACCATCTTCACGGGCCGGGGGACGAGCCTCCCCTCCCTGTGACTGATGAGGAGCTCAATTATTTTCGGCCGGACTACCTCCTTAGTCTTGACCTCGGGGAAGAATTTTCTCAGCTGCTGCGGTTTGACAGCCCGATGCACCTTTGCTATGTCATCCAAGCCGTAGCAGACCAGCTGGTGGGCTTGATTACCTTCCGGAGTTCTGATCCTCACCTTCAGTAGGTACCTTCTGGTGTTGGCCGTCACGGTCATCCCTCCCACTCCCTGCACGACCAAGGTGATCTTCTCACTCTTCAGCCTGAGCCTACTAGCAGCCGCGTGGGTGATATAGTTGGTGTCTGATGCTAGGTCTATCAAAGCACCGATTCGTTGCCCGTCGTTAGCACTGACCTCCAACAACATCATGATGACCGGATGTTCCTTAACTCCGTTTACTTCTAGGAGCTTCCCTCCACTTGCCTCAGTACAGCTCGTAACTGCTGCTTTATTTGTGAAGACTCTCCTAGCCTGCTGTGCCACCTCTGGAGAAAGCTGGGACAAGAACTGCTCCTGCTCGACCGTCAAGCTCCCCGCTCTCCCACTGCTGCTACCAGGCCTCTCTCTCTCATCTCTACCGTCCTTCCCAGCATCTCTTCTGGGGCAGAGAAGGTAGTGGTGGTCCGAGGACGCCCCCTTTTGGCAGCTTTTCTTGTTGCAGAGGAATTTATCGCTGCATTCCCCATTGGTGCCATGTGACTCGAGGCACAGCTGGCAGGCTCTTGACTTCTTCGCCGCGGCCTTTCTTGCAGCCAAGTCGAGGCCTCTGAACTTCTTGCAGGAGAATAGTCTACTCCTGTGCTTCTTGTCACCGCACACAATGCACTCATCTTCAGTGCTGCCTCTCTCGGCAGCTCTTGTGGAAGCAAACCTCTTTTCAGTCTTCTTCTCAGGTGCTTCTGTGATTTCCATTTGATCCAACTGCTCGAGGATTCTTTCTTGCTTTTGCAGGAAGTCCAAGAGAGTGTCAAAATGGTTATCTGGTGTGACATCGTTTTCGGGGTCCTCTTTAAAGGTAAGCCACTTCTCTTTTAAAGTGAACGGCAGCCTTGTCTCTATCGCTCCGGTCACCATTGGGTTCTTGATAGCGCCCACGTTGTCAAGGTCTATAAGATCTGCTAGAGCCTTTTCAACGATTCTGATGAGGTCAATCACTTTCCTGAATTGGTGCCCCTTTACTGGAGGAATCTTCTGCAGCTCCGCTACAATCTGGTTGGTGATTGAGTTTTTGTTTCCAAAGCGGTTTTGCATCACTCTGAAGACGTCCTCAGCAGTGTTGTGGCTTGTGAGCCTGAGATCTTTGACTATCTTCTCCTCTATACTCTCTAGAAGATGAAACTTTTTCACTTCAGGTGAACCGGAGGGATCGCCTTGTCTCTGGAGGCTCTCCCAATCTTTTTTCCAGCGGTAGAACTCTCTCATACTACCGCTGAATTTAGGGAGACTCGTAGGCTTGAGCTTTACTTTTGGAACGGCTCCCAGGGCTGCTCCTCTAGTCTGGGCGCCTGCCCCATCAGTAGCGCGCGCCTCCTCCAAAGCCTTCTGTTGGGCTTTAACAAGCTCTGCCCGTGCCTCGGTCTCCACCTGTTGCGCCAGGATCAGCTGGGCGCGCTGAGCGCGTTCTTCATCTTCAGCCTTGAAGCGTTCGTTCTCCACTTTGATGCGCTGCGTGTGCTCCACTTCCTCAGCCTTTACACGGCGAGCGCGATCTTCGTCCTCGACCTTTGCTCTGCGGGCGCGTTCCTCTTCCTCAGTTGCTTTTCGAGCTCTGCCGATTTCAGCTTCTCTGTTCCGCCTGAGTTTGTTTTTTGAGGACATTAGCTTCTGCACCCGCCTTTCCGTGCCTTCTACAGCAGCGACAGGGGCCCATTCTCTCCAAGCTGAGAGCACTTTCTCCGCTTCTGTAGCAAGCTCCTCCAGGTGGGCCAGCTGTCTTTCATGGCAGTCAAGGTCCAACTGGTCCAGCGGGACGCCCTCCGTCTCCTCTTTGGCTTGCTCGGCTTCTCCGATGGCGAACAGTGCTCTCTTCTCACCATATCTTGACCACAGATGGGATTTCACAAGATCACCGACCTCAGAGAGTTTAGTCATACATTCTTCGCTCACCTTCTCAATATCTTTAGCTTGTTGTTCTGATATTCCGGTGGAGTTTTCTTCCGCTTCTGCGAGCAGTCCCTCTTCATAGCTACTATTAGCTGCTAGGAGATTCTCAGCGTCGGCAGAGAAGGTCTTCCAATGGTCCTTTAGTTCACTTTCGACCAAGGTAGGAACGAGGCGGAGCATGAAGGCAAACTTCTTATTGAAGCTGGATTTAGCTGAACCTCGCTCCTTCTTCAGTTGAGCCACAGACTTTTCCTCAGTAGACATTTTTGTCTCTCTCTTTTTCTTCAATAGATAAGAAGTCCTTTTAACTTACAGTATAGCAGCAGTCTGTGTGGAGTGCAGTCCTTATAACTTACAGTAGAGCAGAAGTCTGTGTAGAGTGCAGTCTTTATAATTTACAGTAGAGCAGCAGTCTGTGTAGAGTGCAGTCTTTATAATTTACAGTAGAGCAGCAGTCTGTGTAGAGTGCAGTCTTTATAATTTACAGTAGAGCAGCAGTCTGTGTAGAGTGCAGTCCTTATAACTTACAGTAGAGCAGCAGTCTGTGTAGAGTGCAGTCTTTATAATGTACAGTAGAGCAGCAGTCTGTGTAGAGTGCAGTCTTTATAACATACAGTAGAGCAGAAGTCTGTGTAGAGTGCAGTCTTTATAATTTACAGTATAGCAGCAGTCTGTGTAGAGTGCAGTCTTTATAATGTACAGTAGAGCAGCAGTCTGTGTAGAGTGCAGTCTTTATAACGTACAGTAGAGCAGAAGTCTGTGTAGAGTGCAGTCTTTATAATTTACAGTATAGCAGCAGTCTGTGTAGAGTGCAGTCCTTTTAACTTGACTACTGCTCGTTTTGTTGTTGTTTTAATTTTATTTTTGAGCAGCGTTGCTTTCGTCGGTCTCCTTCACAGCCGCTTACTTTACACAGTTCAATCGGCCACTTCGGTTGGCTATCAGATCAGGGACACACGTTGCAGTTCCCTTGTAGCTAGCACACGTTAGCTTCCAGCCAGCGCTTACCCGAGAGAGCCTTGCTTTCGTCGGTCTCGTTCACAGCCGCTTACTTTACACAGTTCAATCGGCCACTTCGGTTAGCTATCAGATCAGGGACACACGTTGCAGTTCCCTTGTAGCTAGCACACGTTAGCTTCCAGCCAGCGCTTTTTTCGAGTCCTTTTGACACGCCGTCCTAGCCTCTCACGGAGAAAAACCTCTCTCTCCTTCTTCACCACACCGCGACGGGTATTTTTAAAAGAGTTTTCTTCTTAACCCGGCCGTGGTTAAATAACTGTGCAGCCGTTTGGCGCATTAAGGACAAACTGGACACGGACAACTCAAATCCTTTTGGTAGTTTTATCAAAAAATGGATCAGGTTATTTAACCTGGAACAGAAAATACAAACATACATCAGCATTAAGCCTAACTCTACGCACAAACTAATAATTATACACAATCGCACAGAATCACATACCGTGGCATCCAGCTCGTCTTCCATCACACACAAATCACACGCTCACGGCTCTTCCTGTTTATGCATTTACCCAATTACAGCCCAGATATCCCTACGCTCTGCCCATAAACTAGTCCCAACTAAATCCCAATCAAAAAATGTACACAACCAACTCAGAATAAACCTCACATCTGCAACAATATTAGTCTACACAATTGACTATGTACAAACTTCTCGTCCCATTCCTAGCCTGAACAGCACAGTTGCTATGAGGTGGCTTAGGTTACGAGAGCCTTTCAGTTTCATTTTAGTTTGTTCCTTGTCTATCCTCCCTTGCAGAGCAGGCACCTATTAAGTTCACTTTTTGCACCTTACAAATTTCTTTAAAAAAAATTTTTTTTATGATTTTTCCCCATTTGGTAGCCAATTGTACCCTATCTAATTTAATTTTCCATGTAGCAACCAACCCCATCAGCCAGTAGTAGGAAAGAGGTCACCACGCCCTCTTCAGGCCATAACTCCTCAAGCTCCTGACCGTGATTCCAGCTTGCCCGAGGCCATTTTGTATGCGACGCCACCCCAGGGGCGGCCACTAATTGCCGCTCCATCAAGTCACCGGCTATACTCAGATCTGGCAGGACCGGGGATTGAACCCCCGATCCTCGGGGCACAACCACACAGATTGAAAGTCTGCGCCTTAGACCGCTAGACCTCATACATTTAAACGCGAAATAGCTCAGTCAAGGGAAGAGAGCAAGGTAAGAAAGAGAATGTGTTAAAGTGGATCCGAATGCAACCCTATGACCCTGACGGCAATCAGGCTCAAATAATGGAGATCAAAGCAAAGAGGTTTCAGCCACTTGAACCATGCCCATTTTTTTTTTTTATTAAAAATGCGAAAACATAAGGCACTTTATGTCAGCACTTTGTCTCACCCTGCAGTCCTTATTGACACTTGACAGCTTACCACCCTCTATTTGCTTTTTCCTATCCATTTCACAGTACGTTTGTTAATATTCCTTAACATCCTCTCAGTCTATGAGCCATTTATTGCATGTTCTTTGTGATAATCTGCCTCAGAAAGCATCATCATTTTAGGCATTCAGCGCCATTGCACAGTGTTTTTCCATTAAATAACTTCAGCGTACCCAAGGTGTTTCTCTTCAGACACCAATTACCTGGAATCCTGTCAGATGATCTTTTAGCCTGCCCCCACGCTGTTCAGAACACTGGTAATGGGTCTTACATCTATAAATGCATTGAGGTCTGTCACGCCAAGAGCCACGCAGAAAGCACTGGTTGCCCTGGTGTTTGCTGTTGTGGTGTCTTATTTTTTAATGTAAAAACCAAGGCGAGAGCTGCTGCCTTTAGATGTGCAGAGCACTGTGTCAGTTGGTGGGCAGTAGAGCCACAGTGCTGACATGCACTAAAAAGGCATGCTCTACACGCTCTCTCTATTCAAGTTCAACGTAATGCCCTATTGTATAGCCAACAAACATGGTATTATAGTTATAGGTGGTTCAAGTTGACTGTAGGGCCTCCAAATACACAACCAGTTTCAAACCATCCATCCAGGCTGTGTGTTAATGCACTCTGAGGCTGTGTGAATCGGTGTCCTGGGTGCGTGCTCTGTGTGCACAACAATAATTATGAGCATCTTCAGTGTATTTACAGTGTTTTTTTATTTTTATTAATTACGCCTCTGTCCTCATGATAAATATTATTTTTTTTAAACATTATGTACCATGCCAGGAGCTGGAAATGACCGAAAGTGTCTGAGTATTTATTTTTATAACGATCAGAAACATGTGGGTTGTGTTGGGAATGCTGGAAACACAAAGTGGATGCACTCCGCCATCTCGTGGCACTGTGATGCTATTGCAAGGGACTGAAGTTCAAGCATAAAATCACAGGTTTTCAAGAAGAGTTCACTGAAAAGATAAACTAAATAACAGTGTGCTGTACTGATGTATAGATTAGCTACATTCCTTTTAGAGAAACCGTAGAGAATTGTCAATGCCGTGCCTCAGCTTTTATGCAAATTGAACTGGGTCCATCCTGTCTTTGGAATCCTTCAGTATAAATGGCAGTACAATTCTCTCAAAACAATGTATTGAAAGCGATGTCAGAGTGATTATGGTGTTTTTTGCCGGGCGTCAGGCCGGCCTAGAACAGCGAGAGTCGCTAACTGACTGACTGACCGGTGTCTACCTTGTTGAAAGTCACCCAAGAAGTGGCATAAATAGGCAGAGTAAATGGTGATAGTATACTGATCTCACGGTGTTTGTGTGTAAGCACGGTTACCTACGAACCGGCGACGCCACTTTTTTTCATATTGCGCACAGCTGATCGGGCTGGGTAAATAGACCGGTTTCTACACAATGCTGGGGCAGAATATTCAATGTTTCAAAAGAAATCAACATCAACTTGTAATTGCAGAAGCTGTCATGGATGATGAAGGACACTTGTTTAACTTCAAATATCTTAGTTACATCAACACTGAGCTAGCTAAGCAGTTTGGTGTAAATATGTGTAGGCTAATATTTTTTGAGTGTCTAGGAAGTATTTATGCTGCTCCCATACCATCGTCATCATAGCCTATAATAACTAACGTTATGCACACAAAAGACAGCTTCGACCGTATTCATCATAGATTTATATCACAATGACAGTGTAAACACGGCGCCATATTTAGGACCTATTTCGCGGTGCAGTGGTCCCTCACGCTCAGTTAGCGGGTGGGGGAGAGATGTTAAGTTAGCTGATAGTAAATTTGGTTTAGCAAATTTAACGCCAACTTCACTAATGTTAAAGCCATTGCTTTCACCTTGCCGAACGTTATCTTTTGCCCTTTACTAAATGGGCTAGCTAGCAAGCGCAGGTATGCCAATAGGAGCCTGAAGAAAAAGTAGCCTAAACTATGCAATTCACTGATTGCTTACATGGTAATAAGTAAGAGTGGCTACTCTCCTGCTACAACCTGTATAATGTAGTCCTCTCGACAGGCAATGGCGCTGATTTGATGCAAAGTTATAACGTTATTTGGCAAAAGTCAATATTACCATTTTTGCTCGCTGTCTACGGCGCATAGGATGCGTGTGAAACTATATGGGCTGACCAATCTTTTGAATCCCAGTTACCATTTGTGGTCTTAGACTGCCACACTGTGGCTAAAATGTCAATTTTGCCCACTGACAGGAAACCATATTTCTATATTGAAATACCAAATAAATACTCCCATGACATTACGTCAAAATAACAGTCAAAAATCCTTAAAACGTTTGTCATTATAAAGTCTCACCATAGCTAGCTAACTAGTTTACAATGTCTTGACTTCTGGCTAACGTTGTAGTGCTTCCCCTAACTTGACTCATCTTTGGCACACCTCCACAGCATGGCCACAAAATAAAGTCAGTAGGCTACATAGTCGTCACTAACGGGATTTATTTAGCAGAGGCTTGTTTGGAGACGCACTGTCATGACAGATGAACGACCACGTCGCTCCAAACGTATCGGGAAATATTGATTGATGCTAATGCTAACAGTAGCTAGGCATGATGCCAATATGTTGGCAAAATAGCTGGCTAACTGGATTGTTTACCTGGCAGTCCGGAAGTTGTCCATTTCATTGAATTTATTTCTTCACAAAACAATAAACGAACTTGTAAGCCAATAAACATGTAGACGTGACCGATAGTTTTTTGTTTTAACGTCTTTGTTTTAGATGAGACAGTACTGTCAAAAAATGGGCACCCATTATAATTTATTGGCTCAATCTTATTGGATTTATTTCTTCACAAAAACGATAAACTAACTTTAAAACCAATAAACATGTAACGTTAGACATGACCGGTAGTTTTTTTTGTTTTAACGTCTTTTAGAAGAGAAGTGCTGCAAAAAAAGCGGCGCCCTTTATCGGGCGGCTGTTGTAATCCATAAAGAAGCTCACGATTTTTGTTGTTTTAAAAACCAATTAATATTTTATAATCATCAAGAAAGATAGCTACTGTTTGAATAACCAATATGTTGGCAAAATAGCTGGCTAACTGGATTGTTTACCTGGCAGTCCTAAAGTTGTCAATCTCATTGGATTTATTTCTTCACCTACCGCGCCCTCAAGTGGACATAGCACTTATTGATGTTGGCGCTTGCTAGTTCAGGCTAGTTGAGTGCTAATATTGTAAATGCGCTATACACATATCAGTCTATTAATGGTTAATATATATTTTTACCTTAATATTAATATACCTGTATTGTAAACAATAATCTTATTATCAAACATACTGTATATCTGAAAGCACAAACACAGAGCACTTGAATTCTATAAAAAATATATATTTTTATTGTTTTTTTATTTATTTTAAGCTGCAGAAATAGTCCTCGTTTTCCCTCAGGTTGTCTAACACCCACTGCACACAGACAGTGTGGAACCACTGCCACAATGGCTGCACTGCACCCAGGACACCACCTCCCCTGATGTTTCTGGGTTTCTCAGGCCGCAGACGCCATACACCGCCATTTCCTCCTCCTCCTCCATTGCCTGCCATTTCCTTGTCCTTTTTCAGAGGTGGAGGTAGATGCGGAAGTGGAACAGTACGGGTAGAGGACACCGCAGAGTAGGGTCGTTTTACCAGCCTTCGTTGCACTAAAAAAATTAAAATAAAATGTTGATACAAATAATAGAAAGTAACAAGACAGGCGGCAAAGTAATAGGCAACAATTTGTTTATGTATAATGTTAACTACCTCTACGGTTGTTGGGCCGCGTGTTATGTGAGAGGGGGTTGGTGTCGGAAGAGACAGGAGGCGATGTTGTGGCTGTGATGTTGATTTGCCCGGGGGGGTGGTGGCATTAGAGGAGGCCGGTCCTATGGTGTTGTCTGACAGGGCAGTCAGTGTAGGCTGCAGGTGCAGGTGGTTGTACTGGTGGTCGAGCTGGTGGATGGCTGTGCGGCTGCAGGCAGAGTAGATGTTGTTGTGGAGGAGCTTAGAGAGGTGGTGCTGGTGCCAGGATCTGGTTGTACGTCAGATGGCATCAAGTGTGACTCATCCATTACGGATGGGTCGAAAGGGAAAATGCCCGTGTTCCTAAAGCCTGCCACCGCAATCTTCTTTTCCTTGCAGTTCTTGTATGGGATGTTGAATATTTTTACCAGACATGTTTAGCGCCTCTATGTGACAGAACTTTCTCCCTACCCCTCTCCATTGCAAACCCAGTCTCATCGCAGTTGTAGATTTGACTGGGTTTGTCCTTCAACCTCAGGGCCTCCAGGGTCGTCCAGCAGGGTGTAAAACTGGTCTACCACCTCCCGCGTAGCACAAGCTGCCCGTGCCCCATCCAGCAGGGTGTAAAACTGGACCACCACCACCACCTCCCACGTAGCACAAGCTGCCCGTGCCCTGTCAGGGTTGTCCGACCTTCTCATGCTCAGGACATCAGTGTACCTGGCTCTGAAATTTCTCCACCACGTCTTTTCCAGTTTTGGGATATTCCCCCCGGGTGCCTCTTCCGACGCAGCGCCGTTACAAATGCCGCCAGGATGTGGCGGGTCAAGGGAAAGCCACGGGGCGCGCAGTAGAGGCAATACTGTACCAGAGAATTCTCATCCTCTGGTGACAGCATTGTGGGTCCCCCACTACGGCTCCCGTGGCCAAGCCAGCCACTGACCCCATCCTGCAGGGTCTGCCTCGGCACCTGATGGATCTGAATATTACAGGAAATAAAACAATATTTTGATTAACATTTATGCTTGTTATTTGCTTATCGTTTAACAAAGAATATTGACTTTGGTTGTCGTTGTTTCTGCTGTTGGTGATGGTTTACTGACGTGTATTCATTCACAAACTAACCCGCAGCCTTACGGACAGCCATCCCCTCTCACAGTTCTCCATAGCCGCTGTCATGTCCTCTTCCTTCCACGGCTTCCTCTTCTCAGGCTATAACATATAACTGATTTAGATACTGCATTGTCTTTATTGATATATAGGGGGGGACACACATGTTCATAGTGGGCATGATGTGATGGTAATAGGCTAATGTCTTGTCTCTATTAGAAAAGAGCAATGTATCATTATTGTGCGTGCAAGCTCAGTCATACCAGTAAGGTGTGTATACATATACAGCAATGACGATTTGTAGCTTAAGGTTTAACAGAGTTAATGGGCGAAATAACAGACATATCGCTCAACGCAGCAGGTGCTTGTAAACATTATCCGAGATGGGTGAGAAATCCGATAGGAAACATGAACAACATCACGTTGTACAGATTGTCTATAATAATCGTATCTTCATATCAGGGTAATATGACATTCTCTCAACACTTGGAAACATCGCTAGCTATCTAGCTAAAGTTTTAGCGACATTTTATTTAATTAAATCCCCCGAAGTAAACATGACTATGCGGCGTAGTACACCAGAGCGGAACTAGAATCAGATTTCGGACATTTTTTTCAGATAGGGGTCGTGATAAAAATGCTCACAAAATGTGTAATTATGGTCAAATATTCATGAAATTGAGCGGATACATACCTTATTTGGTTTGAAGTGGGTGGAAAATAGTGGTTTTCTTTTTTTCCGTTGGCAAATCGGCTTTCGACGAAGTTCAAATATGATCGAACGCGGCTGTGCCCGCCACAAAATAAAGTCAGTAGGCTACATAGTCGTCACTAACGGGATTTATTTAGCAGAGGCTTGTTTGGAGACGTACTGTCATGACAGATGAACGACTACGTCGCTCCAAACGTATGGGGAAATATTGGTTGATGCTAATGCTAACAGTAGCTAGGCATGATGGCTGGGAATGCGGAGACCAGGGCTGCGTTCCAATCCAATTTTTTTACTGCTTGCTTCTTTTCCTAGGTCCTTTCCTCGCTCATTAGCTCCACCCAGTGGAGGCCATAAGGAAAGGATCCAAGGATCACATACGAGGACGCAGCAGCGAGGCAAAATGAATTAAGCAAATGGAACGTCCTTGCTCAGTCAAGCGTCAGCTGAAGCGACGTCAATTACTAATGACGTGTTGCACAGCTGTATCACCTGTCAAAAAAAACAAAACAACCCCGTATCAGCTGTCAGTGGCCTTTAATGCTAACGGATTGTTCTGTAGCCTATCGTATTTTTATCTCTGAGCTTGTTTTTGCATGCATCATGGTATAAACTATTGTATTATTTGACGCTATATTGCACTGTGAAGTTATCACAATTATTTGCAATGATTTTCTCCCATGCAATTTGACAGATGTGAAAATGACATGTGAAATAAGAATATTGTCTCTCAATTACAGATGTTTGTGTTGGACGTACAGTGTCCCATTAACACATCCACAACAAACGGCTATTTATCACTGTGTGAGTAAAGATCGCACGAAGCATAATTTAAATTGTAAGTAGGCAACGCCTATATTCCACACGCTCAATGGCCAATTCATCAATGGACTCGAATGCATGTTTGTTCGTTAAAATTGGAGCACATTACAAATGACACTTCCAGCCAATAACCGAGCTGATGCCGTTTAATTAATTCATCAACAATTAAGCATGTATGATCTGATGGTATATAAGCGACAGATACTGATTTCAAAACTTAGATCGCGAACTTCAATAGGCTAGTATACTGGTCTGCTACTGTACGCAATCAACATTTCCGCAATGAACCTAGCGTTCGCCATAAACGCATGGCACCGGCTTCAGCGGGAACGGTGGCGTTGCCAGTTCAGGGGATCGCGACTGCTTCGCTCCGTCCTGTTCCTAAGTGAGGTAAGAATCACGTATTCTCAACAGTAGTCATAAGACAGTGCTCTTGATCAAACATGGACATTGATAAGCATGAAGCACTTTTAACAGTGGGTGGAGTAGAATTCACCTGGATAAATATACAGCAAAGTTATGTCATGCACACATAGTAATTGCATGTTCTATAATACCACACATTTACCTGCATGTCGGACTACAAACTATACATTTGGCTACTGTGGTTTGGTGTTAATCAATCAACTTGTGTGAACTGTAGGCTGCATGTACACACTTCATGTTTTTCATTTCATTCTTTTTTAGGTCGACGATCCAACAGCTGGGCATTATGCCCAAGAAAATGCCACTGTGCCAGTGCTCCAGCTTTACTTTAATGGGGACCGGGACCAGGACCTCATGGAGGACTACCGTCTGAGCCATGGCTCCATGGAAGCATTGATAATGCTACTGCCGCATGGGGGAGCGTTGTCTGGGCACACCACTTAAGGGTCCAGGAGGTGCCTGCTCTTCAAGGCTTTGGAGGTGGACCACACCTTTGTACCCACGGTCATCACCGCATGTGCCATGCTCCATAACATCTGCCTGACAAAGGGGGACATCCTTGAACTGGCGGGGCAACCGTCTGCTCCAAATATGTGTCCAGTAGCACTGAATGAACATGATTATATGTAATTTGGCAATTGTTTGAAATATTATTTATACAGGAGAGCTTTTTGTTAGTGTCTCCGTTTCTTGTTATGTTAGTATATTCTCCCTTGCAGCCCCTCTTTCTGTCGTGTTAATCCACGTTTTATTTGTTATGTTAGTGTTAATAAAATCACTTATGGATACTAACATATCAGTTTCATACATCTTTTCTGTGCCACTTTTTCATTACCTTTATTTATTTCAAAACACACTATAAGCATACCACTTTGACACCAATGTATGTCAACCACCTGTCAGGGAAGTGAGGATTCTGTAAAATGTCTATTTTCTGAATCCAGTGTTTCCAACGGTCAATGCCCTTCCTTGTTTAAATGTTCAGCACTCTGAATACTGAACACAGGCGATATTGCGTGCTAGAACCACTCACTTATCCTGCAGTAAAAATATATTTAACATCATTTCATAATTATTATAAATGACAATCCTCAATTCAATCGCATAATTCGTCCATAGGACAGTAACCTGGTGGAAGCAACAAGTCAAAACAAAGTCTAATTCAGACCTAAGAGTACATCATTTCAGTAAAATAAAAACAGTAAATTAGAATAATGACTGCAAATCATTCATTAATGAATGTAGGCTGACTACTTAGAATTTACAAAAAGGAAGACATTCACTTGAAGTTACCAGTAAAGAGCGAGAGACCGATAAGCCAGAAATAGCCTAGGTATTACCCTCCTGAAGCTTACACGATCAGCAAAATTGTTAGTATTTGTGTTTCTTTTCTCCCAAATAGTTTTGTGCTGCTGAAGGGGGCACTCAGATGAAAACTATATCTTAAAAGGTAAAAACACAAGTAAAAAACAAATAGACAAACACTTGTGAACTATTTACATTTTATTAAGAATTTTCTCAAACTCATTAGAGCTTTCCAGTGTGGCCTTGAATCGCTCTTTTCTGGCAGCATCTTCCTTCAGGAACCGCAGAACGGCTCCCTCACCGGTCCTTCTCCTTTTGGGAGGTGTGGGACAGGCACAGCCTTTAGCCAGGCTGTGCATCCTCTTCCTCCTCCTCCACACACGCCCGGCTACAAGTGACCGCCACAAATCCAGGAAGAGATGAGCCAGTGCCATCTGAGGTCTCATCAGCCACATGTGCCAGGTTTTCTGAAACACATGAATCCATCAGGACAGGAGGATCAATAGATGGCCTCCCCCCGATGGCCTCATGCATTGCATTAAACCATGGCCATGTGGCTGCTGTGGCCTCTCCCCTGTCTGTTCCATCTCTGTAGCAGGGCATCTGAGTGCCTACAAGGAAAGATGCAAGGGTGAAGGTGAGCTGTGAGCCTATTGCACAGGCATAATTTTGTTTCAGTATGCAATAGAAACTACAAATTCGCAAAGGAAAAACATCATAAATTGAACCTCACCTTATATTTTTGCTTGAGGTTGTCCCATTTCTTTGCAATTTGGGTGGGCCTCACCTGGCCCTGTAGGCCCATCTGCAGACGAATTTCACTGAGGAAAACAACACATGTTACCATACCATACCCAAGTGCCCTACAACAATTACTGCCATGCCATAACATGTTTATGTGTTATCCATTTACAGGGGCAGGCATGCCTTTTGCCATCACACTTACATTAGGGATATCAGAAGTTGTCATTTGCATACAATTAACTACTTCAACACAAGACATGAATCATGGTGCTGAGGAGTGATTCCGTCAACATTAATCTATGACATGTAGGAACACCAATATGGACAGTGACATGGTCCTGCAAGAACATAAAAAATGGCTTATTGCCAATGTTTCTGTGTAACATATTTTAGTTCTATGTGACATCACACATTATAGAATGTCACTAATGACTCACCCCCAAGCTTTCTTTGCTACATGCCTCTTCCCCGTAAACAGATGCTCATTCTCACACCTCAGCCGAATGAGGCTGAGGGTGCTCTCATCTGTCCCTGTAAATGACACAACAGACCTGCAAGTAAAAACCAGCTAGTAATGTCTGTGTATAGCCCTAAATCACAACGGCATGTGTCAAGGGGCTTCACAAGCCCATAATTCAGACATGACATATGTAAGTAGGCTACATGATGCAAAATAGTAGCCTATCCTAATAAGCTAGCCTAATGTGCATTTCATCAGTCAAAGACAGCAAATGCAATAACATAGACTGAAATTACATTATTTCTGTCATACAAGAGTGAGGAAAAATATATTTTAAACGCAAAGCAGCTGCGTGTTCATGTTTCAGTTGTTACACTGGAAATCGAGCAGCGACTGTCGAGCCTATTTCAGTTAGCCTACTTGCCGGGATGCATTCAACAGTGTGAACATAGGCTAAACGTAACATAGCCTATTGCATAGCGTACAATATACAATTGTATACAGTTTTGAAAGGACATGGGTTAATTGAAGCTTGCGTTTCATATGCAGTAACGTTAGCTAACAAACAACTATATGGGACAGAAACATGTCCTAAATGTTACGCTTACACGCTGAACTACAATATTTGTTGTCTCTTTTTTCATGAATAAACTTGCCTTTCGTTTGTCCGAAAGAACGAGTGACATTATAAATGAAAGCGCTTTATAAATTAAATAGAAAGGAACGATAAGCACTTACATTTGTGTACGAGAGGTCCCGCCATGTTTTCAACTGTGGCAGTGTGGCAGATGTGATGAAACACGTCACGCGTTCTGAGTAAAGACTTCCGCAAAGTCTGCACTCATGTTTCCTCACTGAAGAATTCTTCGGGAGCCTCCTCTTTCCCCACTGCTCGCTCCTCGGTGGAGCATTTAGCGGTTTGGGATGTCCTTAAAGATGGCGGACCTCGATCGATTTCCGGGTCAGACAAGTACCAAGTAGATAGGACGGTAAAAAAATTGGATTGGAACGCAGCCCAGGGCTGCGTTCCAATCCCATATTTTTGCTGCTTGCATCTTTTCCTCGGTCCTTTCCTCGCTCATTAGCTCCACCCAGTGGAGGCCATAAGGAAAGGATCCAAGGATCACATACGAGGACGCAGCAACCGAGGCAACATGAATTAAGCAAATGGAACGTCCTTGCTCAGTCAAGCGTCAGCTGAAGCGACGTCAATTACTAATGACGTGTTGCACAGCTGTATCACCTGTCAAAAAAAAAAAAAAACCCCGTATCAGCTGTCAGTGGCCTTTAATGCTAACGGATTGTTCTGTAGCCTATCGTATTTTTATAAACTATTGTTTTATTTTAGTTTTATTTTATTTTTCTCCCATGCAATTTGACAGATGTGAAAATCACATGTGAAATAAGAATATTGTCTCTCAATTACAGATGTTTCTGTTTGACGTACAGTGTCCCATTAACACATCCACAACAAACGGCTATTTATCACTGTGTGAGTAAAGATCGCACGAAGCATAATTTAAATTGTAAGTAGGCTACGCCTATATTCCACACGCTCAATGGCCAATTCATCAATGGACTCGAATGCATGTTTGTTCGTTAAAATTGGAGCACATTACAAATGACACTTCCAGCCAATAACCGAGCTGATGCCGTTTAATTAATTAATCAAGCAGGTATGATCTGATGGTATATAAGCGACAGATACTGATTTCAAAACTTAGATCGGCGATTTCAATAGGCTAGTATACTGGTCTGCTACTGTACGCAATCAACATTTCCGCAATGAACCTAGCGTTCGCCATAAACGCATGGCACCGGCTTCAGCGGGAACGGTGGCGTTGCCAGTTCAGGGGATCGCGACGGCTTCGCTCCGTCCTGTTCCTAAGTGAGGTAAGAATCACGTATTCTCAACAGTAGTCATAAGACAGTGCTCTTGATCAAACATGGACATTGATAAGCATGAAGCACTTTTAACAGTGGGTGGAGTAGAATTCACCTGGATAAATATACAGCAAAGTTATGTCATGCACACATAGTAATTGCATGTTCTATAATACCACACATTTACCTGCATGTCGGACTACAAACTATACATTTGGCTACTGTGGTCTGGTGTTAATCAATCAACTTGTGTGAACTGTAGGCTGCATGTACACACTTCATGTTTTTCATTTCATTCTTTTTTAGGTCGACGATCCATCAGCTGGGCATTATGCCCAAGAAAATGCCACTGTGCCAGTGCTCCAGCTTTACTTTAATGGGGAGCAGGACCTCATGGTAGACTACCGTCTGAGCCATGGCTCCATGGAAGCATTGATAATGCTACTGCCGCATGGGGGAGCGTTGGCTGGGCACACCACATAAGGGTCCAGGAGGTGCCTGCTCTTCAAGGCTTTGGAGGTGGACCACACCTTTGTACCCACGGTCATCACCGCATGTGCCATGCTCCATAACATCTGCCTGACAAAGGGGGACATCCTTGAGTTGTTGTCGATGTTGTTGGTGATATTGGTGGTGCTCCCACCACGTCAGTGGGGGGGGGAACAAAGCGGACATGGCCGGCGAAACCAACTGGCGGGGCAACCGTCTGCTCCAAATATGTGTCCAGTAGCACTGAATGAACATGATTATATGTAATTTGGCAATTGTTTGAAATATTATTTATACAGGAGAGCTTTTTGTGTGTCTCCGTTTCTTGTTATGTTTGTATATTCTCCCTGCAGCCCCTCTTTCTGTCCAGTGTTAATCCACGTTTTATTTGTTATGTTAGTGTTAATAAAATCACTTATGGATACTAACATATCAGTTTCATACATCTTTTCTGTGCCACATTTTCATTACCTTTATTTATTTCAAAACACACTATAAGCATACCACTTTGACACCAATGTATGTCAACCACCTGTCGGGGAAGTGAGGATTCTGTAAAATGTCTATTTTCTGAATCCAGTGTTTCCAACGGTCAATGCCCTTCCTTGTTAAAATGTTCAGCACTCTGAATACTGAACACAGGCGATATTGCGTGCTAGAACCACTCACTTATCCTGTAGTAAAAATATATTTAACATCATTTCATAATTATTATAAATGACAATCCTCAATTCAATCGCATAATTCGTCCATAGGACAGTAACCTGGTGGAAGCAACAAGTCAAAACAAAGTCTAATTCAGGCCTAAGAGTACATAATTTCAGTAAAATAAAAACAGTAAATTAGAATAATGACTGCAAATCATTCATTAATGAATGTAGGCTGACTACTTAGAATTTACAAAAAGGAAGACATTCACTTGAAGTTACCAGTAAAGAGCGAGAGACCGATAAGCCAGAAATAGCCTAGGTATTACCCTCCTGAAGCTTACACGATCAGCAAAATTGTTAGTATTTGTGTGTTTCTTTTCTCCCAAATAGTTTTGTGCTGCTGAAGGGGGCACTCAGATGAAAACTATATCTTAAAAGGTAAAAACACAAGTAAAAAACAAATTGACAAACACTTGTGAACTATTTACATTTTATTAAGCATTTTCTCAAACTCATTAGAGCTTTCCAGTGTGGCCTTGAATCGCTCCTCTTTTCTGGCAGCATCTTCCTTCAGGAACTGCAGAACAGCTCCCTCACCGGTCCTTCTCCTTTTGGGGGGTGGGGGACAGGCAGAGGGATATGGCCCATCATCATTCTCCAGTAGGAGGCTAATTGAGCCAGGCTGTGCATCCTCTTCCTCCTCCTCCACACACGCCCGGCTACAAGTGCCCGCCACAAATCCAGGAAGAGATGAGCCAGTGCCATCTGAGGTCTCATCAGCCACATGTGCCAGGTTTTCTGCAACACATGAGTCCATCAGGACAGGAGGATCAAGAGATGGCCTCCCCCCGATGGCCTCATGCATTGCATTAAACCATGGCCATGTGGCTGCTGTGGCCTCTCCCCTGTCTGTTCCATCTCTGTAGCAGGGCATCTGAGTGCCTACAAGGAAAGATGCAAGGGTGAAGGTGAGCCGTGAGCCTATTGCACAGGCATAATTTTGTTTCAGTATGCAATAGAAACTACAAATTTGCAAAGGAAAAACATCATAAATTGAACCTCACCTTATATTTTTGCTTGAGGTTGTCCCATTTCTTTGCAATTTGGGTGGGGCTCACCTGGCCCTGTAGGCCCATCTGCAGACGAATTTCACTGAGAAAAACAACACATGTTACCATACCATACCCAAGTGCCCTACAACAATTACTGCCATGCCATAACATGTTTATGTGTTATCCATTTACAGGGGCAGGCATGCCTCTTGCCATCACACTTACATTAGGGATATCAGAAGTTGTCATTTGCATACAATTAACTACTTCAACACAAGACATGAATCATGGTGCTGAGGAGTGATTCCGTCAACATTAATCTATGACATGTAGGAACACCAATATGGACAGTGACATGGTCCTGCAAGAACATAAAAAATGGCTTATTGCCAATGTTTCTGTGTAACATATTTTAGTTCTATGTGACATCACACATTATAGAATGTCACTAATGACTCACCCCCAAGCTTTCTTTGCTACATGCCTCTTCCCCGTAAACAGATGCTCATTCTCACACCTCAGCCGAATGAGGCTGAGGGTGCTCTCATCTGTCCCTGTAAATGACACAACAGACCTGCAAGTAAAAACCAGCTAGTAATGTTTGTGTATAGCCCTAAATCACAACGGCATGTGTCAAGGGGCTTCACAAGCCCATAATTCAGACATGACATATGTAAGTAGGCTACATGATGCAAAATAGTAGCCTATCCTAATAAGCTAGCCTAATGTGCATTTCATCAGTCAAAGACAGCAAATGCAATAACATAGACTGAAATTACATTATTTCTGTCATACAAGAGTGAGGAAAAATATATTTTAAACGCAAAGCAGCTGCGTGTTCATGTTTCAGTTGTTACACTGGAAATCGAGCAGCGACTGTCGAGCCTATTTCAGTTAGCCTACTTGCCGGGATGCATTCAACAGTGTGAACATAGGCTAAACGTAACATAGCCTATTGCATAGCGTACAATATAAAATTGTATACAGTTTTGAAAGGACATGGGTTAATTGAAGCTTGCGTTTCCTATGCAGTAACGTTAGCTAACAAACTATATGGGACAGAAACATGTCCTAAATGTTACGCTTACACGCTGAACTACAATATTTGTTGTCTCTTTTTTCATGAATAAACTTGCTTTTCGTTTGTCCGAAAGAACGAGTGACATTATAAATGAAAGCGCTTTATAAATTAAATAGAAAGGAACGATAAGCACTTACATTTGTGTACGAGTGGTCCCGCCATGTTTTCAACTGTGGCAGATGTGATGAAACACGTCACGCGTTCTGAGTAAAGACTTCCGCAAAGGCTGCACTCGTGTTTCCTCACTGAAGGATTCTCCGGGAGCTTCCTCTTTCCCCACTCCTCGCTCCTTGGTGGAGCATTTAGCGGTTTGGAATGTCCTTAAAGATGGCGGACCTCGATCGATTTCCGGGTCAGACGAGGACCAAGGAGAGAGGACGGCTAAAAAATGCGATTGGAATGCAGCCCAGGATATTTAAGGCAGGCCTAGGCAGAAGTGGCAATGAGAGCATACATAAATGCAAAAATTTATACTTTTCAGTACCTTAGGTCTCCAAGAAGCTGTACACTGCAGAACACAGTCTGATAATCAAGTTTACAGCCATATCTACTGCAATTATTAAGACATGAACACACCCGTGAAGTTGTGGAAATTACAGTAAAAATAACATATTGCGGTTCCTTTAAACGTCCACTAGATGGTAGTGGAAATTCAGTTTCAAACTCAGGGTCTAATCTGAGTTAGTTTGAACCGCAATCAAATGTTTGGGTTGTTACAGAGAAAGTTAGCAAAATCTGCATAAGTGCATTAAGCAGTAATCATCGTTTTTTCACAGTTCTGAGAGCTAGTCTTCGAATAGCTTGCTAACTAGATGATATGCCAATAGGTTTCTCTGGTCAGATGTCACAGGCATCAGCATGACGGTTGACTTTTTGGGTATTAGGGGGGGTGTTACCGGTGTTGGGGTTGTAACAATAATTTCTTCGTTACCTATTATAATATTTCTGGCCAGTTCCTCAGATGTTTGTCATCCCCTCGTCTGATCTTCGCATCTCCGTCTCCAATTTTAATGACTTATTCTTCGATTCTCTCGGGTAAGTACACTTTTTATTTCAGTATGCTATTTATTCTTTATTAGTTTTGGGTTGGTGTCTGTAACCTAGCTATAAAGCATACATATACATTCTCTTTTACATATATTTAATTGAAAACAGCAAAAAGAGAAGATATTTAATTTAATTTGGAACTAAAATTACTCGCGCCGCGAACACCTTTCTACAAATCATTGAACCCAGTGCGGAATGCAGGTAGGCTAATGAGAGTTTTCAGACTGGCACTTTCTTAGGTATAGCCCACGTTTAACCTATTTATTTATTTATTTTTTACTTGTCCGTGGGCAAGCTAATGTGTAGCCTAGCCTATTATGCTTTTCGGTGAACGGAGCACAAAAATTACACAAAGCCAGCTCAATGAAATCCAAAGTGAAAGAGGGTGTGTGTGTGGGGGGGTGTGTAACCTGATGTACAGCACTCTAGCTGGTTTCTGATTGGACGAAAACATTGTGTAAATATCTACAACCTACCCAGATCTCCCCTACTATTGTTATGTAATATGTTTTCACTTCTGATGGAAGTGAACACTGATGTTTGTTTTTCTGAAGGTAATCTCTGGGTGATTCCGCGAAATCGGTGCCTTTTCCGTCCCCAGGACATTACATGCATAAATATGCATGGAAAGTATTTGTATAATACATTATATTATCAAGCAAAGTGTCTTGCTCTTTGTCCTAATTGCAATTGTAAGATAGATCATGTAAAACATTAATAAAAACTACATAGAACACTGAATTTTTTTTATTTTAGCCCGTCCCTACACTCTAACACTACACTTCACCATGAAATATAATGATTAAAATCCTTCAGAAAAATTATTTTTTTTGTATTATTGTGTGACTCCATTTCCAATTTAGCCATAAAATACATGTTCTTGTCAGAAATTCATAATATGTTAGTTAAAATACACATTTTAGTCACATCCCCAGGTTTTCACTCAGTCCTGTTACCCTGACACATTCCCCCCTCTAAAAATTTGGAACATTCCACAAGTGACCGGATCAACAGGAAGTTGCATCATTTGACTCTCCTCAAGGTCATGGGAAGACCAAAAGTAAGTTATCTCACTCTATTTTCTGTAATTTTGATCATATTGTAAGTAAAACTGAGAATGTAAATCTCAACACACAGTCCTGTTACCTAAATTATTTCTTATATGTTATGTTTTGTTGTTTTTTAAGATAGTTTTGGTGAACCACTTGAAGGTGCTAAGTGTTCTCATGCTATTAGCATTGATGTCATATGTGCCATGTAGCTGCATAGCTAATGCTAATGCAGAAATTTCAGTCCTGTTACTTTCAGTCCTGTTACTCATATAAAGGGTAACAGGACTGAATAAGAGTAACAGGAGTGAGAAGTTTGAATGAAATAGTGATTTTAAATGTGTATCTGGTATAACATTGATTAATTATGATACTATTCTCTTTATTTTAAGCTTTACAGTTGGAATAACTCTAAATGTTTTCAGTTTTACAATGTGAACATTTACTTTCAGGGAGCCAATCGATTAAGTGCTGCAGAGAAGCAGCGGCGCTATCGTGCCAGACGCGATGCCGACCCAGAAAGGAGAGAGAGATACTTAAAGAAGGAGCAGCAAAAATACAGGGAGGACATAGCATCAGGCAGGAAGAAAACAGTCAATGACATTAGTAAGAGGGAAAAGCGCAGACGTCGCAAAAAGTGGAGGGAGACTTACTACAGTATCAAGTCCAGGAAAGAAGCCCTAAAGCACCTCACCACACCTCCAGATACTCCCCAGGTTTCACCAGACAGAACTAATCCAGAGCCAAGCACTTCTAGGTCAGGATGAGAGTTAGTGCTAGTAGTGTATGAAATGGATTATGTATAAAATGAGTGATGTAAGTATATTAAAGGGGCTATCAGTCTTCATAGATGCTAAAAACATGAATAAACATTTGGGCACCATGCTGCCAGCAGAGGGCAGTTGACCTTTTACATTACACTCAATAGAAAATAAAGATGTCAGACTGCATGGAAGCGGCCCGCGCCTCTTGTAATAAATGCATCAATACATTCCCATATGTAACTGAGTTGAAATGGTTAAACTCAACTCCTCAGTATAAATACCGCCCACCAGTGCCATCGAATTACTAGCTTTTCGTTGGCATAGCTGGTTAAAGCGGTGTTTATGAGAGGTGGTCACATGTTCGTAAGTCAGAGGACCCGAACCCAAATTTCAAACTATATCAGAAAACATGTTTCAAATTAATAATTGGGATAAAACAATATAGAGTACATTATTATTTTAAATGTTGTTAGCATGCCTCCAGGAAGACTGATAGCCCCTTTAATAACCCGTACTTCATAGTGAAATGTGTAATACATAGATGGAACAATGTACAATGTAGCTAGGGTAGCATACATCGTTTAATTTATAAATTTAACAACATTGTAATTTTGTACTTGTGTGTTTCAGGCAACATAATGAAGGGCTTAAAAGGAGGAGAAAGACATCAGAAAAGCTCCATAAAGAAATTAAAGAGTTAAAAAAGCAGCTACAGACACAAACCCGAAAAAAAGAGAATTATAAGAAAATAATTCAACGTATGAAACAGAATAATCCATCTCCACGTACAAAAGTTAACAAACAAATGAGACAGCTACCACGCGCTACAATACAAAAGACCCTTCTCTTCCATGAGGCCTTAGTGGAGGACATCCAACAGAAGTACAGCAACTCACGGGGAGAAAAGGAAAGGCAACTCATCACAAAGATAGTGACAGGAAGGGTTGTCAAAAAATATAGGCTGCAACGTCTCGCCCAAAGTTCATTTGGGTTTTCAAAGAAAAGATGGCTGATGAATGCGAAGAATGCAGAACTAAACTTAAACTACCAAAGGAAGAGAAACAATAGGGTGGCAGACGGCTTCATAAAGAAAGTCCAAGATTTCTACACGAGGGACGATGTCAGTAGAATTACAACTGGGAAGAGACAGACCCTCACCCAGAAGAAAATCAAAAATCAGAAGAGGTTCCTTTTGGACATAATGAAAAATCTACATGTGAAGTTTTTGGCAGAACATGATGGGTTGATTTCATACTCCCTCTTCTGCTCACTGCGCCCCTTTTGGGTGGTTCACCCAACTCTAAGTGACCGGGAGACGTGCATGTGCAAGCTGCACGAAAATCTCACTTTCATTGTACAGAAACTGCACCACCTGAAGATCATCAACACTTCCAATCCTGATGAACTTCTAAAATCCATCACATGCAACACGGAGTGCATGAATTGCATGTATGGAGAATGTGCGGTGTGCAAGGACCTCTCGTGTCCTGTCTCTGTCCAATACAATGAGAAGAATGAAGTGACTTATGTCCAGTGGGCAACTGTGGATAAAGAACACAAGAATGACCCCGATGGTGGAACATCCAAAATCACTATCAAAAAAGAGTTTGAGACCACCCAAGAGCAACTGCTGGAACAGCTGAACCTGATGCTGCATACGTTTAAGAGGCACACTTACAACATCAAGAATCAGTTTACCCACTACAGGGCACTAAAACAAAGCCTGAAAGCACATGAATGCTTAATTCATGTTGACTTTTCAGAAAACTACCTCTGTAAGTACAGCACAGAAATACAGGCGGTCCACTTTGGAGCATCACATCAGCAGGCAACCTTGCACACAGGTGTGCTTTATGTACATACAACCCCCTGTCCGGTGTCCTTCTGTTCAGTGTCCCCCTCTAGACAGAAGGGCCCACCAGCAATCTGGCAGCACTTGTCACCAGTGCTTGATTATGTGCAGAGTGCACATCCAGAGGTCTCCACGATCCATTTTTACAGTGATGGCCCTTGCACTCAGTATAAACAGCGAGGGAATTTTTTCCTGTTTTCTACTGAGCTGTTCAGAAGAGGATTCACTGCTGGAACGTGGAACTTCTTTGAGGCAAGCCACGGCAAGGGGGCCCCGGATGGAGTGGGAGGGGCCCTGAAGAGGACGGCTGACAGTCTTGTCAGCAAGGGGACAGATATCCCAGACGCTTCAGAGCTGTTTTCTGTGTTATAGAGCTATATTTTGTAAACTGTTGCCATTTTATCATCAGCAGACATAAATCTCTCTTTATTAGGAGTATGTGGTTACAACGATTACATTATGCATCTCTCACACCGTGCACTGTAAAATGTGCGTCTTTTAGACCTACAAGGGTAGTCATCGTACCCATTAAAGCAATTCACACGTAACGCAAAGGGGTAATGGTCATTGATTCATCAATAACTTCTTTAATTATTTCTAAACAGTGTAAATCCTGATTTACACTCCGTCTCACGCCCCTTTCGACAAGTGTCGAGCGACACTTGTTTCAGTTGGAAATACGTCATTTTTGTCCCTTATTTTTTCCCACTTGTCGAAAGGGTCGTGCGACGAAGTATAAATCAGATTTAGCCTAAGGGCTTAACTCTGCCCATTGTAACGTCAATAACATCAATCAAATAACGAGCACTGATGCATTCCAGCACCTGCAACGTTTAAAACTGGAGTAGCCTACAATACAACTCCAATAGGCTATAATTCAGGCGTTGTTGAATAGTAGCCTTATAGCCTACTTGAAGTCCCAAGTCTAACTTCCTGCACCTGGCAATCGCTTAGCCTAAGGAATAAACGGAGTGTTGTCCAAAAGAGAAAAGGGAAGTAGCCTATTTTACATTCAAACGCCATTTTAAAGACAGAGGAGTAAGAAGAGGAAGTAAACGAATGAATAAAATAATACAATAACGGAGTAAGTAGGACCATCCTCTTGTGGAGTGGGTGGAGAGAAGAAAAACTAAAGGTGAAGGGGTGGGGATGAATGTTAATCTGCATGTATAGGATACTAATCTCATTAACACGCATTCAGCAAAACAGAAAACTGACAATAAACGGGCGATTCAGGCGTAAAAGCAATTTAATGTAGGCTAATGTCGTGTATTTCTGTACTTTAAAAAATATATTTTATAACCGTTTTTAACTCCTCACATATGACGGAAGTCACCGGCCAGGTCGTTTGACTGAAATTGATCGGCCACATTTTGACAGTAGCTTATAACGAAAAACGAAACTTTGTCAAACAGTATCGAACATACATTGCTTTTGCGCTGAAATAAGACGGGAATCCAGCGTAAATGCAGTGCTTATTGGCAGTGTTGGGGAAGCTATTACTTCACACTGGAAGAAGTTGAACGACAGCAAAGCTACCCTAGGGAGAAATCTAGTTTGGTTAACTAAAACTACTTCGAAAAAGTAGTTCAAATTGCTTTGTCAAAAAATTATCAAATTGACAATGTGCATGTGATACGAAATTATAACAAAATATAATACAAAAAAGTCACATGCCAGCAAAAAATGCCACTCGATTGAGTTTATTGCAAAAAGTGCCCACTTGGTCACAGGTCATACATAAACCAAAAAAATTTAATACCCCACTTTTCAATGCTGCCTGTCGAATGCATTGCCTGGGCATGCCTTCACAGTGGTCAGGATGAACGAAAAAGGGGGCGGGGCTGGTCAAAGGGGTTCAATTACAGTAAAAAAGCAATAGTAGCAATCATTACATTACATTACATTATAGACATTTAGCAGACGCTCTTATCCAGAGTGACGTACATAGTGCATTTCCAAACTAGGAACAAGTTAAAACAACCCGAAAAAGGTAAATACGTATCTAAGTACTAGGCGCAGTCAGTATGATTGGGTTTTTTTTTGGGGGGGGTAACCACACAATATGGATAACAATAGTCACAAGGTGGTAGGGAGGGGTGGAGAGAGGTGCAGCTTGAAGAGGTGAGTCTTCAATCTGCGCTTGAAGGCAGTCAGACTTGCTGTTGTTCTGACCTCCACGGGGAGCTCATTCCACCACCGGGGGGCCAGAACAGACAGACGTCGAGACCGGGTGCTAGTATGAAGAGGGGGGGGTACCAGTCGTCCTGAGGAGGCGGAACGCAGGGATCTGGCAGGTGTGTAGGGTCTGATGAGCTTTTGGAGGTATGGAGGGGCAGATCCTCGGACTGCCTGGAAGGCGAGCACCAATGTTTTGAATTTGATGCGAGCCATCACCGGTAGCCAGTGGAGGTCAATGAGCAGGGGGGTGACATGGGAGTGTCGGGGGAGGTTGAAGACCAGGCGCGCTGCTGCGTTCTGGATAAGCTGAAGGGGTCTAATGGCCGATGCTGGCAGGCCAGCCAGGAGAGAGTTGCAATAGTCCAGACCCCCTTAGGGCTCGCAGCACCGCCGTGACCTGCTGTAAATGGGTCCCCCACTCCTCCCTGTGAATGACGATGTCGTCCAAGTAGGCAGCCGCGTAGTCTCGGTGTGGTCGTAGGATCCTGTTCATCAGCCGCTGAAAAGTGGGCGGAGCCCCATGTAACCCAAAGGGGAGGACCAAATAGTGGAAAAGTCTGTCTTCTCTCTAGCTTCGGGGGCTAAGGGGACCTGCTAATAACCTTTTGTGAGGTCTAGGGTGGTGATGAACCTGCCCTTTCCTAACCTTTCTATCAGTTCATCCACTCTTGGCATGGGGTATGCGTCAAACCTTGAAATGGCGTTCAGCTAACGGAAGTCATTGCAAAATCTAATGGAACCATCGGGCTTGGGGACCAGCACTATTGGACTGCACCATTCGCTTTTCGACTCCACAATAATACCGGCTTGTAGCATGTTTTTTATTTCCTGACTTACAGCTGCTCTTCTGGCCTCCGGGAGTCTGTACGGCCTCAATTTGACCTTTTTTTCCAGGCTCGGTGAGGATATGGTGCTGTATCAGGTTGGTGCGGCCGGCCTCTGTGGAGAACACATCTCTGTGGCGGTCGATCAGCTCCTGAAGGTCTTGTCTCTGGCTTTGGCTGAGCTGTTCTCTCATTGGTACCTCCACTGGCTCTGTCTTGGCTGGGCTCTGAGGTGAGGAAAGAGTATACAGTGCCTCTCGGGCCACCCATTTCTTTAACAGGTTGACATGATACATTTTTACAGGGGGTCGTCTTCCCGGCTGTCTGACGCGGTAGTTCACCACACCCACCTTCTCAATCACCTCATACGGCCCATGCCATTTTGCCAGGAACTTGCATTCAGCTGTGGGCACCAAAACCAGTAACTTATCACCGAGGTTGAATTCTCTGGGCTGTGCGCCTCGATTGTAGACCTGTGCTTGGGCCGCCATGTGTTCTCTCACCAGAGGCCACAGTGTGGCCATCTTCTCCTGCACCTCCTCGACGTGACGGCCAGGGTCTATGTGGAGATGGTTGCTGTTCCCAGGCCTCTCTGGCGACATCGAGCAGTTCTCGGGGCCTTCTCCCGTACAGCAGCTCAAAGGGGGAAAAGCCAGTGGATGCCTGTGGGACTTCGCGAATAGCAAACATTAGATAAGGCAGTAGCTGGTCCCAATTTCTCCCGTCAGCTTCCATAACCTTTTTCAACATCTGTTTTAATGTTTGGTTCAATCTCTCTACCAGGCCATCAGTTTGTGGATGATACACTGAGGTGCGCAGTTGTATGATGTTCATTAGCTTACACAGGTCTTTCATGATTCGTGACATGAATGGGGTACCTTGATCAGTCAATATTTCATCTGGTAGCCCTACCCGCGAGAATAACATCATCAATTCTCGGGCTATGCTTTTTGATGCCATGGTGCGGAGTGGAATTGTCTCTGGATACCTGGTTGCATAGTCTAAAATCACCAGGATGTATTGATGGCCCCATGTGCTGCGGGGAAGCGGTCCGACTAGATCCATCCCGATCCTGCTAAAGGGGATAGAGATAACAGGCAGAGGCATGAGCTGACTGCGCACATGGGGTCGGGGGGCCACCATTTGGCATTCAGAGCAGCTTCGACAATAATCCTGCACTGCTTTCTTGACCCCGGGCCAATAAAACCTGGTTTTAATTCTCTCCAGAGTCTTTTCTACCCCCAAATGAGCCCCTAATAAATGCGAGTGCGCTAAGTGCAGTACTGAGGGGATGAACGGGCGGGGTACTAATAATAAGTCCTGCACCACTCCTGCTTTTCTCACAACTTGATACAACAGTGACTTTTTAATTGCAACGTGTGGATAAACACAAGCGGTATCGCGCGCTGAAACCCCTCACTCAACCGTACATTTAATTATATTTAAGGGATTTAATTTATTAATTATTATTAAAAATGACAATCATCAATTAAATTGCCAAATTCGTTGATATGTTGAACAATACCCCATATGTCGATATGTCGAACAGTAACCTGGTGGGTCAACGAACAAGTCAAAACAAGGTCCAAATCAGGTCTTAAGATTGAGTAGTTTTATTACAGGCAAAGGATCAATTGGAATAATAGGTTGTAATCATACATTCATTGATGAACGTAGGCTCACTGCTTATAATTTACCAAAAAAAAGAAGACATTTAAACATTAAATTGGAATTACCAGAAAAGAGAGAGAGACCGATAAGCCAGAAATTGCCAGTAATTACCCTCCTCCAGCGCAAGAAAAGTTATAAGAATTCAAAGGACCAAGGAAAATACTTGTATCTGTATGTAGACTCCACTCTGCAGCGTGACCCTCACAGAACTTCACGGCGCCAAAAACTCCACAGCCCCAGCTGATCTCCTAACAAATTGAATGATAAACTCTTTGGTCACGCTGTAATAAATTATGGTGCGAACTCCAGAACTCCAGCTTAACAAGGAAGAAAATAGCTAACATTGTATCATCTGTCTGATAGTTTGCTTCTGATCATCTATCTGAGAGTTTGCTTGCTAGCTAATGCATTAGCTTATCGGTCGAGAAGAAAAGTGGCCATCTCCGCGTCGCTTCTCAAGCATTGTAATTTTTTCAGCTCCCTCCAATGACCAAATTCCGAACCAATGTTGACCCTCATCTTCCATCAGTTCTTGTCATAAAGGACCTTGGACGGGTACCGGGGTTTCTTCGGCCTACTGCTGGTTGAGGTCTCTGGCAGTGGAGCTTGGTGCTTGCCATGAAATCCAGCTGTCTGACAAGCTAATTAGCAACCGACTGAGACTCCTGAAACAGAGATGGGTGTGGTACCAACGTCGTAATACGACTGGCTCAGGAGCTTTGTTAGAGGCGGGAACCAAACTCTGAAATCTTAGACAGAGATAAACACTACACTGTCTTGTGGCCCATAAAAAGGTTTGTAATAATATTATTTCATAATAATAATCTTTTATGGAAAAGCAACTTTTCAGCAAGCTCTGTGGATGTAGTATTTTTTTAAATTGTTAGTCTATAAAAATGGTATATCTATAGTCTTTAACTGAAGTGAATAGAAAATAAACAAAAATGCTCTGATATTATTGCTTATCAAAGTCATTTCATATTGTATAGGCCATCATGTATAGAGGTACTAAAGAATTTCATGTTGTATGTTTTTTACACCTTTTTAAATCAGACCTTGGTCAAATACACACATTCTTCAGATTCTGGTACAATATAAAACACTCCTGAAGATCACTGAAAGGTGGTGAAACGCATGACTAACCAAAATGTATGATAATACATGTATGATTTTGTTCTGAGTATTGGTGAAAAAACCAACACCAAAAAGTACTGGTGTTAAAGTATTTCACATAATTATTAAACCAAGATCTGCTTTCAGTTCCAGCAGAGAACCCCAAAGAGCAGGCACCTACTGATCTGGGATCAGCCTCAATTCCTCTTATCACAGCTCAGACTGGAGGCAGTGCCATGGATGACAGAGAGCAGGCACCTACTGATCTGGGATCAGCCTCAATTCCTCTTATCACAGCTCAGACTGGAGGCAGTGCCATGGACAACAGAGAGCAGGCACCTACTAATCTGGGATCAGCCTCAATTCCTCTTATCACAGCTCAGACTGGAGGCAGTGCCATGGACGACAGAGAGCAGGCACCTACTGACCTGGTATCAGCCTCTCTCCATTCCTCTATCACAGCTCAGACTGGAGGCAGTGCCATGGACGACAGAGAGCAGGCACCTACTGACCTGGTATCAGCCTCTCTCCATTCCTCTATCACAGCTCAGACTGGAGGCAGTGCCATGGACCACAGAGAGCAGGCACCTACTGACCTGGTATCAGCCTCTCTCCATTCCTCTATCACAGCTCAGACTGGAGCCAATGCTGTGGTGCCGCTGTTTTATGGATCTAGTGTTGCGGGAAACCTTACTGTCAATGTAAACATACAGTCTGATAACAAAGGTAAGGAAGAATTTGTCATTTTTTATATGTGATCAATGCACTTTACATAATTCTGTTCCTCCATAATCCACACTATTCCATACCAGTAGAATAGTTTTTTGTGAATTGTATTATATAATGCATGTGCACTTGTTTGGAATTGGGGTTGAGAGCCCATTTAGAATATATTTCAGATTTTCCCAAGATATTTACACATTTATAGTTAATATTTCTAACTTGTTTTATTCAGAAAGCACGTACCATTACAGTATACGCAGATATGCAACATTGTCTGTTAGAGTTGCTGAATTGTCTGCTTGTAAAGTCAGCTTCTCTCCCTGCAGGTCTTACCTCAGGATCCGAGCAGGAGACAGGGCTGGGAAGCATGCAGGTATGAAAGTACTACAAAATCCTCTTTCTTTAAAATATTTAAAACATTACTTTGAAAAAGTTTTAAATCACTCATTGAGTATTTTGAGTATTTTTCATGATTGGGAGTATTTAACCAAGCTTTTAATGATTTCTAAATGGAGAAAGGCATGATTAATGTGAGCTGTGACAGGATGCCAGTTCTATTTCGGATTATTCTATACTGGACTGTAAAACAATAAATTGTTTATGGAGATGAATATATTTTCTAAATTGGCATTTACAATTGTTATTTTGTCAAAATGTGTAAAATAACTAGATGTAAAAATAACCCTGTAATATTACTCCTTATCAAGGTTATTCAACTGCTTCTTAATGGGGCCGTTTTAAAACAGGGACAAATGGACCAAACATTTTCCACACACTATTTATAGAACACTATATGAATATGATGTATTGTACATTGGGCCTCATTCATGAAATGTGAGCAGAATGAAATTGCATGTAAGTCATTCGTATTAACAGTTTTGTTAGTATTTTGCTATTCATCAAATCTTTTAAATTTATTTAACCAGGTAAAGTATCATTGAGATTTAAATCTTTTACAAGAGAGACCTGGCCAAGAGGGCAGCATGAAACAAAGAAACATCAATAAACATTCATAAACATTTTAAACATTTAACACAAATTATCCAGTTAAAAGTCAGTTTCAGGATTACATAATGTCACGGTTTAAGCACAAAGACAATGTCCAATACTGCCACATTCTAAGTTCTTTAAGACTGAAGCAAATTCACCGTACGAGATCAATTTAGCCAATTGAAAGTTTTTCTGTAGGGTGTTCCCAGCAGAGGGGGCAGCGTACTTAAAAGCTTTTTTGCACAGTTCAGTACGAACACGTGGAACAGAGAACTGCAAGACATCTTGAGAACGCAAGCTATAGCGGCCTTTGATTCTGGAAAGATATATACATATCTCCAAGTCCAAGGAGAGTTTTGTAAATGAAGCTCAACCAGTACAAAGTACAATGGTGAGTAAGATATTTACAACCAGTGATAAAACATAAGGCACAATGGTATACAGTGTCTAGCATCTGCAAGCATTGGGCAGATGCATTCATATACACCAAGTCACCATAATCTATCAGAGGCAAGAAGGTTGCTGACACAAGATATTTCCTAACTGTAAAGGAGAAGCACAATCTATTTCTAAAGTAATAGCCTATCTTCACTTTGAGCTTAGAAACAAGATTTGCAATGTGAGATTTAAAAGATAATTGGTGGTCAATGTGAATACCCAAGTACTTATAACTTGAGACTAGCTCAATTTCTTTTCTTTGAGAAGTTAAAATACTTGAAAGATCAGGTGGTAACTCTCTACCCTTGGTGAACAGCATAAGTTTAGTTTTGTCAGTGTGTATTACCAACTTAAGTTGCCTCAGGCGGGACTGAACAACATCAAATGCAGACTGCAGGAGACCAAGAGCATGTACAACAGAAGACGAGGAACAATAAATAATAGTGTCATCAGCATAAAAATTATACATAGCATTTGACAAGTTTTCGCATAGGTTATTTACATAAATAAAAGATAGTATAGGTCCTAACACAGAACCTTGGGGCACCCCCTTTGATAACGTCAAAAAAGAAGAGGTAGACCCTGCCGTCTGAACACATTGCATTCTAGCAGACGGATAGTTGGCAAACCAGGCTATTGCTTGCTTAGACAGGCCAATTTGGCGGAGCATGTTGACTAAGGTGCTGTGGTGAACCGTGTCAAATGCCTTTGACAAATCAATAAAAAGCACTGTACAAATTATTTTGCAGTCTATTGCCACAATGATGTAATTTACTACTTTAAGGGCAGCAGTAACAGTACTGTGTTTTTTCCTAAAACTGGACTGATATTTTGATAAAAAGCCATTTGATTCCATTGACAAGTTTTTCAAGGACTTTTGCTAAAATCCACAGTTTGGAGATTGGCCTGTAGTTATTTACATCTTTACATTAGATGGATCCCCCTCTTTCAGCAGGGGAAGGACAAAGGCAGATTTCCAGATTTTATGATTCTAGTAAGACTAAGATTAAAAATAATTGTGAGGGGCTCTTCAATGAAATCAGCAGCTAACTTAAGAAAATAAGTCCAGCTGCTTTAAAGCTCTATGGACTTCTGACACAGATAGAGGTATAAAGTAAAATAGGCAATCAAAAGGCCCATGTGACACAGGGAAAGTGTTGTCAATTTGAACATTAGAATTAGTCAGTTCAGGACAGTTCAGGACTCAAATAAAAATCCAGCAGAAATAAAATGCTCATTAAAACAATTAAGCATGGCTGACTTGTCAGAGTGCAGGAGTTTTTAGCAATTTTGGTAGGCAATTCACACTCAACTATAGAGCATACAGTGAAGAAAACCTTCCCTGGGGAATTTTTTGTTTTACAAAACCACTCCACAATGATTCAGATAATTCAAGGAGGTTATACTGAAGCAAGAGTTTAAGCTACCTAATTGTTGTGTTCAAATGCAACACAACCATGAAAAGTTTAACACTGCTTTTCTTTTTCTCAGAAGAATCTATATTGAGAGACCAGCAGACACTGAAAGTGGATCTGAAGAATATGTTTGACCACATATTTGAAAGTTCAGCCAAGCAGGGCCACCCAACCCTCCTCAATGAGATCTATACAGAGCTCTACATCACAGAGGGGGGAAGTGGGGGTGTCAATAATGAACATGAGGTCAGACAGATTGAGATAGCATCCAAGAGACAAACAATACAAGAGACTGCAGGAGTTTTTAGCAATTTTGGTAGGCAATTCACTAGAGGGTACATGGCCAGAAGAGGATTTAATTACTTTCCAAAAGGTCTTTGGATCATTTAGGTTTTTTGCAGTTTCAGATAAGTAAAATTCAGATTTGACTTTTTTGATAAGAGACGTACATTGGTTCCGGAGCTGTCTAAAACGGAGCCAGCCAGCCTCAGTTTTAAATTTTCTTGCCCTAGCCCAGTCAACATCCCTTTTTTAAGGAGACCAGACAGCTCTGGGGAAAACCAGGGTTTTGTTTCGATCTTTTACTTTTTTGGAAAGCAGCATGTTTCACAATACTCAAAAAACCATCATCATAATTTCCTACTTCGTCAATAAGAAACATTCTATTCCAATCATAGTGAGACAGATTATGAAAAAAAACTTGTTCACAGAAATGTTTAAAATCTCTTTTAAGGAGAAGTCAGGGCCTAGTCTTTGGGAGTTTTACATTTCTAACTGCTGCTACAGCACAGTGGTCACTCAGATCATTTGCAAAGATGCTTATGTCAGAGTATTTATGAGGAGCGTTGGTTAGTATTAAATCAAGCAAAGAAGATTTATCAGGACATTAGTTGGACCATCAATTAATAGAGTAAGGTTAAAAGAGTCACAGACAGATTTAAAGCTGTTTGAGGTAGAGGATAACCAGTAACTTTGATAATGACAAGTGCATGTACCTTATTTTGCGATTACCATAAATCCACGCCCATGAATTGCCAAATATGGAAGTTCCGAATTCCATATGAAGGTGCGTACAAACTGGCCCAGAAAAAGCAAAAGAAATAATTATTCTGTCACTGAAATCAAAGTTGTATTAGCAGATGTTCAGTCATGGAAAAATAACTGTTTAGTATTGTCCATTCTGGTGTCATAAGAACTGGTAAAGTAAAAAGGCCTGGCTGGCGATAACATGTGTCATCAATGCAGGATCTTCCATCACACAAACTGTTAAAGTTCAAGCCTTTCTGCATCGTATGAGCGCATTGCTTCCATCTGCCAAGCACTATGGTCTTTCTCGCAGCCTGAAAATAGATCAAATGTTATTCACTTTGTCATTTTGTTGGTGTTCTGCGCATGAGAGAGGTAGTTTGAAATCCCCTAACCCCTATAGTTATGGAAAGAGATTATTCTAAATCTGTATACTCTGACACAGTAAACAGCAATTTGACAAATATATTCATACCAATAAGCCAGCCATCTCTCACATCAGCGTTCTCCAAACAAGTGGCAACAGAAGTTCCCCTCAGAATGAAGCTGTCGTGGGTCCTAAATTTGTGGAACCCTGAAGATGCATTCTCTCCAAAGGATGCCATGCCACAACTTGCAATGCTGGCTACAGACCTGTAAGCCATTTTATAGCAAATTTTATTTATTGGTTAAATGTGTTTTAATTAGCATATTTAACATCATATAACAGAAAAATAGTAGCCTACTGGGAGCCTTAATTAAGTTATTGGTGTAATTAAATAAGTTCATAGCCTACAATTGATTAATAGGCGTAGTCTAAAGTGCTTGCTTACAATTGTAATTATTATGTTTGCATTGTGCACTTCAAAGGCTACATTTAGTCTTAGATTTAGAATTTAACAGAAAATAAAAATAAATTCATATTCCAATTGACATTCAGAAGCAACATTTAGCATCATTTTTCATTTTTACGAATGCTGTAGGGCCTACTCGTGGTCTTGAGAAGGTGTACATTTTGTTTGTATGTACAAACAAATCTCAGATATGAAAACTTTGAATGCCAAGATACGGGCAAAATTGCTGATACGAAGGATTTACACACAAATTAATTCTGCTCATGTTTCATGATTATACAATACATGCTGCACTCTCACTGTACAGATGCAGACCTGGACCCCATTCCTTGTACGTGGATAACTCAGTTAGCTGGCTAACTGTGCTGAGTAAAAACCGGAAACCCCCAAATATGGAACAAAAGAACTAGCATTATTAAAGATTTTACTCAGTGCAGTTATCCAGCTAACTCAGTTAGCCAGCTACATTACATTACAGGCATTTAGCAGACGCTCTTATCCAGCGCGACTTACACAGCATTTTTGTATTTATACATAGTATCCATTTTATACAGCTGGATATATACTGAAGCATTGCAGGTGAAGTACATTGCTCAAGGGTACAACAGCAGTTTCCTACCTGGGAATCAAACCTGCAACCCTTTGGTTACAAGCCCAGTTCCTTAACCGTTATACTACACTGCCACCCAGGAACCAGGAATAGGGCCCAGGAAATGTTTTTGATGCATCGGGAAAATAATAATTCTATTTATTTTAATACTTCGTGATCCATGGGCCAAGAGTTTGTCTGTGTTGGGTCATTTCACTCTAGTTTTAAATTATGATATTTACTTATCCCTATCTATCCAGACAGACAATATGCACCTGGAACTGAATAACGAAACAAGTAAGATACTTTTTAATCCAAACATCTATTGCCTCAATATTACTTGTGTTCCCCTTGCTTGTGCCTTCCCTAATACAGGACCACATTTAGAGAAATCAAAATGAAAGGATTACTATTGATCTCCACACAACTTACAGACCTGCTACAGCAATGGTCTTGGGCTTTTTATTTTTTACTGAACATCATTTCAGTATACTGTATAACTCACTCACAATGGCCATTAATGTGGAATCTCAGAGTATTCTTCTGAAAGGACACCAAATAGCGCTTAGTGATGCTAGTTTTATACAAAGTTTATATTTTATTCATTCTGTCTCCAATGTACAGCATCCTTTACATCTAAGTGTACATTTTTAAATAAGTGTTCAGATTTGGTGAGCTAAACCCAAGAGCCCCAACTGAGTCTTACATCTATGACTTGATACCTGTTAGCTAGCATTTTGTAAAGTGTAATGCAAGATCCATGGGAAGTGATTTTCTCATATAATAAATTTAGACAAATTGATATTAAATACATAATGAATGTGTTGTCACAGGCAAATGTTAATTTGACACAGCTGCATGAACCAATCAACCAAGATATAAAATCAAATAAGATTTGATATAATAATATTTACATTTACGAAGTAATAAATTAAGATTGACGGCAAGGGCCATATTTATGAAGTCATTGCAGGGGATAAATACATGGCCGTAATCATGTACATCATAGTGCCTGCTCATATGTTCAAATTAATCACCTGGCACACCTGCACTTAGTGTTCAAGAACTGTTATAAAAGTACAGACCTGCTGAATTTGGCCTTAATGCATGTGACACACTCTCAACTATAGAGCATACAGTGAAGAAAACCTTCCCTGGGGAAAACCACTCCACAATGATTCAGATAATTCAAGGAGGTTATACTGAAGCAAGAGTTTAAGCTACCTAATTGTTGTTTTCAAATGCAACACAACCATAAAAAGTTTAACACTGCTTTTCTTTTTCTCAGAAGAATCTATAATGAGAGACCAGCAGACACTGAAAGTGGATCTGAAGAATATGTTTGACCACATATTTGAAAGTTCAGCCAAGCAGGGCCACCCAACCCTTCTCAATGAGATCTATACAGAGCTCTACATCACAGAGGGGGGAAGTGGGGGGGTCAATAATGAACATGAGGTCAGACAGATTGAGATAGCATCCAAGAGACAAACAATACAGGAGACTGCAATCCTCTGCAATGACATATTTACAGCTTCACCTGGACAAAAGAAACCCAGAACTGTGCTTACAAAGGGCATTGCTGGCATTGGAAAAACTATCTTGGTGCAGAAGTTCATTCTGGACTGGGCAGAAGGAAAAGCCAATCAGGACATTGATTTCATCTTCACTCTTCCTTTTAGAGATCTGAATTTGAAGAAGGAGATGGAATTTAGTCTGATGCAGCTTCTCCAAGACTACTTTCCGGAACTTACTTTCCAGAACCATTTTTCCCAGCAAGAGATTAAAAGCTTTGATCGTAAAGTCAAAATTTTGTTCATCTTTGACGGTCTAGATGAGTGTCAACTTCCTCTAGATTTCAAGAACAATGAGATTTGGCGTGATGTAAAAAAGCCAACCTCTGTGCATAAGCTCCTGACAAATCTCATTAAGGGGAATCTGCTTCCCTCTGCTCTCCTCTGGATCACCTCCCGACCAGCAGCAGCCAGTCAGATTCCACGGAAGTGCCTCCACCGTGTGACAGAGGTACGAGGGTTCAATGACCCACAGAAAGAGGAGTACTTCAGGAAGAGAATCAGAGATCAGAACCAGGCCAGCATAATTATCTCTCACATAAAGTCATCCAGGAGCCTCTACATCATGTGTCACATACCAGTATTCTGCTGCATTTCTGCAACTGTTCTGGAGACAATGCTGAGTGAAGCAGAGAGTGGAGATCTGCCCAAAACTCTGACTGAAATGTACACACACTTTCTGCTCATTCAGACTAATGTGAAGAATGAGAAGTATTACGGCACCGATGAGACAAACCCAAAGATGTCGGTGTCAGATACAGAAATCATCCTGAAACTGGGGCAGCTGTCTTTTTTACAGCTGGAAAAGGGCAATCTGATATTTTATGAAGATGACCTGAGAGAGAGTGGGATTGATGTTAGTGACCCATCAGTGTACTCTGGGGTGTGCACACAGATCTTTAAAGAGGACTATGGGTTATATCGGAAGAAGGTCTACTGCTTTGTGCATCTGAGCATTCAGGAGTATCTGGCTGCCTTGTTTGTGTTTCATTCGTGTGTAAATGAGAACAGAAATGTACTCAGAGCAGAAGGATCAAAGCCTCGCAATGACAGAATGCAGCTGTCTGAGTTACACAGGAGTGCAGTGGATCAGGCCTTGGAGAGTAAGAATGGACACCTGGACCTTTTCCTCCGATTCCTTCTTAGCCTCTCTCTGGACTCTGTTCAGAATGTCTTAGGACAAATAATGACACAGACAGGAAGCAGATCACCTGTACCAGACCCACAGACACAGACAGGAAGCAGATCACCTGTACCAGACCCACATACACAGACAGAAAGCAGATCACCTGTACCAGACCCACAGACACAGACAGAAAGCAGATCACCTGTACCAGACCCACATACACAGACAGAAAGCAGATCACCTGTACCAGACCCACAGACACAGACAGAAAGCAGATCACCTGTACCAGACCCACAGACACAGACAGAAAGCAGATCTGATGGAGGAAGAAGCAAAAAAAACATTGTTACTTTCTTTCAAAGACTATTGACACAAACCGGAAGCAGATTACCTGTACCAGACCAACAGACACAGACAGGAAGCAGATCACCTGTACCAGACTCACAGACACAAACCGGAAGCAGATCACCTATACCAGACCAACAGACACAGACAGGATGCAGATTACCTGTATCAGACCCACAGACCCAGATAGAAAGCAGATTAGAGAGCATTGAGAAAACAGTCCAGTACATTAAGAAGAAGATCAGAGAGAAATCTTCAGCAGAGAGGACAATCAACCTGTTCCACTGTCTGAATGAACTGAATGCCAACTCTCTGGTGGAGGAAATCCAGAATTCCCTGAGATCAGGAAAACTTTCTTATGAAGAGCTGGAACCACACCAATGTTCAGCTCTGGCCTTTGTGTTACTGATGTCAGAGGAGATCCAGGATGAGTTTGACTTGAAGACCTACAACACATCTGCAGCAGGTCTTCAGAGACTGGTGCCAGTAGTGAGGAACTGCAGGAAGGCCATGTGAGTATTATGCCACTAATAATGTAAATGATTTGCAGCATATTTGCATAAACAGCTGTTTCTAGTGAGAATAAAGTGATTTAATTTAAAATTATCATTAAAGATACCAATTGTCAAATAAATCATACATTCTTTGATAGGTAGACCAATCTGGTGGATCAGTCTTTGTCAAAACATACAACTCACAGATTAAAATAAAGAGACACTTTATTAAGTTACAATGTTAAGACAAACATATAGTTTAAAAACAGACTCAACTACCTGAAACACAATATTAGACAGAGATGGAAATTAAATAAGACATAATCATGAACAAAAATGAATGAAAGAGCATATAAAACCACAGCTTGTCTCGCACGGTAACCCAAGATGGACCCACAATCTAGGCAAAATGAACAGCAAAAGAGACAAGTCTGATAAAAAAGACCAGGGCACAGCTGAGAAGCAAGGCGAATGACACAAGACCAAAGGCTCACATAGCCTATGTTTAACAGGTCAACACTTTATGGCCTGTATTTAATCAACATTTATCCTTAACATGGACTTGGACACGTAAACACGTTTTACAATTTTTCTTCACAATCTCAGTTTGGTGAATTACTTGTAGTGATTGCTGATTTTGCCAAACTGTGTTTGTGAAGAAAAGAAAAAAATCCTTGTTTTAATTTTCAGTCAAAAAGACAAATGTTGATTAAATGAAAGCCATGTGCATGTATGGAAAGGCTTTCTGTTATTCCTATCCAATGCATGATTAATTAATGATCAGGAGATGACCACAGAGGACTGCTCTCTACTCTCTACGACATCTTTTCAATGTTTTGATTATGATAAAGCTAGGTTTGGCTGGGAATTTTGGTTATGAATGAAATTTTTTACTATGTTTACTATGTTGGGAGACAAGGGCAGGCAGTAAATGCACCATGTTACAAGGCCAGTAGTACCGCCCTGGTCTTTGCTTTATTCTGGTAGGCTGACCAAGAAGCTCCAACATAGTGCCTGTGGATAATAGGAATGTAGAGGAATTGTAGGATATAATGGGTGCCAGAGTGCAGTAATATTTTCTCAGGGAAATATTAAAGTGATCTCTGCGCCTGTTACTTGTTCTTGAGTTAATTCTGTAGTTTATTTCATGTTACAGTTTCCTAGAGCCCAGAACAGGTTAAATGGTGACAGCACCATGAAATGTATCACCATCTCAACAAAATAAACATAACGTATCAATAAATAAATAAAGTTTTTACATACGTCATTTTGGAATACCTTCACTACCTGGTCATAGGTAACACCAGCAGAACAGACGCACTGCACTGCCTGGTTATATGTAACACCAGCAGAACAGACGCACTGCACTGCCTGGTTATATGTAACACCAGCAGAACAGACGCACTGCACTGCCTGGTTATGTGTAACACCAGCAGAAGAGATATACAGTAATGCACTACCTGGTTATATGTAATCCCAGCAGAACAGACACACTGCACAACCTGGTTGTATGTAACACTAGCAGATTAGACACACTGCACTACCTGGTTATGTAACACCAGCAGAACAGACACACTGCACTACCTGGTTGTATGTAACACTAGCAGAACGGACGCACTGCACAACCTGGTTATGTAACACCAGCAGAACAGACACACTGCACTACCTGGTTATATGTAAAACCAGCAGAACAGACACACTACACTACCTGGTTATACAGTATGTGAACAGATCACTTCTTTGCCTTACTGTTTCTAACGTGATTCTGGCTTTAGATGTGTGTTAGCTTGCAACACTGCGGGAAGCTTGTCACCCTTACCACTGAAAGTAAAGAAGCAAGTTCACTGTCAACTCTGAAGTTGTGTGTTAGCTTTTGCATCTTTACATTTGGTGGTAGCTGTGCCAAACATCCCACAGCATTGCAAACTCACTGTCCACTCGGAAAGATGGCATCTGCACTTCTGGGAAGGAATTGGAAGGGTTAATCCCAGAGAAAAGATAATAGACAAGGTAGATAGGCCCTAAGCCCCAATTTGGAAAACTAAGAAAGGGGGCTATTTGGGCCAGAATTACAGCTGTAGAACTGGCACAGGCATCTTCCTCAGAGCATCGTCAACCTTAAAATCCTCAACGAACTCTTCATCATTGAACACTATCATTGGTAGGTTTCAAATATGATGTTTTATATTGCACTATTTAATCATAGAATAATATATCTACTCTTCTTTCCAGACTGAACAACTGTGACCTCACAGAGAAGTCCTGTGAAGTTGTGGCCTCAGCTCTCCAGTCATCAAACTCACCCCTGAGAGATCTGGACCTCAGCTACAATAACCTGAGAGATTCAGGAGTGCAGCTGCTCTGTGCTGGACTGATGAGTCCAAACTGTAAACTACAGAGACTTGGGTGAGTAGTGTTGTTGTAATAGTAAATATGGGCTGTGTAAGGGTTTGAATTTTGTCGCAGGGACTCCCATAAATTTCAAAACCTGTAATTTGAATGTTAATGTGTGAATACGGGTTCACATATTAGCACATTGACTGGGGTGTGCTCATATGAAATGATGGGCGGCAAGACCCTGTACCCCGGAGAGAGAGAGAGAGACTATCTACTGCTGCCAGGCATTCATCTGACACTAAGACCTTCTATCCTGGGAGGTAAACATACTCCAGTACAGTCGACATTTCCACAGCGACCACATGTCGCTGAAACGTCTGGACACAGAAAACCCAAATGCAGACCAGGATCAGGCAAAGAACGTAGTTCATTAGATCAGTCTAGAGGTCAAAGCCAGGTAACCGGAGTAGAATCCAAAAATCAAAAACCAATAAACAAGCAAAAGTCAAAACCAAGAAATCAGAAATGCAAAGGTACAAAATCGCTAGGCTAAATCAACGTTGGTAAGTACACAAAGGAAAGTCGAACACCAGAAATTAAAAGGCTAAGGTACAAAAGGGGCGAGGCTAAATCGAAGTCAAACAAAGGGTGTCCCAGGAATCTTAGAATATACTCAGGCTTAGGCATAGGTACTCGCAAACTGATCAACATTCTGACAACTAGGCAGAGGAAATGTGGGTCTTAAATACACAGAGGAAGGGGAGGGGTAACAAACAACGTGAGGTTAAAACATTAGGGAAACGATAATTCAATAACGAGGAAAGAACGAATACATGGAAGGGACTCGGAAAACATGCATGACAGACAACGGGCTCGAGTAGGAGCGGCGTGTGCACAGTAATAAGGGGAGGCATGGTCTCTAAGGATAAGCAGCTGAAACAAGTTAACAGGTAGCTCAAGGACAGCTTAGTAAAGCAGGTAGAAAAGATAAAGCGGGGAAGCTGTTTAAATGTTAGTATCTAACTACAAGGCAGACAATTTGTTAATACACATTTATGTTAATGAGTTTAGTAAAGTGAACGTAACTAATAAAGCACCCGAGTGATTGTTAGCGCGAGTTAGTAATATATACAATTATACACGGGAACGAAAGCAGGAAGTAGCAGAAAACGAGACTTTGGAAATACAGCGTTAACCCACGGAAAATAGCCCACCTGAATAGTGCATGCACGAGACTGGGTAAACAAACACACAGATGAGACTCGGGCAACCCATGAACAGAGGGGGATGCAATGATAATGTGGAAAATAATAAATACATGAATGATAATGAAATAAATATACAGAACAGACAGATACTCAGAACATAACAATCGCACTTAGAGCTGAAAATACATTGCTGTTGTTAAGTAAAAACATGTGTTTTTGTACGTTTAAAAAATAAACTTATGCATATTCTGTATATACTGTATGTGACTATTCTGAAATAAATCTATTCTATTCCAAATTTCTGAATGATACAATTCTTCAATTCGAACTTTAAACCATGGATGTGCATTGAATATTTGTTTTAGATATTAACACTTAAATAGGACGAGTAGGCACTAGGTGAAAGTGGGCCACGGTTAGATCGGGTTAAGGTTTACCCCGTTGGGGTGGTGAGACTACCTAAATGTCCCGGAGCATGGCGTCTCTATTATTTTATGATATAACACAAGGATTCAGCTGGTTATTGACTCTTAACAGCTATCCCAGATGAGCTGCACATCCGGCTAGTGAAACTATCGATATGCCCAGTGATTTACCCGGTAAGGGTGTTACCCCAAAACTGTATATTTATGAGGCCGATGCAGTGATTTAGTAGTTCTCACAGAGATGTACATCCCGGTTGGTGTATAAGCGAGCCATATACTTTGGATGTGCTTTAAGAGAAAGAAAACTTTTCACATGACACAATAAGAGTCACCAATAAGCGTTTCACAGTTTAAACGTTTAACAGTGGTAATAGTCAATCGCTTTATTCACAAGACATGGCAAGATATTGGACAGTATGCTGTAAGAAAAGAAAGGACATACAACCTAACAAAGTCTAAGATAAAGAAGAGGAACAAAAAAGTTAATTGTGATATATACCCACAATACTGATATTGATTGATTGATTGATTGAAACCTTTATTTCGACAGGGACGAACATACTGAGACCAGGTCTCTTTCACAGATGTGCCCTGCTTACAATCAACATATACAATAAATACAGTAGCAAAGGTCCAAAAAGTAGTAAATATAGTGATAGGTACAGAAGTGCAAAGTACAGTAGTTATCTAGATACAATAAGCAAATTAAACAGATGCAGCGCGGTCAATTAATCAGTGACAATTACAAGCTACAGTCCCATATGTAACAGCTAATAATTCTTTAAATGTTTGCAGGGGAATAAGGGATGGCAACTTGTTCTGTTTCTGGAAGGAGTTCCAGAGTGTGGGACCCGCAATGCGAAATGCAGAATTTCCCCATTTTGTTCTAGCTCTAGGAATGTTTAATGCTAGCGGTACATGTGAGCTAGTAGGATAGTTCAAAGCATGAAATGAAAGGAGGCTGGATAGATACAAAGGTAGTTTGGCAATGAGAGCTCTATATGTAAATAAGACTCCATGATGTTTTCTCCTGAGCTCAAGGGAGGGCCACTCCAGTTTTTGGTAGAGCAGGCAGTGATGGGTTCTAAACCCTTCGCCGGTAATAAACCTTAAGGCACTATGATAAATTGGGTCAAGGGAATTAAGGATAGTGGCTGAGGCGTGCATGTACAGGGTATCGCCATAGTCAATAATTGGCAAGATATTTGTCTGTATAATCCTTTTTCTACACTCCAGGGTGAAACAGGATTTATTTCTAAATAGAAGATTTTAGGTTTAATTTTGTTTCTTAGATATGTAATATGGTGGCGGAAGGATAGATTAAAGTCTAGCCAGATGCCTAAATACTTATATTCCTGAACACGTTCTATTTCAATGTTGTTTAGAGTGGTGAGGCGCGCCATTGAAAGATCAGGGCTCTTGATGGAGAAAATCATAAATTTGGTTTTATTGGCATTTAGAACCAGTTTCAGACTGGCTAGCGAGTATTGAATGGAATTGAAGGCTGTTTGAAGTATCAGGAAGGCTTCGCTGGTAGAGGGCGCTGTTGTATAGAGTACCGTGTCATCAGCATAGAAATGAACATTACAGTTTATAAGATTAGAAGCAATTTCATTAATGTAAATGGTGAAAAGTAAGGGACCAAGAATAGATCCTTGAGGGACTCCTTTCTTTAAAGTCAGAAAAGGAGATTTAAACTCATTGGATAATACAGCTTGCGTTCTATTTGATAGATAATCCTGAAACCAATTGCAAGCGTTTGCATCTACGCCTATGTCGGACAGTCTATTTAGTAAAATAGAATGATCAACTGTATCAAAGGCTTTAGAAAGGTCAATGAACAGTGCAGTGCACTTCAGTTTGTTATCAATGGCGGATATAATGTCGTTTACTACTAATGTGGTGGCTGATAAAGTGCTATGGCCTGGTCTGAAGCCAGACTGATGAGAATTCAAGATTGAATTCATGGATAGAAAGGAGCGGAGTTGGAGATTGACTAATTGTTCTAGGATCTTGGCTAAGCAGGATAATTTGGAGATAGGGCGATAATTATTTACATCTGATGAATCTCCCCCTTTTAACAGCGGAAGGACGTGTGCACATTTCCAGACATTAGGAATAATGCTTTCCGTAAATGATAAATTAAAAATATTCAATAGTGGTTTTACAATTAGGGGAGCAGCAAGTTTTAATAAACACGGATCAAGGTTATCTTCTCCAGTGCTTATTTTGGGGTCAATATTCAGTAGTGCTTGGAGAACTTCATCTTCAGAGCAGAGATTAATGGAGAATTTTGCCCCAATCAGAGGGAGCCTTGTTGGGCCTTGAGTTACTTTTAGTGTAGTCTGAGTCTGAGGGGACTCTGTGTTTTCAAATAAATAGCCTGCATCGATAAAATGTTGATTAAATGTATTCCCTATTTTAACATTATCAAGAATTAGGCCCGAATCTGTTTTGAGTTGTTGCGGAAACGAGGGCTTGTTGTTGTTATTCAAAGTTTTAATAATTTTCCAGAATTTGGAAGGATTGCCATTATGCACTGTCAGCGCATTGATGAAAAATTCCGATTTGGCCTTTCTGATCGAGGCAAGGCATTTATTTCTCAGTTGTCTGAAGAATTGCCAGTCGGAAGGGAGATTTGATGCTTTGGCTGCAGACCATGCCTTGTTTCTATTCATAAGTAATTCAGATAATGTAGAAGAGAACCATGGATTAGATCTATCTTTAATTCTTTGTTTCTTAAAGGGTGCGTGTTTATCTGCAATTGAATTAAAAATTTTGATAAAATGACTCAGCGCTAGTTCAATGTCGGGGATTGCTGCAATCAGTGTAATGTCACTATAAAAGAGGTCATGTAAAAATCCTTGTTCATTAAAATGCTTCAAATTTCTTTTGGTGATAAAACGAGGGCGAGATTTCGGAATTTTTACGTCTCTAATACACGCGATTGGGCAGTGATCACTTGCGTCTAGAGGGAAGACTATTCCGTTTAGGTATTTATGTGGCTTGTTAGTTAAAATTATGTCGATCAAGGATGATCTTAAGGGATTTTTTAAATTAGGTCGCGTCGGTTCGGTCGTGGGAGGAGTTCGGGGAGGCCATGGAGGAAGACTATCGATCGGCTCCGAAGAGGTTCTGGCAAACCGTCCGTCGCCTCAGGGGGGGAAGGCGGCAACTTGCTCACACTGTTTACAGTAGTGACGGGGGGCTGCTGACGTCAACTGGGGAGATAGTCGGACGGTGGAAGGAATACTTTGAGGAGCTCCTCAATCCCACCAACACGCATTCCATGGAGGAGACAGAGTCGAGGGAGGACTTGGGGAGGGGTCGTCCAATCTCCGGGGCAGAAGTCGCCGAGGCGGTGAAACAACTCCGCGGCGGCAGAGCTCCGGGGGTGGATGAGATCCATCCTGGGTATCTCAAGGCTCTGGATGTTGTCGGGCTGTCTTGGCTGACACGCCTCTGCAACATTGCGTGGACATCGGGGGCAGTGCCTTTGGAGTGGCAAACCGGGGTGGTGGTCCCCATCTTTAAGAAAGGGGACCAGAGGGTGTGTTCCAACTACCGGGGGATCACACTCCTCAGCCTCCCTGGGAAGGTCTACTCCAGGGTATTGGAGCGGAGGGTCCGGTCGATAGTTGAACCTCAGATTGAGGAGGAGCAATGTGGTTTTCGTCCCGGCCGTGGAACCGTGGATCAGCTCTTTACCCTCGCTAGGGTGCTGGAAGGGGCATGGGAGTTTGCCCAACCAGTCCACATGTGTTTTGTGGATTTGGAGAAGGCTTATGACCGTGTTCCCAGGGGCATCCTGTGGGGGGTACTCCGGGAGTATGGGGTGGATGGCCGCTTACTAAGGGCCATTCAGTCCCTGTACCGAAGGAGTGAGAGTCTGGTCCGCGTTGCCGGCAGTAAGTCGGACTTGTTCCCAGTGGGGGTTGGACTCCGCCAAGGCTGCCCTATGTCACCGGTTCTGTTCATAACTTTTATGGACAGAATTTCTAGGCGCAGCCGGGTGGCGGAGGGTGTCGAGTTTGGTGGTGGAAGGATTGCGTGTCTGCTGTTTGCGGACGACGTGGTCTTTTTAGCTCCATCAAACAGCGACCTTCAGCTCCTGCTGGGACAGTTCGCAGCCGAGTGTGAAGCGGCTGGGATGAGAATCAGCATCTCCAAGTCTGAGGCCATGGTCCTCAGCCGGAAAAGGGTGGACTGCCCTCTCTGGGTCGGGGGGGAGGTCCTGCCTCAGGTGGAGGAGTTTAAGTATCTCGGGATCTTGTTCACGAGTGAGGGTAGGATGGAGCGGGAGATGGACAGGCGGATCGGGGCGGCGTCAGCAGTGATGCGGGCGCTATACCGGTCCGTCGTGGTGAAGAGAGAGCTAAGCCAAAAGGCGAAGCTCTCGATTTACCGGTCAATCTACGTTCCAACCCTCACCTATGGCCACGAGCTATGGGTAGTGACCGAAAGAACGAGATCGCGAATACAAGCGGCCAAAATGAGTTTCCTCCGCAGGGTGGCCGGGCTCAGCCTTAGAGATAGGGTGAGGAGCTTGGACATCCGGGAGGGACTCAGAGTAGAGCCGCTGCTCCTCCATGTCGAGAGGAGCCAGCTGAGGTGGTTCGGGCATCTGGTGAGGATGCCTCCTGGACGCCTCCCTCGGGAGGTTTTTCGGGCATGTCCGTCCGGGAGGAGACCTCGGGGCCGACCCAGGACACGCTGGAGGGATTACATCTCTCGGCTGGCCTGGGAACGCCTCGGGATTCCCCCGGAAGAGCTGGCGGAAGTGGCTGGGGAGAGGGCGGCCTGGGTTCCCTTGCTGAAGCTGCTGCCCCCGCGACCCGGACCCGGATAAGCGGAAGACAACGGACGGACGGACGGACGGACGGTTCGGTGATGAGCTGCGCCAAGTTTAGATCATTACAAGTATCCCTGAGTGTGTCTGAAGCACAGTTCAGCCAGTCTAAATTAAAATCACCCATTATAATAAGTTCATAATGGGCAAATTCAGAGAAAATAATTGATAAGTTATTGATGGCGCAGGGGGGTGCTGAGGGCGGGCGGTACACTGCAGTAACTAATAATGGAACTCCACCTAAATCTATCTTTAGGATTAAACACTCAAATTGGTCTGGGACTGATTTTGAGAAGATAATGTTAGAAATAAGAGTAGATTTACTATAGAGGAGAACACCTCTTCCGTTTTTAATTCTATCACATCTGCATAAGTTATAACCTTCCAGTGCAACTTTGGTATCAGGGTTTTTTTTTTTTGTTAAGCCAGGATTCAGTGATTATAAAAATGTCCGGGTTGCATTGAGATGACTATGGTGCCAGCCAGGATAATTAAGTACAGTCTTCCCAAATGTATATTAGAGCTTCCTTTAAATACCATCCCGAGAACATCTCCCACATTCCACTCTCTTACATCTCACCTTATATGGTCAGACCTGACCTGGGTCTCGTTTCACGAAAGCGATTCAATCGCAGATCACAATTTCTTGTCAAAACGCGTTTCACGAAAATGCATCGCATGCGCATCCCTCGCAAATCGCAAATAAAAGCGCGTCGACTACAGGCTACTCGCAAAACATTTTTTCCTCGCGAGTATGGCGTTTCCTTTGATTGCGCGGAGACGGAGGCAGAATCTGCTTTGTGATCACTTCCACCATTTAGATAACTACAGAGATTAGTTGTTAGAAAGATATCACTTACAAAAACGCAGTAGCCTACATAAAAGTTCATTTTCAAATGTATACTTAAGTACATCAAGTTTATTTTAATGTAGACTATATTTTACGTAGATTTTATAAAACTAAATAGGCCTATGTATTTAAAGTATTACCAGTATTTATGTATTTCCTGGAACTAAACGTTAAGTATAGGCTACTACCATTTATGAACTACTTCTAAACTACTTCTAAACTTGCAGGCTACTTGAAACCGCTTCTGCAAATTAAAATGAAAGTGCACTTTAAGTAGCCTGGCTGCACTGTCTGGAGTTTAGTTCAGAAAAAGTGTAAAGACATAGGCCTTACACTGTCATGTAACAGAGCACGGCCCTACCTGACTCGCTTCAAATAGTGACAGCTCTGCGCTTCCTGGCACCCGGCAGCTTTCTCAGGGTTGTCGGACATCGGACAATGTTATGGAATAAGCAACGAAACGTCCAATTTGTCCGTAAAGTGATGACAGCACTACGCTTTGTAAATAGCCTGCTGATTTCATTCAGCCCGCAACACAGACGTCAAGTGAAAGGAGACGTTTACGCACTGAGTGGTTTCCCAAAACTCCTTGCTGCAATTAATGGGTCGCAAATTCTCATGCAGGGCAACGACTGAGAACGAACACACTCCTGTGTGTAGAAAAGTAGTCTAACACTCGTTAAACACTTCTTACAAGTTGTATGTGATGCCCTGGGACTAAATGGGAGCACAAACAGCACATACGACAGCTACATTTGGAGCAACTGTATGAGCAATTTGTATTACTGATGACTTCTAGATTTCATTTGAATATAACAAATAGCAATACGAATAACGTTACTATAAAGTGTAGGCTATATTAGGCCTACTGCGGAGACATAATAGTTAAAATACAATTAATATTTCAAATTACATTTTTATATTAGTTTACAACGTGTAATTCAAATTTAATCTGACCGCAAGGTGAATTTTTCAACCCACCCCACTGTCCTCCCCAAGATACCACTTGCAACCTTGGCTACACCCGTGGCCAACCCACACAGAACGAAGAGCGATAGAATCTTGCTATGTATTCTTAATGGTCAGCATTCAGCAGATGATGCTGATTAAACTTTTCCCTGAAGGGCCAATGTGAATTGTGCTTTGGCCATTAACATAGTTTTAATATGATATTTTTATGTTATAACATTGGATTACAATAAATTGTAACATAATTTTGGTTATTAAAAGTATTTTGAATATTTTACAGACAGTAAAGTACCCTGTAATCGATAGCGCCATCTTTAGTTTACGTTTTGGGATAATTGACAGTTCGATACAAAAAACGAGGCAGGGGAATGAGAACGATTGCAGATTTACGGATTGCCGACATGAACGCGCTTAGCGACATTCTGAATTGTCCCATTGTGAGTGGTTTGCGAATCCTGTGTTACTTTTTGTGACTCTTTGTGATCACAAAGGAGGTGCAGCCCTTTTGTGAATCAGCCCCTTAGACTATAGTCCAGCAGGACATACAATATAAGAAATGGGGCTATTTGGGTCAGAATTACATCTGTAGAACTGTCAGAATTTGGTCCAACAGGACCTCTGATTCTCAGGTCCAAAGTGGTGCAGTTGGAGAGTGTAGCACAGATAATAATAATAATAATAATAATAATAATAATACATTTTATTTATGGGCGCCTTTCAAGGCTCTCAAGGACACCTTACAAGACATAGTTAAAACCACAGATCAAAACATTATAAAATCAACAAAGCAAAGTCAGATAAAAACAGATAAAATACAGAATATCAAACCAAATATGCCATTGTAAAAAGGTGAGTTTTAAGATTGGATTTGAAAGTGGAGAGAGTGTCAATATTTTGTATGTTAGGTGGCAGAGAGTTCCAGAGGCGGGGAGCAGAATGGCTAAAGGCTCTAGGTCCCATAGTGATCAGGCGGGCAGAAAGTATGACAAGTTGGTTGGCAAAGGAGGATCTGAGACTACGGGAGGGAGTGTAAGTAAGAAGGAGTTCAGAGAGATATGAAGGTGCTAGGTTATGGAGAGCCTTAAAGGTGAGAAGGAGAATCTTAAAATGGATACGGAATTTAATGGGGAGCCAGTGTAATTGTTGGAGAACTGGAGTGATATGGTCAGTGGACGGAGTTCTGGTAATGATACGTGCAGCTGAGTTCTGGACCAATTGAAGTTTATGGAGACATTTGTGTGGAAGGCCAAAGAGGATGGCATTGCAGTAGTCTATACGGGATGTGACCAGGGCATGGACAAGAATGGCGGTGCTGGTGGGTGTAAGTGATGGACGGAGACGGTTAATGCTGCGTAGGTGGAAATATGCAGACCGGGTGACATTGTTGATGTGTGATTCAAAAGATAATCTGCTGTCCAGGATGACACCCAGACTCTTAACCTGAGGGGAAGGGGAGACTGTGGAGTTGTCAATGGTAAGGGAGAAGCTGTGAGGTTTAGCCAAGGTGGATTTAGTGCCAACGAGGAGAACCTCTGTTTTATCACTATTAAGTTTTAGGAAATTGATTGAGAACCAGGATTTGATTTCCAGCAAACAGTCAGAGAGGGAAGTGGGTGGGAGGGTGGAATTTGGCTTAGTGGATAGGTAGAGCTGGGTGTCATCTGCGTAACAATGAAAATGAAGTCCAAATTTCCTGAAGATATTGCCAAGGGGTAGTAGGTAAATTATGAATAGAAGGGGGCCCAAAACAGATCCCTGGGGAACACCGGTGGTGACTGGAGTGGGCTGTGATTTTAGATTTTTGAGCTGGACAAACTGAGTGCGGCCAGAGAGGTATGATGTAAACCAGTCAAGGGGGGTGCCAGTAATTCCAATGGAGGCTAATCTATCTAGGAGGATGGTATGTGAGATGGTATCAAAGGCTGCAGACAGATCAAGAAGCACAAGTATGGTTAAGAGCCCGGAATCGGCTGCCATTAGTAGATCGTTTGTGATTTTCACCATCGCTGTCTCAGTACTGTGAAAAGAGCGAAAACCAGACTGGAATTGCTCAAACAGATTGTTGTTGGTCATGTAGGCTTGTACCTGAGCTGCAACTGTTTTCTCAAGCACCTTGGAGAGAAATGGTAGATTTGAAATAGGGCGGAAGTTATTCATATTGCTGGGGTCAGCACCAGGTTTCTTGAGTATAGGAGTTATTGCTGCTGTTTTGAGAGATGAGGGGACAAGACCAGAGGTAAGGGAGGAGTGTATGATGTCAGTGATTAGAGAAGACAGGGAGGGTAGACAAACTTTTACTAGGTGAGTAGGGAGGGGGTCTAGCTGACAGGTAGATGATTTAGATTTGCGGATGAGACCAGATATTTCACCCACAGTGTCTCAGAGCATCACAGACCTTAAAATGTAAATTAAATCACTGAACACTATCTAAAATAAAACTTTTATTTTTTACTAATATTATTATTTTACTATAATATATTAACTGTTCTTTGCAGTCTCAACAGCTGTGACCTCACAGAGAAGTCCTGTGAAGTTGTGGCCTCAGCTCTCCAGTCATCAAACTCAACCCTGAGAGATCTGGATCTCAGCTACAATAACCTGAGAGATTCAGGAGTGCAGCTGCTCTGTGCTGGACTAATGAGTCCAAACTGTAAACTACAGAGACTGAGGTGAGTAGTGTTGTTGTAATTAGTAAATATGTGTTGTGTAAGGGTTACATAGTTATATACAGGTGCAGCTCAAAAAATTTGAATATCGTGAAAAAGTTCAATATTTTTTGTCACTCATGTCAGAAAGTAAAACTCATATATTGTATAGATTCATTACACATAGAGTGAAATATTTCAAGCCTTTATTTCTTGTAATTTTGATGATTATGGCTTACAGCTAATGAAAACCCAAATTCAGTGTCTCAGAAAATTAGAATATTACATAAGATCAATAAAAAAGGATATTTTAAACAGAAATGTCAGCCTTCTGAAAAGTATGTTCATTTCTATGCTCTCAATACTTGGTTGGGGCTCCTTTTGCATGAATTACTGCATCAATGCGGCGTGGCATGGAGGCGATCAGCCTGTGGGCGGCACTGTTGAGGTGGAATGGAAGCCCAGGTTGCTTTGATAGCGGCCTTCAGGTCGTCTGCACAGTAATACCATGGTCATTGAACCAGCTTTTGGTACTTTTGGCAGTGTTGGCAGGTGCCAAGTCCTGCTGGAAAATGAAATCAGTATCTCCATAAAGCTTGTCAGCAGAAGGAAGCATGAAGTGCTCTAAAATTTCCTGGTAGATGGCTGCGTTGACTGTGGACTTCAGAAAACACAGTGGACCAACACCAGCAGATGACATGGCTCCCCAAATCATCACTGACTATGGAAACTTCACACTGGACTTCAAGCAACGTGGATTCTGCGCCTCTTCACTCTTCCTCCAGACTCTGGGACCTTGATTTCCAAATGAAATGCTAAATTTACTTTCATCTGAAAAGAGGACTTTGGACCACTGAGCAACAGTCCAGTTATTTTTCTCCTTAGCCCAGGTAAGACGCTTCTGACGTTGTCTCTGGTTCAGGAGTGGCTTGACACGAGGAATGCGACATTTGTAGCCCATGTCCTGGATTCGTGTGCGTGGTGGCTCTTGATGCACTGACTCCAGCCTCAGTCCACGCCTTGTGAAGCTCCCCCAAATTCTTGAATGGATTTTGCTTGACAATCCTCTCAAGGCTGCGGTTATCCCTGTTGCTTGTGCACCTTTTCCTACCACACTTTTTCCTTCAACTCAACTTTCTATGAATATGCTTGGATACAGCACTCTGTGAACAACCAGCTTCTTTAGCAATGACCTTTTGTGGCTTACCCTCCTTGTGGAGGGTGTCAATGACTGTCTTCTGGACATCTGTCAAGTCAGCAGTCTTCCCCATGATTGTGTAGCCTACTGAACCAGACTGAGAGACCATTTAAAGGCTCAGGAAACCTTTGCAGGTGTTTTGAGTTAATTAGCGGATTAGAGTGTGACACCATGAGTTTCCAATATTGAACTTTTTCACAATATACACTGAATTTGGGTTTTCATTAGCTGTAAGCCATAATCATCAAAATTACAAGAAATAAAGGCTTGAAATATTTCACTCTATGTGTAATGAATCTATATAATATATGAGTTTCACTTTCTGAAATGAGTGACAAAAAATATTGGAACTTTTTCACGATATTCTAATTTTTTGAGTATGTACCAACTGCCAAGGTGCACAGTGTCACAATCAGCTGTACATTTCAATTGTGTGTGTGTGTGTCTGTGTGGTCTGTCCACAGGCTGGGTTGGTGTAATCTCACAGAGGGCTGCTGTGATGTGCTGGCTTCAGTCCTGCGTTCTCGTCACTCAGAGCTGAGAGATCTGGTGCTCAGAGACAACGAGCTGCAGGATTCAGGAGTGAGAGCTCTCTCCGTTGGACTGGAGGACCCAGACTGTAAGCTGCAGAGACTGGGGTGAGTACAAACAATGTACCCATCAAACAAAAAGGTCTCCGATGGGGCTAAATACAACACTTATGTTAATGTTTCTAATGTGAAAACAGACCAAAGAGAGGTGTATACACTCCAGAGAAGTTCCTGTTTGTCCTCTGGGTAGAATAAGACTATACACCCATTTTTAAACCCATTCAATTTTGAAAATCAACTGGACAAAGGATCTTTTTGAGAACATCAAATTTAATTATTTCCATTTCTACATTCCTCATAATGCAGAAAATGAAATAAATTTAACTCTTACATAATGATTAATTCCACAGCCCTGTTATTTTATATTCAGCTGTAGAAGGTGTATAACACACTGCTATATGTTTGATACACTCAGCCCTGTTAGTTTATATGAATATGCTGTAAGGTGTGTTTATCTTTCTCTCTGCAGGCTGTCAGGCTGTAGAGTCACACAGAGAGGCTGTGATTATCTGGCTTCAGCTTTGTGTTCAAACCCCTCACACCTGAGAGAGCTGGACCTGAGCTACAATAATCCAGGAGACTCAGGAGTGAAAGCACTGTCTGCTGCTAAACTGCACACACTCACACTGCTGTAGGTGTAGCTGCACTTCTCTCTCATACACACACAGACACACACATAGTTGGAGTGGTGTCTGGGTTAAACTCACTCACTCGCCCTCTTTTCTGCTGTTCCTACAGTGTGGACCATGCAGGAGAGAACAGGACCAAACCAGGACCCAGGAAATGTAAGTCTGTATCGACACAGAACACTTACCATAAATACACACTCTGCAGTGTGTGTGTGTGTGTGTGTGTGTGTGTGTGTGTGCGTTTGAGAAAGACTTAACAAAGAAGTCTCTCTTTCACACATAAGCACACAAACAGAAACATGCATGTACACAGACACACATACAGTAAGTACTATCACAGTTCTTTTTCTCACACACACATAATGAGGTGAATATTAATAATAACAATCTCATGAATGCCTCTGATGTGCAGACAGCTGTCAACTCACACTGGATCCAAACACAGCAAACAGAGCGCTGTCTCTGTCTAAGGGGAACAGGAAGGTGACACACACACAGTGGAGAGAGGAGCAGTCATATCCTGATCATGTGGAAAGATTTGAGTTCTGGCTCCAGGTTCTGTGCAGAGAGAGTCTCTGTGAGCGTTGTTACTGGGAGGCTGAGTTCACTGTGTCTGACGAGGGAGGGGTTTATATAGCAGTGGCATATAAAGGAATCTGCAGGAAAGGGCAGGGTTATGACTCTGTTTTTGGACTGAATAAAAACTCCTGGAGTCTGAGGTGGTATAAAAACAAATACTCTGTCTGTCACAATGAGAACTCAGCACACATACCTGCCCCCCCTTCTCCCTACCACAGAGTAGGAGTGTGTGATGATGATAATGATGATGGTGAAGGATTGTGTGTGTATAGGGTAGGAGTGTATGTGGACAGTCCAGCCAGCACTCTGTCTTTCTACAGCGTCTCTGACTCTGACACACTGACCCTCCTGCACAGATTCCACACACACATCACTGAACACACACCCCTCTGTGCTGGATTTAGAGTGTATGACTCCTCAGCATCCCTGTGCCAACTCTAGTCGAGACACACCCCCTCTCTTTCACACCCACACACACACGTGCGTGTGCATACACACACACACACACAACCTCACTCTCTCACACCCACACACATACACATGCACACACAAACACACACACACACTCTCACACCTACCCATACATGCACACACTCTCTACACCACTGTTACTCGATCCTCGAGGGCCAAGAACTGCTGGTTTTAATTAAAATGATATAGTAGATGTTCAAAGTGTGTTTGTGTATTTTTGATGATTAAAACATGAACATATAGTATTAAGAGCGTGATACTGGCAAAAAACGGCTGGGAAAATGTTTTTGAAGATAATTCCATATCTGCATCTTTGTATGAAAGAAGCCATTGGCAAACTCATGGCATGCATTTTATGAGTTCCAATATGAAAAATTATGTGGGAAAATTCACCTGATAGGGAGAATGCAGAATGATCACTGCAGTGTACTTATTTCCTTTCATTACTGTAAATAATGATGGATTGAGTTTCCTATTGTATCATGTTTATTTTGTTTGAAACTGTTGCTGTCATTTTATATATTTACAGATTATATTTATGATATTCAATGATTAAACCTGAATTGTAAAAATATTGAATGGTTTGTTGTTACGATTTACTATTGTGTGATGTAATGAACACCTGTGACATAGTAGCAATTATTTCATATCCTGTATGGGATTACGTATGGGCTCAATGGGCCTCATTCATGAAATGTGAGCAGAACAAATTTGTATGTAAATCATTCGTATTTGCATTTTTGCCCGTATATTTGTATTCATCAACATTTTCGTATCTGAGATTTGTTAGTACCTCCGAATAAAATTTACACCTGCTCCAGAGCACACGTACCTCGTTCTTAAATTCCGAATGCCGGTAAATGTAGCTTCTGAGTGATAATTAGAATATTAATTTATTTTTATTTTCTGTTAAATTCACAAGACTAAATGTAGCATTTGAAATACACATTGCAAACATAATAAATTATGATTGTAAAAAGCAAACACTTTAGATTACGCCTATTAATCAATTGTAGGCTATGAAGCTGTTTAATTAGACCCATAACATAGTCTAATGAACTCTCACCAATTCTCCATTCACTCTTCTGCAAATCCTACCAGACTGCAACAATTCCTACACTCTGGAAAATTGCTACCATAATCCCCGTACCCCTGGCCAACAGAACTCAACCACTACCGCCCTGTTGCCCTCACATCCATAATAATGAAGTGCCTGGAGAAGCTGCTGCTAGACACCATTCTGCCAGTTGTTGCCCCACAACTGGATCCCCTCCAATTTGCCTATAAGGCTAAGAGGGGCACAGAGGATGGAGCATGGCTTAATAATGGGGGCATAGTTAACCTAGACAAATTAAAGTAGAAGTCTGTACTGAGACTTCTTGCAAAAACTCAAATTGCAGCTGCTACACTCTACGATGTAAACATTCCGCCATTCATTCCTATGGGGCAAAATTTTCTCAGAAAAATTTGAATTGTTCCCACACCATGTGCCGGAACTTTCCACAAAGTAATACCAACCTGAGTTAGAGCGAGTCGTCGTTTTGACACCTTACACGTGTGTGTGGTGCGAAAGCTCTGGGAGGAGTAGCGAAACAAGTAAATCTAGTAAATGAAACGGAACAAGTTACACAGTATATGCTGAGTGGTTGTTTCTGTTACTGTCGTGTGACCATATTGTCAAGTCACTAGTCACTACTTGTCTATTGAGTTATGAATGATTGGTAGCTACCTCTCAAATAAATGGTTTTCCAAAACCTTTTCCAAACAAAGTAAACCTGTAGGGTCTGAACCTGGATCTGCTCCACATTAGCTCCACATTCCACAATGGATTCAACCACAAAGCCAAAATCAAGACAGAAGTTTGGTTTGCACGACAACCAGTTTATGAGATCTTCCTGAGGCCCTACAGTTTTTTCTCAGTTGGTCAGATGCATTTTTAGTAACTGTAATCACACATTACATTACAGTATTTTTGGATTGCTTTGACTCAATGTGCAATACTCTTAATGCAACTAGCCAAAGTGACTTGTGAATGTTTACCTTAATACACACATTTCTGTACCTACACACAAAGTGTGAAACTGTAATTCACATGCACTATTCTCACAATACAATCACCTGATGTTGGTACAATGGAAAAAGCTGGAAGGATTGTACAGTCAAACTTTAAAAGAACAGTGGCCTCTATTAAGAGTTTGTGGACTGAGCATCGGTAAGTCAGTAATTTTCTGTAAAAAAAAATTGAGACAGTGGCTCACATGCTGCTATGTTGTAGGAAAATTGTGAGGGGAAAGCCGTTAAAAGGAATAGCAGTTGGATTGGTGTGACCACTTTCTCATTGAAGACCATGGTCCTGCAGGTCGTGGCCTTTTTGTCCTCCATTGGGTTACATGTATTGGGTGTAATTTTGTGGCTTTGCTTTTTGGTAGGGTGAAAATCACGGTGTCCAGTAGGTGGCAGCAATACGCTTTGCAGCATTCAGAATACGAATAATACCTGAAAAGAAGAAGAATAAAATGATTGGCTTTGGACTGGAGCTCCGCCCCTCTGTTTCCCGTTTCCGGGAGGCAGGCAACTCGTGTTTTCTCTCCAGATGAAACAACGGCCTTGTCTGTGCCTGTGGAGGCGAATGCAGTGAGCTGACAGTACAGTGAACTCAGTAATCACTCACGGACAACACAAATAGTTGGTTAATAATTTCTATCTACTACTTAATCATTTTGATTCGGTAAGTTGTCCGTTTTTCTGAAAGAGAAATGTAAAATCAGTTTACGGTATACAGCGAATATATTTTGGAAGCCCGCGTTTTTTGTGCCAGCTAACGTTAGCCAGGTGCCAGTCTTCTCGCTAGCATTAGCAAGTTAACGACATAAAAGGCAGATTCCACAGCAAGCTACTTAGTGAGCAAGGTATCTATATTAGCTTGACATGCAACAAATCTGGTTTGCACTCTATTCTGTTGTTGCGAAGTAGGTCTATTCATTTGTTTAGGCCAGCAAAGCTTCACATTGTAACGTTAGCTAGCTAACAATTTTCTCTGTCCATGATTACAAATAAAATTTCCACAAAACAGATTCGATTGGTCAGAAAATAAATGACATTAACAGTTGGGAATCTCTGCTTATTTTAAATGATTGGGAGAGCTCCCTCCTGGGTCTTACCCTGACATGTGTACTTGAGTAAAAGTTCGAATCTACTTAAGTTAGAGACGAATCCAAACTTATGAAGCTTTTTTGGAACGGAAAAAGATATAACACTTGGCCAAAGGCCTTCTCTGCATGAAGTGTTAAGACCATTTCCCCCTGTTTGCTTTTATGTGTGGTATTGTATTAATTCGTCTGTTTACTGTCTGATAACTCCTGTAACGTTAGCTATAAACCTGGTTTGATTGGGATGAATGCTATGTTTCCTGACTTTTCTAACATATTTAGTTAAAATGGAGCTTACTGTTTTATAATGCATGTTTCATAAAGTCATTAGTCTATAGAAGTCTTTAGTCTGTATCTCTGCAGTGCTTAGGTAGCACACTGTTGACTCACCCCATGTTTGACATGTAAACACCAGAAACATCAAATACACCAGCTAAATGGCAGAAGTTGCCCTATTTTATGATTCACAACATTAAAAACCTAATTTTATTGAAATGGAGGCAATAAATAAATTAAAGATCTAATGTACATACTTTTTGTGCCAATCTTCAGATTGATCATCTGTCATATTTTGTGACATTGAAGGTGGAGGAAGTGAAGTACTGTCAAATTAGCATTGTTGGCTGCGCTGCTGTATGATCTCTGAAGGTAAATATGTGGTATTTGGATGTAACAACTCTTGTTAGTGACTTACCCGTACACAAATGGCCTAAAGATTGAAATTTGTCCAAGAAATGGAACAATTTTATTCTCATGAAAAGGGTGGACTGGTGCCCCGGTACATGCCGTACACACGAGCTGCAGACAAGCTAGCTATCATGTGGGACTCAATGTAACAATGGGAATGGATTTATAGATTATTTGTAATCTTAATTAGATTACAAATTAGTTAATTCGCTACTAATTGCTATTTGGCTATTAAAATGTGTAAGACAGTAAGCCTCCTAAGTATTCACTTTTGTAGGATATATGATTATAATGAATTATATTTATTTGTGTAAAACCAACCTCTCAATCACCTCTTTTTCAGGCTGTGCTTGTACCTGACACGATGCCATCCAGCCTGGGTGCAAGCAGTCCCGCCACGGGCCTGAACGAGGTGCTGGAGAACACAGGCCGTTTGATTGACAGGCATCTGCAGGACGATCGCTGCTTCCCTGACCTTTCGGAGCTCCTCAATGTACCAGCACACAGTAAGGCTGTAGGAGCTTCAGAAAATGTGCTCATATTTGTTGTGGGTGCACACACTTGTTTTAGTTGCAGTGTTCTGCTCTTAAAAGGAGGTCCTTAACAAGTCAGGTTAAACTGGTAGCATTAGCGGGCTAGCATTCATTAATAAGATGGGTTTGTGATTAGAGTTCTCATCACCTCAGGGAAAACTCAGGTCTCATAGCCAACACTTTTTTTATGGCTTTTTCTGCTTTATTGGACAGCACAGTGTAGAGAGACAGTAAGAATGGGGAGCGAGAGAGGCGTTATTTTTTTTGCGCCCGCTTTTGTCCAAAGCGCCCCCCTCACAGAATCAGGCCACGCCCCTCGCTGCCTCTGCACTAGCACGCTTGGTCAGAGCATACTGGGTATCATCTTTCTCCCCCGAGAATATTCAGCATTCGACAGTGTAGTATCCTTCGGCAGTGTAGTATAATGGTTAAGGAATTGGGTTTGTAACCGAAAGGTTGCAGGTTCGATTCCCGGGTCGGACACTGCCGTTGTACCCTTGAGCAAGGTACTTCACCTGCATTGCTTCAGTATATATCCTGCTGTATCAATGGATACTATGTATAAATGCAAAAACAAATGCTGTGTAAGTCATTCTGGATAAGAGCATCTGCTAAATGCCTGTAATGTAATTTAATAGATAACGCATTTCTTTAGTGTCACAAAAATGATGTGGTCTTTTTTCTGTGTATGGCAGTTCTGTCAGGCTCAGTATCTGACCAATCACGCTCGTGTCAAAGTCTGACCAATTGTGGCAGTGCAGTTTCTGTAAGGGGCGTGGTCAGGTTCAGCGAGGGTCTTGCTTGGCATGAAAGCGGGTGCAAAAACAAATTACGCGAGGCAGAGACAAAGGTCGCATGAGTACCATTGACGTCGCAGCTCGCAATGAGCATGTGGACAGTTCTCTACAGGCTACACCACCGAGACACTGCCAACACATCAACATTAGTAACACATTCTACTGAATCTGCATATCATGTAAAGTTATCCCAAACCAACTGTCAAAACAGATATCACAAACCACCTGTGCCAACAGGTCGACAGCACAAATAAAATTTAATTGGCTAACTAGCGGAAAAGTGAACCGTGTAAGTTTCCATTTAGTACAGCTGATGGCGACGTTTCTCTGTTGAGTTGAATATATGTCTTCTCGGATATGTCTGTATGAGCTTTTCACATTTAGATTTTGGACTTTTTTTGCGCAATCCAAAGTCAAATAGCTTTTTATTACCACACAACCAATCCTCCATGCAAATTTCCTCCAACTCTTGAAGTTAGACAGAGTGTTTATTTAATTTTTAAAAATTCAGGTCATATCACAGATTTTTCATAACACACATTTTCATGTGATGTAATTTAAGTCTGAAATTTCGCTGGGCCATTTCGGAGTGCTGGTGTTGTTTTTAAACCATTCATTGTTCTTTTTCTTTTTTTCAGTATAGTCATTTTTTCAGTAAATACAGAGCTCTTGCAAACTGAAGCAGGCTCTCCTCAAAGATATGCCTGTATCTGGCACCATCCATCTTACCATTGATGGCAACAAAATACTCAGTCTCTCCTGTTGAAAAGAAAGCCTCGACCATGCTTGGTGATGGGCTGTTTTTGGTTTCGGCTAAACGTAACATTTTGCTTTCACGAAGTGCCTTCCATCGAGCCACTCCTGCAAAACAAGTGCAAATCTGCAAAGTGCTGCAGAGATTTTCTCTGTTTCAGCCAATGAGCTTCTGCAACTCTGTCAGTGCTATAGCTCGCCTATTAGTCACTTTTTTGAGTGGCCATTCGCCAATGGCACAGTTGCTTTTCAAGGTCCTGTAGGCCTCCCTGGCACAGCTGACAGTAGCCTTCTGTGCTCTTCTCCCAACCACTCCTGACATTGCACTTGCTAGTTTCTAACAGTAAGGGAGTTAGTCTTAATGCTTCAAAGATGGAGGCAAAGCCTATCTCACTTTGTCACAGTGCTTTGCCATGGTTGGCTAACATTAGCTTGCTGGCCAGACTACTCGCAAGTATCAATATGTGAATTAGAGAAGTAGTAACTACCTGACATTAATAGCAATTATTTTACTGCTAAAGGTAGCCACACGAGCAGGCTTTACGTCTAGTTGAGTAGGAATAGAGCACCTTATTTCTTTTTTGTTGTTGTGTTCCTCCAGTATTGTGTTGAAGGGTAAAATTATTTCAGAAAATATTGAATGAACTTTTGCAGCATATCTTGGTTGTTTAGGTTGGTTAGCTTTGCTAACTCCTGTTCATCTGTACCTCATGTAAACGCTTCACATTTCAGGTGTGATCAAATTAATTTCTACATTTGTGGTTTATGCGTGACATGTTTTACATTTACAGACATGCCCTCGCTTTCGGGAGTGTCGGACATGGACTACCCCCTGCAGGGACCGGGACTCGTGACTATCCCGAGTCTGGCGGAGCTCAGTTCGGTGCGCAGGGTGCCGTTGCCCCCGGAGCTGGTTGAGCAGTTCGGCCGTATCCTTATTCAGGCTGTACATGTGAATGCAGACCCCCCCGCCGACCATCCTTGCACTCTTCCCTATGAGTAAATGGTATTTTTTTTTTGAACGGATACCATGTCCCACGTTACATTTGGGATAGATATCTGCCATGGATCAACCACTCCAGAGGTAGACAGAAAGAACTTTACGAAAAAGAACCACCGGCAAACATGTCCCCAAATAACACCGTAGTCAATATGCTAAATACTAACTACATGTTCTTTGTTTTATGTCACTCCACTCAGCTGGGGGACTCAGAACAAAACACAGAACAAGACCATTTGGAGACACGGGGAGGTCTAAGAACTGTTTGCAAACTGTTTGCCCTGGGGGCTTGTGCACACCCCACCATACAAACTCAAAACACGTTGTCTTTTTGTTTCTTTCTTGTTCTTGTTCGTTTTGCTCAAAGTTTTGTTTAGTTTTGAGTATGACGGCTAGGAGCGGGATGGTGCTGAAAGTCCCGAGTAGCCAGTTACATGATTCCGTGTGTCATAGCACTTTAACTTTCCAAAAGATATGCAGTGCAACTGCATGATGGGAGTTTTCCCTGAGATCAGCCGGGCATGGCTCACTATTGACAATGACATCTTCATGTGGAATTACGAGGATGGGTGAGTACAATGGAGCTGCGCTCTAGAGACAGACACTATTGGTAGAAGAGTCTCCAGTACCTCATAATGCTGCTGTCTCCTGTAGGGGCGATGTGGCTTATTTCGATGGGCTCAGTGAAACTATCCTGTCTGTTGGGCTGGTGAAACCAAAGGCGGGTGAGTACAGAAGTATGACACTTTTTGGGCCCTTTTTTTGACTATTATTTGCCTGAAGTAAACTTGTGGCAGAATATGAAGCGTGCCCAATTTGGTGCCAAGTGACTAGCGTACCTGCAGCATAGTTAAAGGGGAATTCCACCGGGAAATTGTGTGATTTGTAGAAAAGTAGCTCTCTTCCTGATTAAAATGATCTCTCAGCCAACTCTCAGTCTCTACCTGTAGTGAGAGCAGAGATATAGCCCCAAATTACTGCGCATGTACCAGGTACATGCTTTACTGTGAACTACAACTTACAAGTTTATGGGCGGAGTCAGACAATACCAGTCACAGGTTTCCATTCCCACTGAATACAACCGGAGAGGAGGGGCTGGGCATTTTACTACTAGTCCTGCAGCGGCAAGTTAGCCACTAATGTTACAGTTCTACTGAAAAAATACCACCACCATTATTGGGAGGCTTTCAGGTTTTACCCAGCTAACTGAGTTATCCTGCTTTGTGGAATACCCCCTGCTCTGTGCTCATGTCCTATCCTCATTTATCACTCTGCAGGGATCTTCCAGCCACACATCCACTTCCTGCTGGTTTTGGCCACCCCTGTGGACGTGGTGATCCTGGGTCTCAGCTTCTCCAAAGCACAGCCAGGTGATGTCAGACTACCCCCCACACCCCACTCACGTATACTGTGGTATAAATCCGGAAATTACATCTTTATGCAATAGACCTGGGGCCTGTATCACAAAGCAAGATTCAGGGTTCCTACGGGTGCTTGAATTCCTTGAAAGTGCTTGAATTTTAATGTGATGTTTTCAAGGTTGGGAAAGTGCTTGAATTTTGAATAAAATGCTTGAAAGTCCTTGAAAATTGTAATTTCACTACTTTAATAATAAATCGCTATCTGACTGAATAGTTTGCTTTAGAAGAAAAATAAGTCAGAGACAGCCTAATTACTTTCGCCGTTCGCACAACATATAGATGACGCCGCTCGCTTGCCACTCTGTGCGCGCTGTGATGTGTCAGTTTTTTTGATGAATGATGAAGTGAAATTATCATTTTGAGTATATACAGTATATAAATATGTAATTCACCCCAGCCGCGTAAGGTGCTGGAAAAGCTTGAAAATGCACCATGAAAGTGCTTGAAAAGTGCTTGAATTTGACTTTGGAAAAGGTGTAAGAACCCTGAAGATTACCAAATGAGCTGGATAACTGCACTAAGTAAAACCCGGAACTGAGTAAAACCCAGAACAGCTCTTTTTACTTAAGTCCATGTTCCAGGTGTTACTCAGTGCAGTATATTGTATATCTACCATGTGCCATGCATCAAAATCACTGAACCTATTGAGGTGTTCTAGTTTATTCTGTCTCTAGTTCTCCATACACTACCGGTCAAAAGTTTTAGAACACCCCCATTTTCTCAGTTTTTATTGAAATTTATGCAGTTCAAGTCCAGTGAATAATCTGAAACGGTATAAAGGTAAGCGGTAAACTGGCAGAAGTTACAAAAAAAAAGTTTAGGTTCTCAAAAATTGAAAAATAATGTAAATGTCAGCGTTATAAAAAAGGCCTTTTTCACGGAACAAGTAATGGGCTAACAACTTACAGCGGTTCTGCAGCAATGGAAGCAAATTAAGCCTTGAAAGTTGATGCAAACAATTCCTACAGGTGTCCCAGCTTTTGTTGATTACTTGCAAGCCCTCTGTCTGTATAAAAGCAGTGTTGGAACAAACTGTTATTGTACCCTCTGGAGCGTTATTTGGACAATATTGCACTGCAGGAAGTAGTATATTGCTATCATAATGGCGAGGAAAAGGCTATTAACAAAGGAAGACAGACAGACCATTATAAACCTCAAAAGTGTAGGTCTGTCTTTTAGAGAAATAGCAAAGAAAGCCAAGATGTCAGTGAGTAGTTTCCTACACCATCAAAAGGCACTTGGAAACTGACAGGAAAAGGTCTGGCAGACCCAAAGCCACAACAGAATCAGAAGACAAGTTTCTGAGAGTCAACAGCTTGGATGATAGGGAGCTCACAGGACAACAGCTTCAAGCATAGCTTAACACTGGTTGAAGTAAGCATGTCTCAGTTTCAACTGGGAAGAGAAGACTTCGAGCTGCAGCTTTGACAGGTCGAGCGGCAGTAAGAAAGCCATTGTTAAGACGGCAAAATAATAAAAAGAGGCTTGCTTGGGCCATGAAGCACTACTGTGGACTACTAAAGACTCGAAGAAGGTCTTATGGACCGATTAATCAAAATTAGAAATCTTTGGTTCATCATGCAGGGTTTTTGTACGTCGTCGAGTAGGCGAAAGGATGGTTCCTCAGTGTGTGACACCAACTGTCAAACATGGAGGAGGAAGCGTGATGGTCTGGGGCTTTTTTTTTTTGCTGGATCCAGAGTCAACTTGCACAGAGTGACTTGCATCCTGAACCAAAAGGGCTACCACAGCATTTTGCAGCGCCATGCAATACCGTCTGGTCTACGCCTAGTTGGTCAGGGATTTATTCTACAGCAAGATAATGACCCAAAACATACCTCCAGGCTAAGTCAGAACTAACTTAGAAGAAAAGAACAAGACGGTAGGCTTCAAATCATGGAATGGCCAGCACAGTCTCATCTTAAACCCCATCGAGCTTGTTTAGGATGAACTGGACAGAAGTGTGAAAGCAAAGCAACCTACAAGTGCAACACATTTGTGGGAACATCTGCAACAGAGTTGAGAAGAACTTTCCGAGCAATATTTGATTTCCATTGTAGAAAGAATGCCAAGAGTGTGTTCGGCTGTTATATCTGCAAAAGCTACTGGCTACTTTGATTCAAAAATTCTGATAAAAATTTAATTTTTATCTCCAATTGTTTATTTGTTCTATGCATTCATTTCCAAGTACATTGAGACATTAAACAGTGTAAATTTCAATACAAACTGGGAAAATGGAGGGGTTCTAAAACTTTTGACCGGTAGTGTACTTCTATAAAAATTTATAATTGAATACTTTTTGAAAAACTGCTGCTGGTAAGGGCTTGAGTACGCACGAACGGTGTGGATTCAGGACCCTGCATGTACATCAGTATACTGTGCCTACTCACTTTTTGTACTGAGCAACTTTCTTGCCACTGGTTTTCTCGTTGTATGAAAACTGTACGTGTCGTCATGCAAGCCATGTGCAATTAGTAGCTCAAAAAGAGAAAAGGCCTTAAACATTGGCTGTATAACATTGAAAAGAAATACGGTAACTTGAAGACTGTTGAGAACCTCCAGCTATCCTTCATACCTTCATAGAAAACTTCCCTTCCTACTGACATTGGGCACAATTTCACATATTTTTGCGATGTCCTTCCCGACCCTGACCCGGCTTTTTTTCGGCGCTCCGCAGGATTGAATGACAGCATGTCGGGAGCGATGCAGCTGCTGCCCGACCCCCTGTACTCCATCCCCACGGACAACACCTACCTGCTGGCCGTCACCTCCACGGAGCTGGGCCGCATCTTCCTGGCGGGGAAGGACGGCTGCCTGTACGAGATCGCCTACCAGGCCGAGGCCGGCTGGTTCAGCCAGCGCTGCAAAAAGATCAACCACTCTAAAAGCAGCCTGTCCTTCCTCGTCCCGTCCGTACTGCAGTTCTCCTTCTCCGAGGACGGTGAGGACACACCGCCCCGTGCCCGGGCCTTCACGTGGTCTGCCCGCCGCCACACGTACTGCTAATCTACACCATGCGACGCGCAGCTCTTGGATCGATTGAGTCGTTCTAGTGAACGGTCCTCAAAATTTTATTGCACGTGCATAACTTAAGAAAGGTTGTGTTAGTAACTGAGAATGTTGCTTTTTAACGCTCGGTGTCTCTTTGTCTTGTTGCCACACAGACCCGATCGTCCAGATTGCCATCGACAACTCCCGGAACATTCTGTACACACGCTCAGAAAATGGAGTCCTGCAGGTATGATGGGGTCCTCACTCAGTCTCGGTGTTGTAGCCGTTTAAGCGTGCGCACATGTACAGTGCAGTCCAAAGGTATTTGGAGTGACACATTTTTTGTTGTTTTGGCTCTGTACTCCAGCCCATTGGATTTGAAATGGAACGGTGACTGTGCGGTTAAAGTGCCTTTCAGCTTAAATTTGAGGGTGTTTTCATATCGGTTGAACTGTGTAGCAATTGTTTTTATACATAGCCCCCCCTTCCATTTTAAGGGACCAAGTAAGTGTGTTCTTACATGTATGTGGTGCCTGGAGCAATTCATCCCTCTTGGTTCAAAGAAAATTAAAACTTACACTCACGCTCTTCTCTGCATCTATTGTCAATTCTGTGGCTAGCCTTGAAATTAATATTGGGTTTTAAAAAAAAAATTATTGAATTAATGAATGTTGAATGGGGTTGTTTCTGTCCCAGGTGTACGACCTGGGAGCCGATGGGAGAGGGATGAGCCGTGTGGCAGCCATGTCCCAGAGTTCCATTGTAGCAGCGGCAGGAAACATTGCCAGGTCTGTGTGCACCGTCACCCACAATGCATTTGGGGTGCAGAGAGATATTGGAGAGCCTGGAATCTCATAGAGGCCCACGGTGTCCCTTCGTCCGTCTTGTGCTCCGTTGCATTCTACCGTGGCGGCGACGTTCAGTTTCCGCGAGCGCGTCTAACACGTTTCTTTTTCTTCTCAGGACTATCGACCGCTCTGTCTTCATGCCCATTGTGCAGATTGCCGTGATCGATCTGTCCGAGTCTTCAGACTGTCAGCTGTTGGCCGTCACACATGCAGGCAAGGAAAGAAAGGAGAGGGAGGGGGACCTGTAGGAAATGGGATGTTTATGGGAAGTAAAATATATAAAATATACTGGTCCGCTGGGCATTTTGTACCAGTGTCTCCATGATGTTGTGTTTTTATTTAACATGAGCAAGTTGAAATGCAGCACCATTAACAGATTTAGTAAAGATACATAGTGTACATATTGGAATGCGTGATAATATTGGGGTCATATCGGACGATAATTGGGCTTAAAACAAACTTATGTTCATGGGCTGGATGCTGAAATTATGGCCGATATGAGGCCACCACAGAGGCCAATCATTTGATAAGCTGCCGATGTAAATTAAGACAAAGTGAAAATGCCATTACATTGCTCTGTGTCCCATATTTAGAACATATTGTAGTATGTTCCATTTCTGTGGGTGGAGAGAGCGGAAACATTGAGACAAAGGCTGAAAATTGATGTTGTTCTCATGTTGTTATTTTGAGTTTATGATGAGTTCAGGGGCCCTTAGCTTTCTTTCCTTGTTAGTTGGGGCGATGAGTTTAGTGGCCCTAAGCTTTCTCTCACTGTTGCTCGAGGCGATGAGATCAATGGCCCTAAGCTTTTTCTCTCTTTTGTTTGGGGCGTGGAGTTCATTGGCCCTAAGCTTCCCCTCTCTCCCTGTTGCTCGGGGCGATGAGTCAGTGGCCCTAAGCTTCCTCTCTCTGTTGCTGTGTGTATTCAGGGGTTCGCCTGTACTTCAGCACCATCCCCTTCGCTGCACTAAATGCCAAACTGGCCACAGCCCGGCCCAGCCTGCTGGCTCTGGTGCACGTGCGCCTGCCGCCTGGCTTCTCAGCCTCCTCCACCATGCAGAAGCCTGCTAAAGTCCACAAGGCCTTGTACAACAAAGGTAGGTGAAACCCTCAGATCTGGATTTTTACACAGTGTTCAGTATTACACGAGTTACGGGAGTGTATTGGATGTGAGTGAGACTTGATACTTGTTGAAATGGGTGATTTACATCTAGCAGCATCTCTGCTTCTACAAACCGCAATTCCAAAAAAGTTGGGACAGTATGTAAAATGCATATAAAAGCAGAAAGCAGTGATTTTTTACACATATTTAATTGAAAACAGTACAAAGAAAAGATGTTTAATGTTTTATCTTATCAACTTTATTGATTTTTGTAAATATTCCGAATTTGATGCCTGCAACATGTTCCAAAAAAGTCCCACCCCCAAATTCCCATAGAGATCCATTCAAATGCAGGGAGGTTATAGTATTGCTTGAAAGAGTACCTAAAAATAATATATAGAGTTTTTGATATCCTTTTATACCCAGTCATGATAGCATCACCTGGTAATGGCCCTGTCACACTATTGCGTATGAGAGAAACGTATGAGTTGCGTATGTAAATTCATAAAATAATTTTCATACGCACAAAAAGCCCTTGAAAATAGCGTATGCCTAGCGTATGCTTAGCGTATAAACCATACGTCTGAATACGCACAAAATTTTTAAGCATGCTTAAAAAACTTTTTGTGCCTCGCCGTATGCCAGCGTATGCGACCGTGCTTGAAACATATACAACCTATGCCTAACGTACCCCTAGCGTATGTCAGCTTATATCAGCGTATGAGTGATCTTTTTCATACGCTGGCATACGCTAGTACGATACGCAATAGTGTTTTTTTAACTTCCATGTTTTTTTTATTTTTGCCCATCCCAACTTTTTTCGAACGTATTGCACGCATCAAATTCGGTATTAGTGTACATTTACAAAAATCAATAAAGTTCATAAGGTAAATCATTAAATACCTTTTCTTTGTACTGATTTCAATTAAATATATGTAAAAGATCATTTACAAATCACTGCTTTCTGCTTTTATGAGCATTTTACATACTGTCCCAACTTTTTTGGAATTGGGGTTTGTAATATATTGAGTAGGTAGCTCTTGTTACGACCCAATACAATACCTGGGAGACTACCAAAAGCCAAATACGTATAAGTACCGATCAGAAAAACAAAACGCCACCAATGTGCAATAGTTGGCTCGGGACAACAAGTTTAATAGCAAGAAAACTATGCACAGGACAAAATTGGAAAAAAACTGACTCGGCTGTTCTTGGAGATGGGTTTCTTATATGCAAAAATGAAAAGCCGATGTTTAAGTGTATAGATATTCCTGTTCTTTTGATGTCCATACTTAGCTCCCTGTGCTTATTGGACCAGTCCGGAAGAACCCATTACTTTGTCTGGTGTCCCTCTCTTAGGAGTTTTGCTGATGGCAGCTTCTGAAACGGAGGACAGTGATATTCTGTGGTGCATCAACCATGACTCATTTCCCTTTAAGAAACCCCTCATGGAGGCCCAGGTAGGAGTTGGACTCAGGAGAAGTGTGTTCTATGTTATTTACTGTGTTCTCAGACTGTCTGTAATTGGCCACACGGAGAACCTGTATCATGCTTGGTTTGCATGCTGAGAATCAATCTTGTAAATTGGAAAACGAACGAAGGTTTTATCTTGTATGCTGTTGTAAAATCCAATTTCAAGATTTTCATTCTGGCATGTTCAATCCTACAGTTTTGCTGTTATTTCCTAATTTTAATGTAGGTGATAAATTAAAACAAAATGTTTTTTGATCTGGAGTGCATGAAAGGAACTTAATTGAGTATATTAATAGTTTATTATTATTGATTTATTAATTCCATACAGATGACATTGAACATAGATGGCCACTCCTGGTGTCTGTGTGCGATTGAGGAGGTGAAAGCATCCAAAATCTCCACACCCATCAACAAGGATCTTATTCCCATTACTGACTGCCCCGTGGTGGTTCAGCAGCATAACATCCCACCAAAGAAGTTTGTCCTCCTCTCTGCCAAGGTTCAGTTTTGTCCATCCATAATTCCTGTATGCTCTCTCCTTTCAGAGCAGGGGCTGTTGTCTCATGTGTTTGTTTTTGTGGCTTATGCTTCTTCCTTTTTAGGGGAGTCACATTTTTCACAAGCTGCGGCCAGTGGATCAGTTGCGCCACCTGCTGGTTAGCAGCACTGGTGGGGAGGGTGAAGAAATTGAGCGATTCTTCAAATTGCACAGGGTGAGAAGTTCAGCCTGACCAATGACAGTTTTCTGGGATCGATGAGGGTTAAAGGTCACTGGGTACAGAGAGAGTGTCTGAGGTCAGAGAGCGAAGCGCACCTGAGTAAGCGAGCGCGCCTGAGATCAGAGAGCGTACCGCGCCTGAGATCAGAGAGCGAAGCGCGCCTGAGATCAGAGAGCGTACCGCGCCTGAGATCAGAGAGCGAAGCGCGCCTGAGATCAGAGAGCGAAGCGCGCCTGAGATCAGAGAGCGAAGCGCGCCTGAGATCAGAGAGCGAAGCGCGCCTGAGATCAGAGAGCGTACCGCGCCTGAGATCAGAGAGCGTACCGCGCCTGAGGTCAGGGAGCGAAGCGCGCCTGAGATCAGAGAGCGAAGCGCGCCTGAGATCAGAGAGCGAAGCGCGCCTGAGATCAGAGAGGGACCATCTGAGATAACAGAGAGAATGAGATGCTTATTAATTTCACAAATTAAGTCAGACACACTACTGCATGTTTTCGGATGCGTGCTCAGTGTAACTCATGTCAGAATAATATCCTTTGTGCTCCAGTGCTGACTTCTCTTTCATGCCCCCCTCCCCCCTTAGGAAGACCAAGCTTGTGCCACAGCCCTGATCCTGGCTTGCTCCAATGCGGCTAGCGATAGGGAGGTGTCTGTCTGGGCCACTCGGGCCTTCTTCAGGTCAGTGCACTGCGAAAACACTGCACAATATGCACTTGTTTTCTAAACGAGGGAACAAGGGTATGTCTTACTGGTACACTGTCCAAGCACCCTTATATAACTCGCCAACACTGCAGACAATAAGCACTTTCAGGGGCAATTATTTTTCCAATAAGAAACTGAAATTTTATCTCTTGTTTTCCACTGATTGAAAGCTGTATTTGCATTTTTTATTGTTTCGTTTGGTTTAAGTGTAGAATCACACTTGCTTCAGTATAATAATTTTGTCTAACAGTGTCCACTTTCTGTGACCTTTGACCTCTGTATATGTACCGTAGGTATGGAGGAGAGGCACAGATGCGTTTTCCCTCTGCCCTCTCTGCTCCCAGCAATTTAGGGCCCCTCCTGGGGTCCCCTGTGCCAGGTGAGGTATTCAGTGGAATCGGTATTTTTATTGACCAATCTTTATTTTCTATAACTGCATCAGATCACACAGCACTTAACACTGGACTTTTTTCAGAGCGAATAATTTCAAATTATTTGTATAATTTGTTGCTCGAGCTTGTTATACAATGGAGGAAATAAGTATTGGACACGTCAACAATTTTATTATCAAACATATTTCCAATGTAGCTATTCACATGAGATTTTTACCAGACATTGGTATTAACTCAATAAAACTACACAGCTAAAGAAATTGTAACATTCCAATTCTTTAAAAAAGTTATGTGCAATAAAGTGAAATGACACAGGAAAAAAGTATTGAACACGCTAAATTAAATGTGGTAGAAAAGCCATATTTTTAATATTTGGTTGCATATCCTTTGCATGCCATGACTTTATAATGTCTGTGACCCAACAACATCAAAAGGCTCTTGATATCTTATTTGCTGGTACTCTTACAAGCGATACTATAACAGCTCTGCATTTGAATGGATCTCTATGGGAATTGGGGGGTGAGACAAGATTTAGCTGTAAATTACACTGGAACAGTATAGAACACATGGTTGGCTAAGTGGCTCTAAGTCATCAAGGGTCTGATGTATTAAACAAGCCTTTAACCATCACTCTGCTGCCAGAAATACAGTAGATATGGAAGGATCACTTTAAGGGTTGTTTCTCCTGACAGATTTTCCTATTGAACTCTATGGAAAAATAAGTCGGGAGAAGAAACCCTTCAAGTTCAATCTTGTCTCACCCCCCAATTCCCATAGAGATCCATTCAAATGCAGAGCTGTTATAGTATCGCTTGTAAGAGTACCAGCAAATAAGATATCAAGAGCCTTTTGATGTTGTTGGGTCACAGACATTATAAAGTCATGGCATGCAAAGGATATGCAACCAAATATTAAAAATATGGCTTTTCTACCACATTTAATTTAGCGTGTTCAATACTTTTTTCCTGTGTCATTTCACTTTATTGCACATAACTTTTTTAAAGAATTGGAACGTTACAATTTCTTTAGCTGTGTAGTTTTATTGAGTTAATACCAATGTCTGGTAAAAATCTCATGTGAATAGCTACATTGGAAATATGTTTGATAATAAAATTGTTGACGTGTCCAATACTTATTTCCCCCATTGTATCTGTTATACTATCCTTTTACGGTTGTTCAGCGACTAATGGATAAAGCTGCATGGACAAATGATTGTGCACTTGTTAGGTTAACTTGCTTTCAGCTGCTGACATTGAGTGATTGATATGCAGGTTGTAATGTGAACATTTGAAATTGGTATTAATTATTTGTTGAATTTAATGAGTAGCCCACAAGTGAGCTTTAGGAGAAAAGATGTTGTGAAATGAGTGTCCGTTGTTTTTAATTTTAGGGTCCCCGGTACCCGTTGGTAGTCCTTTCCCCAGCGCCAGTTTCCTAGCCACGCCCATGCAAGGTAGTATTCTCAACCTCCCCTCTTTTTCCCCTCCTTATGAATATTTGGCGAATGTTTAGCAATCGTTTGGCGAATGTTGTCTGGTTAGCCACGCAATAATGAAAAGGCAGAGATAGCTAGCTTTATTTCCTTCCTGTTCCTGATTTTCATACAAATGAGTGTTTTTCCACTCATTCCGCCAATTTTTACAGGTTTTGAGAAAATCAACATTTTTGTTTACTAAATTGGAGTGTTTTTTTTTTTTTTGCCTGAATCACGTTTTTGTACATGAATCCCTAAGAATAATAGTGAAAAAGAAAAACTGCAAATATCTCACCATTTATCAGAAACGTTTAACCCACCATGAAAAATATGGTTTATCAAAACTGGACTTGGAGAAACACTCTTCAATTCTTGTATTCAAAACATTCTTTCTGTGTCAGCTTGACTTGTTATGTGATAAGTGTTGTTTGACATTGCATGTTTCATAGCACAAGCTTGTCTACACTCTCCCGAATTGATGTCAGTGGGTCTGGTTATGAGCACTGATGAACGATTGTGCATTCCGATTTTGGAGAAAAGGGGGAAACTGGACTTGGTGATGTGTTTCTGTCTTCCCTCATCCAGGTGTGATGGCTCCCAATATGTCCACACCCTTCCTCCCGCCCTCGTCCCTGCACCAGAGCGGAGGTCACATGGCTGCAATGTCCGCTGGACCGGAGGTGGTGTTCTCTGGCAAGCACAATGGCATCTGTGTCTACTTCACTCGCATCCTGGGGTGAGGCTCCAGCTGAACAATTACACAGAAGCTTTTTGCTACAGGACTGTCTAACGGGGTGAAATTTTAAAAGTGGGTGATTTAGAATGAGTCCAGGAGCAATTGTGTAGAATTAGTCAAAGATATTTTACATTTGCAAACAGTAATCACTTATCACAAACAGTTATCACCATAGCTGAGCATTTGGGCAAAATTCTTCAAACATTTATAAGTTGGAATGTTGGGTAATTAAGCATTTATAAAAATAATGGCTATTATTTAATTAAAATTTTAGATTACATTTTTTTTTCTGGCTCAAAAAGAGGCTTAGGTGCTGCATTAGCGTGGCAGATTAGTTTAGTCATCATGGCTAACTTAACACCTACAACCCTTCTATTCCAATTCCAATGTGTCTATCTGTAGTGTGTGGCGTTATTATAGTAGGGAGGGCAAAATGGAGCGTTGGCGCTCCACAATACAGTTCTCACAGCAAACTATTTCACTGCAGTTGTGATCAAATTTTCAAGCACAAATTTACACTAGCACTTTTGTAAGTGCTAGTGTGTTGTTAGCCTTTATTGATCGCAATTCTATGAGGTCGTATGATGTAGCTAGCACAAGCCTGTAGCACTAACCCATAAGATGGATTTTAAAGTTACTTCCATCTTTAAACATTCAAAGTTTAACTGTTAAACTATGGTCAGCGGCACCCTCAATATATGACAAAAGTGCGGGTAGAAGGTGAAATTAAATCTTTAAAAGTTACTTCCTGCATCATCATCGATTTTGCTTGGCTGCTTGCGCAGTGATCTGAGCGTATAGTTGCTAAACCAAGTAAATAACGTCAGAAGTATTCAGCATTATTTGCGACCTAAACCTTGCAGCACGCTCGTCATTGTTAAAGGGCAATTGTTACGGAAAAACAACATCAACCTTATTTGACTGATCAAGGCCCAAATAACTAAGTCTCTTTTTGTGGCTGGACAAAATATTTCTGGGTCATAATGATGTACACCTCTACTCTTCCTCTTTTTTTTCTTTTTTTTTAAACTACAGTGGCGTCAAGTGGGCGTGTACGTTACATCGGCAAGTAGGCCTATGACACATCGTAGTAGAGTAGAGACACATCGTATCTCAAGCTAGCTATCATTGTTATTTAGTTTGTTTTTTCCTAAAGATATTTTGGCAAAATTAACCAAACAGGACTCGAGTGCTGTCCTTATGCGGTTAGAGTGGACAAATGATCGAAATCGGTGGCCTCCGGTGTCATTCCCTGACATCTCCTCTGCCTTATTGAATCCCCCGGTAAGGAACCATGTCAACTACATTATGATTCATGACCATGACAAGTAGTCTAACATTAGCGAGCTGAGCATAATCAAATGGTTTCACTTTAAATATTCAATTACAGAAGCAATGTTAACAATGTCATTTTCTGGGCTAGTGCTGTTAGCTGTTGTTAGCCACGGGTTTCTTGGCATTAAAGAAAGATGCAAATTTGGGTTTTTAAATCTGTTTGCCACGCAGTACCTAAGCCACACATCAGCTTTTTGGCATTTAGAAAATTAATATATTATATTACTACATTTTGTCGTAGGTGGAAGGCTTCTATTTTGAGCCCGAATACACGGCCAGATCTGGAGCTGAATAAGCGGCCAACCCGAGACTGCTTAGGCATGAAACTGCCCGGTCCCACTCATTGCCGCAAACTAGGGATGCAAATTTAAAGGAATTTCCTTAATCGATAGTTGTTAACCTTAACAAACAATCGTCGATTAATTGATAACATAAAAGCGAAATATAGCTAATGATATACAGAATAAAAAATGCATGTTATATTCCTCAATCAAATATTTATTGTAACATTTGAGAAACGGGCATTATTGTAGCATAACAAAAATAGAATATGAAGGCGTGTATAGGCTACTTTAACAGAAAAGAAATTGCGCTCCGTCTCATCTGTCGCAAGCGAAACCGTTGCTCCGCTAGGCGCTAGCAGCATTAACATAAACGCTCTTGAAATGGAAAGGCGACAGTTAAACTAGTAGGCCTAGCCTAAAACAGTCAACTTAAAACATAGGCTATTATGTTTTGAATAGGCTCCTCATATGCATACTAGATAGACCAACATATTTTTATTCAAGAACATTTAAGCATATCTACGTGGTCGGGAGTGAGCCGTGTGCGCAGCCTGTTTATTAGCTCTCGAAATCCCTCGCCGTCAACGGTGCTTATTGGCATCATGTCCTTTTCAACCATGTTGCATATCCTCTGAGTAATACCCTCCGCTCGTCTATCGTCACACCCACTTTGGCAACACGGTAGGTTGCGATACACTTTGCCCTGGCAGCACGGTTGGATGTACGCTTTTTAGGTGGTAGGCTACATTAACGAAGTAGTTGTTATACTTCAGAACAGCACCACAGGTATTGCAATGGGCATCATTGTTTTGCCCGCTTCATTTTTGTGTCTTCTTGTGTAGGCTAAACTTCGCGGCCTCTTCAATAATTACACTAGGCTGAATTTGGCGTCCTCACGTGGAGACCTTAAATCATGATTACATTTCATGCAAAAACTCCCGTTGAAACAAGACCACAGATTGTTCAGTTAATTGTTTAATTAGAAATCTTATCGATTAAATTCTTATTAGCAATTAATTGATAGTCGATTAATTGTTAACATCCCTTCCGCAAACACTTCCATTTCATTTGGCATTGCGGTTGTTAGCACACGTAGGATACACCGCTCGTTTACCCAGGTTAAACGTTAAAGGTTAACGTTAGAGGATCGGGAGGAGAAATGAGTAAGTGTTGCAGACTTCTGGCTAGGCTAGCTAATATGTTTTCACCAAAAGTAGATAAATGAATGGCCGTTTTCCCCCTTTTTTTCTGGAGACTCCAGCTAATGATGGTGGTAATTTTTCAGTAGAACTGTAATGTTAGCGGCCAACTTTTCGCTGCAGGACTAGTAGTAAAATGCCCAGCCCCTCCTCTCCGGTTGTATTCAGTGGGAGTGGCAGCCTGTGACTGCCGTTGTCTGACTCGTGTCCACAGACTGTTTCTAATTGTTTTTACAGGTGTTTTTTGCGCAATTTCTCTTGGGCGACTTGAAAAAACACTTAGACCGCCCGCCTAAAACATTGCAGGAAAAACCCTGATTATAGTTTTTGTTTTAATTCCTCACTGTATTTCCATAGCTCGAAAAAGAGAAAAGAAACAATTTCCCAGTTGGATATTCAAGAAAGAAAAAATGCCCATTGCACGCATAGCCCAAACCAGTTCACATAAGGACGTCTGCGGAAAACCTAAAGTTTCAAATATTATTTTGATTGTTCTGTCACAGGAACATCCTGGATGGGAGTCTGGCGGTGGAGAAGACCGTCAGTAAAGGAAATCAGGTTCTCAGCGTGGTAAGTTGCATCCATGTTAGAGTATTTCAGTATGTGTCAGTGAAAGTTGTTTTCTGTAATTATACATGCACATGAAGGGAAAAGCCGAAGGGATTCTGCAGTAATTGCTTAAAGCTGAGGTTAACCAAGAATGCTGATGCACATCTTTTGGGCACTGACAGCCATGGCAAAATTAACAACTCCGCATGAGTTCCCGGTTAAAGTCCTTTCCAAACTTGTTTTGTATTTTGTTCAGCTAACGAGCAGGCAGTTTCAGAGAACCTAACTTTCATACTTTTTTTCATGCTAACTTTTCATTTGAAACGGGGATATCTAAATATGGAATGTATTCTTCCAAAGGCATAACCTTTGTGCTTCTGTGATTGGGAAAATCCATCAAAAAGAGACATGAGATAGTTAGCTGCATAGCTAGCTAGACATTAACTGGACATGTCTTTTCGTTTGGCTCGCTATGTAACGTAATGTAACCATACTAGCAGCAACACACACTTTGCCAGACAAATTATAGGTCTGTGAAATCTGTGAATTAATTTTTACTGTGTTTTAATACTTTCTTGAATTCACTAATGTCCCAAAAATATTTGTCTTACAAAAAAAACTGAAAGGCCTATGCTGCGATTGGCTTGCTTTCCCGCTAAACACCAGGTTTCCATTGGTGGGGTTGGCTGGACTCAATTTAGTTATTGACAATTTACGCCAATAAGGCCTAAAGACCAGTGAAGTCCTTTCTATTTAATATTATAATATTTAATTATGCTCTTGCCACTTTTGCATGGGCAAGCAAAGGTGTAAATGGTGAGTGATGTGAAGTTTAACTCTTGAAAGTGGAGAGTGATGTGCCTATTAAAGGTTTACTCTTGAAAGCGGAGAGTGATGTGCATGAGTGTGTTTCTCAGATGGAGAGCACGGTCAGCTCGGTGGACCTTCAGTCGGTGCTTTTAGAGTTGCGGGGGCTGAAGGACTTCCTCGACAAGAACTCCCAGTTCAGCCCCACCTCTCTGGGTTCAGCCAGGTAGGAACCAACCATTCGTTTTTTCAAAACCTCACTTTGTTGTGTTACTGAATTTTTCCATTCTTTGCAACATTGTACTGCTATGTCATTCCCAGCTCCTCACAGCATTGATCTCTGTAACAGTACTGCTCAGGTTGTCCCTTTGTCTTTCATTGGGTCAGGTCTGAGTATCCAAGACGGTTATCTGTCAGGATTACCCGTTATGTCTGTTGTTCTTTCCTACAAACAAATTGTCTCTCTCATAGTTTTGGATCTATAAGCTGTGATAGCAGTACATCCAACTTGAGTTGCATTTTTTTATTGATAAAACTTTGATGCAGGCTTTCCCCAATTTCTAACATTGGTGACATTGCTCTCTAGAGATATTCTCAAGTTTTCAGGCTGGTAGTTAACCAAACCAGGCTGTTCATTTTGAAAAGTGCCTTCAGCTAGTTGAGCTTGGTAGCTAGCTAGGTGGCTGTTAAAAACTTAAATTGAGCTAAATATGCGCAATTTGGAATTTGCATTTCGGCACTGTGGCTTGTGTGAGTCCTGAAGTCACAGATTTGAACTTTTTAGCCGGCTAACTAATGTTAAGGACATTAGTTAGCCACCTGCAGTAGCTGGACGGGCAGCAGATATGTACCATATGCCAAGGCTCTCTTCCAGAGTTACCCCAGTGAGAGCTCTTAAGTTCGTCATTATGTACACCGTTCCAAGGCCCCAGGGATGACGGCACAACGGCACAACTGTGACCAAGTTTTTTTTGTGGCTAGGGCCTAGGGTCCAGCCCTTTTTTCTGGATTAAACCTGACTTCCTCTGTCCTGCAGCTTCAGCTCCCCTGGGAACTTGCAGCAGAGGCTGCTGGGATTCATGCGGCCAGAGAGGGGCAGCTCTCAGCAGGTTCAACAAGAACTGCAGAGGAAGTTCCACAGTGAGTCCCTGTGCATGTGTGTGTCTGTGCGTGTGTGCGCACGTGTGTCTGTATATATATTTGTGCTTGCGTGTGTGTCTGTGCATGTGTGTGTGCGCGCACGTGTGTGTATGTGTGGGCACATTCGTTAATGAGTAGAACTTCAGTCTTTCTGTCTTTCTCTTGACAGCGGAGGCACAAGCATACGAGAAAGTTTCTCTGCAGGGGATTCAGCAGCTGGTGCATCGTTCCTGTCAAACCTTGGCCCTGTGGAAGCTGCTTTGTGACCATCAGTTCAGCCTGATTGTGGCAGAGCTGCCAAAGGTTCCTCTCCGTACCCAGATTGCACTGGGATTATTCTGAGTTTGACTGACCGGCTATGCCCTTCCTGTATTCTCACTGTGTTAGCTGCTGCCTGCGTCTCTGTGTCTTTACCCTGTGTGTATGTGCTCCTCTCTGCATGTCTGTGTAACCTATGTATTGTATGCTCTCTCTCCGTTTTCTTATCCTGTGCTCTAGGGATGTGCTTTTGCCAAATTGGCATATTGATTATTGAAGCCAATTCATGTCAGTGCCCCATTAAAATGTTTAATGTTTCTCGCTTCAGTTTGGTCTTTAAGCAAGTTTGGCACCATTTTCGTGCTGTGGGTTATTTACCGTTACTCTGCCCCTCCTGCAGGATTTCCAGGAGCAGGTGAAGGGCGGCAGTTTTAAGGATGTGGTGATTCATGGCCGGGAGCTAACCGGGGCGCTCATCACCGCCCTCATTAACGTCTACATCAAGGACAGCGCCTCAGTGGACGCCATCAGCAACCACCTCCGAGAGATCTGCCCCGTGCTGTACAGCAACGAGGACAGCATCTGCTCCAAGGTCTGCCGCAAAATGCACTATTATTATCGCTAACCTATTAATTTAGGAGCCGCTCTCATCTACAACGAGAAGCGTAAGCGCGTACGTCAGACTGTTAGGGACCATTCCCAGAGCGTTCATATCTCTTAGGTATGCGTATTTGAGCCTATGCAATGCCGTTTGACCCTGCTTTGCACTTGGGCTCTCCAAATGTAATGTTACCAAAATGTACTTATTGTTGACCATGGCAGCACAGACTGTGGCCAGCAGCTATGTAAGGAAGCACATGATTGGTTGCAGGGAAGCACATGATTGGTTGTCACATTGTACCATGAAGAGAGGGTTTTAATCAGCGGGGATGTGCCTGTCTCATGAAAAGAGAAATAGGGGATAAAATTAGAAAAGGAAATGAGTGATTTGTTTGTTTGTTTTTCTGCCCCACCCCGCAGGCTAACGAGCTTCTGCAGAGCTCAAGACAATTACAGAACAAAATAGAGAGGGAGCGTACACTGAGAGAGTCGCTGCGCCTCTATCAGCAGATCAGCCATCACACCGACCTGCCGCTGGTCTGCGCACAGTACCGCCAAGGTAAGAGGAGACTGAGAAAACCCGTCTGCAAATTCTGCCTTTTTATTAATTACACTGCCTTCAATTTGGTCTTTTCTGGAATTTTGCAACTATGGAGGAATTTATGGTCTTGGTCACCTTTGTCTCTTGGGCTTATCAAGGCCTCATTCTGCTCGCACGCTTGTGCCTGGGCTATTTCTCGAGCCGCTTGGTACTTTATCGATAGCCGCTTGAGCCTGGGCTATAGTTTGGATGTGGACTATTTCTGATGAGCTGCAGTTAATTGTTCTTCCCTTGTCCTTCAAGTGCGTTTCTATGAGGGAGTGTTGGAGCTGTGTCTAATGGCCGCCGAGAAGAAGGACCCCCAGGGACTTGGACCACACTTCTATAAGAATGGGGAGCCTGAGGAGGATGTACCAGGACAACAGGCCTTCCAGGAGAGGTCATTTTAAAAACATTACTTTTTGTTTTATTTTTATGAATATTATTTTTTAATATTGGTGCACAACGTGGGGCTGAACATGTCCAATTCTCACCCTAATTTGGAATGTCCAATTAGCTATTTGCTACCACAGCCGTGTTCATGTGTGATCCCTCACTGCCGGTCCTCCAAAACATATGGTCTTGCCAGTGTTTGTTTGTTCCTATGCGTGTCTGACCATATCTGTGTATAATCCCCTGTCTCAGGCTGTGCTGCTATAAGTGCGTCACAGATACCATGCAGGAGTTGGTGAACCAGAGTAAGGCTGCACCTCAATCTCCCAGCGTCCCCAAACAGCCTGGGCCGCCCGTTCTGACCTCTGACCCCAACATGCTGAGTAATGAAGATGCTGCTGCCCATGTGAGTGTCACGCCGAAGAGGTGATGAGATTATAAACCGCTGTGGCCATTAAGAGCCTCTAACTTGCGGTGTCATTTTGCCTGTGTTGTGTAGTTTGAGCAGATGATCAGTCTGGCGCAGAGATCTCAGGACGAGCTCTTCCACATAGCCCTGTGCAACTGGCTGATCCAGGCTGACCTCACTGACAAGCTGCTGGAGGTGAGGCTTTGCAAGGAAAGCATGTGTCATTTTTATAGTCATCCCTTCTCTCAAGTCATGTCCAATGCAAGAGTGCAAGGAATGTGTTTTCTGGGCTGAATGTAGGGCTGGGTGATATACTGCCACTGTTTGTGGTAAATTAAATTATACCTGATACGGTAGTAAACGTCCAAACTTCAGAGGCCGCGTGCAATGCTTCCAGGGAAAAACGTCACCGCTGTTATCTATTGGTTGTTGATGAGACGGTCAATCAGCCGCAAGGCCTTGCAGCTACCATGTGACAGAAACGCATCACATGGAAGCTGTAAGACATTGCTGCTGATTGGCTGTCATAACAACTCGGTCTTGGCCTCCCGTTCGTAAAACGAGTCCACCCAATGTTTACTCCCGCATCAGATGGCCTATAATTAAAGAAAAAAAAATACTAAAGGAAGGGCACGACCCCACATGGATGGCTGTTAATGCATTCAATGATTATCGTTGCGGTATATCGCCCAGCCATATCTGAATGGTAATTAATTTACTCTGTACAGGATAATCGCAGTCAAGCTAGGGGACTTATTAAATCTTTTTCCACAAAAAACTTAACTTGGCGGGCTAGCGTGCTCTGGTACACTTGGTTAATTTAGGAGTGCAGTGACTAGCTGATGTAAGCTGTTTACCTAGCACTTGTTTTCAATTGCTTGTGTTCTGTTCAAAAAGATAATTGCCTGAACTAGCTATCTAATAAATATGCAGAGAACAGGTGGCATCTGTGGGAAACAATTCACTAACTGAGGAGTTAGGAAACCTCTCGCAGATTAGAGGTTGAGGCCACATCTCTGTCTAATTAATATGATTCTGAGTGGTTTCATCCTGTATGACCCAGGTAAATTACTCCTGTATGACCCAGGTAAATTCCCTGTTCCTGGAGGAGCACCTGATGCGCATGATCAAGCAGAACCAGAATAAAGTGCGCAACATGGACCTGCTGTGGCGCTACTATGAGAAGAATCGCAGCTTCAGCAAAGCAGCGCATGTTTTAGCGCGGCTAGCTGATATGCACAGGTATGATACGCACAATCAAGCTCCCCACCCCACCTTGTGGATCCTTGTCCAGTAAGTGTGTGAAAGGTGGTAGGTTAACCCTGTAAGACTGGCGGTAGGTTCAGCCTGTAAGACTGGCGGTAGGTTCAGCCTGTAAGACTGGCGGTAGGTTCAGCCTGTAAGACTGGCGGTAGGTTCAGCATGTAAGACTGGCGGTAGGTTAACCCTGTAAGACTGGCGGTAGGTTAACCCTGTAAGACTGGCGGTAGGTTAACCCTGTAAGACTGGCGGTAGATTCAGCCTGTAAGACTGCTCCCCCTCTCCTCCCAGCACGGAGATATCCCTCATGCAGCGGCTGGAGTACATTTCCCGAGCCATTCTTTCCGCGAAGAGTTCCTCCTGCACATCCGCCCAGGGACCTGATGGGGAGTTCCTGCATGAGCTGGAGGAAAAGATGGAGGTAGGGAATCTTTGTGGGTGGCCCCAGATCCCTTTTTTGGGGCATACATCATCGTTGCGCTGAAGTTGGCATTGAACAATGCAGAACTACGACAAAGAATATTTTTTTAATGATTGCAGCCACACTGAATTTGTTAGGCTGGTGAGCAATGTTTTACAGGCCCTGTTTGGTTCACGTAAACCTACAAGCTATGATGGACGCATCATCTCAGTATATGAACTGTACAGTGCCCCATAAACAGCTTTTTAATGACACCAAATATCAATATGCTGTATGGGAATGCTCATATTACAGTATATTGGAGATAAGTCACATTTTGCCTTAAGAAATGGACAGTCTTGGGAGCCCCCTACACTTCATGTTTGTGCGATTCGGCTGCAGGGCAGTTGGGCAGGGCACAGTTGAGGTGATGTCACCGGTTCTTTAATTTTATTTGCTGGCCCCCTGCCAGCACTTTGAACACTGTTCGCATTACTGTGAGGGATACATATGAGATCTGTTCATTACATCACATAAGTGCATACCGAATGTCATTGAAAAAACTACAAACGGGTCCAATAAAGGTCTGTCATAACGTAGCAGCTATCCATAGACATGAACATTGAGTCTTGTTCACATAGTAAGCTATGGCTAAGTCTTAAGGCTAGGTCAATGAGATATTCTAAACTACAACATCACAATGAAGACACTGGTGTTATATGAGTGTTAACGAATTAAGGTACGGGATACAAGAAACATGTCCTGTATGAAAGTGGTACTAAATTGGTGTGTAGGTCAAGGTAGAGTGTGGAAGAGGTGTGTCTTCAGACTATGATGGAAAGCAGGCAGTGATTGGGTAGTTTGTAGAGGAATGGGGAGTTCATTCCACCACTGGGTGGGAAGCTCTGCAGTCAGGACGAGCACGAGCCATTGACACGGAGGGCAGGAAGTGCGAGTTGCCCTGCTGCGGCAGAGCAGAGTGGTCGAGCTTGAGTGTAGTGCTGGATTATGTCCTGCAGGTAGGAAGGGCCTATCGTGCTGGCTGCAGCGTAGGTCAGGGTCTGAACTTTGAACCTGATCCTGGTGGTGCCCGGCAGCCAATGGAGCGACGTGTAATCAATCTTCTTGTGGCTTGTGTGGGTTAGGTGGTGCGGATCCAGATGCAGATACAGGAGGCGCTCAGCCGACAGTACTCCCATCATCCCTCTGTCCAGGGGGCCATATCCCAGCTGGACTCTGAGCTTATGGACATCACCAAGGTAACAGCGCAATAGTGCTCCATTTTTCAAACGGTGTTGTATCAAGTTTCTTTTTTAGAGGATTCTTAGGCCCTGTTTACACTTGTCTTTTCATGTGACGTACTTCCAATTTCTCAACAAATCCCATACATACTGCCTTTGCTTGTGGGTTAAACACCAGAAGCTGAATATGGTTCCACATCCAGTTAGATTTTTGTCTGTATCGGATTCAGCTGCTATCAGATATGAATGGAAATACTCTGCTATCAGTCTTCTGTCACCGGCATTCTACATTCTACTGACAAATAATATCCCATAATAAGCATGCTGGTTTCCCAGGATTCCCTTTTGTAGAACCTTGTCTGATTTAACCCTAACACACTATGAGAAATGCCAATAATCTTAACACACCCTAACCCTAACTCTAACACACTGAACTGGACAGGCAGGCACCGTAAGAACGCGAGTGTATACGGACACGTATTAAAGTACACGCAGATATCCGGTGTGAACGTGGACATTTTTTTTTTCTCCCCGCCCTTCCCTCAGCTTTACGGGGAGTTTGCTGATCACTTCAGATTGTCAGAGAGCAAGCTGGCCATCATACACTGTGCCGGACACTCCGATCCCATCCTGGTGCACTCTCTGTGGCAGGAGATCTTGGAAAAAGGTCAGTGCTATAGAAATGTTCGACTATGTATCTATTCCCTGCAATGGATCTAGAAAACTTGTCATTCAGTTTTTCTTGTCTATGGCCTGCTTCCACCGGGGAGGATAAAGATAACTATAATAATGAACTATAAATAAGCTGCCTATAGGCCTACAGATATTTAACATTTGCTGACCAACTAGGTCTTATGAGGAATGGAGATTGTTTTTCCCCATTCAATTTCTGGGCTCTTGGCTAAGGGTTATTGTCTTATTTGCTCCATAGTCAAATGTATGACATCACATATTTGCTCAGCATTGATTACTAATACATTTTAGATGCATTCAAAATATCTCTGATGGTAATCCAGACAATGTCTGTTTTATACTAACTTTATTATGCAGATTTGTAAATAATTGTAGTGTTGTTGTAAAGTGGTAGCTTAAAGAGTGCACTACTTGTGTCTGTACTGCAGAGCTGAGTGACAGTGTAGCTATGAGCCCAGCAGACCGCATGAGAGCCCTGAGCCTGAAGCTGGTGTCGTTGGGGAAAATCTATGCTGGAACACCCCGCTACTTCCCCCTGGGTGCGTCTTCACTTCCCTTGGACGTGTGTCTGCGTGTGTGCCTGTGTGAGCATGTGTGTGTGTGTGCGTGTGAGAGTATGTGTGCGCGTGCGTTTGCTTGACGTGTGTGTCTGAATCTGTTGTACATGTTTTGCTAAAATGGCCCTCTTGCACTCCCTCTCAACACTACAATCCTGTTGAAACATGTCCGTCCCCAGGCTGTGTGTTAAAGAGCTTTCCCCAGGCTGTGGGTAAAGAGCGGTCTCCAGGCTCTGGGTAAAGAGAAATAATTTCCAATACGCTGCCAAAATTGGCTGCGGCTTTGCTCTGAATACCACAGAATTCCACATCTCTATTCACATCTCATTCTCTTTAAAAAAAACAAAATAAAAAAAAAACAAGACTTGGTCAGTTTATTTTCAATTTACCCAAGAAGTGTGAAGTTAACAAAAGTTACTCTGAGTTTTGTAAGTCACCCATGTTCTGCACTGTACTTCTGTGCTGATTCATTGCATGTTGCGTCCTGTGGCTGTGCTTTCAGAGTTCCTGGTGAAGTTCCTGGAGCAGGAGGTCTGTCGTCTCCATTGGGACGTGGGTTTTGTCACCTACACCATGCAGGAGATTGGGGTGCAGCTGCCGAGCCTGCTGGAAGTGTACGATCAGCTCTTCAAGACACGGGTATGGATTGGGTTCAGGAAAAATTAGCCTGTAAAAGCAAAAGAAATCCTAAAATAAGTCTATACTAGATTATTAATGTCACAATGGAAACAGTGTTCTTTTGGAAAATTTAACTATTTTGAAACAAGTTTTTAACTGATGCATTATTAATGTTAAACCTCACAGAGTTATGCTTGGCCACCTGCTAAAAAACATACTTTAAAAAAAATTTATAATAATTTTATAAATAAAAGAGACGACGTCTGTTATGTAAGCAATAATGACCGAAGTGGATGTAGTAAATTTCAAACTGTATAATGCCTGGCTCCGAGGTCATTATTGCGCTTGTACCATGGTTACCAACAATGATTATATATAGTTACATTTATATTTATAGATTTTTATCGACTTAATCATCTGAAATTTAAATATCCTTCCAAGGCCATTTTGGCATGTTGTTTTTTGTTGTCAAGCACAACTGCTGGTTGATAGTTCTATTTGAACAGAAAACATCTTGTGGCTAATTATATTTCTGGTTACTAGTTCTATTTTGTCTGTCGTTATGCAAAAACATCTCGTTGGTAGTTCTGAAAACAATTGATTGAGCATACAGCTGACTTATAAAACCGGTAAATAACATTAATCTGCAGATAAAAAAAGTTTGTATTCTGCAAATATTTTAGTTACAACAACTTTAATCTAGCAAAACATTTTTGTGGTTAGAGGTGCAGGTTCAGTTTGGAAATACAAATTTATCATGTAGGCTAAATTAACTCACTTCACAAAGCACGTTAATCTGTATAGGCTATAGAAAACTTTTTATCCAGCGACATTTTTTAGATAAGTTGCATCTAACAAACTCTGTAGTATTTTTCTGATGTTCCCATGCATATCATGATGCGAATCTGAAATGTAGGCTAACTATTTCTTTAGCCATTTAAATAGGCTACACTGCATCGTCTGCGTGACCAAACCTTTTTTTAAAAGCCTTGACAGAGAGAGAGGGAGCCAGGTAACGTTAAATCTGATTGAGTTATGGTTTCATACAATTTTCTTAAATAATGTAATGACAAAAATAACCAAATAAAACAAAGAAGGACCTATTTTTTCTTTATAAAATCGATTGTTTTCAGAACTAACGACGAGAAATAGAACTAGTAACGAGATGTTTTCAGTTCAAAATAGAACTACCAACCAGAGTTCTGCTTGACAACGCAAAAACATATCAAAAGGGCAGCGGAAGGATATTTAAATTTCAGCTGATTAAGTAGATAAAAATCTATAAAAGTAACTATATATAATCATTGTTGGTGACCATGGTATAAGAGATATAAACCACTTCATGCCAGTGTATATATACAGAATATATGGCACTCCAGGGTGGTTAATCAATCACCGCCCCTGTCGTGCCATATATTCTTGTATAGATATGTCATGTCGTGGTTTATATCTTACATATACCAAATATGTTTTTCAGTGCGAGATTCAAATGAAATATCAAAACTTTTCCTAATGGCTGGGCTGCTGGATGGCTCATTCTGCACCATTCTGGTGCATGGATGAGCCTCATGGCCTCAGATGGAATCCGGACCATGCCAGTACCGAATGTGGCTGGTAGCTTCATGGGGCGCAATTGTGTCTCTCAGGGAATGGGAGGCTTCTGTCGGATAGGGTTCTATGTGCATTGCTATTTAGAGCCCATAGATTGCAGTCAAAGCCGCATATGAAAGGTACAACTCTGTAGTAGCTGTAGTCTGCGGTGTGAAAAGAAGCAGCTGGCAACACCACGAGTTTCGGAGGAGAACCGTCTACACTCTCCTGAATCGGTGCTGGGGTTCACGCAATGTACGCAGGTTGCAGGCGATTGGCCATTCCAAATTGGGGTGGGAGTTAGATATGCTCAGCCCTGTGTTGGGTGCCAAATTTATTATTATTTATTTTTAAACTTTAAACAACACTTCCAAATTCCAATTGCTCATTTTTTGACAACATAAATAAAATAATAATATGATATAATACTGAGAAGTTGCAGCTGAAAAGACATTTAAAATCAAATACATTTCTTATGCTGACATGTTTTTTGATTTTAGAGGCTTTATAAATTTGAGCCTCAAACATGATTTTGTGACGTTTGTTTATTTAATGTCTACTTGTGGAATGACATGTTTTTACCAGCACCCAATAGAATTAGGTGGCAAACTCTAGTGGCCGCTTTGTAACATTTGGTGGCCATCGGGCCATGCTTAATGTGAACTGGTTCATATCTGAGCTCGCTCTTGCAGGATCCGTGCTGGCAGCGTCTGAAGAAGCCTCTTCACCTGGTGGAGTGCATCCATGTGCTGCTCTCCGGATACGTGGAGGACTCGAGCCGTGTGCCCAGCTATGACAGGTTAACCTCTGAGCCTTTCTCTCCACTCCACTGTGGTTTTTGTGCAGGGGTGGGCAATCTTATCCGAAAAGGGCCGATGTGGGTGCAGGTTTTTGCTTTAACCCAGTACTAATTTGACTTATTAAGTTCTTGTTTGAAGTCCATGATTAGTTAACTCATTCAGTGCCGCGGGCGACATAAGTCGACAAACAATTTCTATCACCATCAATATTGTTTTACTTTGCTATAATAGTGAACTGAACCAGCAGGTGTGCCATCTATCCTCATTAACAGATAATTCTGTTCAATAGGGAAAATAACATTTTAAAAATTCTGAATGTCAGCAGCCATATTGGCTAGGCACTGCTAAGGCTTAGTGTTGCCAGGACACTGGCATTGAATGAGTTAATTAGTAGAATCAGGTCTCTTACTGCTGGGCGAAATCAAAAACCTGCACCCACACCGGCCCTTTTTGGATAAGATTGCCCACCCCTGCTTTTAGTGGCCTTTCTCTGAAGCAGTCTGGAGTTTGACTGTTCTATTTCTCTTCTGTGTGCAGGCGAAGGTTCACTAATGTATGTCTGGACAACATCTGTGGCTATCTGGTGGAGCTGCAGTCCCTCAGTCCCAACGCCTCACTGCAGCACATCATTGGCAATTTCAAGGCCCTACAAGCCAAGCTGGAGAAAGTGCACTGAGTCAAAGGTCCATTGTATAAAGAGGACTCATTACTGAAGTCTCGTTTGAAGATCCCTGACTCGTAAGCACATACAAGAGGCTTTGTGTCCAAACTAGCTCACACAGGCTAGCACTCACATTTTTCTTTGACACATCAATGTTAGCCAGGTGAGCAGCCACCTGGGTTACTGGCGGGTGCTTCACTGGTGCATGTCACTGAACTCTCACTATATTGGCCAGCAAGAGGAGATAGCACTGCCCTACCTGATGCCCCCTCTGTGTTTCTCACGAAATGCATAAAGTACAAGCAGATTTGCGCGAGCTTTGAAGCTCAATCGGCCTTTTATACTTTTAATGTACGCCTGAATTTGAGTATGTGCTCAACCCCGCAGACTCAACTGCCACCTCCAGCCAATGCGATTCCATGGACTACTTCCTGTGCTTGGAAAACCATTGCATTGTAATGGTGAAAAATAACAGGGAGCGAAAGCAGAACATTTTTTGTCAGGGTCAAGGAAATTTTGTGGTGAATGATTTTATAAAAAGCATGCCTGACCCAAAAGCATCAACATTCTTTGGGTTTTTCATTTTGTTTGTGCATGGAAATATGTCACTGGTAGGTATAAATATAGGGGTATCATTAGTATATTTGCAGTTTCCTTCCTCCAAGGTTAAATATGTAAATTATTTTTATATATGCAAAGATTAAGAAAAAATGTAACTAGATTTTTCTTCAAATGCACTGAAGCAATGTCAGGATACTGTTTTTGGAAGTGTTTGTTGTCTCAAATAACACAAGGGTGGGGGCTAATGTTGGTCAACATACCCGCACTGGCACAATACTCGCCAGGGACCTTGCTGTGTCTCACCCGTGGCCTTGGTGTCTTCAGTCCAGTGGACTTTGCTGGGGACGTTTCTCCATTGGACTGAGAGCAAGCTTGTGCACTGGAGATGAGCCCAGCCCTCAGTGATATTTAAACTTCAGTGTACCACTGAATGGAACCTGAAGAGCCTTGGTCTTTGCTGATAATTCTGAGAATCGGCAGCACTTTCTAATTTTGATGGATGTGTGATGCATTTCACTTCCAATTTTCTCTTAGGTTGAGTTCCATTTGGCGGCTTCATCCGTAGCCTAGAATTGAATTGTTAAATTAAGAATTAAAATTTTCTTAAAATTAAATGTGTTCCTCACTTAACTGTGTCGTGTGCTTGGTTTTTGACCAAATTCCGTTAAGTTGTGGATGAATGCATAAACCTTTTCTTCAGTTTTGTATTAACTCTTGCATTTTTTTATATTGATTATTTGTAGAAAACCTAAATAATAAAAACATTAACTGACAATCTTGTTTTCGTGTCTTATTTTAATTTATTTTATTTTTTTACAAAGAAAGGTAATTGATGAAGCCAAACAAGCAGGGAAATTCAAGTGCTTTGCCATTTGTTGGCCTCAATTACCCTGCATCAGGGTACAAAATTAACACCAGCCAAATGCTGGTAAAAGTTTCATTGTGGCTGGTAGGATTTTCTACTCTAGCAGCCACTTTAGCAGGTAAACAAGCAGGGGCTGTATATGTGGCTGGTAATGTGTTTGCAATGGCTGGTGATTTTTTGAATCCACAAGCCACTTTAGCCAGCGGGTGAAAAGGTTAATTTGTACCCTGCCCTGGATATCACAGGCCTCGTTTATCCTGGATATCACGGGCCTCATTTACCCTGGATACCACAAGCCTTAGTTATGCTGGTCATTGCAGGCTCCAATTACAAAAGTACATTTGGAGAAGTTTTGGCAAGTCGCTTCTCCGCTGACTTATTAAAAAAAGATTTAACACATGCTGCAACTTCAACAGGTATCTTCATCTGTTACACTTTGTGTGTTTTATTCCACTGATCTTGGTTTCTGGATATTTAGTTGGACAACCTCCAGGTGAAATTCTCTGAATAAAAACTTTATATTAATGACAAGGAAGACTGCTCAAGTTGTTTTTGGCACATGTACATTTTTACATATTGTTTTGAGGAATGAAACTCAATGAAGTATGACATCCTGATCGTGTGTTACATGTTTCTTTAATATAGGGAATCGTTTGAATCACCGCTGTGCCATAAGTAGATGCCCTGCCTCTTTGACTTGTTAATTCAGGCCAAAATGTCTGCTGGAATGCACTCATGGGTTTTACTTCTCAAACCTTTGCTATATTTAGATTGTGACACAATTCTTTGTCTTGTAGCTAGTGTTTGACCATCAAATACCAATTTTAACATTGTCCTGCCTGTGTAACAACGGTCACAAAACAGCAGGGGCTGATCTAAACAACTTAAGATTATTTAATTGATTCAGGATGCTTCTTTCATAGCCTGTGTTAACATGTCTTCTAATGAAATGTAATTGTACCCTCGAGTGGGTTTGTGTGATGATATTAAATTCAGTCCTTTTAATTGCGTTTATAATTGGAGACAAGGGAGCTGCTGTGAGCTGGTGAAGAAAACTTTACTCCTTCGGCGATGGAACATTTTGTGTGATCATTTTGTAGGTAAATTGCATCTCCATCATTCATGGTCTTTTAACCAGATACCTTTTAACTTGTTTTTGACGTATATGTGATTTATTTTCAATATAATGTTAGTGGGATAAACATCTAAAGTTGTCCAGCAAAGCAACAGCGGGGTTGTTTGAGAACCAAATGCGTTAGATAACTTGTTACATTTATGTAAAACCACGCATTTCGTTAGTATATATGTATTGGGAGCTATTGTCAGTTGTAAAAAAATACTTGTAATTTGGCACCAGGAATTTGTAATAAACCTCTAACCATGAACTGTATAAGTAACGTGTTCTGAAATTGATAGACATGTATATTTCCAAGTCAGAAAGAGGGGGTCCTCCTGTACAGTACCTGCTTAATGCAAGTTAAACCAATAAAAAATTGTCAAGTATAAATTGTGTGAACTGGCAGCGTTTATTGATTTTAAAATGCATTTATTTATATACCTACATGTACTTTACTAGGTATGTGCCATCATATTGTGTTGGTACAGTCAAGCCGGAAAGTCTGAACACCCCTTTCACCTTCTCCACATTTTATTACGTTACAGACATATTCTACAATAGATTGAGTTCATTTATTTGTCTCAGAATTCTACACAAAATAGCCCATAATGACAGTGAAAACATGTTTTTAGAAATATTTGCAAATGTATTAAAAATCAAAAACTGAAATTTCTCATTTACATAAGTATTCATACCCTTTGCTTTAACATATTTTTAAAGTATATTTAATATTTTGTCGCATATCCTTTGCATGCTGTTACTTCCTGAAGTCTGTGACCAATCAACATCAAAAGACTCTCGATATCTTATTTTCAGGTACTGTTACAAGCGATACTATAAGCTCTCTGCATTTGAATGGATCTCTATGAGAATTGGGGGGTGAGACTAGATTCAGCTGTAAATTACGCTGGTACAGTATGGAACACATGACTGGCGAAATGGCTGTATGTCATCAAGGGTCTAAGGCAACTCCAGGGCTCCGCGGGCGGTGTGTATGCATTTTTTTTTGTTTTAAGTTACACCCGCCACGCCAATCGCGATTCATTCAAATTATAAAACGAAACGATAAATACAATACACTACAGCAAGCACCAGAACAACATTCATCATCTGTCTCATATCGCGGATATGTAGATTAAAAAAAATATATCATGTAAAACGATTGGGCTTATTAAATAATTGTTAACTGGTGGAAGCAAAAACCTGCATACACACCGGCCCGCGAGGCCTGGAGTTGTCCATCCCTGGTCTAAGGTATCAAACGAGCCCCAAACCATCACTCTGCGGCCAGATATGGAGTAGATGTGGATGGATCCCTTTAAGGGTCGTTTCTCCTGACTTTTTTCCCCATAGAATTCAATAGGAAAACGAGTCAGGAGAAATAACCCTTGCAGTGATCCGTCCACATCTACTCCATATCTGGCAACAGAGTGATGGTTTGGGGCTCATTCGATAGCTCAGACCCTTGATGACTTACAGCCATTTAGCCAGCCACGTGTTCCATACTGCACCAGTGTAATTTATAGCTGAATCTAGTCTCACCCCCCAATTCCCATAGAGATCCATTCAAATGCAGAGAGCTTATAGTATCGCTTGTAACAGTACCTGGAAATAAGATATCGAGAGTCTTTTGATGTTGATGGGTCACAGACTTCAGGAAGTAACAGTATGCAAAGGATATGTGACCAAATATTAAATATGATACTTTAAAAATATGTTAAAGCAAAGGGTATGAATATTTATATAAATGAGAGATTTCAGTTTTAGCTTTTTAATACATTTGCAAAAATTTCTAAAAACATGTTTTCACTTTGTCATTATGGGCTATTTTGTGTAGAACTTTGAGACAAAAAAATGAACTCAATCTATTGTAGAATATGTCTGTAACGTAATAAAACGTGGAGAAGGTGAAGAGGTGTTCAGACTTTCCGGCTTGATTGTATATGGTTCCAGTGATGTCATTCATGGGATTGTATTTTACGTATATGTGTGGGGTTTTCCCTCAATAGGAGATTAACACATTTAAAAATGTGGTGCATATGCCTATTGACTTCTGCTGGAATTTGATTTAAAAATGTTAATGGTAAGTGAACACAATCATAAATGCTTGGTATTGCTGAATTAAAATACAAATGTTTGGTATTTAACGCTTATTGTATTGGTTTAAATCAATGGAATCTTAAGTTGAGAGAAACATATATTATTACTAATTACAACCAAAGTAATTTTTTTCATATTTTTATTTGAGAACTCAGTTAATTAAATGCCTCAAAAATTTACATTTGACAGTACTACAGTAACACATGGTCAAAAAATTATAATCCTCACATTAAATTAATCTTCATATTTGTACAATGTATTGTGGAGGAGAGGAAACTGGTTCTCCATTACCGTATACAGGAGCACGACAACTTCCTGACACCATGCAGGAAGATGTACGGAATAATGCAAGTGTAAGAAGCTGCAATGTAACTGGCCACCTCCACCACCACAGAGGACTGGTTGACCACATTGCTGGTGATGCGGAGCAGCAGGTGAGTCAGCCAACAGACCAGGAACACGCTGGCCACTGCCACCACGCTCTTCGCTGCTCTTACCTGGTTGCCTTGGCCAGCGGCGGCCTTGACAGGCTTAGGAGATGTGGTCTCTTTGGGGCTCTGCGTTTGGTTGGGAACAGGAGCTACCGAATTGGAGGAGCTGACGTCTTTTGAAGACTCCGGAGCAGAGAGTGCAACACCAGATGATTGAGGCTGAGTGTTGCAGGGTGCTGATGAACCTGGAGCCTCTGCAGGTGCTGCGACTTGTGTGTCGGTGCCATCAGTTCCTTGCCCTGACCTGGCTTCTGGTTCTGCACCCTTAGTGGCGGGGGCATTTGTAGCGCTACTGTGGGTTTCAGAGTTCATGGCCTTGACTCGCGCCTGGTGGCGAAGCAACGTGATCACAATCTGAAGGGATGAAACGACCATGCCAGTGATAGGCACTGCGTTTGCCAGGGTCAGGTACATCGCCTCATATATTTGCCTTGCCACAGGAGATGGAAAGTTTTCCTCACAGTCATCTGAGGTCTCGTTGCCTGTGTCCAAGGAGACGAAGAAGAAGTGTGGGATACTGAAGACCAAAGCGATGGCCCAGCCTCCAGCTAGCAGGGCAGCCACGAGGCGTAAATTATCCAGTCGGACTGGGGCTGTGCCGCGCCGAAGAGCTCCCACCAGTTTCTGGTGCCAATACACACTGATCAGCAGTGTTGAGACGATGCTGCTAGTTTCAGACAGGTCTGAGCAGAACTGGAAAATAGCGCAGTAGGCCCTTCCCATGAACCACTTATCAGCAAAGTCCGCCATGGTGTCAGGCAGGTCCACAAAGTAGTTTGTGATAAGGTTGGAAATGGCCAGATTGAGGAAGAGGACTTCGTTGGTCCGGATTTGGGACATCTTTTTTGGAATGAAACGAATGGCCAGCCAGTTGTTCCCAACAATCCCCAGAAGGCACATGAAGCCTCGAACGAAAGATTCAATCCATTCACCAGCGTCCATTTTAAGGGAAACTTACAGGATATCTTCTCACTCTCCCTATCTCTATATGATGTAACTATAGAGAGTATTACATATAAAACAATGGGCTTTTTCCACTGTCTTTCCTGGAGGTTGGGTTATTGCATTACCTTTTTTGTATATATATATACAAAATGGTTGTAATGTATGCATTGCACAGGTCTTTTATAGCGATTTAATATGTACTGTATGTCAAAATTATCCAGGTTGTCATCACCATTAGCCAATCACAATCTTGGCTCCACCTCTATCCCCCTGGCCCCAGAACAGAGTTACTGCAACATAAATGAGATATTGCTGTGCTCTTGGGTTAGTAGCTGGTATATCTTTGCTTACCTGTTGAAGTGGGATTCAAGACCCCAAGTCAAACTCCAAAGATGAAGCAGCAGTAAATGGGTCAAATAGACTGTTTATTCACCAATGGAAAAATATAATAAAAATAATATATTTAGAACTTTACTTTTTGGATTATTATATTATGTATTTTTCTGTGTTCTGCTGAAACACATTTTTCGTAATAAAACACATTTTCATTCATTTATTTCACTGTGGTTGTTGAATAAACAAGATTTCCTATCCTTCTGAATTAAATAATGAGATGTATATTTTCTTCACATTTTGGACATAAGACTGCAGTTAAATATCAGTAAATCGGAAAAGCTTGGGAAAAAAGGTGAGAGGATTGAGCTGCTGAAATTTCAAGAAGATGGTGACATACCCGCTTTGTGATTAGAAAAATCATGTTGATGGGCATGTGTATCGGTTTTTCAGCAAGCCAGATTTCTACCTAGCGAGCCAACTAATTAACCAGTACCTCCTCTACAGACCTCCCTCTTTTTTTCTTTGTAGGTGGGAGTTACAATTGTGGGGAAGGAAAGGGAGGCAAAACGTCATTTGTTTTGTCCTCCCTGCAATATGTTAAAAAGTGGAAAAAATTTAATGAAGGAAACATTTGTATACTGTGGTGTCTATTGCTTGGATGTATTTCTGTTTCCTAATAAATAAATAAAAAATGAATGTCAGGAATCGAAACGTATCTGCTGATCATGTTTATTAAAAATGTATTATTTTATTAATGAACTGTTTTAACAGTTGGACAATTGTCAGGATAGTCCGCAAAAAAAATCAAAGTACAGATGATGTCATTACACTGTAATGTGGCCTGATCATATTAATTGTTCGGAAGAATAGAAGAGAGTAAATTCCCGCTTTTAGTTTGAATTTTTCCGCCCTGGTGAGACAGGATTGTTGGTGGGGTTGGCTTGCTTCACGCGAGTCTTGTTTCCAGGGTAGCGGTAGCGTAGCAGCCACTGAACTGTCTGCTACGCCTGGTAGCAGCCCTGCATTTATGTTGTTGAGCGGGCTGCGCTTTCCCCAATCTTGCAAGCAAGCTAACTTGAGCTAACGTTAGCAAGCGAAGTTTTTTTAATATGAGGGGCGCAGCTCAAAATGAGGAAGATACTAGCTGCTCGTTTACATTATTCGCAAGCTGTCCAGATACCGGATTGTATAGCGAATTGTCACATTTATCCTGATACAATTACAGCAAGTTTTTTTAAGATAGACGAACATAAGCGGTATAGCTAACATTACAGTTTATTGATCGCACAGTTAGCTAACGTAAACGAGCAGGCCAGATTAATCAAAAAAGTAGCAACTGAACAAACTAACATTTTGTCCACGGTAAAAATTTTATGACTAGCTGAACGTTAGCTACAATTTCAGAATATTTTAGTGGAGATAAACATCTGAAGTTGAACAGCAAAGCAACAGCGGGGTTGTTTGGGAAACAAATGCGTTAGATAACTTGTCACATTTATGTAAAACCACGCATTTCGTCAACTTTCTAACACCTGAAGTTATTTAGATAACTTTTATAGCGTTAGTTATGTTAAACACCCATGTCTATATAGCCGGCTTGACTAGCACATGCGCTTCTTTTAAAAATGAATTATTGTAACATTAGCCAGTTGGCAAGAAATATGCGACGCTTACTCTTTAGGGGAGCAGCAGAACTATCCTGCTTCTATCTGTTGTTTTTCTGACATGGAGCTAGTCAGTTTGCGCGTGTGCTCCTTGTATTGACGGGATTGCCTTCATATCAGTATGGAATTGCATCTTGAGGTGGTGTTGCTGTCTACTATCAAGAGGAAGAAACCGTGGCCTCGATTTTGCTGGCTTGGATTGGTGAGACAAACGACAGACCATTTATCGCTTTATCGATCAGTGAGTCAGTCTCTTGCACACGGTCAAGCAGTAGCCGCCACTGACATTCTGTTCTTCGCCATTGAGGTGAATTGAAGTCAGGGGTCTGGAGACCGCAACCCTGGTGCTGGAGAACCAGAGGCTCTGCTGGTTTTCGTTGTTTCTGTAGAACTGTAATTGAGCAATGTAAAGCGAACCTCCGCTGGTGGAAAAATGCAGGAATTTAAAATGCAGAATTTGTGGTACATCTCTTATTTGGTTCTTGTTTAAAAAAAAAAAAAAAAAGCTTACATTTTTGTTATTTGCTTCTGAACTTTATAAACACAATGGAGCAACGGACTATATGATTGTTATTATGGCATTGACTCCAAAGTCGAGTAATTCCATATGAATCAGACACAGAAAGGTGGATTTCGACACCACCCACCATCACATATCTTTATGAAAAGTGCTTTAGGGATAAGAAATTTATAAGATTAGCATCCATGAAGCCTTATTTTGGTGAAAAGGTATTTGGTTTAAGGGAAATGTTGCTAATTGATTACATCCAGATATAACCTTTTTATGCCATAGGAATCATATAATATTGATTTAATATAGTTATCAATATAAGATGTGCACCAACATCTTCCCTGATAATGTTTCAGACATGAGAATTCATCTAAATTGTCAAAATACACCCATGGACCCCCCCAAACCCTACTACAATCCCACCCTTATAGACAGCACACAATGCAAGTTCTTTACGTGGGACAACACATGAGAATCTGTGGCTTGGATTCTTGTTTCTTCATATATTTATAAATATGCACAGTGAAAATGGTGACGGTTAAATCCCCCCATGAAGTTTAATTAGTGTTTGAAGTTGGCCATCGCATATCCTTGCATATCACATAGTACTACCACATTTTGACCACTAGATGGTGCCATTTCAACTATCCGTTATTCAGTATTGATTGAAATTCCAACGAGAACCATCAGGAGCACAAATGGAAAAGTTCATTGGGCCTCATTTATCTATACGGTCGTAAAAATGAGTGTATATTTACCAAAATCTTGCGTACGAAAATTTCACGTGTGATTCGTCAAACTTGTGTAAATCACTGATCTGTTCATAAATGTGTTTATAGGTTGATAAATCAGACTTGATTGTATATTAGGAAGCACATCATTATTACTCAGATGCCCATTTAGTACCATATTTGGCAGGGCCACCTCCTCTAAAACACACATACCAACGAGGTTTTCTCCAGTATTATACGTTATGGCGGGCAACAGGAAAGCAAAGAAGAATGTTTCTGTGAGGGTAACATTTTAATGTTCATGAATGAACATGAACATAAACGTGTGCTTATTGGGAGCGTTAGTCGTGGTGTGCAGCCTAGCTCAAAAGCCGCTATGTGGCAGAGGATAACCAGGGCTAAAATCTTTCCTCTGAATTGCAAACTACAGCTGAGATAAAAAAATAAAAATAACCATTCACAAAAAAGTTCTGCCAGTACAGGTGGAGGAAAGGGCATCGTCAAGACTTCAAGTTTCTCTCACGCCGGGTTGCGATGTTTGCTAGGTCTTCTAGGCTAATAAAGCTAGATAGGATTTTTAGAAAACATAGAAAAAGGTTACATTTTCGCCTTGCATACAACATGAGTGGTGAAGCTTAATTATTTTCATATGGCTGTCTCCAGTAAATTTTTATACAGAGGCTATTTCCTGATTTAATGATTTTAACCAGCTTATGCTTCATTCCATTTAGGCTGCATGTGATGAGACACTAATAGTGGTGTCAAATTAAAAATGGACTTATTAAGATGTCATTTTCGCCAATTAGGCTACACAACGTAGGATACGTCTACTACTACAACGCATATACATTTTAAAATATTGCCCGATGCATTAACTGCTTTTTAATATTTTAATAAATGGAATGCCTTGGATGTTATTTTGCCATTTTTATGATCCGCTACTCATTTAAGGCGAAATATGATTTTTAAGCTCACATAACCTATGTTTTCCAAAGAGAACCTTTTTGCTTATCACCTGTTGACTCTGCAGTGCTCTGTGGAAAAATAATGAAAAAAAGAACAGAAGTAAATTTGATATTTGTAAATATCAATATTTCAAGAGTAAGCATTATTGATTTAGCTTTTTAGCTTTGAAATGGGTAAGTAGACAAGTCTGCAGGACTTCCTTTATTTCCCACACTTGTGCAGTACAATGTGTGGTCTTGTTGTGCATGATGTCTGTGAGCTCTGGCGTGGAGGAGAGGGGTGTGAACAGTTAGGGGCGAGAGGGCAGAGGATGGAGATGGAGATTTTTTTATTTATGTTTTGCTATTTTATAGTTGAGAATGTATAGCTGACTGTACTATCTTCTGTGTTCATTACTAGGGATAGCTCCTACTCTATGAGAAACTTGTGCTTTGTCGGATCTGCTTTGTAGTCGCGTCAATGACGTTCGATATGCACTTATTGTACGTCGCTTTGGATACAATCGTCTGCCAAATAATTGTATTGTAGAGTACTGAGAGACCAGTAAATGACTCTAGTGATGGGAGAGAAGCAAGAAGAAGAAAAGGATACAGGTGACAGATTACAGAGGCACGCCACAGAGGGAGCCACAGAGGATGGTTGGGGAGGAGGAGGAGAAGGAGGAGGAGGAAGGATAATGAAGTAATAGTAAGACAGCTGGAGGAGAGTAACTGAAGTCAAAGGGGTAGCAGCTCTCAGGAAGACCAGGTCCAGCTGATCACCTGGCTGTGCATGGGAGAGCAGCTCTTAGGAATACCAGGTTCAGCTGATCACCTGCCTGTGTGTGGGAGAGCAGCTCTCAGGAAGACCAAGAATGGAAAAAGCAAAAATTGCCCAAGCAGTCAGTCATGATAAAGTAATGAAACGGATGCCCAAAACAGACATGGATAAATTTATTGACGGGTTATTTTGGCCCACTCAGTGCGTCCATGTAAAAACATTGGAAATACTTTCCCTCTGGGAAAATATAGAATTATGATGGAGTAATCATCAAAATGTATTTTTCTGAAAACTTAATTTAAATGTTACGGAGGAGTTGGGGAAGCCTCTGATGTGTCTTATTTCTGCAGGAGAAGGAGTCGGTGTTCTTGCTGGATGACAGTCGGATCAGTGAGATTAATATGGTGTCTGGGCGTACCAAAAGAAAGATTCCCAAACTGCAACCCCTGCTCCAGAGGGTCCTGACTACTGCAGTGTCCCAGAATGGTGCGCTTTAAACTGTTCATTATCAACAAAAACAAACTTTATTAATTTATCAAAAAACAAACTGCATTAATTTATGAACAAACACAAACTGCATTCATTTATGAATTACTGTGAATCAATTCTACTCCAACACTGCCTGTGCTCTGTCACGGCCTGTTGACACACCTCTTCAGACTCCACCTTGACTGATATACCAATCTAGGACCTTTTGCATAGTACTTGTTCCCTGTGGTTTGTGTCTGTAACTGTTTGATGTTACAGTTTAGAAGGTATAGTTGATTTACCCGCAGCTTACTGTGTGAACTACATTCAATGTTCATTACTAGGGATAGCTGCTACGTTATGGGAAGGATGTGCTTTGTCTAATCTGTTCTGTAGTTGCTTCGATGACCTTCTGTATTCACTTATTGTATGTCGCTTTGGATAGAAGCATCTGCTAAATGATTGTAATGTAGGCATGTGCTTTCTTTCTGTAGGCATGTGGCTCACTGGCCTGCTGGTCTCTGGAGATGTTTTTCTTTGGAGCAAAGACAGAGGCTGTCTAAAGATGATCGACACTGCCCCCTCTGTGTCTCAGCTGGTCACTGCAGCTCATGGTGTGTGTGTGTTTGTTGATTTGAATCTTAGTTCTGATCAGTTTTATGTACCATGGCACATTCTGTTTCCCGAAGCAAATTAGTGTGCACTGTCTATTGTTCCCTCCCTCTCTCTCCTGTCTGTCTCTCTGTCTGTCTTCAGAGGGGTCTGTACGCTTGTCCCTGCTGGTTTCGGGCGATGGCCGACGTCTGCTTCTCACAAGTCTCACAGGACAAGTGTTTTTGTGGGAGTGCTCAGACAGGCAGGACCTGGCCGGGACGCGGGACGGGCCGGTTAAAGGACACTGGCAGCAGATTCTGCCCTCGGAAAGGACAGCTCTGCCCTCTCCCCAGAACAAGGAGGCGTCCCAGAACAGCCTGTTCGCCCAGGGGGAGGTGAGCACAAAAAAGGCTCGACTGTCACCTCCGCATTTTTACAGGTTACGAGGCCAGACAGGATGCGTAGTCCGTGTAAACCCTGAGCTTTCGTTAATCTCCGTCTCAGGCGGTGGGGGACTGTTGCCTGACTGCATTCGTCTTTACTGTGGGCGCGCAGCTGAACGTCACCTTCCTTAAGATCCAGTGGGAAGAGACCGTGAACCTCAGGTGAGGTCTTTGGTGGGTTACAGTGGCACAAGGCTGTAATGGGCAGGGCTGTACAGTGCTCCCATTTTAGGAGCATTTGCCCCTGAAAATTGCTAACTGGAAAAATTATTTAGGAGCATATTTTTCAACTTAAAAGCGCATGTGCTTCTTCGAAAAAATGTTAGCGTAGCGCTCTGATGGGTGTGTTCTGTCTGCAGCCCTGTTGGGTACAGCGTGCGCTGGGTCACCCAGACATATCCCCTGGCGGAGTTGTCACCACCTTGTGGACCGGTGAAGTCCAGGGGTGCACTGGTTCCTGCTTTCTCCCCAGATGGGCAGCTCCTGGCTGTGGCCTTGAACCAGAGGGACCCCAGGGTGAGTGTGTAGCTCATGAGGAATATCGACTGAATACGTGCAGCAGAACCTCAGATACGAATCATAAAAAAAGGCTTAGGCTTGCCTATGCACATCAGTTTCAGAGAAACTGAATGATATTGCTCAAGAACTGTTCACCGCAATGTACGGATGGCTCTCGCAGACAGCTCCTAGGACTGTGAATGAATAAATTAATCCGTGTCCCTTCAGAAAAACATATTAAAGCACTCGTATTGTATACGAGAAGGTACCAATGCTTTTGTTTCATTACTCCACTCCATCGGACAGTCTGTTACTCTGAGGTTCCTGTCTGTGAGGTTCTGCTGTAATCATGTATTCTCAAACAGACCCTTATTTGTGAATATTTGCCCTTTTAATTCACCATCTCTCCACTGCACAGGCTACTCAGGTGTTGTTTGTCAGCACCCAGAACTTCGTCACTGTGTCCAGCTGGCTGGGGGGGTGTGGCAGTAAGAACCTCTCCATCCCATCCAAGTATGTTAGGTACGTATACAGGTGCAGGACTACTCCTCCCAACATTGTGGTCTTTAGCAGTCTGTACGGCCCTCTCACACAGGCCTATGTTAGTTATGTATACAGGAGCAGGACTACTCCTCCCAACATTGTGGTCTTTAGAAGTCTGTACGTCCCTCTCACACAGAACTATGTTAGGTACGTATACAGGAGCAGGACCACTCCTCCCAACATTGTGGTCTTTAGCAGTCTGTACATCCCTCTCACACAGAACTATGTTAGGTACGTATACAGGAGCAGGGCTACTCCTTCCAACATTGTGGTCTTTAGCAGTCTGTACATCCCTCTCACACAGAACTATGTTAGGTACGTATACAGGAGCAGGGCTACTCCTCCCAACATTGTGGTCTTTAGCAGTCTGTACATCCCTCTCACACAGAACTATGTTAGGTACATATACAGGAGCAGGGCTACTCCTCAGAACATTGTGGTCTTTAGCAGTCTGTACATCCCTCTCACACAGAACTATGTTAGGTACGTATACAGGAGCAGGGCTACTCCTCCCAACATTGTGGTCTTTAGCAGTCTGCACGTCTCTCTCACACAAAATCACCAATATCTTTTGGATGTTAATAAGACAGCCAATCAGCAGCAAGGTCGCACAGCTTCCATGTGATCATGTGATGTGTTTTTGTCAATCACATGGAAGCTGCAAGGCCTTGCTGCTGATTGGCTGTCTCAGCAACATCCAATAGATGTCAGTGGGGTTTTTTCTGGAAGCATTTCACATTGATGTTTACTAGCACATCAGGTATTATTAAAGAAAAAATACTGACTGAAAGGCAATACACCACATGGTGGCGATGACTGTTATTGCGCTCACAGAAATATTCAAACGAGTATATCGCCCAGCCCTAATGGCAGGCCTATAGCAGTCTGTACATTCCTCTCACACAGAGCTACAGCCTCTGCTCTCTCGGTCATCCCCTCCCAACATGGATGCACAGCTAGGACAGGCTTGTTCTTGCCTCTTGCCCCCAGTGGTACAGTGAGCTACCAGCACATATCAGCAACACTGAGTCATGCGCCATCTTCAGGCTTAAATGCACCTCTTCAGCCAATCTCCTGCCTCCTGTTGCCTGAATTCTCTTCTCTACTGAACATACACACCCTGCAAAGCATAACCACCATCATAACTCTATGAAGGCCAGCTGAGAAAGGCGAGGAACGGGGGTAGCTGTCTGATAGGATTATCGTTTAGAATAGCGAGCGAGTTATGCCGCCGTCCGCTTATGAATTATCTGGTTCCGTCTCATTTTTCATGTGTACATCTGTCCCCTTGGTCTTACTCTTTGCTTCTGTTTGTGTGAAGTGAACATATCATGTAAGCATGTTGCTTGTCTTTTCCTTGCAGGTCTTACTGGGTGGCCTGTATGAGTTGGGCTCAGGGAGGCCTGTACCTGGCCTGCGTGTTGAAACGGGGGTCTCTTCTCCTCCTCGCCCGGCTCGGGGGACTGATCTCCCTCTCCACCTCAGGGTGCAGTGTTGAGCTTGGCCCCGCCCACTTCCTCCCTCTTCACCCGCTGGTCACCTGCAGGTCTGTACCACTGTGAAGTCGAGGTCACCTGCTGGCTGTTAACATCAGTGCACGGTGCTGTCGCGTCTTGTCGTCGCTTCTCCAAAATAACAATTTCAGCAGTCGCACTCTTCACATTCTATTGGGAACCCTGGGGTGCGTCCCAATACTCGAAAAATGCACCCTCCTTTTCTCCACTACCACCTCCTCTCCTCCATGCCCCAGAAACGGATCTTTGTGTTTTAATCTAATGTTGCTGATTACATCTTAATTACGTATTAATGGTTACATATTAATCAATGTCTCGATGGAAACCGCAATGTCAGGCACATTGTATACTGTACATGCAAATACACTGCCTGGCCAAAAAAAAAGTTGCCGTTGCACCCGTCATGCATAGTGCCCACTGTACAAGCCTCTGGAGGCAGTGTTATGATCTGGGGTTGCTTCAATTGGTCAGGTCTAGGCTCAGCAGTTATGCAGCAATAAAATTAAGTCAGCTGAGTACCTGAATGTACTGAATGACCAGGTTATCCCATCAATGGGCATATTCCAGGATGACAATGCCAAGATTCATTGGGCTCAAATTGTGAAAGAGTGGTTCAGGGAACATGAGGAATCATTTACACACATGAATTGGCCACCAGAGTTCTGACCTTAACCCCATTGACAGTCTTTGGGATGTGCTTTACGGAGTGGTTCAACTCTCCCGTCATCAATACAAAATCCCGGCCAAAAATGAATGCAACTCTGGACGGAAATTAATGTTGTGACGTTGCATAAGGTTGTCGAAACAACGCCACGACGAATATAACTACATAATTGGATTCACTTTAATTAGTTTTAATTAATCAGGTTTAATGAATGCAGGTGACCGTGTGCTTGAGGCACTCAGTGTTTCACCTTCCAGAATATTCAGGCTCAGACTTTTAATTATCCATCAAACGTACTTTTTGATCAAGGTGAGATGGATCAAAGACCGTAATCGTCACCGGCACTCCAGGACCAGGGTTGCCGAACCCTGTTGTAATCTTTTGAAACTGTGTTTCTGTCTCTCTTTCCTCAGATTGCCAGCACCCGTGCTTCCCCATGACGTGTCCCCCACCAGCTCCTGCGCTTCAAGCCGAGATGTGCTGAGGCAGCGCTACTCAGTCACTTGGCACCCGCGCTTGCCTTACCTTATAATGTCGGACGGCTACATGGCCAGCGTGCTCAGAGTGCCCCTGCAGCGCTCTCCCGCCGTGCTAGTGAGCTCCCTCCTCCTGCACTGCGCAGAGGGGCTGGAGAGAGCGCGTAAAGCTCTGCCGCGTATTCAGGTGGGTGGAGACGATCTGCGGTCATGCTGAGTAAGTCTGTAGCTGTGGTAGATTTTTGTTTTACAGGCGAGAGCGCGTAAAGCTCGGCTGCGTTTTCAGGTGGGTGGAGACAGTCTGCGGTCACTGTAGACTGCAGCTGTGTGAGGTTAATTGTGCTTGTTCACCTCTGCCATTGCAGTAGCCAGCTGGCTACAAACACTCAACTGAAACCTGATTCTACCGCACAGGCTCTGCAGCTACATCCACCCCTCACAGCCCACATCCACCCCTCCGCCACGCCCTGAAACATCCCAAACACGTCCCAAACACATCTTAGAATAATAAATACAGGCAGAGGAGCAAGGTTTTGGCAAAAAAATATATTTTCCAACAGAGATTGCCAGTGTACAATAGATGACTGAGCATGGTTATTTTATAATGTTTTCTAGGTAGAAATCCAGCAAAGTGCACCTTTAAAACTTGGTTTACACTTGCGAAAAGTCTAGCATAAAGGTTTAGGAAATGAGCAGAGAACATGCCTGGTCATCAGGGTCGTAACCTATAGCAGTAATGAACACATAACCACAAGTGTACATATGTAAAAATACAAATGTGATGATGGAGATAACATTGTCCCCTCACAGAAGGGTCCAGGGTTTGAATCCAGGCCAGGAGCCTTTCTGTGTGGAGTTTGCATGCTCTCTCTGTGTCTGCGTGGGTGTCCTCTGCGTACTCCGGTTTAATTGGAGACTCTAAATTGCCCGTATGAGTATGAGTGTGTGAGTGAATGGTGTGTGGTTCCCTGTAATGGACTGGTGACCAGGGGGTATTCCTGCCTCTCACACAATGCAACCTGGAATAGGCTCCAGCCCCCCCCCCCCCCAGCCTGACCAGGAAGATGGTCTTGTTTACATACTAAAACTGAAGCGCAGATTCTTTAAATCTTTCCATTTAAACTTACTGGCTCTTCCCGCTCAAAGCCCCAGGTGAGGCTGCTGCTGGAGTCCTTGCCCACGCTGAAGCTGAGGGCTGGTTTGCAGGAGCTTAGGAAGCAGGAGGCCGCCTTATCTACCCTGCCGCTCTTTCTGCAAGAGGAGACTGATGCTACGGACATCACACAGCTCTATTCAAGAGCTCAGGTGAGAGGGTAGCATCTGTTCATGCTTTAGTTCTTTATATATAAACATATATATATATATATATATATAGAAAGTATAAAAATTATATTTTTTGTCTTACTGTACTATGGTTGACTTACTGCACTACACTTTTGATTGCTGTGTTATGTATTGTTTAAATATTTTTTATATAAGAAATATGAACCAGTTGACGGGTGAAAGATTACCGCTGATATAAAACCTCTCTAGTGTGCAGGAGAGGAGGACTCCGACGATGAAGGCAGTCCATTCCCAGGCACACGTGCGGGGGACAGAGGGAGGCTGGAGTTTGCCTCCATGTTTGACACTCTCCACGCCCATCCTGGCGCTCGCCTCGATGACCTCTACGACCCCGTAGAGACCAGTGACCCCAAAGAGGACACCCAGCCCCTCCTGGTGGAGCTGGAGCAGGCTCAGAGAAGCTTGCTGACAGCCTGGGCGCTTGGCGTGTCCATGGGGGGCGTCTTGGAGGACAGGGGACGTCTACTGAGAGCCGCCGTCCACTGCGCGGTCCGGCTGGCCCACCTCCTCCAGGTGACCCCGCTGCGAGAGCCCCAGAGAGGGGAGAAGCCGTGCACCCCGTGGCTGTCCCATGTCTGGCCTCTCTTCCGAAATCTGTATTCCCTACTCCCGTGGGACGTTCAGCGCGGAAGTGGGGACAGCTGCCTCGGGGTGGCCGTGGAACTCACAAGACGGATAACTCGGCTGATCCTCTCACCCGGCCCTGAATCTCCCAAACACGGGCACCCTGGGCTCTTCTCCAAGACCCTGTCCTCTGCCCTCCTCTTTCTCGGAATGGCCTCGCGCAGTCTGGACCTCGCCTACTCCCTCCCCAAGGGGGCGCCACTGTTTTCCTCCGATGCCTTCTCCGTAACGTTTCTTCACAAGGGCGATGAGACTGGCGTATCCCAGAGTGACTTGCTCACTGGACAGCGGCCTTCTAGCAGGTGTGTATGCTCGCTGTTCTCTAGGGTGGTCTGAATAGACCCCAAGGCCCACCAGGTCACAGAGCTAAGGCTGCACAGGTGACTGGCTCAGAATCAACGGCCAATTCCTGCAAACCCTGCAGGATGGAAGATTACAAATGAAGAAAAATTATGGATTATGATTGGCAAGAGTATGTAATATGCTGGTGAGCTAAATGGTCAAACAGTTTGTTAGTTGCCAGCAGCATGTGAAATTAACACCCGCCACCAGCCAAATGCTTGTAAATTTTGATTGTGGCTGGTAAGATTTTCTACTGTTGCAGCCACTTTGGCAGGTAACCAATCAGGCTGTGTTGTATTGTAAAAGCTAATGTTGCAGGTAAAATGTTGAAAATTGGCTGGTGATTTTTAGAATCCACAAGCCACTCTGGCCAGTGGGTGTAAAAGTAAAGGTCATGCCCTGTTTACAAGACAAGTTAGGGGTTTTGTAAATGTAAACCTGAGCTAGCAGGAAAGGTGTTATAATTCTCTATGAGGGTAATTGGACTGTAATTGTTTATGGGCTTGTCTCACTAACCCCTCTGCGCATTACTTCTTTCACCCTATAGATTACTGGAGGTGTGGCGAGTTTTATATGGTCAAACGCTGCAGTACCAGGTTGACACGGTCTCCCAGTTGGGCAACACCCAATGCAGTGCTGAGCAGGGAAGGATCGCAAGCATTCGGTACCAGATCCAGCGGGTGCTGCAGGAGCATGGTGACCAGCTGGGAGACGGGCCAACTCTACACAGAGTGGCAGGTCTGACTATTCCCTTCCTCGCTGCCTCTCTTACTGAGTTTCACTTAATTTGCCCATTTTCTTTATATAAAGCAGGAGAGAGCAGCATGAAGTATTGTCCAGGAAAACTTGATTAATCAATGACCATTTTAAGATGCCGTACTGAGATAATTATAGTAACCGAACAACTGAAATGCTGTCAAAATGGTAGGACTGGGATACGTCTTGTTTGTTGGTGTTAAGACATTTTATCTTTTCCCGAATTCAATTCCCTCTAATGTTTGAAGAATGTTCTGTCCAGGACCTACCTGAACGTAGTGTTAGTCCTAATCCTGAGCAATTCATCTTCAATTCAGGGGAAGAGCATTTCCTATCTGGCTCTTATGCAGAAAGTGCTCGAGTATGGAGAGCGGTGCTGTGTGAAGAGAAAGAAAGAGGTAATAATGCCGTGAACCATGCAACATACTAATAGTCATGGTGGTTTATGTAAATATGCATTTTCTGTAGAAGAAATATTGGTGTAATTCTGTCCTGAATAGTATTTTAGTCATAACCGATCAGTGAACTCTTATAGTAACTTTTTAATGTGACCCCTGTGGTCCTTGTTTGCTCACCCCAGGCGGTGCACTGTTGTGCATCCTGGAGACCAGGTTCTGTCTGGCCCTGCTGTACGGACACCTCTTCCAGTACCAGCTACGCCAGGCCCAGGGTCTGTGTGAACGCCTGGCCCGGCAACTGATCCCACGGTCCAAGCTGGAGGAAGAGAGCGGAGCGGAACCAGACGGTATGTACGAGCGCTCCCTCTAGTGTGTGTTTTTTTTGCAGTTTCATTTTATGGGACCTTTCATTTCGGATGGTTGTTTTATGTGAAATGCATGTTTGCAAGAGTGTATGGTTTCCTCGGTTTGTTTACAAGGTCTTACAGCTTCCGCGTGATCATGTGATGTGTTTCTGTCAGTCACATGGAAGCTGCCAGGCCTTGCTGCTGATATAGATATCAGTGGTGTTTTTTTCTGGAATCATTTCATGTTGCTTCTCAAGTTCGGATGTTTACTGCCGCATCAGGTATCATTTTTTTTGTATTATCGAGTATATCGCCCAGCCCTAGACACAACCTCCTGTAAACCATAGCCTGTTCTCATTTCGCTTGGCGCTCTTTGGCATGAACGTTCACTTTTTTTACTATGATGTTTCATGTTTTCTCCAATTTCTTAATGCCTGATGTTCTTAATTTTTAAAAGGAGGATAAATCTGTGTTTTTTTCATCACAGGTTTTACATGTGAATATTACTTCGTCCCCACATATAAAATGGGACATAGCACAGAAAAGTCCCACTGTTACAACTGTCATTTAGTGTCTCCTAATTTCCTACTTGCCCAGGTATTGTGAAGTGCTGGAATATCGGAATAATATATTTTTATTTGAACATATTGCAGTTTATTGTGCTTCCATAAGGGATAAATTGCAGTATTTCTTTTCTGTGCAGAGGACGTCGAGCAGGGGTGGGAGGCCTGGCTGCCGGTGGACGTGGGTCAGGAGGCCGCGTGTGCAGTGGTGCAGTCGTTTGGCAGGTTTATGGCGGCTTTCTTCACTAACCGGCCCTTGACCATCCTTCCCCCGCACAGTGTGGACGTCCTGCCTCCCCTCCATCTCCCTGCAGGTGAGTGGGGATCGCCTGAGTTTTAACACCAGATCATTTAAAATATGCCCTTCAATTTTATTTGTGTAGAACATGTACAGGGTCAATAAGGGAGAGACCTGTTTCCAGTTTTCAGAATGGCTTTAAGTGCTGCATGGTTTCAGAAATGCCCTTTCCATTCAGTCAGGAAATTAATTGAAATTCAGAACGTTCGAGGGATTTTTCCTGTTTCCTAATTGACTGAATTGAAATGGAATTGACCCTCAACCCTTAGCTGTTCCTGTAAGTGATGTGTCTCTAAAAAAGCGGACTGTGTGTGCATGTGTATTGAAGAGGAGTGTGTGAGTGTGAGTGTGTGCATGTGTATTGAAGAGGAGTGCGTCAGTGTGTACATGTATATTGAAGAGGAGCGAGTGTGCATGTGTATTGAAGAGGAGTGTGTGTGTGTATTGAAGAGGAGTGTGTGTGTGAGCATGTGCATGTGTATTGAAGAGGAGCGTGTGAGTGTGTGCATGTGCGTGTGTGTGTGTGTGTGTGTGTGTGTGTGTGTATTGAAGAGGAGCGTGTGCATGTATATTGAAGAGGAGCACGTGTGTGAGTGTCTGCATGTTTATCGGTGTATGACAGGTCCAGCCACGGGCCAGCGCTTGGTACCCCTCTGTCGGAGCACGGTTTTGGGCGAGGTGCGAAGGCAGCAACTCTCGGAGGTGTGGACGGTAGACTGCGCTCTGGACCTCCTCCTCCAGGGGGGGCTGCTTCCAGAGGCTGCGTGGCTGGCTCACAGCCTGGGGGACTGGAAGACCGCTGCATCCCTCAGCCTGGCCTACACCACCTACTGCAGGGACCAGTCTGACTTCAGCAGGTAAGACGAGTTTCACTTCAAACAACATTCAGGTGTCGAGTGAGCAGAGAAGCAGATGCTTTACTGACTGCGTTTCTGTCGTCCCAAGGCTGAAATGGAGGGAACTGTGCCTCCCTGCCCAACTACAGCCTGGCAGAATTTTCCAGAACCAGCTCGAGTATCTGCTGGGCCTGGAAGCGGGAAATGTGCTGGATCAAAGCGGCGCTGACAGCAAGTCTTACGAGCATTTTGCAGGTTTGTGTTCACACTGTCACGTTCCTGACTAAATATTCGAGTGCTGTGATGCGTGGCAGAAGCTTTATTTACGCGGTGCAGAATCCGTGCTGTGATAAGAAGCAGCGGCCGGCATCACATGCTACGGACGACCGCGCGTACTCTAATCCACAGCACAGTTTCCCATGAGCGTTGTCGCTCGAGCGTGACTGTGTTACAAACTGGGAGGGGGGTGGAAGGGATTTTTTTAAAAGCATTTAATTTTTTCACCGTGAAGGAAGAGAGGTTTTTCACTTGAACACTTTTGCGCACGTCCTGTCAGACGCAGTGATGGAGGAGGATTTGGAGCTGCAGGTATCCGTGCAGGAGATCCTGAGGGCCTCGGTCATGGCCCAGGTCGATGTCCTCTCCCAGCCTCTGCACAGGCTTACCGAAGCAGCCAAGGACCTGGCGTCCCATCTCTCTGGCCTGGTGCCCCCAGCAGTGTACCTGCCCGCCCCTCCGCTGTACTGCCCCCAGCCCGCCGCCGACACACAGGTGAACCATCATCTTACACATATGTCTGCCATTTATCATACACCTCAATATACTATATCTGTTTGTTAATTCATTACGCTATAGAAATCAGAAGGTTCCATCTTCCAAGCTTCTGTTAAAGGATACATTTACCCGTACATCTTAGGTGGTAGAAATCATATCACAAAGGTCCCACAAAGGCAGAGATATGGATTTGATTGGGTGTCCTACTTCTACCTTCTCTATAGTTCAGATGCAATGCGGGGTCTAGTGTTGGCACGATTATCAATAAAGACATATTATTGTCAATAACGTTTTCGATAAAGTTTTTTTACATTTTCGTTATTATCGTGATCAACGTAATTTTGTTTTGCTCCGGGGGATGCTCAAGCAGACTTACCACTCTTGCTGCAGTGGAGTTACTGAGAGACGTGACCACAATAGTATTTGGTGTCATCCGCGGTGATTTCCTTGCGCGAACCAAGCAGTCACGTTAGGGGTGTATGGGAAATGTAGTTAAATGCAACCTACCAACGGTAGGGAGAACAGAACATAATGCCCATAATGCGCATATAAACATGGGAGATCGCCGTGAATTATAACTAGTTAAAACTGCTAATTGCCCTGTGAGTGAGTGGCCACCTCAATATAATAGTATATATCAGTATACAAAAAAAAGCAAAAAATTGTGAAAAAAAAAAAAAATTTTTTCAATATTTTCAAAAATCAGAAATCATTAAGTAATATTATTAATATATATTCATCTTATAATAATAAAATATTTATTTATTTTAATTTTTTGGAATTTTTAAATTACAGCTAATAATAAATAAAATAAAAAATTCAGTGTCTCAGAAAAAAAATCAAAGAATAAAAAAAAATAAAAAAAAAAATATTTTAAAAAATAAAAAAAATGTTTCTAATTCTATTATTTCATATCTCTGAAACTTGTTGTTTGGGGGGGGGGGCTTTGCACATTGCTACTGCATCAATGTGCTGTGGGCATGGAGGCAGACTGGTGGGGTGCCTGTGCAGGTCTGTGTGTTAGCCAGTCTGTTGATCGGCTTTCAGGTTGGTTGTCATTTCTGGTCTTTTTTTCAGGTCCTTTTTCTCATCCCTGGGTCAACAAATTTTGTCAGGGTTCAGGTTGGTTCCAGTTCATTTTTGGTCCAATGGTCAGGTAGCCAATTTGGTGGTCTTTGTTTGTTTTTGGCAGTGTGTGCAGCTGCTGTGGCAGGCAAAGAAGGAAAAAAGGAAAGCAAAAAAAGGAAGAGCAGAAAATCAGAGAAGCAGAAGGAAGCATGAATTGCTCTCTGGTGAAGTGCTAGAACTTGAGTTCACCAAAGTGACACCAGACAACACACAGGAGATGACACAAACCCACAATCCAACACATCACTGACTGTGGACACCTCACACTGGACTTCAAGCAACTCTTCCACTCTTCCCTCTCTTCCTCTCTTCCTGGGACCTTGATTTCCAAATGAAATGCAAAAAAAAAAAAAATTGAAAAAGAGGAGAGACTTTGGACCACTGAGTTCAGTTTTTTTTTTTTTTCTCTTTCCCCTTAAGACGCTTCTACATTTTGTCTTGGTTGTCTTGGTGTGACATGATGAGAGGAGGACATTTGTAGCCATGTCCCTCTGTTCGTGTGTGTGTGTGCGTCTGTGACTGCTGACTCCCTCCTCCAACTCAGTCTCCTCCTTGTGCTCCTCCTCCATTCTTTGAATTTTTTTTGCTGATCCTCTCTCAAGGCTTGTGTTGTTCCTGCTTTTCCTTTTTTTTTTCCCCACCACACTTTTTCCTTCCACTCAACTTTCTTACTATATGCTTGGATACAGCACTCAACAGAAACACTCAGCTTTTTTTTGCCTTTTTTTCTTTTTGTTACCCTGTTGTCTTCTGTCATCTGGTGTCTTGTGTCTCTCTGTCTGTCAGCAGCAGTCCGTGATTGTGTAGCCCTACTGAATGAGAAGAGAGAGAGACATTTTAAAGGCTCAGGAACTTTTGTTTTGTTTTGAGTTTTAATTAGCTTTAGAGTGTGTGACATGAGTTTCCAAAATATTGATTTTTTTTTTTATCATCATTTTTTTTTGAGACACTGAATTTTTTTTTTTTTCATTAGCTGTAGCCATAATCATCAAAATACAAAAAAAATAAGGCTTGAAATATTTCACTCGATGTGTAATGAATCTATATAATATATGAGTTTCACTTTCTGAACTTTTTCACGATATTCAAATTTTTTGAGCTGCACCTGTATATGCTCCAGTGCTTCCCCTAGAATTATTTTTCAGGCCTGGTGGTATGCACCGGAAAACCCCTAAACAGACACGGCACGCAGGGTGGTGTATTGGCGCGCTTGGATGGCGCGGCAGGCGGTCTGCAATTTATTTATGCGTAAAATATTTTTGTTCGCTCTGTATATTCACGATTTAAAACAAAATGACCAGCTGAAGAGGATGCCTTAATACGCTGCTTTTATGTCATAAGAAAATAAGCTGTGTCACCATGGGCGTCATCAAACTGGCAAAACATCAAAGAGTACCAGGTATTATTATGTTGCATTGGGTGGTACTGGAAGTGTCCACCCAAAAAAAAATCATAAGGAAAATGTCCTGTTTGTTGTCCCCCACAAAGTTGAAGTGAGATCCTGTGTAACCTATGCCACATTATAATGAAGACTCCGCAATTGCATATAGAGCATCTTTAACAATGTTACGAACTTCAATGTGACAAAGAAGATTTTTTGGAACATTCAATAAAAATATATTAGATTAAATTAAATTACATTAAAGTGTCAGGGAGTTGTTGGGGACATTTGTATCTTTAGCATTGCTATTGGAAGAGTACCAGGGTCTGCAGTAGGAGTTGTCTAGAGTGTAGAGCTGCTGTTCGAGTATCAGGGCTTGCGCTAGGAGCTGTGTAGAGCAGGTGTGACAGTATCAGGGCCTGCACAAAGAGCTGTGTAGAGCAGGTGTGACAGTATCAGGGTCTGCGCTAGGAGCTGTGCTTGCGCTAGGAGCTGTGTAGAGCAGGTGTGACAGTATCAGGGCCTGCACTAGGAGCTGTGTAGAGCAGGTGTGAGAGTATCAGGGCCTGCACTAGGAGCTGTGTAGAGCAGGTGTGAGAGTATCAGGGCCTGCGCTAGGAGCTGTGTAGAGCAGGTGTGAGAGTATCAGGGCCTGCGCTAGGAGCTGTGTTGAGCAGGTGTGAGAGTATCAGGGCCTGCGCTAGGAGCTGTGTAGAGCAGGTAGCGCGGAAGGGACGGATTATTTTGATGTTGCATACCAAGAATGTGCAAACCCAACCCACTGCTGCTACGTGGAGAGAGAAGCCTCGAGCAGTGAGTGAGCTGTCCTGTGGCATCTAGATTAAAGGAGAGGTCTAGCAGTGGTGAGGACTTGGAGGGAATGTAGTGCATGTCAGTCTTATCCAGGTTGAGCTTAAGTCCTCCATCCAGCACAAGATGGGTATGTCATCAAGTTCAGAAATTGGGATTACAACTGATATTTTCTTCTCCTGTGAAATGACATTTAAATTCTTTGCACATTCTAAAACGCCTTTAAATCATTCAAAAGTACTGTGGGAAAGCTAATATTAAATATGCTAACTAATGACGAAAGTATTGCAACCCGGCTTCAATCTTTCCGGCGGTTTCTTTCTTGTCTTGATCGCAGGTCTCGACGGGGGATGTGGGCGTAGTTTCAGAGGGGCGTTCCCGTCAGTGCATATCTGGGGTGTTGCAGAGGGCGTTGCTGCTCCTCAGGTCGGCTAACTGCTCTCTTCCAGCTGCCCAGTGGTACATCACCAACCTACAGCAATGTCAGCTGCTGCTGCACAAGGTCACTCGAACACACTCTCCACCTGTATCACAAACACTCTCTCCACCTGTCTGTATCACACACACTCTCCACCTGTCTGTATCACACACACTCTCCACCTGTCTGTATCACACACACTCTCCACCTGTCTGTGTCACACACACTCTCCACCTGTATCACACACACACTCTCCACCTGTATCACAGAAACACACTCTCTCCACCTGTCTGTATCACACACACTCTCCACCTGTCTGTATCACACACACTCTCCACCTGTCTGTATCACACACACTCTCCACCTGTCTGTATCACACACTCTCCACCTGTTTGTATCACACACTCTCCACCTGTTTGTATTACACTCACACTCTCCACCTGTCTGTATCACATTCATATTATGTAATAATATGTATTAATATTTGTCATTAATCTTTTGAATGGATTGCTTGGCAGAAATGCAGCCAGTCCTTGAATCCGTTCCCAGAGGAACTGAAGGAGTTTGTGACTTCCAGTGCCTTTTTTAGTTCTGCAACCAATGGGGAAGGACACATGGACAGTGTCACAGTGCGGGTTATCGGTAAGCGGTCCATTAAACAAAGTGTGTCCCATACGATTGACCTGTTAGAACAGTGTATTTTATACCCTATAAACAGTAATGAGAAGGTTGGCCAAGTGTCCAAGTCAGGACTCGCTGACCTCAAAATGCAGCTAATTTCATAAGGGCTGGCCTGGATAATTCATTTGGTATGTTAGGTATACAAATATTAACTTAATATTAATCAAGAGGTGACTTTGAACTCTACCGGCCCAAGCCCTCTGTTGGCTGTCCTCAGTGTAAAGCCTGAGGCCTCAGGCATGCAAATGGGGTTTAGTTCTTAGAAAAGCTGGTACAGCAGTCCGTATGACAGTTAAGTACAGGATACAACGTGGTGTCATGGGGATAAACTGTGCACTTTTGAAGAACATGTAGTCAGGTAGCTTGTCTATTTCCCAGCATGCTTCAGGGAGGTGTGTGCACTGTGCTGGATGCTGCATGTCCGGGACCAGCTGTCCATCTCCTGCAGGAAGTACCAGGCTGCAAGGGCCCAAGTGGGACTGTCCCAGGTACATGGGCGGGACATAAGAGAGAGGGTTGATGAGCATGTACTTCAGGGTTTTGATAATCATGGACTTCAGGGTTTTGATAATCATGGACTTCAGGGTTTTGATAATCATGGACTTCAGGACTTTTGATTTTATAGCCAGTGGAAGGCTGCTCTCTGCTCTCTTTATATATTCCAAAGCTTGTAACGGTGTGTGTTTTCAGGGCTGTGATTCGGTGCGTCACGCCAGTGGCAGCGATGTGGTACAGCGCTGTATGGACACGCTGCGCTGGGCCTGCCGCCTCCTTCCCTTCTCTCGTTTCCTGAAGGCAGAGGAAATTCTCCAGGATCTGGTGCTCAGTTTAGCGTCCGAGCTACCCCCCATCACTATGGTAACCGTAGCTTTCCTGAATACTTAACACCACTGGAAACGGGACGTATCACCGGTTGTGTATTTTAACGTGGGGCCGTGGACTCTGTTCCTCCAGGTGGCGGACATTCTGGCTCAGGTGTTCCCAGAGGAAGAGGAGTCTGTTCAGGTCTCACTGAGGGAGAAATATAGCGGCCTTCTGCAGAGACTGCGACACTGCACTCTCCCTGGTAAGGGTTTACTGCGAGCTGTTAAGACTTCACTGGAATCTGACACACTTCATATTGTGCTCACCATTCTGTGAATACTGAAGCAGTCAGAAATGACATAAAAGCTGGTTTGAGTAGATCCTGTGCATCTCCCTGGCCTTTATTCAGACGACACTTTTAAAATTCAAGAAAGATCCTGTCTAGCTCGTACCTTCTTACTGTGCGTTGGAATGGTAATGAATTGAATCCTTAGAGACTTATACAGACAGTCCCATTACTGCAGGATGACCCAGGCAAGCGTAAGCATTCTCAGAATTGTGTGAAATTAGCCTCTGCCCATTTGACTCCGCAGTCCTGAATGTTGAGGAGGACCTATCACAGCAGGTAAGTCATTGCTATTGAGTGATGTGGCAGGAGATGGTGCTTGCTGAGATGCCCGGGTCAGATGCGCATCTCCACAGCACTGGAAATTCTAGCTTTGGTCCTGGCCATAAGCCACTAAAAGCGGGGGAAATCTTTTACAACTGTTTGAAATAGGTCTAGTTTTGCTGCCCTCTTTACTTTTAATAAGTGGCTCTAACATTAAAGGACACTAAGGGTGAAGTGTGAAGGGTCTCTTGTGTGGAAGGACACTAGTGTGAAAAGAGTAGTGTTAAAGCACTTGTGTGAAAGGACATTAGTGTGGAAGGACCCTAGTGTGAAAGGAATCTAGTGTGAAAGGACCCTAGTGTGGAAGGACCATAGTGTGGAAGGACCCTAGTATGAAAGGACCTTAGTGTGGAAGGATCCTAGTCTGGAAGGATCCTAGTGTGGAAGGATCCTAGTGTGGAAGGACCCTAGTGTGGAAGGACCCTAGTGTGGAAGGACTCTAGTGTGGAAGGACTCTAGTGTGGAAGGACTCTAGTGTGAAAGGACCCTAGTGTGAAAGGACCCTAGTGTGGAAGGACCCTTGTGTGGAAGGACCCTAGTGTGGAAGGACCCTAGTGTGGAAGGACCCTAGTGTGGAAGGACCCTAGTGTGGAAGGACCCTAGTGTGAAAGGACCCTAGTGTGGAAGGACCCTAGTGTGGAAGGACCCTAGTGTGGAAGGACTCTAGTGTGAAAGGACCCTAGTGTGGAAGGACCCTAGTGTGGAAGGACCCTAGTGTGGAAGGATTCTAGTATGGAAGGATTCTAGTTTGAAAGGACCCTAGTGTGAAAGGTCCCTAGTGTGGAAGGATCCTAGTATGATAGGACCCTAGTGTGGAAGGATCCTAGTGTGAAAGGATCCTAGTGTGGAAGGACCCGAGTGTGGAAGGACTCTAGTGTGGAAGGATCCTAGTGTGAAATGATCCTAGTGTGAAATGATCCTAGTGTGAAAGGATCCTTGTGTGAAATGATCCTTGTGTGGAAGGACATTAGTGTGGAAGGAGTATTGTTCTCAGTCTCTTATTATCCCTCTCGGTCAGTTTCAGAGCCGGGTGGTGCACAGCCCGAGAGGGAGGCGATGGTGACCGTCCTGATTCAGCAGCAGCTGGTCCACAGACGCCAGGTTCTGCGTCAAATCGCAAAACACCTCGCTCCGGTGAAAAGGCAGATCTGGGAGAGGATAGAGGAGGATGAGGAGGAAGAGAGGTCGTTTGATCGCTTCTCTCCGAGTCGCAGCACGCTTTCAGACTGCAGGTGCTCCCCACAGAGTGATGACAACAGAGGCGCTACTCCCATTGACAGCCAGGAAAAGCCTGTGTTCAGGTAAGGGAACCTCTCGCTCTGGAGACACTTGGGCAAACTTAACAGTCATTGTAAGTTCGTACAACTGAGTTCATTCAAATTAAATCTATTTATGTTGCGCATTTCACAAAACATTTGTTGCAGTATGCGTCACATGCTCTGGCCTGAACCCTCACAAAAGCAGGCGGAGGTGAGAAGTGACAAAATAACTCTAGGAGGGCAAATGGACAGAAACCTTCTGAGGAACCATGCATTAGCTCTGAGTTCAGTTAACATGTTGATGAATTCTGAAAGGGTGGATGTGAGTTGAATGATTGTTGATGAATTCTGAAAGGGTGGATGTGAGTTGAATCACTGTTAATTCATTTTGAAAGGGTGGATGTGCTTCTCCATGTTCTCTTAGCTCCAAGCAGCAGAATGGGCAGAACAGGTCAGACAGCAGGGATGGAGCTAGATCTGCGGAGAGGGGGAAAGGATGGAGCAGAGGAAAGGAAGCTGTTTTTGGGCAAACGGAGAGCGCTATCCTACCTCCTGTCGGCACCTGGGAGTTTGAACTGCTGGATGAAGAGTACCCTCGGTTCCTCGGGCTTTTCCTGAGCTACGTACTGGAGAGGGACTGCGCTGAGGACAAGGACTCTGCCCTGCCCCTTCTGAGCGGCTTTTCCTCACAGCTGCGAGAGACGGAGTTACATTCCCTGGCCTTCGATGTGCTGACCAGCCTCAAACGCCGCCAGAGGGGGCAGCAGGACACTACAGGCAGGAGGCATGGTGGTGCCCACACACTGGCCTCCCAGGCCCCCCCATGGCTGCCTTCCACTGGCCTCAATCTCCCCACCCCGACCGAGGCTCACATGAGGAGCAGCACAGCCCCCGATGCAGGAAAGCCCCGAGGCTTATTCAGCCTGCGACAGCTACATCAGCCGATGAGAGTCACCCAAGCGGAAGGGGCGTGGACTGGTTCTGAAGCCAGTCAGAGCTCCACCGTGTGGACTTCTCTACCTGTCGTACCCACCCTGGACCTCCCCAGACCAGAGGCCCGGTTCCAGTTTCTGGCCCGACTGTTGGAATGGATGATGCGCTGGGCGGACCGGAGGGTTAGGGTTAATCACCCTACCTCAAGGAGAAACGGCGCAGCGGCTGCTGAGTGTGTGGTAATGCGGGCCAAAGCCTCGACCCCAGCAGTACTCACCGCCATGAGGATGCTGGAGTGCAGATACACTGCCGCCTTGCTGGCGACAGAGAAGCACTGCCCCTACTACAGGGTGAGTCGCTAAGTGTCGTGTGTGGGGCTGCAACAATGAATATAACCTATTATTACAAAAGTAAGAGATTGGAATCTTGGGCCTGATTAACTGCTATAATGATTTAAAATGTAATCATTTAATGTCCGTCAGTGACAAAACACTGCTAATCGCTTTGGGGAATGACTGGAGTACTGAGTCTGAGGCTTCCACTGGTAAACAAGTTATTTTCTCTGATTTTGAGGGTGAAAGGTGTCTTAATATAATTTACTTAACTATGAAATCTAATCTCAGGTATTGTTCGTGAAACGGGAATAGTTGTCAGAGTATTATTCAGATCCTTCATTGCGACAATATATTTTAGTTTTATTCTATATGCTAAAAAAATTTTTATTGAGTTAGCGATAGCACAATAATCACTAGCTGCAGCCCTAGTGTGTGCTCATATATGAGTATTCATACATTTTTCAAACCTGTGTAAATGCAGATATTTGATTTGTGCCCATTGTACTGTGCGTGCGATGGCATGATACTCGTATCTTGTGAAGCTTGCAGTATTCTGTCGCCTCCACTAGATAGAGCGGTCCACAGCACGTCAATATTTACATGTTTGAGGTTCAAGCAGTCCATTTTCCATGGTGATTCTGGAATATAGGCTACATGTTTAAATGCAACAGTTTTCTGTGCTATTTGCTATATGAGGGGATTTAGCTTATTTTATTTTTTAAATACATTTGCATTCCTTGCAGTGAAGGAAAGCAGGGCTGCTGTGTCAGACAGCTTCATGATGTTGTTTGGATATTTTCTCCTTGTGGACGTGCAGTTCTTTTGGGTGCAGCGCAGGGTATGAAATTAACTTTTTCAGCAGCTTGTGGATTCTAAAAATCACTGGCCATTTTCAACATTTTACTAGCCACATTAACTTTTACAATATAACTCAACCTGGTTGGTTACCTGCCAAAGTGTCTAATAGAGCAGAAAATCTTGCCAGCCACAATCAAAATTTTACCTGCATCTGGCTGGTGATGGGTGCTAGTTTCACACCTCGATGTGGTGTGATACGTAAAGGCCTTACTCTGCGCTTAGATTAGCTAAACCCTGATTGGGACAGTACACTCTGTCATTGAGCATTAGAAAGTGCTGCTTAATTTCTGTCCCTTTCATTCTGTAACCATGAAATCTTTTTAAACGTCAGGTCCCAGAGGGGGAGATGACTGCAGGCCCTGTGCAGCCTGAGATGGAGAGGACAGTGGACACAGTATGTACTGCATCGTCTGGGTCTACCACAAGCCTGGAGAGCCTGCATGAGGACATCTCTGGGTGAGTGCTGCCCCCTGGAGCCCTGGAGGCTCACATGTGCGCAAGTGTGATTGACTGTTGAGTTTCAATATTATGAAGGTGGTTTGTGTTTGAAAAGGAGGGGCCCTTGTAAGGGGCGTGCAGGGATGACATTACCTGTTCCACCAAAGACATTATCTGTGTCTTTATTTGGACAGGAAACCAGAAGTGGGCATGGCTTAAACCACAAGTTGTGTAAAGGAGAGAAAATGTTTTCTAATGTACTGTCGCATTTCAACTGTTGTGCTGACAAAGCGCAAACCTTGTGATTTAACACTGATATCATTAATCATGATGTATAATAAAAGATCATTTAGTTTTCAAGCTGTATTTTACAACAACAACAAAAAGAGAAAATCTTCCGGATATGATCGTAAACTTTTTGAAGAAACGATCTGTTTACTCTGCAGTATTTGTGCATTTCCGAAAAGGGCATTTGAGTTTGGATACGCCTTACATCTGTGTGGATCGGAACCCAGTCATAATTCTATGTGATATTCTACAGAGTATCAGAATTGGAAGAGATGGAGCCCGAGGCAGACGTGGGTAGAGCAATATACCAGTGCAGCCAAGAGGGGGCGCTGCCCTATGACCCAGAGAGTAAGCCAAGGGAAGGTCATGGAGGCTCACCAGATGAAATGTCTGGCTTTCCTGCTGAGCCAGAGGGTGAGTTGATACACAGTGCCATTCAAGTGTATGGGCAGTATGGTGGTGCAATGGATAGCACTGCCGCCTCATAGCAAGAAGGTCCTGAGAATGAATCCCAGCTGGGGCCTTTTTGTGCGGAGTTTGCATGTTCTCCCCGTGTCCTTCGAGTACTGTTTCTTCCCACAGTCCAAAGACATACAGGTTAGGCTATTTTGGGCAGACTTAACAGGGCATTGCTGTAAAAGAGCATGCATGCTCAGTCAACCTACCCTGTATAAATAAAAAGGTTAATTTATACTGTTGGTGAACTTTAACAAAGAGTTTTATCAAAATGTAAGGCCGCAAGTTGTATGTTTTTTTGGTTTCTTCTCCCCAATATGAAATTCCCAACAATGTATCTACGCTCATTCAAGGCGAGTCAGGTTTTCGTGGTGAGTCACTTTAGTTTTACAGGTGACTTGCAGACCCCTGAGCGACCAGCAGGGGGCAGGAAACGGCTGGGATGACAGCGCCTCATTGCGCACAAGCGACCCCTGTTAGTTGATCGGGGACCTGCAAGTGCACATAAAGGCACACTTTAAAAAAATACAAATAAATAAATAAATTCAGCTTATCTACACTTCATAATTGTTTTCTATTCTTTGTTCATATAGCGCTTGCTCGCTGCTCCAATTCTCATTAGCTACTTTCATCAGCTACCTTAACAGGATTCCACATTATAGTTCAGTTGTTTCTTGCAAGTGCTAAAGAATGGTATTCATTTATGTTTTATTTATTAAATTCTGATTTAATACATTTCCTTTGAGAGCTTAAATTCGCAAGCAAAGGAAATCTGACCTGAGCTTGAGGCATTCTGCCGTACCCCAAGGAGAGTACATTAAATATTGATTGCAGAGGTTTGAATAGCTTTGGTCTTCCGGGGTGTTCTTTAAATCAAGCATTCATGTGTAAACTGTGCTGTTGTTGATGGATAAAAATTGTATATATTTAGTCAGTGACATTGAAAAAACAATGCTGATATTTTGTTCATTTTGATGTTTCATATCGGGTGTAAATGCATGTGGAAATCTGTATAGATTTGCTTAAATTCTGTGATCCTGTAGGTGAGGGCAGAAGAGAGGACACCTTGGAGGCTGCAGGTGTGTCCTCGTACATTTCAGTCCAGATAAAGACCCTCTCCAGAGTGCCCAACAGTTTCCATGACCAGGTATGATTCTGTGTAGTACTGGACCAGCTTTTACGTCTGATATTATGTGAGTATAGACTGATGGCACAACTGTATTATAATTAATAAGGTAGTGCTACTCTGATTAATAAATTACTGCTACTCCATTTAATAAGGTACTGCTACTCTGGTTAATAAGGTACCACAATTCTATTTAATATGGTTCTGCTACTCTGGTTAATAAGATACTGCTACTCTATTTAATATGGTTCTGCTACTCTGGTTAATAAGGTACTGCTACTCTATTTAATATGGTTCTGCTACTCTGGTTAATAAGATACTGCTACTCTATTTAATATGGTTCTGCTACTCTGGTTAATAAGGTACTGCTACTCTATTTAATATGGTTCTGCTACTCTGGTTAATAAGGTACTGCTACTCTATTTAATATGGTTCTGCTACTCTGGTTAATAAGGTACCACTACTCTATTTAATATGGTTCTGCTACTCTGGTTAATAAGGTACTGCTACTCTATTTAATATGGTTCTGCTACTCTGGTTAATAAGGTACTGCTACTCTATTTAATATGGTTCTGCTACTCTGGTTAATAAGGTACCACTACTCTATTTAATATGGTTCTGCTACTCTGGTTAATAAGATACTGCTACTCTATTTAATATGGTTCTGCTACTCTGGTTAATAAGGTACTGCTACTCTATTTAATATGGTTCTGCTACTCTGGTTAATAAGATACTGCTACTCTATTTAATATGGTTCTGCTACTCTGGTTAATAAGGTACTGCTACTCTATTTAATATGGTTCTGCTACTCTGGTTAATAAGATACTGCTACTCTATTTAATATGGTTCTGCTACTCTGGTTAATAAGGTACTGCTACTCTATTTAATATGGTTCTGCTACTCTGGTTAATAAGATACTGCTACTCTATTTAATATGGTTCTGCTACTCTGGTTAATAAGGTACTGCTACTCTATTTAATATGGTTCTGCTACTCTGGTTAATAAGGTACTGCTACTCTATTTAATATGGTTCTGCTACTCTGGTTAATAAGGTACTGCTACTCTATTTAATATGGTTCTGCTACTCTGGTTAATAAGGTACCACTACTCTATTTAATATGGTTCTGCTACTCTGGTTAATAAGATACTGCTACTCTATTTAATATGGTTCTGCTACTCTGGTTAATAAGATACTGCTACTCTATTTAATATGGTTCTGCTACTCTGGTTAATAAGATACTGCTACTCTATTTAATATGGTTCTGCTACTCTGGTTAATAAGGTACTGCTACTCTATTTAATATGGTTCTGCTACTCTGGTTAATAAGATACTGCTACTCTATTTAATATGGTTCTGCTACTCTGGTTAATAAGGTACTGCTACTCTATTTAATATGGTTCTGCTACTCTGGTTAATAAGGTACTGCTACTCTATTTAATATGGTTCTGCTACTCTGGTTAATAAGATACTGCTACTCTATTTAATATGGTTCTGCTACTCTGGTTAATAAGGTACTGCTACTCTATTTAATATGGTTCTGCTACTCTGGTTAATAAGGTACCACTACTCTATTTAATATGGTTCTGCTACTCTGGTTAATAAGATACTGCTACTCTATTTAATATGGTTCTGCTACTCTGGTTAATAAGGTACTGCTACTCTATTTAATATGGTTCTGCTACTCTGGTTAATAAGATACTGCTACTCTATTTAATATGGTTCTGCTACTCTGGTTAATAAGGTACCACGACTCTATTTAATATGGTTCTGCTACTCTGGTGTGGTTAATAAAAAAAGAATTGCAGGTCCAATGTTAATTTGTGTCTCATTCACTTTTCACAGACGCTGACCCTGGCTGATCTAGATTCTGACAGAGAGGAGACAGAAGGGGACGTTTCTCAGTTCAGTGCTTATATTTTTCACTTTTTCCTCGTTTGATGAAATATGATATGAGGCTTTTAAAAAACAATTTATATGTTGCATTACCTTCTGTATTTACCCTACTTCATAGATTGGCATGCATTCATTTTATACTTCTCATATCATTCAGAAAATATAATGCTGAAAATATTTAAGCATTATCATAGCATTGTAATATGTGATTGTAATATTATGTGATTGTGTCCTAGCACGTATGGAAGCCTATGTAGCCTGTACAGACACAAAGGCTCCTCTTCTGAGATCAGGACCACCAGGGCCCTGTTCCTTGTAGCTGGCTGACTGAGTTAGCTGGCTAACTGTGCCGAGTAAAAGCCGGAAACCCCACGAGTATTGAACATACGAACGAGGAAAAACTCTGTTCTGGGTTTTACTCATCACCAGCTTTGAGGAGCAGGGCCCGGAGTGTCGCCAAGATTTTGAATCTGAGACCAAAGGTCCCAGCCACCCATTGTGAAGGAGGTTATTTATAACAGATATAAAACAAGGTGCTTCAGTCATTGGTATTATTGCAGCTATATTTATTTAATCAGTGCTTGCAGGGTTTCTAGGGACCTGTGCAGCGATTCAGCTGTCCGTCTTCCTCCGTAGCTGAAGACCCTTCGAATGTCTTCAAGCAATAAAAACACGGTCAGCCTATCTTAAATTTGAACTTAACAAAAATGTTCTGCGCTCCACATTGCCTTCGCACCTCTGCAGCCCTACTAATGATGAGGTCGCGGGCCCTGACGCTGACCTGGAGCCAAACCTCCAGCCGACGCCTGCGCTAGGCCTGCATCCTGGCCGTCAAGTACAGAGTTTACCCAGCAGCACACCACAGCCAGGGAGGAGCCCTGACGCAGTGCCTCCGCCAGCACAGCCAGACCCCTTCAGGCAGCTGGTCCAGGATGAGATGTTCAGATTGGTGCAGGTGAATGTGATTGCACACGACTGAAAATTGATTTCGAAAATGAAAAATGAATTCACACTTTAGAACAGTCATGTTGAGTCATGCCCAAGGTTGGGGTAAGTTCCATTTCAATTCACTCAATTTAGGAATTTAGGAGTTCATGACTTGAAAATTTCCTTTAATTTTCTATATTTTATATTTTTTCTATATTTTCTGTAAGAAGTATGCAAATAACATCAGTTTAGCATGCTACTGCTATTATGCTAACCACTAGAATATATTTTCACCTGCCAAACTGAGCTTCTCTTCCCCTTTTTGCCTTACAGTTCCAACAGATGAGCTTCATCAGCCTCTTGCAAACTATGGCTGCTTCTTTTCCCAGTCTGCCCCCATTAAACCAGACCCAGATTCCCACAGCTAATCTTCCCCCATTAAATCCGACCCAATGGCCCATTTCCACAGCTAATCTGCCCCCATTAAACCAGACCCAGTGCCCACTTCCCGCAGCTAATATGTCCCAGCAGCCAGGAGCTCTTTTTTTCGAACCCAGACAGCAGGCCCCAAACCAGCTCGAGCCCCAGAACCAAGGCCCAGTCACAAAGCCACAGTGCACAGCACAAAAGCCAGACGAGCAGGAGCGTATTCACACGGACCGGAACCAAGGCCCAGTCACAAAGCCACAGTCCTCAGCCAAAAAGCCAGATGAGCAGGAGTATATTATTCACTCTGTGGACCCCAGCAGTGCGAGCCAATGCCAGAGCAGCACGGAGAGCACCATTGAGGTAATACTGCATTCAGCACCTGGATGTTCCGCGTGCCACCTGTGTAGCGCACAACTGATTCCAATGAAATGTCATAAATAAATCTAGTTACTTGATGTAACTTTCCGAACAAAGTTCTAAAACCTGAGGATTGTTTGATTTTGTCAGATTTATGAGACTTCCATTGCAAGTTTATCGTTATCATGACGTGACTGATTCATTTGTGTTGCCGTGGCTCGCTGTAGGAAGTGCAGGAATTTCCTGTCCATCCTGAGGAGTTGAGGGAACGCCAGGCTGAGAGGGAAAATGTCGTCCTCAGGAGCACCTACATTCCCCCTGTACCCCACCAGGGGGTGCCACTGCTGTCTGCTGCTGCTGGCCCTTCACAAGGTAGCTTGAGCGTTATTCCTCCAGCACACATGGCTGCAGGGATAAAACTGCTGCAGCTACCGCCCCCTTCTCACTCCACGCTGCCCCCTCCTGTCCGAGGTCTTGTGTACAGCAGTTCCGTCCCCCTCGTCCCAAGAGAGGCTTTTGTGCACCCTCACACAGCCGTGTGCCCAGATCCACCTGTAACACTGAGAGAGGCAGGTTGGCCGAAACCAGCCCTGCGGGCATCGGCCGTTCCCCAGGACCGCGTCCGTTTTGACCGGGGTCAGCTGACCCACCCCCACGTCCCCGACAGCCTGGGGGAGAGAAGGGGGCGAGGTGCACCCCTCGACCTGATCCTCACTCCCCGGTCCCACAGACCCCCCCCACCCCACGGCCTCCCGCTGCTCCGCTTCCACCCAGAGCCCCGTCTGCCTGCCACTGTCTCTCGTGCCCCTTATGCCACCTCCGCCAGAACTCTGATCTCTGTGCCGGACCACCCAGGACACCCAGCAGGACTCAGCCCCAGTCTACAGCTGCTCCAGAGGGACCCTGACCTGCCCAGCAAGGTACCGCACACACAGTGACTGTGCACAGTACCTCACACACTGACTGCACTCAGTACCGCACACTGACTGCACACAGTGCCACACACACTGACTGCACACAGTACCGCACACACTGACTGCACACAGTACTACACACACTGACTGCACACAGTACCGCACACTGACTACACAGTATCACACACATGGACTGCACACAGTCCCACACACACTGACTGCACACAGCACCACACACACTAACTGCACACAGTACCACACACAGACTGCACTCAGTATCACACACATGGACTGCACATAGTACCACACACAGTGACTGCGCACAGTACCACACACACTGACTGCACATAGTACCACACACACTGACTGCACACAGTACCACACACAGTGACTGCACACAGTACTGCACACACTGACTGTGTACAGTAGTATGAACACTGACTGCACTCAGTACCGCACACCCTGACTGTGCACAGTAGTATAAACACTGACTGCACTCAGTACTGCACACAGTTTCATCATCGCTAATGACGTGATTGATCAGGTAATGGTTTAACCATTAATGGCTATTAATGACGAGCAATTTAGAGATGATCAGAAGGGATAATATAACAGGCTCCATGGACATAACATAAACTGATGGATGATCGAGATAACCACACACTATAATGCTACTAGTTTAATGGTGGAAATTTAACTTTTGGATCACTATGTCTACATCAATTTAGCAATTTAACAAATAAAACATATTTCTGAAATTTTTTACATTTATATTATTTAATTCCAGGTTGTGGAACATAACGCCTCTATTCATGTTTCTAGTTAGAAGTCTGGAGTTTGCGAAGAGGTTAGTCCTTGACTTACAAAAGAAGTGCTGCAGAATGAATGCACTGCAGGTGACCTTAGAATACATCATCAACTCTGGGTCTACTGAAGGTTGTGTGCTGTCACCCTTCATATAGGCCGATATGTTACCCCAAAAGAATTGCCCTTACACGCAGCCAAATAGGCACTTAATTTAATTAGTGGATGACACAGCACTGGCTAACCTTTTAAATGACGAAAATAAACACAGGAATGTCTTAGAGCACCTTTTTTTGTGAGGGGGGGGTTGATAAATTACGTCTTCAGCTAAATGCATAAGAATCCAAGGAGATGCTGTTTTATTTCAGGTGTAAACCTTTGCCATCATATTGCACCTCTTAAAGGACACAACACAGACATGATCTAATAGTCTATAAGAAGAGCCAGCAATGTTTTTTTGTTTTTTTTTAAAGATTTCTTTGGGCTGTTTTAACCTTATAAATAAACCTGAAGAAGGCAACATGCTGTGGTGCATGGATGAGCCCCAGGGTCTGGGATCGAATCCTGACCGTGCCCGGAGCCGACTGGTCGGTAGATTCCATCGGGCAATGCGCAATTGCCAATTGCGTCACCCAGGGTACCGGAGGGTTCAGCCGGTAAGGGGTCTGCGTTTCATTGCAGACCCCTAACTGTGTGGATGTTTTCAACACAGAGAGCGGTCTGTGTGGATTTGTTTCCATCTCAAAGATTTTGATATATTGATCATTTTGATAATATTTAATAATATGATAATATTTTGATAATATTTAACTACATGTTCAAACACAGTATTTACAGACTGAAAAATTATGAAAGAAAAGCTTTCATTGATCACTGTACTCCAGATTATGAACAGACAAGCTATGTTCAGAAGATGTAGAAACTTGTTTTTTATGCTTGGACCTGGTCTTCATCTCTTGGGCAAATAGTCAATGAGCTGAACAAGATTCAGCAAGAACCAATCCGGATCAAAGCACTGGGGTTTTATAGGGTTCTGTTGAGTGTGGCTGAACACATCTTATCAAACTATTTCTGTCTGTGGATTTGTTTTCTACACATAGAGCTGTCTGTGGATTTGTTGTTTACAAAGAGATTTGTCTGGATTTGTTTTTTTTTAAACAGAAAACTGTCTGTCAATTTGTTTTTTTTATAGATAGAGCTGTCTGTAGATTTGTTTTGTACACAGACAGCTGTCGGTGTGGAACAGTATATGGAGGAGATTGGTAGGTCATGCAATATAAGCAGAGACCCTGGGGATGTTCAAGTCCAGGCTTGATGCAGTGCAGTGCTGGATTATCTTTAGTTTGTAGGCAAATGACAAGCCAAGATGGCTAGGGTTGTAAAATTCCAGGAAGATTTCCCTTTTTGAGGAATTTTGAGGAAATTATGGGAATTTATACTGGTAATAATATTTTTCATAAATCATAGTATGTTTTTGGGCCTATGTGAGGGATTACTTCAAATACTTCACATATTGTTAGAGAGAAAACCATGGTTTTTAAGAAATGTCAAACAAGCATGATGTTGGTTTACCACAATGTGAACACATTTATTTGCATGTTTTTTTTTCAAATGCAGTTTGTTTTAAAAAAGCATATTAAATAAGGAAACATAAATGCAGAAATATATTTTAGGCATTTCCTTTCATCTAAGACAGCAAATTAGATGGTACTTATTTAACCTTATTTTAGTCAAATAATAAATATTAGGAATAACTTCATCTTTTGACTAAAGTAAGGCTAAACCAAAATTTTAACTTGACTTGCTTGACCTAGGCTAATTATTTATCTCAAACGCAACTAGCTTCATTTTCAGAATGAGACTCTGGAGAATCTGGACAATCCTCTTCAGATTCAATTAGTGTGTTGTTGGGCTCAAAGAGTTTCAAGATTGACTGAATAGCCACCAGCTTCTCAACTCTCATTTGTCAGCCTGTTGCACACACTGCTGTATGTTCCACCAAACAGGGACTAGTTCAGCTCTGATGCAGCTGATATGGGAGGGATCTAGAGAATAATTGAAGCAACAGGGGACATGGCTTTGCACACACTTAGAGTCCCTTCCAACAGGTTGATGCCTTGATGTGTTTGGCTGCCTCCCAGTTGGCATCAGCACTCTTTGCCAAAACTTATAATTAAATCCCCAAATGGTACAATTATGATGCTATGCCTACCCTGTAATTGTACCCGCCCTCTCACCAAGGCCTGGGCCCCCTGGGGCCAGCCAGGTTTTTTTTGGGTGGTGTGGTGGGGGGGGGCCAAAAAAAATCTTGGGGGGGCCAACCAAAACCAAAAAAAGCTGAATTGGAGAATTGTTGTATGTTGTTGTAGTATATAGGCGAGTTGAAAACTATGTCAGAGTTGAGTAGAGGAATTTCATATACGATTTTTTTTTTTTTTTTTTTTTATTGTTATTTACTTAATTATGTTATTACCTACGTACTTATAATTTTGAGTAAACAATTCCAAATAAAAATTATGTGTTTTAATGTTATAGTATATAATGATATATAGTATCTGTATATTCAAAGTAGTTCAAATAGGCTTTTATTAGTCCTTTCCTTAAAAATAAAAAGACAATAATTTTTAATTTGAAGGAGAGTAAGGATTGATTTGAGGAACAAAAACAACAAAACATTTAAAAACAACATTTTTTAAAAGACTTAAAAACAGCACACAATATTTTTTCAATACAGCCAATTATTGTATTTTGCTTGTGTTTTTTGTAAATTGAAATATAAATATTAAATATATAAAAAAAATAAAACAAAAAAAAAAAAAAAATCAAAAAAACAATATATATGGACATCAATATACAACCTACATAACCTCCCCTACCCCCTATATTTTGCTTTATTTTCTTCTCAGCCCGTTTAGTCGTAGGCTTTAGTTTATAGGCTAGGCTTATATACGGTTATTTTTTTTTTTTTTTTTTTTTTTTTTCGTTTTTTATGGTTTTTTCCGCTTTCCGATATGATGCTATGATGGCTGCTATGATGCAGCTTGGCAAAACACTGCAGTAATATAAACAGTATAGCTTTTTTTTTTTTTTTTTTTTTATTATTGCTGATTGTGGGCGAAAGTGCCGCCGCGTGATATATATATTTTTACTCTAACTGCGTGATAAATGTAAAAACAAGTTTTTTTGTAAGAAGAAATTTTATGACACAACACGTTACCTTTTCGCGCTTAGCTAGCCTACTTGAAAGTTACACAAACCTGCAAGAGAAGTAGCCTACCCATTGTAAGCTGCTTTTTTTTTGTCTCCGTCCGTTTGTTTGAATCTACACGCATACAACGATGACAAATTATCATTCTTTGGATGCCCACAACTTTTTTGTGAGTGGATGATAATATTTTGCACTTGCAAATATAATACTGTAACGTTATAGCACTGTAACGATTTATCCACATTCCACTACAAACCATTTGCATATGGTCAAAATGTTTTAGCGTTCTTACAGCAATATTAGTTAGCCATAAATTGACAATTGGATAACTTATTTGAATTTGGCTACATGTGAAACAATGCCTGCTGCACACATAAGCATGTGGAGTTTCAGGGTCCCACATTTTTCCCTTTCTTCCCGCCGACGCCTCACTTTTGCTCGGATCCACTTTTCTCATCTTATGGGCTCCGTTTTACAGTTCGGAATCTTATAAAACCGCAATTCTGGGTTTTTTGCTGTGTTTGTAGTGCATCCCACCAACCAACAACTTTTAGGCATGTTTATGCTGTTAGCTAACGGATCAAAATGACAAGAAGGCACCAGCACGTCAAGTCAATGGAGGGCAAGAGCTGGATGTGTCCCCCCCCACTGCGGCGGCGCCACTGCCTGGGCCTGTTCAGCACATTTTGTTTGTTTATTGTTTTTTAAACTTAAAAAATATAATATATATATTACTGAAGGGTCTGTTTTCATTATTATACATTCTTAGGTAGTATCTGTAAACATATTGCCATTTTCTTCTGGCCACCTGGATCTAATGTGAACAGTGACATTTTATTGGTGGTTGGGTGGGTGTTTTCTGGATTTACAATGTACATTGTAAAGATTAATCTCATTTTGCCTGTTTATGTAGACACTGGGACAAACTGATGGAAATTAAAGAGAATGCGTCATTAACTTGTTTGCTAATGCTCCCCTTCTGCAGGTCCAAATGGGACAGGCACCTCCTTCTCCCCATCTGATCCCTCTGCAGATGCTAATGGGACAGGCAGCACAGGAGCATCGGAGCACTGCAGCGGGCGGGGCTTTACATCGCCTTCTCACAGTGGACACATGGGCCTGCCCTGCTCACACAACACTCACCTCCAGCAAAAGGTGAAGCCTTGGAAAATACTGCCTTTTTTCCCTTTATTTAGAAAGATATTGGTGCCTAATGTGGGGCTGGTGTCCAATTCCCACCAGAATCTGGAATGTTCTGTTTGCAACCTCAGCCACATTGGTGCACAATCCCGCGCTGCCCATTCGGGAGAGTTGAGGCATCCACAGTTCTCCTCCGAAAATTGTGGTGTGATGTGATGAAATGCAGACTCCTAACTGACTGAGCCCTCCCATTCCCTGGGCGATGCAATCGCCAATTGTACGTCGCCCTGCGAGCTACTGGCCACTGTCGGCACTGGTACAGTCCAGTGGGGCTCATCTATGCAGCACAGCATGGTGCCTTAACCAAATGAGCCGCCCAGCAACCCTCTTGAGTTATTCTCTATCTTTCCAAACTTTCAATTGCATGTAGTTAATTTAATAATAATACTTGAATTTATTCAGCACTTTTCTTACAAATGCACAGTGGTTTACAGAAATGTTGAGGAAATTAAACTATAAAATAAATTCATAGTTAAAATGTACATAGCTATTAAGACTTTTCTTTAATTAACAAATTTAAATTACAATTTAATATCGAACAATCACTATAGAAGAACAGTGGAACTTGGAACAGCCAATTCTGTTTACATATGATCGGCATGCGCCGCTGCAACCTCCACCATCGATCCGGGAGAGTGCAGACGAGCACAAGCTGTCGCTGAGGCATGTCATGTCAAGCACAGACATGAGTCAGAGGAAGACATTTTGCGAGCAGCTCGGCATTGTCACCCAGGCTGAAACTGAAATCCTCTCTTCAATTAAATTTTATTTTATTTAGCTCTTTTATTTTACTTATTTTGTGTAGCGCTTTTTACAGAGAACTATCACAAAGACACAAAAATTTAGTCAAAATCAGGCCTGAACCCACAAAAAGCAAGTGAGGTAGAAACTCCCCAGTGGGAAGAAAAACATTCGGACCTTCTCTGGCTAACACTAGAACCAGTTGCACAGTCCGGATCCAATACGAGACCATGGGGCCCATTCTCAAACTAGAACAATGACATAACACCACCTTAACGGCCGCAAGTTGCACATCACAGTTACACATAGTTGCAAGCCAGGTTATAAAGATGTCTTAAAAAGTGTTTTAGAAGAACTGAGTGGTGTTTGAGGTCCCACCCAGTTTACAGTCAGTGGTATTTGTGGTCCACAGGCAGAAGAGGAGGGATGAGAGAGAGAAGGAGGGAGAAAATGGAAGCATCGTCAGACTGGAGGGTTCCAGTATCTCTCCAACAGAGGTACCATATCAATTCTCCTTCAACATGCCCCCCTTACATGTTACATCACTGTTATACCATATCTACAATCTCAATATAAACAACATACCCTCCTTACATGTTACATCACTGTTATACCATACCTATAATCTCAATATAAACAACATGCCCCATTACCTTACCTCCCACTGTTACACCATACCTATAATCTAAATACAAACGATACCCTGCTGATGATAGTCATTCATAAAGATATTCTGAAATGTATGTACCATACAAACATATCACGGAAATAATGATTTTGTTCATCAAAAATCAATTGAAGACTGGGAGCTGTGTGACATCAAAATAAAGTGAATAGAAAATATAAAACTGAAAGCTAGTTACAGTTTTCTTGCTTCTTGATTTTCTTTTCTGTTTTGTTACTTTAGCCTGATAAGGTTGAACCATCAGGCTCCGCATTGGAGGAGGACTTTGTCATAACTAATGGTGAGCATCTCCATCAATGTAGCCGACGTCTGTTCATTTATGTGTTCAGCATGGTTCACTGAAATCTTCAGCTGTTTGCCAAAAGAACTTAGAACAATGGTCTGTTGTCCATTCTTTTTGCAGAATATCCGTGTGCATGTGTGTTTGTGAGAAACATGGCAATGTGATGCAAGTCTTTCTGCATATCTTTTTTGGATTTATTTACTATACAAAATATCACACAGCTGCTCTTTCTCTTGAAGCTACATCTTGTTGCTCTTGAAAGATTGGCTGCTGAATCAAACCCACCCCCTCCCCCCTTGAATATAGTATGCAAGAGCAAAGCATACAAATGTTTCACTTAAAATAAGCCATAAATCATTCTGACCTGGTTATATGGCACATTACACCTTTTTCTTCACAGTGACAGGCTGACTAAACCACCCACATACGTAGCTGCCTACAGCTGTATACCCAGCTGTTAGTATTCATAAGCAAAGTGTGTAGTATCAAAAATATCTAAATATAAGCATCTATTAAAAACCACAAGGGGAAACTGCAGTTTTACGCAAAATAGCACTCAACCCTGCATCTTACAAGATGGCCTCCCTGCAACTCAAACACACCTGCTGATAACCCATGTTAACATTCATAGAATAACTAGAATGCGTGCAATTGGCTTTAATCATTCACAGCTTCTGACAATTGGCAGTTTACGGTAGACCTGACAATTATAGCACATACAGAATAGGTTGTAGATACGTTCCCTTAACGCACTCAAGACATGTCAATCATTCAAATAAAATCTTCACGGTGCCTTCATCTTCATAGATAGAAATGTGAATGTGCTTCACGGAATGCTCTCTCATGCAGACCAAAAGATACACTGAATACCATATATGAATCAATCTAACAGGGATATATATCCATCCCAGTGTGCTTGCTGACTGAAACTAGCGCTAGTTTTCCTTCTTTTCAGAGTCAATACGTTCCGCGCTGGCGGGGCAGGATGTGGTCTCCAGGGCCCTGTCCACTGCAGCTGAGCTCCATGCATATGCCAGCACGCAGAAGAGACCTCCTGAGGTCCATGATGCAAGCACCAACACAGCCTCCGGTAATTTCCCCCGGATGCCTTTATCGTTGAGGAAAAACCTGTTCATTATGGTTTTTCAATGCTTTAACAACAGGGCAAAAACAAGAAATGGTAAAGGAAGACATGCATGTTAGTGATATGAAAGCGCACCATGCAAAGCACATCTGAGCTGCCACACAGTATGAACGCCATGCAGTATGAAAGCCACACCGTAAAAAAAGCCACACGGTGAAAGCCATGCAGTATAAAAGACTCGCTGTATAAACGCCACACAAATTGAAATGTGTCTTCTCAACCCAGTGCCTCCAGTCTTAAATTTGTTCTTTTGTTCACCTATTGATGACACGGGTTACCTCTGTCTATAGTTTCTTTATTATAAATTTTCTGTCTAAATGTCAGCATTTCCTGAAGCTATGGCACTGTGCATTCTGAATGTGTCCATCTCTATCTTTGCACAGGGTGCCCAATGTGAACCGTTTCAGTGTAATATGCTGTTCCATGTCTATACGGCAGAAAAAAAGCAATGAACATTTATTCAGATCGTGGCGTATCTGCAGACAAAGCAAGGGTAGCCGCTTTGGAGAGGGGGTGTATATGGGTACATTTCTCTATTCTCTTCCATCTTGTGTCCTAATGTACAAGAGATTGTGAGGTAACAACATCGGTAGCATTTGATTTATTACCTGGCCTGTCATAGCCGGAGCCAAATGTTCTTTCTGACCTTTTTATTATTCCACGTCAGGCTTTTGGAAATTGACTCCATTTGCAGCCTTTAAGCCGTTTTCGTGAGCTCCAGAATTAGTATCCCTCCCTGCATAGTCACAGCGTTTTTTCCGTGTCTGCAACACTGCGGGGTAAATTGCTATAGAGCAGCTGAATGTCAGCGGGGAGTTAAATGACAAGTTGTTGCATCAACAGTATATTATGAAGTAGGGTTTCAAAACATGGGCATTGGGAGTAAACCTCTCTCAAGCTAGAATACACAATTGGGGGAACAGGATCCTATTATCATTTGTGTCTTGGCTTTTCTAGATGGCTAGAAAGCTAAAGATATCCACTAGCTATCTGGCTAGCTAGTTTTTGGAATTGGTCATTGGTGTATAATGGCTCTGTCTTGTATAAGCAACACTATCTGTCAAGATACTAACTACATCAGCCCTAACAGTGTATGGCCTCCAAAAGGCTGTCTTAAAGCAATTCTACCTGTCATCACTGGTAAGCTGTTCAGACAGGAAGCTGTTAAAATATTTATATAAACTTGAAACTTAGCTTTCAGGTTTACTTGAGCTTTCAAAACTTTTTCTAGTTGCATCCGAAAACTGTAAATCCCTTGGATGGTTCGAATGCCCTTAAAGTGGCCCGAGATGAGGGATCTGCCAGATACTACTGCAATAAAACCATAAGCAGCGATGAATGAGACTCGGGAGTATGGTGATAACAATGTGTTGCTCATGATGTCATGATTTGGGCTTCTATAAGTACTTTCACAAGAAGTTCCTGCAAACAATAGCAGACATGACTGTGAGTGAGCACTTGATTCATTCTGTGTCTATGTGGTGGCCTCAGCTGGTGACGTACAGGTAGATACTGCAGCAGCGGTGTGTCCTGGTGTATTACTGAACCTACAGTTCCCCAAGGAGACGGAGAGCCCAGACAGAGCCCAGCAGCATGGGGTGAGATGTCTCTTTATATTTCCAGGTATAAAAATGTACATGTAAATGAGAGGGAGACGTATAAATAATAATAGTAATATGCATGTTAACAATTTTTTTTATTATCATGTGGCATAAATACATGTATTTTCAAGCTGAAAAGAGAACGTTTGAATTAAATATCATCACTTTTGTGTTGTAAATTATCATGCAGTGGCCATGTATAGGTATATCATTCTGAGCAAAATAGAATAAGAAAAATAAAAGTGTGCCTCACACTGTTTGGTGCTCTAACAAGTAGTAATACAATTAAAGGGGCTGCACAGACACTACATGGCCAAAAGTATATGGACACCTGCCCTCTATATGGACATCTTACTCATGGGCATTAATATGGAGTTGGTTCCCCTTTGCAGCTATAAGAACCTCCACTATTCTGGGAAGGCTTTGCGCTAGATGTTGGAACATTTCCGTGGGGATTTATTTCCATTCAGCAGGAAAGATCATTAGTCGGGCACTGATATGGGACGATTAGGCCTGGCTCACAGTCGACTTTCAGATTCATTCAGGGCTCTGTGCAGGCCAGTCAAGATCTTCCACACCAGTCCGGACAAACCATTTCTGTATGGAACTCACTTTGTGCACAGGGGCATTTTCATGCTGAAACAGGAAAGGACCTTCCCCAAATTATTGCTATTGCTTAAGTTTGAAGCACAGAATCATCTAGAATGTCATTGTGTGCTGTAGTAGTTAGTTTTGTAGTTTTGCCTTCACTGAAACGAAGGAGCCTAGCCCGAACCATGAAAACCAGCCCCAGACCGATACTTTTGGCCATGTAGTGTAGATTTGCATTGCAAATTTGGATTACCAAGTTGTGAGTGGTCTTTTTTTAATATACTTTATTACAATGATCACTTCTGGACCAGCTCTTGTAAGTGCACAATAACTCACTGAAGTGTTGGGGTGGAGTGCTGATGGATTGTAGCTGCTGGTCTGATAATGAGGACTTGGCAGTGATGTATCCCATAACATGGCTTCCCTCAGCATGGCGCAGGACGCCACTTCATCAACGTGATCAATCTGGAGGACGAGGAAATGCTGCACCACCTACCCTCCTGCCAGACTTCCGCTTCCCTGAACGGGCCAACCTCAACCCCCCCAGTCACAAATCCCACCCCCCCGGACCTCCCGTTCGCTGACCCAATGACAGGGGAAACGATGCTGGACCCACAGCTGGGTAACATTGATCGCTCGTCATTTTGTGTGTTTGTTTCTTTCTGTGTGGGTGACAGACGATTGGAGATGCTGTATCCAGACACGTAGCTTTGAAGTTAGAAAATATGTTTAAAAAATATATATATATTTTTTGCTTTAAAAAAAAAAATGTATATTGCCATTGTTGAGGGTTTAAGGTTTCTCAGAGCTGCTGCATTAACTCGTACATTAATTTACCACCATTTAATTTTGAAATATATCCAGTGAAAATCTCGAGCTTGCAGCTTGATTTGTCATGTGGAAAACTGACAAATTCTTACAGGGTTTCTCCCTTACTATGTACTGTACTTGTGTTCTGCCTGTAATGTCACTCATAAGCTCCACTCACCTGTTATCTATGTCAGTGTGTTGCACATGTCTCTGAAGCACGGCTTCACTGTAGTTTTACACTGGGAATGCTCCGTTTGCTTCATCCAGAACCCTACGGAAGACCCAGTCCCCCCGCTGCACTGGGGGTACAGGCTGTTTATGAGTCCGCGCAGGAAAAGGAGCCACTCGGGCTTATGGAGAGAGAGGTGTGTAGCCCACCCCTGCTGCCCTGGCAACAAGGCGATAAGGGTGCAGTCTCCTCAGTGTCCCAGGATTTTGTGTCAAAAGTCTTCTTTTTGTCACCTCAGATTCAGCATGTGTCATAATGCTTCTTTCCTGCTTTCTGTCTTAACTGATCCTGTGACCTACTTTGTATACTTTTTTAGCATCTCTCCCTCATCTGTGTCTTCCTGACTTTGTGTCCATGGCTTTTATAGAAGTTTCTGTGTGATATGATTTGTGATCCTTGTGTTTGTCACCCTTCAGCCTATGAGCCTCTCTGACCCTTTGGGCTGTGTCGTGGGTCTCAGAGATGTGGCGGAACAGACCTGCAGCAGCTGGGATGGTGTAGGAGGGGCAGTAGAAGGTAAGGGTTAGTCTGTCTCCCCTAGTCTAAGGGTAAGGGTAGTCTGTTGGGTTGATTTGGGAGGGGCAGAATTAACATGTGAAATTATATAGTATACTTATTATAAGTCATTCTACTATCAATATCTGCTACTAAATATGAAATAAATATCCAATCCTACCATTGATTTTATGCATAGAAATGTCCCTTTCGAAATTCCGTGGTCATTTGTTGTCTGGGACAATCTGTTTGAGAAATAAACAACTGTTTATAAAGCTATTACACGATCTGAAACATTGATGCGTAATACCCCCCACGCTCTGCAAACCAATCTCATTCATTCCAGTTCATTCTGGTTTCATTGACGATTCTTTTATCCAATATAGGACATTATTACCTTAGCAACGGTGTTTGCAATGTCTTATTGGATGCTTTGAACAATAACTTACAGCCGGGCGAAACAGAATTTCTGGTTTCATCAGTTTAGTTTTACGCAAACAGCTTAGAATGTACGTTCGCTCGCCGAAGTGTAATCGTTTTTTCCTTTTATTTTCGCAAGTTTTTACTTGTGTGTGGAAGGGGGAAGACAGTGTGTGGAAGGGGGAGGCAGTGTGTGGAAGGGGGCAGACTGTGTGTGGACGGGGGATACAGTGTGTAGAAGGGGGGGCAGTGTGTGGAAGGGGGGATACAGTGTGTGGAAGGGGGGAGACAGTGTGTGGAAGAGGGGGGGCAGTGTGTGGAAAAGGGGGGGCAGTGTGGAAGGGGGGCAGTATGTGGAAGGGGGGGCAGTGTGTGGAAGAGGGGGGCAGTGTGTGGAAGGGGGGGCAGTGTGTGGAAGAGGTGGCAGTGTGTGGAAGAGGGGGGCAGTGTGTGGAAGGGGGGCAGTGTGTGGAAGGGGGGGCAGTATGTGGAAGAGGGGGGGCAGTGTGTGGAAGGGGGGGCATTGTGTGGAAGGGGGGGCAGTGTGTGGAAGGGGGGGCAGTGTGTGGAAGGGGGGCAGTGTGTGGAAGGGGATGCAGTGTGTGGAAGGGGGGGCAGTGTGTGGACGGGGGGCAGTGTGTGGAAGGGGGGATACAGTGTGTGGAAGGGGGGAGACAGTGTGTGGAAGGGGGGAGACAGTGTGTGGAAGGGGGGAGACAGTGTGTGGAAGGGGGGGCAGTGTGTGGAAGGGGGGGGCAGTGTGTGGAAGAGGGGGACAGTGTGTGGAAGGGGGGGCAGTGTGTGGAAGGGGGGTCAGTGTGTGGAAGGGGGCAGTGTGTGGAAGGGGGGATACAGTGTGTGGAAGGGGGGATACAGTGTGTGGAAAGGAGGGCAGTGTGTGGAAGGGGGAAGACTGTGTGGAAGGGGGGATACAGTGTGTGGAAGAGGTGGCAGTGTGTGGAAGAGGGGGGCAGTGTGTGGAAGGGGGGAGCAGTGTGTGGAAGAGGGGGGGCAGTGTGTGGAAGAGGAGGGGCAGTGTGTGGAAGAGGGGGGGCAGTGTGTGGAAGGGGGGAGACTGTGTGGAGGGGGGACAGTGTGTGCAAGGGGTGGTAGTGTAGTAGTTCAGCATATCATCTTCAGATTTTAGCACACTTACGATCCAGGAAATGTATAGTTTTACCTGTTTCGTTTTACCTCGCTCTCAGTGTTTCATTGCAAACTAATGAAAAACATTTTTCTGCATTTTTTCCAAGATTTATTTGCATTTGTGGCACTTTATTTTGACCTAAATTTTGAAAATAAACTAATCTAAGTTAGTATTTTAAATGGTACAACTGTCTTGTCTCATTGAAGCCATGTTCCAAGTTTCTGTGATGCTTAACTAGAACACCCCCTAAATAGTTGAGAATTGACCAACTTTGGCATCTGTGCAAAGGGGTTAAGAGAAGTTAGGATACATTGTGTTTCCAGTAGAAAAAGCAAAGATTCTCTTTAACCCTCTAGTTTTGCTGAATCTTCTCTCTGTCCATTTGGGTATCAACACCACAATTCCACCAGTTCCACAGGGTTGGCAGGGATGTTGCCAGCAGCAGATGTTGTTGTACCACGTCAAATTTGCCATACATTGTGGATATATAGTGTGAGACATTTCATGTTTGTACAGTGTGGTACCTTTAGGCCCATAAATGCTTTCTGTACTTTCATACTACGTCATGGTTCACATTCTGTCATATCACCTGATAGAAACTAAGTAATGAGGTGAAATTGGAACAAATCACCATCGCATTTTATTTAATCTCTGCACTAAAAACCAAGACTTTAGCAGGGAAAGATACCTGCCTCTACAACACATCATCATCACTTGTTTACTGAGCAGTAAAAGTGGACATTTCTTTTACAGCTTTTGATACCATGATGGAAAGATCTGGAAAGTAAGTGCCTGCTTTTCTTTTCTCATGTTAATTCGGTACTTGACATCATACACCGTGTGTTAGAGTATAACACAAATACGGCCTCTCCCAGGCTCATAGTGCTTCTCTGTCCCTGTATTTAATGACCCCCTCCTCGTCAATACACTGTCTTCCCTTCCCGTCAATACACTGTCTCCCCTTCCACACACTGTCTCCCCCCTTCCACACACTGTCTCCCCCCTTCCACACACTGTCCCCCCTTCCACACACTGTCTCCCCTCTTTCACACACTGTCCCCCCTTCCACACACTGCCGTCCCCCATTCCACACACTGTCCCACCCAACCTCTACTTCCTTTTAGGTCAGAAGATGAGCCTGTGGGCCTGAGTGACATGGCAGACACCCTGGCGCAGTTGGTAGGGGCGAGGGGCGCCTACGGATCTTTGCTCCATCTGTCGGACACACAGACAGACAGACTGACCAGGTAATGTCCTGGTGGGACATACAGTGAGCACCATAAGTCATTAGACAGTGACACATTTTTTGTTATTTTGGTTCTGTACTATAGAACTTTGAGTTTGAAAGGATACAATGACAATGAGGTTGAAGTGCAGACCGTCAGCCTTAATTTGAGGGTTGTGGCGAAGTGAGCCGTAGTGCTCGGGTGCAAAGACAAGACATCAGGCGTTTGTATAAAGAGAACCGGTTTTTATTTTAGTTACCCTTTCTTTTGGCACTCGGTTCCAAACAAACACATAAAACACACAGTCCTCCCCAAACCCCCAGAAGGCTCCTTTTAAAGGTTCTCAGGCTCACTGTTGAACAATCAAGGCAATTGGTTAATTGATACAAACAATCACACAATCAATCATCACCAATTGCCTGATTGCCGACAGCTGTGCCGGTTCCATTAACCACCTGAGTTCACTCTCTCTCTTGCCGGCCTCGCCTAAAACCACGCCCCCCTACCACAAGGGTATTTTCATCCGTATCGGATGAACCATTTAGAAATTATAGAACCTTGAAGGGTTTCTTCTCCTGACTTATTATTTTTCCATAGAGTTCAATTGGAAAATTTCAGGAGAAACAACCTTTAAAGTGATCCATCCATATATACTGCATATCTGGCAGCAGAGTGATGGTTTGAGGCTTGTTTGATACCTCAGACCCTTGATGATTTACAGTCATTTCACCAACCATGTATTCCATACTGTTCCAGTGTTATTTACAGCTACATCTAGTCCCACTCCCAAATTCCCATAGAGGTCCATTGCAATGCAGAGAGGTTATGGTATCACTTGGAGGAGTACCAGAAAATAGGATATCAAGAGTCTTTTGATATTGTTGGGTCACAGACATCAGGAAGTCATGGCATGCAAAGGATATGTGACCAAATATTTTTTACTTTATTCTACATTATATTAAACGGTCCAATATTATTTTTTTGGCGGGGGGCACTATGTACAAAAGGTTTTATAATTTAGAAATGGTTAATCCGATATGGATGAAAATACCCTCAAATTAAAACTGGCAGTCTTTAATTCAACCTCATTGTAATTGTATCCTTTCAATCTCAAAGTGCTAGAGTACAGAACCAAAATAACAAAAAATGTGTTACTGTCCAATGAATTATGGTGCTCACTGTATATGACTGACAGCTGTGTGTAAGCTGCTTGTTCATTGTTTGACAATGTAAAATTAACTGATTGTTGTGAGAAAGCCCCAGTAGTTAATTTGTTCTCTGTAATAGAGTGGGTGAGCAGAAGGAGGTGCGACTGGACCAGGAGCGACAGGAAGTGCTGTCGTGGATGAGGAAGAAGCAGAAATTGAGGCTGGCAGAATACCGCAGACAGAGGGAGGAGAGGAGAGAGAGGGAGCACCGGCCATTCACACCTTCAACCTCTCAGGTCAGGTTGTGCACAGTGGACCCCTGCTAGCCTACAAAACAACGCTCGTCTTTTATTAGTGGTCTACTGATCAATCAGATGAACCATAGAGCCACTTGTGAGACCGACAGAGGGTTTGGCCCGTAACCTTGTAATAGTGTTTTAAATATGGTTTAGTGTATGCTAAGGGCCTGCATAGGTCTGAACATAATACCAGACTTTGACCCAACTCCACTACCTCTGACCCAACCTAAGGTTACTGGCCTGACCCAAGGTACAAACCATGTCTTTAAATCTACCCGTTGTTTCATGAATTAGTCATTAATAAACTTCAAAAAGGCATTGTGGTCTAAATTTACGGAACATGTATTTCCATTCATTGGCTCTATCTACAGAATCTCACGTCCAGAGATCTTTCTACCAACAAGAAAGTGAAGGAAAGGAAGGAAAAGTGAGTGTTGCATGGATCGTCTTTACTTTAAAGACCCACTCGAGGGGAAACTGTGCCCTGACTTTGACTACAATGGGTCTTTAAGCAATATTCATGTGCTAATTCACAAACGGTACTGCTTTTCCCATTTTAACCACTTCAGTGAATATTTTTAGCTAAATTGTGTTGTCATACTTCATAATGTAGGGACTTCTGATCGTGCCATGTACAGGTATGCATGTTGAAATGTTTTTTGTTGACGATCAGGATGCTGCTGCTGGAGCACCGCACACAGAGAGCCCGTGATGCCTGCAGCCTGATAACAGAACTGCTCGCGCCTTCGCCAGCCCTGTCGACCCTCACCAAGGCACCACTGTCACACAGCACCAGTCAGAGCAGCCGCAGGTCAGCAGCTTCCTGCGCGGATATTATCTTTAAAACACCCTCAAACCAACATAGTTCTTAAAAATGCCCACTACAGGAGAATTTGGTTTTTGGTTTTTGGAAGCTAAAAGGCTTACGTGGGTAACACTGTGATTAAAATATTTAAGCGGTGAGCAGTGCATCCATTTATTTTGCTGCCAATCAAATTAATTTGAAATGTAAATCCCCCCCCTGCTGAGAGACTATTTCGAAATTAAAATAGAGGGTATATTGGCGTAACCACGGTTCCCTGAAAGAGGGAGGGGCTGCCAGGCAGCCTCACTGCTTGGCCCCCCCAAGGTCACGTAAGCGTAAGTTAAGTTAAGTTAAGTTTAGGGGGAACTGTAGTTACGTGAGCAAGCTTAACCAGGCCTAACGGTTTCTCTGTGCTCCAGGTTGGCATCGCGGGGCTGCAGTAAGCCTGAGGGAAGGAAGGAGAGGAGAGCTCAATTCCACACAGTCGCCTCTCCTGGGAGGACAGCAGGGGCGCTGAGCGCTGCAGCATTTGGACAAAATCAGCCCAAGGGCCACCAGCTGCGCAGACCTGGTGAGTTTTCACACGTGCGTGTTTGTCACATACAGTTTACAGGTTTTTCACTTATGCATGTTTGTCACATATACAGGTTTTTCACTTATTTCCGTCTGTGGTTAGTGTAGGATAACTTACAGTAACTCTCTGTCTGTGGTTAGTGTAGGATAACACACAGTAACTCTTTTTGTCTTGTCCTTGTGGCCCCAGAAGGTGCCCTCCCAGATGAGCGTCTGACCCGATGGGGCCTGCGGGACATGAGGGGCAGAAGACCTGCGAAAGGTTTGCCCCGTTAATCTGCTGAAAATATAATAAACAAATGGTTTTGGTTTAAAACCCTCTGTGTGATTCGTTTACCGGTTGTGCAGTAGAGTTGTGATGGGCCCGGATATATCATGGTGTAATTTTCCTATAGGCTGGATAAAGGGAATGGGGCCATCCCTGAGGGAAGATAGAGGAAGAGGAGAGAAGGAGCTGAGAGAAGAGGTGGAGGAGAGTGATGAAGAGCAGGTGCTGAGCCCCTGGAACCCTCCTCTGGAGATCCGCAGGCTGCTCGGGCTAGAGGAGCAGGTCAGATTTAATCACACTACAGCTGCTGTTGAACCTCATTCACATTACATCCACACAAATAATGATATATCATTTTACATTCAATCATTAATAAAAAGCTATTTAGCAGTTGTGCAAACAACGCAGTCTAGGATGTGTTGGAGGGGTTTTTAGTACGTATGTGGGATGTGTGTAGGATGTGTGTGTGGGAAGCGTGTAGGATGTGTGTGTGGGAAGCGTGTAGGATGTGTGTGTGGGAGACGTGTAGGATGTGTGTGGGAGACGTGTAGGATGTGTGTGGGAGGCGTGCAGGATGTGTGTGTGGGAAGCGTGTAGGATGTGTGTGTGGGAAGCGTGTAGGATGTGTGTGTGGGAGACGTGTAGGATGTGTGTGGGAGACGTGTAGGATGTGTGTGGGAGGCGTGCAGGATGTGTGTGTGGGAGGCGTGTAGGATCTGTATGTGGGAGGCGTGTAGGATGTTTGTGGGAGGCTTGTAGGATGTGTGTAGGACGCGTGTAGGATGTGTGTGTGGGAGACGTGTAGGATGTGTGTGTGGGAGGAGTGTAGGTTGTGTGTGGGAGGCTTGTAGGATGTCTTTGTGGGAGGCGTGTAGGATGTGTGTGTGGGAGGAGTGTAGGATGTGCGTGGGAGACGTGTAGGATCTGTGTGGGACGAGTGTAGGATGTGTGTAGGAGTGTAAATGTGTAAATGCTTGAGTAATAATGATCTTTTTTGCTACAATTGGCATGTATCACATCACCCTGGTATATGGTCCTCTTTCCCCAGGGCTTTGTGGAAGAGGGGAATGAATCTGCAGACACTGGACTCTGGCTGAAGGGTCTGGATTCAGAATCTTTCTCTGAGAGCACTGGCAGTATTCTCAGTAAACTCGACTGGACTGTGATTGAAAAGATGGTGGCGGGGGAGGAAGTCTGATCCAAAGATAATTTATTTTGTGGGGAACATGGTGTGGCAATTGAAATGTCAAATTTGCCAGGTTTAGAGTTGTTCAATTGTAATATGAATTTTCTATTTTGTTTCGGTACTTTAAGTGCTCTGTACTCTAAGTAAATGCAATATTGAGTGTGATCTTAATGTTCTTTTTATTCTAATGTGTGATTCAATGTGTTTGTAGTGCAATGTCATGTTACAGAGAAGATTTTACTTTCCAAAGTATCGCAAAGAATGCAGTTGATCTCACAGTCAAAAAGAAAGAAGGCCATAAATCGCTTTTATAAATAATGTAAGAAGCCTGTGAGAGTGCCATTGGTATATCCAATAAATTTTTTAATCATAATGGTGAGATTTGTCATCAAACTACTGTTGTGCTGGCTGTTACCTTTTCCAGGCAAATTAGGTACATAAAAAGAGAAATATAACTGCAATATAACTGCAAGCAGTGATTCCAGGATCCAAACAGTTGGTGCTACTTTCGTCTGAATACCAACTATATCTATGTAACCCTCAATGATCATGGTTTTGTACTCTGCAATACTGAAGCACCACCACACCACCAACAATACAAATCTCCAGACCCAGTATACTGAAGCACCACCGCACCACCACACCACCAACAATACAAATCTCCAGACCCAGTATACTGAAGCACCACCACACCACCAACAATACAAATCTCCAGACCCAGTATACTGAAGCACCACCACACCACCAACAATACAAATCTCCAGACCCAGTATACTGAAGCACCACCACACCACCAACAATACAAATCTCCAGACCCAGTATACTGAAGCACCACCAACAATACAAATCTCCAGACCCAGTAATGCACAATACAGAAGACAAGTTTAAGATGGTTTTGTAAACAGCAATTCCGCAATCTACAGGCAGGCTTTTTTATTGGTGAATGTAGATATAATACATTTTCATAATGTACATTTTCTAAAGTATTTATAGGGAATCGCATAAGAGAGGAAATGATGATAAGAATGAGAATTTGGCACACAGGGCTACTCGGTGGGGATCATGTATGCATGGTGCTCCAGTGGATGTGCACTTAAAATATGAAACAACTGAGGTTTTCGGACGTGCGAATGTTAGCAGGGTGACCTTCAAACTGGTGTTTTGTTTTCTGAACAGACGTTTTACTGAGGTGGTTATTTTCCAATCCGCACTCCACCACAGAAGGGGGCGCAATGTATCAGTAACTTGGTTGTACCCTTTTCCCAAGGAACCAACCGAAGAAGAAATATACAAACAATCATGGACGCGGGCAGTGGTGGGAAGGGTAATGTTTATATTTTAAAGTATAATTGTTTCTGTTGCAGTGAGTTATTGTATTGGTGTATTTATGGCTAATTAACTAACTGGAAAGGAACTAACTTGTCTTGAGCAACGTTATGAAACGGTCTACGCAATTCACTGTGACGCTTGCATGCTAACGTTAACTAACAAAAGTAACGTTAACACGCTAACATTGCTCTTTAAACATATTTCTTAAAATAAAAGTCAGTTCCTGATACTTTTCTCTGGTCGTAGATGTCCTGTCTTCGTGGACCAAAAGATTCAAAGTCTCTTTTATTCATACAGAAATTAGTAGACTGAATTTGCACGTGTGGTCTTTTGCATTTAAGCGCGTTAGCTACTTGACAATTTTTTGTGATCTTGCTGTTATTGTATACCATTTGTCTTTCTGTCCGATCTGTACAGTAACTTACGTGGTTTTAGCTGATGATGCGTTTTTATGTATGTATGTTTTTTAGTCTTTTATGGTTTATAGATAATTGTGTTAGAATATTGTTTTAAGTTCATATATGTTGTGTTGTGGTGCCTGCGTTTGAATTGAGACAATTACAGTGGGACAATACAGATTTGATTTGATTGTGTGGCTACGTAATGGTCAAACTAGCAACGTTAGCTAGTTTTAAAAAGTCACTTTGATAGATAGCATAGTTAACTTTGCTTGCTTCAAACCATAGTTAAGATATGATAAATATATGTGTGTAATAATATGTAGCTAGCTGTATTGTAATACATTACTGTAGCTATTCTTGTTATGATTCCGATGTGTATATACAGTGCGCACCATAATTCATTGGACAGTGACACATTTTTTATTATTTTGGTTCTGTACTCTAGCACTTTGAGTTTGAAAGGATGATGTTGAAGTGCAGACTGTCAGCTTTAATTTGAGGGTATTTTTATTCATATCCGATTAACCGTTTAGAAATTATAGAACTTTTTGTACATAGTCCCCACCCCACACACATTTTTGGGCATCAAAAAATATTGGACAGTTTAACATAATGTAAAATCTAGACCGAGCCTGAACCCCCAAAATTTCAGCACTGTAAAGCAGCTTTGTGACTGTCTCTATAAAAAGCTATACAAATAAATTGAACTGAATATGGCTTTGACTTTAAATACGAGCCAGATGTGCTGTAAGGAACGACCTGAAAATAATTTTGACAAAATTATGAATTTTTTGTCACATTTGGTAAGTTTTCCACAAACCACAATATATATAAAAAATTTCTGATCTGCTTTTGCTTTCAGAGATAAAAAGCTCGGATGATGATGGAGACATCGCGTCGGTGATGGGATTCTCTGGTTTTGGTAAGTTATTTCCCACGTGTCATAAAAGGCAGGAATTGTATGATTCCTGCGGGAGGTATTCCAGTGCTACAAAACGTAATTGTGGTATAGATTATTAACGAGACATGCACTTAAATTATGAGGAGCTGTGTCCTCTTTAATGAGTTTTTTAATTAAATCTTTAATGAGTTCTTCATGGGTTTAGCTGCAGAATATAAGTCACGAGTGAGCACAATAGTATATCATGCAGGTATTTGCATATTATAAGGCAACGCAGAGCTATAGCTTCCAATTTTACTTGGCAAGTTAATAGCAGTCAGATTTTCTCTCGAGATGGCACTTGGTCAGTAGATTCCCGCACACTGAACCATTCCAAATATCCAGCTAAGGAAAATATTGGTTTTGTTCTTTTTGTAGGATTGGCTGCAGTTGGACTATCAGACTCTGTTACAGTCTGTGTTCCAAACCAAAATTCCGAACATGACTTTTCAGAAACCCAATGTTAACGAATAGACTGTGTGTACCACAGTTGGCGTTTTGTGTCATGTTTACAGTGCTATATCGAAAGAACCCTTTAGATATTCATCTTCATATTAGAGATATTCATACCTGACATTCCAGCTGCCCGTTTTATTTTTAGTTTTTTGTGGAATTCTATTTTATTTGATTATTTTTAACAAGTCAGAAAATTCAACAGTTGCATTACTTTTTATACATAATGTGTAGACAATCATAACATGGACATCCGTGAATAGACTTAATCCAGCCAACAAAGGAAACCCCAAATAGTTTTGACAGCATACATACCTGCACACGCAAATAAGCAAGGGAACATCCACACACACACGCATGCACGCATATAGCAATAGAAGGGGTGTGATATTAGTTGAATTAGTTGATTGTTCATCTTAAAATATTTTTAACTTTGTGAGTTTTCAGCTTTTCTATTTTTTCTGTAATGATTCAGCCCACATTTTGAACAATGGAAATGTCTAATGGTATATAACGTTATACTGTAATATAACATTACACAGTATATAACACTACGCTGTTTACAATGTAATATAACATTTCGCTGTTATATATCGTTACACATTTCCATTGTTCACAATTTGAGTTCCATTTTTGGAATATACCTTTTTTATTATAAGTGATGAGAAGAAGACAGTCCATCCCATAGGGTACTTCCATGTCGTGCCATGCCTTTTGTCTTGGATTAGGCATAATGGGAATATTTTCTATTTTCCGTTTGGAGAAGCAGAGGCAAATATAGGCTGACCGTATACCCTTTCACACTGTATGAGCTACGATTCAAGGATTCACCCGCACGGTCCCTACAATGCTTTAAAATGGTTGGGAACATCATAGGTTGTGGCAATATCGTACTTTCTAATGATGATTTTTATCCTGTCAGGGAAGAAGGCTCGCACCTTTGATCTGGAGGCTATATTTGAGCAGACCCGGAGAACAGCAATCGAAAGGAGCCACAGGGCATTAGGTGAGTGCTGATCATTCGGCTTATTTAGTGCATTTTCAGCAAGAAGTTTTAAGTCCAAATATATTCAAGCCTCCCAAGGGGGCACGTGGTTAATGCAGTTTGTCATAATGAACCTGGACTGCGCCAGTGCGGACTGGCCTATTTCTCGCTTGCACTACGCACGCACTAGCATGTCTTTTTCGCCATTATATACAACCAAGGTGGAAAAGCAGGCTTTTAAAGTGAATGGGATATGATATTTTGATTGGTTTATTGCACGTTACGTCCAAGACGCACCTATAATTAATGAAGAGACTAAGGTCATCCCATTTGCATCTTGTGCCATGCTTAGCGCTCAAATAATACACCGTCTAACTAGCAAAAGTGGATTTGGACACGATGAGTCAAGATAGAGCCCATGTCTTTTATCAGATAAATGGATGGATTTCCTGATCTAGTAGGAGGAGCCGCAACGTCATGGGAGAGTAATTGCTGACATTAGTGCAGAAACGTTGATCTTGATTAAGGCAACATGCCTCTAGCATGCATGGGCACAAATGGCAATCTTTTGAGTTTTAATCATCATGTGAAAAGATGCGGGGGGCGGCTGTGGCTCAGGAGGTAGAGCGGGGCGTCCGCTGATCGCAGGGTTGGCGGTTCGATCCCCGGCTCCTCCTGTCCACATGTCGAAGTGTCCTTGGGCAAGACACTGAACCCCAAATTGCTCCCAATGAGCAGGCTCGCACCTTGCATGGCAGCTGCCGCCATTGGTGTGTGAATGTGTGTGTGAACGGGTGAGTGAGAGGCCATTGTAAAGCGCTTTGGATAAAGGCGCTATATAAGTGCAGTCTATTTACCATTTAAAACGCTTGTTTTCATTATTTGTGTTGACTTGCGCTTGTTATAGGTGTAACTGTTTGCTAGTCAAATCAAAACAGTTATCCTACCTTTTATTTCAGTGCGTTTCTTTCAATCCGAGTACATTGAAAGTGCGTTCAAATTAAAAGATGTAAAACAATTGTTTGAACTATTAAAAAAGTAGCATGTACCACAGATTTACAGATTCTTGTGTATGTTTATTTACATGGGAGGAGTCCTTTTTGTGGTGTTGTAAAATTTAAGCCCGACCGAGATAAATGTTCAACAGATTTATCTGCACTTAGCAAATAAGCATGATTAATATCTGCACACAAACGGGCAATGTATCATAAATGTAATATTTTAAAAGTGTTATATTTTTCAGGTCCGTGTGGGATTTCTAGATTTCGTAGGAGCGTTTATTTTAATCAGATTGTCAAATGTAAAGATAATCTGCTGGCTCGCTAATAATATCGCCGTGTTTTTGTTTGTGTTGGGAAAGCGAGCCGGCTAAGCTGTTTAACAATGGACGCACAATAAGTAACAGTAATGATATGAATTTATCACTTGAATGTAAGCTTCTCTGGAAAAGCTGTCATTTTTTGAGCGTGTTATGTTAGCAGCATGGTCATTTGCAGATGTGTGAATCTCAAGAATATGGTGTTAATACTTTTATTGATTACATTATTACAATTGATGGATTGTAATACACAGGTTTATTACTTCTTGTATAATTCAAATTAAATGCCAAGCAAAAACATGAGATGTTTAAGGGGGGCTTTCATACCTTCCCTTCCCCATACCCCCCCTTGCTTTCAGACGGCTGAGGCCATGCTCCAGCTTCTGAGAGTTCACAAGCAGCAAAAGGGCAAACTACTTCAACACTAGAGGGTGTACTTGTGCAAAATAATATATAATTTGTGTCCATACCCAGTGATCGCCAATAGGCATGCAAAGTTCAATATAGGCCCAGGTCTGCCAGGCCAACGTATCGGTCAACCGTTACAGTTTATGTGTGTGTGTGTATTCTCAACTACTGTTTGTTGCTCTGGATGGATAAGGGTGTCTGCCAAATGATTGTAATGTAATTTAGGCTCATTTTAATTTATGTACACTTGACGGCTAACACACCTGTGTGTGTATGCTGAATAGTTAACACCGTTGTCTTTGTGTGTGTGTGTGTGCTATATAGTAACATAGTTGTGTGTATCGCTGCATAGGTAAACACATTTGTGTATGTTGTATAGTTAATACAGTTGTATGTGTCGTATAGTTAACACGTGTGTGTGTGTGTGTGTGTGTGTAGTAGCTAGTTTGCTATTATTGATAACGTTATTTCATTCGGCGGCTAGTTCTTGGAAGAAGGAGATATTTGCTAACGTTATTTGTCGTATAGATTGCATTAACTAAAACCGGCTACTCGGCTAAAACCATGCATGCCAGCTGTAGTCAGATAGTGCCTGGTTCAGACTAACGCTACAAGAACTCAGCGTGATCTGTCTGTCGTCCTAGATGCTCCAAGTTTTATGATTCTTTTATCGCCAAATCTGACAATGGAGTGGGAGCCTGAGCCAGGCTAGCCTTGTTCGAATCTAGAGTGCAGCATAAGTTTATATATCCAGGGTCTTTATAAAATTGGCTAGGTAACATTACATAATTCGACTAGCCATCACTATCAATTGTAGTGTTTTACTAAAACTGGCTTGTTATGGAAACCATCACTCATTAGTGAGCTTGGTGATTAAATGGTAAATGTTTCATTGTGTTATTGTTCAACTCTGCAACAACAGAAAAGATTCAGTTTTTTACCGGGACTTTTGTAGCTGACAGTTTTACTGTAACTTTAGCTAACGTTATGCCAGTCTGTAATCCTGCAATCGTATCTAGAAAACTTGGATGCGCATTCGCAACGAGGTCTGTGGAGGCAGTGTGGTGGGGGGTGTGTCTCTTTCTCTGTGGGCAGGGCGAAGGGGTGTTATGACTTTTAAATGTTTTGACAACAAATGCAACCGTTGAGAAAGTTGCATATTCCAGCTTTAACACATTTGTGTGTGTGTGTGCTGTACAGTTAAACACAGTTGTGTGTGTTGTGTAGAGGAAAGACAGCAGGAAGACGCCCAGCTGGAAGAAGCAGGAAGTTCACAGAAAGGCAAAATCAGACCTGCAGCTGATTCCATTGCCAGTCCTAAACCCACAGCTAAAACCTCACGGTAAATTATTTATGATGTGCTTCAACATGAACAGTATATATCAGGAGAGTAAGACATAGGCTGCTTGCATATGTCTTGAAACCTGGAAGGTTTCTATATATCTATATTCTATATAATTGTATGCCATCAATTGGTGGCTTTGGCTGTTCTAGGCCAAGAACGGCATGTAACAAAATTGAATGTACAACCTTAAAGATGCACAATGCAGAATTTTTACCTTCATATATCTTCATGCTCAGTCATATTTGTGAAGAAATGGAAATTGTTTTCTTTGCGCACATTAGCTGAATCTGTGCTCCTCTGCCTGCATTTATTATTGTAAGATGTGTTCGGGATGTTTCTGTGTGGGGAGGGTTGGGTATGGCTACAGAACCTGTGGCCTAGGATCAGGTTTCAGCGGAGCCTTTGCAACTAGCTACTGCAATGGCGGAGGTGAAGAAGCGGAAGTACAATGAAGCCAAACAACAAGCAGACAGGGCACACCAAGGATTTGCTTTTCCTCAATGGCGACAGCTGAAATTTAGCAAGGGGATGAAAAGCGACGTGGAGTTGGTGTGTTTTCTGTTGGATCTATCAGTAATGTTTGATTGTAAACACAGGACCACAGCAGCATTGTTGCTACAGAATAGTAGTGGACTTTCTCAGCTAACACACAGTAGCAGAATTGTTGTTAGAGAGTAGCAGTGGACTTTCTCAGCTAACACACAGTAGCAGAATTGTTGTTAGAGAGTAGCAGTGGACTTTCTCAGCTAACACACAGTAGCAGAATTGTTGTTAGAGAGTAGCAGTGGACTTTCTCAGCTAACACACAGTAGCAGAATTGTTGTTAGAGAGTAGCAGTGGACTTTCTCAGCTAACACACAGTAGCAGAATTGTTGTTAGAGAGTAGCAGTGGACTTTCTCAGCTAACACAGTAGCAGAATTGTTAGAAAGTAACAGTGGCCTTTCTCTCTTCCTGCAGGCAGCGGGACAGTAGTGACAGTGGGGATAGCAGTGACAGTGGCTCTGACTCAGACTCCAGCTCGGACCTCATTGGTCCTCCCGTCCCCTCCCAGCTTGCTCTCCACGGGTCCACAGGTCAAGGGGACCCCGATGACGTTGTCGGACCACCACTTCCTCCGGGGTACAGAGCCAGTTTGGCTGATGATGATGATGATGACGACGAAGACATGCAGGATGAAGAGGATGACGTATGTGTAGTTTGGTATCATCCTGGTTAACTATTACAGTCTGGTTTACTGACTAATTAATGAATAAGTGATTAATTGAAACTCACAATGCTTGTGCAGGCCTATGACGTGCCGTTTACGTACCAGATTTTGTGGTTTTTGTTCAAATCAAATGATGCAGACTGTGGTTGTTGATATGTCATACATGTTTAATAAAATGTACTAGTTCCTGTCCTTGTACTGTCAGCCAAGTTGGTAGGTGCACTGCGTTCTGCTAGTCATATTTGTGTCATGATTCTTGGTGCCCATATTGGTGGCCATGTAGTACTTGGCCTCTGGTCTTTGCTGCAAATAGCTGTATATCATTTAGCATTTATCATTTTGCATACTGGGTAATTTAACAAACCGTCAATGCTTTCTCTTTTGTTCTTACAGAGCCCAGTCAAAAAGATTCCAGACACGCATGAAATCACATTGCAACATGGCACTAAAACGGTAAGACAGCCATGCTTTGAAAAAATGTCAAAGAATACGCTAAAAATGTCAACCTTTTATACGTATTACTACCAAATCATTGTGTGAATTAGTAAAAAAAAATTTAATGGCGTGTTTATGGCATGGTGGTGCAGTGGTTAGCACTGTCACCTCACAGCAAGAAAGTACCGAGTTCGAATCCCGGCCGAGGGCTTTCTATGCAGAGTTTGCATGTTCTCCCCGTGTCCGCGTGGGTTTCTTCTAGGTACTCCTCGGTCCTCCCACAGTCCAAAGACATGCAAGTCAGGCTAATTGGAGACTCTAAATTGCCCATAGGTATGAGTGAATGGTGTTTGTGCCCTGCGGTAGATTGGCGTGCTGTCTTGGGTGTATCCCTGCCTCTTGCCCAATGCATGTTGGAATAAGCTTCAACCCCCCCCCCCCCCTTCCGTGATTCTGGCCAGGAATAAGTGGGTTAGCTGATGGATGGATGGTGTATTTACTTTCAGAATCCTTTCATTCTGGACTTGAATTACACATTTCTCATTGAAGCTATACACAATCAAACTTTTAGAATATCTGGTCTACACAAAAGGGACACTTAATGAGTCAAAATGAAATATGACAAAATAAGACTTGGATTCAATAAAAATGTGTTCTTAACATTGGCTTGCAATTAAAAGTGAGATTTTTTTTCTACACAAACACTGCTTGGCAAGTTCAGTCATCACTGAAATGAATTCTCCAAACTCAATTTGTGAACAAATAGAATAAACACTTTGATTTACTTGTAAGTCAAAGTTAAGCACAAATAATGATGAAATACTGGCCTAATTCTACGTAATGTAAGCATGTTTTAAGACTTTTACTTGCTACATTTTTTTTAAAGAATGATCATTTTTCATAGACTTATTTTCTTGTGAAACATGAAGTACTCCGTGTTATTAAAGAACTGCTTCAGTGGTCAACGATCACTTATTAAAATGGTCAAGGCATGAAAAGAGCTCCGTTAAACTAATTAAATTAAAAGTAATTCAAACGTACCCAAGTTGTACTGTGAATATTTACCCATAACACCTGATGCTCAGGTATCCGCTCTGGGCTTGGACCCGTCCGGTGCTCGGCTGGTTACCGGGGGATACGACTACGATGTGAGGTTCTGGGACTTCGCTGGGATGGACGCTGCTCTGCAGGCTTTTCGATCCCTTCAGCCTTGTGAATGGTAATATTATTTTACTGCATCTGCAGTGCAGGGTATCAGGAGCTTGGACTGGCAATTGATGGTTTCTGTTATATTTGATATATTTTGCAATTGTATGAATTTAACATATTGTCAAATTGTTGCCTCTGTACCATCCAGGTTCACCATCTATAGTTTATTTGTTAACAAGGCTCCATGTGTCACTATTTTGTTAGTGTGTTCATTTTTTGCCAGCATTAGTTTAGCGTAGCTATGTTAGTAGTTACATAGTTGCATCTCTGCGCCAGGTTAGCTAGTTAGCCATGCAATTATGTAATTAGTAGCTGCGTGTTGTAAATTAAATGATTGAAAACTGAAACTGCAAGCTATGTAGCTTATAAGCTTATATAGAAAGAGTCGTTTCTAGCAGCCTTCTTTCCTCATGTATATCGAGGGTGTGAATAATTTTGGAGGGCACTACACATGCATATGCATATTTATTCAGTGCAGCCTTGTGTCCATTGTACAGTGGACATTATTATTTGCGCAACTTTACAGCTCATTGCACTGTACAGGCTCGCTCCAGTGCTGTTGTAAATGGCGCTCTCTCTCCAGTGCTGTTGTAAATGGCGCTCTCTCTCCAGTGCTGTTGTAAATGCCACTCTTGCTCCAGTACGGTTGTAAATGGCGCTCTCTCTCCAGTGCTGTTGTAAATGGCGCTCTCTCTCCAGTGCTGTTGTAAATGCCACTCTTGCTCCAGTACGGTTGTAAATGGCGCTCTCTCTCCAGTGCTGTTGTAAATGGCGCTCTCTCTCCAGTGCTGTTGTAAATGCCACTCTCTCTCCAGTACGGTTATAAATGGCGCTCTCTCTCCAGTACTGCTGTAAATGGCGCTCTCTCTCCAGTACGGTTATAAATGGCGCTCTCTCTCCAGTACTGTTGTAAATGCCACTCTCTCTCCAGTACGGTTGTAAATGGCGCTCTCTCTCCAGTACTGCTGTAAATGGCGCTCTCTCTCCAGTACTGTTGTAAATGCCACTCTCTCTCCAGTGCTGTTGTAAATGGCGCTCTCTCTCCAGTGCTGTTGTAAATGGCGCTCTCTCTCCAGTACTGCTGTAAATGGCGCTCTCTCTCCAGTACTGTTGTAAATGGCGCTCTCTCTCCAGTACTGCTGTAAATGGCGCTCTCTCTCCAGTACTGTTGTAAATGGCGCTCTCTCTCCAGTACTGCTGTAAATGCCACTCTCTCTCCAGTATGGTTATAAATGGCGCTCTCTCTCCAGTACTGCTGTAAATGGCGCTCTCTCTCCAGTACTGTTGTAAATGGCGCTCTCTCTCCAGTACTGCTGTAAATGGCGCTCTCTCTCCAGTACTGTTGTAAATGGCGCTCTCTCTCCAGTACTGCTGTAAATGGCGCTCTCTCTCCAGTACGGTTGTAAATGGCGCTCTCTCTCCAGTGCTGTTGTAAATGGCGCTTTCTCTCCAGTACGGTTGTAAATGGCGCTTTCTCTCCAATGCTGTTGTAAATGGCGCTTTCTCTCCAATGCTGTTGTAAATGGCGCTCTCTCTCCAGTGCTGTTGTAAATGGCGCTCTCTCTCCAGTACTGCTGTAAATGGCGCTCTCTCTCCAGTACTGTTGTAAATGGCTCTCTCTCTCCAGTACGGTTGTAAATGGCGCTCTCTCTCCAGTACTGTTGTAAATGGCGCTCTCTCTCCAGTGCTGTTGTAAATGGCGCTCTCTCTCCAGTACTGTTGTAAATGGCGCTCTCTCTCCAGTACGGTTATAAATGGCGCTCTCTCTCCAGTACTGTTGTAAATGGCGCTCTCTCTCCAGTACGGTTATAAATGGCGCTCTCTCTCCAGTACGGTTGTAAATGGCGCTTTCTCTCCAATGCTGTTGTAAATGGCGCTCTCTCTCCAGTGCTGTTGTAAATGGCGCTCTCTCTCCAGTACGGTTGTAAATGGCGCTCTCTCTCCAGTACGGTTGTAAATGGCGCTCTCTCTCCAGTACGGTTATAAATGGCGCTCTCTCTCCAGTACTGTTGTAAATGGCGCTCTCTCTCCAGTACGGTTATAAATGGCGCTCTCTCTCCAGTGCTGTTGTAAATGGCGCTTTCTCTCCAGTACGGTTGTAAATGGCGCTCTCTCTCCAGTACTGTTGTAAATGGCGCTTTCTCTCCAATGCTGTTGTAAATGGCGCTCGCTCTCCAGTACTGTTGTAAATGGCGCTCTCTCTCCAGTACTGTTGTAAATGGCGCTCTCTCTCCAATGCTGTTGTAAATGGCGCTCGCTCTCCAGTACTGTTGTAAATGGCGCTCTCTCTCCAGTACTGTTGTAAATGGCGCTCTCTCTCCAATGCTGTTGTAAATGGCGCTCTCTCTCCAGTGCTGTTGTAAATGGCGCTCTCTCTCCAGTACGGTTGTAAATGGCGCTTTCTCTCCAATGCTGTTGTAAATGTCGCTCGCTCTCCAGTACTGTTGTAAATGGCGCTCTCTCTCCAATGCTGTTGTAAATGGCGCTTTCTCTCCAATGCTGTTGTAAATGGCGCTCGCTCTCCAGTACTGTTGTAAATGGCGCTCTCTCTCCAGTACTGTTGTAAATGGCGCTCTCTCTCCAGTACGGTTGTAAATGGCGCTCTCTCTCCAGTACGGTTATAAATGGCGCTCTCTCTCCAGTGCTGTTGTAAATGGCGCTTTCTCTCCAGTACGGTTGTAAATGGCGCTCTCTCTCCAGTACGGTTGTAAATGGCGCTCTCTCTCCAGTACGGTTGTAAATGGCGCTCTCTCTCCAGTGCTGTTGTAAATGGCGCTTTCTCTCCAGTACGGTTGTAAATGGCGCTTTCTCTCCAATGCTGTTGTAAATGGCGCTTTCTCTCCAATGCTGTTGTAAATGGCGCTCTCTCTCCAGTACGGTTGTAAATGGCGCTTTCTCTCCAGTGCTGTTGTAAATGGCGCTCTCTCTCCAGTACGGTTGTAAATGGCGCTCTCTCTCCAGTACGGTTATAAATGGCGCTCTCTCTCCAGTACTGTTGTAAATGGCGCTCTCTCTCCAGTACGGTTGTAAATGGCGCTTTCTCTCCAGTGCTGTTGTAAATGGCGCTCTCTCTCTCTCCAGTACTGTTGTAAATGGCGCTCTCTCTCCAGTGCTGTTGTAAATGGCGCTCTCTCTCCAGTACGGTTGTAAATGGCGCTTTCTCTCCAATACTGTTGTAAATGGCGCTCTCTCTCCAGTACGGTTGTAAATGGCGCTTTCTCTCCAATACTGTTGTAAATGGCGCTCTCTCCAGTGCTGTTGTAAATGGCGCTCTCTCTCCAGCACTGTTGTAAATTGCACTCTCTCTGCTCTCCCTGCAGCCACCAGATAAAGTCCCTGCAGTACAGCAACACTGGAGATGTCATCCTGGTAGTTGCAGGAAATGCTCAGGCTAAGGTGCTGGACCGGGACGGCTTCCCGGTTCTGGAGTGTGTGAAGGGGGATCAGTACATCGTGGACATGGCCAACACTAAGGTACAGTCATCACTGAGAGGGTTCCTTTAAATCTGTATTCTGTTCTTTATTCTAATACTTGTTTTGCACTGTAAATGGAAGTTTCACTGTGTTTGGCTGCAGTACCAGTCTGTCGTTGAAGTGAAACATTTTTCTGACCCCTTTATACAGGGTCACACTGCAATGTTGAATAGTGGCTGTTGGCATCCGAAGATTAAGGAAGAGTTCCTGACCTGCTCAAACGATGGGTGAGTAAGAAGCCAAACTTAGAGAAGAGGCCAAAGTCATAGTCTGTGGTTACGTTTTGGGAAATGCACTAATAACCATCTAATAACCGTGCATAAATATAATTACACAACAAGGGCTAATACCACACATAAAAGTGACAATGAGAGATGGTTGGGATAGCCTGAATTGGAATTTACTTTGCAGTTACGTTATCTCTGTCGCAATAGTGCCTTTAAGATCTTGGACAGCAACTGAGCTTGTTCCCTCCCACAGCCAGAGAAGCCTACAAGGCCTTGAACAGCAGCCTCACACACAGACATGCTCACCTGAGGCTGACCGGAAATCAGCTCAAATGTTGCCGATTGTCTTCATTAGGCTTGTTTTAAAAGCACAGCCTGTCATGTCTGTTTATGAAGGCCTTTGTGGACCCCAGCCACTGCCTGTTCATGCTCTATACTGAACCCTCTGGACTGCAAACTGTTTGTATCTTCTGCCTTCAGAGGTTATTCTTTTTTTAATTACCTTTTTTTCTTTTTTCTTTTTTTTCTTTTTGTGTATTTTGTGGCTTAATGGGGACCACCCCGCCCAATAGACACCGTGCCACAGCACGGCGGTTATTCATTCATCTTTTTAACTCTTCCCAACTTCAGTACGGTGCGTACCTGGGACCTGAACACTGAGAAGAAACACAAGGCTGTTTTCAAACCTCGCTCGCTGCAGGGCAAGAGAGTGATTCCCACCTGCTGCACCTACAGTCGGGACGGCAAGCTGATCGCGGCTGGGTGCCAAGATGGGACCATTCAGATTTGGGACCGGAACCTAAGTGTAAGTTTTAACCTGTGTTTTAAACTTCTTTTTTTTGTTGACAGGAGATGGGCGATCACTAGTCCTTCTGCAGTACCAGTTTATTTACACTTTACTAATACTCTGTACTGTTTAAGAAATATGCTGTTGCCACACTGCCAGTTAGCACTGCAATCTGAAAACTCTAGAAAAGTTAACTAGAAAAGGAAGTTTGAAGATAAACTTGAAGTTGGCTTGAAAAGTAAAGCAAAGCAAAGCATAGAGAACACTGTGTTTTGGGAATAGAAATGAGACATTAGACAACAGACGTTAGACATTGTTAGCAATGGCATGTGCTAGAATGAGCTGAAATAGGCTATATGACTGAAACCTGAATGGAACTGGATTCATTAAAATGGCGCTGAACAGAAATTTCTTTAGTAATGGGCAATGAAGGCGGTAGCTACTTCAAGCAGTGCCAGTATTAACATTGTATCAGTAGCTGCTAGTCAGGCTGATAGAGTAGTAAAACTTGTAGTAGTACAAAGTGTTGTGGAATTTGAAGAGTTGAACTGAATAATTAGTACAATTGGTTAGTTAAATGCAATGACATTGAAGTTAAATGGCATTATGAGTTTAAATGCTGAATAATTGTGACATCTAGTGATGAGAACTTCAGAACTTTTGAATATTATGAACATTCTATCAATGCCCAACTAGGAAAGTTTGTGTGAACAAATAAAACCAAATGAATTGTGGGGAAATCAGACTTACCAAGGGCTCATATAACATTTTAAATGAAGAATATATCTGTAGAATAACTTCAGCGTCTCTCGCTTTCTGTTCCAGAAAAACACATCTGCAGAATCACATCAGCCTCTCTCTCTTTATTTCAGGTCCACACCAAGTTCCACTGTCGTAAGGCTCACGCCCCAGGCTCTGACATCTCCTGTCTCACTTTCTCTTATGATGGCACGACCTTGGCTTCCCGAGGAGGTGAGACTGGAATAGTGCCAATAGAGTCTTTGCAGAATTTCAGCAATTGTAGCAGAGCTTGCAGTTTACCTGCGAAGTGCCAGCTGACCCTTTTCTATCGACTTTTCTATCGAAGTGTTTGGAAATAAGTTGTCTTGTCTTTTCTGTGTGCTTTATGCCTTTCCAAATGCTGATCAGCACCATTTGATGCACAAGAATTTCCTGCAAAAGATATTGATGAATTGAATCAATCAAGTTGTATGCAATATGCTAATTAGTGACTCACTCACCAATGGCTCATTCTCAAAATTGTTGAGTATATACAACAGAGCACATTATATCATTGTGCGTCTTTTGAAGTGGATTCATTTAAACACTTGGATGGAACATGCTAAATAAAATGAGTATTGATGTGCAGCTGGCAATGGAAGGACACGTTGCCCCTCGGGTTATGATTGTGACTCATTCAATCAACTGATTATTTCAGGATTACGAAAGTGCTAGTTTGGGGATCCCTCTGCTCTCATTTCTGTGCACACTAGGGCTGGGTATCGAACCTCAATACTGAGTATCGAAAAAGTATTCGGTGCCAATTTTCGGTATTTTTTCTAAAAGTATCTGTTAAGTACCAAATTTTTGGTCCCACTTGGGGGACTTCCTTGTTTTTATTCTTGGATCAGATTTTTCTTGATTTAAATAATCATTTTCTTCATTTTAGAAGAGGAAGGTTTTGGCTTATTTTGTTAAATGACAATTTGTTTTGGATATTGTTGAAGAATTTGTTTACACTCAGCAAAGAAAGGTATTGAAAAAAGTATCGATTTGGCATCGGTATCGAACACCAGGTTTCGGGAATGGTATCGAAAAAGTTCTAATGATACCCAGCCCTAGTGCACACCATGGGTTATTTTCTCTGCTGCCATTTCTGTGTTCACTATGGGTTATTTTTTCTGATACATCTCTGTGCACACTATGGGTTATTTTTCTGCTCCCTTATCTGTGCACACTATGGGTTATTTTTCTGCTCCCTTATCTGTGCACACTATGGGTTATTTTTCTCTGACTGTGATGCTCGTGCAGGAGATGACACGCTGAAAACCTGGGACATTCGGAACTTCAGTAAATGTCTCAATGCTGCCTCAGGCCTGACCGCCATCTTCCCCATGTGAGTACTCTTCTGGACATGGCAAATGTGCTACAGCTGAGGAAAATACATGTTTGTATTCAATTTTATAACCAATGTCAATATATGCGTCTTCTCTTGACCTGAAAATAATTCCACAGAACCAATAATATCTGCCATATGTAATTTTAGATTTTTTTAAAACTGTTGAAAGATATTTCCTCCAAGACCGTTTTTGTTCATTACAAGGTTACTAAAAAGACTTAATAACTTCCATTTGGTAGATATATGGCCACTCATAAAAGACTCACCCTAAAATATTGGCCCATTTCAAACATATGGTGGTGATATAGATCACAATATTTATTTGAAAATTCAGAAATTCACAAAAAATTGTTGTCTTTTGTTGAGATTTGAAACTTGCTTCAGTGATAAACTTCCTCACCTGGAACATATGTGTACAGTTGTGGCCAGAAGTATTGGTTTTCACAAAGTTTGCTGCTTCAGTGCTTTTAGATCTTTTTGTCAGATGTTACTATGGTATACTGAAGTATAATTACAAGCATTTCACAAGTGTCAAAGGCTTTTATTGACAATTACATTAAGTTTATGCAAAGAGTCAATATTTGCAGTGTTGTTCTTTTTCAAGACCTCTGCAATTCGCCCTGGCATGCTGTCAATTAACTTCTGGGCCACATCCTGACTGATGGCAGCCCATTCTTGCATAATCAATGCTTGGAGTTTGTCAGAATTTGTGGGTTTTTGTTTGTCCACCCGCCACTTGAGGATTGACCACAAGTTCTCAATGGGATTAAGGTCTGGGGAGTTTCCTGGCCATGGACCCAAAATTTCGATGTTATGTTCCCCGAGCCACTTAGTTATCACTTTTGCCTTATGGCAAGGTGCTCCATCATGCTGGAAAAGGCATTGTTCGTCACCAAACTGTTGGTTGGGAGAAGTTGCTCTCGGAGGATGTTTTGGTACCATTCTTTATTGATGGCTGTGTTCTTAGGCAAAATTGTGAGTGAGCCCACTTCCTTGGCTGAGAAGCAACCCCACACATGAATGGTCTCAGGATGCTATACTGTTGGCATGACACAGGACTGATGGTTGCGCTCACCTTTTCTTCTCCGGACAAACTTTTTTCCGGATGCCCCAAATAATCGGAAAGGGGATTCATCAGAGAAAATGACTTCACCTCAGCAGTCCAATCCCTGTATATTTTGCAGAATATCAGTCTGTCCCTGATGTTTTTCCTGGACAGAAGTGGCTTCTTTGCTGCCCTTCTTGACACCAGGCCATCCTCCAAAAGTCTTCGCCTCACTGTGCGTGCAGATGCACTCACACCTGCCTGCTGCCATTCCTGAGCAAGCTCTGCACTGGTGGTGCCCCGATCCCACAGCTGAATCAACTTTAGGAGAGGGTCCTGGCGCTTGCTGGACTTTCTTGGGCGCCCTGAAGCCTTCTTCACAACAATTGAACCTCTCTCCTTGAATTTCTTGATGATCCGATAAATGGTTCATTTAGGTGCAATTTTACTAGCAGCAATATCCTTGCCTATGAAGCCATTTTTGTGCAAAGCAATGATGACTGCACGTGTTTCCTTGCAGGTAACCATGGTTAACAGAGGAAGAACAATGATTTCAAGCACCACCCTCCTTTTAAAGCTTCCAGTCTGTTGTTCTAACTCAATCAGCATGACAGAGTGATCTCCAGCCTTGTCCTCGTCAACACTTTCACCTGTGTTTACGAGAGAATCACTGACATGATGTCAGCTATTCCTTTTGTGGCAGGGCTGAAATGCAGTGTAAATGTTTTTTTTGGGATTAAAACTTGTTTGTGCCGGCCCCTAGTGGTAGAGACGCCTGCGTCTTCAAATTAAACACATCACAAATACGTTGCTAGTTCTCTGAAAATATGGATTTTATCACCATAACCCACATATCATCATAATCAGTACTTAATATCCTATCAGCGTGCGAAATATCACGTTTCTATCTGGGATGAAACAATACTTGAAGGACAAGCCAACAAAGTGGGGCTTCAAGTTATTTGTCCTGGCTGACAGCAAGACGGGCTACACATGTGACTTCAGTGTGTACCAGGGGAAAGCGCTCACTCCAAGTGGGAACGGTTTGAGCTTTGATGCTGCTGTGAACCTTCTCCGGGTGCCATACCTTGGGACAGGCTACCATGTCTTTGTGGACAATTTTTGCACCAGCACGGCTCTCTTTCGGCATCTCCACCGTATCCACTATGGAGCTTGCGGTACCATCAGGGAAAACAGGATTGGTTTTCCCAAGACCAAAGTGAATAGCCTCCCAAAGAAGGCTGTTCGAGGGGACATGCGGTGGATCAGAGATGACCCCCTCTGAATGTGAAGTGATTGTAATGATCCTACTACCTCAAAGAACATAATAAAATGCTTCATATGGACAAAAAAGCATTGCATTCATTTTCGGATAGGTTTTTGGACCCCTATATATCCAAACCCAAATTATTTGGAAAAAAATGAAAATTTCCTCATTTAGTTGATACAAACATGTGTTTTATGAGTCAGAATACTTTATCTGTTGAAAAAAGCTGATTATCTCTTGATTTACTGTGATGCACATTTTATCCATTTGGATAGATTTGGAGACCCTAAGGGACACCGGGATATACTGTTTACAAATTAGCTTATGGAACCTGAGCAGATTGACATATCCCCCTAAAATTCTGTACACATGTTGACAAGTGGTGTGTGCACCAGGAAATGTAAAGTATGACCTGTTTTACATCTTTTCCTTTCAGAAGTGCACTGTAAACTAAGAATGACAACCTCGTTTTTTTTTTGTTTTTTTTTGCAAAGAGTTTGCATTTACAGCCCATAATCTATATGAAGATTATGAAATTTAATTATTTTAATCTACGACACACAAAGGTACAGGGGTCTTCTTCAATTTAAGCCATTAAACAAGTGTGTGGTGAGCACAACTGTAGTTATAAAGGCTTAAACAGAACAGTGCAAAACAGGCGAAAATTGGCCCAAATTTGCTTCTGCACAAACAGGTTAAGTTCATTTTCTTGGCAAAGAGGGACTTTGCAATTCATCTGATCACTCTTCATAACATTCTGGAGTATATGCAAATTGCCATCATAAAAACTGAGGCAGCAGACTTTGTGAAAATTCATACTAATTCATAATCTGCCATTTTGGAAGTGCTATTCCACATTTTCCTCTTTTCTCCGTTTTGGCCTAACCACATGGACCTCTGACCTCTGACCTCTGACCTCTGAAACCTGCCAGACTAGTAGGGAGTAGATCCAGATGGCCACTGAGCGATTCTGACACTGATTGGCCACTTCGTGGTGCTATAGCAATGAACTGAATTGTCAATATTTAAACAGCCATGACTCTTGACACATTGTCATAGACACAAATCTAGTGCCACTAGATTCCGCTTCTCACAAAGAACAAATTTGTCTTTTGCAACTTTACAGTGCACTTCAGTGAATTTTCACAATTTTGAATTAAATGAAAAACACTTAAACAACATCTCCTCTGACAGTGATTGCCCAAATTGCTTGAAATGTATATGTTCAGTGGACTCTCATTTTTAAAAGCTATATAAAGATATTGTCTATGTGACAAATTGCTTCAGTGCTAAATTCCTTTCTGCTATTTATGTCTAATTGATGTAAAGTAGTGTAATTCACTAGAGATTTGTTTCATTGGCTTGAAAACGTTAAAGAGTTGGAGGGCACATGGGGCTGACCAAAACAATATATTAACAATGTTCATCAGTCTGCTTGGACCCTTCAATTGCTCTTTGAGCTATATTTATCATTGTGATCTGTAATTGGCATAAGGGTGGCATACATGACTAGGAAAACGGAATGAATGACCAAATATCTTTTATTGCAGCAGAAAAATGTAAGTAGTGACAAGTGTAGTGTCAAATTGATTTGGCTGCTGTAGTGTTAACAAACTAAGTGGAGCTGGCGGACTAACCTAGACACTGTTTCCCAGGACGGATTGCTGTTTCAGCCCAGATGACAGGCTTCTAGTGACAGGTACTTCAGTGAAGAAAGGCGAAGGCAATGGCAAGCTGGTGTTCTTCGACAGGGCATCCTTCCAGAAGGTGTATGAGATCGAGGTGACTAATGCGGTGAGTAAGATCCTACCAGAAGGTGTATGAGATTGAGGTGTCTAATGCGGTGAGTAAGATCCTTCCAGAAGGTGTATGAGATTGAGGTGTCTAATGCAGTGAGTAAGATCCTTCCAGAGGGTATATGAGATTGAGGTGTCTAATGCGGTGAGTAAGCCAATTGAAGCATGAAGTATTTAATGGGTAGAACGTCCATCTCCCTCATGTCTTTGCACCAGTAGCCACTTCTGTAGCATCATAGATGCGTATTCCTGGTGTATGAGATTCGTGTGACCAGTAGGTGCACATGATGGAGTGCCAGACGAGAGTATTTAATGCATGTATTTTCAGAATTAAATCTATCTCTTCTAATACCATGTATTTAAAATGGCTGCAGGTGTTTACTTTCCTGTTGCAATATGACATGACATACACACTGCCAAGATAACACACACTGATACCCGAGTAGTTATTCTGGCCTGAAAATGTTTGACAGTTTGATCCGAGTTATACGAAATAATTAGTACAATCCTACGTTAATTTATGCAAATGACGATGGACACAGCTCCTCCGCCCCCACCCCTCTCCATCGCTCACCCCACAAATATTTTTCAAAATTGACAGGCTGAAACAGTGGGTGTAGTTACTCTGTCAGGCTGCCCTTTCAAAAGCCTCAAACTGGTCTCGCTGTCCGCCACAAAATCCCTCAACGCAGACAAAAGCTGTGCTGCTACAGATATGTCAATGTCACTTTTCTGTTGGTGCATGCTTGTAGCATGGAACGGGTCAAGTATGACGTCCCAGAAATGTGCCGTGAACACCTCTAAGGTGTCCAATTTAGCACATAGTCCAGCGGCCTCAATTAGAGTATTTCTTTTCTCATTATCATCATTGCACATACCACCTAAGGCCTCTCTAATGTGGGTGTAATTTCTGGATTGGGTCTCATATATGCATTAGTGTATGAAAAAAATATAACTTTTGGCATATTTATTTAATATTTCACAAAACCGCAAGCTAATAAGCTCTCAATGAGGTTTTTATTCCCACGGCCACAGCACCCCATGTTTTGAACTAATAGTAGTTTTGAACTAATAGCATTAATAGTTACCTAGCTAGTAGCTTTGATTTAAGCATCATGACTATGGCATGCTGTTTTAACATTTATTCAACCCACTGTAGCTAGCTACTCTTTTATCTTATACCCTTTTCACACAGACGACCCGCGAACAAATGCCACCTAACTAACCAGTTAAGTTGTCTGCCACCTAACTAGTTAGACAGCTAAGTTTTAGGCCGATAGCTAGTTTACTAGCTGTTTTTTTTAGTGCAGCTAATTTGGTTGTAAGGGCAGCGAGCTGGCAAAAATGGCAGCTAGCTAACTCATTTCTGGTAACAAGCTGAATCAGATGGGCAGCTTGCTAAAATAAATGGATAGCTAGCTACGGTAAGTGAAATAACGATCGACTTGCAGCTTGCCATAATATGACGCCCTTCAAACTGTCCTGTTATGCAGAATGGACTGACTTGTTGGTGAATATTGTATCATGTCACAGCATATTGTAGCGTGCCAACCAGTGGCTCAGTTGTACAGAAGCACTGTACTCTCTGAGAGGCTCTCATTTTAAGCATGCATTGTATGTACCAAGGGGCACAGGTGTTTCGCTCGATATATGCACCGAGGCGCCTGAGTGTCCTAGTGCTCAACTCACACTGTAAGCACCCAGGGGCCCGGGGGCCCTAGTGGTCAGCTCATGCTTTAAGTACGGAGGGGTCCAGGGACCTTCACACTAGGTGCTGAGGGCCCCAGGGGCCCTAGTGGTCAGCTTACGTTTTAAACACCAAGGGGTCTGGGGGCCCTCACATTGTAAGCACTGAGGGGTCTGGGGGTCCCTAGTGGTTAGCTCACGCTATAAGCACCCAGGGGCCTAGTGGTCAGCTTGTACTGTGTGCACTGTGGGCCCTGGCGTTCAACTTCCTTTGAAAGTCTTGGGCCGCGCACCGCATGCGACCTGAGGCTTGGAGGCCCTTTGGCAGTACAAGGCCCCGGGGAACTGGCCCCGCTGGCCCGGTCCATAATCCAGGTATGCAGGAACCCAGCAGCCAGTTACAATCAGCAGAGATCTGCTTTGACCTGAACTCCAGCTCAAACGTCTCCTCAAGCATGAGAATTGTATTTTTTTATGAATAGTTGCTACCTAATTGTAGTGCTGTCTTGGTTTTATTCTTCCTCTTTTTTTTTTACATTTTTGTTTTTCTCGTGGCCCCTTTTCTTGTTCTTCTCAGAGTGTGGTACGTTGTCTCTGGCACCCTAAACTCAACCAGATCATGGTGGGAACTGCGAATGGCTTGGCTAAGGTCTACTATGATCCTGTCAAGAGTCAGAGGTAAGTTTCCTCATCTCTGTATAATATAAATAATAATAATTATAATCTATGGATGGTCTTTTAGGGTTTCCTGGGATTGTTGTTTGACTCGTGCCCAGGACCTTCCTACAGGTGTCCCCCAAGGCTCTGTACTTGGCCTCTTTTCTCTTTGTATGTAATCTCTTGACCTGGATTTGCTCTTTTTTTTATAATTTTTTTTACGTGGTTCTATATGGCAATATGTTTTGTTATATTTTTCCCATGTTTTAAAAGACTATCTAAACCAACGTCAGGCGTGGGAATAATCCCCATCAATTTGTACCGACACATTTCTGTACCAGTGACTAAGAATATAAAGAACATAAATTGAACACAATTAAAGTGGACAATATAGCAAACGACTGCTATGCTACTGTCTCAGTAACGGGAGAAAATGAACAAACACACTTGATCATCGATGTATCTATCTGCAGCGTGAGTAAATTACACAGTATCAAAACCAAATTGGCATAAGCAAATGCTCCGCTGTAACGCAATTGGCATTCCAAAACTTTTTTTGTTTTTGTTCGCCTTACTCCCCTAGCGTTCAGTCGTTCCACGATCGTCTGGTAAATGTTTGAGACAGTAGCTTACCATAAATTAGTTTTATAATATCCTTTTCTCGACTTACATTTAATAATTCTCTGATTTCCACTTCTGTCCAGTTATTCCCCATATCTCCTCCAGTGACCATCCGTATTGTTGGTTCCATTTTGAATTAGTCCCTCATACCACTGATTTTAGCCTATGTCATTTTTGCCTCAGGATAACTGTTTCTATTTGAAACGGTTGATTCAAGACATAGCTATACAAATGACCAGTGATTATGTTTATTGTTCATTTTTACATATCTGTAGTTATGCAAGAGCTGAGCTTTTTTTTATGGGAAACTATAAAATTTTGGGTACTGCTGAGGCTTATTATTCCAGAACACTCTGGCATTGAATGAGTTAATCTAGATACCACAGGAGAGCTCACTCCGAGCTGTTCGACTGCTGCAGGCCAGCTCTCCTTCTCTCTCCATGTACCTGCAGTGAGTTGGGTGTGCAGATTATTTCTATAGAACATCTGAAGAATCTGCCCCTTCCTCACCACCGGCTTTACACAGCTCCTCGTCCAAGCCCTAGTGCTCTCACACCGGCTTTATACAGCTCCTCGTCCTGGCCCTGGTACTCTCACACCGGCTTTATACAGCTCCACGTCCAGGCCCTGGTACTCTCACACTGGCTTTATACAGCTCCTCGTCCTGGCCCTGGTACTCTCACACCGGCTTTATACAGCTCCCCGTCCAGGCCCTGGTACTCTCACACCGGCTTTACACAGCTCCTCGTCCAGGCCCTAGTGCTCTCACACCAGCTTTATACAGCTCCTCGTCCTGGCCCTGGTACTCTCACACCGGCTTTATACAGCTCCACGTCCAGGCCCTGGTACTCTCACACCGGCTTTACACAGCTCCTCGTCCAGGCCCTAGTACTCTCACACCGGTTTTATACAGCTCCACGTCCAGGCCCTAGTACTCTCACACCGGCTTTATACAGCTCCACGTCCAGGCCCTGGTACTCTCACACCGGCTTTACACAGCTCCTCGTCCAGGCCCTAGTACTCTCACACCGGCTTTATACAGCTCCACGTCCAGGCCCTAGTACTCTCACACCGGCTTTATACAGCTCCACGTCCAAGCCCTAGTGCTCTCACACCGGCTTTATACAGCTCCACGTCCAGGCCCTGGTACTCTCACACCGGCTTTACACAGCTCCTCGTCCAGGCCCTAGTACTCTCACACCGGCTTTATACAGCTCCACGTCCAGGCCCTGGTACTCTCACACCGGCTTTATACAGCTCCACGTCCAGGCCCTGGTACTCTCACACCGGCTTTATACAGCTCCACGTCCAGGCCCTAGTGCTCTCACACCGGCTTTACACAGCTCCTCGTCCTGGCCCTGGTACTCTCACACTGGCTTTATACAGCTCCACGTCCAGGCCCTGGTACTCTCACACCGGCTTTACACAGCTCCTCGTCCAGGCCCTGGTACTCTCACACTGGCTTTATACAGCTCCTCGTCCTGGCCCTGGGACTCTCACACCGGCTTTATACAGCTCCACGTCCAGGCCCTGGTACACTCACACTGGCTTTATACAGCTCCTCGTCCTGGCCCTGGTACTCTCACACCGGCTTTACACAGCTCCTCGTCCAGGCCCTAGTACTCTCACACCGGCTTTATACAGCTCCACGTCCAGGCCCTAGTGCTCTCACACCGGCTTTATACAGCTCCACGTCCAGGCCCTAGTGCTCTCACACCGGCTTTACACAGCTCCTCGTCCTGGCCCTGGTACTCTCACACTGGCTTTATACAGCTCCTCGTCCAGGCCCTGGTACTCTCACGCCTGGACTATTGCAGTTCCCATCTCACTGGCCTTTCTGCCAGTAACAGAGCAGCTAACCCCCTGCAGATAATACAAATGAAGCTGCACAACTTGTCTACAACCTTCCTAAGTGTGCTATTGTCACACCACTGCTCATCTCACTTCACTGGCTGCCTGTTAGAGCTCACATCAACTTTAAAACTGTGAACAGTGATTTAGGTACTTTCATGTCGTATTACCGAAGAGTATTGAATTATGAACCATATCAGTGTAAAGCTTCAGAAAGAGTCCTGCTTGATAATTCACCTCCCTTTTCCCAGAGGAGCAAAGCTATGTGTGGTGAAGAGCAAGAGGAAGGAAAAACAGGCAGAGACCCTGACACAGGACTACATCATCACACGTGAGTATTACTCGTGTATGTAACAGAACAGCTTTATGTGACAGTCTTTGATGGTGTCATAGGTGTCATGATAGTGTTTGATAGTGCTTGATGGTGTCTATGGTGTTTGATGGTGTTTATGTTGTTTGATGGTGTTTCTGTTGTTTGATGGTGCTTTATGGTGTTTATGTTGTTTGATGGTGTTTATGTTGTTTAAAGTGTTTGATGGTGTTTATGTTGTTTGATGGTGTCTGTTACATTACATTACATTATAGTCATTTAGCAGACGCTCTTATCCAGAGCGATGTACATAGTGCATGTTGTTTGATGTTGTCAATGTTGTTTGATGGTGTCTGTGTTGTTTGGTGGTGTCTGTGTTGTTTGGTGGTGTCTGTGTTGTTTGATGGTGTCTGTGTTGTTTGGTGGTGTTTATGTTGTTTGATGTTGTTTGATGGTATCTATGTTGTTTGATTGTGTCTGTGTTGTTTGGTGGTGTCTGTGTTGTTTGATGGTGTCTGTGTTGTTTGGTGGTGTTTATGTTGTTTGATGTTGTTTGATGGTATCTATGTTGTTTGATGGTGTCTATGTTGTTTGATGGTATCTATGTTGTTTGATGGTGTCTATGTTGTTTGATGGTGTTTGTGTTGTTTGATGGTATCTATGTTGTTTGATGGTGTCTGTGTTGTTTGATTGTGTCTGTGTTGTTTGATGGTGTCTGTGTTGTTTGATTGTGTCTGTGTTGTTTGATGGTGTCTGTGTTGTTTTGTGGTGTTTATGTTGTTTGATGTTGTTTGATGTTGTCTGTTGTTTGATGTTGTCTGTTGTTTGATGGTGTCTGTTGTTTGATGGTGTTTATGTTGTTTTATGGTGTCTATGTTGTTTGATGTTGTCTGTGTTGTTTGATGGTGTTTATGTTGTTTGATGGTGTTTATGTTGTTTATAGCGTTTGATGGCGTTTTTGGTGCTTGAAGGTGTTTATGGTGTTTGATGGTTTCTCGTTCCTTTTTTTCAGCCCATGCACTGCCCATGTTCAGGGAAGCACGACAGCGTAGCACCAGGAAGCAGCTGGAGAAAGACCGACTTGATCCGCTGAAATCACATAAACCCGAGCCCCCAGTCTCTGGACCAGGTTTGAAACTGCCCCCACCTACACCGCACGCCTATATTTTATGCGTCTGTTGACCATGCTGTCATTCCTAAAGTCCCTTGAGGCCTCCCCCTTTAACTGCTCTCCTCCTCTTTAACTGAACTCTTCCTCCTTAACTGCACTCCTCCCTCCTTGACTGCTCTCCTCCCACTTTAACTGAACTCCTCCCCCCTAGCGTACCTCCTCCCCTTTAACTGAACTCCTCCCCCTTAACTGAATTTTTTCCCTCTTTAACTGAACTCCTCTCCCCTGAACTGCACTCCTCTCTTTTTAACTGAACTCTTCCCCCTTAACTGCACTCCTCCCTCCTTGACTGCTCTCCTCCCACTTTAACTGAACTCCTCCCCCTTAGCGTACCTCCTCCCCTTTAACTGAACTCCTCCCCCTTAACTGAATTTTTTCCCTCTTTAACTGAACTCCTCTCCCCTGAACTGCACTCCTCTCTTTTTAACTGAACTCCTCTCCCCCGAACTGAACTCCTCTGTCCTTAACTGAATTTCTCAACCTTTAACTGAACTCCTCCCCCCTGAACTGAACTCCCCCTTTAACTAACCACCCCCCCCCCTCCCCCTTCATCCACCTTCTTAGTGGAGCCCTCTTTTCAGGGGGTAATATAATGGGTATGAGCCCCATGGTCTCGGACCGTGTCAGTGCTGACTGTGGCTGGTATGGGAGGGATCAATCTGTTTGGGGTCCGCATTTCAAATATATTAAAAGAATAACTGAAAAAAAATTTGAAATTACATGTTGTTTACCCCCCTGGTAAAGAAGAAAAAACATGCAGTCCTATATTTATCTGGGGCTACGGGGTGGTTATTTTTGAAGAACGTGGTTTGTTTACAGAGTCTGTGGAGAAAATATAATAAACAACTGGGTACATTGACCCGCAAGACAACCGAAAAGGTTGCTTTTTTTTTTTTTAGATAAAGCAATAATAGTGGCCAAAGGCTTCTGGTGTGATTTACTGGCCCTTCTGGGAAATAAATTATGCCAAGCCAGTGGCAGTTCTTTACCCTTTTATCCTTGTTACATTATCCCTGGCACTGTTTGGAAACCTTGATTTGGAATAGAATCTCAGCAGCCATTACAAATCCACACTATTGAATGTATCTATATGCAGCGATGCTAAACCAGTCTTCTTACTGCACAGCAGATAGTTTTTTGTTGTGAACTCATTGTAAATTGATTCTCTGTAACCAGCCAAGGACATTATCTTGTGCTTGTACAAATATTTGTCACACTTTTCCAGATGTGTCCTCCATGGTGTGTGTATGAGTTTCTCTGACCTGTCCTGTATCTGCACACAGGTCGAGGTGGTCGAGTGGCGATGCACGGCGGCACTTTGTCCTCTTTTATTGTTAAGAACATCGCTCTGGACAAGACTGATGACAGCAACCCTCGCCAGGCCATCCTGCGTCACGCCCAGGCGGCCTCCGAACACCCGTACTGGGTGGCCCCGGCCTACACAACGTAAGCCTGCAGCCTCAAACTAAACACATAGACTCATAAGATACAACAGTCAAGCCTTTTTCATTTCTAAATTAATATTCAGCTCATTTATTCATTTTAATATTTTTGCTCTTCCCTGTGAGGAACTTGAACAAAATATTTCTTCTTTGGAATTTTGTGTTTTTTTAAAATGGCAACAATGTTATGTTATTGGGCCATCAGAAAACGTATGTCAGGAATTAGCTAAATTTGCAGTGCCTGTCTAAATTCTTCTAGTTTATTGCATGTGGTTCTCCCTCCTTAACCCCTTCACGCAGATCCCCTAGTGGCAATGTCGCTGGCGCCAAGATTTTGCTGAATACGGATATTAATTTATCCTGCAACCAAACTATGGGCCAGATTCAGAGTTGAGATAAGCACGCGCAAATGGGACTTGAAATTCCACATAGCTTAAGATATTTGTGATTCAGATTCATATTTGACTTATCCGCTTTTTTAAGTGTCTCTCCAGTAGATACATGGCATTACGTGCGCGGGGTGTAGATTTGATGAAAATGAGACGTGTCTGCAAGTTGTTGAAGATACGCATATTCACAATTTTCACTTAATCGCACAACTTTGTTCGGGAAAAAAAAGGTAGTTTATGTCTAGCTCCGCTAATAGATTATTATGAAAAATACAGCATCTTTCGCATAAATTAATATTCAAATGTGTGCATGTTATTTGAACATAATATTGGTCATATTTTCCTTTGCATAGCTAACTTGCAATTATCAGAGAGCTGTCATAAAAAGAAAAATATGTAAAAGTAGGCTATGATTGACCGTCTGGTATATCATACCAGACACATATTAGATGGATTAATTGATAGACAGTGTCTGGATCATATTCGCTTTGACGGAGAGACTATTTGTGTCAGCACAGCTTCTCCAAAATTATTAAGTTCAAGACGTTGCATATAGGCTATTGTGTTACAAAACCGTAGGCTACATGACTTTATTAGGTAAATCTTTAAAAAAAAGATTAGATTTTTGGTAAATCCAACGATTTATTTGTTTACCTAATAATATTGCATGCAACCACCGTCCAGCGATTATTTCTTTTGATTGTGTGACAGGTATATCCCAGTCATCAATATAAGCTGGGACCATTTTATCAATGTGATGTATTAATATGTTCACTGCGTTCCTATACCCCGTCACGCAAGAGCCAGTACAATGCGCAAATCAGGATTTTCCAAAAGAGAAAAGGCACTATCACTGACACATTGAAAGCGCATAACTCCACAAACATTTTTTTAGTAGATACCTGGCAACCCAGGGGGCAGGTACAAGAAACAGGTCATTAGAATATCATGCCCTGTACCACCCACATTTTGAGATAAGCACCTGCGCAACACAAGAATATGGCAAGTCAGCTCATGTTAAATCCGTGCAGGAGAGGCACTTAAGCGCATGACTTAAGTTGGCCATCTCTGAATCCGGCCCTAAGATTGGAAACAACTTTCTGTTTTGTCTTTATTAGTACACGATTCGTGACAACTCTGGCGAATAGAGAGATTCAAAGTGTCAGTATTGTCACACAGTGGACAATCGCGTCTGTGTGTGAGTTCATAAAGATTCCTCCAAACAATGTTTGGATCGGCCCATTTTACTTAGCAATTCAGAAGGAAATATATTTTTATAACAATGTGTGAAACATTTGCTTCCCTTCTTCTTTAATAAAGGACTATTAATGACACCTGTTTTTTCACAGAATGAATGAATTCTCTAAATTAAACCCCTTTCAATGAATGAGTCAATTACTCAGAACAAGCAGCATGCATGTCATAACAGTTGGGTCTGTTGTTTTTCTATTACACTACTACATCTACAAGTAAATTATTTGCCATGCAGAAATATCACAACTACTAATAACAGTGGTTCATCAGGTTACTGATGTTGTACTGATATTTTTTTGAACACCACTGTACCAACATCCAAAGAAGCATATCTTTTCAAATATTTGCATATTGCAGTGTATGAGACATCATTTTAAAGCTCAGGATTTGTACTTTCATAAACTATAAAAAACAGAGAAATTTCCCTGTGCTACTTGTGAACCATTTTACCAGCACCAATCACATACAGTCAAGCTGGAAAGTCTGAATACCCCTTTCACCTTCTTCACGTTTTATTACATTACAGACATATTCTACAATAGATTGAGTTCATTTTTTGTCTCAAAATTCTACACAAAATAGCCCATAATGACAAAGTGAAGACATGTTTTTAGAAATTTTTGCAAATGTATTAAAATTCTAAAGCTCATTTCTCATTTACATAAGTATTCATACCATTTGCTTTAACATATTTTTAAAGTATCTCATTTAATATTTGGTCGCATATCTTTTGCATGCTGTTACTTCCTGAAGTCTGTGACCAATCAACATCAAAAGAATCTCGATATTTTATTTTCAGGTACTGTTACAAGCGATACTATAACCTCTCTGCATTTGAACTGATCTCTATAAGAATTGGGGGGTGAGACTAGATTCAGCTGTAAATTACACTGGTACAGTATGGAACACATGACTGGCGAAATGGCTCCAGATATGGAGTAGATGTGGATGGATCCCTTTAAGGGTCGTTTCTCCTGACTTTTTTCCACATAGAGTTCTATAGGAAAATGAGATAATGAAATAACCCTTGCAGTGATCCATCCACATCTACTCCATATCTGGCAACAGAGTGATGGTTTGGGGCTCGTTCGATAGCTCAGACCCTTGATGACTTGTGTTCCAACCATGTGTTCCATACTGTACCAGTGTAATTTACAGCTGAATCTAGTCTCATCCCCCAATTCCCATAGAGATCCATTTAAATGCAGAGAGCTTATAGTATCGCTTGTAACAGTACCTGGAAATAAGATATCGAGAGTGTTTTGATGTTGATGGGTCACAGACTTCAGGAAGTAACAGCATGCAAAGGATATGTGACCAAATATTAAATATGATGCTTTAAAAATATGTTAAAGCAAAGGGTATGAATACTTATGTAAATGAAAAATTTAAGTTTTCGATTTGTAATACATTTGCAAAAATTTCTAAAAACATGTTTTCACGTTGTCATTATGGGCTATTTTGTGTAGAATTTTGATACAAAAAATGAACTCAATCTATTGTAGAATATGTCTGTAATGTAATAAAACGTGGAGAAGGTGAAAGGGTTCAGACTTTCCGGCTTGACTGTATGTACCTCTCAGTATTTCATTGCAAACTAAAGAAAAAGCATTTTCTTTTGCATTTTTCCAAAGTTTCTTTGCATTTGTGGCACTTTATCTTGACCTAAATTATGAAAATAAACTAATCTGAGTTAGTATTGTAAATGGTACTGTCTTGTTTAATTTAAGCCAAGCCATTTTCCAAGTTTCCGTGATGCTCACTCCTGGAGTTATAAAGCCTTAAATAGAACACCCCCTAAATGACCAAATTTAGCATCTGCGCGAAGGGTTTAATGTTCCCTGTTTAATTCCAGTGGTGTTTCTCCATCCCTACCATTTCTAGCCAAGTAGGGGACCTTAAAATCTCAACAACAACAATGCTGCGATGAAATGGAATGGAAACACCCCAACTGAATGCAGCCATACAGTTGTATCTTTGACCAATCAGAGACTTGCTGCTCTTCGAGTTCTGGTTAGGAATCTTTGTGCTAAAGAGCACCAGTGGACATTCTCATTACTCGTAGGTTATTTAAAAGAACTGGCAGGTTAGTAAGCCAGGCTTGTGGTCACAACTGCTGTATGAGTGTTGAAAAATGCAGATAATGCAGTCATAAGGTTTTGCAGTTTTGTGGCAGAGTTTCAGAAATTGACGAGGCATCACCTATGGCTGAAGTAACAACCTCCAAGAGTATTTTTAGGCAAATCTGATTGTATTATGAATGACGGCTATTCACTTGCTGTTTCTATCTGATTTAACCGGCATCTAATCTCTCTGCCTATAACTTGTGTTTCCCTCCCTGCCTGTATAGGACTCAGCCAGAGCCTGTGTTTGCTGAAGTGGAGTCGGAGGACGAAGAGGCGGATAAAGAGCCCGAGTGGAAGAAACGCAAGATTTGAGCTCTGCCCCAACCGCGCCATCATTTCCCCTTGGTCTGACAAACCAAGCTGACAAGGCAGTTGCAACTGAAGTGTTTATACAGTAGAGGCTTCTGGCTTGGTTTTAACCCTCATTGATTTTCATTGACATCCAGCAGCTGTTTAGAAATAATCGCCTGCTTGTATGTGCCTCTGAAATTCTGTGTTAATGTCTGAAGCAACTGAAGTTGTTGTAAAACATGCTTTTATGGATTTGGTTAATTTCAATAAAGTTTTTTTCTAAATCACAATTAATCTTCTGGGGCGTCAATTGATGTCTTTACACAAAAAAAGAGTAAAAATGAACAAGTTAATCCTGCATCATATGTCTGAATTACTTAAAATGGTCTTTACATGTAGTATGTATTTATATTTGGTGAATAGGGGAATCTGTTGAGTGTAAATGTGGTGATGAGCATGAAACAGAGTATGTGCGACAGATGGACAACAGTGTCTGTAGCTTACTTTCGCTCAGCACAGCATTTCAGCCAGTCTGGTCTCCGTGCTTCCTGATGAAATGTGTTGCTGCATACCGTGATATAGTGCAACATACATTTTCTTTACTGATTTTCTGCTTCATTTGAATGCTTCAACAACAAGCTGTTTTGTGGCATATTCATGCCCACTGTCTTTCTCGAAGGAAGACGGGGAACTGATGGTGTTTTCTAACTTTGTGATGCTGAGCAAAAGTTCACTCTCCAGCTGTTAAAAGCTTTTAATAGTATTGTGCCTGGCTGTTTAATAGTGTTGTGTCTCGCTGTTTAGATGCTGGTTATTCTCTCCTGGAAACAGAGTAAACAAGAAATTTACTACAGCAAAGAGATTACATGAGAAGGGCAAGTGACATGGTCAGGCAGAAAAGTTTGAATGCAAATTAAAATATGCAGCTGTTAGCACTGTGAAATGCAAATTTCCCCATTTAAATAAAGCCTTTTTTACCCTTTGAATTGTGAAATTCATTCTGACAGCTCAACTTGTTATCAGACATTTAATCTGAGTAATATAGTTACCTGTTGAGCAATGAGTTTGCATGGGCTCTGCATTTCAGATGAGGTAGAAAGATATTATTGCTTTGTCACTTTTTGTTCATTTAGTTCAGCATTTTGTTCAATATTTGCCTGTTACTGATTTAGCCAGTACAATCAGTCTTGTGGTCTTAAATTAGCTAGTGTCATGCTACACAGTATCACATGTACAATTCTTCAAGTTGCTCAAATGTCAGGCTTCCTGACTCGCCTCCAAGAATTATATTCAGAGGTTTCAAGACCTTGGTTCCCTTTGAAAATTTCCCACATCAGAAATAGTGTCCAAAAAGCAAAACATGCAAACATTTTCAAAATGTAATATTAATAAAAATAATAATAATTTGTGTGCGAGACCTATGTCATTCCAAAAAATCCAAAAAGCGAACAAAAATGTATTTTAAAAAAATGCTAAATGCAAAAAAAAAGTGACATCCAAAAAAAATTTTATATTTTTTTGATTAATATAGATAGGGAAATCATGTTATTTATCGACCCCAATTAAATAAATGAATAGAAATATGTTTGAAGAAATTTGCAATAGAAAAAGTGGAGAAACGGCAGAATACGTAAGACTGGTCTTTTGTCAAAAATGTGAAAGAAATGAAAAAATGTTAATTTCAGTTTTTTATTCAACTGAAGAGGCAACAACTATCCATTGGCAAAATACATGAGACTAGTCTTAAAAAAGTGCAAAAATTGCACAAACATTTTAAGTGCCATTTTTGGATCTGAATGTACAGACAATCATGCTTATTTGAGAACCATTGTGAAATAAATTAATAGAAATGTGCTTTAAGAATTGTATGATGAAAAATGTGTTTCAGTGGAAAAACTGCAAAATAGGCTACAGTAAATAAGACTATATTTTTACATCCAAAAATTGCAAAAAAACTATTCAAATTCTATCAGAATGTTCAACACATGTGTTTAGGAAAAGTGACAAAGGGAGAGCCATGTTTCATGACGGCAGATTTATTGATTTTCTCAGTGACAACAACCGCTGTGTTTCTACTGTTAACTAACATTACTTTAACTAGGCTACTGTAGCTATCTTGCAAATGGCCACAGATAAAAACAAATTTTTAAAAAGCAAACTTTTATTACCTAGGTCTAGTGTGTATACAACCCTTTACAACACATACTGCTATCCATTTAAAAATATTACAAACACTTCCATTCATTTTTAGTTCATGGTAAAGGACATAAAAATACAGAAGATGATAGTCCCACATCAAAAAATTGCAGAAAAGTAAAATGGATAGTAAATCATGTTCATGTCATGTTTTTGTGTTTATGGTGAAATAAATCAATAGAAATGTTTTAAGGAATTTATGATGCAAAATGTTTCAGTGGAAAAACGGCAAAATACTTCAGAATATCTTATTTCCGAAAAGTGAAAAAAATCACATTTATTTAACCATGGTGAAATAAATGAATAGAATGTGTTTTGTGAAATTTATAATGAAAAATGTGTTTCATTGGGAAAACAGGACAACTCGACATTTCTTCAATCATACGGATGGTTCAACAGGTGACATAAATGAGTGGAAATGTGTAAAAAAAATAATAATTTTTTTTTTTAAGTGAAATAAATCACTGGAAATGTGTTTGATGAAACATCAGTATCTGTGCAAAAACTAAATATATATTTAAAATTAACTGATCAAATTTTTTATTTTTTTATATGAAGTGATCAAATTATTATTATTTTTTTATATGAAGTGATCAAATATTTTATTTATTGTATTTCAGGTAGGTGGACAATTATACAGGAAGGAGAAAATAAGAATAGTAATTTTAAAAAAAAGTTAATTAATGAAATTACATACATATGTGCATATACAGTGAGCACCATAATTCATTGGACAGTGACACATTTTGTTAATGTTTTTGTTATTTTGGTTCTGTACTCTAACACTGAGTTTGAAAGGATATAATGACAATGAGGTTGAAGTGCAGACTGTAAGCTTTAATTTGAGGGTATTTTCATCCATATCGTATGAACCGTTTAGAAATTGTAGAATCTTTTGTACATAGTCCCTGCCCATGTTACTCTGAAATTATAAACTACAGCTTTAAGAAAACCCCCCAACATTTCGATGCATGATTGTCACCGCTTGCAAAAACCTCAGCCTCTCCAATAGAGCTAAACAGTCTGGTTCCGAAAGTAAAAATTCCACACCCTCACCGTAGAAGAATTTGATTATTAGTCATAATGTATTAACCGTAAAAGGTACACTTACAATGAGCTGCGAGATTGCAAAACAATGGTATATGCTCTTTTAGAAGTCATAAGTCACTTATGGTCAACTTAGTTTTTAAGAAATCGTGTTTTATTTCCATATTACTGGTGAAGGACTATGCTGCCCACAATCCTAAATCGAGTTCCACCAATCAGAGACATCGCCGTTACCATAGAGATGCCCACAAAGTTGCGCAGTGGGAAGCTTTCTACAGTCTGGTTGGAAGTCAGCATGACTGTACGATTGGTTCACAAAATCAGTAGCTAAGTTTAAACATGCTGAGAAAAAGCATTTTTATTCGGCAAATATCTTAGTTGCTACAAATTACATCTAGCTATACGCATTTTTGTGGTTAGGGGTGCGGTATTTATTAAGTTCGGAAATATTAACTTAGCGTAGTTATAGTTTATGTAGGCCTAACGTTAGATTCAGAACGTGAATGACAGCTGACTGGACATCTGGGTTCCAGAAGTAAATTTCCAAACACTATAAGTACAACAATAAATCCCAAAACACTGAAACACACTGCTCAAAAAAATGAATGGAACTCTTAAACATCACAGTATAACACCAAGTCAATTAAACCAAACCGGTCATGCTGGATGATGTTGCAGGCAGCATAACATTCGCCACGGCGTCTCCAGAATCTTTCACGTCTGTCACATGTGCTCAGTGTGAACCTGCTTTCATCTGTGCCTGGGCGCCAATGGCGAACCTGCCAATTCTGGTGTTCTCTTGCAAATGCCAATCGAGCTGCACGGTGCTGGGCTGTGAGCACAGGTCCCACTACAGGACGTTGGGCCCTCATGCCACCCTCATGGAGTCTGTTTCTGACAGTTTGGTCAGAAACATGCACATGAGTAGCCCGCTGGAGGTCATTTTGTAGGGCTCTGGCAGTGCTCCTCCTGTTGCACCTCACACAAAGGAGTAGATACCGGTCCTGCCGCTGGATTGTTGCCGTTCTACGGCCCTGTCCAGCTCTCCTCGAGTAATGGCCCGTCTCCCGGTATCCACCACGCTCTTGAGACTGTGCTGGGAGACACAGCAAACCTTCTTGCGACGGCACGCATGGATGTGCCATCCTGGAGGAGCTGGACTACCTGTGCAGCTTGAATGGGCTGCATGTACCGCCTCATGCTACCAGTAGTGACAAGGGCACTAGGAAAATGCAAAACTAGAGAAAAATCGATAGTCTGCATTCTTCTTAGCATGTAGAAACGGTGCATTTTATGGATCTTACAGTCTGTGAAATGGCAACATGAAGGTTGTATTAATAGCACCTATTAATGTATCCTATTAATAGCACCCTGCTCTTTTATTACCCTGCAGTGTAATAGAGCTGAACAGTGACCACTTTTTTAGCTGCTTTGGTACTGGAAGTAAATTTCCCGTTCATTTGTTCCATAGACATTTCAGAACGTCCCAAGCTAATCGAGTTTTAAGAGTTTTACATTTTGTTTAGTAATTACATATCTTTAGTGCTTTCTTGTATATACTGTATACACTGCTCAAAGAAATTAAGGGAACACTTAATCAACACAGTATAACGCCAAGTCAATTAAACTTCTGGGATATCGATCTGTCCAGTTAGGTAGCGTAAACAATTGTGAATCAATTTCACCTGCTTTGGTGCAAATGAAAGTGACAACAGATGGACAGGAGAGGCAACAGCAAGACAACCCCCAAAAAGTCAATGTTTTTGCGGGTGGTGGCCACAGACCATTTCTCCTTATCCTTCCTGACTGATTTTTCTCTAGTTTATCATTTTGCTTGTGCCCTTGTCACTACTGGTTGCATAAGGTACCTGCAGCCCATTCAAGTTGCACAGGTAGTCCAGCTCCTCCAGGATGGCACATCCATACGTGCCGTCGCAAGAAGGTTTGCTGTGTCTGTACACGAGGAGAGCTGGACAGGGCCGTAGAAGGGCAACAACCCAGCGGCAGGACCGGTATCTGCTTTGTGCGAGGAGGAACAGGAGGAGCACCGCCAGAGCCCTATAAAATGACCTCCAGCAAGCTACTCGTGTGCATGTTTCTGACAAAACTGTCAGAAACAGACTCCATGAGGGTGGCATGAGGGCCCGACGTCCTGTAGTGGGACCTGTGCTCACAGCCCAGCACCATGCAGCTCGATTGGCATTTGCCGGAGAACACCAGAATTGGCAGGTTCGCCATTGGTGCCCCGTTCTCTTCACAGATGAAAGCAGGTTCACACTGAGCACATGTGACAGACGTGAAAGAGTCTGGAGACGCCGTGGTGGATGTTATGCTGCCTGCAACATCATCCAGCATGACCGGTTTGGTTTAATTGACTTGGTGTTATACTGTGATGATTAAGTGTTCCCTTAATTTTTTTGAGCAGTGTATAATTGGCCATTCATTGGGTACAATGTGCAGCCTAGCACCGTTTGTTTACGTGTGATGTCTTTAACTCATTTGCATATTAATGAACTGTAGAAAAAGACAGGGCTGTAGAAAATGGAGCAGTTTTGATCGATTTTTTACTCATGGTAACTATGTCACAGTTGATAGAACATGCAAATGACAAGATTTCAGATCTGGTTTCTTTTAGCTTTAATTGAAAATGAAAGATACAGGTTTCTTTGAGTTACTTGACCTGCTGGTTCCCCTCCCAGCCAAACCACAATGTTTAAAAACAGCTCTAAATCAAATTATCTCTCTTAATTGTGACAGATTAATTAATCCTTCATTTTGACTCAGAAGTAAACATGTTTTTTAATCACAGAGAAACTACTGTTGGTGATGACCGAATTTGCCTACCTGGGTTTGTGATGCAAAGGGAAGTAAGAGTTAAGATCTTGCTGCCGCTCTCCTGTTTGTTCAGGTGTGCAGCTCACACATATTTGGGCAGGTATGCAAGGAGAGGTAATAACAGGTTCCTGACGGAGGGGTGGTTAAGCTGACTCTTCCTGTTTTTCAGTTCTCACACAGTGCTGTGCTTCTTCCTAACTTTGGTTCCTGATTTTACTCCCCAAGGAATTTTTTTTTGCATTGTTTTTTTTTTAAGCGTGGCAATAAAGTCTGCGACACTAAAAACAAAAAAAACGTCTCATATTTACCTCACTTCTGAACATTGTGGACATACTCAGGAGATCCCTGTTTAGAACGTGTCCTGCACTGGAGGCAAGGGTGAGTAAATTTGGAGAAATGTTTGCTTAGACTGTTGACGTATTCTCAACCTTAGGCGTTTACTTTTTGGTGTTTTTGCTCAGTCATGCTGCTTTTTAAAAAACCTGACTGACTAGATGGTGAGGAACTGTGTTGCCCCTACTAGGGTTTGTCACAACATCTGATATGTGTTGGAATGTTGAACATTCTTGTAATTCTGAAGAGAAAATGTTGATTAAATGTGTGATAGCAAGCCCAGTGGTTCTGGCAAACACCCAAATACTTAAAACAAAAGTTTTCAAGTTTTCCTAGTTTTCCTACATATTTTATCCATCAGTTAAAAACAAAGATAAGGAGTTGAACAAGCAAATATACAAATTTAAAATGTATGACTTGGTGAGCTAAAATGTATATAATAAAATAGACTATAGGCTAATATCCAAATCTTGCGACACATTTTCGTAAGTGCCTCCAGAGAGACTGGGGAATGTAATTGCAAGTTCAAAGAATTCAGGCGTACATTCATTTCTCCCAAACACGTCCTTGATTCAGACATGCTTCACACAGTATGTAAAACAGTTTTGGAAGATTTGGTCAAGTTAAGAGTGTTGAGTGAGAAATGTACTAGTTTAATCTTTGATAGCCTCTATAGATTCTAGATTTTCCTTCTATCTGAGAGATACTCGTCTGCCCAGCCTGTCCCTACAATCCCTGCTCAGTTGGCAAAAGACAAAATATTATTGAACAAAACATTGCAAAGCAATGACTATAGAAAATGATTGACAACCTGCTAACATGCAAACTCCTATATGAGCGCAGTGCATTAATGGTAAATCCTTGTGCTTTTGGTGGAAACTGGAGCCACTAAACCACCCTCAACTATATGTGATTGATTGTCTATGTTCACTGGGCTGTGAAAACAGGAAAAAAAAACTGGAACAAAACAGTTTGTTGAACTCATTTTTTGCATTTTCACATTTTGAAATTGTATCAGCTGCCATGGCTATTTACATTTTTACCATTTTATCAGACCTTTTCCTCCTCCCCTCTTGTTTCATTTGGGTTGGTTGTGGGAGAGTTTCCTACCACGTGAGAAATTAGAATTGTCTTGTAAAAACAAAGTTGAGTTGATTTTGTAGCTTACTTTATTAGGCTACACATATTAAACACTGAGGTTTGTTGAACCTCAGTGTTAAATTAATTTAAGTAATTTACAAAATGGAGTATACTTAATACATAACTACCAAAATATTTTAATTGTTGCTGCAAAATAAACTAAAAAGGAAATGCCCACTACATAAATACTAAGTGGAGAGTATATTAATGACAAAAAACTATGTTTTAAGTGAAATGTTTGCGTTTGCCCAAAGCCTCAAAAGACAGGAAATTAATTTGATCAGCCCCAACGCTAACATCAGCCTGCTCTCCATCAAGGTGCATCAGCGCACAGCTTTCACAACTGCTACAGCCCTGTATATGTCTACAGTACTTCAAACACTCACCACTGGGCAGATTGCTTAAGATTCAAACCTTGTCTCAAAGTGTGCTCAGTGTAATATTCCAATCTATATCTATCAGAGATGGCTTCCTATCATTCCATTGAGGGCAAGCTATCTCTTATAACCTAGTTCCCATTATTTTGCACATGGTTATCTATGCTCTGCTGAATCAACAGCAGAGGTTGCAGTAATGAGCACTGATAAAGGCGATTAGGGAGGAAATAGGAAAAAAGCATAAATAATTTCACATCATTATGCCATTTTTTACAGCCTAGTACAAATTTGCAACGTCCACCACCAAGAACCACTGATCTACACTAAAGTAAAAAACTGTACTGTACTCACATTGCAAGGCATTTTTATTTTGTAAATTTTTTTTGTATTTTGTATTTTGTATTTCATATTTCAATCAAATTTATAATCAAAATGTGGGAGAAATTATCAAAATAACGCTACCTTAAGTCATGATTCACTGGCTAAAAAACACAGAACACTAACCTTTTAACCTGGCCCAATCCCACCCCCAAGAGCAGCAGGAATGGAATCTTCCAGTTCGAGCCCCCAGGACTGTGACCGGCAGCTGTGCCAGTATCATGGCAGGTGTGTGTCTGTGGATGGAGAGCCCTTCTGCGAGTGTCTGCTGGGATACAGGGGGACATTCTGCCAGGACCGAGTCACCGACTCTATCCGTGTGCCACTGACCCTCGGAGTCCTTGGGGTCCTTGCTGGCATCCTCCTCCTTGCTTTCACATGGAGGTTTATATGGAAGAGAGTGAAGATATATAATACGAGGTACTCAAACCCTCCACTGACTGCATGTTTGTTTTTCTTTGATCACCTGCCACTCCTCACTATCTGTAAGCAACAAGAACAAAATTCAAAAAATTGTATAAATTTAGAAACTAAATAGTTAGAACCCATCACAGTTGGAACACTGTTGTATTAATTACCTGTATTATAATTTAATTCTGATAGTTTTTTTTACTATTGCTGCTATTGCCTGCATTTTAATTTAAATGACCTATTTCTATCTGATGTACATTGACGGTAGTCTTCCTGTTTTTGTGTACACAGGAAAGCTGTGGGTGCAGCACAGAGTATACCTATGGTGGACATTGGCAAATAACAACAGACACATTGAGGCCCTGTCGGATTTTAGACCTTCACATCCTTTTCAAATCCTTTGGAAAACCGAAGGAACCACACTGTGAAACCCAGAATGCATTGGACCCACTTGCAACTACGTTTGCACATGCACTCACCGACCACTTTATTAGGTACACTTATCTAGTACCGGGTAGGATCCCCTTTTGCCTCCAGAACAGCATGGTGGCATGGATTCAACATGGTGCTGGAAACATTCCGTAGGGATTTTGGTCCATGCCGACTCGATAGCATCACACAGTTCCTGCAGATTTCAGCCACACATTCATGCTGCGAACCTCCAATTACACCTCATCCCAAAGGTGCCCTATTGGATTGAGATCTGGGGGACTGTGCAGGCCACTGGAGTGCACTGTCACTGTCATGTTTGTGGAACCAGTTTGAGATGATGCATGCTTTGTGATATGGCGCATTATGCTGTCGGAAGTATCCATTTGAAAAAGAGTTGACTGTGGCCATAAAGGGATGCACGTGGTCAGCAACAATGCTTCAGTATGCTGTGGCATTCAAATGATGCTCAATTAATATTAAGGGGCCTAATTTGTGCCAAGAAAACATTCCCCACACCATGAAACAACCACTACCAGCCTATACATCATTGACACAAGACAGGATGGGTTCATGTTGCTTATGCCAAATTCTGACCCTACCACTTGCATATAGCAGCGGAAATCAAGATTCGTCAGACCAGGCGAAGTTTTTCCAATCTTTAATCGTCCAGTTTTGGTGATCACGTGCCCACTGTAGCCTCATCTTACTGTTCTTAGCTGACAGGAGTGGAACCCGGTGTGTCTTCTTTCTGCTGCTGTAGCCCATCCACTTCAAAGTTCAATGTGTTGTGCTGTGCGTTCAGTGTTCCCCTTCCACACACAACTGTTGTAAACAGCTATTTAAGCATTTCTGGCCTTTCTGTTGGCTTGAACAAGTCTGCCTGCCCATTCTCCTCTGACCTCTCTCATTAATAAGGTGTTTTCAGCCACATAACTGCCACTCATGTTTTTTGTTTATCACACCATTCACTGTAAACTCTATCCCAGAAGGACAGCAGCTGCTTCCATGCTGAAACCACCACGACTGGCACCAACAATCATACCATGGTCAAAGTTGCTTTGAGCACATACAGTGAGCACCATAATTCATTGGACAGTGATACATTTTTTGTTATTTTGGTTCTGTACTCTAGCACTTTGAGTTTGTAAGTCATCAAAGGTCTGAGGTATCAAACGAGCCTCAAACCATCACTCTGCTGCCAGATATGCAGTAGATATGAATGGATCACTTTAAGGGTTGTTTCTCCTGACAAATATTCCTATTGAACTCTATGGAAAAATAAGTCAGAAAAAGAAACCCTTCAATCCATATCTACTGCATATCTGGCAGTAGAGTGATGGTTTAAGGCTTGTTTGATATGTCAGACTCTTGATGACTTAGAGCCATTTAGCCAATCACGTATTCCATACTGTTTGAGCATAATTTACAGCTAAATCTAGTTTCCCCCCAATTACCATAGAGATCCATTCAAATGCAGAGAAGTTATAGTATTGCTTGTAGGAGTACCATAAAAGAAGATATCAAGAGTTTTTAAAATATTGTTAGGTCACAGACATCAGGAAGTCATGGCATGCAAAGGATATGCAACCAAATGTTAAAAATGATTACTTTATTCTACATTATGTTAAACTGTCCAATATTTTTGATGTCCACAAATAGGGGGGACCATGTACAAAAGGTTCTATAATTTCTAAACGGTTCATCCAATATGGATGAAAATACCCTCAAATTAAAGCGGACAGTCTGTATTCAACATCATTGTCATTGTATCCTTTCAAACTCAAAGTGCTAGAGTACAAAACCATAATAACAAAAAATGTGTCACTGTCCAATGATTTATGGTGCTCACTGTATCTTGCCCATTCTAATGTTTGGTCAAACAAAAAACTAAGGCTGTATTCGGAATGGCTCTCTATATGTTTTATATCACACGATTTAGGGGATTGGACATTCTCAATTGAGAACACTGAGAATTAGGATATCCTACAAAATGGCTGATTCCCTAAATTGTGCACTATAAAGCGTATATAGGGAGCCATTCGGAACACAGCCTAAACCTCTTCACCGTGCCTGCATGCTTTATATATTGACTTGCAGCCACATGATTAGCTGTTTGGAGGAGCAGGCTATTTTCGTTAACAAGCAGGTGTACTGAATAAAGTGGCAAGTGAGTGTAGGTAAAGTGGAGTGTAAAACAGATGTTGATGACGTTACCAAGACTACCTATCTTTTTGTACTTTGGCAGCTTTAAAACTCATGCAAGGTTTATTTGTTGACTGTTCATCTGATTGAGCACAATATTTTAGCTGAAAGACTTTTTTTAGATTTTAGTATAGTGGGGTGGATTATTGACTAACCCTAACCCTAAATGGGTAAACAAATGCCTGCCAGAGAAGCATTTCTCAGCCATTGGCTATATGTGTGCATTCCCCTTCATTATATCTGGTTTAAAAATAATTGTAGAAACCCATATTAGGACAGTGATATTTTACAGGTAACTCTGTTACAGTATAGTCATTCAAGAAAATCAAATTTTTCACTTGAAGAGGAATTTGTAAAATACTGTGAAACTATTTCTGTGGTAAAATATGTGTCCATTCATTTCCGATTCTGGTTTTTCAAAAATAAATCTGATCTGAACAGGAAAACAAGATTGGGATCAATCTTATATGGATTCCGCTTTGGAAATCTCATCCAACATTTAATCTGATCAACACTTTATTTAAAGCTTGAGCTGGAAAATTGTCATTGAAAAAATCAATGATTTATTTAAATGTAATTATTAAAAATAATTTTATTATTAATTGTAGCACTGAACATATTTATAAAGCACATTACTTCAAAGCTTACATTTCTGTACCCATATTTGTAAAAGGCAAATCTGATTCGGTAGCCATAAACATTAAAGCTAGAGTACGCAACTTTTCCCCAATGGTCGCATTTGTTGTCAAAACATTTAAAAGTCCTAACATCCCTTGGTCCTGCCCACAGAGAAAAAGACACACCCTCCACCCCACTGTTTCAACAGATCTATTTGTGAACATGCAAGTTTTATAGATACGATTGCAGGATTACAGACTGGTATAGCTAACATTACAGTAAAAATGTAATCTAAAGGTCCAGGTAAAACAACAAGATCTTTTCTGTTGTTGCAGAGTTGTTGCATAATACTGAGTAGCATTGTGTAGCATTAGTCTGAACCAAGCATTATCTGGCTACAGCTGGTATGAATGGTAACTTATTGCAGAGTATCTGGTTCTAGCTAACGCAATCTATACGACATATATAACGCTAGAAAACATTTTCTTCTTCCAAGAACTAGTCGCCAAATAAAGTAACATTATCAATAATAGCAACCTAGCTACTATTCATTATTGGTAATTACAGTTGGCTGCCAAGGAGAAAGTCCAGGTAAATTTATGTTGAAACTTTTGGCCTACCTGTCCAGTAGAATACGGGAGCTCCACGCCTATTTTTAAACCATCCGCTCCCGAACATTTCGCCACCTTCTAAAATGAGCATCTATGTTTACTCCAGTGAGTGAGCTTTAAATCCCTTTTCTTTTTTTTTGCGTGAAATAGCGCCAGTGTAACAGGTTGCTGTGAAATTTCTAGCTGGTGAACTGGCTAGGTCAATCTTACTGTTGATTGGTTTGCGATGTGAACTTGCCCATCTCTTCTATTGGTTTACGTCATAAGCCACTTTGTTTTGAAAACAAAATTTGGGCCGGATCACTGGTTTTAGAATGCGGAATTTGAGGGTATAAACACAGTGTATGGTGCTGGATTTCTCTCAGAACCATTCTTTCTATGATTGCTACCAACAAGCATGACCGTTCTCCGATATAAAAAAAAAAAGTTGCATACTCCAGCTTTAAGTTAAATGAACCAACAATCAAATTGGCAGTAATTGGGATCTCACTTAAAACATATTTTTTTCTGTCACCATTCTGAAAATTACAGATCTGCTTCAGTGTTGCTTTCTGACCTCTTTTACAAACTTCTGTCACTTCTTTACATCCAACACTATAGATACTCCCACATTGTATACTTAGTATATACTAAGACATGCCTCTTTGTCTAATTTTGATTAAATTATTTTACTGAAAATGGAAATTGTTTTAGTTAAATTATAAAAACAGCTTAATATTGATATATGCTACTTCTGGTTTTATACCTGCTCATTATACTACGGTATACTATGAAGCCGGATTACTAAATTACAACAGCACTGAGTAAAACCCAGAACCCTCACAAATCTTAGTTATCCAGCTAACACAGTAATCCTGCTTGGTAGTATACTCCCCTGTGTTTATCTTAGTTATCCAGCTAATACAGTAATCCTGCTTGGTAGTATACTCCCCTGTGTTTAACAACAACACCAACAACAATGAGTTCGGGAAGAAAACCTGAATTACTAAATAAAACTAAAATATTCATAAACTCTTGACTTGCTATCTTTGATCTTGTTTTAAAATGACTTTTGAATCTGGGTTTCTCTTGCTTGGATAATGCAATAAATTATTGTCTTAACTGCAATTGAACTGCCTTTGTAATTTTTTAGGAATCCTGAACTAAAGTGTCAAGTGAAATTAAGTGGCGATCGGTCTACTGATCCTTATTTTGCCATTTTAATAGTTTTTTGATCTGGACCCTATCGTCTAGTGTTTTTTTATTTTTTATTATGTATTTATTTATTTCTATACAAATTTGCCAGCCAAGATGGGTCTGCGCATGTCCCACCCTAATTGGAATGTCCAATTATTTGCAACTGCAGCCACAGTCATGTGCGAACCCCACTGCCGATTCGGGAGAGTGCAGACATCTGGGGCTCTATCTTGGCACTTGGTCTAAGCGCATGGCCCTTTAGTCATGTTTTAGTCAAGTCCATTTTTGCTAGTTTACCGGCGTGTATTTTGGGTGCTAAGCACGGCGCAACGAGAAAATGGGCTGAACTTAGTCTCTTCATTAATTATAGGTGTGTCTTTGGCATAACATGTAATAAACCAATCAAAATGTCCTATCCCATTCCCTTTAAAAGCCAGCTTTTTCACCTTGGGATTGCTTGATGGCGAAACAGACATGCTTGTGCGTGCTTAGTGCGATCAAGAAATAGGCTAAATGGATCAATAGTATGATCAATATTATTCGGACTAACCATTAGCCTATGAGTTCCCGGTAATTCTCGACATGGCTGTTACACACACAGCTGAGAATAAGCTATCGATGGCTTAGAAAACGTCAAATTAGCCTGCTTGTTCAACAAATTTTGTTTGATTATGCAATAAAAGTGTCAAACATCAATTCCATGAGGCTGTTCTTATGAAGTTCAAGCTTCATCCGAAGTTCATTAGGCTACCTGCATAGTAATATTGATTAATAACAGAAATACCGTTATTTTGCCTTCATGATTACACCAAATACAATAAAGCTGTCAGGTTGGCGACCCATATGTTCACACATATTTCCCCTTGTTTTATAATGTCCTGCTTATGGAAATGTGACCAACCTGTTTTACTTGTAGCATAACGCTTTAAAACAATCCACTTTAAGACCGCGAAACGTGCGACTTACAGCAGGGGAAACAAAGAACATGCAGCACACATGCAGAGAATGACATTAAAATTACTTGTGAATTAATTGTGTAACGTGCTGTTTTCGTTTCAAATTAGACGCTTAGTTCTCTCCTCGTTTTGTTCAGTTATGGAATAACAGGTGAAATCAGCTGGGTTTTATAAGCTGATAAAAAATATGAAGGACGAAGAATACTAAGGTTCATTTGAAGGTTTATACCCTTCAAATTCAGTTAACATGGTGACATTTATCTCCGTTTTTTAACCGTAGGCTATCGAAAAAACGTTATGTATATCTTTTGAATGACAATTCACGCATTAGGTGTAAATGACAATTCGCGCATTAGGCTTGATATAGGTGTTGTCAGCAAATGGAAAGCCATTTTTAATGGAAAGCAGGCTTTTAAAGGGAATGGGATAGGACATTTTGATTGGTTTATTTCATGTCACGCCCAAGACACCTATAATTAATGAAGAGACTAAGTTCAGCCCATTTGCGCGTTGCGCTGTGTTTAGCGCCCAAAATATACGCCGGTAAACTAGCAAAAATTGACTTGGACACGCCCTAAATGGACTTTACGCCATGTTCTTAGGCCAAGATCGCCAAGATAGAGCCCCAGGTTTGTGGTGGTTTTAGCGGAAGCGCTTTCTGCTGCCTCAAGATAGCAATATGCAAAAAATAATCCTGGCCACTCCTCATTTTAAGACCAACACGCCCAGTTCACTTGTAATGGGCGCAAGAATACATGGTATTTAAACGATGTGAACGCAAGGCGTTATAAAGAACCATGCGCCGGGTGTAAGATAGCAAAGACACTTGCGTTTGGGTTAGCGCTGCTTAGCGCCGGGTGTAAGATAGGGCCCCTGTAGTTCTCCACCGAAACATGGTGTCACCAGCTGCTTCTTTTCTCTTTCTTTTAAAAAATTTGGCATCCAATGGCCAATCCTCTGCAACTGCAGCTGCGTGTATTGCGCCAACCCAACTGCTGATTCAGGACTGTGTAGACACCCACGGTTCTCCCCCCGAAACATATGATGTCGCTAACTGCTTCTTTTTACACTGTAGACCAGTGGTTCTCAACCCTGGTCCTGGAGTACCCCTGTGTATGCTGGTTTTCGTTCCAACCACAATTGCAATCCCAATATTTTAACAATCTGTTAATTTATCATGTTTAGAGGGATTATTTACCCTCTAAAGACACATTATGAAAGACATGGCTATGCATGCCATGAAAAATACATTTCCCATGTTCACATTATGCTTATTGTGTTATATTGCAAACAATTACAAAAAAGAAGTAAAGACTGAGGCGAATAGAATCCTAATTAGGTAATTAAACAAGTGTTTCTTCATTATTTTTCCTTAAACTTAACACAATGCAGGTTTGGCGAGTTATCATTTTCTTTGTTTTTGAAATTTTCATTATTTACCAAACGGTAAAGCCTTGTGCACACTAGTGCGATGCGTTCCAGTGGAAGTCATTCATTTCAATGGGATGATGCGGCAACGTATTCAACGTATTCCAGCATGAGTTGGAATTTTTCAGCTTTTGCGTCTTTTTGCCGTGTGTCGACTAACCGGAAGTTGTTAGCTTTAGCACATGGGTGTGTAAATAAATAATAGCTAGCTAGCTAACGTTACCTATAACATCAATTTTGACTAACAATGTGTCACATGTATGATTGATGTATATAACGTTAACTAGCTGGCTATAGTTAGCTTTATGCAGCATGGTTCTTGGTTCGGCATGGTTTTATGCAGCATGGTGATTTACAACACAGCAACAAGGTGAATATTGACTTTAATTCTCTAGGCATTTTGGCTTTTTTTTAATAATTTTAAAAAAATTAAAAAAATAATATAAAAAAAAAAAAAACAGCTTTAAAAAAAAACTAAAATTGTTAATTAAAATCAAAAATTAAAATTGTGTTGGAACAAAAACCAGCATACACAGGGGTACTCCAGGACCAGGGTTGAAAACCACTGGTCTACAGTGTAAAAAGAAGCATCATATGTTTCGGGGGGAGAACCGTGGGTACACAACAGCTAAGCTCACACAGACCGGAGTCGGAGGAGGGACCTTTCATATGCGGCTTTGACTGCAATCTACGGATGTCCAATAGACCAGCAGGGGTCACTAGATAGCAATGCACTGTTTACTGTTAATGTTACATATTTAGCCTACCTACAACAATTGAGCAAACATTTTCTTGCGTGAATCTAGTGAGCAAGAATGAAGATAATTCCAGAGCTCGTTCTTATATACTGTCAAATTAACATGGTTCCTATAATTTATATAAAGGTTTCGGAACATCGTTTCCGCACAACTTAAACAGATGTGACAAGATTGAGGGTTGGTCAGATAACCATGCTGCATAAAGTAACCCATGTTCCCCCTTTCATACCGAAGCCAACCCACATAAATCCCAGGTCATGAGCAGGGTCACAGACATGGCATGAAATTAACTTTTTCACCTACTGGCCAGAGTGGCTTGTGGGTTATAAAAATCACCAGCCATTTTCAACATTTTACCAGCCACATTACCTTTTACAATATAACACAACCTGGTTGGTTATCTGCGAAACATCAGTAGCGTAGAAATCTTACCAGCCACAATAAAAATTTTAGACTGTGCTGTTGCCCTGCCACTACATGTGAATGCTCAGGTTTGCAGTTCTGTGCCGTGTTGAGGTACTGTCAGTCCAGAATCACTCTCATGGTTTTGTGCACCCCTCTTTTCACATCTTTTAGATATGCTGGCATAGCATAGTGCGCCGGGGCTCTCCATATTCCACTTTGGCTTATGCCTCGTGCTGCTATGTGTGCTCTATCTGCTCAATGTGTTGCTATGTGCTGCATGATGTTATGTGTTTGCTGGGGACTTGATGATGCTTATTCATTGTTGTGTATGTGTATTGTGCCACTTTTTATTATTTCACTTTTATGTTCTTTTATGCTTTTCCATCAACCTGGCCAGAGACTACAGATGAAAATGATCCCTAATAGCTAAATCTGGCACATTTTACATTATGTTTATTAATGTACATTGTCCCTTTCTTAAGTAAAATAAACTTAAACATTTGCACAACATTTTTATACTTCTAAGTCAATAGTGCCTAACCTTCTCCATCTCTGTTTTATTTCCCCTGGGGCTTCTGCCCTTCTCTCACCCTGAGTTTGTGGACTGCTCCAGCCCTGTCCCTCGCCCTGAGTTTGTGGACTGCTCCAGCCCTGTCCCTCGCCCTGAGTTTGTGGACTGCTCCAGCCCTGTCCCTCGCCCTGAGTTTGTGGACTGCTCCAGCCCTGTCCCTCGCCCTGAGTTTGTGGACTGCTCCAGCCCTGTCCCTCGCCCTGAGTTTGTGGACTGCTCCAGCCCTGTCCCTCGCCCTGGGTTTGTGGACTGCTCCAGCCCTGTCCCTCGCCCTGAGTTTCGTGGATCGCTCCAGCCCTGTCCCTCGCCCTGAGTTTGTGGACTGCTCCAGCCCTGTCCCTCGCCCTGGGTTTGTGGACTGCTCCAGCCCTGTCCCTCGCCCTGAGTTTCGTGGATCGCTCCAGCCCTGTCCCTCGCCCTGAGTTTGTGGACTGCTCCAGCCCTGTCCCTCGCCCTGAGTTTGTGGACTGCTCCAGCCCTGTCCCTCGCCCTGAGTTTGTGGACTGCTCCAGCCCTGTCCCTCACCCTGAGTTTGTGGACTGCTCCAGCCCTGTCCCTCGCCCTGGGTTTGTGGACTGCTCCAGCCCTGTCCCTCGCCCTGAGTTTCGTGGATCGCTCCAGCCCTGTCCCTCGCCCTGAGTTTCGTGGATCGCTCCAGCCCTGTCCCTCGCCCTGAGTTTGTGGACTGCTCCAGCCCTGTCCCTCGCCCTGAGTTTCGTGGATCGCTCCAGCCCTGTCCCTCGCCCTGAGTTTGTGGACTGCTCCAGCCCTGTCCCTCGCCCTGAGTTTCGTGGATTGCTCCAGCCCTGTCCCTCCCCTGGTTGAAGCCCATGCCTTGACGCAACCCGGAGCCCCAAATGTATCACCATCAGGGCCCTCTGAAATGCATACATCTCTTCAGTTGGATTTTCCACTTACCACAGCTAGTTTAATACCTCAGACTGTACCGTGCTCAACTCAATTATTATTTACCGTTAGAGAGAGAGGGGGGGGGGGGGGTGTATGAACGACAGACGTACGCTACACAAAGAGATGCCTGAGCATACTCGGAGTTTTCCGTTTTCAAAAATAAAATTTATATTGGTTTTTGAAAGCCAAACTACTTGCCCCATTGGAAAGCGTTGAAAACTACTGAGAAGCGGCGGTTAAAAGATAAATTCTGGGATTACAACTGTCGTTTGAATGAGAACCAGCATACACAGGCACTGAGGTTGGGAACCACTGGGCTAGCACGTTGCCAAGCTAATTTTAACTTTAGCCAGTCCACTCAAACTTGCATTTAACACGGTTTAGGTAGACATTTTCATTATTTATTTCATTATGATATTATAATGATGAGATATTTTCCTCCTGATCAAATAAAGTAAGGCTTGTCTTTGACCTCATATTATTAACATTAGATTCTACATGATGGGGAAGAGAGGAGTGAGGCAGGCTGCAACAGCTCAACTGAGCCCTCTGAGCCACAGCAGGTAGGAGTAATGGTGACAGTAGAGATAGGCAGCTAAATGAGTACATTTCATCCACTATATACACATACATTTATGATGGGTGTTTTTGTTTTGTTTGCTGAAGTAGTTAAATGGAAGCATAATAATATAGAATAATACAGCATGTGAGCCAGCTACATAAAAAAGGAAAAGGAGGGAAATTAGATATGTTAGATGTTTATAATTTTTTAAAGCAGATTAATAAATACTGTTCTCAAAAGTCACGAGAAATTTGCATTTAAGTACTGTTTTTCAAAAATGTTCTTCCCGCCAGACCCCCCTACCACTGAAGTGCCCCCCCCCCCCCCAGTTGCCAAACCATTCTCGCCTTGGTCTCTTTGATTTGATTATAAAAATTCATATTTGTATTATTATTATTGCTGCCATTCATTCCAATGCATTTAGGTAAACTATATTCTGGACAATAACTGGGTGTTGTAAAATAGTTTTTCTAGGTTGGTGTGCCCATTTCTCACTTTGAGCACCTGCCCCTCTTTGCACGGCACTGCATTCCACCTTTACGTTACACCGGGCCAGCCAGTGGAGGATGGGTTTCCTCTCTGTACGGCACTGCATTCCACCTTTACGTTACACCGGGCCAGCCAGTGGAGGATGGGTTTCCTCTCTGTACGGCACTGCATTCCACCTTTACGTTACGCCGGGCCAGCCAGTGGAGGATGGGTTTCCTCTCTGTAGCCAGGACCCTCCCAAGATGTTCCCATTGGGGAGTTCTCTGTTTGAGTGTGGGAAGTTTTGACCTCATTTGCTTTTTGTGGGTTGAGGCCTGGTTTTTGCCCAATTTTCCTTCTGTCTCTCTGTAAAGTGTTTTTGTAACAGTTCTCTGTAAAAAGCGCTACACAAATAGAATAGAATTGAATTGAATTGAATTTGATGCGAGACCGTGGGGCTCATCCATCCATGCCTTATCCACCCTGTTTTTTTAATGGAAGGAAATCATACTGATTGACATGATATTAAATTGAAAAATGTATGATTACATGCTGATTCTCAGAACTTAGACTGAAATAATTTTAGTCCATAATTACTCATTTTACAAGACAGAATTCAACCCAAATCCCACTCAATATAATTAGATGTGTACACAGTTACACATATCTGGGGATTGTCATGGATAATTAACAATTCAGAATACAAGAATGTGCAGTTCTTATGAAGTTTCTTAGAAAATGCAGCTATTTAAAGTTGATAATACTATGATGACTCTGTTTTAAAAATTAAGTTTATTTCAACCTTTTCAATGCTATCCATCTATCTGAACATGGTGTGCTTTGGTTCAAAAACACATTTGCATTAAGCCTGTTAGTCCAACATTAGAGTTCCTTGACTGACATTTTTCCAGTTCCATCCAAAATACTTTACATGCATAAAATATATTCATAGGAAAAAGATAATGATTACTATTCATGGATCATACAGTATTACGAAGCTCTGACTTTGTATCCCATTGATATCTTCTAAGTTGCATTGCATTATTAAACTGAACTATTTCTTGTGTGCTGGTAACGAGATACACAAGTTTGCTTCCACATCTACAAAATTCATGTCAAGTCATCCTGACGCATGCATGACACATTACAACAATGTGGAGAGGCAGGTCTGACAGTTTCTGGTGGCCAAATCAATCAAACTGACATATGTAAATTGCAAGACTAATTTAGTTTGACATTTTAAAAGACTGGTTTATCACTGCACCCTCACAAAGCATAGAATGGGGTTTTCAAAGAAAAAATACCTACATGACACAACAAAAGTCACAGAGCAGACTAGATAAAGTGAAACACTTTTATTGCAAATTGAACTTTTGATCTTTTAGGGGTGTCAATAATTTTGACACCTATTTTTTTTTGCCGGGCATCAGGCCAACCTAGAACAGTGATAGTAAAGCTAACTGAGTGGGTGACAAACCCATTGTTAGAAGTTGCATGGCATGAATACCTAGTCCGTAAATGGTGGTATACTGATCTTGCGGTGTTTGTGCGATGACCAATCACCGGTCATCGCAAACATCATTTTTCTGATTGGCTACCGCTCACCAAAGGTTCAGCACTTTTCAACTTTTTGGGTAGACAGGGTGAAAAAGTCATTAAGTAGGCAAAATCTTCTCTAAATATAGTATGCTTTAAACCTCCGTATAATACACTTACTTCCGGGAGTACATTCGGGAGCACACTTTTCAAGAAGTACACGAACATTTTGGTTGCATAAATATGACGTGAATATTTCAAATATTTCAAGCTTCGTTTAAAAAAAATGAGACGCAGCTTCGCTGACGTTTTCCAAAAACAACATGTGACATGGCAGTGCAAGGGTGGAGCAGGGGTTGCCAGATTTTGCAAGACTTTCTAGCCAAATGGTGACTCAAAACTAGCCCAAAATATATTTTTAACCGAAACCAACTTATTTAAAAAAGAAATCATCATATTTTTACTTTTTAAAATAAGCGTGTGCTTTGCGACTTTTTTTTACCTGTGATTGCACTTTGAAAGTAGCCCAATTTAGCTGTAAAACCGCAGACATTGCAACACTGGTGGGACGTCTTACGACCTGCTTACGACACTTTCACAGTACGTTTGGAAAAATAGTATGGCGCATTTATTTCGCGGAGTGCACATCGCGTGCTAATCAGTGCACATTAAACACTTCTGCCAGTGCACTCAGTATGCAGGAGACTGGGCACAGTAGATAGGGCTCTGATTCGGACACAGCCCTGGGGCCACATGTATAAACAGTGCTGAGCAGAAAAATACCCTCAGAACACTGCGTAAACAAATTTCCACGCATAAATTCAGATGTTCTGTATAAAATAAGAGAATCTTCATACCTCTGCACATGCTGCACACCATACGTATGCAATGTTTGGAGTCAGTGTGATATGGCGACACCATGATCAAAAGGCAGAGGGAAAAATGTTAAACTTTGCGCAAACAGATTTCTGACTTTCTCCCTGAGCATTCTTTTATGCATTCTTTTACTCAGAGTTTTATACATGTGGCACCTGGTCTTGTTAGAGAAAAAATTGTATAACTCAATAAAACAGGTTTTCTTAAAGGACAGTTACACTATAATAAAAGTTAATTTCCCATAACTTTCATCAAGGCTGCCAATAATTCTGGACCTGACGGTATCTCTGAATCCTGTAACACAGATGACACTAATTATGACAAATTATTAAAAGCGTTCCTGAAATCAAGAGATGGTAAACGATCACTGTAAGTCATCACCTTAAGGCATACAAAGAACAGATAAAGAGACTTTACAGGAAAGCAACAGTACAAAACTTACTGTGCATAAGAGAGTCCATATTTGGCATTGTTTTCAATAGGCCCATTTGAAACAGTAGCCTATGAAACATATTTGTTTTCAAACACATTGATTTACAAAACATAAATCAACATTAATCTGCTACATACTCCATTCAGCTTTAATTTGAGGGTGTTTATATCCATATCGGGTGAACCATGTAGCTATTGTAGGGTCTCAAAAGTAACAGAAATTAAGATAATACTTAAATACACTTAAACACTTAAATAATGTCATCATATTTAATATTTGGTTGCATATCCTTTGCATGCCATGACTTCCTGATGTCTGTGACCCAACACCATCAAAAGACTATCATCTTATTTTCAGGTACTCTTACAGCGATGCTAACCTCTCTGCATTTGAATGGATCTCTATGGGAATGGAGGGGGGCGGGGGCTAGATTAAGATGTAAAATACGATGGAACAGTATATGGAACACCTGGTTGGCTAAATGGCTCTAAATCATCAAGGGTCTGAGGTATCAAACGAGCCTCAATCGCTCTGATGCCAGATATACAGATCTGAATGGATTATAGGAACAAAATAACATGAATTGTTTAAAACATGTTTTAATAGTGTAGCGTAGCCATATGTTAAATGAATCTCAGAAACAATGTAGGCATTTTAATACAGTAATATTTGTTTTATTGCTCGAAGGACAACACAAAAGATATAATTAAAGAAAAATCCATGGAAAATATACAAGAAAATTATGTTTCAATTCAATGCGAAACTAATACACCTGCATTAGTTGTCCTAATATTCCAATCACAGTTAAATGCAAGTATACATTTTTTGTCCAATGATTTTAATTGTTTGCTTTTTTTAGTGAAAGGCAAACCATGTCTTGTTGTTGTTGTCGCCAAACTTAAGGACACATGTTAATGGGATGCATGCCTTACTTCGTCTTATCCAAGAATTCAGCGTGGTACAATTTAGTACCTTCTAAATTAAACACAAATGCGAACCCAATAACACATTTGCTGTTGGATAAAATAAATATCATTTATATACAGAAAATGAATTTTTTAAAGTAAGGCTGCATCAATTCATATTCTCTGATAACGCTGATGTCAAACTTACTGACCACAGGCGAACGAAATAACTGCCCGATCTGCTTCGACATACATAGCCTAACTACAAATAATCGGCTTTACAGAAGAACAGGTGCGCAGAATTGTTAACATGCTCCTCAAATTCCACATAATATGCCAATATAACAAGAACATAATGAACTGCGTTTATAAATCTCGATAAATTACATAATCATACCTTCAAACTGCAGCAAGTAAGCCCGTTTGTTCCCTATGGTTTGTTCCCATGATTTAGAAAAAGGGAGAAATATTGTTAAGATAGGCTACTCATGGCCAGCCGCTCCCGTAGCCTAATTGAATCATAATCTATTAAAGTCAATGACTTGGTTCAGGTTTGATTTCACAAATCGGCGTCGTAAGGTTTGCCGCTGTAGGATGTGATGCCTGACCGATTTCCTGGTGTCTTGGCCCGGGGAAAGTCGACGTCGTCCAACGAATCCTTGGAGTAAGGGACGCTGCTGGTGCTACTTTTACTCCTGCTGATACTGGGCACCTCGATTCTTCTGGACATTGGATATTTTGTGTGACTGAACTTCTCGGTGGATGTCGATGGGTTCTCGCCTCGGTTCTTTCCGCCACAGCACGAGCACATAACAATGACCATAGCTGCACCGGCAAGTATTTCCATGATACCCCCGATGTAACCCAGTATGATAGAAAAGCCCACCCGAATGTCGGTGCTGACTGCTGGGATGGTGTTCAAAATGTGAGTGTACCAAGCGATTGGAATTATGGTCATGACGCCCGAAAGGAAGATCAAAATTCCGCCCAACCCGGCAACAGTCCAGTTCGGTCGGTCTTTCCAGCATCTGACCCCGGGGATGGCTATAGCCAGGCCAAGTAAGGTGACTAACAAAGATGCAACCATCAAACCCCGTGCTACGGGTATCACCTGTTCGTCGAAGTATGCCTGATCTTGCTGATTACATTGTATTTCCCGATTGTTATCAGAAGCAAGGCATATATCCCAGATCCCCTGTTGCAAGAATTGATCTGGGGACCGGCCATCGATGTTCCGGATTTCTCTCCAGTTCGGGGCCACTGTGCTGGTTAGGTCCAAGACCCACCCGCAAGGTGACAGAACCAGTCCAAATATCAGCATGCCTGGAGTGCGCATATTGACCATGCACGCACCAGCGCTATTGAGTGTATTCGTTGAAGTGTTGTGATTCTTGCAACTCTGCTCTGAGTGTTTCTCCGCTAAAGCACCCTACTAAATCTTCAAGGGGTGGCAACTTGATAGTGCGGTCATGTCAGAATCGCGAGTCGCCGAGAACTATTACACAGGTATTGGTTTACACTGGGACAGTTTACGCCCATACCTGTTTGACAAGGGAAGTATCCACATATGTAGGCTCTGTTTGCGTGGCACAATTAAACTAGGTGTATAGGCTATAGAAAAAAGCATTTAGCCTACTTCCCAAAGTAGTTTAATCGTTATGCTCAGACGCTCAATTTGCTTTTCATTTCATACCTTACATCTACAAATGTTGCAATTGCACAATACATCCCTGAATATTTCACTGTACAAGATGACATTAGCCAACTTAGGTTACCTTATTCTTGGGAGAGGGCATTTATTCTGTTCACTAATGCGTAGGTCTACCTTTAAAATAAGGGTATCGTATTCAAATATTATGAAGGTAAAACGTTAATGAATGTGCCTTGTCTGTCACTGTTTCGTAGGCTATCTAAAAGTCATGGAACAGACTGTTTCCAGAAGGCTATATGTTTGAGGCTTGAAACCCACATTCCTGTAATTGCTGAGATGCCCGTCTTCTTAGTTCATGAAACACAACTTCTGGAATGTGACTGCTCAGGTAGTGCCGTACATTGCCGTGTGGTAGTTTCAGTCACGCTGTTCCCTATTGTGGTAGTTTCAGTCGCCACTGTATTCCCTATCGCATGTGTTAGTTTCAGTCGCCACATCGTGACTGTATTCCAATGTATGATCTGTGCTGCCAATGCTAATCTGGGCCTCTGATACCGTGCGTGCACAGCTCGGCTGTGAAATTATATGAAAGGACCGGCTGGTGATGAACAGGCGGATGTGTAGCCTATGCTCGTCTCTGCCTACTGGCTAACTTTGGGACAGCACGTAGGACAATCGTTAAAAATGGGCACCCCTAACTGGGATTGAAAAAAATAAAGATTAAAAAAATATTTAGGGGTTCACACAACACATGAATGTAGGAAGTAAACGGAGATGTAGGCTAACCATCACCAATGGTTAATAAGTCAAATGATGTGAATATGTTTTACAGCGAGATTTCTTGTTATTGTTTGTTTTTCTTTAAATAGCCTTTTAGTGCAGACTCATGGGTGGACCAATCTGCTAAACCCGCAAAACTCTTAGAAAACTTTGTACTTTGCCCATTTATCCTACTGACACTGTGGTTGATGGAGCAAAACAACAATGGTTTTAAGCGTCGTTTCTGCTCACAACGGATTTTACTTCATTACACTGATGGAAGCCTAAATGAATACCCGTAGCTAGTGGTGGCTAGCCAGCTAACGACTGGCTTCGTTGTGTCTTTTGAATGCTAGATCCAACACGCTTTCACGGTTTTATTTACTAAACAATAGCCTATTACAATATACACTAAATATACTTGCGTGATAGCTTCAGAGGGCTAGTTATCTTTCTGGATTTTTAATATATTGTTAAGTGTATGAATTATTGGCAACCTCAATTAATATGTAGGCCTAGCCTACGTAAGCCCTACTTCTTCTTTTTTTTTTTTACTTACTGTTCTATTATGTGCTTTTTTGCCGGACACCAGGCCGGTGTAAATAAAGGGGCCAGCTTTCGGCTCTCAACCTCAGCACCGGATATAATGTCGCCCTCTGCTGATATCTATGATTTGTGCTCAAAAAGCCAGTTTTCTGATTGGGCTCCATTAATTTTTGACAGCAAATAAAAAAGAATTCCATTAATATAATGATGTTAACATTATATTTATATGCATTATATTTATTTAAAAAATTGTTTATAATTTTTCCAAAGTAATTTTTTGTGCTTGCCACACAAAGATGTGTTTTTATTTATTTATTTTGGCCGACGTCACATTTTCACGCTGTAGTTGGCAAGTGTGCATGTCTGAGTTGGTTAATGACATGGGGCCAGATTCAGAGTTGAGCTAAGCACCCGCAAATGGGACTTACCCCCAGAAATTCCACGTAGCTTAAGCTATTTGTGATTCAGACATTTGACTTATCTGCTGTTTTAAGCGTCTCTCCAGTATATGGGGCATTACACATGCGGGGTGGAGATTTCATGAAAATAAGGCGTGTCTGCAAGATTCAGAGTTTTCAGTGAATAATTTTTTCCCATGCAACTTTGTTTGGGAAAAAAGGTGGTTTATGTCTAGCGCTGCCAATAGATGATTATGAAAAATACAGCATATTTCGCAAAAATGGATATTAGAATACGTGCATGTTCTTTGAAAATAATATTGGTCTTATTTTCCTTTGCCTAGCCTAGGCTACTTACAATTATCAAAGAGCTGTCATAAAAATATGTAAAAGTAGGCTATGATTGACCATTTGGTATATAATACCAGACCAATATTAGATGGATTAATTGATATCCAATATTAATTGGATCATATTCGCTTTGACAGAGAAACGATTTTGTAGCCTACTTGTGTGAGCACATCTTCTCCAAAATTATTAGGAAGCGCAAAGTAAATCCTCGCAGTGTAGATCTACCAGTGCTCCAGGTTAAAATCTCTCTTCTTCCTGGCCACATCCTTCCAGCATGTGACAGATGCACTCAAATAATAAATCTTTGGACAGTGGTTGCAAGTAATGGGCTATTATTAAGTACAGTATATGTGACAATTTCAAAAAAGTTGGGACAGTATGTAAAATGCACATAAAAGCGGAAAGCAGTGATTTTGTCATGTCTCTTTCCGTGTCTGTTTTTCCGTTTGTCTGGCCTTCCACCCACACCTGTGTTGTGTTTCCTCTCATTTCTCTTGTTAAGTGCCCCACCTGTTCCTTATTGTTTCCTCGTCAAGTTCTGTATTTAACCTGCCACATTCCTTTGTTTGGGTCAAGATTGTCTTGTGGTTTAGCTTGTCTTAGCTCTTCGTTCCCGTTATGCTGTTATGTCTTGTCCAGTGTGTTTTACGTTAGTTTGTCTCTAGGTCTATAGTTAAGTCTTTGTTTTGTTAGTTTGGCCTTTCCCTCCATGTTCATTCATGTCTTGTCCTCTGTTCCCTGACGGCTCCATCTCAGGCTCCCTTGTTCCTCCAAGGCCCCCTCATTTTTCTCAGGCTCCCTCATTCCTCCAAGGCCCCCTCATTCCTCCCAGGCTCCCTTGTTCCTCCCAGGTCCCCTCGTAACTCCCAGGTCCCCTCGATCCTCCGAGGCTCCCTCGATCCTCCAAGGCTCCCTCTATCCTCCAAGGCTCCCTCTATCCTCCAAGGCTCCCTCTATCCTCCAAGGCTCCCTCTATCCTCCAAGGCTCCCTCGATCCTCCAAGACTCCATCGATCCTCCAAGACTCCCTCGATCCTCCAAGACTCCCTCGATCCTCCAAGGCTCCCTCATTCCTTCCAGGCTCCCTTTCTCCTCACAGGCTGAGCGCCTGGCCCTGACCGCGGGCCCCAGCACCTGTTCCTGACCGGTCTGCTCCTGCTCGCCTCCTGTCCAGTCCGTCTCCTTTCATGGCACCTCTCCTGACCTATCTGTCATGGCCTCCTTCCTGCCCAGTCTGCCACGCCCCGTTCCCTGCCCAGTCTGCCACGCCCCGTTCCCTGCCCAGTCTCATGACCCGTTTCCTGCCTGTCCATGTGGTCTGTTATCTGTCTCGCCCTGTCTGTCTGCCTGAATAAATGTACTCCCTGGTGGAGTTTTCCCCTGAGCCGTCTGAGTCTTGCATTTGGGTCCAGTTCCTGTCCGGGAACGTAACAGATTTGTCAATTCTCTTTTACATATATTTACTTGAAAACAGTACAAAGAAAATATATTTATTGTTTTACCTTATCAACTTTATAGATTTTTGTAAATATATGCTAATTATTTACAACAGGGGCAGGGGCAAAAAAAAAGATCCAAACAGAAGCTGGAAGGAGCGGGCTCCGAGCAGACACCCCAGTTCTTCTCCGCACTTTTGTTTAATTTGTGTCATTTTTGTTTTTGACAGTTTTTGTTTTTTAAACCTGGCTTGTGGGTTTTTTTTCTCTTCCGGTAGCAGTCCTGTTTTGTTATTTAATATCTCACTTTCTCTTTGCTAGGAGTGGCTAGGGAGGTAAGGCAGTGTACCGGAAGACTCACTTGTTTTATTGGCACTGGCCCACCGGGAGTAGGAAAGTTGACCATCTTTAGGCTAGTGTCAGAAATAGGTTCGGCCGGCCCGTCCTGGCCGGGTGGTGCTACCAGAACCTCCCCCAAGTGTATGCAAGTTTGTTTTGTTGTGGTTATCCTCTAAACTGTTATAAAATAAATGGTTTATTTTGATTGACAAAGTGACTTGTATTTTATATGTTCGTCATTTGTTGGCTCCTAAAGTTACTGCAACATTAGGTGGCCTTGGCCGTTACAATATCAAAAGACTCTTGACATATTATTTTCAGGTACTCTTACAAGTGATACAATAACCTATCTGCATTTGAATGGATCTCTATGGAAATTTGGGGGTGGGAATAGATTAAGCTGTAAATTGCTAAATGGCTGTAAGTCATCAAGGACTTGCGGTATCAAACGAGCCTCAAACCATCATTCTGCTGCCAGATATGCAGTAGATATGGATGGATCACTTTAAGGGTTGTTTATCCTTACTTATTTTTCAATATAGAGTTCAATAGGAAAATGAGTCAGGAGAAACAACCCTTAAAGGGATCCATCCATATCTACTGCATATCTTGATTGCATCATTTATTTATTCATAATTGTAGCATCATTAAAAATCATTTATTTATAGCCTATGCATGTTTTCAGTTGAATTATATACATAGAATGAATAACACAATTGAATGATTCTTCAGTTCTTCAAAATCTGTCGCTTAAGCTTCACATTGAATGTGAATATGTCACATATATATAAAAATGATTAGCCTATGATTAAACTGAATATGGTGGAATAGCTATTACGGCAGGCTACTTTATTATATAGGCGAGAGAGACTGTATGTCAGATATTTTACAGTCTCCCTCGGTGGAAGGAATTGCGAGACGGTCCCTGAGTTCGGAAATAAATATTTATTTTTGTAGAAAAGTATCTCTCCTCCTGATTAAAATGAGCTCTCAGCCAACTTTCTACCTGTAGTGTGAGCAGAAATCTTGCCCCAAACTACTGCACATGTGCCAGGTACTTGGTTTAGTCTGAACTACAACGGCTAAGGTACTTAAACAGTTCAGACAACAGGTTGCCTCGCCCACTGAATGACGTTACAGAAGCGGAGGCCAAGGGGCTGGGCATTTTACTGCTAGTGTAGTGCCTGCCTATGGCAAGCCGTTTTAACATTTATTCCTCGAGACTTACTAGTAACTATTCATTAGATACTAGTACTTATTCTTTAGTTACTAGTAACTATTCCAATAGTTACTAGTATCTATTTCAGTTTTACTAGTAACTATTCATTAGATACTAGTAACTATTATTTAGTTACTAGTAACTATTCCAATAGTTACTCGTATCTATTTCAGTTTTGATAGTAACTATTAATTAGATACTAGTACTTATTTTTAGTGACTAGTAACTATTCCATTTTTACTAGTACAATGTTTTTAGATACTAGTACTTATATTTTAGTTACTAGTAACTATTCAGAAAGATATCCCCAACCCAGTAAGTACTAGTAACATTGACAACGTGATATCTACGTGGCATGTAAATTGGCTGCTAAATATTAATGAGGACCACACCACACTAAAGACATCAATCGGCAAGCCGTTTTAACATTTATTCCAATTGCCTGACCCTGCTGTGTGCCGAGTCGACCACTGGGTGGCTTCTCGCTTGCAATTCAATACAATTTGACAGTATGCCAAGTCTATTCCAAAGTCCAAAATCGGGAGAAATCCTAGCAGGGAAATATAGTGATGTTTTCACAACGAAACATAAGTTATGTTTGCACAAATATACAGCTTTTCATACCCGAGAAAGAACGGAAGAAATCCTTTATAAAATAGCCTAGGGCCTACAATAGACGAATGCACTGCACTATTATATTACCGACTAAAAGGCCTAAAAACGACATCTTTAGCTTATATTAGACTAATAAACGCAACACGGTGATAATCAATTATGTTAGTCTGATTACAACATTAAGATAGCCTACTTATAAGGCTATAGGGCAATAACATTAACGAAAAGCAACAAGTACAACTTTATTCAGCCAACGATGGATCCACAGTTAACGTGCAACATAACACTTGCATTCTTCAAAAATTTGGATAAATAAATAAATGGGCAATAATATTAGTAATATAATAATAATAATAATAATAATAATAATGAAAAAATGGGCTACAGATCGTAAATTAGCCTACGCATGGCAAATTGTAGCCGACAAAATAGCCTGAAATCGAAAACCAATAGGCTAAAAACGAAGCCGATGAAACTACAACCATGAGCCTTTATTTGCGATAGAATACGAAAAAATTGTTTTTCCATAGTTCTAATAAAAATAAACGAATAAACTAAGACAATCGTCTGGCATGGTGGGATCTGTTGAGAACGGCCTCCTTCAGTAGCCTACGAGAAACGGTATGAAAGACAATAAGCACGCGCTGCTCAGTGCTTGTTACATGTCATCAAAGATGCAAGAGCAGACGACATGGTTTCTTTTTTTTATATTACAATATTACAGAATATAATATGGAATATTATTACAGAATATAATATTAGGCTACAGAATTTATAGAAATGTGATCGGGTCCTCACGGGCAAATCAGTTTCACATGTGCTTACGGCTATTATATGAGACAAGTCTGAATTTTGGACCCGTGCCCGCTCAGGTCTCGGGTATTCGGTTGGACCCGTGAAGACCTCTAATTCGAGTAACCATACCGCCCTCTACTGACGAGAATGAGAACATATTGTCTCCTATTGATAGCCCACAATTACAGTAAAAGAGTTTGTAGATGAGCTGTATTTAATGAAATACAATGAACAGCACCACCTGAACTATGGATCATGAAGAAGCATGTACATTAATTAACCAAGTCTATGTGGAGACATGCATGCACAATAGGCTAGACGCAAACACATTCTAGCTGAAAGAAAGACATACAGCCTAAATAGTTAGTACAGCCTAAAAAAGGGAAATACACGAACAGTTTTTCTTTTGCTATGACATTTGTGAAAGACAAAGCAGAACGTTGCAGCGAGGGACGCTATAGCAGGCAACAACAGTAAACAACTTTCTTGTTCAATCTGTGCTTTACTCCAGTTTGACTTTCACAAATGTCATGGCAAACTAAAAACTGTTCGCGTAGCTCGAAGCGTCCACGTTCGCGTATTTGCCTGAGGTAGGCTATGTTTCGGCCCTAACGTTGGCTAACAAGCTTAATTGGACAACGCATATTTCACAGGAATCTTAGCCAGAAAGAAAACAATAGATATCTTACGACTAAGAAATTGGCCTACCAGAGATTATTTTTCTGATTAATATTATAATTAAAAGTGTTTGCCGTAAACTACATTGTCTGCAGATTAGTATAGACTAGAGGCATGTTCGGAGGCCCTTGCGGGCATTTATTATTACGTCAGTGTTCTGAGTCGTGCAGTACGGGTCCAACCCGCACACATCCGTCTCAAACTATTGGAATAGTTACTAGTAACTAAAGAATAAGTACTAGTATCTAATGAATAGTTACTAGTAAGTCTCGAGGAATAAATGTTAAAACGGCTTGCCATAGCCTGCCTGTCTGCAGCGTTTCTTAGAGACTAGTAGAGAGGCAACATAAATCGCTGGCAAGTTAGCCACTAATGCAGTGGCGTCATTTGGGTATAGCAGAGTATGGCTCTTGCCATACCCTAGCCTCTGGTTTCAAAGGCGATTTGGGCGCCGCTTCTCCAGGCAAAACACTAGCAATAGTTTAAGGCTTGCCCATTATGCTACTACTGTTGAAATATTTCACTCATTCGCTCAGAATTGGCTAATCGCTTTCGCCAGCACGTTAACCTGTCCTGCTAACGCTAGCTGTTAGTTGACCAGCAGCTAATAATTAATTAACATTAGTCTAATGTGGGAATTGTTTTTTATTGCTGCAAGAAGGGAATAGGACAAATGATCTACGACTACATATGCTATCCAGCTAGCAAGTGCATAGAGCAGACTAATGCCTCTGAAATTAAATTTCAAGAATGTTTGCCAACCTAGCTAATCATACATTGTTTAGTATGTTTTACCACATGAGATAGCTAAATGCTAATTGTGATTAGATTACAACTAATGAAAGATAATTTTTAGAATAATCTTTCTTTAGAAGTCACCAAAATCCACTATTCAAAAAATCGCTTGAGCATTTCACCCCCCAGCTTATATACTCTTCTGTTTGCTGAAATTACGCCACTGCACTAATGTAAGTTATACTGAAAAAATACCACCATCATTATCTCAGTCTCCATAAAAACGGGGGAAATACGGCCCTTCATTTATCTACGTTTGGTATCGTGAAAACAGTGTAGTATAACGGTTAAGGAACTGGGTTCGATTCGCAGGTAGGACACTGCCGTTGTACAAGGTACTTAACCTGAATCGCTTCAGTATATATCCAGCTGTACAAATGGATAATATGTAAAAAATGCTATAAAGTTGTGTAAGTCGCTCTGGATAAGAGCGTCTGCTAAATGCCTGTAATGTAAAACATGAGCCAGCCTAGCCAGAAGTCTGTAACACTTTACTAGGTTACGCATCCCGGTTCCATGTTGGAAAATCAACCCCGACCTCCCGTTTTTCCAGTATAAAATGCTTTTGTATCGACCAACATGCCCATACAGAATATTAAACATATACAATTAAAAGTTAAAACGTCATTGTTGTAGGCTACTTGTTAGCCATTTTAGCTATATTTGCTAGCAAAGCCAAAACTTTCCCAGTGCAACTTGAACGCACTGATGTCGGTAAAAAACATGAAAATGACACATTTATCACCCCGATATCCGACCTCCTACCATTAACAAATGCAAGGTTAGCTACTATAGCCTACTCCATGGAAAACATATTCAAAAACCAATTTGTTTTATGCCAAGAAACCCGTTGCTAACAACAACTAACGCAATAGCCCAGAAAAAATACATTGCTTCTGTAATCGAATGCTCAAAGTGAAACCATTCAATTATGGACAGCTAGCTAATGTTAGTCTACTTAATGGTCATGAATCATAATGTAACGTTAGTTGAGACGGTTCCTTACTGGGTGATTCAATAAGGCAGAGGAAGATGTAGGCTACAGGGAATCAGGGAATACCGGAGGAGCTCCACTCTGTAACTGACAGCATTCGAGTCCTGTTTGGTTTAGTTTGCCAAAACATCTTTAGGAAATAACATAGCCTAATGTCATATTCTGACATTATAATAAAATAGCAATGATAGCTAGCTTGATCTACGATGTGTCCCTACCATAGAACTCGTTCTGTGGTCCGTATTCAGAACAGTAAGATGCAGGCAGCAATTCTTCCCTTGCTGGCTCCGCCTACTTGCTATGTAATGTACACGCCAACTTGAAAACACTGTAGTCTTTAAAAAACAAGGAAGTGGTAGAGGTATACGTACCACTACCGAATTTTCAACTTTATATTCAAATAACTTAGTACAGATTTTCTTTTGGCCAGCCACAAAGAAAGACTTAATTAGTTGCACCTTTATCTGTTCAATAAGGTTAATGTTGTTTTTGGGTGGAATTCCCCTTTAACTAATCCAAGAATATTGCAACTTGCTGTTGTTATGTAAAAACACACTTCATCAGACGTGCCTCCATGTTCTTAAAGTGACAGTCAGTGTTTGTGTAAGGACTGTCAGCTGGCTGTTGGTCCCTACATCCCCCCTTTGGTTCCAAGAAGAGGGACAGAAGCCTTTCTTGGAAGCACAAAATTGTTCCAACAGTCCAAGGTAAACTAATAGTCCTCCTGTAACAGGGTTTGTCACAAGTTAATAAAGACAGTGTGTTGAGGGCTGACAATGTCCCAGTAGTTCATACGACTGCCAAACATCCAGGCAGTTCAACTGGCTAGCATCAACTCATGAACAATGACCAATTGAGGGAGATGGAAAGCCGAGGTTGGAGTTTAGAAATACAAGTGTTAGTTTAGGTGTGCAGAGGGGAAGGTGTGAAAGGTAAGTCATGTAGCGCCACCTTGAGAGGCGTGTTGAGTATACCCACAAAGACTGCACTGTAGTCACGGTCACCAAATTGAAGGCTAGGTTCAATTTTGTTTTAAATCAAACTACTGAAAGTGAATCTCATTTAAGTTTTAATTAAACCACTTAATCAGTTACTGGCATGTAAAGAGATTTTGTTTACAGTGGGGACTGGCCGATGTGGACTCTAATTATGCACCCCCCTTTCGGTAAGGTAGGTGTGCTGACAGGGAAAAGAGGAAAAGAGATGTTTCATTTCCCCCCTCTTACCAGTGTGCTTTGGTGAGAAGCACTGACTGGATCAAATGCCGCTATCTACCCTATCTTCTCTCCAGTTGCTACTAGCATCGGAGCATGAGAAATGACCATGATAGCTTTTTGGAGACAATGTTCTCTTAATCTGCTGACAGTAGGTCTTAGACACCGACGTTGTGCGCTGGGAGATACTAAGTGTCATGGTCGTGGCAGGCTTTTGTTATTTCTACGGCAGTTCGTCCTCTGAGCGGCTCGATAGCACTCTATCTGATTTTTTCCGCTTTCTGCTTCAGGGGTTTGTTTTCTCCCTGCACTCAGTTGCTTCACCTGTGCTAGTTACCTGTCGACTACTTAAGTCCCACATTTCTGTGTTCTGGTGCTTCTGTGTCTTATCGACTCAACACTGAGCCAGGTATAGGCAGGTACAAGCGACCTCTTGATAGTAAAGCTTTGCTTTAAGTTTACGAGGGACTTGCTTTAGCTACGTTAGTTTTTACGTTGAGGATTATTCCTAGTTGGTGCTATTTCTGTTCCTACTTACTTTGTGCTGTTCTCCCTGAGACTCCTTTGTGGCTGTTTTAGTGTTATGTGCCGAAGGTGTTTCTTTTCTGTTATTTTCTCTGTGTCAGCTCTAGTATTTGAGCTCAGGAAACCTTGTTTTCTCCCACTTGTCTAACCGTTTCTTTTCTCTTTATTTTCCCCATGTCAGGTGTAGTATTTGAGCTCAGAAAACTTTGTTTTGTTCTTGTGTCTTTGAGTTCGCCCACTTTTCCTGGGTTGTTTTATTTTTTATTTCACCTTCTTACTGACTGTTTTAGTGTTATGTGCCGAAGGTGTTTATTTTCTGTTATTTTCCCTATGTCAGCTCTAGTATTTGAGCTCAGAAAACTTTGTTTTGTTCTCGTGTCTTTGAGTTCGCCCACTTTTCCTGGGTTGATTATTATTTGGCTGTTTAGTGAGAAGTATTTTTTCCTTTTTCTTTTCTGCCCATTAGCAGCTTACGCTCCTCTAGTGGTTCTCACTTTTGTGGGTGACTTGTTCTGACCCCTCTTGCTGTCGCATTTGATTCTCCGCTGACAGAAACCCTCACACTAAGGGAGTTATTAGGAGCATTTGGACTATCTTTGATTTTGTCATCTGCAGGCACAATGTGCAAGGTGTCCCACGCTATCTGAGCCTCATCCAGAATTTCACACATTGAATGTTTTTCCCTGGAGGACAAAACAACTTGAGTTTGAATACAGGGGTGGAGGTTGTGTAATAAGAAAGATTTGAATGCTCGATCTTCCTCTAAACCTGACGAATTTCTGCCCTGGAACAACACATGTTTCAAACTTTTAAAGTATTCCCGGGGGCACTCAGTGCGACCGTGCTTTATACCTGTGGCTTGAATCAGGGCTGTTGCCTCATCAAACCAGGGTAAATATTCCGCTACAAGTGCATTGCAGAGTTCAGAATAGCTCAGTTGCCATGGGCAAGTCCATGAGAGCATAATTAACTTGCTGTAGATAGCCCTCAATGTCATAACCTGGGGTTTCAGGGTCAAAGCAATCTACATCCATCACAATACGCTCAAGGTATTTCCATCTATGTGTTCTCATGTGTCAGCCTGCTTGAAGAAGGCAAGGCTGAAAGTTTATTAAAATGAGAAGGTGGTTCAGCTTGGGCGTGGTGCCCTCTGTCTGGTTGGGAATTCAGACTAGGAAAGTAGTTATCACGCTTCTTACGATTGGTAGAGAAAGCATGAGGTTCTCCCTGAACTTTCTCTGATTGAGAGGGGATGGCAGGGGAGCATGTTTTGTGTTCCCTGTCTCTAAGGGGAATTACCTGCCTCGTACTGGCAGCTCACTTCTTCCTGGCACAGGGGAGGTGAGACGGATGCACCTCGACCCAAATTGTCAGAGCACTCTTGATTAGAATAGACTGAGAAGTCTCGGTCAGAAGAAACAGACGAATCCCGACTAGAGAAACCAGAATCAAGATTGGACCCATTTTTTCTCCTGTTCACAAGATAGAGAGTAAGTGGCTTTACTCAGGGAAGAGGGGATTGAAACCGGGGACAGCAAACATGGGGCAACATGTGACTGCAGTAGCGCAGGTTGTTCGCCTTTTAGCCTAAACAGTTCCTCACAGTAAGAGCAGAGATTTGTTTTGGCTGAATGCAAATCTCCTAGATACTGCATGGCTGTCTTGCTAACAGTATGGAGCTCATTGAGGATACTGGTGTTTTGCTGTCTAAGTTTAATAATCTCTCTGCTTAGTTCCTCATTGTTAAGGAGGGCAAGGCTGGCTTGCCTGGAGAAATTCAAGACCAAGCTGGATAGCAATGGGTCCGGGAACCACACACGGTGCTCACGCTTCTCATTAATTAAATAGAAAATTTCTGTGCTACAATCATTAAGGTTTAGCTTATTTTGGAAGTCGAAATAGCTGGGAGGTAGGCCTTGGCTTAAACAATATAAGAACCGTTCCACGGAAATGAGTCCCATAACTGCAGACTGAACAGTAATTATCTGAATCTATAATTCAAAGTGGTACTAAATGAGTGCACTTGTAGAAGTCACTCTTGGCACAGCAGTGGTTTGAGTATACTGCTAGTACATTACACACTCAAAATGTATATATTTTTCAGGATTCAAAGTGAGCACTAGGTTAATTAATGTGGTAATCAATGAATCAATGGAGTTGGGTTGGGTATCATTCTGATATTTCTGACCTAATTCTATACTTAACCAATACTTAACATAAAAGTGGGATCACAAAGCACAACTAGAATGGCACTCAGAGAGATGCTACACCCGCGCGTGTGCTATGCATGGGGCTAAAGCTTTGATCTTGCACCGTGAAGGCGGGTATTGACCAATTGGGGAAAAAAACTGTCAACATTTCCACAAAGTTTCATCACAATCTGAGTAGAATTGTTCGATATATGGATGAAAGGGACACAGACAGACAGACACACACACAGACAGGACAGAAAACAATATCCCCTGCTTGCGCTACACGCGCGCATGGGTGTAATTTAAGTTTTATTAGATTTATGTAGTAAATAGTTAGCATAAATCGTTTTGTCTCAAAGGATCTGATACCATCGGAATCCATAACTGAATGTATAGTCTAGGATTCTGCCCTCTTTTTGAAGAGATAAGCAAAAATTTGCAAATGCAATGTAATATTACATAACAGTACACAATTAGTTTCAAAAAGTCATCATTGTTCTAACTTCTGGCGCCCCCTATTGGCCCCCTAAACACACCCATATAAGACGCCTTATATGACTCACAAAAGGACTCAAAGGTTGTCCACATAGAATATGCAGTAAAAAGATGTTAGCAGCCTGGCATTAAACCTGGACTGCACAAATTTTTTTTTTAAATTGGTTTGTTTTGCAGTATTGTTAGCTTGTTTGGTGTGCTTTTGTTTATAATTTTCTCATCAGCAGATAAATACTCTTCTGAAAAAGCACTAGAAGTATTAGTATTTAAGCGCTGTTTTTCAAAAACCTTCTTCCCGTGGGGGGGCATGCCATGCCCTTGGACCCCTCTAGCACCTAGCACTGAAGTGTCCCCCACAAATGCCAAACCACTCCTACGCCCTTGGCCCCTTTGATTTCTTAAAAAAAATTAATATTTGTACTGTTGAGCTAGGTGCACTGATAGCCTAGTGGTATTAATCACCCAGTTCGTCAGTAGGCTACTAGATTAAAATAGCGGTTCAGATTAAAATAGCAATCATTCACGCAGTGCGTGATCTAGAATGAAATTACCTGACAACAAATAAAGAAAAGGGCTTTAGCTATACATCTTACTGAATTTCAAGTGTAAAGAAGAAACAAACGTATAGCCATATATTGGTTATATTTGTGTAGCATATATAAAACAGGGTTATAGCATATTAGGCCTATAGCCTACATTTATTGTGCTATTTCGATACAAAGGAAAACACGAATGTGCTTCATTTAATCAATATCATTATTACAGATTTGAAATGGTTTAATAACGGGCCGACTTTCATTAACTTTAGGTTACTGTCGTAACCCCGGTTCTCTGAAACATCGAGTGGAGAGATCCACCTATGGGAATGACGTCCGGTCATGACCACCACAGAAGCATCCAATTGCACCAAGTCTGGCCCTGACAGACAGTAGCGTGTCAAATGCGAAGGAGGCTCCGCCCTCCTTGTACGAGCATATATGACACTGTAACGCTACTACTCCTCAGTGAACATATTCGCTTCTCGCGCACAGCAAGCAGGGCAATGTTGGGTTTACGGAAAACCTTATCCATATTAGGGGAGAATATTGTGCACGAGGGATGTACTGAGAGCGCATGGAGATCGCTGGCCCGCTTAGCAGAGGCTAATGCGAGCAGCAGTACTGTCTTCAGAGACAGTAATTTTAACTCTATTCCGTGTATAGGCTCGAATGGCCGTTGGGACAGAGCCTCCAGCACCAGTGATAAATCCCATGAGGGAATGAGCTTTTTAACAACAGGCAGAGAACGGCGAGCCCCCTTCATGAACCTGCGCACGAGGGGATGCTGCCCCACTGTATTGTCATTGAAAACCATATGACAAGCAGTGATAGCTGCCAGGTAAACCTTAATGGTAGAAAAGGATTTTCCTTCATCCATCAGGTTTTGTAAAAAACTCAGCACATCAGAAACAGAGCACTGATAGGGCACTGACTGACGGGAGGCACACCACTTTTCAAATACCTGCCACTTATTGTCATAAAGTGATCTGGTAGAAGACGCTCTCGCGCTCTGAATGGTTGCCACCACGCGAGGGGGGAGCCCTAAAGCGTCGAGGTTGTGCCTTTCACGGGCCAAGCCCAAAGAGCTATTCGCTCTGGGCAGGGGTGATATATTTCCCCGTTCGCCTGAGACAGCAGGTCCGTGCGTAACGGGAGCGCGCACGGCTGTGCATAAAGGAGAGCAATTATCTCCGCCAGCCACGGCGATTTCGCCCACCTGGGCGCTATTAGGATCAGTGTCAAACTCTGCTCTCTCACTCTGGCTAGAGTGGGAGAGATGAGAGCGAGGGGGGGAAACGCATATAGAAGCACATTGGGCCAAGGGTGGGCTAGTGCGTCTACGCCTAGAGGCGCGTTCTTGTCCCGTAGCGAGAAGAACATACGACAATGGGCGTTTTCGTGCGAGGCGAAGAGATCGACGGCTGCGTGGCCAAATCTCTGCCATAGCATTTCCACAGTCTGGGGATGCAGTCGCCATTCCCTGTACAGTGGGTTTCCCCTTGACAGCAGATCTGCGCCCGTGTTCAGAATGCCTGGAGTCTGTGAGCTAGACTGTGGAGATGGAGAGAGCACATGCCCCCCTGGCGATTGACGTATGCTACAGCAGTCGTATTGTCGCAACGTACTAGCACATGCCGTCGCCTTAAGCGGGGTAGAAAATATCTGAGAGCTATCCATATAGTCAGGAGCTCCAGATAATTGATGTGAGCTGAGCGCAGCTGGATTGGCCACATCCCCGTCGTTACGACTTTTCTCATGAGAACGATCCCGAGAGGGGTTCCCTGAGTATAAAAGTCTGTGTTCTCCCAATGACGTAGAGCTGCCGCGCACTCGTGCGTCACTGTGAGACGGCGATGGAGATCGCGTACGGGGCTGAGGTGTAGTGATGAAACCCACCTCATAAAGCCCCTCATCCTCAGTAACCCCAGCAGTAAAACCTGCGAGGCTGAGGCCATCAGCTCTTGCAGTCTGAGGCATGTGCGGTACTGTACTCTTAAGCCCGGTTTGAACAGAGAGAGACAGTCCCGCAGGGATACAATGCGGTCCGCTGACAGGCGGGCTAGCATCGAAACAGAGTTTAGCACCAGCCCCAAGAACGTTACACTCTGTGAAGGAGAGAAATTGCTCTTGGGGAGGTTTACCCTGAACCCAAGCGCAGCTAGTTGTGCCAAAACTAACTGCGTGTCTTTCACGACTCTGACTCTCGAATTGGCAATGATTAGCCAATCGTCCATATAAGTCAGTATTCTGACCCCCGTTAGTCTTAACGGGGCCAGGCCCGCCTCCACACAGACACAGAATACCCGTGGGCTTAGGGAGAGGCCGAACGGTAGAACTGTGTATTCGTAGCAAACACCGCGGTGGGCGAAGCGAAGGAATTTCGTGTGGGGAGGATAGATGCTTATGGAGCTGGGGGGCACGTGAACTGCAACAGGTGCCCTGACCGCAGCGAACAGAGGAGGGCTGTCCTCCTGAATTGGGAGTCTCCTTCTCTTCATGGGGGGGGGAAGAGAGGAGATGAGCCTGAGTCCAAGGGGCTGGCTGCCCCAGAACATGGACTTAGCCCCGCAATAGCGGTAGTGTCAGGCTGGCCGCTTCCGCTTCTGGTCGGCGGGGGTGGGAGAGGGTTTCTTTCCCCCAAGGCTTAGCTATGCGCCTTTTCTCACTGTCGGGCAGACCAGAGAGATTAAGCCAGAGCGCCCGCTTGCCTTGCTGGCCTGGGGCTCTGCCCTGGGGCTTGCCCCTGCCCTGTCCTGGCTGGACACGGCGGTTCACCGCTGGGGGCTGTGGAGGCCGCATGGGTGGCGGCAAGTGAAGCGTCACTCTGCGGGGGAGGCAGAGTTTGAAGGCTTCGTCCTCTTTCCTCTTGTCGTCGCACCGCTGCTGCATGAGGCTCAGCGCGGGGCCGAAAAGAGCCTGGCCTGGCTCAACAGGGGCGCCGGCTATGCGCCTTTTCTCACTGTCGGGCAGACCAGAGAGATTAAGCCAGAGCGCCCGCTCGCCGGCTACGGAGAGAGCCATGGAGCGGCCGCAGGCTTGGACACACTGGCGAGAGTTGCGCAGAACCAAGTCGTTCACAGTGACAATCTCTTGCCACAGTATAGGGGAAGGGGTCCCCTCTTGTAATTGTTTCCCCATCTCCTCTGTGAGCTCAGCTTGGTAAGCTGAGAGGAGGGAGGAAACATTGAGGGCTCTAACCGCGAGGGCTGAGGCCCTGTAGGAAGCCTGGTGGATGGAGGCTGTGAAGCGTTCCATCTTAGTAGGGAGGGTAGGCCTGGGCGGCGCCAGGAGGCCTCCCTGCGTGGGGTTAAGGTGTCGAGCTATGGAGGGCTCAACAGCTGGGGGTTCCCCCATGGCGTGGGCGGCCATGTCCTTAACCTCCAGACCGGAGAAACCGTGCTTGAAATCAAGCGGGTCCTTCCAGTGGTGTTTCAAGTGTTTAGCGCAGGCGGGGAGAACTGGGAAAAGCTGTTTTCTGGGGCCTGGGGGGGGACCCAGGAATTTCCCATCATAAACATCCCTCTCCTCGTCGGCCGGGTTCTGGAGGGCTGGCCATTCGATATTGAGGCGGGCTGCGGCCCGCTCACATACCTCCAGAAGCACGGCGTGGGGTTGGGCGCTAGCTGTACCCATAGCCGGTGCTAACTGGGCCGGTGGAATGGCGTCCTCCTCACCCGAATAATCAGACGCAACCGCCATGTCGTCGTTATCCGCTGTCTCTCCTTCCAGTATGGGGGTACCGGAGAGCGAGAGGGGGAACGCCAACATGTCTGGGTCGGAGCGGTCAGCCCAACTCAGAGAAGGAAGGTCTTGAGGCGGCCGAGAGGCCGTAGTGCTATCGTCCTCTTTGTCAGAGTCCTCGGGACACAGGTCGTTGCCGTGGGTAGCAGCAACTCTCTGCCTCCGTCGCCTGAGCTTTTTGGGCAGCGCGAGGCAGTGGCTGCAGCTCTCTGGGGAGTCGATGGCCTCCTGGGCATGTTTTGAGCCCAAGCACATGACACAGAGAGGGTGAGTGTCCCTGGCCGCGATGAGGGCACCGCATGCGGCCGGGCAGGAACGGGCTTAGAAAGAGCCATTAGCGGGGAGCTAGGCAGCTAAGCAGAGAAACAGGCAGCGTGGGCGGCTGGCTAGAGAGCAAAGAGACAAACTAGCGTGGGTGGCTAGTTGTGAGACAGCACTGTCCTGTTCCGCGTTAGCAGATGCAGTAAAAAATCGTGTCTTGGGCGGGTAGCCTGCACGATACAAGGGCTAGCGCGCGGGGTAGCAGGCTAACACCGAGTGGAGCTACTCAGCACTGACGCACGTTCCCGAACCTTTCACGCCCGGCGGAGGCTGATCCGGAGATATATCCTCCTGCGGACAGTTAAGTGAAAAGGCTCGTGTGGGATACACGGTCGAAGCTGTGAGTGGGGTACTCCGAAATTCGCGAGAAGCGAATGTCAACTGAGGAGTAGTAGCGTTACAGTGTCATATATGCTCGTACAAGGAGGGCGGAGCCTCCTTCGCATTTGACACGCTACTGTCTGTCAGGGCCAGACTTGGTGCAATTGGATGCTTCTGTGGTGGTCATGACCGGACGTCATTCCCATAGGTGGATCTCGAAACGAGATGATGAAAGAGAACTCTTGTTTGATAGTCACAAAATAGGCCTAGATGGAAAATGTACAATATAGCCTACAGTAGCCTATGTGATTTTGATTAGAAATGCTTGAACCGTTTTGCTTTCGGTAACGTTACGTTGGGTGGACGTCAGATGCCAGTAGACCTACAGGTTCCGATCATTTTGTAAGATTGCAGGCTATATTTTTTAAATGTGAAACTGTACCAAACAATAGTTGAAAAAAAAAAAGCCATTTGTTGCTAACTAATTTATTAGGCTACAGAGTAGCCCGTAGCCTATACAGAGTAACTGATTCGGTTGACAATTATGTAGGCTACTGCGGTGCGGTAGTCAGCAGTTCATATAGGCTAGTCAGTTCAGTAGGACTCACTGAACTGTGGTGGTAGGGGTAGTCTGTGGTCAGTACAGTTCGCTACAGTTCCTTTGAAAATCCCACCTGTTCTCATTGAATTGTGATAGGCTTCCTCATGGCAACCAGCGAGTTTTCCTTTCATTATCTCGATGTTTCATTCCGACTATTAGGCCCGCCTTTAGCTATAATGTTAGCTGACGCGCACGCAAGCATATGAACGAATCATTGAGAGTGATGATCCGGTACACTCAGTTCACTTTAAAGATTCGTTCAAAAAGATTCGTTCGTTCACGTACTGCCCATCACTAAATACCAAAACAATGTAGTGCGGCGCGCGTTCTCCGCGCATGATATGTGTGTCTCAACAAAAACTTGAAAACTAACGGATAAAACGGGAACTAACATAATATATGCTATGCCGGGGTCAGGAAAACATGGCTTTCTGGACGGCAGAGCGGGAGGATGTTTTAGTTAATCGTTGTCATAAAATGTTTTCTTACCGTGGAAAATCCCTGTCCCCTAGGCTAATGTTACATTCTCGCATTCATACATCCCTCTCTGAAAACTAAAAAAGATCGCTGTTATGGTTTTGAAAGCTCCGTGCTATGCTAGTTTGGCAAAAAGAGCATAACGTTAGCCTTTTTCTTTTTTTGTTTTTCAAAGAGGGTAGACTATTTCCCAATATAATTTCTGACTTATGGCAAAAAGGTTTGTTTCCGTAACATCTGTCCATGAATGTAAACAAGTCGGATTTTTCACGGTATGAAGACATTTTATGACAACGTTAGTAAGGTTAAATAAAACAGAAAAACCAACAAGAATAACAAGCTAAATGTAGCCTAATATATGAATTTAGATAATATTTAATGCTAGTATTAAATAGACACATAGATTCAGATAAAGTAGCAGTCTGCAGTTGACAGTTTGTAACTGCCAACATTCAAAAACTATTTCCAACAATCTAAAGTTGGGAGTTGGTGTTGGAAGTGTGCAAGCACCTTAAGATCACAAAATTTATAATTAGAATGTTGCTGCATTCAATTACCAGTAGTTATTGTTACATCAGCATTAGAATGTTAGATACTGGTATCTGAAAGCAATGGAGTTCTAGAGCACTGACTTTTGAAAAAACATTTTTTTTTTAAACTAGAAAGGGTTAAGCCCACAGGTGGACAGAAATATCGGCAATGAATTTCCACTTGCACTGCATTTCTAAGCATCTCCAACTCCTCTAAACATAGAGACTGTGTTTAATGATTAATTGTGAAATCATGAAATTAAAAGACTGAAATCAAGAGGCTTTCTTTGCATTTGCGTTAAATATCACATCACCATTAGCTGAAAAATATTTGAAAAGGACAAAAGATTTTACAATAAAACAATGGGAAATTAAACTTCCTTTGCAAAATAGAGTCCATATTTGGGCTTGTTTTCAACAGGGCCATTTGATACAGCAGCCTAAAACAATAATTAGCCCATCACTGCATCAATAAAACTAAATTTCGGCCTATGTATTGATTTACAACACATATTTACACACATCATAGATATTGGTATGGTACAGTCACCGGTATAGATATTGGTATGTTATAGTCACCGGTATAGATATTGGTATGGTATTGTCACCAGTATAGATATTGGTATGGTATAGTCACTGGTATATATTTTTTATGATATAGTGACTGGTATATACTGTATATTGGTATGGTACAGTCACTGGTATATTTATTGGTATGGTATAGTCACTGGTGTACTTATTGGTATGATACAGTCACTGGTCTAGATATTGGTATGGTATAGTCACTAGTATAGATTGTTTATGGTATAGTCACTGGTATATACTGTATATTGGTATGGTACAGTCACTGGTATATTTATTGGTATGGTATAGTCACTGGTGTACATATTGGCATGATACAGTCACTGATATTCATATTGGTGTGGTCTAGTGACTGATATACATTTTGGTCACTGGTATACATATATATTTGTGTAGTCACTGGTATATGCCCCTCTGTGTCCCCCTGTCCTTTTACACTGACCCTCACTGTGCCAGGCAAGTAGCCAAGCAACTTAAAATACCAGAGATGTGTACAGAGCGTGAAGGTTTTGATGATTGTATCAGGAGAAGTACCATCCACCCACAATGATGCATATTTACCATATGCAGTACTGAGTAGGCATGAAACTATGTTTTTTTTATTTGCATATCAAATGCATGGACTGTTATATTATGAAGAAGCAAGGTTATGACAGTTAAAGTCCACATACAAAAAATACAAAAACAGACTTGAAAGACAAAAGGAAGTCCCACGCTAGTCTCTGATAAATTAACAAATACAGATGAGTACAGGAGCAGGTGTCCCTCCCTCTGATCCTGGAAGCTTTAACATATGCCACATTAATACGGTACGGTTTTAAATACTATATCTGACTGTACATCAGAAGCACTGAACAAATAATGTAAATATATAGGCCAAACAACAGCCCTGAAAAGGTATTCAAAATGCATATTCATCTAGACCTGCATTACATAGCCTTTGTATTTCAAATATGTTAACTCTTCATGTGCCAATACATTTGAAAACACTCCTACATAGGATATTCAATGGAGCATGTTACTAACCAAACCATATTGTCATATGAAATCATTTTGTTTTGAATACTGCTGAAAATAGGCTACGTGTTTCTTTTACAATTGTCAGTAATTGCTAGGAATTTTACTAGCGTTTAAAAGATTAAAATGTTTTAAATATTTTTTCATGCACGTATATAATCGTCGTATTTTGGCTAGAAAATTTAGTTGATAATGTAAATATGGTGCTTCACACGTTTCTTTAACATAATGTTTTTTTTCCATCTTGCCTCCAATTTTCCTCCATTGATGATTGTCCGTCTTTGTAAAAATGAACTGCGCTTCGATCTGCTTAAGAGGAGGGACATTAACATGAGTCAAAGGGGGCTGTGCGATAATGCTGACATTGCACGTTTTTCATTTTCATCTCATGAAGTGTTGCCTTGCGACTGCGGCACTCGCATTGCAGATCTCTGCTTGGTTCAGTAAGCATTGTATCAATATGTGCTTACAACATTTCACAGCACACACAGAACACTGTTTAGCAAACGTTTTTTATTAAATACAAAAAAAAAACACTCTGTATATAAATATGTATTTTATTCAGCAACAAGGACGACTACGCACTAAAACAGTCAAGTGTACTATTAAATAAAAAAAGATTTAATTCCATGGGACTATAATTGTTATCTTGTGCATGCAACGTGTATACAATTCAGAAAATTATGTGTCCTCCATCAATGGCAAACATTTTACACAAATATGATCTGCTATTACAGTCATTGTGAATCAAGACTTGTGCGTCTTTGAATATGTGTGATTTCAATAATACTAATAAAAATAACACGAACAACAGCAATAATAATAATACCAAACCAATAATAAGCCAAATGGTGGGGAGACTTACGGTTTCGATAGATAGATAGATAGATAGATAGATAGATATTCATTTTTAATCAGTCTTCATCCCGTGTTAAACGTGATAGAGAATATTACTGCTTGCTCCGTGGGTACCTCTGAATATTTTAAGCGATGTCGCAATCTCTTCACTGAAGTAAACGTCAAGCCATTTGTTTGGGTTGGTCAGACCAATCGGACGCATTGCCTGGATTCTATGAGAGCCGAAAAGGGTCCAACCTCGCCTGCAAACGACCCGTCCTTACAGATCACAACGCAATTGGCTTTCTTAATAGACCACTGCAGCTTTAAAACGCCGACCATGGAAGCATCATTGCAGTTGCGGTATGATGTCTGTGAGAGGCAGGTTCAGCAGTGTATGGGCAGCAGCATTGCTGCGGTCTGAGGCAGTCTGATCAGTGCTGCACCTGCAATAACTGTAGCCTATGCTATGCAACGAACAGACTTCATTAATTTCAAACTTCGTCTACCTTAGCCGGAACTTCATGGATGTCATCCACATCGTATACAAATTAAGGTTGTCAGCCCAGCGTTGGCGAGTTTACGGCTTCTAGCCATGATAGTTCACCCAGGCAGTATCTTCATCATAATAAGCCGTGCCACTACTGTCGGCAGCAGGACAGTCCGACCAGCAGCCGGAGAGAGATTTTTTGCGAAATAGCCTAGCTATGGCTAGCTGCAGATTCAACGGAGGTGTGATGCGGCCGCTCAGTAACTTCAGCTCCTCTCGCAGAAACCTGCACGAGTTTGATTTAGAGTCGCAGCCTTTACAACCGGTATCTACCACAGATACGTCCGAAATCGTAGTTTCAAAACCGGATCATAACTCAACTAACCTCATGCCTCACGCATCAATCGAAGGAGGGGGAGAATGTAACAGTAGTGGGAACAAATCGGGTAAAAAGAAAAATCAGAACATTGGGCAAAAGCTTGGACACAGAAGAGCCTTATTTGAAAAAAGAAAACGCCTGAGTGATTATGCCTTGATCTTCGGGATGTTTGGGATCGTTGTTATGGTTATTGAAACAGAACTCTCTTGGGGAGCCTATGGGAAGGTGCGTGACTGAATTTAGGAATTTGAAGTTCTGCATGTAGTCAACTGTGTCTGAAGCGAAATAAAAAGTCGTTCTGTAATTGCGTCTGATATCAAGGAATATATATATTTTTAAATCGGATGCATACAAAGCTAAGTGTGCCGTTGAGGGCATATGTCTAAATTAACTAGAGAGCAGTTTCAGAAGTCAGATCGGTTATAACAGCATACATGCATGAACATCCATGTTCGTTTGACGTTATGCAGCTTAACTATGTAACTTTTGAATATCCCATACATGTAAATATGTTATCAGTACTGTATCAAGTCACATGCTTTAAATCGTTTTTGGTAAGGTAGGTTATTTAAAAACGAGTTCAATTTAATATGGAATAATTTTATTTGCTGTGATTAGACATGCTACGTACTTAAACCAATATGACAATTAAAAATTAATGACAAGAGTAACTTTTCTTTCGATGTCCTACAGTTCAGACATCCATTGGCCTGTGACCGTTCTGATAATTAGTCAGGGAAGTTATTTAGTATTAGGCCTACAAGTCGCTAAGGTTTGTGGACTGGCTTCATTTGAACCCTTTTCAAAATTTATTCACATCAGTCTTTTTTTGTTTTCTTTTCCCACAGGAGTCTCTTTATTCATTAGCTCTTAAATGCCTGATAAGCCTTTCTACCCTCATCCTGCTTGGCTTGATTATTATATACCATGCAAGGGAAATTCAGGTATGTCTATGCTATGCTACTGGCTTTCATAATAATAATTTTGATGATTAGTCTTATTATTATTTGTGTTGTTATCACGGCATCCAGTCAACTGATAAGCTTTTTGCTTTCATGTTATTTGATATACATTTAAAATATTGAACATACAGTATCACCATATGCAAGGTTAGGTTTAGGATGGATTTCTTACCTGATTGGTCCCAGTTTGTACATATGCCACAGTTTGTACAGTCCTACGGCATTGAATGGAAACATAATTTAGCATGTCATCACATTCCTGTAGCATGACTTCCGGGTTTTAATATATTTTTGGGGACTTATAAAATCAATTGCAGAAGATGCTGGAGGGTTGAATTTTATTGGTAGACAAGGGAGCATAGGTAAAAATTTGTTAAACAAGCCTTTTGTACTGATACCAGGTGCAAGAGAGTTGTTCATGCATGGAAGAGCTTTCCAGGTCATGTAGTAGAAGTACAGATTCTTGAGGTTTTCTAGACCAGGCTTCACACTGTGCTGGATGAATGAATGTTTTTCGTTTCACATGGATTAACTGTTATTTTTTGTTTCCACTGGAGATCAATGGCTTGCGAGTGTATTCTGACTGGACTAGCACAGGCAAAAGTGATTTTCTTTCTGATGCAGAATGACTTCTCTCCTGGAAACATATATTCTGACTTGACTTAAACTACTACATCAGTGATTCACTCTTGGGGGTTGATTTACTAAAGGTTTGCGTGTACAAAAACACGTGTAAAACTGTTACCTAGAGGCTAGAGGTGATCAACTAACGAGGTGTAAAGAGGATTGCGTGTGCTAAAATTGAAGTATACGTTGATTTCTCATTTTTGCTGGTTAACCTGAATGAATATGCAAAAATGGGTGTCCCTACATTATTTTATGAAATAGTGGGAAGTGGTCATGCAAATAGATTACTTTAGCATGTGTAAAGGGATTTACTAAGCCCGAAAGGAAGTTTTGGAATGTTATTTGCGGGTGCATTTTAGTAGCTACAAATGGAAAGCAGGTATTAAAAGACACGGGGCTCTATCTTGACGATCTTAGCGCATGGTCTAAAATGCATGGCGCAAGTGCATTTAGGGTGTGTACAACTCCACTTTTGCTAGTTAGAGGGTGCATATTTGAAGCGCAAAGTAAGGCGTAAGGTTCAAATGGGCTGAACTTAGCCTCTTCATTAATTATAGGTGTGTCTTGGGTGTAACATGCAATAAACCAAAACTGCCTGCATTTGCACCTTGGTGGATTGGTAATATAACAGTGAATTTATTTTTAAAAAGAGTGATTTACAGCTGGGGAAACCTGCTTGTGCACAAGGTTAAAGTATGCGAGCAAGGAATATATGGATCAATATTATTTGGACTGACCGTTTTCATATAGCCTACACCAAACTATTTGCCGTTTCCCAGAAATATAATAATTGGAAAAAAGGAAAATGTTTTCCATTAGCTTACACCAGTGCTGATATTTTTGAAAATATACACGGCTTTGTTTTGTTAAAACACCTGCAACAGCTGAGAATAAGCTACCAGAATATGGCTTCCATCTCACTTTAGAAAACGCCAAATTAGCCTGCTTGTTCGTTTGATTATATAATGAAGCATTGTCAAACATCAATTCCATGAGGCTGTTCTCACAGCAGTCAGATCACAGGCAATGCATTTCGCCGAGCGAAATTCAAGCTTCATCCAATGTTCATATTACATGCATTCTAATATTGATTAATAACATATTGCATTTTTTTTGCCTTAATAATTACACTAAATACGCTAAAGCTGTCAGGTTGGGAACGCATAGGTTTACTCATATTTCCCCTTGTTTTAAAAGGCTTAATGCCTTAAAACAAGCCCACATTCCAGGGACAACGTGCCTCTATTCCGGGAGAGAAAATGTTTGAAAAATATTGATCCCCATTTCACAATGTAATCTTTATATTTTAATGCATGTTTGTGCACGCCCATGTGTATGTAACAGACAGGAGGGTGTACACGTGTTGTACACACGCCTACGTAGATGCATATTTGGCTACTATCTTCATATTGCGCAGTTAAAATAACGCGCAACATGACTTTAGACAAGGGTTGTGGTGGGTTTAGCGCAAGTGCTTAATGCTGCCTCAAGATAGCAATACACCAAAAATGATCCTACTACATGATCAAATGTAATTTAGCTACATAATGTCTCTTAGTTGATCACCCGCAAAGTGTGAAATGCTAACGCACGCAAATATTTTGGCTGGGCGTGCAAAATAACACCCTTATTTGGGATGTTAGAAAATTGACACCCTAGGACTGTCATTTTATTATATATATATATATATATATATATATATATATATATATATATATATATATATATATATAAAACAGTAAATTGTCATTTTATTAAATTTTTTTCATTTGACCACTTGGTAGTACACAGTGGAAGGTGGAATAAGAAATGTGTAGATCTGATGTGCCCCTACTGTTTATCAACAGTAATAATCCCAGAACAAAGCCAAAGACATTTTCTATAAGAAAAGCAAAAAACACTACATAATAATAAGAATAATAATACTTTTCTTAATATATAATTATTAGATGTAAAAATTACTGTTATTATTATTATTATTATTATTATTATGTGTTAAATTGTAAAACATTACACAACAGTTTCTAATTTAACATTGTTTGGACAGTTTTAATAGGTGTGTATCCACTATTTATATTACCCCGTGTGAATGAAGAGAAGACCTGTCACTGCTCACACTGAGACACTGATAGATTTGTCTGTTTTTTGATTTTTCATGTAACTGCCTTCTCATCTGCACTGGCCCACGACCCCACAGTTTCGGTAATTCTTGTTTACAATAGTTTTACATGGACAGTCATCCTTATATGAGTCCAGGATCTAGTTAGGTTTAGTACAACGCGTTCCAGCTCTATGCTCTCTGGCTCCTTTTTCCATTCCAGCTGTATTTTAGGGAGATCCTGCAAGAGTGATGTTTTGTGTTTATTTTTTAATGATTCTTCCAGAATCTAATATGCAAGATGCTTTTTAAATACGCATGCTGTCTGTGAGTGTTTAATAGATGAGAAACTAAGACAGGGAAATTAAACCCCTTTAAATATATAGCTTTCCAGCTATTACAGTAGGCATGACATCTGCTTGGTAGCACTGACTAATGGCTCTATAAAGCAAATATACAACCGAATGGGAACCCCAGGCAGTGTTTCCATCTGTGGGTGTGTGTCAGGACTAGCTAATTTAATTCTGTTCCGTGCAGCTCCATAAAGTGTAAATTGCTTTATCAAGGTTGGCCTTATATTTACCTCCGTCCAAACTCTGTACCTTCAGAGTGATATAAGGTGGAACATGATAGCAAGTCTATGGAGAATGGTTTGCAAGCTGTAGGCATACTGAGATTGTACTCCACTGGGGAACTTACTTGACATACACTGAAAATCTTATCATATAAATATGAATGTTATTTTGACTTATTTACATGAGTGGAATATATTTTGTGCCAGTTAATTACTATCATATAGTTGTTGTTGTTGAACAGCAGTTCATAGCAATGATCTCAACACCCTGGTTTAAAATATAATTAATATATTAATTAAAATACAGTGTCCACCAGAATGATTGGCAACCTCAATTTATATGAGAAAAAAGTGCTCTATCTTACACTCGGTGCTAAGCGGCGGTACCCAAACGTAAGTGTCTTTTTGCTAGTTTCAGACCGACGCAGTTGTCATTTTAACATCCAGCGCTCACGTTGTTTAAATCGCAAGTAAACTTGCGCTCAACTGGATGGGGTGGTCTTTAAGATGGTGGTCAGGCAAATTTTTGGTGTATTGCTATTTTCAGGCTGCAGATAGCATTTGCACTAAAACCACTGCAAACCTGGTCTTAAGTCATGTCGCAGTTGTTTAAATGTTATTTTTACAGTGCAATATTAAGATAGTAATATGCGTCTACATAGGTGTGTGCACAACGCATGTACACCCTCCTATCTGTTAAACACACACAAGCGCGCACAATATCAAGATTACAATGTGAAATATTATTAATTTGTATATCAAAAAATGCATAATAATAAACGGGTCTATTGGTTACAGACCACATACCTGTCCCTCAGCAAAGGGAAATGCCACCTTAAGTTGCGTTTATCCCACCGGATTTTAACAAACTTCTATCATCTCCTGGCAGCTGTCCCTATATGCACTCCCCATTGCCATGAAATTAGCAATTAAAGCTAGAGTATGCAACTTTTTAAAAATTTTATATCGCTTAGATGGTAGCAATCATAGACATAACTGTTCTGAGAGAAATCCAGCACCATAGACCATGTTTATACCCTCAAATTTTGCATTCTAAAACCAGCAATTCTCTCCGAATTGTGTTTTCAAAACTAGTTTTCAAAAGAGTGGCTTATGACCATAACCACATCGCGGACCAATCAACTGTGATATTGACCTTGCCAGTAGCCAGTTCACCAGCTAGACATTACACAGTGATCCGTTACACCAGCGTTATTTCACAGAAAGAAAAATAAAAGGGAATTGGATAAAGCTCACACAAAAACTGGAGTAAACATAGGTTCTAATTTCAGAAGGTGGTGAGACCTTTGGGAACTAATTGGTTTAAAGACAGACTGGACAGGTAGTTCAAAAGTTTCAACATGAATGGACTTTCTGCTTGCCAGACAACTGTAATTACCTATAATGAATAGTAGCTAGGTTGGTATTATTGATAACATTACTTTAGTCGGCGGCTAGTTCTTGGAAGAAGGGCATGCTTGCTAACATTATATGTCATTATATATATGGCTATGCGGCTATTACCAATGCGTAGCTACGAGCTGTAGCCAGATAATGCCTAGTTCAGACTAATGCTACAGAAATTCAGTGTTATGCAACAACTCTGGAATGACAGAAAATATTTTGTTGTTTTACCTGGAATTTTAGATGACATTTGTACTGTAAAAGTGTTACGTTTGTGTTCCCACTCCGTCACGTTTCCCTGTGTTTTCGGTAAATTTGGTGTTCTCTGTAATTTCCTGCTATTTCCTTTCTTCAGTACTAATGATTACTAATTTACTAACTTCATAGAATTAAGGTTTACTAATCTACTAATGATTAACTTTCTTGTAATGTTTGCAGATACTAATCTACTAATCTACTAATAGAAATGAGGCCTTCTACTAATCTACTAATTATCTAACGTCATCTTCTCTATTCGCTACAGCTGTCTCTCCTTTCTGCCTTTGCTGTCACTATTCTCTGTCCTGATTTCCTCGTTAACTCTATACTCACCACAGCTGATTCTCGTTTCCGCTTTCTGCTCTCTCTAAAGTGTATTTAAACCCTGTCTTGGCTTGTGTTCAGTGTGAGATTGTTGCCTCAGTTTACTGTTTGCACTTTTGAGCAATAAAAAAAATAAAATTTAAATTTAAATTTAGGGTGTGTTCAAGTCCACTTTTGGTAGTTTGACGGCGTATTTTTTGAGCGCTAAGCACGGCGCAACGTGCAAATGGGCTGAACCTAGTCTCTTCATTAATTATAGGTGTGACATGCAATAAACAAATCAAAAAGTGCAGGCAATTTTCAAAAGACAACCAGGGAAGGGAAGGAGAGAATAATGCGGCGACGACTGGGAATGTTGATGCAGTTCGGTGCTCCGTTTCGACAGTGTACAGAGACCGCAACACTGCATGTATGAAGTTTGTGTGTTGGACTACTTAATGACACTGGACATCTCGGGACAGCGGGGGCTATTTTAATCATGGCTGTATTCCACTTTAATTCACTTAATTTGTTTGATTAATGCAATGATTCTATTGAATGTCTTTATTTGATAGGTTTGTTTGTGTTTCTGCCCCACTGTCTATGTCTTTTTTGTTGTTGCTGGAGCTACAAGTAAAGTTCCCTAATGGGAAAATAAAAGTTATTCTATTCTATATCCCATTCCCTTTAAAAGCCTGCTTTTCCACCTTGGCGGATTGCTTATATGATGGCGAAACAGACATGCTCATGCATGTTTAGTGCTATCAAGGAATAGGTTATATGGATCAATAGTATGATCAATATTATTCGGACTAACCATTATGAGTTCCCAGTAATTCCCGACAGTGCTGTTATTTTACAAAATATATGTGGCAAAATTTCATTAAAGGCACCTGCAACAGCTGAGAATAAGCTACCAATGGCTTCTGTCTCACCTTAGAAAATGCCAAATTAGCCTGCTTGTTTAACGAATTCCGTTTAATTATGCAATGAAACATTGTCAAACATCAATTCGATGAGGCTGTTCTCATTGAGTTCTCGAAGTTCAAGCTTCATCCGAAGTTCATTACCTGCATTCTAATATTGATTAATAACATAAATACCGTTATTTTGCCTTAATGATGACACTAAATACAATAAAGCTGTCAGGTTGGCAACCCAGAGGTCCATGCACATTTTACCTTGTTTTATATTGTCCTGCTTATGGAAATGTGACCAACGCGTTTTACTCGCAGCTTAAAGCCCCAGGGAACAAATATTCATGATTGGCTTCTAATTAGGTTAATTTGGGTCTTGTGGACGTACAATATGCATATACTTGTATTGGAAATAATTACTTTCTGAATTCCAGAGATACTGGATACTTTTACCTTTGTTTTTGGATTGAAGTTGGGCGGTACTATAAGTGGGAATAGTGACGTCACTAATCCCAAACCAATCACAAGGCTGATGTCGCTTGTTCCTCCCACCAGCATTTGTCAGCAGGGACAGCTGTCGTTGCTAGTATTCACGCTATGCAAATATAATGGGGTAGGCTCCACATAATTACTTCTGTCACACAGGGTGTGAAATATCCCTTTAAGACCAACACACCCAGTTCACTTGCTATGGGTGCAACATCACTTGGTATTTAACCAACGTAAGCCCTCGGCGCTATAATGACGATAGGAAAGACACTTACGTTTGGGTTAGTGCCGGGTGTAAGATAGGGCCCTTGGAGTGCTGAAAATGTGCTTCAGCTGTCTGGACAGGTGGAACATTACAATACAGCCCTCATCTACAGCCTGTAAGTAAATGGAATGGTTTTGATTGAAAAAAAGTTCTAAACTTTGTTCAGTGAGTATTGCATTTATTGTTTTTCAAATAGCCTACGGTTCGGGGCATTCACTGTGCATAAGATGTTTTGATATGGTTAAAAAGTTTTGATTCATTTAAATTTCACCATTTTTAATGTAATTTTTAACCCTATTCTCCATTCTTCATTTTTTTTAAATTAGAGTGACCAGGTTTCCATACTTTCAGCAATTAAAACCCAGCTGATTTCAACTGTTATTCCATAACTGAACGAAACGGTTTTTTAACTTAGAGTCTAATTAAGGAAAATAAACATTTTCAACAATTATAAACAAAAACAAATTTGCAGCACATTACACAATTAATTCTTACACAATTAATGTTAATGTCATATATTCTCTGCATGCACGCTTTAACTTTGTGCACGAGCAAGTCTATTTCACCAGCTGTAAATCGCTCTCATATTAGCAATCCACCAAGGTGCAAATGCAGGTGGCTTTTAAAGGGAATGTGAGATGACACTGGTTTGGTTTATTGCATATTACGCCCAAAACACACCTATAATTAATGGAGAGACTAAGTTCAGCCCATTTGAACCTTCCGCCTTACTTTGCATTTAAATTATCCACTGTCTAACTAGCAAAAGTGGAATTGGACACACCCTAAATGCACTTGCGCCATGCATTTTAGACCATGTGCTATTGTGCTAAGATAGAGCCCCAGAACTAAATTCAGTCTATTGTCTATTTCTATTGTCTTCTATGCTCAATTTAAAAAAAAATTATACAGTTTAATTGATCAGAGGAAAAACATTTATTTATTTTGAGTGGCACTGCAATCCACCAATCCTCTGACATCTAGCTCTGACCCAACATTTTAGTTGATAGTGGGGGAAAAAGCCTTTAGCTGCAAGTTACAAAGCTTCTTCTGGAGATGGTTAATGTATTGTTGAGGAACTTGCAAGACAGACACACATTATCCTGAAAGTCTGTTATTTTTAATTAATTCCCCGGCTGTCATAGACAAACTTGAAAAAGTGTCTGTTGTAGATACAACTAGCTTTAAAGGGTAATTCCACCCAAAAATTATGTTTGGTTTGGAGAAAAGTAGCTCCTCCTGATTAAAATGAGCCAACTTTCTACCTGTAGTGAGACCAGATATATAGCCCCAAACTACTGCGCATGTACCAGGTACTTGCCTTACTAAGAACTTCAACAGCCAAGACGCTTACAGTTCAGACAACAGGTTGCCACGCCCACTGAATGACGTTACAGAAGTGGAGGCTGAGGGGCTGGGCATTTTACTGCTAGTGCCTGTCTGTAGCGTTTTTTGGAGACTAGAGAGGCCACGTAACTCACTGGCAAGTTAGCCACTAATGTAACAGTTATACTGAAAAAATACCAGCCTCCAGAAAAACGAGGGAAATACAGCTCTTCATTTATCTACATTTGGTCTTGTGAAAACATTAGCCAGTCTAGCCAGAAGTAACACTTACGCTGCGTTCACACATCCAGCAACTTCGGTCGCCCAGTCGCCGGAAGTACATTCATTCTCTATGAAGCTGAGCGACGGTCAGCGACCTGACGCTGCGTTCACACATCCAGCAACTTCGGTCGCCCAGTCGCCGGAAGTCCATTCATTCTCTATGAAGCTGAGCGACGGTCAGCGACCTGAGCGACTAGAATCTAACAGCCAATCAGAGTTCCGCGCTTCATATTTCTCCAACCGATACGAAACCATTTCGTGAAAAGGGGTCCCACTGTTGCCAGCAGCCGGTCGAACTGCTCACAATCCAGCCGAAAATAACGCTGGAAGCGGTCCCCGTCCAGGCGGAGTTCCTGCACCAGCCGGTGAAATTCTCCGAGCTGCTGGCGGCGTTGTACGGTGCTATGCACCCAGAGCCTCCGGCGCTTCCTCCGGTGTAAATAAATTAGGGCGACAGCTAGCAGTTTTTTTTCCCGGTTCATTTTCCAAAGTGGTAATCATGAAGCTGAAGACTCAATTTATAGTAAAAAAAATATCCCTCCAAAACGTTCAAATAAAGGAGAGAAAGAATCTAATTGGAAGTTTAATATCATTTCATGAACGTAATCTACGTAATATTGCCTATCAAACTAAGCTAGGCGAAATAGGGTTAGCAGCGGTAACAACAGTAAATAATTTATGTATTATCATTGTATAATTATCAGTGTCATAACATAACCTTAAAGGATATATGTGGAGGTTCTACCAATATCACATTGAGCCCAAACTACATGTTGAGTTTTATACATATATCTATCTATGTATCTATATAGATAGATAAAGATCACTAGCTCGCGACGAAAATAGATATAGGGTAGCCTATCGCTAGCAAGCAAGAACACATAATTATCAGTGTCATGGCATAACTATAAAGAATAGGATGCATCGCAAATATGTCTTTGTTATACGTAGGCTACTGCCGTTGTTTATCTGTATCAAAAAATTGTAGCAGCACGAACTGACTTGGATGACACAATGGGAAGCTCTTGCCCCGCCCCCAGCCTAGTAGAATTGACCGAATCAGCGACCAGTCGATCGCTGTGTGAACACAGCGTTAGCTAGGCTCTTTCTCACCATGGTTCGATGTCGGACATCAGGGTTGGGAAATCAACCCCGACCTCCCGAATTTTCAGTATGAAATGCTTTTGTATTGACCAACATGCCGATACTGAATGATAAACATTAAAAGTTAAAACGTCATTGTTGTAGGCTACTTGTTAGCTGTTTTAGCTATGTTTGCTAGCAAAGCCGAAACTTTCCTAGTGCAACTCGAATGCACTGATGTCGGTAATAACACGGAAACGACGCGTTTACCATGCCGATATCTGACCTCCTTCCATTAACAAATGCAAGGTTAGCTACTATAGCCTACTGCATGGGAAACATATTTAAAAACCTATTTGTTTTATGCCAAGAAACCTGTGGCTAACAGCTAATGCACTAGCCCAGAAAAAATACATGGCTTCTGTAATCGAATGCTCAAAGCGAAACGGTTCAATTATAGTCAGCTCGCTAATGTTAGTCTACTTTTCATGGTCATGGATCATAATGTTAGTTGACATGGTTCCTTACCGGGTGATTGAATAAGGCAGAGGAAGATGTACAGGGAATCAGGGAATACCGGAGGAGCTCCACTCTGTAACCGACAGCACTCCAGTCCTGTTTGATTTAGTTTGCCAAAACATCTTTAGGAAATAACGTAGCCTATCAATGTAATTTTCTGACATTATAATAAAATAGCAATGATAGCTAGCTTCATCTGCAATGTGTCCCTACCACAGAACTCATCACGGAACCACAGAGCTCGTTCTGTGGTCCCTATTCAGAACAGTGACCGACGCAGGCAACATTTCTTCCGTCGCTGGCTCCGCCTATGTGCCTATGTCATTTACACGCCCACTTGAAAACACTGTAGTTTTTCAAGGACCAGGAAGTGGTAGAGGTATACGTCATTTTGACGTATACCTCTACCGAATTTTCTACTTTATATTCAAATAACTCAGTGAAGATTTTTTTTGGCCAGCCACAAAGAGAGACTTAATTAGTTGTGCCTTGATCTGTGAAATAAGGTTAATGTTGTTTTTGGGTGGAATTACCCTTTAATTTCAATACTGGAGACAGATGCAGTTGGGATCAAAACGTTGTCTGTCTACAAGTAAATGGTGAAACGCAGTTTTGTGTGCTGGTTTGTTTTTTCATTGCATTTTTTCTTCATTACGCTGTTTGGTTGTGCATGCACATTCTCTCAATAGGCTAGCTACCGTCACCGTAGACAAACACATTTGCTCGAAGGTAAGCTAACTTAGCTAAGTTATATTTTCCTATTAATAACATCGGCTAACAAATCTAATTTATTAGCTGTAGTTAACATAGTGAATAAATTAAAATCTAAATGTATTTGTCAAATGCACAGTTAACAAGCAGATATGCATTTATGTTCGCTAGCAATGAAATGCTTAGCCTGCGAGCGAAGGGAAAACCTTGTAAAATAATATAAGAAACTAGAAATTCCGATCGCTGAACAATCAGGGAAAAAAAGCCTCCCCCCACCTGCCCTTCCACTGCCTTGGTTTGTTTTTCTTCCCAATGCACTGCAATTCCAATTTCAATATAAGTCCCTTTTATATTGCAGACCATTACTTACCACAGGATAATTATGCCTTGTAAATATGTAGATATGCTGGGACACTGAAATCGATAAATTCTGCTAGGCTGTTAAGTTGAAATCCATGTTGAAAGTATGTTCATGTCCAGATTGAATAACTGGGCTATATGCATTTCACCTATTTACGCTACAGCTTAGATTTAATGCAAACCATGAGTATATAGAAAATTGTAGCCCCAAAAAGTGCCAATTTTTGTTGCACCTATTTTTGAATGTATCCATATGACCTTGACCTCTGACCTATATATATGTGCCCAGTGTCAAGCTTCAAGTTGATACTTTGCTTGTCCCGATCAAATAGTTCTCGAGTTATCAGCAAAAACATGTTTTCTAAGATGGCCGCCCTATTGGACAAAAAGTAGTTTAAGGTCACAAAACCAATAGATGTTGCACAACTTCAGTAAATATACATCTCTGATGTACAAGGACTAGTTCCAGGGCCTTGTGGTTTCTGAGATTCCGTCGCCACAAAATTAAGTGGCCAGAAGAAGAAAAAAAATTATTATAATTTTTTTGAGAGTGGTTTTGGACTAGTGGGTGGACATGGAGTCTGATGACGCATGTACTTCCTGTGGGAAATCAATGTAGAAAGAAACCCAACAACTGGTATAAGCCACTCCCTATGGGGGAGGCTTAATAATAAAATAAGATGGATAACAAAGAAGTATAAATACAGCTGCCAGAATAGTTAACGTTAAATATTGGACATGATTAGGTAGCTATGTTCAATACCCACAATGGTGTAGCATAAATGGGGCATAGGCCTAACGTTATAGGTAAAACGTTAGATGAAAAGTAGGTCAAAATAGCTCTTGAAACATAAGGTAAGTGAGTGCATCTTGGGATACTTTTTTTGCGAACCTTGCCGTAGTATTTTTATTCCAATCGCTATTTGGTAAGTTAGCTAATGGCAGATAATTTTTTCCAGTAACCAGCACTTTATTGCAATGGATACATGAGCAGTTTTGATCCAGGATATTTGTGCCTTCGATACGCAACAGGTGTGGTTTTTCATGTTTTATCTGCGAGCGATATGCTTTTGCAGTTATAAGTGACCTAGTTAGTTTAACATTGTATATGTAACCCTCCACGGAAAACTGCAGACATTGCCATAAACTTTTCAAAGATATCTGATTTCCAAAAACCATCTGTGATTTCTTATGGTAATTCACTCAAGGGGATGCTGATCTCTTTTTGTAGCATGGCAACAGTTGCTAAAGAAGGCAATTGTTCTTTTGGAGACTTGGTTATCAACTTCTACAATTCTCAAACTGATCTTTGGAGAAACTTTTACGACACTTTCAACCTCTTCCAGGCAGGTTCATCACAGCTCCAGTTGCTTTAAGCTTCTTAATTATTACCCTAATGGTGGAAATAGGTAGTTTCAGACATGAAGCTATTTTTCTATATACATTATCTGACTTATGAAGGTCAACAACCTTGTCTCATTTCATTTGTGTGTTCTCTGATCTTCTCCATGTTGATTTATGACTAACGCCGTGTGATTCTTTTTATTTTACCAAAACAAATGCTCTACAGATTCCACCTCTTCTTGGCAGAATCGACATAAGGGAAATGGGTCAATTCTCCAGATATTTAACATCTTTTTTTTTGCCAAGAACTTATAAATTAGTTTGTATTGGAAATATCTTATTTTTGAATCAAGTGTTGTTTTATAAAGGGTTGTGAAAACCTAATTCAATGGAATTGGTGTATCCAACATTATTTCCCAGATATCTAAAATCTTGGGTGGTATGGCAACTAGGTTCTTTGTTCTTAAGTAAAATTTGTACATATCTTTGTTGATCTTTTTTTGGCCAAGCCATTTTCATAAATTTTTGTATTTAGATTTTGCAATTCCAAACCTTTGATATTATTATTTGATCTTATTTTAACAGCATGAATTTCAATTGCCATGATAAATAGATATGGGGATAAAGGGCATCCTTGTTTTACCCCCCGTGATAGTACAATAGGTTTTTATTTATAACTTTGTTAGTAGAAACATTATACATAACTTTATCCCACTGTATTAAGGAATCTATAAAATTAAAGCGTTCCAAACATTTATATATAAAATCCCATCTTAACTTATCAAAAGCTTTCTCAAAATCTGATTATTAATCCTGGTTTCTTTGCTCTAGCATAGTGTTCAATGATTTCATGTTATTGTCTTATGTTATTTGCAATATTTCGTCTTTGCATAAATCCTGACTGGTCGTGGTGTATGATATCAGGTAAGACTTGTTTGATACGAAATGCTATGCATGTGGCGAATATTTTGGCATCATAGCACTGAAGTGTAAGAGGTCTCCAGTTTTTCAAGTGGACTGGATCTTTATATTGGCCACTAGGCCAGAGAGATTACACTTTCTTGCTGAGTACCCATTAGCAAACCTTTTTCATATGAAAAATTAAAACATGTAAGGAGGGGTTTTTTGATTTGTTCATAAAATGTTTGGTACACTTCAATTGGAATACCATCAAAGCCAGGTGTTTTCCCCAGCTGAAAGGACATAATTGATTGGTAAAGCTCATTTTCTGTAATTAGGCCTTCACATGATTCTTTCTGTTCATCAGATATTTAAACATGATTATGAGGAAGAAATACTTTACAATTTCCTTCGTTTAATGGTAAAGGTGAGGATTTAAATGAAAACATCTCTGTAAAACATTTCTCTACTTCGTTTAAAATATCAACTGGTGTAGTGAGAATTTTTAAAATCATTTTCATTTAACTTTTGTATATATTTTTTTGCATTATTTCTCTGTTGGAGATTTTTAAAAAATGTATTGCATTTCTCCCACTTCTCCGTCCATTTTGCTTAATTTTTGTAATACATAATACTTGACCTGTCATATATTAGTTGTTCAATTTCTCTTTGTGTCTGGTCCAATTTGTCAAACATATCCTGAGTTGCCTCTGAGTTGTCCACAAGTGATGTAAGCATTTCTATCTCTTTTAAAATTTTTAATTAGTTTAATCACAAATGTCTTTGTGGGGCAAATTGAATTGAGTGTCCTCTAAAAGCACATTTAAAAGTGTCCCAAACAATATGAGGGTCTGCTGATTCTATGTTATGTAAGAAAAAATCTGTGATAAATTCCTTTGTTCTTTCTACAAATGTCTGGTCCTCTAGTAATTTTTGGTTGAATTTCCAATACCCACGACCCCGGGGATATTCTGTCATTTCTAAATGGAGTGATACAAGCTGATGATCAGATCTTATTTTGTCTTCAATTAAAACCTTTTTTACTTTGGATATCAAAGAAAATTAAATAAGGAAATAATATATACGACTTGCCTGGTTTTGTCTTCTCCATGTACAGTTGTGTTCAAATAGTAGTGCGTTAAAAAAGTGAATAAAGTGCAAATATTTTTTAATAGCTTTTAGTTCCATATTTCAAATTTAGTGGAAACATTACACATTCAATTACAAATCAAAGCATTAACACATTTTATCAAGTCTGCATTATTCTTTTACTGGAAGCAAAGAAAAGGAGTATTAATCTGTTCAAAAAAAATAGCAGTGTCGACATTTTTCTCGTCAAACTCAAACACATACTGTATAAACTGAAGAAATCTTTCAAGATTTAACTTCACTTTAAATTACTGAACTAATATTTGGTTGCATAACCATTGTTTTTGAACTGCTGCGCATCTGCGTTTGCATCGAGTCAACAACTTTCTGCACCTAGAAACAGGTATTTAAGCCCAGGATGAACAAACTACATTCCACAGTTCCTGTGAATTTTTGGGTTTTGCTTCAGAAACTGAATTTTTAATGTCACCCCACAAGTTTTCAATGGGGTTGAGGTCGGGGGATTGAGCTGGCCACTCCATTACCTCAATCTTTTTTGTCTGGAACCAAGATGTTGTTGGCTTACTCATGTGTTTGGGGTCATTGTCTTGTTGAAACACCCATTTCAGGGGCATTTCCTCTTTGGCATACGGCAACATAATCTCTTCAAGTATTTTGATGTATTCAAACTGATCCATGATCCCTGGTATATGATAAAAACACCGTAGTATGAAAAACATCCCCATGCCATGATTTTTGCGCCAGCATGCTTCACTGTGTCTTCACAGTGTACTGTGGCTTGAATTCAGTACCCGGGGGTCGTCTGACGTACTGTGGACGACCAATAGTCCCGAAAAGAACAATTTTACTCTCATCAGTCCACAGAATGTTATGTAATTTCTCTTTGGGCCAATCGATGTGTCCCTTGGCAAATTTTAACCGATTCTGCACATGCCGTTTTTTCAACAATGGTGCTTTACGGGGGCTTCTTGCTGATAGCTTAGCTTTGATCAAACGTCTACTGACTGTAACAGCACGTAATTTTAGACCATCTGTGATCTTTCTGGAGGTGATGATTGGCTGAATCTTTGCCATTCTGACTATTTTTCAATCTGTTTTAGCAGTAGTTGCTTGTTTTCTTCCTTGTGTTTCGGGTTTTTGTTGCCATTTTAAAGCACTTGAGATCTTTTTAGCTGAGCATCCTATAATTTGCTGCACTTCTTTATATGTTTTCCCCTCGCCAATCAACTTTTTAATCAAATTACGTTGTTCCTCCGAACAATGTTTGGAACAGCCCATTCTACTTAGCAATTCAGAAGGAAATATATTTTATAACAATGTGTGAAACATTTGCTTCCCTTCTTCTTTAATAAAGGACAATTAATGACACCTGTTTTTTCACAGAATGAATTAATTCTCTAAGTAAACTCCACACTGCTATTATTTTGAACACGCCCCTTTCAATGAATGAGTCAATTACTCAGAACAAGCAGCGTGCATGTCATGTCAATATCACTACTACTAATAACAGTGGTTCATCAGGTTACTGATGTTGTACTGGTATTTTTTTTAACACAACTGTATATGTAATGGATTTATTGTGGTGGATGATCAAACGCAAGTGATGACCAATTAAGGGAATAAAACAATAAATGCAAAGAAAGAAAAGACAGGAAACTAATTAATTGTGGCTAAACAGCCAAATGAAAATCAACCCAGTAGAATATGGCAAATTCGAATAATGAGTGAAACACAAACTAAATCTCCCAAACTCAATACTGGAGCCAAAACTGAAAACTTAGCAAAGAAAAGAACACCTTCGGCACAACAGTTCGGGCGGCCGAAAATATGTAAAACCAAAATGAAACAAACAAAGAAAAACTGTCTCAGAGAGAACTGCAAAAAATAAAATAAATAGCACAGAACGCTAACAGGAGGAATAATACCTATACCTGAAATAAAAGCTAATAGCAAGTCCCTCGTGAACATAAACAGCATTTAATATCACAAGGTCGCTAGTACCTGGCTATGCCTGGGCTCAATGCAATGTGCAATGTCGAATGACAAAGAAGTACCAGGGAAGCGGAAGTGAGAAACTTAAATACCCTGCAGGTAGAAGCACCGGTGAAAACAATAATGAGTGAGGGAAAGCAAAACCCCGGAATGGGATGTGGATAATCCGATAGATTCTCAATCGGGAAACCAGGACGAGAACCGCAACGGAAAATAAACAAAAACCCACAAAACATAAAAAATAAGTTGGAGTCCAAAATTTTACTGGATGAAACCCAACACCACTCCCCTGGGCGACAACCCTCCAAGTCAACTAAGAACTGCCAACCCCTACCTACCTGTCTCTCCGCTAAAATGCGGCGGACAGTATAAGTCGGACCTCCCTCCACGATCTGAGGAGAGGGAGGAGGTCTTCCCATGGGAGACAAAGGACTGGTCATAAATGGTTCTAATTGAGCAGCGACAAATCTGCGCACCTCCCTCTTCATACCCGGCCACTAAAAGCGTCTGGAGAGCAATTCCCTGGTGCGGCGAGTGCCAGGATGCGTTGCTAACCGTGAGGAATGACCCCAGTGAAGCACCCGCGACCTCACCTCGGGAGGCACAAAAAGGCAACCGGCGGGACCCCCACCCGGACTCGGGTCAAGTAGCAACGCTTGTTGAACTGCTAACTCAATCTCCCACAACCCAGGAGCAACTATCTGGGGACTGAACTTCATGAGCTCCTCAAAAGCAGACTCAGCTGGGATGTTGAGTGGCAAAGGAAACTCAAGCGTCCCTGCAATTCCAGTCCCCTCTTTCCGAGTGGGCAAATCAGGGGGGGAATACCGCTGAATGTCAGAGTCGGAGAGCTCATCAGTAGAGACCTCCATCCAACTGGAACCCTCGTCAGCCAAAGAGTCCTCCTCCAAACTCTCGCCACCAACCCCGGAACCCGAGACGCAACCTCCTCCCATTAAAAATCGGAATCTGAATCGTTAACACGTTCCTCAGGCAAACAAGAAGGAGTGAGGTGACCCTGAGAGGTACATAAAGGACCCCATTGACTAATGATGAGCTTATCCCCCCCCCACCACCTAATATGGGGATCATGCTTATTAAGCTAATTGTGACCCAAAACCAGAGGACAAATGAGGGAATCGACCAACAGAAACTGAATGCTCTCAGTATGATACTGCTGAAGAGTCGACATTGTGAGAAGAGACCTAACCTCTTTAATAGTGCCTGACCCCAACGGGCAACCGTCGAGAGTGGTAACCAATCAGGATTAGTCAAGACGCTGGACCGGAATTTTGTTTCTTCTAGCCCACTGGGCATCGTTAAAACATTCCACGGCCCCGGAATCTTGACCTGAAGCGAGTGCTGTCCCCAAGAAAGGTCCACGTGTTATAGTGACCGGGGTGTAATATCCTGAAGTCCCGCTAGAAGCCCTGATTCCTCTAGCGAGACCCCCCCTGTTTTCTTAAGTTTCAGACACTGATTAAGAGTATGCCCCTTCCTCTTGCAGTAATGACACCACTCAATTTTAGAAGCGGTGTCTCCAGTAGATGAGCAAACTGCCCCATCTACCTGCATGGGCTCCTCAGTACTAGGTGAAAAGGGTTTAATTACCAGAGAATAGGACTCCATGAATGGAACAAACAAAGGCCTTATCCGGTGGCCTTTCTATGTTTTCTATGGTGTAAACGGTCCCGCAACCGATTTTCTATCCAAATAGTGGAAGACACTAACTCATCCAGAGAATCAGATTGCTCGAGAATGGATAGAGCGTCCTGAATGGACTCGTCTAATGCCTCAGAGAATACTGTCATCAGGGGAGCTTCAGCCCAACCTGTCTCACCTGCCAGTGCTCAAAATTTTATGGCGAATTCGGCCACCGTGTCGCTAACCCCGGAACGGAACATGGAAAAAATCTGATAGATTCTCAATCTGGAAACCAGGACGAGAACCGCAACAAAAAATAAACAAAAACCCATGAACCATGACAGTATACCTGTGTGATTTTTGGTTTTTTAACCTCCAAATATCAATCAGGTCCATTGTGTCCATTGTAAATGTAATTTCTGTTGAGACATGCGAGTGGTAATTGATTGTGTGCGGGTGGTAATTGGTGGTAAGTTATTTCCTTTATGATCAATTAGAGTATTCTGAACTGTATACGTAAATATTTCACACCATTATATAATAATCACTTGTAAATTTTGCAGCCCTTATATTATTACAAATTAACTCAAAGAAGTTTGGATCATCGTTATTTGGGCCATATAGGTTCATCAAACAGACTTTCTTGTCTTCAATAATTGTATTTAAAATTATCCATCTTTCTTGAGAATCTATTTCTGAATCTTGTGAAGTGTATTTGAAATTATTTTTAAACAAGATCACGACTCCCCTTGAGTTTTTTAAACCATGGGAAAACAATATTGGACCACGCCATTTCTCCTTCCAAACAGTTCCCTCTGAAGGTACGGAGTGTGTTTCTTGCAAACAATAAATATAGTAATCTTTATCTTTTAACCAGGTAAATACTTGTCTTTTTTTCTATCTGCTAGGCCATTACAATTATAGCTTGCGATACGAACTTCTTCACTTCCCATTATTTCGAGTTTAAACTTTGTAATGTATATTGACCATGATCATATCTTGCGATGTATACATTGTGAAGAAGATGGAAAAAATAAATTGCTGCCTTAAGATGCAAGTAGTTGTCCCCCCACTTCCCTCCCTTATCAGCCTGAAATATACATTATTCCTTAATCTAAGCCACCCACTCTTCCCACAACACTGGCCCCGTGTTTACACAGCGAGCGACTCTGTCACTGGGTCGCTAAAGTCCACTGTTCTGAGGGTGGGGTAAGAGCTTTCCATTGTGTTTTCTAAGTCCGCTTGTGCAGCTACACATTTTTGAGAAACAATGGAAATACACAACGTATCAAAGACGTATTTGGCATATAGATGGATAGATAGATAGATACACTATATGGCCAAAAGTATATGGACACCTGCTCAGTGAACTTCTCAAATCATGGGCATTAATATGGAGTTGGTCCCCATTTGCTGCTATAACAGCATCCACTCTCCTGGGAAGGCTTTCCACTAGATGCTGGAACATTGCTGTGTGGATTTGTTTTCATTCAGTCAGAAGAGCATTAGTGATATCTGTAATAATACATAATTATTAGTTGATCTTCCATTGCTGCAATGAGTGAAGCGGGGCGGAACAATTATTCACAAAATGGTATGATATCAGTTGGAGAAATAGGAAGCACGGAACTCTGATTGGCTGTAATGGGCGATTACACGAAAAGTTAAACTGCGGGCAACATTTATCAGGTGATTTTTGTTTCTCAGTTGCTCAGGTCGCTGACCGTGGCTCAGCCTCATAGAAAATGAATGTACTTCTGGTTATTGGTTAGATTTTTATCTTATTTTGAGTATAACGTTGTGCTGATAAACGACAAAGACGTGTTTATAGCCATTTTTGCACAAGGTTGCCAATAATTTTAATCTGTAGCTAATTGTGTCCATATATGTAACGGAAGTTTACATTCAGTGATAACAAGGCATTTTAAAAAATGCTATCCCCCCACTTTCCCCTCAATTTGGAATGCCCAGTCATATCTCCAAGGTTGCAATTGCAGACTGGGGGATGAGGAGATTAATCACCTAGGTCTGACGTCAGATTTTACATCGGTTGTGCCCACACAAGTTCCGTTTGTGAAGGGAGTATGAAGAAAGAGTATGAGTTGCTGAAGAAAGGGAGAGTTGAAATGAGTAATGGTACGCTTTGAATGTGTTCAATTCATCTTTTGATGTGTTGCTGTAATAGGCTAAATGTAATCTAGCTATGGTGAGGACAAGTTTGACTCTTGGGGCTCTTTCTTGACAGTTTTAGCGCATGGTCTAAAATTCACGTCGCAAGTTAATTTAGGGCGTGTCCAACTCCACTTTTGCTTGTTAGGCAGCGGATATTTGAGCACAAAGCAGGGTGCAAGGCTCAAATGAGCTGAACTTAGTTTCTTCATTCATTATAGGTGTCTTGGGCGGGGGTGTGTGGTTGGTTAAGTGAGGGGGTTGGTAACCGAAAAAAGGTCAGGCAGGTTTCCAGGCCCCCGCACACTGCCGTACCCCCCTTGAGCAAGAGCTTCTGCTGCATTGCTTCAGTATCTATCCAGCTGTATTAATGGATACTATGTATAAATGCAAAAGAAATGCTGTGTAAGTCGCTCTGGATAAGAGCGTCTGCTAAATGCCTATAATGTATAATGTAATAACATACAATAAACCAATCAGTGTCATCTCCCATTTCTTTTAAAAGCCACCTGCGTTTGCACCTTGGCGGATTGCTAATATGAGAGAAATTTACAGCTGGCGAAACAGATCTGCTTGTGCACAAAGTTAAAGCTAGCATGTAGAGAATATATGGCATTAAAATTCTCTGAATTAATTGTGTAATGTGCTGCAATTGTTTTGGTCAGTTATGGAATAACAGGTGAAATCAATGGGTTTTAATTGCTGGAAGCATGGAAACCTGGTCACTGTAATTAATAAAATATAAAAACTGAAGAAGAATAGGGTTAGAAATTCAGTTAAAAATGGTGAAATTTTATTTAATCTTGTTTTTTGAACCGTATCGAAAAAACATTATGCACAGTGAGTTCCTGGGATCGTAGGCTTTAAAAACAATAAATGCAATAGTCTATTCGCTGGGCAAACTTTAGAACTTTTAAAAATCAAAACCATTCCATTTTCTTACAGGCTGTAGATGAAGAGGGCTGTATTGTAATGTTGCATTTGTCTTATGATCCAGATATCTGAAGCGCATTTTCAGCACTCCAAGGGCTTTATCTTGGCGATTTTAGCGCTTTGTCTAAGCGCATTGCATAAAGTGCATGCAAGTGTCTTGGACGTGACATGCAATAAACCAATCAAAATGTCCCATATCCCATTCACTTTTTCCACCTTGGCGGATTGCTTTTATGATGGCGAAACAGACATGCTCTTGCGTGTTTAAGGAATAGGCTATATGGATCAATATTATTTGGACTAACCATTATGAGTTCCCAGTAATTCCTGACAGTGCTGTTATTTTACAAAATATATGTGGCTAAATTTTGTTAAAAGCACCTGCAACAGCTGAGAATAAGCTACCAATGGCTTCCGTCTCACTTTAGACACTAATTTTTTCATAGAATTCAATAGGAAAATAAGTAAGGAGAAACAACCCTTAAAGTGATCCATCCATATCTACTGCATATCAGGTGATGGTTTGAGGCTCGTTTGATACCTCAGACCCTTGATAACTTGCAGCCATTTAGCCAACCATGTGTTCCATACTATTCCAGTGTAATTTACTGCTTAATCTAGTCCCACCCCCCAATTCCCATAGGGATCCATTCAAATGCAGTGAGATTATAGTATCGCTTGTATCGCTTGTAAGAGTACCTGAAAATAAGATATTTAGAGTCTTTTGATGTTGTTGGGTCACAGACATCAGGAAGTCATGACATGCAAAGGATATGCAACCAAATATGATATCTTTATTAAAGTTTATGTTAATTTGTCCAAATACTTTTAGTCTCCTAAAATGGGGGGGACCATGTATAAAAATAGCTAAAATTGCTACACAGTTCACCCGATATGGACGTAAAAACCCTCAAATTAAAGCTGAAAGTCTTCGCTTTAACCTCTTAGTCACTGTTCCATTTAAAATCCAATGTGCTGGAGTACAGAGCCAAAACAACAAAAATTGTGTCACTGTCCAAATACTTATGGATCTGTAGTTGTTAATATAGACCTGACCCCCCCAGAATCTGCGGCATAGATGATAAAGTACCTGACCTGACCCAAACCTAGGCAGGAATGGTAAAATAGGCCCAAACCAAACCCAACATATACATCGCCCCGTGCCAAGCGTCAAGGCCGCGCTCCCTTTAGGGGGGAACCAAGGCTCAAAGAATCGCTATCTAGCTTGAGTGGGAGGCTGCTGGAGTACAGTCACGTTAGCTAGCAGCATCAGAATGTTGTCTCCAACTACATCTCAGCTTAGCCTAGATCAAACAGTTGGCTATTAACAGGTTGGTTATTTACAGACAACACTTAGCCTAATGCAACTGTACCTGGTGACTCGATCAAATAGGTGTAGATGTCCGGATAAGCAATGTCCGGCCACTATGTCGGGTCATTGATCCACTTGGACGGAGGGAGGCTGAAGGGGCACGACGGCTGACCGATCAACTTAAATTTATTAAGGTATCGCGAACGCTCAGGTTCAGGCAAGGTAGCTTAAATAATTACTAGACATGTCTATAAAACAAAGCAGGTTTGTTTAACACGAAATGCATACAAACTTGTCAAAATTCTCAGCTAAACACACGTCAAATTGCATTAATCTTATTGGATCTGTAGGTATCTCCCAAAAAGTACCCGTATGTGCCGTTCTGGTCTAAGTACCCGTATGTGACGTTCTGGTCTATAGTCCCTGGCTCGTTGGGCTCAGGTTGGGTAGCAGACCTCTATTCAGTTGGCTGGGATGACTGGGTTATGTGTTCCCCTTTCAGAACTTTCCAGGTCACAGTGGCCCCATTTACACATGCTAATTTTGTGCGACTTGTTTCTAGATTGTATCTGGATAAGATTTAGCCACATTGCATTTACACTTGGCTGTCACATGTGTCTCCGGTTAGCCAGTCTGAACTCCAATTGCTATTTTGAATGTAAAATGCAAAACCCTTACAACCCATTTCCTGTTTTGTTCCGCCATAGTGCAAAGATGGTAGCTGCTTCCAAAATGGCAAGTTTGTATGCCATTTTTCAGTTTCTTAAAGTTAAGGGAAGATGCCGTATTCGGCAGACTATGTACAATATAAGATGGCTGAACTACATATGTATCCGCTTTGGAGTATGGCTATGTCGCGTGATGTTATACTTTGGGAGGAGTTTTGGTTATCATATGCGTCTTGTAGAGACGGATGCATTTACACTTGTATAACAGCTGTCTCGGATGCATCTCAGACCACCTCCTGAAGTAGTTTAGGCGATCGGATTTGAACCTGTTCTGAGTGCGTCTTGGCTGCATTTACATCTACATTTCTAAGTGGATAATCCCTATCCAGATATTATCTGGATGCTCAAGATGCATGAAACGACCAGGTGTAAATGTGGTAAGTGTCTGTCAGCACTTCCCTGTAATGGATTTTAGTGGCGGATAATCAAAAGCGAAGGTAGGGGGATTAGAAACAAGGACCAATAAAGGGAATAACAAAATAAATGCAAAGAAAGAAAAGACAGGAAACTAATTCCTTGTTGCTAGACAGCCAAACGAAAATCAACCCACTAAAATAGAGTGAACTCGAATAACGAGTGAAACACAAACTAAATCTCCCGAGCTCAATACTGGAGCCAAAACGGGAAACTTAGCAAAGAAAAGAACATCTTCGGCACATAAATTCGGACTGCAGGAAGAGTGTAAAACAAACGAAACAAACAAAGAAAACTGTCTCAGAGAGAACAGCAAAGAATAAAATGAATAGCACAGAATGCTAACAGGAGGAAGAATACCTATACCTGAACTAAAAGCTAATAGCAAGTCCCCCGTGGACATAAACAGCGTTTAATATCACAAGGTCGCTAGTACCTGGCTATACCTAGCTCAATGCAATGTCGAATGACAAAGAAGCACGGGGAAGCGGAAGTGAGGAACTTAAATACCCCGCAGGTAGAGGCACAGGTGAAAACCCTGGAACGGAACGTGGAAACAATCCGATAGATTCTCAATCAGGAAATAAGGACGAGAACCGCAACGGAAAATAAAATAAAAACCCACAAACCATGACATTCCCAGGTGACAGTGTCTCTCAGCACTTCCCTAGTTACAGTGTCTCTCAGCACTTCCCTAGTTACAGTGTCTCTCAGCACTTCCCCAACTCACAGTGTCTCTATCACTTCCCTGGTTACAGTGTTTCTCAACACTTATCCAGGTCAGTACTTTAAGCATAGAAGTTTATTTTTTTTCTATTTTTGCTTGTTGCAGGGCTTTTCTTTTACTGTCCCACTACAGAGAGGTAATGACCTTGGCTTCACCCATTGCTCTGGTGTTGAGGATGCCAGGAGTAAGAGCTGTTCTCGCCCCCACATTAGCATAAGCATGGTCTGGTATGTTAGCGGCTTCAGGCTCTACTGGAGGGTCAGGTGTTCCTCAGTAGCGTCAGGTGCTCCTCAGGAGGGTCAGGTGTTGGGTTCATTAATTCATTCAATACCCTTCTCTTCTTCCTGGTTCTTCTGTCACTATGTTCTTCATTGCTCCCTCCAGCTCACCAGAGAGCTGGTTTATTGGGTGATAAACACTCCTCCTTCTTTCATGATTAAAATAAACAGATTTGATGGGCTGACTTGATTGACTGGTGAATGGGCCGCATGTAAGAAAGCATGAATATCTGTATACGTCATTCATTTATGTATGCTTGTAAAATCAACAGAAGTGAATACAATTCCAGATAAACATCAGCTATCATTGCTTTCATCCATAGCAATAGCTGGTATTGATGTGGTTTAACTGAAAATTATGGTTTTACAGCAACTGGTCATGTCCAGTTGGAACACAACTCTTCACCCTAAATGCACATATCTTGCAGAATGAAACGGATTCTCTCTAAGAATTTTCCTGTATTTGGCTCCGTCCATCTTGCACTTGATCGCAACAGGCTCCCCAGTTCCTCCTGCTGAAAAGTAACCCCATAGCATGATTCTGCCGCCATCATGCTTGACACTAGGGATGGAGTTACCGGGATGATGGGCTGTGTTTGGTTTATTCCAAATATACCACTTGGCTTCCAGGAACAAAGTGCTCAGCTGTAGTCTCTTCAGACTTCAAAATCGTCTTCCGTAAGATCTCAAGGCAGTGCTTAATTTGCAGGAGATGGCCGGAACAAAAAGTGGCTTTGTGAGAGGGGTGACCGAAGCGTCACGCAAAAAAAAGAGAAAAATAAGTGCATTACAGTCAGTAAGGGTCCTGGCATATTTCCTGCCCTAGACAACAAGCACTGTTTTAGCCCTTGTGTCGCCCAGGGTATGGGAGTGGGGGTATAGTTCATGTTCATCGCCATCTATCAACACCCCCAATGGTAGATCAGCACCCGTTGCTTCATGCTAAAGCCACATATGAAAGGCCTTCCTCTGACTCCACACTATGCAAGCTCAGCTGTAGTCTGCAGTGTGAAAAGAAGCAGCTGGCGACACCATGTTTCTTCTGAGAACTGTGGATGTCTACACTCTCCTGAATGGACAGGGGGATGATTGTCCATTCCAAATTTGGCCGGATATGCTTATTCCCACGTTGGGCACCAAATTTATAGAAGAAATTTAATTGAAAAAAAAATTTAAGTAGTCTCAGGCTTCTGGCAAATTCCAGGTGAAGAACTTCATCGTTCTTTATAGCGATTTTCCGGACAACTGCCTCATACAAGTTTCATTAGTTTCAATAAACTAGATTTTACAGCATTTTTTCTCAAATTGGCAGAAAGACAAAAAAGTGAATGATAGCAATAGGGCATCAACACTTCACAATACAATAAGTATAGTGCCTGCGGATCTGTGGACCCAGGCCTGCTTGTGATCTCCAACAGTCTTCCACAGGTGAAACAAACACTTTTATTTGACACATATTGTTTAAAGTTTCTGTTGTCACAATTTATGTGTAAGAGTATTTTTGTTTTATGAAAAATTGTGAAGGTTTCAGATTGAAATTTTAGGCTGAGTTCAACTTCTGGTCATTTTGAATACATCTTCAACTATGTTTTTCTTTTAATGCTTTATGTAGCAACAAAATGTATCTGTCATCTTTTTAACTTCATAAGAATGTAAATTCTTAAGAATGTAAGCATCGATTGAAAAAAAAAAGAAAGTTAAAACAAGGCGGTATATTTTAAAAATTAATGTTTAAACCATTACCTTGGTTTTGCTTGGTTGTTTGGTTGCTGGTTTCAAATGGCTCAAGGGATTTGACCGTCTTCAATTCAATATTTAATCCGTGTAATGTGGAGATGGGAATATCTTGACACAGACGCATTCAAGCTCATTAGTAAATGAGGTAGGATGCTTTGCACAATTAGAAATTAATGAAATGATTTATTTATGATATCAAAGCTGCCCAGTCAGAGGCTTCACTGAATGCATTTAATCTTATCTAATAAATTGTTAATAAGCAACATGCTCATATATAGTGTTGTTTTCAGATTCCATTCTAGAAAGTTGTCTGAAAGTGCTCCTTACTGACAGGTTACCTAGTTAACACTGTCTAAGGTGTTTCAGGGAATCAAACAATAAAGCAATATTTCTCACATACAGAATGAAAAATAAATAAAAAATTCCTCACATACATAATGCATGTACTCTTATGTATGTAAGCACAAACCTATTAAAACTGACCTGCCTCACAAATGATTCATGTCAAAATTAAGAGAATTAAATGATATTACAACAATTTTGGATCTAAAATGTCTCATAAGAATGTTGGTTTCAAATGTCACCTCAAAAGTAAACAGCATGAAAGAAACAGAAAAACAGAGATAACAAGTTGGTCATAAATGTTGCAGATAAACTGATGTAAATTGGTTGTAAAGTTTGCAGATACACTGATATAATTTGGTCATAAAAGGTTGCAGATTAGCTGATATACTGTAAGTTGGTTGTAAAGGTTGCAGATAAACTGATATAAGGCAGTTGTAAAGGTTGCAGATAAAATTATATAATTTGGTTGTAAATGTTGCAGATAAAGCAATATACGTTTGCCTTGTTGCACTAGTAGCATGAGTAGATTCCCTTGAAACTCCTGTTGTTTAATTACTCCACAGTTACACTGGTGTCCACAAGTCACACGTCAAGGCTTAAAAATAGTAGCTAGCCGAACTGTTTCAGACACTGCTTCCGATCAGCCACAGCTTCAGAAAAGACACTGCTTCCAATCAGCCACAACTTCAGAACAGACACTGTTTCAGATCAGCCACAGCTTCATAACAGACACTGCTTCAGATCAGCCACAGCTTCAGAACAGACACTGTTTCAGATCAGCTACAGCTTCATAACAGACACTGCTTCAGATCAGCTACAGCTTCATAACAGACACTGCTTCAGATCAGCCACAGCTTCAGAACAGACACTGTTTCAGATCAGCTACAGCTTCATAACAGACACTGCTTCAGATCAGCTACAGCTTCATAGCAGACACTGCTTCAGATCAGCTACAGCTTCATAACAGACACTGCTTCAGATCAGCTATATGTTCATAACAGACACTGCTTCAGATCAGCCACAGCTTCAGAACAGACACTGCTTCAAAGCAGCTACAGCTTCAGAACAGACACTGTTTCAGATCAGCCACAGCTTCAGAACAGACACTGCTTTAATAAATATATTCCAAATGTTGGAGTATTCCAAATGCATGCATTCCGAATTTCAGCTGTTGGTATTACGTTTGTACATGCATTTAATTGAAAGACATCTGTGGCATACTGGTGAAGTTCATTTTTTAAAACTGTATTTTCAATTAGCTCCTGTATCACCAGGCTGACTGGCCTCTATGGCTAATGTTGGAATTGGGCATAGGCCTGTATCTGCCTGCATTGGGCAAAAACCTGTATGCCTGCAATGGGCCTGTATGTGCCTGCATTGGACATAGGCCTGTATATATCTGCATTGGGCAGAGACTTGTATCTGCCTGCATTGGGCACAGTCCTGTATCTGCTTGCATTGGGCAAACACCTGTATGCCTGCAATGGGCACAGTCCTGTATCTACCTGCATTGAGAATAGGCCTCTATCTGCCTGCATTGGGCATAGACCTGCATCTGCCTGCATTGAGAATAGGCCTCTATCTGCCTGCATTGGGCATAGACCTGCATCTGCCTGCATTGGGCATAGGCCTGTATCTTCCTATATTGAGCATAGACCTGTATCTGCCTACATTGGGCATAATCTATCTGCCTGCATTGGGCATAGGCCTGAAATTTCATATAACATTGTGAATAACAGTGGTATTGCCTGTCTCTGGTCCTTTGTGAAAAGCTCTATACATGAAACCAACATTTCTCAAATTGCTTCAGAAACGATAATTGTGGTTACAAACCCAAATTCTGAACCACAAGCCCAATGTTCTCACTATTTGTGTTGAGTATTTGATTTTTTTATCGATACAAACTTAAGACTACTTCCCTTTTTTTTTTTCATAATTTCTTTTTAAAAGTCATTCAAAACCTGATTTTAATTAATGTTCTTTGTTTACATTATCACCTGAATTTGCTTTAAGCCATTTGTATCTTTGTATTAGTTTGGAGTAACAGGAACATGTGAATCATATTATTGACTATACTGACGGTATGTGCATGTGAATCACATCAATGACTCTACTGACTGTATGTGAATCACTTCAATTACTGTGCTATGTGAATCAGATCAATGACTGTATTGACTATGTGAATCATGTCAGTGACTGTATTGATTATGTGAATCACATCAATGACTGTGCTGACTAAATTAATCACAGCATTGACTGTACTCAATGCATGTGAATCACACCAATGAAAGTATTGAAATGTGTTACATAAACCTGTACATGACAGGGGAAGAGAGACAAATGAAAGTATTGATAGCCATTGAGTATATCCCTACAGAAGTAGTTATATGCAGGTTCTTACTCTTGATCACAGTAAGACCAACTGTCATTGGCCATTGGATGTGAAGTCATGAGTTTTGTTTTGCAACAGCATATTCCACTCTAGCAACTTCTTTTTCTGCATTTTACAGTTATTTATGGTGGACAATGCTGCCGATGACTGGAGAATAGCCATGACATACGAGAGAATCTTCTTCATCTGCTTAGAGATGTTAGTGTGTGCTATTCATCCGATCCCTGGGAACTACACCTTCACCTGGACGGCCCGCCTGGCGTTTTCCTACATCCCGTCCAAGACCGACGCAGATGTGGATATTATTCTCTCGATCCCAATGTTCCTCAGACTGTACCTCATTGCCAGAGTGATGCTTCTACACAGCAAACTCTTTACGGATGCCTCCTCCAGAAGTATCGGGGCACTAAATAAAATCAACTTTAATACTAGATTTGTTATGAAGACACTGATGACCATTTGCCCTGGGACTGTACTGCTGGTTTTCACCATTTCTCTGTGGATAATTGCAGCATGGACCGTTCGAGCATGTGAAAGGTATGCGCGCCTACTGCGGCTCCATGTACGTACAGCTTTACATGTTACCTGCTGCACAACAGGGTTCAGTTCAATTCCGTTTTTATTTGTATAGTGCTTTTTGCAGAGAACTGTCACAAAGACACTTTACAAAGAAACAGAAGGAAAATTGGGCAAAAGACAGGCCTGAACCCCCAAAAAGCAAGCGAGGTAAAAACTCCCCTGTGGGAAGAAAAACACTCAAATTGTGGCAGTTCAGGATTGGATTTCACTAATGCAATCCTTGTGCACTTTAGAAATGATGAGGCTGAATCCAGTCTGTAAATGTATACAGACAGACACATGGTAGAAGTGACTAATACTCTTTACTTATATTTTTGTAGAAGGGCACATGGGCACATATCCTTTCACTGTGCAATTCAGCTGCGTAGCCATCACTGTGGACTGCACTACCTGCGTAGAAGGCAGCCAATTTATCAAGCTGGTTTTATGTGTTCAATCTCTTTTTTACTCTGAAATACATTATTCAGTACTGCTGATTTTATCTGTGTTATAGATAGTGCACATCAAATGTTCTCATTAAGGTCTAGTAGCTTAATAAATGTAATTTGGACAAAACCAGGGTGGGATTCAGTTTTGTATGTGTTTCAGGTACCATGACAACACGGATATAACTAGCAATTTCCTCGGGGCCATGTGGTTGATTTCAATCACTTTTCTTACAATTGGATATGGGGACATGGTGCCTAATACATACTGTGGAAAAGGAGTTTGTCTTCTCACAGGCATTATGGTAAGTAATACATAGTAATAATATTTTACTCTTAATATTTACTCACTCAATATTTCACTGCTTTAACATTGTTACGGACTCTATTGAAACTACAGAAACACTACATGCAGGTTCTGGTGTGATATTATGCCCTACATGTCATCTCTGACTGTAATATCCTGATATGGACAGACATTTCCAACATTATGGAAACTGCTCATGAACCCCAACATCAAGGTGCATGAAATTTATTATGATGCATGACCTTCATCTTTGAAAACATTCTGATCAAAAATGTATTTTGAAAAGCACATTGAAAACAGTTAGAAAACTATATCACAGGGGTCTCAAACTTGCCATATTAACGTTTATCTCCATTCCTATGACAGTTTATATAGTTATATAGTGCCGATTAGACATGTGGCACTATTCATTTTTAAAAATTCATTAAACATCTAGAGTACCCCATAGACATCTCAAACTACAGGGGACGATCTCCATTCCAGCACTTCAGCCAGAATAAGCTTATCAGACATTTGGTGGCAGAACAATACACTTTTCAAATATGGATTGTGATTGATGGTACTTAACCCTCATATTATGTTCACATTGTATGACACCTTTTATGTTTGGGGTCAAATTGACACAAAACTATTATATAAACATTATAATGTAATAATTTATATGTAATATAAACATTTTGACACTTTCTGTGTCACCTTTTGTGTGTCTCCCAATTGACTAGCCTTTTATCCCTAAATTTTAAAAAGGTAAAATCCAGCTCATTTTAATATAAAGTGTGATCCATATTTTCACTAATTATATAATTCGTATTTATGTAAATTGTATAATAGTCATTGTAACATGTTACACAATATAACAATAACCAACAGTATATAAACTATTGCTTCAGTTCAGTTTGTGCTCGCCTCAATCCTAGTGTTATTTTTAGAGCCCTTATTTTCTCCCAAATTGTGATGACCAGCTATTGTCTAAATTATTATCCCAATTACACGACCCCAATCATTTACACTGATAAAGTAATTACTACTAATTAAGCACAGACCAGGATTGACAGCAATGTTACATGTGACAGATGGTAAATTCAGTCTAATTATTTAGGACTGCGGACATTGAGCAGAAATGTGAAATGGTCTACAGGGGACGTTAGTTTTTGTTTGAAGCAGTGGGAAATACATAAAAATCGGAGAAGATATATAGCAGATATCTTGCACAGAAATAGTTAATTTAATAAATATTATTATTAATAATAATAATAATAATAATAATAATAATAATTATTATTATTATTATTATTATTATTATTATTATTATTATTATTATTATTATTATTATAGGCGGCACGGTGGTGCAGTGGTTAGCACTGTCGCCTTACAGCAAGAAGGTACCGAGTTCGAATCCCGGCCCTTTCTGTGTGGAGTTTGCATGTTCTCCCCGTGTCAGCGTGGGTTTCCTCCGGGTACTCCGGTTTCCTCCCACAGTCCAAAAACATGCAGGTTAGGCTAATTGGAGACTCTAAATTGCCCATAGGTATGAATGAGTGAGTGAATGGTGTGAGTGCTCTGTGATGGATTGGCGGCCTGTCCAGGGTGTATTCCTGCCTCTCGCCCAATGCATGCTGGGATAGGCTCCAGCACCCCCCGTGACCCTGAATAGGAATAAGCGGGTTGATGGATGATGATGATTATTATTATAAATATAGCTGCAAGCAGCGATTCCCAGGGACCAAGTGGCATGAGCAGCATTTGTCAAACACAGACACTGCAAAATGGGTAGAAGGGCACAGACAAGGTCTAGACAGGGTTGACCCAAAATGCAAATATTTGTTTCTAATCAGGGCTTTGTCATTGTTGATGGTATCTAAACCTGACCCTGTAAGGGCTTGCTTATTAAATTTTTTAAGTACAAGTGAAACAGTGAACAGTTAATACTGTTAAATTTCTTGAAATAAAAAGGCATTCATTACTGTGAAAACGCTACGCTGCTCGGTCCCCTAATAATAATAAAACAGGAAGACCATGCGATGCAGTCCACAGAGAGACCGACTCACAACCAATGTACAAACCCCTGTGTTGATTCCCCACCGGGTACTTTCTGTGCTGTGATCCCATCTCTGTCTGCTGTCCTGTCTGCTTTCCCCCTGTCCTCCTTGTTTGTTTTAGTGTTTACTACAAGGAGTTTTCCAATAAAACTTACCACAGTCAGGGTTAGGAAGGACAGGGAATACGAGAGGGGGCAGTACAAACCCCAACTCCAAAAAAGTTGAGACAGTATGTAAAATGCTCATAAAAGCAGAAAGCAGTGATTTGTAAATTCTCTTTTACATATATTTAATTGAAAAAAGAAAAGATATTTAATGTTTTACCTTGTCAACTTTATTGATTTTTGTAAATATACGCTAATTCTGAATTTGATGCCTACAACACGGTCCAAAAAAAGTTGGGACAGGTGCAAAAAAAGACTGGGAAGTTCAAGAAACACCTGTTTGGAACATTCCACAGGTAAACAGGTGATGCTATCATGACTGGGTATAAAAGGATATGAAAAGACTCTTGATATCTTATTTTCAGGTACTCGTACAAGCGATACTCTAACCTCTATGCATTTGAATGGATCTCTATGGAAATTGGGGGGTGGGACTAGATTAAGCTGTAAATTACATGGGAATAGTATGGAACCTATGGTTGGCTAAATGGAAGTCATCAAGGGTCTGTGGTATCAAACGAGCCTCAAACCATCACTCTGCTGCCAGATATGCAGTAGATATGGATGGATCACTTGAAGGGTTGTTTCTCCTGACTTATTTTTCCATAGAGTTTTTTTTTGTCCCAACTTTTTTGGAATTTTGGTTTGTAGATAAAGGTTAATATTATCACTTTTACAGATAATTAATTTTTATTGGTTAAGAACAGCATCTTTTTTGCATGAATATGTTTCTCCTGTTCATTGTGATCAAATATTTATTTCATTTGAGGGATATATAGGTAGAGTTACTGGACCAGTGGAATTATTATTAACTGAATATTTGATTCATTATGATATTAATCATTTATATATCTCACATATGAGCTGAGCTGTCCACAGTGTTAGGCATTCTTTATATTTCTTTTATAACAAAGCATTTTGTCTTGCAAGAGTTTTATTGTTAGAAACTACATTGTGCTTTAGTATTGCTCCAAAGAGTTTTATTTTTCTCATTTTGTTTTATTGTTGAAGATGATGCAGTTACCAATTGGCACCATTTTACACCGAAGCAGCTCTTCTCCACAGGGGCACCCTGAATGCTCATGGCTATAGCAGTTAAGACCAGATCTCATGATCTCACTTTAGCTTTTCTTTCCCCCTTTTCTCTGAATTCAGAATGGCCGATCGTACATCAGTGCTCATAAACAAACATTCTGATATCAATTTAAGCTTCAGATAAGCTTTTGCTCTCCTATGAAGCACACAATGTTTGAGACCACTTATCACCCAGCAGCTCACAAGTCAAGGTCACACAGAAGGAATGTTTTGCGTAGGAGAATTATTAAAGTTAAAACAAAGGAAGGGAGGCATTTTCTCACCAGCTTCCTGTCCATCTTACTGAAACTACAATCAGCACTGCATTCTGGGAGAGGAGGTAGTAGGGAAAAGGAAGTTATGGATCACTGTCCATCCTGTGCTAAATGTGATAAAATATTGTTGTCATCATTGCGATTTAAAGGGCTGACTGATTAATCCAGGATGACGGCATGCATCAAATTAATCAAATTACCAAACAGCTACATCAAATTAACAACTAATTGCATCATGAAATGGACAAAGACCCACATGGATTTAAAAAAACTAGAATAAACAAAACACCACGTTCAAAACGTATAACTTACAAAAAATTACATTAACTTAAAACAAATAAGGAAGCGGGCCCCAATGGAATATATCCAAGAGTACTCTGAGAACTAGGGGAGATTATTTATAAACTGCTGACAGGCATTTTTATGCACTCTCTTAAAACTGGAAAACTACCAGATTGGAAGTAAAGTAGCACAATATTTATATATAAGATGGAGTGATGCACCAACCCAGGAAACTGGGCCTCTTAAATGGCATCTCATGTAAAATCTTAAATGTTACCACCTTTTTGGTATTAGACTATTGTTGGTCATGCCCTGTCAGGATGGTTAATAAATTGGGGACATGGTGATAAAAATACCTTGTGCTAATCATTGGAAATAATAAAGGTGTATCATACATCAGCAATAATGTTTTATATTTCAGTGTTGCTTAATTGAAAACATGGGAGAAATTTTATGCTATCATTATGGCTTGCTTAAAGTTACGTAGAGTAATTTTAAGCTTTCTTCTGACATCTCATTTTTCATGCTGCTGTTACTTTTAGTATAACTAGTAATATATTTTATTATTATTATTATTATTATTGCTACATTTATGTGAGCCTAAATGTTTTTGGCCCCTCACTGATGGTGAATTAATAAAAAAAGAACATTCTAGAATTGAATAGGGAAATATAAATACCTCCACTGAATAAACCCTGCTTTGTCTGCTTTAATAATTAAATGTACAAAATGTTCTTCAATCAACAAACAACTGATCTATCTGTGTAGACACAACTGCACAAACTACAGAGATACAATGCACTCCAGAATTATTCACACCCTTTATAAAGATGAAGAACCATGCATATAATAAGCAACACCAGTATTGAGCAAAATATCTTGGATATGTGGAAATATTTCATAAGGATTTAATGGAATCAACAAAAATAACACTTTTCTCAATCTATCCTTTTATTTCCCACACAAATAAGTGTCACACATATTCACATCCCTGTTTTTGGATCCCTCCCTCATCTTCTATGGTATTTTATGAGATATATGACATTCATGAAGTTCAAACCACAAATGTTCAGACCACAAATATTTGGGTTCAAGTTTGGAAAATGAGATTACATACATTTTTCAAGTTTGGTCAGTTATCCTGAGTGTTCTTTGCCTTTCCCCACGGTGATGGATGATGTGGATTTTACATGTTTTGCCTCAGTTTATACCCCAGTGAAACAGGAGGCCATGGTTGGCCACAATACAGTTCCCTCAGATTGATAAACATCAATCTTACTGAGAAGGTAGCATGTTAATGCAGATTTTTTTTTGTTGGATTTTATGTTGAAATGATTATGTGTGAATAAGTGTGGCACATGTCTTTGTTAAACAAAATATCTTTCTTTAAGCAAATGCATTAGTATAGAAGAATATAATCTTAACATTTTTGAGCAAACAATACCACTCTTAACCTGTCCTGTTTATTTTATACAGCCTTCTTTGCTCATATTTATCAAAGGTGTGAATAGTTTTAGATGGCACTGTATTTTCACCAAATATAAAGGTGGGGGAAATGCATTTGTCAAGCTTTATGTAAAATCTGGGGCTGAAACCATCTGTCCTATATCAGGTGCTTCAAGGCTATACGTGCATGAATTTAATTAGCAAGGGGATGTTTTGTACATGTGTTATATGAGACATAGTTGAGTTAATTGAATATTTTACTTGTATAGATACATGAACAAACATGCATGGACATGCACGCATAAACACACATGCAGAAACGCACATGCATGCACACACATTCTCACACACACACGCATGCACACACACATTCTCACACACATTGTTAATTTCTTTTTCCTTTTTATGAGTAAGAATAACTGTAACAATTGTATCAATTGTACAGGTAACACTTAAATTGACCTATAAATTGCGTGATTCCTTTGTTATTGGCTGATATAACAGGCTGTTTACTGAATTAAATATAGGTAAGAAACGTTTGTAAGTTGGGTCTAACCGGAGTGTTTGGACTTGCAATGTTCCCTCATAAGAGGCTGTATTTTTTTGTTAATCGCTCTCTGTAGGCTACATTTACATGCGTTTATCAGAAGCTCCAACCCAGAACGACTCACACTTACATTCTTTACATATAAATCCATACAGCTGGGTATTTGAAGAAATTCAGGTTAAGTACCAGTGGCGGCTGGTGCCAGTTCTCCTAGGTGGGGCTCTCTGAACCGACACCATCCCCCACTCGTGGTCCAGTCATGATGGACCCCTCCCACACAGCCCAAAATTGCATGAGCTGCACAATTCTGCTGTGGAAGCACAATATGACAGTCATGACTGTCTTAATCTGTCAGTGTAAAAATGCTGGTCCCGGAAAGGTAAAACGATTTGGGAAAGGTGCTAGACAAGTAAACAGAATTTCTAAAGCGGGCAATAAAAATGTTGTTTTATCATTCATATTGCAACCTCTCTATAATGCTTACTGAAGTGAATCACAGCTTTTAATAAGTCCCTTAACAGGAAATAGTAATCATGTAAAACAAAAATAACCTGCTGTTGTTTCTGTTCATCTCAGGGTGCTGGATGTACTGCTTTGGTGGTTGCTGTTGTTGCAAAGAAATTGGAATTAACCAAAGCTGAAAAACATGTACACAATTTCATGATGGACACACAGCTGTCAAAAAGAGTAAGTTAAGCAAGATCTGTTGAGTTTATAGTGCTACAGAACTAATATATGCCTGTAGGGAAAAAATATTTTTGTCTATTATAATTCCCTCCATCACACAGTTATGATAATATAATGATAGGTTGCGGGGATAGGCTGTTCTAGTGATTGATAGGTCACAGGGATAGGCTGTTCTAGTGATTGATAGGTCGCAGGGATAGGCTGTTCTAGTGATTGATAGGTCATAGGGATAGGCTGTTCTAGTGATTAATAGGTCACAGGGATAGGCTGTTCTAGTGATTGATAGGTCATAGGGATAGGCTGTTCTAGTGATTAATAGGTCACAGGGATAGACTGTTCTAGTGATTGATAGGTCACAGGGATAGGCTGTTCTAGTGATTGATAGGTCATAGGGATAGGCTGTTCTAGTGATTGATAGGTCGTAGGGATAGGCTGTTCTAGTGATTGATAGGTTGCAGGGATAGGCTGTTCTAGTGATTGATAGGTTGTAGGGATAGGCTGTTGTGGTGATTGATAGGTTGTAGGGATAGGCTGTTGTGGTGATTGATAGGTTGTAGGGATAGGCTGTTATGTCACAAGGATAGGCTAAGAAGCACATGTTATTATTGATGTTATCATGGCTTTTATTATAGCTATTATTATGAATGTTATTATGGGCATTATTATGGGTGCTATTGTTGATGCTGTTATGGTTGATATCACGGCCTATGTCAACTCCAATGATAAATGTGCAGAAGCAGTAATTCTAGCGAAACATGCTGTTCTAGTGATTGATAGGTCGCAGGGATAGGCTGTTCTAGTGATTGATAGGTCATAGGGATAGGCTGTTCTAGTGATTAATAGGTCACAGGGATAGGCTGTTCTAGTGATTGATAGGTCACAGGGATAGGCTGTTCTAGTGATTGATAGGTCATAGGGATAGGCTGTTCTAGTGATTGATAGGTCGTAGGGATAGGCTGTTCTAGTGATTGATAGGTTGCAGGGATAGGCTGTTCTAGTGATTGATAGGTTGCAGGGATAGGCTGTTCTAGTGATTGATAGGTTGTAGGGATAGGCTGTTGTGGTGATTGATAGGTCATAGGGATAGGCTGTTCTAGTGATTGATAGGTTGCAGGGATAGGCTGTTCTAGTGATTGATAGGTTGTAGGGATATGCTGTTATGTCACAAGGATAGGCTAAGAAGCACATGTTATTATTGATGTTATCATGGCTTTTATTATAGCTATTATTATGAATGTTATTATGGGCATTATTATGGGTGCTATTGTTGATGCTGTTATGGTTGATATCACGGCCTATGTCAACTCCAATGATAAATGTGCAGAAGCAGTAATTCTAGCGAAACATGCTGTTCTAGTGATTGATAGGTCGCATGGATAGGCTGTTCTAGTGATTGATAGGTCATAGGGATAGGCTGTTCTAGTGATTAATAGGTCATAGGGATAGGCTGTTCTAGTGATTGATAGGTCACAGGGATAGGCTGTTCTAGTGATTGATAGGTCATAGGGATAGGCTGTTCTAGTGATTGATAGGTCGTAGGGATAGGCTGTTCTAGTGATTGATAGGTTGCAGGGATAGGCTGTTCTAGTGATTGATAGGTTGCAGGGATAGGCTGTTGTGGTGATTGATAGGTCGTAGGGATAGGCTGTTCTAGTGATTGATAGGTTGCAGGGATAGGCTGTTCTAGTGATTGATAGGTTGCAGGGATAGGCTGTTCTAGTGATTGATAGGTTGTAGGGATAGGCTGTTGTGGTGATTGATAGGTTGTCGGGATAGGCTGTTATGTCACAAGGATAGGCTAAGAAGCACATGTTATTATTGATGTTATGGCTTTTATTATAGCTGTTATTATGAATGTTATTATGGGCATTATTATGGGTGCTATTGTTGATGCTATTATGGTTGATATCACGGCCTATGTCAACTCCAATGATAAATGCGCAGAAGCAGTAATTCTAGCGAAACATGCTGTCAGTTCAGAATTGCAGAATTAGTCACCAGAGGTGCTGATAGGTGCTCCGGCTGCATGTGACCCAATGCCGATGCGACATACACAGCATGGAGCACATCCTTAATCTCTTTGAAGAGATCTAATGAGCTTATCTGTTAAATCCGTGGTTGTGTTAGGACAAGGGGTGTATGTTTTGGCAGGCTTATTTTTATGTCCTAAAACCTACACAGTACAACCAATATGACCTGCTTCATAAAAACAGGCTTAAAAAAGTAATCCAGTGCTGTGCTGCAAATGCCATACCCAAACTGCCCTGACTCCACCCTGTGTTTTCATATTACCCTTTTATGATCCATTTATATTCAGGTTTATACTCTCTTATTGGAGTTCGACCTGTTTATTTTCTTATTTCTTTAGAGTAGTAGTGTTTATAGCATTTATTCTAAATTAGGAGCAGTAAGCTCCCCTTCATAGAGCTCATACCAGGTTAGTCAAGTCAAGTCAGATTTTATTTATACAGCACATTTCATACACAATGAAACTCAATGTGCTTCACATTAAAATCAATACCACAAAAATGTGCATTACATTGTATATATCCATACATACATACATGCATCATAAAAAGACATAAGCAAACCCTCACATACCAAGGCCCTCCCAGCCCCATCAACAGACCACACAAGACCAAAAGACCTGAGAAGCCTAGTTGGCTCATAATCAATAAGAAGGTCACGGATGTATTGTGGAGCAAGGCCATTAAGTGTTTTGTAGACCAAAAGCAATATCTTAAAATATTACATACAATAAATCAGAGGACAGACACCATCTGACCCGATGACCTGTTAGTTAGAGCCTGGTCTCCCATAACACCAGCACACAGTTTTAGCCTGAATGGCAAGCCAGGAGAACATGAACCATGGTAACCAGTGAATAAAACATATACTGATCACTGGAAAATAGTGTCTCGATAAGAACATGCCTCTCTTTCAAAGGACAACAACAGGATTGTTTTGAGACTCTTCTGAATAGCTCTAGCATCACTCTGCAATGTTCTGCTTTTGGTCTAATGGTGCATTTGTCTCCTGAAAGGAATGGCTTGAGGACGGTGAATGCCTATTGGCCCACACTGGACCTGCACTAAGAAATTAACATGAGCCCCCACTGCCCCCAGAGTCCTCACTGCTACTCCCAACACAACTCTGACTGAGCAGGAGACTGTAGCCATTGCTCTATGATTTGCACATAGCCTCAGAGGGGAAAAGCCAAGCTATTAAATACAATAAATCAAGGGGCAGCTGTGCTGGTTAAAACATGCATCTATGACTATATTTTGTGTTCATGACATTTGGCTTCATCAGCATGAATCCTTGTGGAAAATTCAGATAAAAAAGTAGAAACAATATGCGTTTGCTCCACTGACCACTATCCACTATCACATACAGTACAAAGCAATTAAATGTTCAGTCAACTGCTGTCTCTGGTCTGGTCCCGTGGTCTGGTCCTGTGGTCTGGTCCCGCGGGCTGGTCTCGTGGCCTTGTCTCGTGGTCTGGTATCGTGGTCTGGTCCTGTGGTCTTGTCCCGCTGGCTGGTCCTGTGGTCTTGTCCCGCTGGCTGGTCCTGTGGCCTCGTCCCGTGGTCTGGTCCTGTGGTCTGGTCTTGTGGTCTGGTATTGTGGTCTGGTCCTGTGATCTTGTCCCGCGGGCTGGTCCCGTGGCCTTGTCTCGTAGTCTGGTATTGTGGTCTGGTCCTTTGACTTTGTTTCATGGTCTGGTCCCGTGGTCTGATCCTGTGGTCTTGTCCCGTGGCCTGGTCCCGTGGCTACCATTCATCTAAGGAGTGAGGGTTTTATTCGGCTTGGATGATAACATCTCGCGTCACTGGTTAGTCGAGTGCCTGTGGTTCGACTGTTGAGTTTCACGGGAAGTGTCTTCCTTCCTACTTAGTTCTGTGTGAGCCCAACTTGTAAACTGCAGTGTGATAAGAAGCAAAGGCTGACATTTCGTGCTTTGGAGTAGAACACATGCTTGTCTGCGCTAGGCCGCACGGTGTTCCGTTTTATCGGTGGCATACGGTGCAGAAGCCTAAACCGGTGTAGTTATCTCCACATCGTCAACACCGGTATTTGGTAATTATAATAAAAAATTAACTGAAAGTAAAAAATAAATAAAAGTGCATTTACAGAGCTTCAACATTGATGTTATTAAATTAATATAAGCACATTATATTATATGTTTTCACGTAATATTCAATACCATCAGATATTGCCAGTTCTCCTCAATTAGGTGAGTAATAAAATCATTTTTCTTTGCATCGCAAAATTTTGTACATTTTATCAGCATTATTTCAAAACGTAGATACACATACTCTTCATTTTCCACACTCACACTCAGGGAATATTCAGGGCAAAGATCTGCAAAGCGTGTATTTTGTCATTTAAACTATCTTGAAGTGCATGTTTTGTGAGCCTTTGTTGCAGGTTGTGCTGAAAGCTAATGCGGTAGTTAACAGAGTGGTGTATATTTTTGCGTTAAGTGCAGGCCTGCTTAGTGATTAAAGTTGACTTTATCTTTTAATTTCCCGAACATGATGTGAAAAAAGAAGCTGGTTGTGTTTAAAATTGATCCGATCATTGGCACACTTGTTAATCAAGGAAAATGTATGAAAATAGGTTGAGACCAATGATCGGTTTAGGAAGTGAAATACTGGTATCAACGGTTTTACAAAAATATATTTTTTATGGCATTTTATTGGACAGAACAGTGTAGACTGGCAAGAATAATGGGGAGCAAGAGAGAGGGACAGACAGGTCACACAGTCTGATTTGAACCGCCAATGTCTCGGCTGCTTTGAAACGTCTCGACTCAGAAAACCCAACCGCAGACAGGATAAGGCAAGAACGTAGTTTATTTCAAAAGCCAGGTAATCAGAATAGAGACAGTACCAAATCAAAAAGCAGGAGAGTAGTCAGGAATCCAAAAATCAAAACCGGGAAATCACAGGCAACGGTACAAAAACGGCAGGCAAAGGCAAAGTCAAAAAACAATCAAAAGTCAAAAACCACAAAACAAAAGCAAACAAACAGAATCGAAAGGCAAAACTCGGAGTCGGAAATCGGAAGGGTGTCTCTGGAATCTCAATAAATCACTGGCTTTACTATTCACAGGCTCAGGAAATATGATCAACGTTCTGACAAGGATGAAATGGAATTGTGGGTCTTATATACACATAGGGTAACAAACGACGTGAGGTTAACACATTAGGTAAACAATAATTCAATCACGAAAACATAACGAAAACATGGAAGGGACTCGGAAACATGCATAACAAACAACGGGCTCGAATAGGAGCGGAGTGTGCACAGTAATCAGGAGAGGTGAAGTCTAAGTACAAACAGCTGGAGCGAATTACAGAGGTAGCTCAGGAGCAGTTAGAAATGCAGGTAGCAAAGATAAAGCGGAGAAGCTGGTTAAATGTTAGTATCTAACTATAAGACAGACAATTTGTTTGTTAGTATACATTTATGTTAATTGGTTTAGTAAAGTGCAGGTAAATAAAGCCCCCGAGTGATTGTTAGCACGAGTTAGTAATATATACAATTATACACGGGAAAGGAAAGCAGGAAGTAGCAGAAAAAGAGACTTCGGAAATACAGCGTTAATCCACGAAAACTCCCGAAGTCACCCGAATAGTGCATGCACGAGACTGGGTAAACAAACACACAGATGAGACTCGGACAACCCACGAACAGAGGGGAATGCACAGATGAAATGAAAAATAATAAATCCAGAATAAATAATCAAATAATAATACAAACAGACAGACAGATGTACAGAACATAACATACTTGTAATGAGCATGTGGACAGGCTACGCCACCAAAACACCCCATCAACAATATTTCACAGGGAAGTAACTCCGGTGTCAAAATAGTAACACGTGACAAGCCTAGTCTGCACCCTCCTGAATCGATAGTGAAGGTTGCAGCAGTGAGAGCGGATGAATACCATTGGGCAAAACAGCTTAAATAAACAGGGATTCCTGGGAAATTTACCAGTAGTCTACATGTGCCCAATAAGGTGTTTAATCAATAATTGCCCCATTAACAATTAAAGAACATCAAAGTAACTATATCAGTGTAAAAGTAACAATATCAGTACTGATATAATACTGAAGTACTGATGGACTTATAGGGCCCTATCTTACACCAGGCGCTAAGCGGCGCTAACCCAAACGCAAGTGTCATTGCTATCTTACACCCGGCGCATGGTTCATTATAACGCAGTGCGTTCACGTTGTTTAAATACCATGTATTCTTGCGCCCATTACAAGTGAACTGGGTGTGTTGGTCTTAAGATGAGGAGTGGCCAGGATTATTTTTGGCGTATTGCTATCTTGAGGCAGCAGAAAGTTCTTGCGCTAAACCACCACAAATCTGGTCTAAAGTCATGTCGCAGTTGTTTACATTTTATTCCAACGGTGCATATAAGTGCGTCTACATAGGCGTGTGCACAACGCGTGTACACCCTCCTGTCTGTTACACACAGGGGCGCGCACAAGCATGACTAAAAATATCAAGATTACAATGTGAAATATTATTATTGTGTAGGCTATATAAAAAAATGCATAATAATAAAAGGGTCCATAGGTCAAAGACCACATAGCTACCTGTCTCTCGGCGAAGGGGAATGCCAAATTAAATTGCTTTCAGCCCACTCCATCAACATCCAGGCGATGTGCGATGGTACGTGTAAGGTTACATGTAGGCTATAGACTATTCGCAATTATCCTGGATCAAGCTATGACTTAGCCTGTATTTGCCAATAATTGCTATCCATTAACAATGGCTTTCGATTTGCTGATAACACCTATATTAACACCTAAATTATCATTTACACCTAATGCGTGAATTGTCATTCAATGAAATACTCGCGCACTGCAATAGACGGACATTTGAGTTCTGAAAATGTGCTTCAGATGTCATTGCAATTACAGCTCTCTAGGCCTACAGCCTGTAAGTAAATAGAATGGCTTTGACTGAAAAAAGTTCAAAACCTTGTCCAGTGAATATTCCATTTATTGTTTTTCAAATAGCCTAAGCTACAGCGGATTCGCTGTGCATAAGGTTTTTTCCATAGCCTACGGTTAAACAACGGAGATAAATAATTTGGGCTAATTTGGTTTATTCTCAGCTGTTGCAGGTCCTTTTAATGAAATTTAACTGCATATATTTTGTAAAATAACAGCCCTGTCGAGATTTACCGGGAACTCATAGGCTAATGGTTAGTCCGAATAATATTGATCATACTATTGATGCATTTAGCCTATTCCTTGATTGCAATAAACTGTAAACTGTTTCGCAATGAAGCAATCCGCCAAGGTGGAAAAGCAGGCTTTTAAAGGGAATGGGATATGACATTTTGATTGGTTTATTGCATGTCATGCCCAAGACACACCTATAATTAATGAAGAGACTAGGTTCAGCCCATTTGCACGTTGCGCTGTGTTTAGCGCCCAAAAAGCACGCCGTTAAAATAGCAAAAGTGGACTTGGACACGTCCTAAATGGACTTTACGCCATGCGCTTAGACCGATCGCCAAGATAGAGCCCATAAACTCCAAAGTACTAAAAAGTAAGTCTCATTAGTTAGATCATGAATACTCAAATCTGGCCCTCGAATCTAAATGACTGGATCCCTGAGTAGCTCTACTATAATCATAATACCCTCAAAACCTTTTTAAAAGCTCAATGTTATTAAATGTTTCTAAAACATTGACTCGATGCCGAGGCGGATTGCCAGCAGCAGCTATAGGATTGTTTGTGATTTGGTTTTAGTGACTTAGGAGTCCTCTTGACTACCCCTAACTTGTCGCATATTTAGGAACTGGTTTTAGAGCTAAAATGCTTTGTGAATTACTTTTATACCAAAAACATAAGAGTCCTAAAGTTAGGATTGACATGCCCATCATTTTTAAGAGTTTCTCTTAAATTGGAAAGTTAGGAGCTACTTTTAGCCTTAAGATGTTCTGTTAATACGGGCCCTGGGCCCGTATTCACAAAACATTTTATCTTACCACTAAGAGGTCTCCCAAATAGCAGTATAAGTTTCTAGCTAAGAGTTTCCTCTTAAAACATATTCACAAACCTGCTGAGACCAACTTTTACTAAGGAATGGGGAGAAATCTTAAGCTAAGAGAAAGGGCGGGGTTGACCTCGTTGCTATGGATGATGTCATGTTTCATGAACAGTGATTGGCTGATAGGGGATGGGTCACTGTCAGTGATTTCATCATAGAAATACTGTAGAAAAAAGTATCATGTTGCCATATTCAAATAAAGATTTTTTTATGCTACGTGGTTATTCACAATTAAGGTGTTTGTGTGACCAATATAATTTAAAAAGGAAAGCAAACATTTTGTGAGCTGAGGTATTGATTGTGGGTGGATGTAAGGCGTGAAGAGCCACATCCTGCAGGGATAGCCACCAAGTGGCATCCAGCTGGGACATGATGCCTCTCAAACAGCAGCCTCAGGCCACTCCCCTGTAGGATCCGGGAGTCATGTGTCACCTGGCCACTTGGTGAAAATGTCAAGAATATTGTAGTTGGCATCAAAAACCACCTGTGTGTTGATGCTATGTTTTTGTTTTGTTGACAAATACGTGTTCATCTTGTGATAATTCGGACATGTGTCCCAATAGCACCAACTACACCGGGTAGTCCAGCTATGGCCATGAAGCGGGCTTAGTTAGCGAACATCAAGAGGAAACCGTATGAATTGTCGGACGATGTGGGGTCTGGAGAGGGAATTTATTGTTTGATGTAATATTCTACTGACAGATGACTGAGATACCTAGTTTGTCTGTGCTGCATAGCTGCATTTTCCCTGTGGCCAAGTAGCGTAGAGTTGTCAGAACCTTGATATCCAGTGTTATTGGGTTGTTTCTGTTTGTTGGTCAAGTGACTGCATCCCTGACTAGCTCTACTATTATCATAATACCCTCGCGATTAAGGCGATACCTTTTTAAAAGCTCAGTATCATTAAATGCTTCTAAAATGTTGACGCCATTACGAGGCGGATTGCCGGCAGCAGCAATTTTTTTTTTTTCCGGATTGTTTGTAATTTGGTCTAAGTGATTTAAGAGTCCTCTTGACTACCCCTAACAGATTTAGCGCTAAAACGCTTGTGAGATACTTTTAGACCAAAAATTTAGGAGTCCTAAAATTAGAACTGACACGCCCATTATTTTTAAGAGTTTCTCCTAAATCAGCAAGTTGGGAGCCTTAAGATGTTTTGTGAATACAAGCCCTGGTATTTTCTGTAAGGTAACCCTTAGGAGTTTGTTTTACAAGAGTCAGAATTACTCTAAGAAGTATTACTGAAACAAAGTAACAGAAGCTCAAACACAGTGGAAGTGGAAGTTTTTTTTTCTTGTCTAAAAGATTCATTTATTTTTTTTGCTGGGATAAGGATACCGACTTTACCGTGATTTGTATCATCTGGGGATTTCCAGAACACATACAATGTATGGAGTCGTCATTTTGATCAAGCCTGTTTTGTATCATGTTACAAAATAAGGAACCATGCAAATAAACTAAACCACTTCCGGGCCTCAAGGGGTTAATTACGTTTTTTGCATTACACTCAGCTGTAAATTGGCCATTTGTACACAGGACCTCCACTGTCATAGTCGTAGCAGGCTTTAGTTATTTCTATGGCAGTTCGTCCACTGATTTTTTCCTTTTTCCGTTTCAGGGTTTTGTTTTCTCTCTGCACTCAGTCGCTTCACCTATGCTTGTTACCTGTCGACTATTTAAGTCCCGTACTTTTGTGTTCCGGTGCTTCTGTGTCTTATCAACTCTACACTGAGCCAGGTACAGGTACAAGCAATATTAATATTAAAGCTTTGCTTTATGTTTAAGAGGGACTTGCTTTAGCTACGTTAGTTTTTACGTTGAGGATTATTCCTCATTGGTGCTATTTCTGTTCCTACTTACTTTGTGCTGTTCTCCCTGAGACAGTCTCCTTTGTTGTTTTATTTTTTATTTCACCTTCTTACCGGCCATTTTAGTGTTACGCGCCGAAGGTGTTTTTTTTTCCTGTCATTTTCCCCATGTCAGCTCTAGTATTTGAGCTCAGGAAACTTTGTTTTGTTCTCACTCACTCATGTTTTCGAGTTCGCCCACTTTTTCTGGGTTGATTATTATTTGGCTGTTTAGCCAGAAGTATTTATTCCTTTTTCTTTTCTGCCCATTAGTGACTTATGCTCCTCTAGTGGTCCTCATCTTTGTGGGTGACTTGTTCTGACCCCGCTTCCCGTCGCATTTGATTCTCCGCTGACAGAAACCCTCACACTCCACATTCTTTCAGTGGCACTTATGATTCTTTCGTTGCCAGAAGGGAAACAACTGTCTACTTTGTTACTGAAATTAACTGGGAAGTTTATACTGTAAGGTTAAACTGTAATAGTGGGTCAGTCAGTTTGAAGGCTATCCGGTAATGGTAAGTCAGTCTGTTTGAAGGTTACTGTAATGGTGGGTCAGTCTGTTTAAAAGTTATACTGTAATGGCGGGTCAGTCTGTTTGAAGGTTATACTGTAATAGTGGGTCAGTTTGTTTGAAAGTTATACTGTAACGGTGTGTCAGTCTGTTTGATGGTTATACTGTAATGGTGGGTCAGTTTGTTTGAAGGTTATACTGTAACGGTGTGTCAGTCTGTTTGATGGTTATACTGTAATGGTGGGTCAGTGATCACACTGATCTTTGAGTGGAAGGATCAACATCCATTTTCCTTTATATCCCAAACAGTTTTTCCCACTTGACTGAGAGTCAGGACCATGTTACATGAAACACAGTTTGTGTGGTGTGATGTATTGTGAAGTGAAACCCTGCATTTTATATTTCAGGTGAAAAACACTGCTGCAAATGTACTCAGGGAGACATGGCTAATCTACAAGAACACCAAACTTGTTCGGAAGATGGACCATGCCAGAGTTAGGAAGCACCAAAGAAAATTTTTACAAGCAATCCATCAGTGAGTAAGCCTGTAATTTTTTTTTATCATGCTGTGAAACTTTGGACCCACCAAGGCATTTTTTCTGCAGGTCCTCTGTATATCTGAAATGGATATAGAATGATAAAATAAACTAGGAATACAATATATGATATTTCTGTAAAATGTCTCAGCCAGTAAAAGTTATTTAAATACACTTAAATTGCTGCTTAGTAAATACTTTTTTAGGGCTTCTGGGTGGTTCATTCAGTAAAAGTAACAAGCTGTGGTGCAAGGATGAACCTCCTTCAAAGCAAAACAAGCCCACCTTCTTTATCCTGTAAAATTAATTTGAATAGGTGATTTGTACTGATGCAGTGAAACCAAGAATAGGCTATGCAGCCTATTTAAATTGAGTGAAGGCAACAATTCATAGCTCCGCCTTTGTTTATTATTATTTAGTTTTTGAAAAAAACTGATCATATCATCTGACTCCTTTGTTTTCTTCATTAAAAATGTACAAACTTGAGGGTAACTAGGACAGTCGGTGCCAAAACTTCACCACCAGTTATGCTCGACACACTCCGACAGTTATACTCGGTCCATTCTGTACGCTTGACACACCCCTCACCCCTCACCACTAACCTCCTCGCTAGACTCCACCAGTTATGTTTGACTATATTGGATCACTCCATTATGGTATCCTTCCGCGTGGCAGGATACGCTTCAAGGTAGGATATCTGAATTATTACCATGTATGGGTAGTGCTATGGCCACGGCCAGCCCCCTTAAATAGTCGTGGAAGCGCTACTACTTCCTCTTCCTTTTCTCTGCACACTCCTAGAGATTCGCCTTGGTAAGAGCTTTGTGTGCAGTAGTATACTCGCAGCTATTCAATAGCTTGGAGCAGCTAGCTATCTAGCCTCTCCCTTGAGTGCTCTGCTATCGCTCTGTTTACTTTGGCTTGTGCCACATCATTGGGAGTTTGTCACTGGGCAATACAGGGCTGGTCACACTGTGTTGCGGGACTGAGGGTCTTGTTATTTGTCTGCGTTACCTCGTCTTGTCTGTCCAACGGAACCCTCGCAGGTTGCCTTCGGGCTCGGGAACCGAGCATACCCCTGCAAGATTGTGAGGTTTTGGGAGATTGAGAGATTGTGTCGCCTTGCTCCGTGCAGGCTCGCAGTTCTCTCCCGAGTGCGAATTCTAGATGTCACGAGGTGCACCACATGTTTTCGTCTCTCACAAGGTGCTGCCAACTCGTGCATTCCCTGGTGAATGAGCTATGCTGACTTGCTAGCTCAGTGAGTAGTGACCGCAACAAGCAGGTTCTCATAAACGTGATTATGATAGTAACCTTCGTTCTCATGACCGTGATTATGATAGTAACCTTCGTTCTCATAATCGTGATTATGATAGTAACCTTCGTTTTTATGACCGTGATTATGATAGTAACTTTCGTTCTCATGACCGTGATTATGATAGTAACCTTCATTCTCATGACCGTGATTATGATAGTAACCTTCGTTCTCATGACCGTGATTATGATAGTAACCTTCGTTCTCATGACCGTGATTATGATAGTAACCTTCGTTCTCATGACCGTGATTATGATAGTAACCTTCATTCTCATGACCGTGATTATGATAGTAACCTTCGTTCTCATGACCGTGATTATGATAGTAACCTTCATTCTCATAACCATGATTATGATAGTAACCTTCGTTCTCATGACCGTGATTATGATAGTAACCTTCATTCTCATAACCGTGATTATGATAGTAACTTTCGTTCTCATAACCGTGATTATGATATTAACCTTCGTTCTCATAACCGTGATTATGATAGTAACCTTCGTTCTCATAACCGTGATTATGATAGTAACCTTCGTTCTCATAGCCATGATTATGGTGGTAACCTTCATTCTCATAACCGTGATTATGATAGTAACCTTCGTTCTCATAACCGTGATTATGATAGTAACCTTCGTTCTCATAGCCGTGATTATGATAGTAACCTTCGTTCTCATAACCGTGATTATGATAGTAACCTTCGTTCTCATAACCGTGATTATGATAGTAACCTTCGTACTCATAACCGTGATTATGATAGTAACCTTCGTTCTCATGACCGTGATTATGATAGTAACCTTTATTCGCATAACCGTGATTTAGGATAGTAACTTTCGTTCTCATAACCGTGATTATGATAGTAACCTTCGTTCTCATAACCGTGATTATGATGGTCACCTTCGTTCTCATAACCGTGATTATGATAGTAACCTTCGTTCTCAAGCCATTGCACTGGTTATCCTCCACACACCCCTGCGCTGTTCTCAATAGACTTTAGAATGAATTGCCGCCTCATAAGGGATATTCTATTTGCATGGGGCTAGTTCTACCCCAGGACATCCTGTACTTGTATTTATTGTTCCAATACTGTTGCACAAAGCTTTTGCTACATCGTTCTGGAGGCTAACAAACAGTGCTTGGATAAAGCTTCACAAGCGCTTGGAACCCTGAGAATAGAGAATAGACCATTTTAACACTTCTGATGAGAATAATTCTTCTTCCGTAGTACTAGCCTAGTTATCCACACGCTGTTCTTCATCAGCATGCATTCCTGCTTACGTCATTTGAATATTATAACACAAAAAAGGAAACCAGGGGAATACACATGAGACGCGGGATAGCAGTGGCTGACATTGCCTGCATGCCAGGAGATTCATGAGCATCATTATATTTCCACATGAAAATTCTACATGAAAAGGTTTTGCATATATTATATTGTTATAATTGTGTTTAAATGTGCACAACCATCTGCATTGTCCCTAACAACTGCATTCATATTTAAATATTTTTAAATTTAATTTAATATTTAAATATTTTTATTTTTGATATTTCACAGAAAAATTGAAGCTGCGATGATTTCACTGTCACCGTGGACTTGATAATTCAAGATGCAAAGAACAGTTTTTTGAGCTTCAGTATATTAACAATCATGCAAAGATGGGTGCAGATAGGGGAGAACAATGTCATATCCATTACATTAAGGAAACATCATCAAAAAAGAGGGAGTGGGGAATTCCTCACATTATTAGTGTATAGAAGAGGTTGTTATGTTATTGTCTTCAGAGTAAGAGACCTTAGTGTCATGTGATGTTTAATTTTTCTAATTATTTTTACCTGCTCTTTATCACTTGCTACATTTATTGTTGTTTTAATTTTTTTAAAATGTATTTCTATGGCTATGGTCATCAGATTTGTTGTTGCTGCTGGTCTGTACTGCTTTTGTATATGAATACTGTACATTTTATATATATATATATATATATATATTACTACTCTCAAAATTGAGTATTTTTTAATAGAATATATTGACTATTTGCTGCAAATCTTTATCAACTAATTTTGTCTGTTTCCTTTTCCTGTTCATGTCAACATAATGCCATAGAGCTCGGAAGTAAGTCTGAGCATTTGCCTTTTATTTAGAAGTGATTTTTTTGTGTGCATGCCATGTGTTCTCTTTTTAACTAGGCAATATCTTGTAAAATTACTGGCACTAATTTGAACTAGTGTTAATAATTCAAATATATCTGATTATCTTGCTTTGGTTCAATACTAAACTCCATTTTATTAGTGAAATATATGCCACCCACACCAGCCTCACCAGTTTGATTTTGACTCTATGTTAAAATGAAAAAATCTGAGATTTATTTGCAGTCAATACCTGACCCTGTGCAAACTGTATAGGCTATATGTGCCATAAAAGAACAATCCTTGTATATTTATATACTTTCTTGATGAACCGAACCCACTCATGCTGAAAGGACATTTTTCTCCATTCCATTAGCTAATCTGACTAATCTGGCAACAAGAATATTAACAACACAGTATCAGTGGGTACTAGTTTTCTAGTTTTACATTTTAAATATTGGGGGGAGGGGGGGGGGGCAATCATTTAAAATAATCTTGAATTCATTATTATTAAAAAAAAAAATTATTTACATGAATTAGAGTCCTTGCAGTAACTTACCTATCAAACCACTTTTCTGAAATGGAGGCTAACAATGACATGGTGCCATCTTTTCCATCACCAAGTGTTGTGTGAGTGTGTGTATACTGTATATATATTTATACACACTGCCTGGCCAAAGTCGCTGTTGCACCCGTCATGCATAGTGCCCACTGTACAAGCCTCTGGAGGCAGTGTTATGATCTAAGGTCGCTTCAATTGGTCAGGTCTAGGCTCAGCAACGTTATGCAGCAATAAAATTAAGTCAGCTGAGTACCTGAATGTACTGAATGACCAGGTTATCCCATCGATGGGCATACTCCAGGATGACAATGCAAAGATTGATCGGTTCAGGGAGCATGAAAAATCATTTTCATACATGAATTGGCCACCAGAATCCTGACCTTAACCCCATTGAAACTCTTTGGGATGTGCTGGAGAAGACTTTACAGAGTGGTTTGACTTTCCCGTCGTTAATACAAGATCTTGGCCAAAATGTATGCAACTCTGGACGGAAATAAATGTTGTGACGTTGCATAAGGTTGTCGAAACAATGACGAATGTGCACCGTAATCAAAGTCGGTCCAACAAAATATTAGAGTGTGCAACTTTTTTTTTGGCCAGGCAGTGTATATATATATATATATATATATATATATTGTATATGCATATATATGCATATTTGCATACACGCACACATACACACACCCACACACACACACACACACACACACATGCACTTACGTGTGTGTGTTGTTGTGGACCAAACCAAACATCTGCTTGGTTGTAATGATGTGTGATGCCTGCTCTCTGCACTGGGGTTGGTCCGATAGTCAGATTTTTTATTCTATAATGTAGCATTCCTCCAACAATGTATCTTTAATCAGGAAAACTTTTTTTTCAATCCACGGTGTGACCTATTACACAGTTACTTTACATTTGAGCAACTCTATTAATGACAAATTTTTTTTTAATTCAGCCCTATGCCATTAAACAAGATGGATTGATGTTTAATCAGAAGTGTTTTCAGCTGGGAGTGTGGTTTGAGTATGGTGCTTATATGTAGTTAGATCTGGCTTTCTTCGCAATGTCCTATTGCCTTGAACTATTGAATTTGCATTGAAGTACCGCAATATCCAATATTATTGATTATCGGTCCAACCCTACTTTCTACTCCTCTTGAAATGCATAGTTTTGCAATCAGTTTGTTTTGCTTTTTTGAATGCCTGCAAATGTAACTGTTGCTTGAGAATGTTTTTCAATGTATGAATTTAAATGTTTTTTAATGAATGTAAAGTAGAACATTGTAATTTTGTAACACTGTATCTTTTTTTGTCATTTAGAAGCAAAAAATTATATTTTGTGGAAATTTGGCTTTTGTTTCTTATGTTTACTGATATTTTACTGTGGTGTGTTAAGATGCCGTTACAATATGAAAAAACATCTACGAATTGACTTGGGACAGAGAAAATAACATCACAAATGCACACACATTATGTGCCGTAACACAAATGCACAAAATCATCATGTGCCGTAACACAAACATCATCATGCCCAGTAACACAAATGCACAAATTCATCATGCCCAGTAACACAAATGCACAAATTCATCATGTCCAGTAACACACATGCGCACACATCATGCCCAGCTAGACAAATGCACAAACCTCATCATTTGCATCACAAAAATACATGAACATCATCATGTTCCTTAACACAAACATCATCATGTGCTGTAACACAAATGTACACACATAATGTGCCATAACAAATTATTGGTTTGTCAGACAAATTTCTATAATTATGTGAATATAAGTAAGTGTAAAGTCTGTAGGTCAGGCTTGAGGTCTTGTAACAAGGGACAACCAGGTTATGATATGAATTAAATGGTTTTAAAAAAGAAAAACACATGAGGTAAGTATGCCAGGCCATGAATTTGCAGTCTCTTTTGTCAGGTTTCGGTTCATGTTCATTTCAGAACGTATGCATTTCTTGTACAATTATTTTCGACATAACAGACAATTCTATTCAAATATAAACTTTCCCAAATATATAAACAGCAACTTAATGCCATGCTAGAGGTGGGACATTTTATAATTTCCTCTAAACAATTACAAGCTGATTTCTCCTTGCGTTTACTCGAGTACTCTTTTAGTTTTTATTTTTTGTGCCTAAAGCCCATTTTACAGCAGCAGACCCACCTAAATGTGTCACAGAGCATTGTCTCTGGCGTAGGCTAGCCTGCACGACAACGCTCTCTGAAGAATCTGCTGTCGCATAAACGGTCCCACTCCTATGATGCTACATGGTGGTTAATATCCAAGGCCCTTACACTTACTTAAATACGTATATCCCTTAAATACTTTTATTTTCTTAAATACTTATATTCAATTTCCAGTTGTATGTTTTATGGGTTTTTGGAAGAAGACAATTTAATAAATTATTTTGTCTCTGTTTACGCTAATTATTCTACCCATAATTAATAGACAAGGAAATTGTAAATGTTAAATTACTCACAGAAAACACCATTGCAGAGTTTTAGTAAATGTATGCCAGATTTCCATATGGTATGAGATTACAAAGTGGAATTCAATGAATAATTTCCACTTGAACATTCTCCTTTGAGATATCCGGGGGTGTAAAAAAAACTAGCGATTGGGAGAACCCTCAAAAGATTCTAGGCAGAAACCATGACAGCATATATTTGACAATTTCATGCTTTTTGCCAGTATGAATGTGGAATTATAAAAAGTATACATCAGCAAAAGGAACTTTTATATCCACGCTCCTTCCCCTCTCAAAATAAGGCCTCTGCACTGTCTGGCAAAGATAAGAAACTACATGCTGAATATGGGAAAGCACAACGGCAAACTGATAAAAAGTCTTCCCATCACTGCTATATATTAACTTATACATATGTATAGAGAAGCAATCGACCAAGGTGAGATTTGTACCAGCACCTCTCATTTGTCCAAAGGCTCCAAAGATGAACGTGTTACCAGTCAGCTAAAGGCAAAATCGCCTCTAGCTAAGGGCAACGTCGTTATTTTCAATGTGAAAGTTTGTGTCGCCAGAGAGTGTTATCACGGTAACCTGCTTTAGCTTTACTGCACCTCACTGTGCTTACTAGCTAACTAGCCGAGCTACATCACTACACATCGCAGCAGGGCTGTGTCTATTGGCCCCCCCAAATTCTCTGCCTGCCCCCCAAAGCCAAATCCAGAAAAAATGTAATCCGACAATATGAAGTCGGCGCCAGGCTATTAGAGCTACAGATGATTCGGCCAATCATAAATGCCACATCGAAATATATTTCTCTAATATCTGATTGGTTGGTTTGGCCATATAAAACACGGAGACGCAGCGAGAGAGAGAGGTCAGTTTCTTTGATCAATCTATGCTGTCTCTTCTTGATAACTGTAACTGTAACGCATTGCTTAGGATATAATATTCGCTAGCCTACCTTACTCAGTGAGTTGAGGATAGTGGCGAGAGTCTCCGTCTGGGAGATTTGATTTAAAATAGATTGATTACATGTTGCTTCTAGCCTAGATGCGAAACATCTGCAGCATTGCATTATTTGGCTGCACGTGTGTGTGCTAGCTAGCCTACTGCTGCGTGTTGGCTATAGTCAGCCCTACTTTCCTCAAACTTTGGAATACTTTACATATATTAAAATACACTATCATATCTCTCTCTCTCGCTTATGTTCTCTATCACTCTCACGGTGAAAGGCCAGCCGTCAGTAGAGGCAAGCCCCCCAGCGTCTCAGGCATAAAAAAGGGGGAGTATGGCTAAAATATAAATGAAAATGATGAGCCAGTTACAGTTACAGTCGTAGTTTCACATGTAAATAGAAAATAGCACAAAGAGACTCAAATGATGAAGGAATATAGCTCATCTTTAATATACTTGTTTCCATATAAGATTAGATAATGATTTGGTATTATTAGGCATTAATAAAGTTGTCATCCTATAAGATGAGGGGGGTGGAGGTGGTTTTAAAATGTAATAAAATGATCTTATCCACTAATGTAGCCTACTGATTAGCCTATACTTTAACTTTATATGAAAGCATCTCAAATCTCATCTATAGGGCTTTGGGGGGAAAAAATTCTTATTCATAAATTAAACATTTTATTTTAGAAAATGCTCTGTGAGGTTGTGTAGAAATTCAGAAAATGAGTCTTAAAAGGCTCAAATTTTTATGGGGGAGGACCCCCAGACCCCCCGCTACTTTGTCCCCCCCTTGTGCCCCACCAACATCTCTTCATGCCTCCCCAATCAAAGCAGTCTAGAAACGGCCCTGCATAGCAGACTAGGGGTTCGCGAGGAAAGGATGCAAGGAGTGAAAATAAGCGATTGGAATGAACCCTAGGAGTCTCACCTAGTCCCTTCCGGGGGCTAGGTGAGACTCCGAGGCCCTAGGGTTCATTCCAATTGCTTATTTTCACTCTTTGCAGTAATCACAGGCAGCAGAATGAGTCAAAGTGGTGAAATTTTAAAAGGGGATTTTAGGTTGGGATTTTTTTTTATAACATTCACATGTCATTATGCATTTTTCACTTTTTCCATAAAATGTCCGCTCAATATTGCCAGGCTCTGTTGTCTGTGCGACAGCTCTGTCACTCGGGAGTTACTTGTATTGCCAGTGAAACCCATAGATCAGCTATCTCAATCACAGATCTGTTGGCTGTACTGCATGTAGGCTAATAGCAACTGAAAATAATTTAAACAGACAACCTGCAGACTGGTGTATTTGTGGATCTACTGCTTAATATGATTTTATTTTACTGCACTGTCAGCTGGGACAGAACACTGGTGTACAGCTGCAGCTGTTGATTGCTGACTGGATTTATCTGCTTAGCGACAAGCTTACTGTAATTTATCTGACATACAGTGCAATCTCAGCTCAGCTAATCTACTGCAAACTAAATAAGCTAATAGTGATTCTTGTGCAAAGATAGAAGGAACTCATAGACAAAGCTCATGCTACACACACAACACAATTATTTTCTGATACTTCCAGAGAGTTAGATATCTGATTTCCTTTGAGTATCAACAGAAGTGTATTGTTATTTTAAACATTCAGACTTTTGTATTTGTAGTCAGGGACTTCAGTGTTATCTATTCTGTAATGCGTACTATTTATTTTAAATGCTTAGCCAACGGATTGCCTAGCGGTGCATTTATGATTTCTACCCATGCTCTTTGCATAATCTATGTGGCTCTCAAGCATACTTGTTTGGCGGCATGTGCATAAAAATTTATTATATGCCTATATATTGGCTCTACGCTTCAGCTTCAGACTTAGTCACCATTGCTTCTCAGCAGTTAAGGTATTTTTTCCCATAACGGTGTTCTGGATAAGACCATTTGTATTTGTTTGTATGTCTGCATAATGAGGTGGACCGGGGCTGAAATACGACCCAGTGACAGTTTAATCTGTTTTAATAGACTGGCTTAATCTGCTCATTGAACAAACTTTTATTTTGAAAGACGTTTTCCACACAAGGTGAATCGGTGGAACGCATGCTAATGAACAGCTTCTTCTCTTCAAGGGTGACACAAGGTTTAATAAAAAATATGTTTTTCATTATGTCTTGAGTTCTAGCCAACTCTGACATGTATATTTACCAGGAACAAGGTAGGGTTGAGTTTAGAGGGCCAATGTGTTTTTCGTGCTAGTGCCCTTCAGAATTTTGTGGCTGCTGAGGGCAGTGAATATTCTAACTGAGGGTAAAAATCACTATACCAGCTGTAAGGGTAATGAAGGAGAATAAAACAGGGCTGTCGGCATGTAAGGCAGGGGTTGGCAACCCTGGTCCTGGAGTGCCAGTGACATTTCTGGTTTTTGTTTCTGTGATTGATTGATTGAGTTTTCTGGATGATTAAAAGTCTCAGCCTGAATATTATGAATGATGAAATGCTGAGTGGTCACATGTTCACCTGCATTCATTAAACCTGATTCATTAAAATGGATCCAGTTATGTAATTATAGGTTTGGATGGAGCAAAAGCCAGGACTTTCTCTGGCACTCCAGGAGCAGGGTTGCCTACCCAGTATTGTAAGGACTGTACAGGATGCTATATATTCTGGTAATACTTAGCACAATGGCTGCTTGGTCTGCAGCAGCGAAACAAATGCCAGTTTATTTGACTGTAAACATACGCAGAGAATATAAATCTTAACCTAACACATGCATACATACATACAGCCACACAAGTCACATTTAAACATTGCAATATCAAGAATAAATCCTCAGCATACCTATATATGTCTATGTTAAAGGAGACAGACACTTTTATACGTTTGCTTGAATTTTCACTCCTGCTCCTGTAAGAGGTTTATTGAGTGTTCGGAGATTCAAACGCAAAGGTGGGGAGATCAGAACAAGTCAGCTCACAACAGTGAGGACCAATAATTAGGGGAAGAAAATAATAAAGGAAGAAGGAAAAGACAGGAACCTAATTCCTTAAGGCTAACAGCCAAAACAAAAATCAACCCACAAAACCAGGCGTACGACTAAACTAGTAGAATATAAATGGAATCTCCCAAGCTCACGTAATAAGCTAATAACAGGAAACTTCGTAAAACAAAAGAACACTCTCGGCTACAACAGTTCAAAGCCGGAAGAGTGCAAAACCAAAATGAAAGAACAAAGAAAAACCGTCTCAGAGAGAACAGCAAAGAAACAAAATGGATAGCACAAAACGCTACCAGGTGGAACACAATCCTATACTCGATTAAGTAGCTATAGCAAGTCCCTCATGAACATAAACAGAGTTTAATATCAGGAGGTCGCTAGTTCATAGCTATACCTGGCTTGAATGCCATGTCGTGAGCATTCAAGCGGAAGTGAGGAACTTAAGTACCCCACAGGCAGAAGCGCAGGTGAAAACAATAATGAAGGCTGCAAACCACGAAACAGAATGTGGAAAAAATCTGATAGATTCCCAAATCGTGAAAGCAGGACGAGAGCCGCAAAAGAAAAAAAAAAAAACAGCCACGAACCACTACAGTTCCAGTGTTAATTAGTATCAACTGAAACATTTTGTTTAAACTCTGCAGATCCTTGTTATGCAGAAGTATGATTAATGTCATACGGACACAAATGTAAACTCCTCCCACATAAGCAACCTACTGAATTCCAATGTGAATGTCAATTTATATTCAAGATTTACAGCCGTGGTGAGGTGCCAATTTCTGAGTGCAGTACATTAACAGGATGACCATATTTACCCACTTGGTGCAAACAAGGACTGCCAGATCTCCCCATATGTGGTTGATTTCTACATCCCGTCAAACAAGGATTCATTCATTTTTCTAATTCCAGAATCCCAATGTGCCAAGTTTAGAAACAGTGCACTAATTCACCTCATATAGCCTACTGTACCTATACCAGGACAACTTAAAGTCTGTTGCTTATTCATTGCATTTCATGCCAGCTAATTCTAAAACATTAGTCTAATAGCTCTATTTTTTCAATTTATTTTTTCATTAGATTTATTATTGCCAAATGTTTACGACAAATGAAAAATAATATGTCAAACTACAATCAGTCAAATATTTTGGTCATAAATAAGCCTCTTCAATATAGTTCATTGAATTAACTCAATTTGGCACACAGGCATTTTTAAATTGCGTCAGTTGCCATGCTTATTTAAATTATTACTGGTTTATCTGACCTTTCATGTACTGCCCTCAAAGGGACCGAAGGGGTTGTTTATGCAGCAGGTTACCGTGTATGTCTGCTTACCCGGATTTTAATCATCTCAGAATTTCGGTCCACCTAAAGCAGTGGTTCCCAAACATAGGCTTGTGGACCCACTGTGTATGCTGTTTTTTTTGTTACAGCCAATCTCTTGACTAATTAAGGTTGTTGAAAATGTTTTAAGTTATACTGTATTTTTTCCCTTAAACTAAATAGAACACAGTGCAGTTTGTGGCCATTTGCTTGGTCTTTTCCACAAATAATTTTACTTCAGTCACTAAAGATGTCTGTTCTTTCAGCAGTTAGTACAAAACTGATTTAACCTGTTATTGATTTTATAACTGAATCAATAAAAAAAACATAACCTCTTTCTATAGGAATCATTTTTCAAACAGCACATTACAGAGAATGAAAGCATTTATTTTATTCTTCCTGGTAGGCACAGCTATCTGACATAATTTTGCCTTAAGATGGTAAATCACCCCTCAGTAGACATTATACATGTCTAATTAACAGCAATTAGCAGCTTATTACAATTCAGAGTTACCTATATATACCTATACCTAAAGGTACTTATATACATATACCTAAAGGTACTAACATTTACCTACAAATACAAACATATACCAACAAATACCAACATATACCAAAATATGCCAACATTTACCAACGAATACCAACATATGCAACCATATATCAACAAAACTAACAGGATGTGTGATGTATGGCCCCCTGGTAATTACATACAAGAAGGTGCCAGAGCCCCTATAGTGCAATCAGCAGCAGTTTGAAAAAAACATTTTCTTAAATGTTCCAACCTAAAGTCACATATCAGTGGGACCAGGGTGGGGCAGGGGGTCAGACCTGGGCGAGGCAGGGGGGTTGGGACCAGAGTGAGGCAGTGGACTGGGACCAGGGTGAGGCAGGGGAGTGTGACCAGGGTGAGGCAGGGGAGTGGGACCAGGGTGAGGCAGGGGAGTGGGACCAGGGTGAGGCAGGGGAGTGGGACCAGGGTGAGGCAGGGGAGTGGGACCAGAGTGAGGCAGTGGAGTGGGACCAGGGTGAGGCAGGGGAGTGGGACCAGGGTGAGGCAGGGGAGTGGGACCAGGGTGAGGCAGGGGAGTGGGACCAGGGTGAGGCAGGGGAGTGGGACCAGGGTGAGGCAGGGGAGTGGGACCAGAGTGAGGCAGGGGAGTGGGACCAGGGTGAGGCAGGGGAGTGGGACCAGGGTGAGGCAGGGGAGTGGGACCAGGGTGGCGCAGGTGGGGCGGTGGGACCAGGGTGGGGCACTGGAGTGGGACCAGGGTGGGGAAGGGGGTGGATCCAGGGTGGGGCAGGGGGGCTGGGCCAGAGCGGGGTTGGGGGGGGGGAAGTCAAAATTGAATTATGTTAAAATGTAAGTAGGTTTTTTCAAGGTTAAGTAGGGCTATATTATTGTTTGACCTTTTTTTACCTTTTGTTGCCATTAGTTTTTACAATGAATAAGAATAAGTAAAACATTGCTTGCTATTGCCGTCATATACTATTGAGTGTATTGCTTATATCAAATCATATTTTTACATGCAGTAATAACTACATTATATTAATAATTGCTTACAATTGATTTGCCTTTTAGAAATCTAATTATTTATCATAGTTTTTGTTGTTTAGCTATGTTTCAATAAAATGTTGGTTTAAAATGGTCTTGTTGTTCAGATTAAGAAGTGTAAAAATGGAGCAACGCAAGCTGAATGATCAAGCAAACTCACTCGCAGACCTTGCTAAGGTAAGCAAAACCTTCTTCATATTTGTTCAGTTCTAAATTTAGTTTGATGGGATGTATTTCAATTCTACTCATTGTAACCAAGGTGAAACCCCACTATTCAATAGAGGGAAATTTCAGATTGCGATCCAGGTGTGGTCTTTTTTCCTCAATGTCCAAATATGCGTACTACTGGTTTATATGCAAGCAGCTGACAGTGAGTTGTAATTTAATGTGACATAATCATTATTATATAAATACTTTAAAGCTGTAGATCCATCGCGTGAGGTTACAGGAAGTGTACTCGCGTTATAAAGGGTTGTGTATTTCTTAAACGGACCGTCCAAGACAATAAATGACCACTGAAAGGGACCTCTCTATGTGTAAAACTAATGGTAGGATTGTATATTTATAATTTTTAGTAGCAGATATTGATAGTATAATGATGTGGTATAATTACACAATAATTTCACTTGTTTATTTTACAATTGAGTAAACAGGGTTTTTCACGGCTGTTTTGGCGAACACTCTGGCTATTGTCGGGTTTATTTGGTTGCTATGAAGGATGTGGGATTTTTGGTGAACAAATATTTTTATGAACTTGCAGATGCTATTGTCTACTGTGTCACGCATGAGTAGGTACAGTTTCAGGCGAGACTGGGTGGGGGGTTGCTTGTTAAATGGACTAGCTACGTGACATAGTGACACTTAGAAACGTATTCAGCAGAGTTGTCAAGAATCGTCTACTAATAAAGATAAAACACAGTTTGTTGTTTCCACTCATAGTTTGTGGTTGCAGCAGAAATGAATATCTGAGTTGAGAATTCAATTTTAATTGTCTGCTTTTCAGTCATGTGATGATAAAAAATTGGAAGACTGAAGTAATATTTGAGGTGAAAAAGAAAAGCATAGGCAACATTAAGGATTCGTGTGTTAAGCTGACCTACCCACCATATACTCAGAAGTCTGCTGTTGCTGAACCGATACAACCGAACCGGGCACAAATATGAAAACTTCAGGAGATGTAAAGAAGTGTCTGCCCTATAACATATTTTAAAAATGTAAAAAATTGTTTATGATATTTTATCTATTTTGTGCAAATTAAGGTTAATGTTTATTTTTAATTTTTAAATCACCTAATTTGCATATTTATTTATTTTGAACCAGAAGCAACAGGTATTTATTTTGGACCAAAAGTAATTTCTGATAATAAGAGAACCGTACTGTTATGTTAGATATCTGTGTTTTTAGGTAGGGTGGGGGGTCCAATATGGGCCAACTTTGAGGACACCTGTCTCCTGAATGGTTGGTCATTCTGGTTAATCAAACCACATTCTAACATTCTCTCATATAGGTTAACACGTATAAAAAATTGTTAAAATCTGAAAGGGTGAGGTCAGAAAGTGAGTGATTTCTGACGGAATGCCCCTGTTACCTTCTGCCTGTTTGTATTTTCTCCAGTGTATCTACACAGTGGAAATGTATGGACGAATTAACGTGGAACTGTGCCTAAAATTCATTTGAAAATGCGCCTTAAATTTTGTATTGTCACGCTCTGGGACAGAATGTGATAAATGTTTGTATGTGCACTACAGCCCTATCATATTTCATCATGAGGCAATTATATACCTACATGCTTGAACAGTTTAAAGGGTAATAAAGCACTAAAACAACTTATTTTAGATGTGAACTGATACATTTGGTTTTTTCTAAGTATTACTGATTGATCTTGGTCCAAATCTTGACAAATGACTGCAGTCAGCGCAAAACAGCGTACACTTTAATAATCTGTCTCAAAAGTGTCTCTAGTGGTAAAATGTTAGGTACTGCACGTTCAATCTGTGATTGGCCAGAAATTTCATCCAGCTGATGTATTCCTCCCGGTGATGAAATAGAAACCTGTACAGCTACGCCCACCGATAGTTTGAGGCTACACCCTGAAGTTTTGGAGCAAGGGCGGGCTATGCCCCAGCTATAAAAGCGAATCTCAGAGCACCGGGTGATCTGTGTGGAGATGAGATATAAAGAGCAAGTGAGCGATATAGCTAGCTTTTTTGAATATTCTAGTTATAGTAGCCTATTTATTTTTGGTATATTTTTTTTATAGTTAGCTTGATAGTCCCTTGTTTTTTGATAGTTAGTTTTTCAGTCTAGTTTAGCTAGTAGCTAGCTAGTTTATTTTAAAAAAAATATATAGGCTGCTTTATTAAAAATAAATATATAGTATAAAGCATATGAAAACTGCGTATCTGACAGGGACGTGGAGAGCTACTCTCTGCGTTGCATGCACGGTGTGGATATTTCCTGTATTTTTATGCTAAAACAAAACAAAATTTTACAATAAGTGAGGTAAGTAAAGTATCATTTGTTTACTTTGTTCACACTTGCTGGCCTGTGGACAAGAGCAGTTGTATGTTTTGTTGGTTAATGAATTCACTTTAAAAAATATTGTTGAATTTATGTTTTAGGGCAGGGGTCACCAACCTTTTTGCAACTGAGAGCTACTTCAAGGGTACTGAGTAGTACGGAGGGCTACTTGTTGGATTGTAATTGTTGACGAGGGGGGGGGGGGGGTTGCTATCAAAAGATTTCGCGGACCTCGATTGAAATTGTTGACGGGGGTGGGGGGGGGGTGCTATCAAAAGATTTCGCGGACCTCGATTGAAATTGTTGACGGGGGTGGGAATAAAATACTGTTTATTAAATTGTTCATTTAGCGTATTTACCGCGAGTGTTCGTTTGCGTGCCTAAGTTAACAGTAAATCGCCGATAACGAGCCACGTAGATACACGCGTTATATTGCTATTTTTAGAACATGCCTCGCGGGCGACTGAGAAGGAGCCAACGGGCGACCGGGTGCCCGCGGGCATAGGGTTGGTGACCCCTGTTTTAGGGTATATTATTTCTATATGTGGTATTTCCTGCAGAAAGGGGGAATTTGGGTCAAATAGTTGAGCCAGGAGTAGTAGTATATGCATGCTACACGTTTTGCTTTGCAACTTACGTCCCTACAACAGACATTCTCTCTTGGAGAGAGTTCAGTGCAGTGACCACATGTGCACCCGTTGAAATGGAAACCAATATTGTTGATATCTTGCAGGTAGTGAGATTGCCGACAGCCTTTGCAAAATGAGTAGCCTATGTGGCGTGGGTAACTATTGGGACAGCATGTGTTTTTCTGTTCGCATCATTATAAGCTCAAACGGGGGCTCGGCAGTAGCTTGAGCTAGTTTTGTGTGTATGAGTGAGAGAGGTAGCGAGAGAGAGAGAGAGTGGAACAAAGCAGACGCTGTGAGTGCTGTCCAGAGTATAAATTAGCTTTTGGCTACTAGTGAAAAAATTTGCTGGGGCGTGGTTTGATACCTGGGGCTCAGCCCATACCCTATCACGCCCAGATTTAGGCATTTTTTGAATTTCAAAAGAGGGCGGGGTCTAGCGAAACCACGTGTTTTGTTACCCTTTAAACAAAAGAATAGTTTAGGAAAAGTTTCTGACCAGTTTTTCCCTATTGTTTCAGACTCAAAATACCATGTATGATCTGATTTCGGATTTGAACGAAAGGGGTGAAGACATGGAGAAGAGGATCTCCCATCTGGAAACAAGACTGGAGACACTGCTGGAGAGCCTACGGGCGCTGCCGGGATTGATAAGCCAGATAATTAGCGAGCAGCACATGGACTTTCTGGAGTTCCATGTGCAGCCTTTTGATAAACTAAATTCCCACAGCCCTGATCGTTCCCATTCTCTGTCTAGGAGGAAATCTACATCCACGGCACCAGCAACCTCCTCAGAGAGCAACTAGAGTTTAACTGAAACAGTACAGACATTTTCTGCATATATGCATACAATGAGAAGCAATATTATTTTATTAAAACATTTTAAAATAACATCCAAGCTTTGATTACAGAATCAAAACGTATCTGTATAATAAACTTTTAAAGACCACTCCGCCATTTGTTAAGAACCTTTGATATTATTACTTTTTTCATGAAGGATTTTACATTTCACATCCTTTTTGGCTGTATCCCCCATGGAGATATGCCAAAAAGATCCAGCAGTTTTATTGGGAATGGTCTTTAGCATTTTGTCCTTTTTTTTTTTGTTGTAAAAATCAGCTAATTTAAATGAAGATGTTTGAAAATAAAGTCACCAGTAATCCTCATCCCTTATTTAAGATGGAAAGCTTCAGAACAGTTTGATAGGGGTGATGCGCTCCATAGTCCAGAATCATATCCTTATTGTCCTCGAATCCTGACAATACAGTTCTGACTATGCCTGCGAGTCACATTAGCAGTCTGGGGTTGGGAGTTGGCAGTAGGCTAACCACAGAAGCCTAGTGCTAACTCCCGACCACAATCTGCTAATGTAAGTTAGCAGTGGGCTTACATTAGTGGCATTCCATTAGTACAGAATGCTACTGCAGTATTTTGTATTCTTGGCTGACAGCCCAGTGCCTCCCTCAATATAATAAATGTTTCCCCTGTTGAGGGTCAGCATTGAGGGACCATAGTCCCACTACATGGTGCAGTGGTCCCACGTTAGTCTGCATTCCCCTCTCTCGTTTGCTCTATTGCCAGGAGAAATAATCAAAGTACATAATGCTCACAGAAAAAGACAATCAAGACTCAAAAACACAAGTACATACACAGTAACAGAGTTGACATTATTTCACCTTATTTCCTCACGTTATGTTAAACTGTCAATTGCTACATTCTCATTAGAATGGTGCAGTAAATTTACCTTTGAGCACTAAAAACAATCACTTGTACTGTACTTTCCATAATGGAAGACTTACTGGGCAGCCCTGACACAAGTGCTCAGTCAGATGGAAGAGGAATGCCTTGCAGGAGCATATGAAAATATCACGAGGGTCATAAATCCTTTTCTGCTGCATCTGTTCAAAATTGTTGCAGGTTAAGACTACCTCTGTTGGGTGAGTTTAAACATCCCAGTTAGCATGCTTAACAGTGCATTAAAACAGCGTTAAACCAGCGTTAAAAACAGTGTTAGACCAGCGTTAAAGCAGTGTGTTAAAACAGCATTAAATCTGTGTTAAACCAGCGTTAAAACAACGTTTTAAACCAGCATTAAAACAGCGTTAAAACAGATTTCCATAACTGTTGTCACTCATGTTTTAGGCACTTAAGTTGGATTGATACAGTGAAAATAGTCTTGCACAACCATTTTTACAGGCTAAAAATCTTTTTGAAAACACACATCTTGGCAAGTGCTTTTTTGCAAAACGTGAATGTTTTATCACTTGCGAGGTAAATTTTCTGTGGCATTTTAACCAAAATATTGTGATTAAAATGATTCTGATTCAGAGCTTAGCACTTACGTGAACAAGTTAAAAAATCCAAATAATGGTTTAATTCTTCTAAAAAATATGTATTTTTCAAAAAATCAATCAATCTCACAAATGAAGACTGCAACAAATGCTCATATAAGAAAAGCATTTTAGCTACAATACTTTGTGAAGATAGATTCAATCAATTTGAAAGTGTAAGGGAATACAAAGTATGCTGGCTCCAGTACTTATTGGCCAGCATAGCTTCACATTATATTTTCCAAAAATATATTTCATAGTATGACGCATCATATTCTGATTAAACATAGTTATCCTACGATGGTGTAAATCTTTTGCCACCTGAAAACAGAATTTGAATTTAGTAAATCTGATTTTGTATTTTATACTTTGAAATTGTATGTAATGTTTTAAAACTGAATGATGTCATTTGAATCTGATTTTCAGTATTCAGTTTCAGTTCAGCTAAAAGTTTAATTAGAAACTTGCAAGCTCTATTCAACCTTTCAACTCTCAAAAAGCTAGGATTTCAAATTCAGATCTCCAAAAGCTAGTTTTCAGATTGTGAACATCCGGGCAATTAAGTAAAAGCAGTTGTTGGCAAATATCATCAAGCTGCTGGGGCGTGTCATTCCTTCTAATTTGATTCTGTGGCTCAGAGCCGAACTCCATCAGCTGTGTAATGTTGCAATTACCTTACATAGTTAAACGTTATTGCGATAAATTATTGTCATACTCACGTACTAAAGTAAAGCAGTCTTCAGAGCTACTGCATTGATATTTTAACTACTAGTCAGACTACTGTTTCTCTACTATGTAATTAGACTAATGTTGTTATCGTAGCGATCTGCAGTAAGCCACAAACTGGTTCATGTTTTTATGTTAGAATCAGCACTCTATTCAGACCCAAGTAACAAGGTGAAGTGAGCTAACTGTGTAATCAACTGCTTTAATTTATTTAGTGTAGAGTAAGAATGAAAACAAGTAGATCATGTGGCTCTCCAGGACCAGGGTTGCAGACTCCTGATCTAGACAGGAGCAAGCTAGCTGGCTCTTTTCGAGCCCTTTTATCTTCAGTGGAAAACAAGATGGATAGAGTAGATAGATATGGATAGGATAAGACATACATACTGTGTATATACAGTACCGTTCAAAAGTTTGGAATTCATGAGACATTTTTATGTTTTTAAAAGGAATTGATAATTTTATTCACCAAGGTAGCATTATGTTATGATTAATGTTAAAAACTACTATTTCTATGTCATTCTATTTCTAGCAATTGTAGCCATTTTTACAAAAAGCCCCCCCCCCCCCCCCCGCCCAATTTTAGGGCACCGAAAGTAATTAATATACATTAAAATAAAGTCATCATATTTCATATTTGGTTGCATATCTTTTGCATGCCATGACTTCCTGATGTCTGTGACCTAACAACATAAAAAGACTCTTGCTATCTTATTTCCAGGTACTCTTACAAGCGATACTATAACCTCTCTGGGATCTCTATGGGAATTGGGGGTTGGGACTAGGTTAAGCTGTAAATTACACTGGAATAGTATGGAACACATGGTTGGCTAAATGGCTGTAAGTCATCAAGGGTCTGAGGTATCAAACGAGCCTCACACTATCACTCTGCTACTAGATATGCAAGCTAGCCTAGACATAAACAATTTAAGTGTAATGTTAGAACACTTTAATGTTGTACGTTAGCGTTGCCGCCCAGTCAAAAGTTTGGACACACCTACTCATAGAAGGGGTTTTCTTTATTTTTACTATTTTTTTAAAATAATAGTAAAGACGTCAAAACTATGAAATAACATAATAACATAAATGTGGCCAAAAAAAGTTGCCTTTGCCTTGATACCAGCTTTTCACTGTTGGCATTTTCTCAACCAACTTTATGAGGTAGCCACCTGGGATGCTTTTCCAACTGTCTTGAAGAAATTCCCACATATTCTGAGCACTTGGCTGCTTTTCCTTCACTCTCCGGCATGGGCGTAGGTTTGGTCTCAACATTGGTAGGGACCAGGGCACGGAGGTGAAGTAAAGCGCGTGTGCGGAATTTTTGTTGGTGATTTTGTTTGTTAACCCCTCCCCCCCCCCACCCCCGGGGCTGTATACATTGCAAAATGTCTAATGCAAACCCAATTAATAGGGAGGGTGTGTGACCACTGCAAAAATGGTTTGTTAACATACAAGATCTGTATTTACATTTAAATAAAAACTCAAGGATCAAAGACTAAAAGAAAGTAAAACAATATTTCTGCATTTCTGCATCCAACATCAACATTTTTATATTCAGTAGACTTACCAGTTTCAGTACATTACATCCTTTCCTTTTCTATTCTGTAGTATTTCTTGTTTTCTGTGTTTTTCTTATGATAGTCCTTGGTGTCTATTTAAACAATCCAAACAGATGCCTACGTCGGTCATTCACAGATATGAACTGTTGGCACATATCTTTAAGATCTACTTAGGGATGGGAGCGAGTCATGCAGCAAAGGTCAGATTCGAACATACAACGTTGCGGGTAGAAAAGGTCATGTAGAAGTTATATACAGAAAAAAGAGCGTATGAAAAATAGTGAACTAGTAGGCTTAGTCTAGTGTAAGCTACTTGTGCTCACTGGATATCTTTAGCTTACTCTAGTGTAAGCTACTTGTGCTCACTGGATATCTTTAGCTTACTCTAGTGTAAGCTACTTGTGCTCACTGGATATCTTTAGCTTACTCTAGTGTAAGCTACTTGTGCTCACTGGATATCTTTAGCTTACTCTAGTGTAAGCTACTTGTGCTCACTGGATATCTTTAGCTTACTCTAGTGTAAGCTACTTGTGCTCACTGGATATCTTTAGCTTACTCTAGTGTAAGCTACTTGTGCTCACTGGATATCTTTAGCTTACTTTTGAGTTTTATGAAATAAAATGTGGCCTGTTTAGTCCAGACAGTTATCAAAGCCATAGGCTAGGCTACGTGTAGCGTAACTACGGTTTTTATTTATTTTAAATTTTTTTTAAAGGGTTATATTTTTGAAAGCTCCGCATTATCATAGCTATGATGAGCTTTGGCAAAAACAGGTATGCAGAACAGACTAGCCTTTTTATTTTAATTCGTTTTTTGTATTCAAAAAGGGCATTTCCCCATATAATTGCTGACTTGTGGCGAAAGTGCCGCCGTGGTGATAGATTTACCTTAACATCTGTCCCAAATTGTAAACAGGTCGGGGATTTTCATGGTGAGAAATTTTATGACAGCGTTAGGTAGCTAGCAGGTTTTCATTTTTAATCAACGTGGCTACTGGCTAGTTAGTTTACTACTTATTACTTATTACTGGGTGGTGAAAAAGCTCCTGATGTCCCTTATCTTCTTTGGTGGAGGTGGCATGATATCTACAAAGTACAAAGCGTGTTGGCATGGACAAAATTACTTATGTGTGCAGTGCAGGCAATAGAGGAAACTTTCCTCAGGAAAGGGAGTAAGACGGTCATCTGAAAGACTAAATTTTCGCCCATGCTTGAGGTATGGACTGACAGCCCTGAGCCCTGATAACTTACCGTTCAATGAGAAAAAGAGTAACCGTTGTCAGCACACACAGATCATCTCTCGCCTCCTCCGTGTCTGGCAGTAAGTACGATATTTTATGTCATGTGAGCCTTCAGATCAAGCGAATATTTGAAAAAGAACCTCCTCCATTTCAGCCAATCAAATGCTAGCATGCCTAAATTGGTCATCTTGGAGACGTTGCCGCTGGGAGGGCACATTGAAATTATCTAATATGACTTCACTCCAAAGATAATGGGAACGAATTCGCTCAAATATTGGTAGGGACAATTCTGTCCTCCCAAAATATTGGTAGGGACATGTCCCTACCGTCCATATGCAAACCTACGCCCTTGCTCTCCGGTCCAACTACTCCATCACTCTCCTTCTTTGTCCAATAGCTCTTACAAAGCCTGGAGGTGTGTTTTGGGTCATTGTCCTGTTGAAAATTAAATGAGGGCCCAACTAAAGTGATGCAAGCCAGATGGAATGGCTTGAACTGCAGAATTCTGTGGTAGGCATGCTGGGTAAGTGTGCTTTCAATTTGAGATAACTCTTCCAACAGTGTCACCAACAAAGCAACCCCACACCATCACACGCCCCCCCCCCCCCCCGTAGATAGCAACGATAACAAAGTTAGTCTAACTTACGTAGGAGACAGACAGTAGTCTGACAGTAGTCTGACAGTAGTCTGACAAGTAGTTAAAATATCAATGCCATAGCTCTGATGACTGCTATACTTTAGTTAATGTGAGTATGACAATAATTTGTCTCAATAACGTTTAACTATGTAAGTTAATCGGAACACTACACCGCTGATGGAGTTCGGCTCTGAGCACTGACCCACAGAACCCAATGAAAAGCGAGTGACACGCTCCAGCAGATTGATTATATCGGCCAACAACTGCTTTTCCTTAAGTGCCCGGATGTTCACAATCTAAAAGCTAGCTTTTGTAGATCTGAATTTGAAATCATAGCTTGAGAGTTGAAAGGTTGAATAGAAACGGAATTTTAAAAACTGAATTTCAAGAGGATCCATACAAGTTCAGGTTTTTGAAATTCAGATTAAAATCACATCATTCAGTTTTAAAATCTTTCACATGAATTCTAATTATTAAATACAAATTAAATGTAATCAAATTCAATTTAAAAACTTTATATACAATTTTGAGTTATGAAATACAAATTCAAATGAACTAACAATATTTACATCATATCCTACAAGGTTGCAATTTATCAATGTATTCATTCTTGAGCCTGTCTGGGGACAACCTGAGGACAATAGGGTATGGTAAATGAAATGTATCAGGCCTCAAACTTAAGTTACTATTAAACTATGATCACAAATAGAATAGATGTAGGAATATTCAAGCTAATAGCTCTGTTTCATATTTTTCTTCACATGTTATTGTTGGTAACAAAGTGCCTTGAAAAAGTATTCAGACACTTGGACAGTTAACATATTTTGCTGGATTACAAATGTTAGTGACATTTTTATCCATTTAATAGAGTCACTCAAAACTCACATGCTCAAACTGAATTTTTAAAAGGTGTAATTAGATGTATTGCAGCAATATTCATTTTAAATCAATAATTAAAGTCAAACCTGAAATATGTTGCTTGCATAAGTATTCAGAACGCTTACAGTAATATTTGGTGGAAACACCTTTCACTGTAATAACGGCTTTAAATCAGTTTTTACCAACTTTGCACACATATTCTTCTTGGCGGATTTGTTCCAGCTCTCTCAAGTTGCTTGGGAATGGCTTCGACCACCATTTTAAAGTTTGCAGATTTGGGGCTGAGGGCAGAACTTTGACTGGGTTTGACCCTATGCTTTGGATCATCGTTCTGTTGAAAGGTGAATTTCCACCCCCGCTTCAGGGGCCACATGTATAAAACTTTGAGTAAAATAATGTATAAAAGAACGCTCAGGGAGAAAGTCGGAAATCTGCTTTCGCAAAGTTTTGTATTTTCTCCCTCTGCCTTTCTATCACAGTGTCGCCATATCCCAGTGTCTCCAAACATTGCGTACACATGGTGTACAGCGTGTGTAGAGGTACGCAGGTTCTCTTATGTTATACATCTGAATTTCTGCATGGAAACTCGCTTACACAGCTTTCTGAGGGAATTTTTCTGCTCACCACTGTTTATACATGTGGCCCTAGGTTTTTGGCAGACTGAACAGGTTTTCTGTCAGCATTTTCCTATAGTTTGTGCTGTCAACCTTTTCTTCAATTCTGACAAATTACCCAGCCCCTGCTGAATAGACACATCCCCACAGCCTGATACTGCCGCTAGTGCACCATGCTTCACCACAGGGATTAATGTGTAAAGTTGGGCTTTCTTCCAGATGTGAACTTTGAACTTTGACCAAAAATTCTAATTTGGCCTGAATAATCAGTCTCATATTTATTGCAACCTTCAAGTGTGTTTTGAGGTGGGTTTCTTCTATTATAGCTGAACCCCTGGCCCACATGGAAGACAGCCAGTGTACTCCCACTACAAAAGAGCAGTGATTCCCAAGACCTAAATAACTACCTCTCTCCCTGCCTGGCTGAAATCCTAGATTCCCTGATCAATGATCAGCTTTGTGATTTCCTGGATATGAAATGCATCTTGGTTACCAATCTGGTTTTTGAGATGGACATAGAACCAGTCCAGCTGCAAGTCTTTAAATTACTGCCTTTAAAGACCGACTTGGATAGGAAAGATCATTGTGCTGCTCTAGTCATTGATCTCTCATTTGATACATCATTGCTGCATAGGCTCTTCTCTCAGCATGTAACTGGTTTTTATAAAAACCTGACTGTTTTATGAGATTGGCATTGAAATTAACACCTGCCACCAGCCAAATACTGATAAAATTGTTGTTGTTGCTGGCAAGATTTTCTACTCTAGCAGCCACTTTGGCAGGTAACCAACCAGGTTGTGTTGTATTGTAAAAGGTAATGTGGCTGGTAAAATGTTGAAAATGACTGGTGATTTTTTGAATCTATAAGCCACTCTAGCCAGTGGGTGAAAAAGTAAATTTTATGCCCTGGATTGGTGATCATATTTGAGGGAGTCTTCAAATATTTATTTTCGGTCTGCGTTGTGGACTGCTCTCTTCAATTCAAACCACAAATATGACTATAACTTCTAGTTCCAATCGAAGTTCCAATGCTGCTTACCAAACACAAGATGCTTTTTTTAACAAGACTTTTGCCTTATTTGTTATGTCTTTTGCCTTTCATTGAGGCGATGGATGATGCAATCTCAATGGTCCAATCTCAAATGTCCGCCCTCACAGGCTTTAAGGCGCAAGTCCGTGAGGGCTCAGGCTTGTCCCAGTGAGAAATCAACAAGTGTGCAGGGCTCGGTCGTGGACTTTTCGAGCCCTTTATGCAGACTTTCCACAAGTCTGCACTCCTGCAGATTTTGCTGAGTTCATAACAGTTTCCACAAGTCTGCAGTTCATAGCAGCCCACAGTTCATGGCATTTGTGACGTTAAAAATGGAACTACAGACAGATGCGTCTCAAAAACTGTAAATAAACGACACACATGGCAGCCAGAGTTCTTTCAGTGGGTAAAACCAAAAATTTTAAGTCTTAAAGCGGCGATTGTCATAAACATCTTGCATGCGAGACAGGCGTTGTCAAGGCAACATATAACATTGCAAAGTGCTGTCCCATTCCTCATATTTTGTACTATTTTGAGCCCTTGCACTCTCACACACTCACACATTTACACTGGGTACACACGTGGGGGCACAGTCCTTAGGGCTCAGACGGACATTGAGATTGGGCCATGGATTTAGCATGTGTGTTGCCTCATTTCATACCCCAGTGAAACAGGAATATTCTGATGAAGTGAAGTAGCAGGTTCATGCCAATTCATTTTTGAAGCATTTAATTTAAAATATTTATTAGGGGTGTGAGTAACTGCGACACATATTTTTGGATAGAAAACATTACTTTTTAAACAAAATCTAATATACTTTTCCCATTTTTTAGCATACAATATCAGTCATTACCTGTATTTTTAATTTCTTTGCTCATCTTTATCATCAGTGAGAAATCCTTCTGTAGGTGAGTAGGTCATATTTACAACAAATATTAGTTTCTAAATTAAAGTGTCATAAATTAAAGCTTGAAAGCAACAAAATGTAAAAATTGTGCAAGTGAATACTTTTGCAAGGCATTGTAATCTTTAATAGTTTCATTACTGTTGAATTCTTATGGAAGGGGGTGGGTATTCTGAGGGCTTTATGTCATCCAAACAGTCCCAACATGAATGGGAACAACATGTTTATATGCGAGTCACCAGAGATATTACAGAATCACATTCACCAGAATTTGAAAGTAATCACAGAATTAATAGTTTTTAGATTAAGTTTAATTGAGAATGTTTATGGTAACTGAAAAATGAGTTTTTGAAACACAAGTTTTTGAAAAACAAGGAGAAAAGACCTTTCGTCACCATTCAGCAAGGTGAATGGAAGTTTTTATACTTTTAGAATGATTTTTGAAACAATTTTGTAGCAGAAATGCTAAATGCATGTTTGTTAGGATAATCCACCTAAACACCATTTGTTGTAAGCCCAAAACCGGTGCTGCAATGCTCAATCCACTCAAAATCTCAACATTCAACCAAAACAGTGAACCAACTTCTTAGCAAGCTCCCATCTGACCGCAGTTTCATAGTGGCTGTGACAATGACAGTGAAACAAAGTAGCACTCAAATTAACCATTCCATTGATGTAGAGCAACACTCAACTAAACTCATTCCAATAAAGTAGCCATTTAGAGCAACAAAACCAAACTCATTCCAATAAAGTAGCCATTTACAGAAACAAAATCAAACCCAATTCTTCATTCAAAGTCTTGGGGCAATTTTCGGAAAATGTCCACCAATACAATATCAATATTTTATTAATGCTAGTTTTCATGGCATCATTTTTACCATCCATAAAATAGGCTAAATAATAAGATAAATAATAAGAATAAGATTCCGCTCCCGTGAGGCCTCACTTATCAACCATAAACTGTGCATACACTAGGGGCGCTGGAAACGGGGGCCAATGGCTCATTCAATTTGACAAGACATATTACCCACACTTTGAGATATAGAAGCTAAAATCTGTAAAGGAGACAAATTCCTCCAAAGTTTAGCCTACAGTAAGAGTGAATTAATGTAGACAAAGCTGCAATATTTACATTTTAATCCAATCACAGGCTATTATTATACAAATCAAATGTATGCATGCATACCTATCAACCAATACAATTATTTCATTATTATGTGTTTACATTGTTTGATGACTAGAGATTTTTGTCAGCTTAGCTAGTCTTCTGCACTTTAGCAGCTAGCTAACTAGTCAACATGAGTAAACCACAAAGAAAGTCAAATACAACCAAACAAAAATCTAATGAAAAAGTTAGACGATTGTTAAATTAGCTAGCTGATGACTCATATGCACTTCAGTAGTACTATTTTGGCCGCATTGTGCAGTTTCTCTTAATTTCTCTCCAAATATTTCATTATCATTAAAAATAGACTTGATTGTCCTCATGGATTAGACCTACTAATAATTAGGCTTCAATAGCCAGCCAGCTCTAGATAGCAGAAAAGGTAAACTTGTTAGCCTAAACTGGGATGTAAGAGATTCTCATTTTAATAAAAATTAAGTTTGCTAATCAAAAATTTAGCAAGAGAACTGGATTTATCCTGTCTGAGTAAAATACCTGCATGGCCACTTGCACAAAACTGTTTTTTCATTGCTCACATGGCCATAGTCCAATCATAAAATAGCCTAGATATGTTTAACATTTCGAATTAACAAGCTAATTTTGAAGCTAATAAAATTTAGTTTTTTTGTGATGTCAACAAAATCAACAATAAAGACTGCATGTAGTTTAATGTAGGCTAATAATGTGAATGGGTCATATGTAGGGCCACGGCTCCGTCCCAATATTCTTCACTCCCCACCTCCTTTATTCACTCCCCACCTCCTTTCCTCCACTACGACTTCTCTCCTACCCGGAAGTATGTAAAACTGTGAATATTTCGAGTACAAGTATATACAATGTACCTGACATTGCGGCTTGCATCAAGACATTATTTAATATGTAACCATTAATACGTAATTAAGATGTAATCAGCAACATTAGATTAAAACACACATATCCATTTCCGGGGCACGGAGGAGAGGAGGTGGTAGTGGAGGAAAGGAAGTGAATTGAAACTGTGAAATTTTCAAGTATTGGGACGCACCCCACGTTTATCTCCCCGTTTTCTTGCATTGTACTTCAGTCCTCCACCCGCTAGAGGTCGCAATAGCCTCTTTGTCAAGCCACGTCTCCAATAATTATTCCATTTCACCACCTCGAGTTGATAAAGTAATTGTCACAGTGATTGACAGCGATGTTTACAAGCGACACTCATGCGTTAAATTCAGTTTGATTTGATCAGTTTACTTGCTACCGTGGACATGCTGCTGTATTTTTAAATGTACATGGTCATATTAGATTTTGTTAGAAGCAGTGGGAAATGCCCACGTTAAATTAAATGGAGAGCAGTCATTTAACATTTAACCTGCACAAAAAAAATTTCATTCAACTAATTGACTAATCATGGTCTTTCATCAAGACCTTAAGTAGAATCGGGTGTCTTAGTGCCGGGCTAAAACAAAAACCTGCACCCACAACAGCTAGTCCTTTTCAGATAAGATTGGACATCCTTGCTTTATAATGTTTATATGGATGCATTGTTTTTTTTACTGCAGTGAGACTCAATCCTGGTCCTGGAGGGCCACAGAGTCTGCTGGTGTTTGTTTTTTCCTTAAGATCAGCGACCGATTCAGACCCCAGAAACCAGGTGATCTGAGTTAACTGTGTAATCAACAGCTTGAACTGATCGATTGCTGTGCTCCTCAAGTGCTGAGTAACGATGAAAGCCAGCAGACCCTGTGGCTCTGCAGGACTAGGGCTGCATTCGGATCTGAATTGTATGCTTTCTTCCTCTCATTCCCATTCCTTAAGGGAATCCCCATAAATGCCAGGATGAAATATGGCAGCCACACCAAGTGGTATTCGGTTCCAATTTAAGAAAGGGAAGGGAGTAATTAATATATTCCCTCGTTCATCCTCCCTTCCACTAAGAGTATAAATATGCAAGCTTACAGAAATAATGGAATCCCATAATGCAATGCTCCACACAGGAAATGTGGGCTGTCACGTTTCAACTCTATGGTGTTGCTCTCCTTATATGTTGCGAGGGCGGTTCAGTTTCGTTTTTGTTTGTTTCTCGTCTTTCCTCTCTTGCAGAGCACCTTTTAAAGCACAACTGAACTTTGCTAGAACATTGGGTTGTGTAGTTACCTGGCCATGATATGAGTACAAACGATGCGACATATGTGTGCTAGTTGTTCTGTGCTCCCCTGGGGTGATAATCCAGAATAGGGTCTTTGTCGCTCTCAATTCACTTCTATAGGGCAGATAAAACGGTCTCAAAATGACACTTCTAGCACGTATACGAACGTGAACAAAATGGATTCTGTCAATACAAAAAATAACCAGTCCTCGTACGTATTTCTTTTTGAAAATTAAATTTCCAGGCTTTTTTGTATTTTATTTGGAATGTAGATCTGGTAGGTAATTATTGTGCCAGAAACAGCATTAATGCACCGATGTATCAAAAACCACTCATTGGTCCAAGTGTTCCTGGTAGTATATTTTTGGTAAAAAACCAACCTATCTACATTTTGCTAGTCTTTTCTGGTAGCTTGCTAACAACATTGAAGAAAATAGTACTTTTATAAATAATTAGAATTACACAAAAAAAAATATGTACGAAGACTGGTTATTGTTTGTATTGACAGAATCCACATCGTTCACGTTTGTATACGTGCTAGAAGTGTCATTTTGAGACCGTTTTAGCTGCCCTATAGAAGTGAATGGAGAGCGACAAATACCCTATTCTGGATTATCACCCCAGAGCAACTAACGAACATATTTTTCCACCATTTGTTTTCATATCAGGGCCAGGTAGCTACACAACCAAAAGTTCTACCAAAGTTTAGTTGTGCTTTAAGTTTGCTTGCTGCGCGTAGCAAATTACGTCACAAGATAGTTCACTCGAAGGAAGACAGGAAGGGAATGTGTAAATTGGATCGATCCAAAAACTATGCTTTCTTTCTGTCGTTCCCTTTCCTTGCTTCAAATATGGCAGCCACACCAAGTGGGATTCGGCTTCAATTTAAGAAAGGGGAGGGAATAATTATATTCCCTCACTCTCTCATTTATCCTGGGTGCGTCCCAATACTCGAAAAATGCATGCTCTTTTTCTCCACTACCACCTCCTCTCCCCTTGCCCCAGAAACAAATCTTTGTGTTTTAATATAATGTTGCTGATTTGGCTACATATTAATTACAAATAGTTACAAATTGATTAATATCTCGACGCAAACCGCAATGTCAAGTACATTGTATAGGCTACTGCACATGTAAGTAGTACTCAAAACGTTCAGGAAGTTTTTCGTACTTCCGGGTAGGATAGGAGTGGTAGTGGGGGAATAGAGGAAAGGAGGTGGGGAGGGAAGAATATTGGGACGCAGCCCCAGCCTTCCACCAAGAGTATAAAATGCAAGCTTCCAGCAAGAAGGGAATTCCACAATGCTCCACATGGAAATAGCGGGCGGTCACATTTCAACTCTATGGGGTAGCGCTCCCTATATTGGTTAGTTCAGTTCCATTTTGGTTAGTTTCTCGTCTATTGTCCCTTGCGCACCTGTTAAGTTTGCTTGCTGCACGTCACCAATTTCACAAAATAGCTAACTCGAGGGAAGAGAGCAAGGGAAGGGAATGTGTTAAATTGGATCTGAATGCATCCTAGGAGTGAGAACCACTGGCTCACTACTGACATGCTTTTCGTAGCATTTAAACTTCCATCCTTCTTCACTTCCTGGCTCTCCCCATATTAGATCAACTAATTGTTTTTCTAAATGTCTCAATTAGAAACTCAATTGTATGATTAGACACTTGACTGTGCTTTTGTAGTGCCTATAGGGACCCCTGGAGGATAACCATTGATGTACAAGTCACATGGTGGAGACAAACTGGTGGCCCTAGTCATATGGTTCTAATTATATCCCTCATTTTCTATTTGGCAAATAATTCAGGTAACGCAATTTCCATATAGGCACAAACCTATCAAGGTGCTTCCCTTCGCTTTATCTGTAATGACACCTTCACACCAGCAGGATACGTTAAAAAGCAACCAATAACTGTAATCAGTTGATGGAATAATGCCGTTAACCAAGCTGTCAGCAGAAGCATATGGCAAGGCTACAAGGCCAGCTACTTCAATAAGGTAAATATAAGAGGATTTACTTTGTTTGACAATCTTAGTTAACTATGTCTTTTAACAGGGAAGCGTTGTGTGCTGGCTATGCATGGACAATTGACTGCATTTGTGCATTCAAGCTGTTGATACATGACCGATGTTCTCATGTTAGATAGCTAGCTAGCTTGTTTGCTTGGTTTGGCAATGGGCGGTCGTAATGCATGTGGTAACAGACAGCGCAAGAAATTGAGTGTGGCCGCCTAACTGATATAAAGTTTGTTGATCATCTAGTTCTGGTTACTGGCTTTCCATGTGGACCAACAGGTTACTTTAATTAAAACATAGCTAGCTACTTCAGTTTAAGGTATTATATTGCCATTCATTGAGGTAAGGTATTTACTGAATGAGTTAGAGAAACAAAGGGTGAAACGACCTCTTGATTTAGAAACCCTTGGTGCATGCTCATGGCCACTGCAATTTTGATTTATCAAAGTTAACTTGGTGTGAAAAAAGCATGTACTTCCACACAAATAGTGGCTGAAAAGTTGTTTTGCAAATCAGACGTAGATTGTGTTTTATGCTTTTTTTGTAAATCAAATTAAAAGTACAATGTATAGTTGTTAGCAAAAGGACATTGCTATGCTAGTTTGTTTCAACAGAAAACAACAATCGGCAAACAAGGCCCAATGTCACACAATCATTAAACTTGAATAGTTAATCTTTCAGATGTCTTCCTAAATCAGCCATTACAATGAGAGTGTGGTAATCCTATATACAACAAATTCAACAGCACAATTAACCATAATGTGATATGGTAGGTCTTGATGATGCAGTGAAGATACTGAACAACTGAATACCATCACAGACACATGATGTGTTCACAACATTAACAAATCATTCGTTGGCCAATCAATATATTATGCAAGTATCAGTGTAACCAATTACATAATTATTGTATTCCATTTTGTTACAACTGTACCATGGCTAATTAAGGATGTTCACTGGGCAATGAGCATAGACATGGCCACTTATGCAGATTTAGGATGGTGCAATCTCTCAGCAAAACTTTATGTGACGTACGCAACTATGATAAAATACTAAATTGTTCATTTGTACAAAGGATTATGGGTTTGAGCGTACACTCAAATTTAGAATTAAATTTAAACACGAGTTTTAAAACTGACTTGAGCTGAAACTAGGATTAGTGAGCATGGCATGGTATGTGACAAAATTAGATCCTAAATCCCTAGATTGTGGGCAAGTAAGGTAACGAAGCACGTTCATTGCTGAATAGTCCTCTATACACACATTTTTACCTTCAGCATTCTTCCCTGTCAGTTTGTTTGGAATTACTTCGTTGGCTATGAAATTTCTTTTTCAATTCTAATAGGACAAACTATAGGCTTTAAAACATTATAAGACAAGTCATTCACAGACTGTAGACAATTATGTGGGAGCAGTTAAGATGAACATTTCACAAAAACCATGTTGATTGTAGGATCCGTAGTGCCTTTAACATTGCATTTGGACTAAGTGCTATTGACATTTCGCATTTCACTGGATCAGTTCATGTCATCTGCTTCATGCTAGATAGAAAAATAGGTTTACTAATATATACATTAAAATATAATCTTATAAATATATACATTTTACAATATAAATATTCAAATATGTATACACACTTATATCTACATTATACAAATATATAGATAGATTTTATAAATTGACTGTTTGCTTGACTTTTAAACTACTCTGGCTGGTGTCTGCCTTGACCTTGTTAAGTTTGAAACCAGGCATTCATGCATCAAGAGTTTTTTTTAAACATTACGATCCTATGTATTACTTGTAATCAATACATTAATATAATAAACATAGGAACTTAGGGAATCATTTGTTTGCTTGATTGTTAAAGCTGAATAAAATATTGAATATAAATCACACTGATCCTTTTTTTGGGAGGAGGCGTGTGTGTGTGTGTGTGTGTGTGGGGGGGGGGGGGGGTTGGATGGATGAGCTGAGGTGGGAGTATGTCTGTATTTGCATTGTCTCAAAGTATGCTCAAAGTATTATTGAACTTTTACATTCAGAATTTTAAAAAACACAAAGGGCAGATGTAAGGTTTAGCTTCTACAAGTGATGTACCTTCAGCACTAAGAAAGAAAAGTTTAAGAGATTTTGTTCTTCAAGCTATTTACAAATCTTTCGTAGACTAGTTTTTAGCGGCAAGCGTTGCTGAACTGTTGAAATGCAGCGATCCGCGAATTAGCACTTCAGCACAACACAAGTTGCTTTATTGCGCACACATCTTTTAATTTTTGGTGAACATTTGGTCCAACATCGGTGCATAAACACTGGATTTGGAAATGATTTGTTTGTGGTCACTGACATGAAGCTGCTATCCTAGCTAGGCGCCTTATAGCTGAAACAAGGCTGTTATTAAACATGTATCAAACAGAGGCACAGATATAGTTTCTCTGCTTGTAACTAGTCAATTGTTTTGTTTTTTCCCAGTGAAGTCTCCACCTCCACTTCTGCAATTAAATTCAGTTCAATTAAATTTTATTTGTATAGCACTACAAAGGCATTAACAAAGCAGCTTTACAGAGATCCCTGACAGTGGCAAGGAACTCCCTGGCTGGTAATAGGAAGACAGCAAAACCTGACTCAGAGGGGGAGCCCATCTGCCGCTGATTGCCACAAGTTAATTGAAAAGGGCTGATTACAAAATGCATGTAGGCTATAATAAACAGGAAAATGACGGTACATAAATGTCAATGAGAATATGTAATTGAAGCCGGGAAAGGCTGACTTTGGCCATGACGGGAGGTGAGCTGAAAGGTAGGGGGACAGGCGTGAAGCTGGACCTGAACCAACTGCATCTAGAGGAAGGTGCTCAGCCGGTCTTATGGCTACCCCTCCGGGCAGGTGCCCAAAGTGTGGAAAAGAGGATATATTTATTAGGCAGCTCAGATATGTTGGTGAGCCGAGCAGGAAAAATAGAGTGTGCAATAAGGGAAATCCTCAGCAGAATAAATCGATGGCAGCACAGCTAGAGGAACAAAGATAAAAGGCCAACACAGTCATGAGAGCAACCCTGAGACAGTCACCACAAGACCATGACAGGCTCATCTTAACACAGATAGCATGCATGATCCAGTGACAGCACTCACAACTCAGTCTACCAGAAACTCTATAACTTATGTCAGCTACCCAACTAGGTTTAAATGGAGAGAGGGTCTGCACCCAGAACATGAACAGGCAGATTGTTCCATAGGAAAGGAGCAGGATAGGAAAAGGCTTTACCAAATAAAGGATATCATTCAGATACACAGGGTCAAGCCCATGTAAAGCTTTAAAAGTAAGGAGAAGTATTTTATAATCCAGTGGTAGGCAACCTTGGTTCTGGAGTGCTAGAGATGGTCCTGGTTTTTGCTCCATCCTATAACTACATAACTGGATTCATTTTAATTAATAAGGTGTGATGAATACAGGTGGCCATGTGCTGAAGGCAAGCAGCGTTTCACTATTCAGAATATTCAGGATCAGACTTTTAATCATCAAACTCTTGAGATCAAGCTCAGATGGAACAAAAACCAGAAATGTCACTGGCACTCGAGGACCAGGGTTGCCTAGCCCTGTATCTGGAATTTAACTGGTAGCCAGTGGGGAGAAGCCAACGCTAGACTGATGTGGTCTCCTTGTTCTGGTATGAATACGAGCAACAGCATTGTGAATCAGTTACATTCAGAGAGGAATTTGCAAATCCAAACAAATGAGAATCACAGTAGTCTAATCTTGAAGTAACAAAAGCGTGGACTAGTTTTTCTGCATCATGCAGTGATGTAATATTTTCTAATTTTAGCAAGGCACCATCTGCCTGTGTGTGTTCTACATAAAGCAAAATACTGGACTTAATGTGTGTGTGTCTGTGAGATAGGAGGATGTCTTATTTCACATTCTTTCTGATGTGTCTTTGTAAACTTTGCAAACCTAATACGCCATGAAAGTGCAATGTCATGGACATAAGGAGCATAGAAAAAACCAACTGGAGACAAACAGTCCAAATACAATGGGGACTCGCGTTAGTTCATCAGGCATGTCATCGCCTTTCAAGGATTAGGGTAAGCTAATAAAGTGCAGTTGACTGGCCTGCAGAACACGTCGCATTATGGTCTTCCTTTTGCTCTTAGGAAAGAGACACAAAAAACTTCCTTCACACCTTGCTCCTTATTTTTCATAATGAAATGAATAAAGGTCAATACATAGTTGCCAAAAAAATTATGCGTACGGATGTCCGCAGGGTCCACATGACATCACAGCAGACTGAAAACGGATCCGCCTAGGTAGTCCGCGCAGTAGTCTTTTTTTCGTGCCCACGCAGACCTGTTGTTTCACATGCATGCGTACCTTCGACGTACCGTCATCTTCCATGAAGGACGCCATTGTTGTTTGCAATTTGTGTGCAAAAAAAGATGGGAAATGTAGTCTACAAAGAGGGGTTGGTACGCTCGACTATGAAAGGCAAAAGTCCGTGGACAGTCTGACGTACGTGTATGCTCCGTTTTAAACACTCTGTAACAACTTTAAGAAGTCTATACAGGGGTGTCTCGGTGGCGTAGCCTGTAGAGCACTATCCACATTGTGAGCCACGATGTTGGCAGTTTGAATCCGACCGCGTGACCTTCGTCTCATGTCTCTCCCTTTCTCACTCCCCATTCTTACGGTTTTTCTGAGGTCCAATAAAGCTGAAAAATCCCTTAAAAAATGGCTATACAAATGAGCAGGACTAGTAGCTACATAAAGGCATAGTGAACTGAATGTACAACATAATGTTGTATAGCTACCTAGCTACCTGAGTCGTAATATTCAAGCTCACGTTCATGACTTGTTCCAGTGGTCAGCAACTGGCAAACGAAGAATGACGTCTTTTCTCCCCCCCTTCACTCCCATGTGCAAAAGCACACTTTTAGCACATAAACAAATGCATAAAATCAATCAAACATTGGTTCAAAAGTTTCAAACGCTCGGTTCCGGATATCATGATTTTGTATATCGGCATAATCGGCGTTGTTTGCATTCGTTTATGTGCTAAAAGTGTGCTTTTGAGAATTCCTTTAAGAGCAGAACTCCAAAACAGGCATGCGTCAGATTCTAATACCATTGGTAGAATTCTGCCAATCATATAGCACCGATAATCAATCTGCATTTTTTGTTTTAAATAATAAATTTGGCATCTCCAACCTCACCTGAATTTAAAATGTCCAATTCGCTATATGGGGCATTCTACCGAATTAGTACAAAGTGCGGTCCCACAACAAGAAAAACGATTTAACAAAACAATTACGTCTTCAGACATAGATATTTACTAAGAATATGTTATGGTCTATTTAAACACAAGGCATTAAATTAGATAGTGATAAGCTTAATATACACAAAAACATCATTTATAGGGTACTTTCTATTGGGAAGTAGCTGTCCCAAACCCTGACATCTAAATTTCAATTTCTGTAAATAACACTTAAAACATTTTTTTTTATTTTGTTCGATGGTGTATTTAGAAGATCTTTATGATTACGTTCAAACAGAAGTTGGAATATTTAGATTTATTTTGGGTTTAATTTTTTAAACTATAAACTATACTCAAAAAATCATGTCCCCAGTTTTCATGTCACTACCGAAACACAAGGTATTTTAGTCCAATGGCTGAGCCTGGTTTTTAGCCACACCCCTGCATTTTTGACAAGACAGTGACAGTGCATCCCTGTCCCTCATGGCTGAATGGTAAGTAGCTATATCCCATACTTTTGATATAAATCTGTTCCAAAATCTGAAAATCGGCGCGTAACCTTAAGAATTGTCACTACCGAACACATATTCTCTTCTATTAAGTAAACTTTTTGGGGGTTTTATGCAAAGTATTATGTTTTTATGTGTGTAAACCTCTTCAAAGACATGTATGCTAGCCATGTACTTGCTAGCATTCTTTAGCTATGCTCAAACTTAGCTAGAATCGTCACTACCGAAACATATGGTTAAGTTTCGGTAGTGACATGATCGTTTCGGTAGTGACAAAAAGGAATGGTAAGCAGGTTGTTTTGAAATAAATGTTTTAAAGGTCTCCGATTATACTATTTTTAAACATATATTATAGGTCTTGGATATATAAAAAACATGTCTATGAAGTGTTTTGCTCAAAATACCAAGCAGATTACCCATTCTAGCCTCATCCCCCTCTATTTCAGCCCTGTTACTAAAGTGCTAGCTAGGGCTACATACCTAATTAGTGTGACCACAGTTTAGTCTATGTCTTCTGATGTAAGTAACTATGTAGGCTAACATTAGCTAGGCTATGTTTTGTGGACTAAAGGTTAAACATGTAGATAATGCTAATTTCTGTCTGAAATTGTTCAGGGAGAGAGAATCATAAGACACCAACATGCCAAAAGGAATTAGCAAAAGTGGAGCAGAGAGGCTGAGAGAATACAGACAAAGAGTGAGGGATATGTTATTACCTACCTGGGTAATTATTTTCTGTGTACTTTAAATGGTTATGGATGAACAATTGTTATGTCTTCAAAAATAAAATGATTCTATTGACCCCAAAACATTTGTGTTTGTAATATTTCCAACATAAGGCATGTAATGAGTTAAGATTAAGCAATAAGGTTGAGGGAATATGATACAACCTTGAGAACAAAATACTGTGGTCACTACCGAAACAGTGCAGTCACTACCGAAACACTGGATGTTTTGTAAAAAATAAAGTATATTGAGTTATCAACTAAAATGATATGATACTGATTGGTTTATTGTATGTTCAATTTCAACAATCATCAACTCTGGAATCAATATGATCAGTATTATGAATTTTACAAAGAAAGATTGCATTAATATTTTGATGAATTGTATAAATTGAACTTTGAAATTTGATTAAAAATTCACTTTTATTGATTTAATTGTGAAAACCTTCAAGAAATATTTGTTTAAATACTATTTACAGAAGGGAAGGTAAAACAATCTTAACAGGTTAATATAATACTTTTACTACAGTGTATTTACTATGTTTCGGTAGTGACAATTTTTGGGAGGGGAAGAACATTCCAATACAGTCTGAAAATACGGTATAAAAATGTACGGTTCTTTTACTAGATATGTGTAATTTAGATATGGTACAAAATATATATGGACAAAGTTTTGGGGAAAAAACATACAAAATTTCTAAATATTTCCAACCTGACTTTGATCCAATTTGGTAGAATGGCCCATATACGTACAAGCATGCTCATATACGCCTCCTCCTGCTGGCTCGGAGTGAAGACCACTCGCGGTTCTCCTCTGAAACATGCGGTGCCAGCCAGCTGCTGCTTTTCACACCACAGCCACATGCTGCACATGTGCAGAACGGGGGCAGAGGAGACCCAATCACACGTGTGCGCAGAGCAAGCCACGGGCGCCCTGATAGGGCCAACAGGGGTCACTCTAGCAACGAACACTGCCAATGGTGCGCCGCCACTGCAGTGCTACCAGCCCATGATTCGATCCAAGACAGTGTCCCATAGTTGTTTTAGTAGATACTAATCATCTAGAAGATATCTACAACCCTTGATAATTCAAGGATTGTGAATATTACAATGCATTTTCTCAAGGGAGAAACAAGATTCTGTTGTAAAAAGTCAATTCACTTTTCCATTCAAAACTTGTGTTTAGCAGGGAAAATTGGCTGCAATACTTATTACCTAATTGGCCACTTAATACTTGTCTTAATACTTAATACTTGGCTAAGTATACGTTAGTTGGCTAACAGTAGACCTGGCAGTTCTAATGACCATTTAGCTAGGGCTATCATGCCAAGTAGCCACACTGCAGGTAAGGTTACTGCTAACAAGATAATAATAGTGCAAAAATCCCAATTTTTACTGTTACTTGAACAAGATGCAGGTTAAGGAAACCTAATTTGTCCACAAAATGCAGTATCCATAGATTGGTGCACATGCACACACTGAGAGCAACGTAAATTGTATCAATGACTAAAATACGAGTCTGTCCTTATAAACCAAAAATGCCCCTCCCCATAAAGGCGTTCTTATGCAAAACTTAAGTGATTGAGGCCAGTGGAATAAGACCCATAGTTACCTGCATTATATCTGCATGGACCCTTCTGGAGTTGGGAAGAAAGAAATGCTGTCCCTTCCCATGATAAATTAATCAGGCTCTCAACACCCTGGTGGTGACATCTCCAGCGCTTTGTCTCTAACCCTCCTTCATAATTTAAGGTGATCTCCTTTATAATTTAAGGTGATTGTATTAGGTGACCATCTAAGAACACTATGCGATGAAAAACCAATAAGCGCCAGTGGAAAGCTGGGAAGCAGGAGGATTGCCATGGATTTATGTCCAACACACATGTGAATGCAAAAGGCCTGGTTACAAACGGGCTAAAATCACACAAGGAATTGCTCACATTTCCCCGCCCCCAAGTGCAGTATCGTGCATTCCACTGGGCGGCAGTAGTTGAAAGACTACTATGATTTGTCTTAAGACACCGTTATAAACACCAACGCTGTGACGGGGGATACGCGATTCTGATGCATGCTATTTTCATAAAATGTACATTTATTTTGTATCAAACAAGACTAATTACACAATGTTAGTGTTAGTTTTTTTATTATCAAAGTATACATGAGTACAATTAATGTGCAGGGGGAATCAGTGTGATCAAAGCAATACCAGCCACGTCAAAGCAACAGCCATTGCATATTAGCTTAATGCAACATAATGTACTTCATAGTATATAATAGAAAACTGCTTTTGAAACGACTTCAAAATAATTACAAAACTTGTTTCAAAATATTTATATTAACGATCTTGAAATAATCATTCAGAACTCAAATGTAAATAAAAATCCAAATAAAAAAAAAAGGTATTTTCCCATCAAAGCCTTCAAATCCAGGGAATGTCCAGGAAATATTCTCAGGGGAAATGAGGCCGATGAGATGTAGCAGTAGCAGCAGTAACAGTTGTCCAGACAAGTTCTACTGCAGGTCTTCTCACAGCTCCATGTGACCGGGTTCCTCTTTGAGGGGCTCGTCGGGCGTGACCTGGGGCTCCTTCATGTTCGCGTAGGCCACCTCTTGGGTAAGCTGCTCGAGCGGAGGGAGCCCCACCATTAGGTTGCGCATGGCGATAGCTGTCATGAGGAAGCTGCACACAGCACAGGAGAGGGGTCAGGGCTGAGTGAACTACGCATTTCAGAGCTACACTGCTGTAAGTTCTACAGTTCAAGCAGCTACTGTCTGCTGTTTATCTGAGAGAAACCCGATACATGAATCTGTTTGACTGGAGACGCGTGCGCACACGCACACACACAGCCACACACACACACACGTTACACACCTACGTCGGATCATGTAATATTTCTTGACGGTAAATCGATGCAGCTTCTCGATCAGGGGGGCTTCACGATGCTTCTTCACATCTTGCATGCGCTGCTGTCGCCGTAAGAAGAGTCGCAGCACCGGATCCGTCACATTGACCCCTGGATCAATACCCTCAGCCACACTAACCAGCGGCTGCAGCTCTGGAGGAACAGGCTCCGTCTCTGTGAGAACAAAAGGGAAGTTGTTACACGCCAGACACGGTAAATCTACCAGGATGGACTATCAAGCCATCAAAATCACAACTTCTTATTCAGGAGCAATACATACGTGATATAATACAATATTAGCCAAAGCTACTTTTACAACTCCCTGTAAGACAGTCTATATCTTAGCCTTGGCTTGGATTTTTTCTGGATACATGTAAATGTTTGCATTAAGAGAACTGGAGCTAATTCATGCCACTTTTGTCTCTCACCACCGCAAATTGTATTCTGGACTGCCTGCATTGTCGACTATTGTTCAGCTTTTGTTTTTTCCCCCCAAACTCTTTTTGGGTCTGTGCCACAGGGCCTTCCTGCTGCATCACCAGAATTTTCACCTGCATATTTAATCCCATATCATTTAAAATCTTTATCAAAACGTCCCCGTGGAGCCATTGTTCAAATGGAAGAATGTAAAACTTGGCAGGTTAGCTGTGCTGAACTGCAGACCCAACACAGGAACACATTGAAATAAACTTCTGCTACCAGGCTATTATTGTATTATAACTCTTGTTTTTACACTGCGGTTACCAAAACAGAAAAGAAAGATGCTGGAGATTAAATAACCTGACAGAAGTTTTACAGGGTGTATTACATGTTTTTATAATGTGTATTATGGTCATACATGTTTGCCTGAGTCCTAACCCTTAGTCTACTCCTACACATGCCCACCCAGACAAGTCTGTCTGTGAGAACCGATAGATATCAGCGTAAGGTAAGCGTGTGTCTGTGAGAACTGACCAGTGCCGTTCCTGATGCGCTCCTGCAGCTCAAACAGTTTGGTGAAGTTCTTCTGCAGCGCCACTTCTGTGGTGTTGACATAGATGTACATGTAGCAGGATGGTTGGTCCGATACGGTGTACACTTTATGGTACGCTCCGGCAGGTAGCTGCTCACACACACACACACACACAGATTGCACATGGTCACCCACTAAACAGACTTATGATGAGGAAAAATCTGACAATGTGTTGTGTGCTTTTAGTTTTCTGTACGGAGCGGATTTTACAAACGACAATCAAATGCTCCCCTCAAGTACATTAATCTGTGAGTTACAAGGAAAGATGCAGTTTAATGGATCTTAAAAAGAACAGAAACACAAGCACAGGCACCGGGTCCAAATCAAATACTATGACTGTGAAGTTCATGCTTATGACTGCTTGAATCACTCACCTGTATATGCTAGCATACACTCTTTAATTCTGCTATTCCGTAGTGTGGTGTTCATTTACCACCACAGACGCAAGGGAGTGCTGTATTTCAGTTACCACAAAACCTCTCTAAATATCTCAAATGGCGTTTTGCCAATATATTTAACAAAAACAAAAACCCCAGCAGCCACCCAGGAAAGAATGGCATCGTTTGTCCAGAACATTTTTTAATAACAATGATAAAACAACCAAGATGCTGATATTATTATTATTATTAGTAGTACTATTCAATGCACCATGGATATTATCAGTGAGACATTTTGTCCATTATAACCAATATTCCATAGTGCTGTAAAACAAGCAAAGTGTTTGTGAAGAGTTTCACTAAGATTAACCTATCTGTGCCATGTGATACCGCAGTTAGTGTTGAATAAGCACAATCAGGAATATTTATTTTGCTTTGATGAATCAATTTACATTGTAACTGGAGCAATAAACTATGTGTGTGTGATCGGCACTTCAACGATCTACAAAACTGCACTGCCTTTATAATGGCCCCCATCAACCGTCTCATTTTACTGTGGCAGTTTTGTGTTCGGCCAAAGACCAGGATTTTATGTGGCAGATTGTTCAGGCCATTAATACACTATTGCACCACAACCATTACTATTAATAGTGCCTCACATTAACAAGGACACGGATTGGCCATTTCCAGCACAACTGCTCACACTAATTCCGTGTCCATACCTATTTGGTTGACCCATCAGTTTGAGATTTGATATCTGTGACATTTGCATCCCTGGGGTTCTAGCATAGCCCCTAAATCATACACAGGTGAAAAGTGAAAAGTGAAAGCAAGGCGTCAGATCAAATGTCCCAGTGACAAATCAGGTTACGTAGGTAAGCACAGGTAGTTCCAGGTAAAACTGTACCTTCATCTGGTCTCCAGGCAGCAGGGTATAGTTGGCGTTCTCCTCCACGATCTCCACGCTTATCTGCCCCTGCAACACCTGCACACTGGTGTTACCAAGGTCTTTGCTCACATAGTTCTCCAGGTGAAGGCCTAAAAAACACAAAAGTAAAATTAAAATTTACAGCCAAAAGTAAATATATATATGCAGACGGGTGACAAATTAAAAGAGAAACCAACATAAAGTGTCTTAGTAAGATGTTGGGCCACTAGGAGCCACCAGAACAGCTCCAATGTGCCTTGGCATAGATTCTACCTCTAGTCTAGCATAGATTCTAGTCTCTGGAACTATATTGGAAGGATGGAACACCGTTCTTCTAAAAGATATTCCCTCATTTGTTGTTTTGATGAAGGTGGTGGAGAGCGCTGTCTAACACGTTGGTCCAAAATCTCCCATAGGTGTTCAATTGGGTTGAGTTGATATGATTCACATCATTTTCATACTCATCAAACCATTCAGTGACCCCTCATGCCCTGTGGATGGGGGCATTGTCATCCTGAAAGAGACCACTCCCATCAGGATAGAAATGTTTCATCATAGGATAAAGGTGATCACTCAGAATAACTTTGTATTGATTTGCAGTGACCCGTCCCTCTAAGGGGACAAGTGGACCCAAACCATGCCAGGAAAATGCCCCCCGCAGCATAACAAAGCCTGTAGGGGTTTTTCCTTTAATTTGTCACCCATCTGGATATCATATACATATAGTGTACAAACCTGGGAAGTCAGCAATGAAGACCACTTCAGTCTGGTTGTCCAGTGAGCCCTCAATCTCCTGAAACTTTGTTCTCCAGGGAGAAAGGTCCACAAGCAGAGGCATCAGCCACGGATTAGGACGGAAGGGCGACCAGTCCGCAGTCACAATGTCCACACGGGGATCAAAAATCCTGAAGAGATGAAATCACATACTTAATAAAAAATAAAAAAAGAAGAAAAAAGCCTCCGCTAAAAACCAAAACATACATAATGGTTATGGTTTTGTTTTTTAAATTTCATTATTCAGATGACAGGCATGAAGATCTCTTGCAACATAATTATACCAGTTTAGATGAAATGAACACCAGTTAAAATCAGTAAAAACAAGAGCGTACTTCATGGCCACACCCACATACATATTGCCAACCTGCACCGAGAGCCAACCTGCACCGAGAGCCAACCTGCACCGAGAGCCAACCTGCACCGAGAGCCAACCTGCACCGAGAGCCAACCTGCACCGAGAGCCAACCTGCACAGAGAGCCAACCTGCACAGAGAGCCAACCTGCACAGAGAGCCAACCTGCACCGAGAGCCAACCTGCACAGAGAGCCAACCTGCACGCGAGAGCCAACCTGCACAGAGAGATAACCTGCACAGAGAGATAACCTGCACCGAGAGCCAACCTGCACCGAGAGCCAACCTGCACCGAGAGCCAACCTGCACCGAGAGCCAACCTGCACAGAGAGCTAACCTGCACCGAGAGCCAACCTGCACCGAGAGCCAACCTGCACCGAGAGCTAACCTGCACCGAGAGCCAACCTGCACCGAGAGCCAACCTGCACCGAGAGCCAACCTGCACCGAGAGCCAACTTCCACCGAGAGCCAACCTGCACCGAGAGCCAACCTGCACCGAGAGATAACCTGCACCGAGAGCCAACCTGCACCGAGAGCCAACCTGCACCGAGAGATAACCTGCACCAAGAGCCAACCTGCATCGAGAGCCAACCTGCACCGAGAGCTAACCTGCACCGAGAGCTAACCTGCACCGAGAGCCAACCTGCACCGAGAGCTAACCTGCACCGAGAGCCAACCTGCACCGAGAGCTAACCTGCACCGAGAGCTAACCTGCACCGAGAGCTAACCTGCACCGAGAGCTAACCTGGACCAATGTACTTGTCTTAAATGTATGTGCATGTAGCAGTGTGCTGATTACTGTATGTTCATCCATGTGGATATGCCCTTTAATTCCCATGCACAGCTGATACGGTACCTCTGCTGGAAGCGCTCGTTGATAGACACCCATATATCGAAGAAGATCTGTGGGTCAGTGACATTATAGTAGACCAGGTTGCGGTTTAGACAGGTGGCGTACTGCTTTAACATGTCTCCATGGTCCTTCCAGCGCCGGCTCTGTGTAAATACCTGTGTGCCACAACAACAAATACAGAAAAGAATTTACAGCAATATGTTACCTGAACAAAGCAACTGTAAGTGTAATGATGACTCTATGATTGTAACATAGTTACATTTCTGTATTATCCTGCTACAGGGTTCTAATGGTTATGATCCCACATTGCCCTACAATAGGGTTCTAATGGTTATGATCCCACATTGCCCTACAATAGGGTTCTAATGGTTATGATCCCACATTGCCCTACAATATGGTTCTAATGGTTATGATCCCACATTGCCCTACAATAGAGTTCTAATGGTTATGATCCCACATTACCCTACAATAGGGTTCTAATGGTTATGATCCCACATTGCCCTACAATAGGGTTCTAATGGTTATGCACCCACATTGCTCTGCTACAGCCAGGGTTCTAATGGTTATAATCCCACATTGCCCTACAATAGGGTTATAATGGTTATGCACCCACAATGCTCTGCTACAGCCAGGGTGCTAATGGTTATAATCCCACATTGCCCTACAATACAGTTCTAATGGTTATGCACCCACATTGCTCTGCTACAGCCAGGGTTCTAATGGTTATGATCCCACACAGCCCTGCTACTGGGTTCTAATGAGCATAATCCCACGTTGCCATACCACGGGTTCTTCCTAGGACTTTCTCCTCTTGTCACTCACCCCAGGATTGAGATATCCAATATCTCCAGTCTTTCCATCTCTGTAGGTAATCTTCACATGCTGGTGTGAGCGGGAGTGAACCATCATATCCCAGGAGTATCCATACAGGCCATTAGTCCAGTTGTTGTAGCCCTGAGACACACAGACAGACAGGATTGGGCTTTGCTGAACACTTGATTAAATCCATGAACTGTGCTTTAGTTCAAAGACTTATGAAACCAAGATAACACTTAAAAAGCTGACCATTTGTACTATTATTAATTGTAGTATTATTATTACTGCTAATAATAATAATAATAATAAAGTATATACATACAAACAGTGCCCTCCACTATTATCGGCACCCCTGGCAAAGATGAGTAAAAAGGGTTATAAAGAATTCACCGTTTGGTGCATTAGCTTAATGTCACACTAAAAAAAATTAGAAAAATCCAACCTTTAAATTGAAGCAAATTCCTCATCAAGAAATAATTATTGATCACTTAATGATGTTTCTCCTGACAAATTTTCCTATTGAACTCTATGGAAAAATAAGTCTGGAGAAGAAACCCTTCACGTTATCCATCCATATCTACTGTGTTTCTGGCAGCAGAGTGATGGTTTAAGGCTTGTTTGATAGGTCAGACCCTTGATGACTTAGAGCCATTTAGCCAACCATGTGTTCCATACTGTTCCAGTGTAATTTACAGCTAAATCTAGTCCCACCCCCCCAATTCCCATAGAGATCCATTCAAATGCAGAGACGTTATAGCATCACTTGTAAAAGTACCAAAAAATAAGATACCTAGAGTCTTTTGATGTTGTTGGGTCACAGACATCAGGAAGTCATGGCGTGCATGCAAAGGATATGCAACCAAATATTAAAAATGATTACTTTATTCTATATATAAATGCAGGGGTGCCAATTAAAAATAATTATTTCTTAATGAGGGATTTTTATTTCTCATAATAAATTTACTTTAATTAAAGGTTGGATTTTTCTCATTTTTTCAGTGTGACATTAAGCTAATTCACCAAACGGTGAATTTTTTAGAACCCTTTTTTCTCATCTTTACCAGGGGTGCCAATAATTGTGGAGGGTACTGTATATCATACACTATATATAGTTTTTATTTATGGCTCAGATTCTCCTCTCCTCTCTGTATAGAATGATTGCAGGGGTGTCAGTCGCCTTAACGGTACATTAATGTGGAGGCAGAAACAGCCCATGAAACATTTTATTACATTGCTCCATTACAGCACCGCAGGAGGTTTAACGACAGTGTTCTAATGACACTGTGACGGTCCCAGGAAAGAGGCTTCCTGGAGCCTTAGGCACAGTGAAAGAGCACAGCCAACCAAAGACAACACAACAAAAACAACTTTCCAGAAGTACAGCTCCTCTTCCACATTTCTCATTATCAGCTTTTTTGGCATTCAGGACAGGGTCTGAGTAAGCAGAACAGCAGCCAGAGATAAAGTTAAGGTCATGTAGGACAACCAACAAGTGATGTTCTCTCCAGCCCTTTCTCTGGAGATAGGTACCCACACAGGAAAAATGCCCTTATATAGCAAAGCAATAGCCCTGAATATTAAATTTAGACTAACCTTTCCAGCAAATAATAATGTGAATCACAGTGGACATTCCTGTGTATTTGAAAGCCCTTCAAAAAGTAAACCAAGCCAAAAGGATGCCTATTTGGACTATCTGAGCAGTAACATGCAGGATTCCTACTCAAATTGGATTTATGTGTCATAGTGTGAAGGGTCATCTTGCCACATTACTGCCTTCTGCATCCGACCTTCATAAAGCAACATTAACACAGAAATCCCAATTGCTTGTTTGGTATGGGTTTTTATTAATAAGATGTGGTGTACACAAAATGTTTTTGTCCACGTTAAGACTACTCTTGGGAGTAGGTCAGTCAGACTCATAACCAATCATTGCTTTCCTTGCTTAGGGGCTGCGAAAAGGAGCTTATATGATGTTTTGTTTGGGAATGCATTCTCTTTACATTGCTCCTGGGAGTACAGTTTTTCTTTATTCTATACAATAGTACAGTATGCGTCAAAAGTTATGGATATACAGGGTATGTACTGTTGTGATCTTCATGTCCATTGATGTCAATTTAAACCTAAACAGGGGCCCGGTAAGTACATCCAAATGAAACCTTCACTGCCAGGCTATTACTTTAGGTTTCTTAACAAATAAACCTCACTTCACAAATCAAATTCCAAACTATGAACCTATAACGTCAGCTGCTAAAACAGATTGAAAACCTACAATAATCAATGTTAATATTCCTCCCAAATGTTTTTATTACTTTTTTTTGCCCTTAGATTTACCATCTCTATTTTCTCAGCAATGAGAAGGACATTCGATGGCCAGGACTTTGCCTTACACTACTGTATTTTCCATATGAGAGTTATAATCATCAAATCAATAATGGTATTACTGGGCAGGCCAATTCAGCAGCGTCATTACACTTCTCATCTGAAGTTTGCTTGCTTAGAAAACGATTTTAAAGAATGAGGGTATTCAAACGTCCATTAAGGGTCCAGCATTGCTACATTCATACACGTAACTCACAGTATGCTTGTGTTAAGAAGTCGAGTAAAGTTACTTTACCACAAACCCTGAGGCCTGGAATGAGGTACACAAATATTTCTGTGAGGTGCCATTATTTTGTTTTCTCCTTCATGAGATATAAAATTTACTTTGAGTATTTCTTAATATGATAAGGTGTTCATGTCTTTTGAAGAGCAAACATCAAAACCACAAACCAATTTCATCAAATATCTGTAGTTATGATGCTCGTCTCTTCTCCGAATTACACAAATGATTTTTAACATTCTTTGTGGGAATGCCTGGAGACACGTTTCTGATGTCTGCAGATTCTGGGGTTCAAAAGCGTACCTTATATCTGGGTTCCCAAAGTGCACCCTTAGTCACTGTATAGAATCTGGGTTCCCCCAGTCCCAATGCGTATCCTTAGTCTCTGTACAGAATCTGGTGTCCCCCAGTCCCAATGCGTATCCTTAGTCTCTGTACAGAATCTGGGGTCCCCCAGTCCCAATGCGTATCCTTAGTCTCTGTACAGAATCTGGGGTCCCCCAGTCCCAATGCGTATCCTTAGTCTCTGTACAGAATCTGGGGTCCCCCAATCCCAATGCGTATCTTTAGTCTCTGTACAGAATCTGAGGTCCCCCCGTCCTAAAGCGTACCCTTAATCTCTGTACAGAATCTGGGGTCCCCCCATCCCAAAGCATACCCTTAATCTCTGTACAGAATCTGAGGTCCCCCCCAGTCCCAATGTGTACCTTTAATCTCTGTGCAGAATCTGGGGTACCCCAGTGCCAACGCGTATCCTTAGTCTCTGTACAGAATCTGGGTTCCCCCCGTTCCAAAGTGTATCTTTAGTCTCTGTGCAGAATCTGGGGTAGCCCAGTCCCAAAATGTATCTTTAGTCTCTGTGCAGATTTCTTTTCTAGGCTAAAAAAAAAAGAGACTTTCAGATGTGGCATCATGCCCAGAACTAGAAAAATTTACATATTGTACCACAGGGAAATGGTGATTGAGAGGATCTGGCTCCACTCCCTGGCCATTTGCTGCAACTGCATGCTGCCCAGCATTCAGGAGCTGCAAGCTATTATTGCCATTTTTTCTCTGGCAATAAAACCAGCATTAGCTCCTTTCAGTATACCTCTGCGATTACTCAACCCATTAGAACAGAGACTAAAGAGAGGTTCTAAAATGGAGCTAAAGTTTAATTTACTTCTTTTACACGTTTTTCCTGGGTCAATTGAATTGCGTTTTCACCACTCCAGCAATATTTAAACCTGTACCTCACTATTGGTCCTGCCAAACATCCAGTGGGGAGCTCTTCTTCATCCCAGTTCAGTATTTACCATATTAATGCCCCATAATCTCTGTATTTTATCTCTGACAATACAAATTCCCCATAATCTCTATATTTTTCTCAGACCATATTAATTCCCCATACTCCCTGTATTTTATCTCTGGCAATATTAATTTCCCATAATCTCTATATTATTTTATCTCTGACCATATTAAATTCCCCATAGTCTCTATATTTTTCAAAAACCATATTCATTCCCCATAATCTGTATTTTATCTTTGACCATCTAAATTCCCCATAATCTCTATATTTTATCTCAAACCATATTAATTCCCCATAATCTCTATATTTTTCTCTGACCATATTAAATTCCCCATAATCTCTATATTTTTCAAAGACCATATTAATTCCCCATAATCTGTATTTTATCTCTGACCATCTAAATTCCCCATAATCTATATATTTTTCTCAGACCATATTAATTCCCCATAATCTCTATATTTTTCTCTGACCATATTAAATTCCCCATAATCTCTATATTTTTCTCTGACCATATTAAATTCCCCATAATCTCTGTATTTTTTCTTTGACCATATTAATTCCCCATAATCTCTATATTTTTTCCCTGGCAATGTTAATTTTGCGTGCTCGCTGTATTGTGGTATAAGACAGGGCTACACCCTTATTGTCCATTGAGCCACTGGTTGCAACAATGTCTAGATTTTACATTAATTACTGTTACATTTAGCTACCCATGTTAGGCATAGCTCCTACTTCTCTTATTTGATGCTACCCGAGGGTTACAAAATATGTGTTCATATTCTGCCATGTTTATGTATTTAACGAACAGTGAAATGTGGAAAAATCAATACAATCGATAAAAATTTAATTCCCCTGCAAACTCAGGTCCAGAGTAGAACAGAGTATATACAAAGCACACACACACAGTCCACACATACAGTACACACACAGGCACAGTTCATACACATACAGTACACACACACAGACATACACATTGCACACATACAGTTCACACGCAATGCACAGTCCACACACGTTCCACATTCCTGCTAACTGCTCCCGATTCAGAATTCACTGTGCCACACACAGTGGCACACAGAATTGCACAGATTATGCAGGGAATTTTGCTGCAAACTGAAAGTGCAGCAGCTAACACTGGGAAGGAAATTCTTCCCAATATGTCTGAACTAGAAGAACAGTTTGCACACTCCTTGCACACTTTTGAACACGTTTCGCTGTTCCCCATATTACCTCTACTGTCATTAGTGCAATGGAAATACTGGAGTGATTTTTCTCTACAATTATTAGTGCAATGGAAATACTGGAGTGATTTTTCTCTACAATTATTAGTGCAATGGAAATACTGGAGTGATTTTTCTCTACAAATATTAGTGCAATGGAAATACTGGAGTGATTTTTCTCTACAATTATTAGTGCAATGGAAATACCTGAGCAATGTTTCACTACTATCATTAGTGCAATGGAAATACTGGAGTGATTTTTCTCTACAATTATTAGTGCAATGGAACTACCTGAGCAATGTTTCACTACTATCATTAGTGCAATGGAAATACCTGAGCAATGTTTCACTACTATCATTAGTGCAATGGAAATACCTGAGCAATGTTTCACTACTATCATTAGTGCAATGGAAATACCTGAGCAATGTTTCACTATCATTAGTGCAATGGAAATACCTGAGCAATGTTTCACTACTATCATTAGTGCAATGGAAATACCTGAGCAATGTTTCACTACTATCATTAGTGCAATGGAAATACCTGAGCAATGTTTCACTACTATCATTAGTGCAATGGAAATACCTGAGCAATGTTTCACTACTATCATTAGTGCAATGGAAATACCTGAGCAATGTTTCACTACTATCATTAGTGCAATGGAAATACCTGAGCAAGGTTTCACTACTATCATTAGTGCAATGGAAATACCTGAGCAATGTTTCACTACTATCATTAGTGCAATGGAAATACCTGAGCAATGTTTCACTACTATCATTAGTGCAATGGAAATACCTGAGCAATGTTTCACTACTATCATTAGTGCAATGGAAATACCTGAGCAATGTTTCACTACTATCATTAGTGCAATGGAAATACCTGAGCAATGTTTCACTACTATCATTAGTGCAATGGAAATACCTGAGCGATTTTTAGAACAGAATAGAGTAACTTTTATTTTCCCGTGAGGGAACTTCAGTTGTAGCCACCAGCAACAACAAAAAGAAGAAGAAAAAAAAGACATAGACAGTGGGGCAGACCCACAACACACAAACAAACATATCAAATAAAGACATTCAATAGAATCATCGAATTAATCAAACAAATTAAGTTAATTAAAGTGAAGGTTTGAGTCATGATTAAAAATTGAGCATGAAAAGCTCCCCATCCGCCCCCACTGTCCCGAGGGCCAGTGTGATCAAGCACTGCATGCAATTATCATTAGTGCAATGGAAGTACCTGAGCGATTTTTCACGACTATCATTACTGCAATGGAAGTACCTGAGTGATGAAGTGTGAATAAGGAAGAAAGAGCTGCTCAGCCAGGTACAGCAGGGTGAACAGGGTCCCGAACTTGTGCCTTCGTCCAGGTTTGAGGGGTCTAGAGACTGAAGGAGACCGCCGTCCATCTGCAGCGCTCGGTGGGTTTTCCACGGCAGCACTTGGTGGGGTTTCCCTGTACACGCAGGAGGCACTGGACTGAAGTGCTGGTTCAGTGGGTGGCAGAACCGCCCTAAGAGCCGCTGGGAAGCCGCCAAAGAAGCGTCTCGGCCAATCAGGGTAGCAGAAAAGGGGAGTGGTAGCCAACATGGTGTAGGCAAACATTCCTGTAAATACAGACACAAACAGAGGGCCTCTGTGCTCATTCTTCACCTGCTAGAGCATCTCCATAAGGAGACAAAATTCCCACAAATCACCACTTTCTTTTAATAGAAAAATCTGCATTAAGGAGACAAAATTCCCACAAATCACCACTTTCTTTTAATAGAAAAATCTGCATTAAGGAGACAAAATTCCCACAAATCACCACTTTCTTTTAATAGAAAAATCTGCATTAAGGAGACAAAATTCCCACAAATCACCACTTTCTTTTAATAGAAAAATCTGCATTAAGAATTCCCACAATTCACCACTTCATTTTAATGGGAAAATCTGCATTAAAAAACACGGTCTGGTATCTGTTACGGCACTGTTCTACTGCATGTATGGGCCCCATGGTCTGGTAGCTGTCAGGTGGTAGGAATACATTTTCACATGCATATATTTTTAACAATATCTGCCATTCTCACCGATGCTGAAGAGCTGGGAATTCATACAGTGGAAGTAGGAGACAAAGACCATGGCAAACGGACGTGTGGCATCAAAGAAGAGCAGATAGCCTGCAGTCAGGTCCAGGATAAGACCCCCACCGTGAACAATGAAAAGATTGACCATTTCCACTGGTAGAATAAGCCTGCAGGGAGCATTGGAGGGAAGACAACACATATGTACATGATGAGCATGATACCCACAGCCAATGAAACCCTGTGTTAGAGACTGGCTCTCACTTGAAAGGGTCGAACAGCCAGTGGTGGGCCAGGTACTGCATGGAGTATCCACCAACCCAATCGGAATCCAGCTTCTTAATGCCAGCAATGAAATATACAATAAAAATCTGCAAAACACATACAAAGACACTCAGGGTTGCATTTTCTGCCTCATAAACATCTTTAAAACTGAGCCTCATTTTAATTCTTATTTAATTTATCCTTTACCATGAAAGTCCCACTGAGAATAGAGTGGGTGTCCTGGCCAACAGATAATGTACAAAATATTGTCCAAGTATAAACACACAAGACAACAGACAAAATGCAAAGACAAAACACAGACTTAAAGTACAACTGAAATAAGGTAGAACTTTGGGTTGCGTGGTTACCTGGCCATGATATGAGTCCAAATGGTGGCGAAGTATGTTCGTTAGTTGCTCTGTGCTCCCCTGGGGTGATAATCCAGAATAGGGTATTTGTCGCACTCCATTCACTTCTATGGCAAAGCTAAAACGCTGTCAAAATGACACTTGAGCACATAATGAGCACATATACGATCGCAAACTAAGAGGATTAAGTCAATACAAGCAATAAGAATTTCTCTTACGTTTATTTTTTTTAAATTAAATGGTCCGACCTGCCGACATTTTACTAGTCTTTTCTGGTAGCTTGCTAACAACATTGAAGAAAAGAGTACTTTAAAATAATTTTAATTAGCCGACACAAAAAAAAAATACATAGCAGAAATGTTTATTGCTTGTATTGACAGAATCCTCTTAGTTCGTGATCGTATATGTGCTAGAACTGTCATTTTGAGACCGTTTTAGCTTCCCCATAAAAGTGAATGGAGAGCAACAAATACCCTATTCTGAATTATCACCCCAGGGGAGCAGAGCAACTAACAAACATATTTCGCCACCATTTGGACTCATATCATGGCCAGGTAACTACACAACCAAAAGTTCTGCCAAACTTCAGTTGTGCTTTAAGATCATGGCCAGGTGTCATGGATACTGCACAGACCTCAGTTACACTCTTTTGAACCAAATTTTTGAATTCCTCTAAAGTAACAGGACTATCAATAATTTGTAATTTTTGCAGCTTGCTCTAAGACAGTGGTTCTCAAACTTTTTCTGTCACACCCCACTTTGGAGGAAGAAAAATGTTCATGCCCCACCGCCCTTTTTATTATCTAGGTTTTTCGTGGACCTCGATTGTTATTGTTGACGGGGGGGTGGGGGGGGGGGTGCAATCAATTTTTTTATACAAGCTTCATTTATCGGTTTATTTAACGTATGTACCGCGGGTGTGCGTCCGCGTCTGTTATATCGTAAAAGTTAATCCCCGTTAACCAGCCACGTAGATACACGCGTCAGATTTATATAAAACAAATAAAATAAAAAAATTGGTTCTGCGCTGCATTTCTGCATTTCCCCCTGCGCCCCCCTGTAATACCACTGCGCCCCCCTAGGGGGTCGCGCCCCACAGTTTAAGAAACACTGCTCTAAGACCAGGGTGCAATGACAAACAGAGGTCGCATATCCCATATCCTTGCATTTTCCCCAACATCAATCCCAACCTTCAGGTCCAGTGAAACTAGTACTAAACTTTGTATTTCATACATGTGGCAAAGTGCTTCTATAGACAGAATGAGGACACTGAGGCTGTTTGGAGCGCCTCTTGCACATGTGATTAACCTGCAATAACGTGGCACACGTCTATTTTTTTATTTTTCCAAATACAAAATAACCACCAGACATTAGTCATCAAAAATGCGAGAAAAGAAATGAAATGTCCAGGGCACATCCGTGCAAAACAAAATAATAGTTCCACTCCATCAATATAACAGAACGAAAAACCTGCACCTCCACAGACACCTGCTCGATAGCATTTTCTGACCTGAGATCTGATGACGGTGTAGTTCCAGAGTGGCACATGGGCATTCTTCTTTTTTGCATTCCAAAGTCCATCTATTGACCTGCAGACCGCGACAGCACATACATCTGATCAATGTACTAGGAAAAGGCTGTCAATTCAGTCGACTCATGCCTAGTAGATGGAAGTGGAAATGCTGTCTCTGGCATTGTTCCAGAAAATCCCATAAATTATTATTATTATTATTTATTTTAAACAGTGGATACGTAACAATAATGTTTTAACATTGAACTGTAGCCTACACGTTTATCATTCTGTATCGGTATGTTGGCTGATAAAAAAGCATTTCATGCTGAAAAACGGAAGCTGAAGTGTTTTAAAAGCTAAAATCTTCTAAAAGTAAATTTTGTTTATCGTTAACAATGTGGGTCACGGTGTGAGCTGCCATGATGCGATGTCAATTTCTTTCAAGTCGTGAGGTCGGGTTGATTTCCCAATCCCTGGTTTCCAACATGGAACTCCTAGTTGGAAGGGTGTTTTATTATTATTTTTTCCCTGGTAGGATATCGGGATTCCTAGTTGGAAATGAATAAACGAATGTAGCAGAGGAGAGGATAAGTGTATTATTCCAGACTACAAGTAAATCTTAATTTCCCAATTAAAACTGGTCTTATCTCTTCTCTAGCCTACATTGCAGATGTGTAGCTACTAATTAGCCTACCAGCTGGTAATTTACCTGAACTTTTTAGCCAGCTACTAACACAGATCATTAGTTGTTATTTTCTTTTTCTCGCTAGAATTAATTCTAAACTTTATTTCATGTAAAATGGGGACTAACTTTCTTAGGTCACATTCAGAGCTCTTATTATTTTTGTGTGTTAAATCTCCAGTGTGCTGTATGTTAAATCTCCAATGTGCTTTTTGTTAAATCTGTGATGTGCTGTAGTATGTTAAATCTCCTCTGTGCTTTATGTTCAATCTCTGATGTGCTGTATTTAAAATCGCTGATGTGCTTGGTGTTAAATCACCAGTGTGCGTTATGTTAAATCTCTGATGTTCTTTTTATGTTAAATCTCTGTTGTGCTTTGTGTTAAATCTCTGGTATGCTATATGTTAAACCCTTGATGTGCTTTATGTTAAATCCATGATGTGCTGTATGTTAAATCTCTGATGTGCTTTGTGTTAAATCTCTGGTATGCTGTATGTTAAACCCTTGATGTGCTGTATGTTAAATCCATGATGTGCTTTGTGTTAAATCTCCAGTGTTCTTTATGTTAAATCTCCGATGTGCTTTGTTAAATCTCTGATGTGCTTTATGTTCAATCTCTGATATGCTGTAATGTTAAATCTCTGATGTGCTGTCGTACGTTAAATCTCTGATGTACTGTCGTACGTTAAATGTCTGATGTGCTTTATGTTCAATCTCTGATATGCTGTAATGTTAAATCTCTGATGTGCTGTCGTATGTATGTCGTAAGCCAGCAGCCATACCACCATGCACTCTGCTCCTGCTGAACGACTGAAGCTAAGCAGGTGTGGGCTTGGTTAGTACTTGGATGGGAGACCTCCTGGGAAAACTAAGTTGCTGCTGGAAGTGGTGTTGGTGGGCCAGTAGGGGGCAGTCTTCCCTCTGGTCAAAATAAAAACCCCAATGCCCCAGTGCAGTGATGGGGACACTGTGCTGTAGGAGATGCCGTCTTTCGGATGAGACGTTAAACCAAGGTCCTGACTCACTGTGGTCATTAAAGATCCCATGACACTTATCGCAAAGAGTAGGGGTTTCCCCGGTGTCCTGGCTAAACTCCCAACCCAGGCTCTTTCAATCTGCCACTGAATCATCCCCCAGTTTAAATTGGCAAAAAAATTCTTCTCTCCCTCTCCACCTCAAGCTGATGTGTGGTGAGCATTCTGGCGCAAAATGGCTGCCGCTGCATCACCCAGGTGGGTGCTGCACATTGGTGGTGATTGAGGCGAGTTTCCCCCTCATCATTGTAAGCGCTTTGAGTCACCAGTTGGTGAGAAAGGCGCTATATAAATGTAAGGCATCATTATTATTATTATCTCTGATGTGCTGTCGTACGTTAAATCTCTGAGGCGCTGTCGTACGTTAAATGTCTGATGTGCTTTATGTTAAATCTCTGATGTGCTGTATTTAAAATCGCTGATGTGCTTGGTGTTAAATCACCAGTGTGCGTTATGTTAAATCTCTGGCATGCTGTATGTTAAACCTCTAGCTCAATCAAGTTCATTTTGTCTTCTTATTTCGAATAAAAGTTTTAGTTTCTTTTGTTCAGACAATGAGATAATAGATATTGTATTACCTGACAGTTTCGACTGACATCTGCAGTCTTCCTCAAAGCATCACCTGACACCTGTGATGCGTCGTCAGCTGATGTTTTATCAGGGGTGTATGTTAAACCCTTGATGTGCTTTATGTTAAATCCATGATGTGCTGTATGTTAAATCTCTGATGTGCTTTGTGTTAAATCTCCAGTGTGCTTTGTGTTAAATCTCTGTTGTGCTTTGTGTTCAATCTCCAGTGTGCTTTGTGTTAAATCTCTGTTGTGCTTTGTGTTAAATCTCTGGTATGCTATATGTTAAACCCTTGATGTGCTGTATGTTAAATCTCGGACGTGCTTTATGTTAAATCTCTGATATGCTGTAATGTTAAATCTCTGATGTGCTGTCGTATGTGCTATATTTAAAATCGCTGATGTGCTTGGTGTTAAATCACCAGTGTGCGTTATGTTAAATCTCTGATGTGCTTTGTGTTAAATCTCCAGTGTGCTTTGTGTTAAATCTCTGGCATGCTGTATGTTAAACCCTTGATGTGCTGTATGTAAAATCTATGATGTGCTGTATGTAAAATCTCTGATGTTCTGTATGTTAAATCTCTGATGTGCTTTGTGTTAAATCTCTGGTATGCTGTATGTTAAACCCTTGATGTGCTGTATGTTAAATCCATGATGTGCTTTGTGTTAAATCTCCAGTGTTCTTTATGTTAAATCTCCGATGTGCTTTACGTTCAATCTCTGATATGCTGTAATGTTAAATCTCTGATGTGCTGTCGTACGTTAAATCTCTGATGTGCTGTCGTACATTAAATGTCTGATGTGCTTTATGTTCAATCTCTGATGTGCTGTATTTAAAATCGCTGATGTGCTTGGTGTTAAATCACCAGTGTGCGTTATGTTAAATCTCTGGTATGCTGTATGTTAAACCCTTGATGTGCTGTATGTAAAATCTATGATGTTCTGTATGTTAAATCTCTGATGTGCTTTGTGTTAAATCTCTGGTATGCTGTATGTTAAACCCTTGATGCGCTGTATGTTAAATCCATGATGTGCTTTGTGTTAAATCTCCAGTGTTCTTTATGTTAAATCTCCGATGTGCTTTGTTAAATCTCTGATGTGCTTTACGTTCAATCTCTGATATGCTGTAATGTTAAATCTCTGATGTGCTGTATTTAAAATCGCTGATGTGCTTGGTGTTAAATCACCAGTGTGCGTTATGTTAAATCTCTGGCATGCTGTATGTTAAACCCTTGATGTGCTGTATGTAAAATCTATGATGTGCTGTATGGAAAATCTCTGATGTTCTGTATGTTAAATCTCTGGTATGCTGTATGTTAAACCCTTGATGTGCTGTATGTTAAATCCATGATGTGCTTTGTGTTAAATCTCTGGTGTGCTGTCGTACGTTAAATCCTTGATGTGCTGTATGTTAAATCTCTGATGTGCTGTCGTACGTTAAATCTCCGATGTGCTGTCGTACGTTAAATCTCCGATGTGCTGTCGTACGTTAAATCTCCGATGTGCTGTCGTACGTTAAATCTCCGATGTGCTGTATGTTAAATCGCCAATGTGCTACCCAATTTCTAGTGAAACACATTATTCCTCAGAAAAATGACAGGTGGATGGAGGTGAGTCACATGATAGGTGGGTGGACGGGAGTCACATGACGAACTCACCAGTATCTGTTTGCATCCATTATTGTCAGCTGGAAGCCAATGAGCCCATAAAGATAGGAATGGTTGTTCCAGGCAGTCTTGTCCAAGAAGAAGACGTACCAGTAGCAGGACATGAACATGAAGCAGGAAAAGCGGTAAAAGCAGCCCATCATGATGCCCACGGCTCCTGTTTAACAACACAGAGTGATGGACAGAACACAAGCTAACTGCTGAATGGCCACATACTGACGGTGAAGAGTAAACTCACCAAAGAACATCACTACATAGACCAGGTACATCCAGTCCATCGGCAGTGGCTCCAGGAAGTTGAAGAGTGGAAACCGGCACACAGGTGCACCATCAAGGTATTTGTAGTCCAGGTGACTAAGGCCTCGTTCCTGCGTGATGTCCACTGCCATCAACAGACCTGAGAAGTGGAAACAGACCACTACAGTATTGCAGTTGTATCCTCTTTTCCATTGGGACTTTTGATTGTATGACCTGGATAAGTGCCTTTATATTGTGCTTTTAGGCCTTGATACCCTCATGCTGCATTTGATCTTGGCCTATGTACCTTCTGATTTCAACTTGATGCACAATGAAATTTTGAAGGCCAGTAACCTTGCCCATAAAAGGAAAAAATTTGATACACACATGCCAGATACACACATGTACAAGAGGACAAGAACAACCATACAAAGAGAAAGAAAAACAACATAATTACAGCCCTTGGGAATAAAGTTACTGGCAAAGTGCACAGAACTAAACCAACTCACCATGGCCATCCACCTCTCCATAACTACAGTATCAAAAATATTTTAAATTAGATTAACAATTCCTAAAGAAATTGTAGGTGTGGTTGCTTCACAGTGTTATTAATTGCTGGAAATGGCATAGAAAGATGGTAATATGGTATAGTGTGAGGTGGGAAATAAAAGGCGGAAATGTTATGAACTGGTAATGCGGTATAAAGAGATCTAGTGAAAGTGTTAAAATATGGTGATGTAGCCTATTTTGTGGTAAGTCTAGAGAACCTGGAAGTGATACAAAGAAGTAATAAATTATGATGAAAGCACAGCATTAAGGTAAGGCATTAAGTAGGCAAACTGAGCGGCTCAGCTTCACTCAGAGCGCAGAACGCACTTAACGGGTTGCTCAGTTTCGATCACTCTGAGCGTTGCTGAGCACTTTTGGATTTAGATCAGAGATGGAAGTAGGCCACGTCCTTAGCTATGGAATTTCTTGCCAACATTTTTCCAAATGAGCGGTTGTTGACAGTAGAGCAGAACGTTAAGTGATTCAAAAATCCACTCAGAGCTCACTGAGCATTCTCACCGTAAGCTACTCAGTTAGCCTCAGTTACTTAATGCGACCAATGTCAAATTATCTGGGATAGTATTGTTGGGTCATAAGTGTTGTAGCGGAAGGCATTGTGATAGCATAAGCAGTGTAATACGTTACAGCATCCACATTCTATTGCATCGGTTTTCAAAATGTGCCCATTGACTCCCATTAATTTTTTTGGCGATAAAATGTCAATTATCTGAAAAAGTGTATATGGTATAAAGGTGAAAAGTAATAGCAACCTGGAGGGTGTATAAAGATATAATATGAGGTATGAATGGTGTCGATGGTGTGAATGGTGTAGGAGGAGATTGGTTCTCAAAAAGTGGCGGAATAATAATAAGTATGGTGAATGACACCTAATAAATGGCAGGCTCCACCACGCCCACCAGGACTAATGACTGAATTGTTTCTTTACAAGAAGTAAATCTTCACAATAAAATACCTTGTGCAAGTTTAACTGAATCCGAGTGTCCGAAGAGAGCAGCCACAGTGATACCCCTCTGAATTACATTACAGAGGGGTAGGTCCGTACATTGATAGGAACTAGGAAGTACTATGAGCTAAAATAAGGAGAGCACTCCATGCAATTTGAATGATCATTTTCATTTAGTCTTATCTACTAGCTAGCTAGCTGAACAAATAAAAAATTTCATAGGAGACATCGGTATCAGTGAGAATAGCTGTCAAATTAATTTAATTGGCTACAATAATTCACATGGTTGAGTTTGTTTTACATAATCTTTCCCATGAGGGGCGAAAGAGTTATGTAGCTACTGTGTACGGACCTACCCCTCTGTAATGTAATCTAGCTAGCTAGCTACATGCAATCTGAACACAAATTGAGAGGTGTGTGTGTGTGTGTGGATGGTAAATACAATTGTGGATTATACTTTTGTGCTTGTTTATTTTTGATAGAAATCTACCTCCATATAATAATGGTACATTGGCCCAAACTGGCTATTCTTCTCTTTTATATAATCATTTACTTATTATTTACACTTGTGCTGTTATATATTGCCAAATTTAATATAAGCATTTTTCCACTTTAAAATATCCATGTTTAGAATCTGTATCAACACCCTGCGCAACAAGAGATAGCATTTGGGCTACTTACCAAACAGGAAGCGGAAAGTTCCCAATGCGGCAGGATCAGTGGGCCGGTTGAGGAGGCATACCAGGTGTTCCCAGGAAGTCAGGTCTCTCTTCTCAAACCCAAAAACACGCTTCATCCAGCTGTCCTGCGGGACAGTGCCCTGAACATCATGCCTACCTCTGGCGGATGAGACTGTCACACAGGAAACAGACAATGCAGGTGAACCTGGATTTCCCGTCCAAAGCGGTTTAATGTTATATGGGTTTTGCACAATTTATTAAAATACAATGTTTCTCTGACATCTCTTTGCTCTTTGGTGAAATTTGCTTTCTTTAAAGTGGTGTTCCCCAGCTCTGCGTTAGACACTGTAAAATCAATACTCACCCTCTCCTCTGGGATTCATAAGGTTCAAAGGCCAGCAAAATTGATCCCACACGCTATCTCCACCATGCAAATATCTTCACTCTGATTTCTCCACATGGGACTAAGCTCTGCTCTAATCCTGTTAATTTATCTGCTCCTCCACCACACTCTTCAATGCCTAACCTTCTGCTTTTAACAGGACTCGGCAGGTCAGCGAGGTGTGGTTTTGCATTCTGAGGACTTCAATTTTCTCCTTTTTCAGCTTTTCAAATCAAGATCTCTTAAACTGAGCAGAAACGGGGACAGAAAGCACAACTAAGCACAAAAATATGACTAGAACAAAACCACCAGACACGCAAGCCAAGAAGACTAACATTTTAAAAACAACAATGAGACAGAACTGAATAGCAAGCACGCTGTGCTAGCTGTTACCTTTGATGATGCTGTGCCTACGCTGTTTACTTTTACCTTTCTTATCATATTTACCAATGACACAGTTGGGTTAGCTCTGTGACCCTTACGTGCCTGCTCTGTCTACATTGATAATGAAATGCATTTCACATCCCAGCCTGCCACATGTTGACCCCTCTATAATACAGACTTGTATATGTGCGTAGTAGTTTCCAAGATTTTGGGTTGTGAGAAAGGCTAACATATACCATAACTTACTATAGGCTACACTCTCCATAGTCACTGACAACAGCCAAATTAAGCACGGTACTCATTTCTTTAGATTCCGTTTTATTTCTCTCCAATCTTGAGTTTAAGATTACTTCCATAAGGGTTGAGTCACAGGAAATGTATTCGCTCATTAAATGGGCTCTTGGCTCGCAATGTTTGGGAATCGCTGCCTTGCCAGATACAGTAACGCCCAGTAAAACTAGCATTCACGTGCAAAATAAACGTTTATTGTGTTAGCTAGCGCGCTAGGAGGGAATTACATTATCGGCCTTGTAAATTAGCCGTTAATCCAACGCCGGATTTATATATTTTAGCTAGAAAGCTGAAGCTAACTGCGTGTTTAACAGCGGTGTAGATGGCTATGTCATAAAGCTTACCTGTTTTCACGTCTTCTACCGGTTTCTCCATGTCCTTGCTTTCCTGCTGCTACAGGTTCTGATGTCTTGCAGGACAGCACGAAGCTCTCCTGTGCCTTTCCCGTTCCCAGCTGCTGTACACGTAGGTAAATAGTTCGCCACGTGTCACATCCAGAACCTTGAATATGGGAAGGTTTTCATTCCCATTAAGCAAGAATGAATCAGTGGTAGTTTTGTATAAACGTTGGACAAATGTAAGTAACTTTATGAATTCTGTGAATCCGTTCACATAATGAGCGTGAAAAGGGTGTCAATGCGCCTAATTTGAGCTGCACAGAGCACAAAGTGAGCCGTACATACAATTTTAAAAAATGAAACACACTTTCATCCAATTTTTGTGACGCTGCCAGCACGCAGTCGGATATGATAGCATGAAGTTTAATATACGACAGCTGTGACTATCGATATGCGACATAAATACGTTCTGTGTACATAACAGCGACATAAATAGAACTGCGCGCACTTCCGTATTTTAACAAGGGCAGCGTAAAACAGTTACGGAGTGACGTGTACACTAATTCAAGCAAAACCGGAAGTACACAGGCAATGCAAAGAAGTGAAGAGAGAAGTACATTTACTTTTTTTGTTGTATACGTTTATATTTATGTAGGCTATACAGGTGCAGCTCAAAAAATTAGAATATCATGTCAGAAAGTGAAACTCATATATTATATAGATTCATTACACATAGAGTGAAATGTTTCAAGCCTTTATTTATTGTAATTTTGATTGTTATGGCTTACAGCTAATGAAAACCCAAATTCAGTGTCTCAGAAAATTTGAATATTACATAAGATCAATAAAAAATGATATTTTAAACAGAAATGTAAGCCTTATGAAAAGTATGTTCATTTCTATGCACTCAATACTTGGTTGGGGCTCCTTTTGCATGAATTACTGCATCAATGTGGCGTGGCATGGAGGCGATCAGCCTGTGGCACTGCTGAGGTGTAATGGAAGCCCAGGTTGCTTTGATAGCGGCCTTCAGGTCGTCTGCATTGTTGGGTCTGGTGTCTCTCATCTTCCTCTTGACAATACCCCATAGATTCTCTATGGGGTTCAGGTCAGGCGAGTTTGCTGGCCAATCAAGCACAGTAATACCATGGTCATTGAACCAGCTTTTGGTTTTTTTTGTGTGGTGCAGGTGCCAAGCTGCTGAAAAAAAATCATCAGGCATCTAAAAAAGCTTATCAGCAGAGAAAAAGCATGAGTGCTCAAAAATTTCCTGGTAGATTGCTGCGTTGACTGTGGACTTCAGAAAACACAGTGGACATGGCACCCCAAATCATCACTGACTGTGGAAACTTCACACTGGACTTCAAGCAACGTGGATTCTGTGCCTCTCCACTCTTCCTCCAGACTCTGGGACCTTGATTTCCAAATGAAATGCTAAATTTACTTTCATCTGAAAAGAGGACTTTGGACCACTGAGCAACAGTCCAGTTCTTTTTCTCCTTAGCCCAGGTAAGACGCTTCTGACGTTGTCTCTGGTTCAGGAGTGGCTTGACACGAGGAATGCGACATTTGTAGCCCATGTCCTGGATTCATCTGTGCGTGGTGGCTCTTGATGCACTGACTCCAGCCTCAGTCCACTCCTTGTGAAGCTCCCCCAAATTCTTGAATGGATTTTGCTTGACAATCCTCTCAAGGCTGCGGTTATCCCTGTTGCTTGTGCACCTTTTCCTACCACACTTTTTCCTTCCACTCAACTTTCTATGAATATGCTTGGATACAGCACTCTGTGAACAACCAGCTTCTTTAGCAATGACCTTTTGTGGCTTACCCTCCTTGTGGACATCTGTCAAGTCAGCAGTCTTCCCCATGATTGTATAGCCTACTGAACCAGACTGAGAGACCATTTAAAGGCTCAGGAAACCTTTGCAGGTGTTTTGAGTTAATTAGCTGATTAGAGTGTGACACCATGAGTTTCCAATATTTAACTTTTTCACAATATTCTAATTTTCTGAGACACTGAATTTTGGTTTTCATTAGCTGTAAGCCATAATCATCAAAATTACAAGATTTAAATTTTTCACTCTATGTGTAATGAATCTATATAATATATGAGTTTCACTTTCTGAAATGAGTGACAAAAAATATTGAACTTTTTCACGATATTCTAATTTTTTGAGCTGCACCTGTATAATGCATAACAAACCTGGAAAGCAAGCTCTCAGCCAACCCAAGCTGTGAAGCAACCGGGAGTAGGCTAACGTAAGCCTGAACTGCGCCTGTGTCTGCTGTGTGTGCAAAACATGTGTAGGCTACTCCCCATACAAATAATAAGAAATGTTGGCTACTACTACCCATTAAGATCAACGAGGAATATCGGACTTTTGAAGGCAAAATAAAGGTTCACTAACAATACTTTGAAACCCGATTTATCGCTGTTACGCTTCATATTAAAAGTGGATTGTGAAACGTTTTTTATGCAAACAATCATGCATTTTCCCCTATAGAGTATATGGAGCAACAATGCATAGAAAATTGCACTGCACATCCCATTGACCCAAATCGATCATAAGAGCAGTAGCTGGATGAGCTGCAGAGCATTGGCAAAGGCAGGGAGGCCAGCAAAAAGGGAGTTGCAGCGAGGCAGGAGATTATTAGTGCTGAGAAGAGTTGAGAAGGTGAAGAAAGGGCGGAGTTTGTTCAAGAAGAATCTGCACGTAGCCTACGTCCGATAAATGACTATGATGTTGTCAAAGGGGGTTAGCTTGTTATCCAAGAGCACTTCGAAAACTAGTTATATTTGGTGGAAGATTGATAATACCTTGTTGTTATCAGGTCTTATTTGTCTGACAGATGTTTTTCTGTCAGCCTTGGTGACCCTGTATCTGTTGGGGATCTCTATGCCCAGAGACACGGAGGAAATATTGGAGGTCCAGGTGCGACAGACAAGGAATCTAAAAGTGTTCTAGAAGAACACCACTGAGACGGACAATAATTTGTAGTGGACAGGAAAAATAAGGAAAACAGAAAAAACTTTGCGATACAACTAAGCGAGGAGCTCGATATCCGAGCAAACCAAAGAAATAAGCTAAACACTTATCTAACTCCAGTTGTGGAGTGTACAAAAGAAAGGAAGGAGAAAAATAAAAGAACCCTAAACTTTAGGGCGAGAGCCCTCATAGGTCTGAGCGAGAAACAAAACCCATAAACCTCTGCTCTGAATAAGAGAGAAAAGAAAAGCGCACTTTACTAAATTGCAACTGCTAAAAATCCCGCGTTGAGAAGCAAAGCAGTCGATAGCAGCAGAACTTCCTATACCTTTACCGGCTAGAATGTTACCAGAAAATAACATGGAAGCGACGAGAAAAGGAGGAAGCGGAACTCACTAATCACCGAGGCGAAAGCAAAACCCGTAGCGGAACACAAAAAAATTTGATAGATTACAGGTAAAAGAAAAAAGGAATAAAAAACGCGGAGATAAGGGAAGGAAGGCGCGATCCATGACAGTATCCTCCTCAGCGCCTCTCCCTTGTGGACTCCCGCAGGGTTCTATTCTTCAGCCAATCCTATTTTCCCTCTACTTGCTCTACTTAGTCCATTCTCAGAAAATATGGCATCTCGTTCTACTGTTATGCAGATGAGACTCAAATTTATCTGCCTTTAAAACGGAAAAATGCAAACTCTTTAAAACCTTTGTTGGGCTGTCTCAAGGACATCAAAGCTTGGATGGCCTTAACGTTTTTAAGCTTTAATGAATATAAAACTGAAGTCCTGATATTTGGACCCAGTGGTGCCAGTGATGCCCCTCATACAGGTGCAGCTCAAAAAATTTGAATATCGTGAAAAAGTTCTATATTTTTTGTCACTCATGTCAGAAAGTGACACTCATATATTATATAGATTCATTACACATAGAGTGAAATATTTCAAGGCATTATTTCTTGTAATTTTGATGATTATGGTTTACAGCTAATAAAAACCCAAATTCAGAGCTAACTATCAAGATGATTTGCTAATGGCTTTTTCGTGTAAATGTCCATATTTTAAAACTGTTTGGTCTCAGCTCGTGTCCACTACATCCCCAGACGCAATTTACAGACACCATTCTCCATTGACATGCATTATAACTTGTATATCTTGTTATTTCCGCCGCCGTCTTCCTCTGGAGACGACACGACATTCCCAGAGACAGGCGGTCTCTGACATTCCTGCATTTCTCGCAGACGTCCTCCTAGGTGGCGCTGTACATACTGTACACCCTCTCCGAACGACGTAACCTTCATTTTACGATTTGGCAAGCGTGACAACCATTGATGATTGTTCAGAAGTTGCAGAACCGAACTGGTGACGTTATGTAGTTGGGTTAAACACATTAGCTACAACTGTACTCACACTTGAATTGGATGCAGTTAACGTTAATCTGTTTGTTTAATCAGTTACAACGTTATTTAGGTTCCTCGCTTGCTGACAGTCGAGTAACACAGGTTGGAAAATATCTACTAACAACCAACAATGGAACTTTCCTATCAAGCCATCAAAACATCAAAACAAGCCAGGGAAGCGGTAAGCCTTGAGTCCATCTCATTAGCTTTATTTCCTTGAAAGGACATTTCAAACCTCATTCAACAATTTAAATTTATGCCTAGATATTGTTTGCTGGCAATGACTAACGTTATCTAGTTACCGTTAGCCAGATAGTTCGCTGACCGGTTTGGCAGTTAAGTTAGCATGTTTTGAGCAGCATATTTTTCTTATTGAATTCATGAGAAGGTTACGGTAATGTTAACGTTATCTTTCTAGTTAACTAACGTTCGGTAGAATGAGTCTAACGTTACTGCTGATGTAACGTTTCCTAGCTAACTCAATGTTACATCTGGTTTATAAAACTAGATAACGTACGTTAACTTATAGCTAACCAAAGCTAACGTGAGGTGTCTGGCTGTTTTCTTTATTTCATGTAAACGTTAGCAAACGTCAATGTTATATGCTGTAACGAACCAAAGGCGAGATGTTTATGTTGTCAGTGTCACAGCAGGTTCGTATTAATTTTATTTCACTAACGTTAGATTAGGCATTTTACCAAGCTAGCTGTTTCTCAGTCTGATTTTGGTTCTGTGCAGCATTGTGTCTGTTGCTGGGGAGTTGGAGTGGGTTGCTAGGCGACGACGTGGCAGCTTGCTGGAGCCCCCAGAACTATGGCTGCTGCTGCTGTTAAAGCCATAAATGGCTGAATCCCAAATTGAGCCCTCATGGACTCGTGGACTGTGGACTTACAGACTTTAATGGCATATTTTTGAGGGCAGGTAATTCTGCATTGATGCGGACTTGCATAAAGTGCGGGTAGAGGGTGCGAAAAGTCCGCATAAGAGCACTTGCCAAAAACATTGTTCTCACAATGGGACAGCCCAAAAGACGTACGGACTTAACGAGAACGCGCCTTTGAGTCCATGAGTCTGTGAGTCCAGAGAATGGGATTCAGCTGGCATATACAGTGAGCACCATAATTAATTGAACAGTGGCACATTTTTAGTTATTTTGGTTCTGTACTCTAGCACTTTTGAAAGGATAATGAGGTTGAAGTGCAGACTGTCAGCTTTAATTTGAGGGTATTTTCATTCATATCGGATGAATCGTTTCGAAATTATAGAACCTTGTGTACGTAATGTACTGGACAGTTTAATGTAATGTAGTAATAAAGTAAAGAAAATAAAGTAATCATTTTTAATATTTGGTCGCATATCCTTTGCATACCATGACTTTCTGATGTCTGTGACCCAACAATATTAAAAGACTCTTGATATCTTATGTTCTGGTACTCATACAAGCGATACTATAACTTCTCTGCATTTGAATGGATATCTATAGGAATTGGGGGTGGGACTAGATTTAGCTGTAAATTATGCTGGAACAGTATGGAATACATGGTTGGCGAAATGGCTGTAAGTCATCTAGGGTCTGAGGTATCAAACGAGCCTTAAAACCATCACTCTGCTGCCAGATGTGCAGTAGATATGGATGGATTACTTTAAGGGTTGTTTCTCCTGACAAATTTTCATATTGAACTCTATGGAAAAATGAGTCAGGAGAAGAAACCCTTCAAGTTATCCATCCATATCTACTGCACATCTGGCAGCACAGTGATGATTTGAGTCATTTCAAACTCAAAGTGCTAGAGCACAGAACAAGAATAACAAAAAATGTGCCACTGTCCAATGAATTCTGGTGCTCACTGTATGTGACCGGATCCCTGCTTTGGATACTTGTTTAAAAATTTTACTTTTTGAGTTTTCTTTTCATGCTAAAGTACAGAATCAAAGCTACAAAATGAGGTATCACTTGATGAAATTGAGTAAATATTTCTGGAGATATGACTGGATGTGGGTCTTTTGAGAAAACTGGCTTTAAAGATTTTGTTGTGAATTCTGCCCTTTCTCATCATAAAATACACCCTCAAGCCAGGAACTATTGTATGGAATTGGTATATTTGTGCAGTCCGCAACTCAGTACTTGGTATGATTTTGAATAAGTTTGATTATAATAGTATTTGAACCATAAACTCATAAACATATGAAAAAATTAATACATGAGGTTTAACCTCTGATTTTGCATAAAACCTCATTCTTTTTTATTCTTCCACTTCCATAATTATTTTTGCATGACTCCCCCATTATCATAACTGCTCTCCCTATTGTAATATAGCAATAATACTTCAAAAAGTGCCCATACATTTTGATAGCCCTCATCAACACAGGTGATTACTTCTTGCCAAGTAGTTTTCTCACAATATCTTGCATATGAATGCTTGACTGCCCCCAAACTAATTTGCATCTGTATCTTGGAAGGCTAATGGAAGATTAAAGGATTGTGTCAATACCCTCCCCCTATCATGTGACTGTTTAACATCAGTGAAGTTATTTAAGTTGGTAACTGAATGGTGTAAACTGTTGAATACTTTTGAATCTTGAATAAGTTGAGGAAAAGCTTAATTCACAAACATTATGGTTAAACCACCCTAAGGCATTGTGAGAAGTCAGATCAATGTCATAGTAGAACCTTAAATGCAATTTTAAAAAATTTCAATCAGTGCATTTACATCAACAAGTCACTGATTAAAGCAGGTTCGCTTGGTGCACAAAGAAAGATGTGAAAAAAACCATTAATAGCCTACCAATCAACATTGTGGAAATAGTTTGTAAAAACAGGTGATTCAAAGTGATTGTTTATAAGGGCGTTTCTAGCTGTTCGGAGAAAATCAACAATAAAGTAACCTGTGTTATACAGAAATTTCTCATGTTTATAATAAGCATCCGTCACAATTATAGTACGCATGTTTCTCAGAAATTATACATTACTTGAAGAAAACCGGCAAAGTTCCAATGCATGATTGTTAAAACGTTTAATCGCTTCGCTTGCGAAAGCATCGCCCTCTCTAGTTGTACTGCAGGGCACTAAAACAGCAGGGTGCTAGACCAGACTGTTTACGAGCTTCATCTTGCCACAATCCCAGACAATAAACTGCATAAAATGCACCGTTTCTACGCGCTAAAAGTGTGGTATCGTGTTCCAATATTAAAAAGTAGTAGGCTATAAATAAACATTCAGCGTTTTTTTCTTGCTTAGCCTAGCTACTGTAGGCTACTATGTAGCTACAATACCCAATGTACTTTCGGTTTAGATAGACACCTAATTCTTTCAGACAAAATCTCATCCAAATATCCTACCTGCATGAAGTTACAACTGAAGAGTTTATCTTATTCCATTTCGCCAACGTCCAGAAGGCCTACAGTATCAAGTAGCCTAACTGTCGCAGCTGGCGGCTGGAATACTTTGCTATTGTAAAAATGCACTGACTTTTAAAATAAATATGGTTAAGTGAGTTATCGTTTGAATGCGAAGATTTTAAACACGGCTGTGCTTCGGTTACAAATGTTTTGTAAACAACTTTGTTTAAGAGAAATCATGTTTGGTATTTCAAATACTACAATATCCATGATGCTCAGCGGATATTCCACATGTCTACTCAAAAGAAGAAGAGAAAAAGGCAAATTTCGGACAACAGAAGAAGAAAAGAACGGCATTTTCTGTCATTAAAAAGGAATACTTTATAACACTAGAGCATCAGTATTACATTTGATTGTAACTTGTCCGATAAAGTAGGATCTCTATCTTTAAAACCATATCAATGAAGGACATGTTTGAACACGGGAAGGTTTTGTTTGGAACGCAAACATTTACGGTGAGTCAAAGTTATTTCTTATGTGCGGTGTGCTCTGGAGGTCTAACTAGTCCCTATATTTAACAAAATTTCACATATTTCACACAATTTGAATTTAGAAATTTAGGCGAATGGTAAATTTGATATTCAGGAATGCGATTCTGGTATTAACTCAATTTTGACCGGATAGTGATTTTATTACGTCTTTTGCCTCTCCTGCACAATACTGGGTTGCAACACATGTATTCAAAGTCGGCATCGGCTCACATATACGTAGGCCCAATCAATAAATGTCCACCCTGAACCCTGAGGACTGAGCCCCCACAGACTTTGGGTCACATGCATGTCCAGCGTGAGTGCGTGTGTGCGTGCATGAGAGTGCAAGGGCTCGAAATGGTACAAATCCGAGGAATGCAATGTTATACAATGGGGGAAATAAGTATTGGACACGTCAACAATTGTATTATCAAACACATTTCCAATGTAGCTATTCACATGAGATTTTGACCAGACATTGGTATTAACTCAATAAAACTACACAGCTAAAGAAATTGTAATGTTCCAATTCTTTAAAAAAGTTATGTGCAATAAAGTGAAATGACACAGGAAAAAAGTATTGAACACGCTAAATTAAATGTATTTAATACTTGGTAGAAAAGCCATATTTTTTATATTTGGTTGCATATCCTTTGCATGCCATAACTTTATGATGTCTGTGACCCAACAACATCAAAAGGCTCTTGATATCTTATTTGCTGGTACTCTTACAAGCGATACTATAACAGCTCTGCATTTGAATGGATCTCTATGGGAATTGGGGGGTGTTAGTTAATTAGTTAAATTTAACTATTTCTACTCTGAATTTGATCGTGCATATGAAAACAAATACATTTTAGAGTAAAATCAGATGAACCCCAGTAGCCTACATTAGCTTGTAGCCGTAAAAAGCAGCGGATGTTTGTGCAGCTGGTGACAAGCTGGCAAACATTAGCTAAACTATTTGGAACTCTGGTGCTAGTTTGTCATCTTATTTGTAAAAACTTCAAAACTATATATTTTTACTCTGAGTTTGGCATTAAGACAGAGATCATGAAAGCCAAGACCTTTTTTCTAATAAAATCACGCGAAACCCTCCACTGACCGTCAACAACATGGCTGTGGAGAGAGTGAGCAGCACCAAGTTTCTGGGTGTGCACATCACAGAGGACCTTTCCTGGAACACCAACATCACATCACTGGCCAAGAAAGCTCAGCAGCGGCTCTATTTCCTCCGCAAACTGAAAAGAGCCAAAGCCCCAGTCCCCATCATGCGTTCATTCTACCGTGGCACCACTGAGAGCATCCTCACCAGCTGCATAATTGTGTGGTACGGGGCCTGTACTGCATCCTGCCGAAAGACCCTGCAGCGTATAGTGAGAGCAGCTGAGAAGGTCATTGGTGCCCCCCTCCCTTCTCTCCAGGACATTTATGACACACGCCTGGTCCGCAAAGCACTCTGCACTGCAGGCGACCCCACTCACCCCTCACACCGCTTCTTCAGTCTCCTGCCGTCTGGGAGGAGAATGAGGAGCCTTCGGGCAAGGACCAGCAGACTGAGGGACAGCTTTATCCACCAGGCGGTCAGGAAGCTGAACTCTCTTTCAGCTCTCCCCCCCTCCCTTCTCTGCCCCCTGCCCCCACAGACTCTGGACTACGACACCTTTAACCCCCCCCCATAAATCGCTGGCCCCCACTGACTCTGGATTATGACACTTTTGACAGACTATTGGCACCAGCCACTTTTATTTTATTTATTTTGATAAAATTGCTGCTATTTGTAACATTACATCCATACTTGCACTGCGTCCATTTGCACTATATGTATCTTAGTTTTAGATTTACTTGTATTTTATATTTTCACGCACTTTTAGATTTATATCTTTTTATATTGTGTATGTGTTTGTATTTTATGTTTATCTTTTTCTTTTATTGCACCGTGGATGATGAGAGGAACAAAATTTCAATCCTCTGTATGTCTTGTATATATAGTAGAGTTGACAATAAAATTGAACCTTGAACCTTGAACCTTGAACCCAGTACATTAGCTAGCTTGTAGCCACGTAAGCAGCTGATGTTTGGTTGTGACAATCTGACTAATTAGCTTCCAAACGATGCCAAACTCCAGTGCTAACTTGTCATCTTATGTTTAAAAGCTCCAAAACTGTATTTGTACTCTGACTTTGGCATTAAGACATACAAATCATGAAAGCCAAGATGTTTTTCCAGTGAATAATATTAGCTTGTAGCCACGAAAGCAGCTGAATTTTGGTGACAAGCTGGCTAACTTCCAAACAACGTGAAACTCCGGTGCTACCATGTCATCTTGCTTTTAAAAGCTTCAAACTAACATATTTTTACTCTGAAAGTCGCATTAAGACAGCTACAGATTATGAAAGCCAATACATTTTTCGAGTGCGGGGGAGAATGTTCCCACGAACCATTAGCTAGCGTAGCCTATTCGCCGGTGAAAATGTGTTCACGTTATTGTTGAGTGGTATGAGCACTGAAATTATCAGGGAAATTGGCCAGATTTAGCATTCGGCAAGTAGCAAGAGGTATAGCGACTTGCCTAACACTAAATCTGACCAATTACCCAATAATTTCAGTTATTTGATGTGCTAGCCATTGAGGGACACAACAACATTTATTGTAGACTGACTGCGCCATTTGTTTTTATGACACCGCAAATGTAACTACCTGGTTACTGAAACCGGCGGAAGTGGCAACCCGGAAATGTGAACATTTTCTATTTACATGTGAAACTAAGATACTGTAATTAGCTCATCATTTAATTTATATACAGTATATATATAATTATTTTAAAAATATATTTTATTAGGGGGGCTTGCCTCTGTGAGAGTGATAGAGAAGATAAGAGAGAGAGAGACAGACAGACAGAACAGCATCATTTACAGCTAAATCTAGTCCCACCCCCCAATTCCCATAGAGATCCATTCAAATGCAGAGACGTTATAGTATCTCTTGTAAGAGTACCAGAAAATAAGATATCAAGTGTCTTTTGATGTTGTTGGGTCACAGACATCAGAAAGTCATGGCATGCAAAGGATATGCGACCAAATATTAAAAATGATTACTTTATTCTATATAGATAGAATTCTCTCATAATACATTTACTTCAATTAAAGGTTGAATTGTTCAAATTTCTTCAATGTGACATTAAGCTAATTCACCAAATTATAACCCTTTTTACTCATCTTTACCAGGGGTGCCAATAATAGTGGAGGGCACTGTATCTACCTAGATGCATGTACTACGATGGCCACTAGATGGAATATTGTGACAGTCGGATGCGGAGGCCTGATTCTGTGTGAACGTGGCTTTGAAGCTGACTTCACACAGGGTGCGTCCCAATACTTGGAAAATGCATCCTCCTTTCCTCCACTACCACCTCCTCTTCTCCGTGCCCTGGAAACCGATTGTTGTGTCCTAATCTAATGTTGCTGATTACACATTAATTGCATATTAATGGTTACGTATTAATTATTGTCTCGACGCAAACCACAATGTAAGATACATTGCATCCTGTATATGCAACTAAGTACTTAAACCATACAGGCCGTTTTGCATACTTCCGGGTAGGAGATGAGTGGAGGAAAGGAGGTGAGGAGTGAAGAATATTGGGACGCAGCCAACAACTCCGACATATGGCAAACAACTAGGGATGTGCGCGTTTAGTCGACTAGTTGCTACCCTCGCAAGTCGGCACCAGAAATACTAGTAGGTTAAACTTATTATTTTATTAATGTACACATTTAAATTACATATTGACATAATTTGCACTGAAATGTTTTCCTGGTCAAATGTTGCTTTATAAAAAACGAGCATCCGTTACTAATGTTAACAACGCCGGATTAAATTATAATTTTTTTAAAATAAAAAAAACGAAGGAAAAGAACAAATCGCATTAGCCTGTTCGCCCTACAAGTTAAACCAGCGAGGTGGAAAGAGTAAGTCAGCCTATCGCGTTGTTGAATAGCCCAATAAAACTAATCTAATGTCACGTCGATCAGTCGGCCTAATTGTTATTTTTTTTGTGTACCTATTATTGGTAGCTTTTCTGATGACCGATTATTATTTTTTACTGTATTTGCTATGCGATCGCGTTCACCCAATGAAAATGCCGTTGTAATAATCAGGCACATTTCCTAAAAATGTTTTGTTACGTTGAATATTGTTTTCAATAAATGTTATTTGTTAACTTTTATTTAGTGAGTTGTTGTCATGTTTTGTAGGATAATGTGCAATGTTCATAATGCAAGGCGCAAAGTGCCACACATTTCAGCGGCATTTAAAATACGATTTGGTTATTGAAGAATGTGATTAACGGTTTCAAAAGGCTCTTATAATATACGCAATATTTTTTTGGACAATGTTTTAACCTTATAGATTAAATTGTGCTCAATTTTGACTGTTTTCTGAGTGTTTTCTTACTTTTAGACTAGTCGACTAGTCTAAGTTTAAACGTCAGGGAAATTAGTCTTTAGGAACATCCCTACAAACAACCGACCGGAAGTCATTCATTTCCTATGGGAGTCGCAAACTGGCCAGTGGTTCTGACCCAGTGCGGTACAGAGATTTTCATGTCCAACCAAGGCTTTGGGTGCATTGGATCTTTTCATCTTCTGCTGTGCGATGCAATTCGATCGTACGGCCGTAGGTCATTCATTTCAATGTAGAGAGGGTTCCCAGCAAGAGGCTAGCTAATGATGATAATCATGATACTAATATTGCAATATAATAATATTCAATGATGTGGATCATATTTGAAGATCAGTTATTTTGTCACAGATTTTTTTTTAACAACTCGATACAGTGACTGCCTGCAAATCTATTGGTGCATGTACTACGATGGCCGCTGGAGGGCATATTGTTTGTTGACTCCTGTTATCCGCATTTGCAGTGTGTTTCCAATAAGAATTGTAAACCAAATACAGGGCATTCTCAGTGAATTTGGATACAAAATTGCCTTTGCAGTCAAGCCAATTAAAGCGACCACAGTCGGGACTCACACGTGGACATGTCTGTAGAGTAGAAGAGTGCTTTAACAGGATGAGCTACCCAGCAGCCCAATCCACACTATTTTAATACAATTAATAAAATATTATATATCAGACAAAACATTTAAAAATAATTAGTAGATTGAGGAATATCATCATACTCTATTCATTTTAGGAATAAAAGCAATTACATACTGTAGCCATAATCAACACCAGTAAATTCAGCTAACTGCTTTTAATTTTACTCAATTTATTTATTTATTTTGTGTAGCATTATTATTATATATTTTTTTAGATCACAACGGGTCAATTGCAGTCTGCTTAGCCAGAGTTGAAACCTCACATTTAAACCTCTAGACCACAGAACTGCAGTACAACTGGACCAGCTAATTCTTATTCCACAGCTCTGGATCAATAAAGTGGTTATTGATCTCAACCAGTTTTATTTGATTTAGTATGATTAAAGTGATACCGCAGTCAAAAACCGTCTTTTCCCGTTGAAAACCGATGTTTTGGGTTAGATTATGATCATACACAACTGTTTATGTCCGAAAATCTCATGTTTAGTTGAAATGTTTTTTTTCTGAGTTTTTGCTTACCAATACGCTGGTTTCTGGAGATTTGTGACGTCACAAGATTCTTAACATAAAAATGGGTGAGGGCTTCTCTTGCGTGCTCCGTTTGTTCGAAATTGGAAATTCACTATTGCACTGGCAAGTGTAATCCCAAAGCAATAGTAGGTGTTAAAAAACAGTTGCATTTTGATACCTCAAATGAACAAACACAAAAGATGGGTTTCAAAAGACACACAGAGGAAGATCTGCCAACCATTCATTTTTCCTTTTGCTTTAGGATGAAATGCGAACAGAGGCCAGAAGAAGAAGTTTACTTGTACTAATTTTCAACTATTTAATGGATGAAGGGTAAGTACAGAAAATGTGCAGTAGATATGACACGTCCTAGTCCTGGAGATCCAGAGTTATGAGGGTCTTAGGTCTGGACCACTGTACATAAAACAGACTTTAACAGGAGGTACCATCTGAGGGTTGGGAATGGGAACAAAGTTATAAGATCATTACAAGGCCTAGAGTGAGTTTAAAATAAAAAAAAGATCCACTGATCCGTCTTGTGCATTCGTGTTATTTACAGCATTATTACTGGTTTCTTAGATATGTGGACACCGCCAGCACTTTAGAACAAGAAACCAACTTAGGCTTGCGTAGGTTTGAAGTCTGCGACAATGTGGACTTGGACACCATCATCATGGAGTACGAGAGTTATTATTTCATCAAGTTCCAGAAGTATCCCAAGCTTACAAAGAGATTACCAGAAATAGGTTAGTTGTTTCCTTTTGAATGCATGTTATTAAGATGTCACAAAATGTTTTTTGTGCTTTCAAGAGTCCTGACGCAGTATGGAAAAGTATGAGCCATGTGTTAGAAATGATTGAGAGATGCTACACATGGTGATAAGTGCAGAAAAATAGAAAATTATTTCTCAAAATCTACTCTTGCTAACAGCCATCAGGTTAGCCTTAAAGGGTAATTAAATACGCTGGTTTCGCTAGATGGATAACTTGAATGGTTTCTTCTCCTGACTCCTGACTTATTTTTCCATAATTTGTCAGGAAGAACAACCCTTAAAGTGATAAATCCATATCTACTGCATATCTGGCAGCAGAGTGATAGTTTAAGGCTTGTTTGATATGTCAGACCCTTGATCACGTAGAGCCATTTAGCCAACCATGTGTTCCATACTGTTCCAGTGTAATTTACAGCTAAATCTAGTCCCACCCCACAATTGCCATAGAGATCCATTCAAATGCATTTAGTATCGCTTATAAGAGTACCAGAAAATAGGATATCAAGTGTCTTTTGATGTTGTTGGGTCGCAGACAACAGAAAGTCATGGCATGCAAAAGATATGCGACCAAATATTTAAAATGATTACTTTATTCTATATATAAGTGCAGGGGTGCCAATAATTGGCCAACATGGTTTTGTTAAAAATAATAATTTCTTGATGAGGGATTTTTTTTTCTCATAATAAATGAACGTCAATTAAAGGTTAGATTTTTTTTAGTGTGAGATTAAGCTAATTCACCAAGCAGTGAATTTTTATAACCATTTTTATAACCAACTTTACCAGGGGTACCAACAAATTTCAGCACGTCTGTATATCACTCGCTCGCTCGCTCTCTCTATCTCCTGATTCTCCTCTCCAGTCTCCACGCAGATGAACCGCTGCCCTGAGATTGGCTTTTATAGCTGCTGCGTAGGCCGCCCTCGCTCCAAAACCTCAGGGTGTAGCTACGGAACTATCGGTGGACGTAGCTGTACAGGTTTCTATTTCGTCACCGAGGGAGAAATACGTAGGCAAATACTTTTTTGGCCAATCACAGATTGAACGTGCAGTACCTTGCGTTTTCTACTAGAGACATTTTGAGCCAGATTCTTATGCTTTTTTTGCGCTGACTGCAGTAATTTGTCAAGATTTGGACCATGATCAATGAGTAATACTTCGAAAAAACCCAAATGTATCAGGTATCATCTAAAATAAGTGGTTTTAGTGCTTTGTTACCCTTTAACTGCAGTTACTGTCACTTGTGGGATGACATTTCAGTCACAATTCAACAAGTTTTGAACTGAAGAAACTAAGCAGAAATAATTATTTGTATCCTTTATTATTATTATTATTATTATTATTAAGCAGGTGTTATTAGCCTTTAACAATAAAGTTATCATCAGGTTTACACATGTATAATAATAATACTTAAAAAACCCTTCAGGGCTTGACATTGCATTTTTGGGCACTTGTCCATTGGACAAGTAGGACTTCATTTTTTGCATTCCCTCACTCATCAGCAAAATAGTCTCATTCACATTGGGTGGCAGGGAAATGAGCTGCATCATGCAATTTCTGCTTCTATTTAACAATCACTTTCTCCCACACTTCTTGTCCCTTTGGACAAGTGGATGGACCATTTTACTTGTCTGACCAAAAAATATACTTGTCCCGAACAATAGTGTTAATGTCAAGCCCTGCTCTTATTATTTCTCTGTCCTTCTGGGGAAGATGATAAGTATTAAATTAATTTCATTTTTTCCATAAACTTCTGCATAAACCTATATTAATTGTTTCCTTAATTCAAATGTAGGTGACAGCAGATCTGCAAGAATTTGTGGTAAAAAGAGGTGAGCACAATCATATTTAAAATTTGTTGTGCCTGTTGTATCACCCTTAAAATAATGATAGACAGGCTAAGCAGTATCTAGCCTCAGAGTCTTGCTGTACTTTCTACTCTAAGGTGTGTAACTTCATTTGTTGAAAACTGTTGCAAAATAGCACTTGCTGTGAATTAGGGAACACTGCTGGTTCCATAATTACAAAATTAGTTAATTTATAAAGTACTTCCCAAAGTGCTTTTCAAATAAACATAAAACAAAAGCACAACATGCATTAGGCATTTGGACACATGTAGTTACAGATGGTGCAGTAAGAGAGAAGTTGTGTTCATTTTATCCTACAGAACACCCTGTACAGTGACTCAGACCTTACCCAGAATAAACTCCATTCAGCGGCCCACATCCAAAGGTGGTCTAAAGAAGACAGAGTCAAAGATGGCTATCCGGGATACTGATAAAGACAGTGGTGTGAGTGAGTCTACCCTTCTCTCTTTCAACTCATATAACTAGCATACAAGTCTCAGTCCTGTACCTATTTAAATATTTCAGTTACTTTTGAAAAAAATATATTGATGAAAATAGAATAGTTGAATATTTGGAAACATGGTTGGAAATGATAATGCACATTAAAATAATTGCATGCAAAATCATTTTATAAATAATTAAAACATTTGTTTTATTCATTTAAAAGATTTGTGGTACTTATGTGTTTCAGCGTCTGCCTTCATTAGTGTTTGTCAGGACACAGCAAGCATGTGTACAATGTCATTAGCAAATTGGCAACACACAACAATTACTGAGAAATAAGCAGATATGATGCAGCATACAAGCTATCTATAGTCAAGTTGATAGGGGGCAAATAGAGAGGCTGGGTATTGTGGAGGGAAGGAGGGGGATTGTGGAGGAAATGGGGGGGTGGGTGTGTGGAGGGAAGGGGTCTTTGGAAAGATGATAGTCTAAATCCCCATTCAGTGCAGGGAACCATAGAGCTTTCAAAATGTAAAATCCAGAAATGATTATTTTTTCATAAGTTGTTTTAACCTTGTGGCAGACTCATTAATAACCTGGAGGCCAATGACTGAGGGATGCAGGGTTGGTGCTATGGGCTGGCGCACAGCGCACTGCTGTGGGGCAGCGTATTTATGCTCAGACAGTCTGTGCTGTAGCCTGTGCTTAGTGGCATTTTAACAATGCCGGTTAAATAAAGACATTTTTAACTGCACAAATATTTAAATATTTGACCCTGGTCCAGTTATCTAGCACTCTATGATGAAAGCTATCCCTTCCTAGTTTGCACAAAGGAAAGAGCAGACTACAGTATGGCAGTGTTCAAAACTGCATAATATCCACACTTAACATACTAACTGGAATAAATTGTGTATGTAGTATGCTTTAGGTGTCTCTGAGTGGAGGTGCAGTGGTTTCAGTGTAAGCCTGTTTGAGTGGAGGTGCAGTGGTCTCAGTGTAAGCCTGTTTGAGTTTAGGTGCAGTGGTCTCAGTGGAAGCCTGTTTGAGTGGAGGTGCAGTGGTCTCAGTGTAAGCCTGTTTGAGTGGAGGTGCAGTGGTCTCAGTGTAAGCCTGTTTGAGTTTAGGTGCAGTGGTCTCAGTGGAAGCCTGTTTGAGTGGAGGTGCAGTGGTCTCAGTGTAAGCCTGTTTGAGTTTAGGTGCAGTGGTCTCAGTGTAAGCCTGTTTGAGTTTAGGTGCAGTGGTCTCAGTGTAAACCTGTTTGAGTGGAGGCGCAGTGTATGTGGGATTTATAAATAGTGTCTCCTACAGGAGAATGGTATGTCCTCCACACACGAAACGGCAGAATTTGGGTTAAACGTGTCGCCCATCACGCGAAACGGAGCAGCAGAGGAGGCCCAGGTGAAGCGGGTAAGGATGTGACATGATTAATGAGGATGAATACTTGAAAACTCCTCAGGATGAGATCCTATGGAATGTGTTTAGTCAGTGTAACCGCAGAACATAGGGGACATATGTAGTACACGTAGGGGTCATATTATGTAGTACATGTAAGGGGCATATGGGCATATATAGTACACATCGGAGGTATATGGGTCATGCTAAATTTCACACTGATATGTACTAAGAAGCATCTTTTCACACAGAGGGTTATTAATGATGGAATAGCTTAACCAGGAATCACGGTCAAAGCAGAGATCCATGGTGTTCAAGACCAACCCTGGCACAGTGTCTGATATTCTCAAGAATACTGGAAGACAATGGCTTGAATTGGCTGAATTGTCCATTCTGGCCTTATCATGCCTACTGGTGGCTGTCTAATGTCCCGTCTTCTCCCTTAAATCTGGCTATAGAGAAAAACCTGAATATTTCAGTGTTTCACAGGGTGTGGACATCACCTGTGTCTATCTGTCCTTCCGTTTCTGTCATAGGGACACTTGATTGACTATCGAGGCTTGATCCAAGATGCCGTTAAAGGGGCTGCCTGCAATGCAACAAATGGTTTAACCTGCAACCCTGAGCCCTCGGTAGGTCTGTTCTTTCCGTGTTGTGATTGTGTGCTTTCTTATGAGCTAGTGCTTAATTAGGATTGTAAGCCAAATTTATAAGCACTTTCCCCTGATCTAGATTAAGGTGCTGTGCAATGGCAGCGATGGTACAATATGCCACAGAAACCTGCTCTCCAGCTCATATATATATGTAGCATCACCATAACACAAATGGCAGTAAGATTCTAACATAATAGGAAGGTTGGAGATTACCGAAATTACCAAAAATTACCAAAAGTTACCTGGAAACCCCCCTCTTCTTTTGCAACCCTGTGCAAAATTGAACTTTGGTAGAACTCTGAGTTGTGTAGTTACCTGGCCATGATATAAGTCCAAATGGTGGTGAAATATGTTTCTTAGTTGCTCTGTGCTCCCCTGGGGTGATAATCCAGAATAGGGTATTTGTTGCTCTCCATTCACTTCTATAGCGCAGCTAAAACGGTCTCAAGATGACACTTTTAGCATGTATAAGAACGTGAACGAAGTGGATTCTGTCAATACAAACAATAACCAGTCTTCTTACCAATTTTTAGGAGAAAATTAAATGGCCCTTTCCTGGCTTTTTTTGTATTTGATTTGGAACGCAGATCCGGTAGGTATGCTGTAAAAAAAAAAGAAGAAAAAAAAAGGTTTGCAACATAACTAAAAACAGCTGAAAACAGACAGCTTGATCTACACAACTTAAGGTCCGGTTAAAACATGGACTGATGCAGTCCATGTGGACTTTTGTGCATGATTAAAAAGCAATCGTTTTCTAAGTAATAGACATCGAAATACATTTATCCAGCAAGTTATAGTGGAATGAGGGTCAGGGGAAAAGATGGACGGTCCATGGTTCAATGTAAACTTTTTGAAAAGGCTATGGTTCACGTTATGAAGCGTAAACAAATCAACTAAATGCTTCCCTTTGCTAGTATGTGTACTAATGTTACTCGATCAGCTCAGACTTCAGGCAGCTACGAAATCGTGACGAAACGCAACACAATGACCCCGCCCCAGCCCCTCCTGCTGCTTTACCCAGTAACGTTCCGCAGAGGGAATTTAAAAAATAGTACTTTTATAAATCATTTTAATTACACAAAACCTAATTGGTAAGAGGACTGGTTATTGTTTGTACTGACAGAATCCGCTTTGTTCGCATTCGTATACGTGCTAAAAGTGTCATTTTGAGACTGTTTTAGCTGTGATATAGAAGTGCATGGAGAGCAACAAATATCCTATTCTGGATTATCACCCCAGGAGAGCACAGAGCAACTAATGAACATATTTCGCCACCATTTTTAATCATATCATGGCCAGGAACCCCAAAGTTCTACCAAAGTTCAATTTAGCTTTTTTTTCACTAACCCAAACCCTCTCTCCCACTTAATACTGCCATTTCACTAACCCTAACCCTCTTTCCCACTTAATACCCCCATTTCACTAACCCTAACCCTCTCTTCTACCGGCAGGAGCGCCTGCTCAAGCCGCTTAGTGCCTTCAGTGGAATGAACAGTGAGATGAGGGAGCTGGCCACTGTTATCAGCAGGGTAAGGGTAAGATCAGCAGGGTAAGAGTTAATATCTCTGCTGATTATTTCAATGATTCAGTGCTATATTCTGCTCACAACTAGCTAGGTTAACATTGTAGCTGTTAGGAAAGACATGAAGATAATAATTAAGCTTAGTTATTTCTCATCAATGTTTCATAGAAACTGCACAAACTGGTAAAGGCAGACATATTTTTTTAAAATAACAGTATCTACCCAGAATGCAAAGCTACACACAGTTTAGAAGCTGTCAGAACGGCAGCAGCACATAGGAATATTCTTACACAAAATTGACAGTATATGTGCAGTTTAATTGTATTACCAGCAGAGGGAAGCATAGAGCTGTTATGTTGGGCATATTTAGCCCAGGCTCAGCCTGCGCGTGAACCTGTATTAATGAAGGTCTAAGGTCCATCGCTCTCCTGTCTTTTCCTAAAGGATATCTATTTACACAACCCCAATGTGCGGTGGGACGACATTATCGGGCTGGAGGACGCCAAGCGATTAGTCAAAGAGGCTGTCGTCTATCCTATTAAGGTGCAAGACCTCTAAACGCCGTGGTATTTCTCACCCTGCCTTCTAGATTAGATTCTGAATATGTCTCCACTAAAGGGTGCTGGAAAGCATACCCTGGTTATTTCTTAAGATGACACTAAATCCATACTTGAATACCACGAAATCCAGCACTTAAGGGCCTGTCCTTCATGATTCACTTGTATGGTGATGACAACAAATAAGTATCTGTGCCCTGACATTCTTCTCCAGCAGCGCGTGTTGAACAGCGTATTTTATATAACCCTATGAAGGTTGTATCCTAGTCCTGACCCTAACCTATCCCAAAAATCAATTCCAAATTTGCACCGTTGTCACAGCGCTATACGTCTACAATGCAGTGAGTCTACTTTCTGTATAGCAACATCTGAAATTTTTTTCTATGATTGATGAACTAGTGATGTTGTATTAAGGATAATAAAAGACTTGCTTAAATCCGTTACTCAATGAATTTATGACACGATGGGCCTGCACATTTGGGTTATCTTTATAGATCTTAATAGATGGCAATGCCAATACTGATACAGGAGATAAATAACATGCACACAGCATGTGGAGCGCACTGGTTTGCCGTTAGGATCTTTGCACCAGGTGCACATCGTGCATAAAGCACATGTTCATATTTAAGAATTAAAACCAGGTTGTTTAATTTAAACAATAGCAATAGAAACCCAAATGATTGAGGAAATACTAATGCGATGTCATATTCCCTTTTCTCTTTCTCTAGTATCCTCAGCTGTTTACAGGCATCCTGTCGCCCTGGAAGGGCCTCTTGTTGTACGGACCTCCTGGTCAGTGCCATGAATGGAACTCCCTGTTCCAGTCTTCCTCTTACATTACTCTTACCCTACACATCACACTTACTTACACCTCAGGGTTTTTCCTGGCTCTAAAAGAGGTTTAGGTGGTGCCTAAGCGCCGCCGGCCTAGCTTGGTCCTCATGGCTATCTTAACACCTATACCCCTTCTATTCCAATTTTATGCTGTGATAGACACCAGTTTTTGGCATAGATTAATATCAGTGTTGGGGAGTAGTGAACTACATGTAATTAAACTAGTAGTTTAACTACATTTTGCAGTAGCTTGCTGGTAGTTCAACTACATTCATATTTGCATAGTGATTCAAGTAGTTAAATTACTTTTTTGCCATTTTTTGTGTAGTTAACTACTGAAACTACAACTTGCAATTTTGTCCCAGATGGGATTGTTTTGTTTAGGATAGGTTTAGGTTTCAGGGGTATTCCAGGAAGCTGGATTGTAAAACTAAACTTGAATATATTAGGTGTCAATTAGTCATAAGTATTGATTATTGCTATTTATTAACAAATGTTCAGAGAAGTTGTTGCATGCTATTTTAGAAGTTACCTGGCTAACTGAGTAATCCTGCTTGGTGCAATACCCACACCTGGACTCTAGTTTCTGGAAGGCAGGTCTCTGACTGATGGACATTGTACACAAAACCAAAGCTGACATTCCTTGCACTTTCCCATGAATAGTGGGGTATTTTATTTTTTTGGTTTATGTATGACCTGTGAACAAGTGGGAACTTTTTGCAATCAACTCAATTGAGTGGCATTTTTTGCTGGCATGTGACTTTTTTGTATTATATTTTGTTATAATTTCGTATCACATGTACATTGTCAATTTGATCAGTAGTTTGAACTACTTTTTCTAAGTAGCTTTAGCTAACCAAACTAGATTTCTCCCTAGGGTAGCTTTGCTGTTGTTCAACTTCTTCCAGTGTGAAGTAATTGGTAGCTTGCAAAGCTATGCTTTCAAAGTAGCTTCCCCAACACCGATTAATATAACATTAATGTAACAATATAATATGTCCTAAATGCATTCTTAAAATGTTCTATGGCAAAGAGGACCACAGCAGGTATGTGCGTTTGTCAGTACAGTGTTTCCACTAGGTTTTCTTTATGGAGCAGTGGCTCCACAGGCGGCGTTGGGGTGGCAGTGGGATGGGGGGTCTGGGGTACTCCCCCAGAAAATGTTGATGCATTTCTGTGACTTTTGAGAGGTACCATAACAGTGTTTCTCATACCATTAAACAATAGCAGCACACCACCGCAACAAAAATCTGGCCATTGCTACTGTATTATGTACCTGACAATAAACAGTATGCGTATGTGTATACTCTCATTTGATACCAATGACCATGAAAGTCTACCCAGCTCAATATCCAAAGGTCTAACATAAATACAATTTGCCCATTAGCTAATCATTTCACTCTGCTTCTGCTTTCTTTATAATGAAAAAAGATAGAAAACAATTAATCAGCAAAAAAATTATTTATTCTGGAGTTAGGGTAAAAATATTGGCCTCAATGGTTGTTTTTTCTCCATACTTTATTTTCTTAGAGCCCACCATGCCATCTACATTGCCTAAAAATATAGCCTATGTTTCATGGCCTTTACGCTTTCCTTATAATGAAGTATACCAAATTATAAATGGGGTCAGCAACATGTATTAGGTTTTAACTGTTTGTTTCAGTCACTTTGAAAAATGTAGGCATGGCACTCGCGTTTCGTCAGGTGATTCAATTATCTTAAGCCTTGATTGATGGTGGTGCGTGCATTCACCCCCTTATAGCACATTGAAATAATGTGAAATAAAATTGATATTTGTTGTTTTCTGGTGTATTTACTCATGTAAGAATAATACAAATTCAACGGCAATGCACAAAGCCTACATTAAATGGATCACAGAAAAGACACGCCCATCCAAAAAAGACAGGTGCCAGACAGAACAGTAGATTGAATAAAATAGGAAGAGTCCGCACGCTCTTCTACATTTTTCAAAGTGACAGGAGTGTGTGCACGTGAGCTCGGCAATACATTTCTCACAGAAAACATAGTTTCTTGACTGTTTTAACTTCACTACAGTAGTGATCAAACTTACAAGTGCTAGTGTGTTAGCCTTTATTTATCGCAATTCTATGAGGCCATATGATGTAGTTTGCACAAGCCAATAGAACTGACCCATAAAATGATTTTAGCGTTACAATCAAACGTTCAAAGTGAAACTAGTCGATTATGCTCAGTGGCACTGAAAATCTCTGTTACGCCCTCAATAAATGGCAAATGTCTCAGTAGAAGATGGAATTAAATCTTTAAAAGTTATATATTTTCTTAATCGTCATTGATTTCAGTTGGCCGCTGTTCGTGAGGCGCAGTGAAATGTAAATTTCGTCAGAAGTATTCAGCATTGTTATTTGACACATAAACTTTGCAGCACACTAGTCATCATCATTAACATGAATATAGCCTGAAATGTCAATCTTCAGAATCCGTTTAACCATTAACCACTAAGCTGGGACTTATCCTAAAGTGGGATTTATCCAGTGCTCAGACTACAGCAAAATAAATACCGTTAAAGGACCGTTTATAATTGTTATTACTGGTGTTTTTTGCTCAATTTCTCCAAGGTGGTTTAGGCTTGAAAAAACATTTAGTCTGCCTGCCTAAGACATTTCAGTGCAGGAAAAGCCTTACTCTTACTTTACACGTTTACACTTACCTTGCTTATGATTTTGTCTGTAATACACCCCCACTGATTATCTCTGTCTATGCAAAAGTGAAAATATATCTTGCTTATGTATGACCTGGCCAAGAAGTTACATACAAACACAGAGAACATACAGGTCCCAATACTGACTCCTGTGTGACCCCATTTATTTTTCATGGAATCAAAACTGGAATCTGTGCCTGATAGATAAGACATAAACCAATTAAGAGCAGTAATAATCAATAATGCTCACTAACTAAAATGCAGTTAGCACTGGTATCAAAAGGAGCACTGAGATGAGATCATCACTAAAGCCTGTCTCCAGTTCTTATATATCTCCATGGACTCCCACCCTCTAACCCTTTGCTCTCTCTCAGGCACAGGAAAGACTCTTCTGGCCAAGGCTGTAGCTACTGAGTGTAACACCACCTTCTTCAACATCTCCACATCTACCATCGTCAGCAAATGGAGAGGGGACTCTGAGAAGTTGGTTCGGGTTAGTGACCGAAATTTGATTTTCTATTTTAGATTTTTACGCCTTCAATGATTCTGCTGTTCGATGATAACTCGATGTATTGAAAACACGGACTTTAGGAAAAATATGAACAAAGTAATGGTGACGTCACATCGACGTACTGTACTGGCGCCAGAGAGGAACGATCTCAACAAGACCAGAAAGTGAGCTTCAACAGCGTAGCCTAGAAAGATATCACCCTATTTCATCTATACAGGATGTGGGGTGGAGCGGAATGGCCTCATGTACACTTCTGTTTCACCTATTTGCATTGACAGTAATTGACAGTCTGCGGACAGAGAGCCTCATTCATTCCAGAACTTTAAGTTGATTGGTCCATTTCCCCTTTAGGTTCTTTTTGAGTTGGCCCGCTACCATGCCCCATCTACCATTTTCCTAGATGAGCTGGAGTCAGTAATGAGCCAGAGAGGAATTGGACAAGGGTGAGGTCCTGATCCAGTGGTATCACCTTTCTACTAACCGACCGCATGCACAGGGATACAAACTGCATTTATATCCTAATCCAAATCAATAGAAGCACTGTTTACTGTGTCTTAAACACAGCAATAATACCAGGTTAGACCTGCTCACACTCTTACCATGGCAAAATAAAAAGTAACGTCCTGGAGCCAAATGTCCAAAATCTCAGTTGGTGCCTGTTAAATATTGGTGTGTTTTTACAGTAGAGCATTTTCATCAGTGTGACCCATATAAACTCCAATGTTCCAGCACCAGGACTAGCACAGTAACAGTAGCACACCAACACGAGTGCAATAACAGTAGTGCATCAGCACTAGCGCAGTAACAGTAGTGTATCAACACTAGCGCAGTAACAGTAATGCATCAACACTAGCGCAGTAACAGTAGTGCATTGCGCAGTAAAAGTAGCGCACCAGCACTAGTGCAGTAACAGTAGTGCACCAACAGTAGCGCAGTAACAGTAGCGCACCAACACTAGCGCAGTAACAATAGTGCACCAACACTAGCGCAGTAACAGTAATGCATCAACACTAGCGCAGTAACAGTAGTGCATTGCGCAGTAAAAGTAGCGCACCAGCACTAGTGCAGTAACAGTAGCGCACCAGCACTAGTGCAGTAACAGTAGTGCACCAACAGTAGCGCAGTAACAGTAGCGCACCAACACTAGCGCAGTAACAGTAGTGCACCAACACTAGCGCACCAACACTAGCACAGTAATAGTGCGCCAACACTAGCGCAGTAACAGTAGTGCACCAACACTAGCGCAGTAACAGTAGTGCACCAACACTAGCGCAGTAACAGTAGTGCACCAACACTAGCGCAGTAACAGTAGTGCACCAACACTAGCGCAGTAACAGTAGTGCACCAACACTAGCGCAGTAACAGTAGCGCACCAACACTAGCGCAGTAACAGTAGTGCATCAACACTAGCGCAGTAACAGTAGCGCACCAGCACTAGCACAGTAATAGTGCGCCAGCACTAGCGCAGTAACAGTAGCACACAAACACTAGCGCAATAACAGTAGTGCACCAACACTAGCGCAGTAACAGTAGTGCACCAACACTAGCGCAGTAACAGTAGTGCACCAACACTAGCGCAGTAACAGTAGCGCACCAACACTAGCGCAGTAACAGTAGTGCACCAACACTAGCGCAGTAACAGTAGTGCACCAGCACTAGCGCAGTAACAGTAGCACACCAACACTAGCGCAGTAACAGTAGTGCACCAACACTAGCGCAGTAACAGTAGTGCACCAACAGTAGCGCAGTAACAGTAGTGCACCAACACGAGTGCAGTAACAGTAGTGTATCAGCACTAGCGCAGTAACAGTAGTGTATCAACACTAGCGCAGTAACAGTAGTGTATCAACACTAGCGCAGTAACAGTAGCGCACCAGCACTAGCGCAGTAACAGTAGTGCACCAACACTAGCGCAGTAACAGTAGCGCACCAACACTAGCGCAGTAACAGTAGTGCACCAACACTAGCGCAGTAACAGTAGTGCACCAACACTAGCGCAGTAACAGTAGCGCACCAACACTAGCACAGTAATAGTGCGCCAACACTAGCGCAGTAACAGTAGTGCACCAACACTAGCACAGTAACAGTAGTGCACCAACAGTAGCGCAGTAACAGTAGTGCACCAACACTAGCGCAGTAACAGTAGTGCACCAACAGTAGCGCAGTAACAGTAGTGCACCAACAGTAGCGCAGTAACAGTAGCGCACCAACACTAGCGCAGTAACAGTAGCGCACCAACACTAGCACAGTAATAGTGCGCCAACACTAGCGCAGTAACAGTAGTGCACCAACAGTAGCGCAGTAACAGTAGCGCACCAACACTAGCGCAGTAACAGTAGTGCACCAACACTAGCGCAGTAACAGTAGCGCACCAACACTAGCACAGTAATAGTGCGCCAACACTAGCGCAGTAACAGTAGTGCACCAACACTAGCACAGTAACAGTAGTGCACCAACACTAGCGCAATAACAGTAGCACACCAGCACTAGCGCAGTAACAACAGTGCACCGTACAACGGCAGTCAGTAACAAGTAGTTCAACCAACACTGCCGCAGTAACAGTAGTGCACCAGCACTAGCGCAGTAACAGTAGCACACCAGCACTAGCACAGCAACAACAGTGCACCACCACTAGCGCAGTAACAGTAGCACATTAGCACTAGCGCAGTAACAGTAGTGCACCACCACTAGCGCAGTAACAGTAGCACACCAGCACTAGCGCAGTAACAGTAGTGCACCAGCACTAGCGCAGTAACTGTAGTGCACTAGCACAGTAAAAGTCGTAGTGCACCAGCACTAGCGCAGTAACAGTAGTGCACCAGCACTAGCGCAGTAACAGTAGTGCACCAGCACTAGCGCAGTAACAGTAGCACACCAGCACTAGCGCAGTAACAACAGTGCACCAACACTAGCACAGTAACAGTCGTGTACTAGCGCAGTAACAGTAGTGCACCAGCACTAGTGCAATAACAGTAGTGCACAAACACAAGCGCAGTAACAGTAGCACAGTAACAGTAGTGCACCAGCACTAGCACAGTAACAGTAGTGCACCAGCACTAGTGCAGTAACAGTAGCACATTAGCACTAGCGCAGTCACAGTAGTGCACTAGCACAGTAAAAGAAGTAGTGCACCAGCACTAGCGCAGTAACAGTAGTGCACCAGCACTAGCGCAGTAACAGTAGCACACCAGCACTAGCGCAGTAACAGTAGTGCACCAGCACTAGCACAGTAACAGTAGTGCACCAGCACTAGCGCAGTAACAGTAGTGCACCAGCATTAGCACAGTAACAGTAGTGCACCAGCACTAGCGCAGTAACAGTAGTGCACCAGCACTAGCGCAGTAACTGTAGTGCACTAGCACAGTAAAAGTCGTAGTGCACCAGCACTAGCGCAGTAACTGTAGTGCACTAGCACAGTAAAAGTCGTAGTGCACCAGCACTAGCGCAGTAACAGTAGCACACCAGCACTAGCACAGCAACAACAGTGCACCAGGACTAGCGCAGTAACAGTAGCACACCAGCACTAGCACAGTAACAGTAGCGCACCAGCACTAGCGCAGTAACAGTAGTGCACCACCACTAGCGCAGTAACAGTAGCACATTAGCACTAGCGCAGTAACAGTAGTGCACTAGCGCAGTAACAGTAGTGCACCACCACTAGTGCAGTAACAGTAGCACATTAGCACTAGCGCAGTAACAGTAGCGCACCAACACTAGCGCAGTAACAGTAGCACACCAGCACTAGCACAGTAACAGTAGTGCACCAGCACTAGCGCAGTAACTGTAGTGCACTAGCATTAGCACAGTAACACACCAGCACTAGCGCAGTAACAGTAGTGCACCAGCATTAGCACATCATCACTATCACAGTAGCCCTAACACACCTGCAGTTTACCATATTAGGGCTCCTGTGTGGTCCATTTGAACAGCCCAGACACGCACAACGGCCTGACCTTTACATCCAGCTGTATGATTTAGTGGAGGACACATGATACGTGGATGAAACTGAAAAATCAGTGTAAAAAATGATGCGGAGGAGACGCACAGCAGCGTAACAAACTGGCCAAACTATCTCCTGCTCTGGCTTCAGGGCCTGACCCCATGAGGACTGTCTTCTTTCCAACAGTGGGGAACATGAAGGCAGTCGCAGGATGAAGACAGAGCTTCTGGTCCAGATGGACGGACTAGCACACTCTGATGACCTTGTCTTTGTGTTGGCGGCCTCCAACCTTCCCTGGTGAGGAGTCCTTACGTAAATAAATTCTATTGCTCATCATGGGGCCCTAAGTTTCCACCATTTTATATAAGAGATGGCGGTTGGCATTTAAGTCAGCTGATCTCGAGGACAATATCAAGTACTTTGAACAACATGTACATACATGTTGTACATTATTGTGTAATTACCACATGTAATTACTGGGGAAGCTAATGGACTCTCATGAAGTTGGCCACAGAGTATGGTATGGGTATATCAATCTGTATATCTCTTACTGTTGCACACTCAGGCAGTGGTGGACAATGGTACTAGGCCTCACTCAGGCAGTGGAGTACAGTGGTACTAGGCCTCCCTCAAAGAGTGGAGTACAGCGGTACTAGGCTTCACTCAGAAAGTGGAGTACACTAATACTAGGCCTCACTCAGGTAGTGGAGTAAAGTAGTATGAGGCCTCACTCAGGCAGTGGAGTAAAGTAGTATGAGGCCTCACTCAGGCAGTGGAGTAAAGTAGTACGAGGCCTCACTCAGAAAGTGGAGTACACTAATACTAGGCCTCACTCAGGTAGTGGAGTAAAGTAGTATGAGGCCTCACTCAGGTAGTGGAGTAAAGTAGTACAAGGCCTCACTCAGGTAGTGGAGTAAAGTAGTACGAGGCCTCACTCAGGCAGTGGAGTAAAGTAGTACGAGGCCTCACTCAGGCAGTGGAGTAAAGTAGTACGAGGCCTCACTCAGAAAATGGAGTACACTAATACTAGGCCTCACTCAGGCAGTGGAGTAAAGTAGTACGAGGCCTCACTCAGAAAATGGAGTACACTAATACTAGGCCTCACTCGGGTAGTGGAGTAAAGTAGTACGAGGCCTTACTCAGGTAGTAGAGTACAGTAGTACGAGGGCTCACTCAGAAAATGGAGTACACTAATACTAGGCCTCACTCAGGCAGTGGAGTAAAGTAGTACTAGGCCTCACTCAGGTAGTGGAGTAAAGTAGTATGAGGCCTCACTCAGGTAGTGGAGTACACTAATACTAGGCCTCACTCAGGCAGTGGAGTACACTAATACTAGGCCTCACTCAGGTAGTGGAGTACACTAATACTAGGCCTCACTTAGGCAGTGGAATATAGTGGTACTAGCTCTCTCTCTGTCCATCAGGGAGCTGGACCATGGTATGCTGCGGCGGCTGGATAAACGGATCCTGGTGGGGCTGCCGTCTGAAGCTGCCCGCCAGGCTATGATCGCTCATTGGCTGCCTCCACTTAGCAACTCAGGAGTAGAACTGCTCACCCAGCTGGATTACAGTTTGCTTGCACAGGTGTGAATAGGTCATGCTCCTACATTAGACTAAGGGAATTGTACAATAAGCATTTATGGAAAGCCACTTTTATAATTCACATTTAAATTTGAGCATTTAGTAGAAGCTCTCATCTATATCAACATTACAGAAGGACAGATCAATACTTTTCCTATTGCAGGAGATGGAAGGGTATTCCGGCTCGGATGTAAAGCTGGCGTGCAAGGAGGCGGCTATGAGGCCTGTTCGGAAAATATTTGACGCCCTTGAAAATCATCAAGAAGGTAAGACATAATTATTATAAGTAAAAAGGGTCACGCTCAACCATGTGAATATCTCTTTTGATAAGTATTATTAGAGAAAATGATTTGTGTAGGAACAAAATATTGGTTGGCATTACGGTTCTTTCCAGGGGCCCGGATCCTTAGACTCCGTTCACTAAAAGGATTCGTTCACTGATCTAGTTCACTCTCGTTCTCGTTCACGGACTCTCATTCTCCTTCACCGATTCTGCTCGTTCGCGAACGAGAATGAGACACGTGCACATGCAGTGAGGGGACTCCCCGGAACCCAACTTGAAATTGAAAAACTGCTCAGAAATTAATCACCAACTACTGTCCTTTGTAGGTGAATTCCTACAATAGCCTAGCATCCACTGTTATGTTATTCACAGATCCTTTCAAAATATTTAGCCTACATTTTAAAATAAATACATCGGGTTTGTTTTCGTGCAATTTAGGCAAGTTAGTTTGTTAATAGGTGGCCTGGTGCGAGTTACTAAATCGCCAGTTAGCGACTAAAGGTTTTAATCTATAGGCTATTTCATTTTATTAAAAAAGAGCATAGCCTAATATTTATCAGTGTGGGACAATTTCTTATAAATGTGCAGGCTATCTTCTAGATCAGGGGTGTCAAACTCCGGTCCTGGAGGGCTGCAGTGTCTGCTGGTTTTTGGTGTGTTTCAGCACAAGTGATTAATTTAAGTCACTGATTGGCTAAGAAGTCCCCAACCACTTTGTTCTCAAAGCTTTAACTGGGTGCTAATTAAAAGGAAACCACAAATACCTGTAGACACTGTGGCCCTCCAGGACTGGAGTTTGACACCCCTGTTCTAGATGTTAGGCTATATCATGTTATATATAATGTTCTCTAAATGTAGCCTACTTAAATTATATATTTCAGGATGATTTTCCCTGATAATATGGAGTATATTTTTCGCATAGCTACTGCATGTCACTAAAGAGTTGGCTATGCTAGTAGGCTACACAGGAAACAGTAGGTTCAACCCTCCCTCAGGGCACTTTCTGCACTGTGATCCCATCTCTATCTGCTACCTTCTCTGCTTTCCCCCTGTCTGAATAAAGACAAGCTTCAATACTTCTCCCGAACCCTTAGCCGTGAATGCCGATTATGCGTGAACCTCACCTCCGAGTCGGGAGAGACATCCGCGGTTTTCCTCCGGAACACATGGTGTCGCCAGCTACTTTTTTCACCCTGCAGCTAACCCTCTCATACCCTGCGTCACCCTAAATTTACCAGCTAAACTATACATCTGGGATAAAATTTTCCTCTGTGAAGGAAACTAGCAGGAGTTCACAGTGAGTGCTACTCACACTGCACACTGTGTATCTGGTATTCTGATGGAAATTATGTTTCTTCACCAGGCAACTCCAAGATGCCCGTCATTCAGCTGGACACCGTGACAACCACAGATTTCCTAGATGTGCTCGCTCACACGAAACCCTCAGTCAGAAACCTAACGGAAAAGTACATGGCCTGGGAAAGGGAATACCAGTCAGTGTGAGACCAAACATGCCTGCACTGTACACACGCAAACACTCATACAAATACGCGCAGATGCACACTCACGCACACACGCACACATGCACGCACACACACACACACACACACAGAGGTGTACTGTGGAGGTTTTTATTCCGCCTTCTTGCACATGTACTGCTTGCTTTGTGAAACCCTGTCAGTGGAGTATGGTGCTCCCCTGCTGGACTGATGCAAAAGAAGAGCTGAAAAAGTGTATTTAAACAGTGAAAATCACATTACAGGTGTGATACTCATTTAATCTCTACACATTACAGGTGTGATACTCATTTAATCTCTACACATTACAGGTGTGATAGACTAATTTAATCTCTACACATTACAGGTGTGATGCAGTCATTTAATCTCTACATCGCTACATAAAATGTCCCATCTTGTGTGTTAACTACATTATTACTAGAATTAGTCAGCCATTTATGCAGATTTCATATGCGTTGTTTAAAGTCTTTTTGTGTTATTCTGAATGTAAATACACTTTACAAGAGCTGTTACATTTTTCCTTAAAATATTTCCTAATATATTTTCATGCCGTTTTGAATTATTCTGACATTACTTTCAAAATATTGTACTGTAAAAAATCAAATATGAGACAACACAGGAAGCAGTGATGACAATAAAAGGACGAAATGTCAAACAAAAATAAAATTTACAATTCATCAGTAAAGATCCTTTTCTTTTCTTTGTGTGTTGTCTACAAGAGAGGGTACTGCCAACAGGACGCCAAGACAGCCACTGCTACTTCCAAGCTAAATTATTACAGCACTGGATAAGTGCCAAAAATAAGACTACAGAGCGTATATCCTAATCAAAGCTGGCTTTTGATTTAGCGACCAATAAGCCAGCGCTGGTAAATGAGAAGCCGCCTATTGATTCACTGAGGTTGGTAACTCATGTCCCTAGCCTGGCAACTCACTGGATTTGCAACTGACTTAGCTGGTCACTAGCATTCCTTGGCTGGTCACTCACATACCTAGCCTGGCAACCATAGACTGTAGAAAAATATGGACAAAGTGACAGTGACATCATTCATTGACTTTACAAGGACTTGTGAAAAGCGTTTTGAAGCAGAACTGCTGCCATGTTGTACAAAAATTGGAACCAGACTTGTGACACGCAGGGTTTGCAACTGACTTGGCTGGTCACTAGCATTCCTCGGCTGGTCACTCACGGACCAATCCTGGTAACCCACTTGATTGGCAACTTTTGAATTAACATCTCATTTGCTGTTTGTGTCTGCAGAATCAACAAGGGAGCAGTCGTTCAATTCAAGGGAAGGGCTTTGACAAAGTCAGTTAGGAGATTCATAATCGGCTTGCCAAGTTAAAATATTTAGGCTATATGTGAGTTTACCCCATTAAAACTAAAACCCTATCTCTACTATTTCATAGGAATATATAGTCTGTTGAATAGCAGAAATTTAATGGCCAGTCGGTTTTGATTGATCATTCAAATCCTCTTAACAGATTTTTAGCTTGGCAATGAAATCAGTGGACTGTAATTAAACTAATTAAACAGAAGCTAGGGTTTTAGTTTTATTGGGGTAAACTCACATATAGCCTAAATATTGTAATTTGACACACGCTTATTAATCTCTTAACTGATTTTGTTATTTGCTTTAATTGAACGACTGCTCCCTTGTGGATTTTGTAGACTCAAACTGACAAGGAATAGCTAGGAATGCTAGTGATTCTTATCAGAATCAGTAGTGGGGGGTGATGAGTGTGTGTGTGTTTTGCTGTGGTTACTAAAAGAAAAACCAAAGAGCTAACAAATTTAAGAAGGTGGCGGCAGCAAGCACACGACCACTGCCAGAACCTCTTTTTTCCTTGAAGCAAAATACTTTCACGTTGCCAGGTTGTGTTAAAACCGATGGCGTGATATGGTGTCGTGTGTGGAATATGTCTAAAAAGTAAATCAAGCAACTTCGCTTACATCTGACAAACATATAACACCGATTGATCTGTTCATGAAGAATTTTCATAATAAACTTTGAGGGCTGGGGAAATTACGGGAGTTTCCCAGGAGAAACAACAAAAAGGGAGTACGCCGTGAGAAACCTAGGAAAAACGGGAGAGTCGGGATGAGGATATACACATCACTGGACTCTCAGTAATCTTATTTTTGGCACTTACACAGAAATTACACATTCATGTAGCAACAAAGGAAAGAGCTGGAGTGAGCTGGAATCAGTGTGTGTATGAAAGATTTTCAGTGATTTTATTAAATGCAATCGCTGTAGTGAAATGCATATCTGCATTTGCTTTAACATAACCATTATCACGCCATAATAAAAAACAATTATTAACAATGCCCATTGCATTTAGCTTTGTGAGCATAGGGTGTTGCTCTGAACGTGACTAAGCGTACTAAGCAATTGTTGTAATTGTGTTTATTGGACTGAAGAGTGGCCTGTCAATGTTTTTCAATGTCAGTGCGTGGTTTCCGTGCCACAATTAAATTTAATACTCTTGTGAATGTAATTGACGTGCCCATTGCATTTCGCTGTGTGACCACTGGGTGTCGCAAGGAACGTGACACAATTCCAAGCAAACCTCGGTATTGTATTTATTCAACTTCACAGTGTTCTGTTATTGCTTTTATCGAAGTACTCCGCCATTTCAGTGCCAAAATGAAACGTAATCAACTGTCCAATCATAGTTGGGGGGCGTCTGGGAATGTCGAGGCCTGGGGACGAAACAGCGAATAAGTGGGTGGACTTGTTTCGACCATTTTGGGCTATCCTGCATCACATGGCGGGCGAGAGAGGAGCTCGCTGCTGGAATCGAGTAGCCTAGGTATAAACCTATGTGGGCGCCCTAATCGGCAGCGTGCATTATAAGCAATTCAAAAGATACAAAAACCAGCATGAATCATTTACAACCACTCCTTGGCGTTTTAAGTCATTCACAGGTGCTTTGCCAACTTTCTCGTTATGTTTTGTGTATTTAACGGTCTGTGATGCAAAACTCTGCGCTAACGTTGAAAGCAATGACTTGCCACTCTGCGGTCTAATAAACACAGTAACGACAATTGGTTAGCGTTTTGTAGCATTCAAAGGAACACTACTTCAGTTACTCCATTGGTCAGATGAGGTGCTCAAGGATGTAGTCCACGGCATGGGGGAAGTCAGCACAGGTTGCTAACGGCAACGGACTGATTTTACTCTCATCCCCTGCCCTGTATTTACCTGGAAAGTAGAGGCTACATGTAAATGAATATGACACATATACAGATATGCTATTTGTGTTCTGTAATGAGTATAAATGACAGATAAACTGTTTTTTACTTATACTGTGTTTAATATTTGTGCTATAAGTTTAGTTCTAGTCCTGCAGGTTTAGCACTAGTGCTGTGGATTTAGTACTAGTGCTGTGGGTTTAGCACTAGTGATGTGGGTTTAGCACTAGTTATGTGGGTTTAGTACTAGTGATGTGGGTTTAGCACTAGTGCTGTGTTTAGTACTAGTGTTGTGGGTTTAGTACTAGTCCTGAAGATTTAGTACTATTGCTGTGTTTAGTACTAGTCCAGCAGGCTTAGTAGTGCTGTGTGTTTAGTACTAGTGCTGTAGGTTTAGTACTATTGCTGTGCGGTTAGTACTAGTGCTGTGGGTTTAGTACTAGTGATGTGGGTTTAGCACTAGTGCTGTGGATTTAGTACTAGTGCTGTGGGTTTAGTACTAGTGATGTGGGTTTAGCACTAGTGATGTGGGTTTAGTACTAGTCCTTTGGGTTTAGTACTAGTCCTTTAGGTTTAGTACTAGTTATGTGGGTTAGCACTAGTGCTGTGTGTTTAGCACTAGTGCTGTGGATTTAGTACTAGTGATGTGGGTTTAGCACTAGTGCTGTGGATTTAGTACTAGTTATGTGGGTTTAGTACTAGTGTTGTGTGTTTAGTACTAGTCCTTTAGGTTTAGTACTAGTTATGTGGTTTAGCACTAATGCTGTGTGTTTAGTATTCGTGTTGTGTGTTCAGTACTAGTGTTGTGGGTTTAGTCCTAGTGCTGTGGGTTTAGTACTAGTGATGTGGGCTTAGCACTAGTGCTGTGGATTTAGTACTAGTCTTGTAGGTTTAGTACTAGTTCTGTGGGTTTATCACTAGTGTTGTGTGTTTAGTATTAGTGTTGTGTGTTCAGTACTAGTGTTGTGGGTTTAGTACTAGTGTTGTGGGTTTAGTACTAGTGCTGTGGGTTTAGTACAAGTCCTGCAGGATTAGTAGTGTTGTGTGTTTAGTGCTAGTGCTGTAGGTTTAATACTAGTTCTATGGGTTTAGCACTAGTGCTGTGTTTAGTACTAGTGTTGTGGGTTTAGTACTGGTCCTGAAGATTTAGTACTATTGCTGTGTTTAGTACTAGTCCCACAGGCTTAGTAGTGCTGTGTGTTTAGTACTAGTGCTGTAGGTTTAGTACTATTGCTGTGCGGTTAGTACTAGTGCTGTGGGTTTAGTACTAGCTCTGTGGGTTTAGTACTAGTGTTGTGTTTAGTACTAGTGCTGTAGGTTTAGTACTAGTTCTGTGGGTTTTGCACTAGTCCTGTAGGTTTAGCACTATTGCTGTGTGTTAGTACTAGTGCTGTGAGTTTAGCACTAGTGTTGTGTTTAGTACTAGTGCTTTGGGTTTAGTAATAGTTTTGTGTTTAGCACTGTGGGTTCAGTCCTTGTGCTATGGGTTTAGCACGAGTGCTGTGGGTTTAATACTAGAACTGTGTTTAGATAGTGCTGTGGGTTTAGTACTAGTGCTGTGTGGTTAGTACTATAAATGCTTACCAGTTTTGACTAAAATTCCCTGAAGTCCAGAGTTTTGGGCTCCACCTACATCATCTCTGGCATCCTGATGGACAGAGATTTCTCCGTTATTATAGTGCACTCGGTGTCAATGGCACTGTTTTACTGCTTCAAAGTCATTTCAGCCAAGAGATAGATCAGAGATTGTGCTTTTCAAAAAAGCACATACATTATGTGATATGAATATAACATAATAAATAAAAAGCATACAATGTAAAAAGTTCCTATGAGTTTAAGACAGCAAAAGAAACTAAAAAAGAAGGTTATTCTCTGGAAAAGTGTTCTGTATTTTAGGGGCTAGCACAGAGAAAGCATTGTCAAGGTCATAGGAAATAATGCAAACCTCAGTTTTAGCTTTCTGTGGGAGATAAGGAATCAGTACTGCAGCATCTCACAAATGTGTCCAGGGGCTAAAGTATGTAATGCATTAAAACTGATAATAAAAGCAACTCATCACCAATGTAAGAAGCCAAACAACTACATCTTGCTTCAGCTGCTGGCACGGTAATGCATGACCATTTATATTGGGACAGAGGACACTGACTGCAGTCATCAATAAATAAATACATAGGTTACTTTTTCCCAATGTGATGACACAAACGATCTTACGCCAGATATTTCTTAATTGAACTTAGAATGCCCGGGGCACCATAGTAGTGTGGTTTTGAAAAGCCACATTAACCCCTTTGCGCAGATTTCTTTAAAAAATCAAATTTTTTTGGTTCTTACCACACAAAGATGATTATTTTTTTATTATTATTTATTTTGGCCTATGTGCGCCTTCCTTGTTGTACATGTGACTTGACTGGACACAACTGCGCATGTGAGATGAGCGCAAAATTAAAACTTCCTGGTTTGGATGTGCTCCCCATTGGTTTCTATTGGCATCACTGTCTCTACATTAGCGTACAGATATGCTTATTCACGTACAGCTATGTGACCATGGGTGCGTCCCAATAGTCGAAAAATGTACCCTCCCTTCCTGCACTACCACCTCCTGTACTCCGTGTCCCGGAAACAGATCTTTGTGTTTTTATCTAATGTTGCTGATTACATCTTAATAACGTATTAATGGTTACATATGAATTAATGTCTGGACGCAAACCGCAATGTCGGGTACATTGTATACTGTACATGCAAATACTTGTACTCGAAAGGTTCAGGCAGTTTTGCATACTTCCGGGTAGGAGAGGAGTGGGAGTGGAGGAAGGGAGGTGGGGAGTGAAGAATATTGGGACGCAGCCCATGCCTTTCTACAGGAACTTTTAGCATTTTTCCAAAGTTCTTTGTATTTGTGAAACTTTATTTTGACTTTTTGATTTGTTTATTTTTATCATTTAAATGGTATAAATGTCTTGTTTCATTGAAGCCATTTACCATGTTTCTGTGATGCTCACACCTGGAGTTATAAAGCCTAAAACAGAGCACCCCCTAAATAGGTGAAAATTAACCAAATTTGCCATCTGCACGAAGGGGTTAAAGGATAATTCCGTTTTTCAAAGATTCTAATTACCTCAAAGTCAAGTTATCTAAACCTCTTATTTGGAAGTGAAAATGCATGTGAAAGTTAAAATGTATTCACTGAACTTAAAATTTAAATATATTCCGTTGCAAGCTTCCAAAATGACATAAATATAATGCGTCCCAAGTTAGCACATACATCGCCGATCATGATGGCCTCCTCAGGCTTGCAGTTCAAATCCCGAAGAGCCTCATGAAAAAAGGTTTTTTCCGGCTTGCCCACGACGGTGGCATGGGTGTCCGTGGCATACTCTAGCCCCGTCACAAACGGGCCAGGCCCCAGAGCCAGGCCGTCCTTCCGCTTGTAGTACCGGGCCTTGTGCACTGCAATCAGAGGAGCTCCGTCCAAGATTAGCCTTTGTATGAGGGAGGAATTACCAGGGAGAAGATTTTTTTTCCACTGTACCAAATAAAATTCACATTTCTTTCTTGACATTTGCTTACGACAGTTCTCGGCCATATGTAGAACAGCTCGCCAAAAGTTTTGTCGGTTTTGACCACATTTGGGGTCATTACATAATATTTGAACTTGTAGCTGAACTGATCAATATGACTGCTTTTTCGAAATGCAGCACTTATTTTTTCTGTTTAAAAAAAAAACATTTGCTCTGTTTAGAAATTCCTGCATTAATGCGACCTCTGTGCCTTACTAATGACTTTGAACGTTTATTGACTACTTTGCAGTACCTGTTGTAAAACAGTCACTATCCACTCTTTACAAATTGATTTGGTTTGTCGAGGATGACAAAATCGTGTCATACATTAGTTCACTCACTTTGCAGTACTTATTCTAAAGTAGACACTGTTCACACCAACTCATCCCAAGTTTTATTTTGGAGTTTCAAAACCATCATATTCTGGTCAATGTGGGGGGTACAACCAACTCAAACATTAAAAGGCTCTGCCACTTTAAACTGTTACTATTATTAATTTCTTACTTAATGTATTCTACTTGATTTCTGATTTACCAATGACACCGCCTGCCACTAAATTGTAGAAAAAATGTAGCAACATACCAGACATTTTGACCAGAAAATATGTAAAGTCCATTTGCAACACAATTTCCTGCCTTAAAAACATCATAAAACTCTTACACCATACATTTGTTCCCATATATATGTAATATATTCTGGCACACGAATGTCTTACCTGAATGCCTCGTTGAGCGTTTGATAGTTGAAATGGTCAGGAGCGAGTCCAACCACAACAGCATTAGGGTCACTGGTCTCAATACCTATAGAACAGAAAAGCAGATAAACTATACAAACCATGCATAGGGTGTTTGTAATCTGACATTACCATAAACGTAGCTGGGTGGTGCAAGGGGCGCAGCAGCACCGGGGTCCCACCCCCTGGGGCCCTGTATGGGGGCCCCTAATGTATTTAACAGATTTTTCAGCTATGTACCTAACAGACTTCCCGTAATGTAGACTATATTGTGAGAAAAGTATGGTGAGTTAACAGTCTTAGAAGTTCTGATTCTGCACGGTCATTGCGGAATCAACGGTAGCGGTACTCCCTCAAGGGGCCCCTACAGCTGGAATGTTGATGATTGAATGTAGCAGAGCCTACAGGCATGCACAGGAAATTTGGTTCTATAAAGGACACCACAGTACATCACAAACAGCTAACGTTACACATAATGAATGTTATGATCTCACAAAGTTGCTAAGGTTTGCTACAGAAATCACAATTGTTTGGTAGGCTACGTGGCTATCACTAGCTAGGTGGCCACATGCCTAGATAGCACCAATGTTATTTAGCAGGCAATTAGTCTAACTTGAATAGACGGCTAGGTTTGTAAGTGTATCCACCTAGCTTGCTAATGTTACTTAGCTAGTGCAATTCACAACTGCTAGCTATCTGGCTAGCTAGATAGGTAGCCTTGTTAGCTACCTTTATAGCTCACAGGCTACTAAGTTAACTAACATAGCAGTAACTACACAACAATGTGACAAATGCACAATGATGTAGGCCTACAGCGTTTTATTCACAGACGTTCTGTGGAGCAGCATGTGCGGTTACACCGGCTACATATAACCAGTTAGTGTATTTTATGTGTCGTGAAACTGGCAGTGACGTATCTAATCCAATTAAAATGCCTACACTTCCCTTCGTAAAATTGCCTTAAACCAGTGCTTCTGAAAGTGGGGTCCGCGGCATATAGCCAGGTGGTCCGCGTTTCTAAAAAATAAAAATAATTATTGAAAAAATAATAATCGAACTTCGGGGGTCTAACATAATATAGGCCAGTCGGTGCATGTTATTGCAACGAGTTCAGGCCCTAGCTGCCGTGCGGTTGCTCGATTTGTGCACGATAAAGTGGTATTTCTTTTTTAACGTTAGGCTACTGTGCAAGTTACCTCAATGGATTTGTTAGTGCAAACGATGCTGAATTCTTATCTCTCAACATGGATAATGTTCACATTACGTTTCAAGTCAATTGTTAGATGTGACTTAAGCAGTCCACAACTGAATTTCCCCCATCAATTCCCTATAGCAAAGCAATTCTAACGTGGTTGTTTTGTCATGGTGCTGTAGCCTATTCGCCGTGCCAAGTTATTCAGTGCTAGTGTGATATTGCAAGATATTGTCTGCCCACTGTGTTTTTCATCATCCATAGAATGAGTCTTTTTCTAAACCGGGGCGGGTGGTGATTGGGTGGGGGGGCTTCATGTAGGCTAGACCAGGGGTTCTCAAACTTTTCTATGGCAAATAGCCGTAGCCTCAGGCTGGGGCCCCACTATTGCAAAATGGCTTTAAAAAAGAAACTTTTAAATTACACTGGCAAATATTTAAAAAATCAAACATACAGCTTCTTACTACACAACACAATACTTTTGACCCTATTTTGATTCCATAATCGGGCTGTTGGCAGCTCAACGTAACGCTTTGACTGACAGGCAGACGGTTAGTTATTAGCTGTGATTGAAAGAAGGGCATGGCAAAGACCTCATTTCAATATGAAAGGATTTATAACAATTAATATTTTATTTTAAACCGGCACAATAATCGTACGAATTGAATTGAAATGTATTTTTTAATAAATTTTATTTTATTATTATTATTATTTATTTTATTTTTTTTGCATTTTCCATTTTCCTCTCCCTTCCAATTGGCGCCCCCTGGCGGCCCCCACTTTGAAAACCCCTGGGCTAGACAGTCATGAAAACAACAGTGAAAAGCCACGTGCATATCAGAGAATGACTGCTGCCACAAAAAAAAAGGAACTCTTCACTTTACTATTTTATTAGTGTTTATTATTATTTTTGGAAACAGGGTCGCAATTATTTATTTTTAATTTTTAAATGAGCTATTTTGTTCTAACTGGTTCAGGAATGTTATGTTGCAGGAGGAACAAAAGAACAGAAACATTAAATTTCAGATTCTGCTCAGAACAAACGGAGAGAAAAAACGCCCTGCTTTTGATTGTTTATGTTGTCGTTTATGAAAGTAAAACATAGGCTATGCCAACTCAATATTTGAATCAAGTTTGGCCATTTAAAAAAAAAAAATTATTCCTTTTTTTGCACCTCCAATATTGGCTATCTTACACATTGGCATCCTTGCATAGGCTACACATTAACACATTTTAGTAATCACTCATCATGTAAATATAGGCTATAGAAAATTGTTGCCCAATTATGCACAGTTCAATAATGCTATTTAAAGATCAATTGGTAGGCCTAATCATTTCAACTATTGGTCTTGGTTATTGAATTAATTAACTTTTGATGAGGCAAAGTAAACAGAAACAGGTTGATAGTTGTTTAATGGGAATGCTTTAGCCTGAAACCCCTTTTTCCAGCTCACCGGCCGCCACTGATTTTTAGCCTAAATCCATGTCCAAATTAAAACGAATAGCCTAACTAGCATATATATTCATGTTTCAAACAATACCCGCTTGATATGAAAACTTTTTATTTTTATGATATACTTTTCCCGTTTTTTCCCTCTCCCTCGTTTCCGCCACTCCTTGACCTAAACCTTGGAATTTAAGCTATATCACACAAGAGGGACTGCTGTTATAGGCTACTGTATCTGCACAACTGTGATTCAGTCCTGAGAATCTGGTTGTCATTTTTTTCAATTAATACCCTATATTGCTAGGTTGAAAGATGATTTGAAGTTTGCTTGTATGAAATCAGGTTATCATGTCCAGTCCAGTTTTTTTTTGCTGTTTTTTGTGTGTGTCTCACTTTTTGTGTGAATCTGTTGTGCTCACGTGATTATGCTCTTCTTCCATTTTTTTGTTGATGAAGAGATATAACAACAGAGAGTTAACTCTTCCTTGTGACACAACCAGAGCTCTTTCTGTGATGTGCGATATGCAGTTAGACTACAGATTCGCATCATCCGCCCAAGCTCCGCCACTGGAAAACGTTAATTAATCTCAAAGTGTGAGTGTGGGCAATGAAGTGGTAAAACAACACAACTAACAAGCAAACAGTCATTTGAAACTAGATAACATACGCAAACCATATTGGCCGAAAATGAATCAAATATTTCCTCCTGCACAAATATTTATGCAGGACCCTGACCTGAGCAGGCAGTGCAGTAACGTGCAAGTAACGTCCCTCCCACCCCCACTCTCCCTGTGAAGCGATCTGTGCATATGAAAGATAGCTTATTGTTCCTGTCCAGTCAGAGTATTTTCCCTGTGTCTGTGTTTACATCCCTCCCAGAACTCTCCCTGTGTCTGTGCACATCCCTCCCACCCCCACTCTCCCTGTGTCTGTGCACATCCCTCCCACCCCCACTCTCCCTGTGTCTGTGCACATCCCTCCCACCCCCACTCTCCCTGTGTCTGTGCACATCCCTCCCACCTCCACTCTCCCTGTGTCTGTGCACATCCCTCCCACCCCCACTCTCCCTGTGTCTGTGCACATCCCTCCCACCTCCACTCTCCCTGTGTCTCTGCACATCCCTCCCACCTTCACTCTTCCTGTCTGTGCACATCCCTCCCACCCCCACTCTTCCTGTGTCTGTGCACATCCTCCACCTGTGAAATCCTCCAGTGCACTGTCCTCCAGCAACAGCAGGGGGCGCAGTTTCCTCTGCTCCACTAGGCAACGGGCAGCAGTGAGCGAGGTAAAGATCTCCTGCTCCTGGATGGAGAAGTTGAGCCAATGCAACCTCTCCAGCAATGACCGCTTACACTCCTTAGTTGTGTTGGTGACAAACCTCACAGCCACTGGGGTTTCCCGTAATCTGAAAGAACAACAACCAGTTGGTAATTCCAGAGGATTCAATGCTGAGCCATAACCAAATGTTTGTGTATGACACAGGAAAACGGTTTCTGGGTGAACATAAAAACTGAAACCAGAGGAAATTCTTTTGATTTCTGCAAGAAATAGCACAAATGTTCAGTAGCCTCAGGTTTTGGTGGGGGAGGACTGAGTAACATTGAACGTGTGTGTACAGACAACAGTAGTTCAAACTATCAATTTAAGCAAAATTTGCAACATTGGTTAAACTCCAATGTTCATACATGTTCCTATTTCTTTATGTTCTGGCAATGGGTCGGTGGAAAGAAGACCACTGAATGATCTGTCCACGGCCTCCAGGTGCCGAGATGAATGTGCTCGACTGACCTGTTGAGGGCCTCCGGGGCTCCAGGCACCACTGTGTCTTCGATGTGCAACGTGCCACTTAGGTCAATCAGCACTGCTTTCAAAGCCTGCCGCATCGCCATAACGACGACTGCTAATCAAAGCACACATTTCGGAAATCCCATGAGCGTGTGTAGGCTACATTTAAGAACAACATACTTGATGTAATGGAATGGCTTGTTTAAATGCTTAAAATAGGACTCAGCACAGGGTAGTGATCTCCCTCGCTCGTTTAATCGTACCTCTTTTATGGGCATTTTGTGCCAACATTTAGTAGCCATCTGTCGTCCCCTGCGATACACCGCTTGGCTATTATTTAGTAAACCTGCGCACTAAAGGTGAAATGAAAAGCAATACGCCATGTAACCCATATTAGAGTATAACAGTACAGCCGTGTCGCCTAACGTTACTTCAATTTGTTGTTTTAAACTCTCGCATCAAAAAAAAAACTTCCATACATCCATGTTATGCAGAGGGGCAGACAATTTGGTCATAAAGTTCTATGCAGAGCCGGAAAATAAATCGAGCGCATCCATTCGTCTCTTTTCCAGTATTATCTCGCCCGTTGCTGTCCACTAACTGCGGTCACCACTAACCCCGCTAATTATAACTTATGAACGAACACTTATGTATGTGTCTACATGGTTAGGCTACCTGCGGATCCGATATTCGGCTCTTGTGTGATATACCTGTTTTGTATTCCTTCCACAGTCCTTAGTGGTTCTTTCATATATTCTAACCGAGGTGCTTCCGGTGTTAGTGAAACTAAGTTCCCACGAAAAGTCACCCCCTGCTTCGTCATTAGTAGTTACAAATTTAAGGAAATATTGCATTTTACAAACGATTGCCGGAAAATGCCTGTCCTCAAGGAAAGCACGCAGTTTGCTCCTTATCGGCTATCCTTAGTAGCTAGTTTCTTGAAATGTCGTCGCTGCCAGTTGTTGGTGGAAAACATTCGCAACCTCCTGGTTAGACTTTTTCATAATAAAAGTACATAGCTTCATCCGAAATGGCTCACTCTCCACTCATGATCAAAAAAATAATACTTATTTTAGGACACCACTCATCTGCATCAGCTGCTGTCTTTTGTATATCAATCATACCAAACGTGTGACGTAATTAACGTTTCAATTATTCTTAAAAAATCATTAAAATCCATGGTTTATCTTGAGCAACAATAGGTTTGTATCCTGTGTAATACTCACTTTTACCGCTAATGTAAATATACATTTGCGATAAATATACACTTGCGATAAATATACACTCACATTTATTTCAAGGCGTATTTATTTCAAGGCATAGAGTCTATTTATTTAAAATTGTATTTATTTCATGGCGTATTTATTTCAAAACGACTCGGCCTGTCAGTCAACATGAAAATGGCAGGGTCAGCTATGATCATTGGTTGCCCAGTCCATAGATATAAAACACTAGATACCGCTCATATTTCTGCGCGGCCGCCATATTAGGCAGTCAACATCAGTGTATTTTGGTAGTGTATTGACAGCCTACTGTAACTCGCTTCTCAACGAGGCAAATTTTCATAAAATTTGACTTGTTATAAACGTGAGAAACGTCTGCATAACACAGGTTACCTTATTTACAAATTTCCCAGAACAGCTAGCCTATCAGTAAACGCCCTTAATTAAGCAAGTTACAGTAGACTATATTTTATCAGTGGAAGTCTGCTGCCATCTGCTGTCAATACACTACCAAAATACACTGATATTGACTAGGCTTGTCTCCACTTGCTCTTGATACTCTTCTATTGCTCCTCTCATTTCTTCCTCTAAAAGAAAAACTGGCCACTCACAACCTGCCTGATTGCCTAGATGGCCTCATTGACCTGGCTATCTATATTGATACGTGAATCGCAGAGAGAACCCAGGAGAGGGCGCCTTTCTCTCCATCATCTTCCCGATCCAAAAAATCCCTTATTAGCCTCCCCAAATCACTCTCTGTCATGGCCTTAGATAGCAGACCCCTGGGCTCAGGCTCAGTCACTGACCTTACCATTCCCCTACAGCTCACTGTTTACTATTCTCACTGTGAAAGCAGTCAGTTCCACCTTGTGCATTCTCCTTAGCTTCCCCTGGTGTTAGGACACCCCTGGCTTACCTTGTCCAATCCACACATAGACTGATTCACTGGAGCTATCTAGGATTGGGGCTCTGGCTGTTCTGACTACCACCTCAACTCCTTGTGTAATTATACCACGGCTCCTGTCTGTTCTGCTTTCCAGATCCAGGCTGGAGTCCTGGAAGAAGCTGACCTCTTTTAAGTACCACCGGAATACTGGGAGCTACACGCAGGCCTTATAGGTCCTACGATTGCGATTAAACTCTTCCTGGGAACCACGCCACTCCATGGCCGTCTGTTCTCCCTCTCTGCTCCAGAAACCGCAGCCATGGATAAGTACATTCAGGAGGCCCTTGCTGTTGGCCACATTCGTCCATCCACATCTCCTGCGAGGGCCGGGGTTATTTTTTGTGGGCAAGAAAGACGGCACCCTCCGCCCGTGACTCGATTACTGGGGGCTCAATAGCAGAAGGGTGAAGAATCTGTACTCTCTCCCTCTCATGTGCTCCACCTTCAAGTCCCTGCAGGGAGCCTCGATCTTCACCAAGCTGGACCTGCGCAGTGCTTACCACCTGGAGCGGATAAATGAGGGAACCAAGTGGAAAACAGCGTTCAATACTCCTTTCGGCCACTATGAGTACCAGGTCATGCCTTTCTGATTAACAAACTCCCCCGCAGTCTTCCAATCACTCTTCAATGACGTCCTCCGGGAGATGCTCAATCGGTTTGTGTTCGTGTATCTCGATGACATCCTCATCTTCTCAAGAAATTTCACAGATCACGTCACATAGACCAGAAGGTAGCTGAGTAAGTCACAAAACCAATTGCACTGCACAAGGCAAGTATCAATAGAGTGCTACAGTTTGTAGTCGTAAAACCCTAAAGTGAGTTAGCATTTTTGAGCCGTGGGTTCCCTCGCCGATTTCCAATGGGGTTTTAACATGGGGTTTTCGGATTCATGCCGAATATAAGGTCTGTGGTTAATATGAGCCTAAGAGAGTTTTCACGTTTTGTTCTATGACATAAATTACACATATTAATATATTAAACATAAATTCTTAGACTTTTATATGGTTTTAAAAAAAGCTGGGACTAGCATATAGGACTTAGCTAACTACCACAATTGCCTAACGTTAGCTAGCTGCCGTTTGAAGCTACGTTTTATTTTGTAATCAAACTAAAATGCTCTAGTTAAACTAGCTGCACTTAGGACGTAGCTAGTAGCTAGGCAATCGTGGTACCTAGCTAACTTAACTAACTCATATGGCCAGCCAGCTAGGACATTGGGCAGCTATTTTGGACTAATTTAATAACTTTTAAATTAAAACGGATTGCCATGAGCTATCATTAGCTTAACTAGCTAGCTAACCCAGCCTTGCCAAACATGAATTGGGAGACAAAGGTAATCAACCTCCCCATCAGAAACATGCCCAAACAAACGGGAGAGTAGGGCGATTGTGGACGGGAGGGGGTGGAATAGGTAAATTAGTATCTAAATTGATAAGCTAGCTAATGTCTTCGAACAAAGTAGCGCCCAGTTAAGAAAAAAAAAACAACCCAAAAAAACGCAACCTGCGACACCAGAAAGGACCAGCCTAAATCGCATATGTAGGCCTATATAAGCAGGCAGCTCTGGATTTTGCTTTGCTCCAGGAGCCAGTTGCACCAACAGGGCTTATGCCTGGTAAGCTGGCTGGTAAGCTAAATTGGTTGTAACTTTCTGTGCGCAACGTTAAGACCGTTGCACTAACTGGTCGTAAACACTATTTTCACTAAGATCGGGTGTAAATTTTACGCCTACCCAAGAGCGAGCGTAAGTGTAATTTTAGAACGTTTCTACGGTAAGGTAGGGATATCGCGGGTATTCACACCCGCATAATAAACACACTAGCTTTAATAAGATGCAAAGGGGAATCTGCGCACTTTTGGGGTCTATCATACTTTCAATGAAAGTGTTATCGCTTAGAGTAAGGTCAGTGGCAAGATCCCCCTCTGCAGTCTGTTCGCACTCACTGCTGTCCGCTACAAGCAATTCAGCAAAAGTAACTTTAGGGGAATCCTCGCCAAACACATCAACAATTATGTCACTGCATTGATATTTTCGGTGAGGGACCCCCGCCCGTTGGATGACTTTTACGGATTGACACATCCTTTCTGGCCTTACTCAAAAGGTCCTTCCACTTTTTTCTCATGTCCTCTACAGTAGCTACTGTTCCCCCCCAAATCGGTAACGTTAAGTGTATTGATGGCATCTGTTATAATCAGTGTTGGGTGTAACGCGTTGCAAAGTAACGTGTTACTGTAATTAGATTGGCTCAGGAGGTAGAGCGGGGCGTCCGCTGATCGCAGGATTGGCGGTTCGATACCCGGCTCCTCCTGTCCACATGTCAAAGTGTCCTTGGGCAAGACACTGAACCCCAAATTGCTCCCAATGAGCAGGCTAGCACCTTGCATGGCAACTGCTGCCATTGGTGTGTGAATGGGTGAGTGAGAGGCCATTGTAAAGCGCTTTGGATAAAGGCGCTATATAAGTGCAGTCCATTTACCATTTAGATTACTTTTTCCTGTAACAAAGTAATGTAAGGGATTACGTTTAAATTTTCAGTAATCACATTACAGTTACTGACCTAATAAAAATGTTGTTACTTGCATTACCTACACACAGGTAAATGGTAAATGGATAGGACTTAGTTACGGCAAATTAACACTTCTAAATAAATTAATAAATAAATAGATAAATAAATAACATCCATCAACGATTGGCTATCAAAACGCATGTGCCTGCTCCCTTTCATTTGGTTGATATGCGCATGTGGTCTCTGCAGTCGTGGCTGAACTTATGAGAGTGTGGGGTCACGCGAGCAGGCTAATAAAAATCTAAATAACATCATGGCAAACGAGACCAATGACAACGAGTGTTTCGATAGGTGGAAATACTCCCATTATTTTGTATTCTGGAAAGAGAAGAATATAACAGTGAAATGCAAGCTATGCCTTGGGGAAGAAGCACCTCTTATCTTCACAAAACTCCACAAGCAATCTCTCCAAACATTTAATACGGGAGAAACTTGTAGCGAGAGATTGTCATCGTGTTGAAGGAGAGACTGCCCGAAACAGGCCAGGCTCAATTTATACCCAGAGGTGCATAAGGTAACCCAAAGCGAAATTAAGAAACTTGTTGGAGGGTATGTTGTAGTACATTACATTACATTACATTACAGTTATTTGGCAGACGCTTTTATCCAAAGCGACGTACAATTAGTGCATATTGAAGGTCATAGACACAATCTACAAAGCAAATCCAACAAAGCACAACTTTCTCACAACGTAGGAGCTATCGCTAGTAGTCAACAGAATACAGAATACAGTCGGCTATACATTCTAAGCTATAAAATAGCAAAACCAAATAGAAAATAAACAGAAAGAACATACTATATATTTGGCCTTATATATGTTGTTAATCAAGGTGGAGTCTGAAAAAGTGTGTTTTCAGACCACGACGGAAAACAGACAGCGTTTCAGCAGAGCGCAACGGAGTGGGGAGTTCATTCCACCACTGGGGAGCTAGAGTGGAGAAGCTCCGCAGTCGGGACGAGCGAGTGCCATTGACATGTTGTTTTTACTGTAAAGCACTCTGTGCATTCGTGCTGGGAAGGGTGCTCTATAAATAAAATTTTACTTACTTACTTACTTACACGGAGGGAGGGAAGTGCAAGTCGCCCTGCACCAGCAGAGCGAAGTGGTCGAGCAGGAGCGTAGTGCTGGATCAAGTCCTGTAGGTAGGAGGGGCCTGACCTTTTGGCTGCAGTGTAGGCCAGGGTCAGAACTTTGAACCTGATCCTGGCCAAGTAGAAATGCTACCTCTTTCTACTGTCGAATCGCCGTCTTTTTGGTGTATACTAAGATACCCACGACTGGCAGAAATGTGGGGTTCCCCGACAGATAGACGTTTGCCAATTATTTAGACAAGTGTTATGCGACCATGCAATCAAATCTGAAAGCTACTTTTGAGGGTATCGACAACGTGTGCACAACAGCAGACATATGGACAAGCTGCAACAAGAGCTTCATCGGAATGACGGCCCACTGGATAGACGCCTGTACTTTTGAGCGTGGAAAAGCCACTATAGCCTGAATTAAACTTATTCTTAAACGCTTAAACCTTATTCTTCTGTTTTTGAAATGGTATATGCCTGATGTTTTATTTCAATAGTACTTAATAGGCTATGCATGTCTTGTTCTAGTGGCTCAAGCCTTAACTTAATGTTGTTAACTTTGCAACAGGCAAGATGCACCCCTGTGCTTATTTCTCTCGTGCCCTTACTCCAGCCGAAAGGAACTATGACGTGGGGGATTGGGAGCTCCTGGCTGTCAAATTAGCCCTTGAGGAGTGGCATCACACTTAAACCAGTTCTCGTTAGCGCCCTGTCTCCGGCCGAGAGTCGCCCCCTACTCGGATCGTGGAAGGAGGTCCGGCTCATACGGTTCGCTGCATCTTGGCTGAGAGACGTGTGGGTAGGGGCTCCCAGTTTTTGGTGGACTGGGAGGGCTATGGCCCTGAGGAGCGATGTTGGGTCCCATTAAGAAACATCTTGGACCCAGATTTGATTAGGGACTTCCGTAGAGATGGGCCTGGGGCATCGTCTGGGGCCGTCCCCTTGAGGGGGGGGTCCTGTCATGGTTTTCGCCTATCTTCCCTCTGTTACTACGGTTCCCTCTGTTACTCTCCCATTTCCCTTTATTTTCAGTCGATCAGATTTTTCCGCGTTCCGTTTCAGCGTTCCGTTCCATCTCCTTGCAAATTATTCGATTCACCTGTTCATTTACCTCTCAGGTATTTAAACCCCTCACTTCCGCTTCCTGGTGCTTCTTCGTCATATCATGCCTTTACAAATTCAGGGTTGGTTAGGTTCTAGCTTTTCTAAAAAAAACTTTCCCCCCCCCCTATTAGATTGGCTTTAGCTGCCTTTAGGAAATTGTTTCCTTTTCGCTCTTTCTGTTCCATACTTCTCGTTCCACTCTGCTATTTTGGAGAGTGAGAAGTTTATTTTTATTTCATTTATTTTTCACCTATTTATCGGGCGTTATAGTCTATGTTCCAAAGGTGATTCTCTCTCTCTCTCTCTCTCTCTCTCTCTCTCTCTCTCTCTCTCTCTCTCTCTCTCTCTCTCTCTCTCTCTCTCTCTCTCTCTCTCTCTCTCTCTCTCTCTCTCATTTTTGCTCATTTGAATGTGCTTTATTGTATCAAGCTTTTATCTTTTGTTTTTTAATGTGCTGGTATGTCTGTTCTAGGACAGGGAAGCAAATATAATTATTTTCAGGGCGCTCTGAAATAATCATAATAATATTACCAATTCATCCAGTCGTTTATAGTCGTCACCATACACATTCATAACATATACTTGGGAATGTCTGTTAGATCTGAGGCCACAAAGTTACCATTGCTTTTTGCTGGAGTTTGATATCAAGACTGATCCAGGACTGCAGGCAATCCTCAAAAGGCAATCAGGGAAAAGAAGGATAAGCGTATGCAGGGGCATGTCCACCGCTTCCCTCGATAGTTCTAGCGAACGTCAGATCCCTTAGAAATAAATTGGACGAACTTCACCCCAATGTTGAATTACAAAGATGCTAACATCATCTGCCTAACAGAGACGTGGTTGGATAAGATTGCTAACTCTCAGGTTTTTTTGGAAGTGTAAGGGGTCGGGTTCGGAGGACCAGACGCGACAGAGGGAATCTGAAAGCTTTTCCCGTAAGAATAGCCACTAACACGGAAAACAATCAGTGAAGGGGACAAGGACAGAATTCACCTTATCTCTCAATATAAGAGAGAAAAAATAAAGGAGGTGAACAAAACGGAGAATAAATTAAAACAACCCTAACAGGGCGAAACAACTCAAAATATGAGTGGTAGAGAAAAGAATGGACCTCTCGCTTTCAATAAAAAAGAAAGCAGACAAGAGAGGTAACAGAGGTACACCTCCAAAGGAGGGAACAGAAGGCAGAAGGAAAAAAGCTAATGAAAGGAAACGAGATCCTAAGATCTCAACCTAACTAAATCGCTAAAGGCACTTTCTGCTTTGCTTATTTGCAACAACCAGAAAAGCAGTATCCCAAGTCCTATACCTTACCGGCTATGAGGCTACTACTAAACACCTGGAAATGGAACCACAGAGCTTAAATACCTGGCAGGTAAGCAAGGACAGGTGCGGGAAATTTAAAAAGAAAGAACAAAACCCCGGAACGGAAGATGGAAAAACAAAGAAAGATGCGTATGTTAACAAAGCTTGAAGTAAAACAGCTGTGAGCCGAGAGACGCATTGCTCTGCGGACGTGGAGTTGCTCACCTTGTCTTTTAGACCCAAATATCTACTGCGTGAGTTTGGTCAACTTTTTAAAATCCTTGTCTATATCCCACCTTCAGCCAATAAGACCAGTGCAGTGATGTTTCTGAGACTCTAAAAGAATGTACTGATTGGGAGCTTTTCTCACAGAATGCCACACTGGATGAGACTGTAGAGGCAGTGACTGGCTATATACATTTTTGTGAGGAAACTATTGTTCCATCTAAGAAAGTGAGAGTGTTCTCAAACAATAAGCCCTGGATGACAAAGGAGCTTAAAACAACATTAAATGAGAAAAGGAGATCCTTCCAATCAGGAGACAGAGTTGAGTCAAAATGTATTCAGGCCAGGCTGAATAGGCAAATTAAGGAAGCAAAAAGAGCCCATAAGGAGAAGGTGGAAAATCTGTTTCAAGGGGGGCAGCTGAGAAATGCCTGGAAAAGAATAAAGATCCTCTCAGGGATTTCTACTAAGCAGAATGACCCAGGCCCTCAGTCTAAGGAACTGTTTGCTGTCAGTTTGCTGAATCCCTAAACATCTTTTACAGTAGATTTGATTTACATGACTTTAAAGCAGCAAGGGATGATGTAACATCAGAAGTATTGTTTCTAACTGCACTGTTAGAAATTGATTGTATTTTTACAGGAAATTCCTGGCAACTAATTGCAGTAAATCTTCAGTAAGCAATATGCAGGAATTGTACTGTAAATGTAATACAACAACGTACTGGATTTATACAGCAGGCTATTGTGATTGATTACAGTAAAACCATGTTTTATGACTATTTACTTAACTTCTCTGCATTTTAATGGATCTCTATGCGAATTTGGGGGTGGGACTAGATTTAGCTGTAAATTATGCTGGAACAGTATGGAATACATGGTTGGCGAAATGGCTGTAAGTCATCAAGGGTCTGAGGAGGAGCCTCAAACCATCACTCTACTGCCAGATATGCAGTAGATATGGATGGATCAGTTTAAGGGTTGTTTCTCCTGACAAATTTTCCAAATTTGAACCCTTCAAGTTATCCATCCATATTGCAGCCATGTCACGTGTAATTTTTTTAGCTAAAACTAAAAGCACTGTTAGGGTCTGCGCTATCTGCAGCTAAAACAAAATCTGCTGCTGTGGTTAGCGTGTGTGCCATCTTTTAAACGCTACACTAGGCTTGTTACCAAGGACAGCAATCAAGCAGAAAAGATGATTAGCTTCTAATATGTTTGTGTGCATTGCTAATGTTTGCTACCTGCTAAATTAAACTAATAAATAAATTAGTAAATAAAAATGAATAAATACAAAATAAATATATATATTTTTTAATAATGAATTAAAATAATCAGGTCATTGCTGGGCACTGACTCCATAAAAAAAAGTATGTCCTTTTTTATCCCTGTGTCATCCGGCTGCTCGTGCAGTGGTTAACTGGGATATCGATTTGGACTTTCTGATCTTCAGGAAGCAGCAGGTGCTCTGCTGTGCACATAGTTTACTATTACATAATGTTAGAATGGCCAATGTTTGATCCTAGTTCACAGCAGTGTTCCATCTCCATGCTGGAGGGATATCAATATGGTCTTCCTAATCTTTCAGGAAGCAGCAGGTGCTCTGCTGTGCACTTGGATGATCTGCTGTTTTCGGGTTTGGGCGCTTGGATGATCTGCTGTTTTGGGGGTTTTAGTATATCTCCTGTTTAGTAGGGGAGATGTGTCATGCTCCCAGTTTGATAGGTAGTGCTCGCTAGTGCATGCACTAGAAGTACATAGAGCAGATCCATTCAGGGCCAAACCAAAATAATTATATATTCATTCATATGGCCTGACGGAAATGATGCCTTGTGCATAAAGTGTGTTGAGCACATTCTGTCAGGAAACTCTTGCTGTGCCCATTGGTTGGCCACAGAAAACATGTTACTCAACCAATCACATGCACACGTCACCAATGGACCGCCCCTTTTTGAAAGTGAAAGTCAGATCTCTCTAATGCTGCTTTTGCCTGCGCTGCTCTTGTTTGTTTCGCTGCTGCTTGTTCTAAAAAAAATCCTGCTCACCCTCTACCACCCCAGCTTCCACCTATTGTTTGGATCTGCTTCTATGTACAGGGAGTTTTAGTATATCTCCTGTTATTAGGGGAGATGTGGCGTGCTCCCTGTTTGATAGTGCATGCTAGTACATAATTATATATTCATTCATATATTCAATGTATGATTTGTCCTGACAGAAATTACCTTATTCCATACTTTGAGAGGTTTTTGTAGGAGAAGGAAATTGTATAATGATGGCGGAAATTCACACGCCTGAGCCACTAGGCGCCTACGCGAAGGGGTTAACATACTTTTTCTTGAACAAACCTGGCCATTCTGTTCTTGAGGCTTACCAGTGGTTTGCATTTTGCGGTGAACCCTCTGAGGTTATGCTGGTTTAGTCTTCTCTTGATGGTACTTTTTGACACATCTATGCCTACATCCTGGAGAGTGTTCTAGGTCTATTTGACTGTTTCTCCTTCACAATTGAAAGTATTCATCGGTCATCCACGAGTACAGTGGTCTTCGGTGGGCAAGCAGGTCGTTTGCTATTGCTGATCTCACCAATGCGTTTTTTCTTCTTAATGTACCAATCAGTTGATTTGGACACACCCAACGTTTTGGCTGTGTCTCTGATCAATTTATTCCAATTTTTCAGCCTCACGATGGCCTGCTTTACTGGGATTCACACTTATTTGGTCCTCAACAGCAACATAATCCAAATGGAAATTTCACAACTATAATCAACTCAAGACTTTTTGTTAGCTTTCTTGTGCATTAACTAATGATGCAACAACACACAGCTGGTCAAGAAACAGCTAAGCAGCCAATTACTTTTGGTCCATTAAAATGGGGAAACTATGTCTGAAAAGAACTGTAATTCCTACATGTTTCACCCGATATGGATGTAAATACCCTCATATTAAAGCTGACAGTCTGCAATTTAACATCCTATTAATTGTTTTATTTCAAATCCAATGTGCTGGAGTACAGAACCAAAACAACAAACATTGTGTCACTGTCAAATAGGTTACTGCATATTTACATAATAAATATATATTTATATATATTTTTTTTTTTTCTTTTACATTTTTGTTTTCTAATCTGCTTTTCATTTCTTCTCCACAACCTGTTTTTCTTTTTCTTATTCTCAGTCCAGCCTGTTTGATAGTTAGCCCATCGTATCCTGGCAGCAGGATGTTATGCACATTTATGATAGTTGAATGAGGACAAGAGTGCACATGCACATTTTATATTAGCAATATGACAGCAAAAACCCCAAAGAAAAAACAAAAGCTGAATTATGTTGAGTGCGTAAGTATTCTGCCCACTGAGACAACACGGTGGAAGCAACTTTCGCTGCATTTACGCGTGTGAGTGTAAATGGGCCGGCAGTGTAGTATAATGGTTAAGGAACTGGCCTTGTAACTGAAAGGTTGCAGGTTCAATTCCCTGGTAGGACACTGCCATTGTTCCCTTAAGTAAGGTACTTAACCTGAATTGCTTCAGTATATATCCCGCTGTATAAATGGATAATATATGTAAAAAAGAAATGCTAAAAAGTTGTGTAAGTCACTCTGGATAAGAGCGTCTGCTAAATGCCTGTAATGTCTTTCTGGAAAAGTCTCTAACAAGTTTGCACAGAAACAATGGTGTGATTTTCACACATTCCTATTGGCACATTTGTTTAGGCTCTTTCTAGTTGGTTGGGCAGCCAACAGCCATGATAACGTCATGCCATAGATTGGATTAAAGTCAGGTCTTGGTCAAGTCTAGTTCACTCAAGGATATTTACCTTTTCCCCATTCGACTGCTATAGTGTAGGTTTGCCATTGTATTTTGGGTTGCTTTCCTTCTGTATTATTTTGCATTCCAATTTTAAGTCTAGCAAACTGAAGCTGGTTTTCCTCTACAGTTTTCCTAAACTTGGCTCCACCCATTTTCTCATCAATCCCGGCAAGTGCTCGAATGCTTTTTTGCTAACTCCATACAGGATTTGAGAAGGTTTTTCTATAATTGCTTTGCTCTTACCGCTGCCCTACATTACAGCTGTGATAATATTGGCTCATGGCCTTTTCACCCATCTCAACCACTGAACTGTAGCAATTAGCATAGCTCCCCAAAGCAGTATGCATCAGTTCGGATGAACCCTAACTCCTGCCCTGTTTTTCTGTATTTTTAGAAGGCACAGACACCAATGGGGCAAGGGTACGGGAAATGGTTTAGAGGGGCACGGGGCAGGTACCTGAAATGTACCCCTACCACTTCCCCACTCTCTGCCGAAATCCTGGTGGTTCTGAGCCAATGACAGTGGGCTAGTGGCAAGGGAGCCAAAAGTGAGAAGTCCTGTTTGGGGCAATTTAGACCTCATCATCTTCACTTGCATCTACCGCTACTGGGAAAATAGTCCAGCTGATTGCTAAGGACAGAAACTTTTTGCTAGTGGTTCCAAAACTAGTGGTCAGCCAGAGCACACCTTTACAGTGTGTTCATGTTGGTTAAAAAAAGCACAATGTTATTACTTTGTTTTAATTCATATTGAAATAAACATTTTTGAAAAAAGACGTGAAAATTAACATTCAGTATTAACAAAAACAAATATATAATTTTTCTTATTAACAGACTTAAAGAATGCAGTTTGGCTTTAATATCTTATAGACTTTTATTTATCCACATAAATAGTAGAGAAACTCCATGAACATATTTAAATACATTTCATTAACAGTTAATATCATTCTTAATTTTTCTTTTTAATGGGTCAATTACACTTCCAAAATAAGGAAGAGGGGTTTATTATTAAATTGTACATTTTCATTTCAATGGAATTGTCTTCAAATAATGCTCTTTATATTTTATTGAATTTCCATGAACAGACTAATTTTGGTGAGTTAGTTTCATATACAATAAAAAGGAAAGAAGCATCAGTGTACAGATAGAAGTTTAAGGAAAATAAGTTGGATCTGTTTGGTTGCAGAAAAGTACATCATTGTCCTGTCTCTTGGTTTGTGGGACAGGGTATCCAGGAGGTTCGTATGGATAAAATGTGACCATTGTCTGTTCTCTGACCACTGGTGTTTTGTCCTTTTCGTTTTTTCCTTATGCAGAGAATTCCAGATTAGGGAGAACCCAGGTCAAGATCATTGTGTTGTTGGAAATCCTCATTTTGTTTCAGATGGTTTGTGTCCCAGTTATTCATGAAACTCTGGGTCTTTTTTTTTGTTTGTTTTTGCAGTCAGTGGTTTTTGGCCTGGTGTCCTGCAAAATCAATGTGAATATATCATTACGTTTGAGAGGCATGTAATTGCTACTTTACTTTTCCTTCACATCACATTCTTTAAGCACAACCGCATTATTTCCCTTAAATTGGAATGTCCGTTCCCTGTGAGTATATTGTGCTGCAGTATATTCACCTTGTTCTCCGACACTCATCCAGAAGGGACACAGTCCCAGTCTATTTTTATCAGAAGGCTCTACCAGTATATGAGTGCCAAATAATTCCACTTCTGAAGGTGTCCACTGTACGTTTATTAACTAAAAAAAATATGACATTTGCTGGGAGTTTCCTGTGTATCACTGGAGTTTCTGTTAAGCTCAGCCATGATAAAATGCATAGAAAAATCCACTGGTATGCCAAACCCATAAATCACAGTTTTAACACAGGACCTCCAGGATCCGTGCAGCTTTATACTTTCAATTTAATATTGAATATCATAATGATTTCATATACCCCTGAATTATTTTAACTTGTGGGAGTGATTGTTACAAATATTATATCAAAATACTGTCAGCATCACACAAACACGCTAATATCAAAGCACTTCAAGCTTTACACACACTCTGATTTCAAAACACTTACAGCATTTCACAAACATACTTTGATAGAAAAATACTTACAGCATTACACACACTTTCTTATCGAAACACTTCCAGAATTACACACTCTGATATGAAAACACTTTCAGAATTACACACCCTCTCACACTCTGATATCAAATCACTTCCAGCAGTACACAAACACTTATTCTGATATTTGGTATTCAGAATGGGTGAAAGGATTGAGTCTCCTAAAAATGTTTATTTATTTTTTTAACTTAATCTCACCTTTTAGGTCTTGTTGAAATTTGTACCAATTTTCTCTTTTCTGAGGATATTTGCATAGGGAATCTGAAAGAAAAAAACTATTTGTTTTACTTATGTGAAAGGCAGCCAATGATCATCTTGCTAATTATGAATAGCACACATTGGACATACTTATTTAAGAGATAAAACCTTTGACCAGCCTCATACTGTTAGGTGTGAGTCAGGTATTTATTTAAAATAAAATATAATAATAATAATATGTAATTCCAGATTCAAAATATACTTTACAATGCATGGTTAAATATCAACATGAGCAAACATATTTTAGCCAAAAAAGGATATCACTCATACAAGTCAGGCATTAAAATATATTACATAAAATGATTAAATAAAATATTATTCAAGCACAATTTAAACACACACACATAGAAAATGTGCATAAAGTATATTGTGGAAATTTATTTTATGAATTAATAAATAGTTTTTTAATAATTATCTTAGACGTAAAGCTATGCAATGAATCCAGCAGCACTAAATGTATCAATGATGAAAAGCTATTTTTACCATTTGTAACTGCTGTACCATTTCTTCTCTATATGCCAGCTCTCTTTTCATTTGGTCCTGAAAGTTATCTGTAGGGTCAAAATACAAAAATACATAATTCATTCAACCATTAATCTCATCTATCAAATTCAATCTTTAATCCCTGTGCTAATAAAAAAAAAAGATAAACAAATACAGACGTTTGATATTTGGCGAGAATCAGCTGACGCACAGATACTTGTGACTTAGATGCACATTGAACATAATTCATAAAAGAGACACAGCACTTATTGTGAAGCATTAAAACAAAGATATGAAATCATTTCGCAAAGATATGCTGGGAAAAATACAATATAAAGATATATAGAAATATATTCTAAACTTTTGCACATCGCTCTGGTTAAGTGCATCTGCTAAGCGATCATAATATAATGTAATGAGAGATATAAAGGAATCAATACGCAGCATTTACATGCAACATGTGAGATATAACAAGATAAGCACTGGATTTTGTCAGGGTGAAACTAAGGATACATATACTGTAGGCTAGTTCTCAAATGGTGATACTGTAAATATCATATCTATCACAAGCTTGCTGAAATGCAGCATTTCTGTGTATCTTACAAATTTGAATTACACTTGATCATCATGAAGATTTATATACATGGCTGTGCTAAAGACCTGTGGAAAATATCAATATCCATGTGAACTGTTAATGCAATTTCTGATAGGCATTTCTACAGGCCATGCGTACTACATAGCCAGAATAATCTGCCTGAAACTCAGTGTCCCTTCTGAAATTATGCTTGCGTAAGGATGTATGTAACGTTGTTATATATGTCACAATATTATATTGAGGTACTACAAGGTACCAATTACCAGTGGTAATTGAGATAAATCAGTGGCAGTCTATTGTTTTTGATAATTACAAGGTTTTCAGAGTCATTTTATCAATACAACTGGGCAATGTGAGATTTGAAGGAAAAGAATAAAGAATAAAAAATGGTAAAAAAAAAAAAGGATAAAAGAATTCGAGCAACTTTTTTGTATCTGAACACAACGTAGCAGTATGAAATGAGCCTAAATACTTGTAATACTCCTATAGAAATTAAAACATTTATAAAAGCATTCCTAAAGAGCAGCAAGAAATGGAGAACACATTGTGGCTATTAATGCCAGTGACATCAGCAATGTATTTGAGGTTGAAGTAACTTACGAAATACAGGAAAGGTAGCGTTTCCCTTAAGCGCGTGAAACTCCTGCTCCAGTCTCCTCCGCAGATCAATTTGTTCCAAGAGAACCTTCTGAAGTTCTTCTGGGCCGACAGAATGAGATAAACTAAGACACACTGGAGAGAAACCTCTACAAGTGCCAACAAGCTGCAAACATCTACGTCAAAGCAGGATGATAAAAAATGACAGGATCCAACAATTTCCTTTAGGGCACAGATCTGCTATTTAACTTACCTTTCTCCATGCTTTCAACATCCTTCTTAAGGGGCACAGGAGAACGTGCTTCTTGACTTTGATCAACTATCAAAAGAGAGAGGAATAATGAACACATTTTTATTATTCTAATGCAAAAACACAAATTGTTTGAGACACAGTAAAATACATCTCTGATTTATGTTTAAACTGATGGAAAGAATCGGCAAATATATTGAAACAAAGAGATTTGTTTGAAATATAATTTATACATTCTGCAGAAAATGATGAGTGATCAATAACCATGAAGAAAAAAACTGGTATTCTTTTAATTTACCACACCACAAAAATATCAGATATATCTAAAATATGTGTGTATATTTCGAAATCATATTCTGCTACACAGGTAACCCATTACAAAATACCAAACATACATGACCAAACATATATATCAAAACCTGGACTGCTCACTAGAATTTTTAGAAAGATATATATCTGTACACCTGTTGGCACTGTTACAGATATTTGTGCTTTGGCTGTGTTATTCGACAGAAAATACTACTTTTGCATAGCATAATCCTTACCATGCCAATATCACCATCATAGTCACACCATATTACAAAAGTATAGCATTTGTCATGTCGGATTGACCCAGAAACTGCAATTCCACTTATATCCAGCAGATGCTGATCTAACACCACCTTTTTCAATCTACAGGGCTCTTGTACTAAGCTAATGACCCTTTACATGATAAATTTAAAATATAATCACTAATGCTAATGAATAGACCACTGGGATCAGTGATCCATTAAAGCATTTGGCAATTTATAAACAAAAAATTTGACTATTGACCATGATAAAAATTATATATTTAATTGAAATATAGAATTAAAGATTATTTCAGGTTACCCTGTAAGGAAAATTGTTTTATATAAACCAATGCCATATTGAGGGAAAAGATTAAAGCTACTACAAAATAATAATAATAATAATAATAATAAATAAATATATATATATTTGTATTTCATGTCAAGATAATCCATGCAAAAAATACTGAATAAGATTCAGATCTAAATAATGTTGTAATCCTATTTTCCAGCACAATGTGTTCTTAAGTTTTCTTAACAAAAAATTAATGGATGCTTATTTGCATATAAACAAATTGACAAAAATGCCTCAAACTATTCTTTGTTTATTGTTTGTGTTTGTGCATTGTATCCACCACCCACTGCAAAATAAAATAACAGAAATATATAAAATAACTGAACATCATTACTGTAGAACAAATCATGTGACAATGAGGTCCTTCCTTGGAAACAAGCACATCACCTGTGTTACAATTGCACGTACAAACATGTCTATATATATATATGCCCTCCACAATTATTCGCATCCCTGGTAAAGATGAGTAAAAAGGGTTATAATAAATTCACCGTTTGGTGAATTCACTTAATCTTACACTGAAAAAAATGGAAAAATCCAACCCTTAATTGAAGTATATTTATTCTGAGAAAAAAAAATCCCTCATCAAGAAATTATAATTTTTAACAAAACCATGTGTGCCACAATTATTGGCACCCATGCAGTTAATACTTTGTACAACGTCCCTTTGCCAATAAAACAGCACTGAGTCTTCTCCCGTAACATCTAATAAGGTTGGAGAATACAGAGCAAGGAATCTGAGACCATTCCTCTTTACAGAATCTCTCCAGATCATCCAGAGTCCTAGGTCCTCTCTTGTGCACTCTCCTCTTCAGCTCAGCCCACAGGTTTTCAATGGGGTTTAGGACAGGGGACTGAGATTGCCATAGCAGAAGCTTGATTTTGTGTTCAGTTAACCATTTTTGTGTTGATTTGGACGTATGTGTTGGATCATTGTCCTGCTGGAAGATCCAACGAGGACCCAGTTTTAGTTTTCTGGCAGAGGCAGCCAGATTGAGATTTAAAATTCCCTGGTATTTCATGGAGTTCATGATGCCATGTACCCTAACAGGGTTCCCAGGGCCTTTGGATGAAAAACAGCCCGACAACATCACGGAACCTCCACCATACTTAACAGTGGGGATCAGGTTATTTTCGGTATAGCCATCTTTCTTTTTACGCCAAACACACCTTGAGTGTTGGTTGCCGAAAAGCTAAATTTTCATTTCATTTGACCATAGAACACGGTTCCAGTCAAAGTTCCAGTAGCGTTTAGCAAACTCCAGGTGCTTACATTTGTGGTGAAATGACAGGAAAGGCTTTTTTCTGGCATGCCTTCCTAATAATTTGTTGGCATGGAGGTGACGTCTAATGGTAGTTTTGGAGACTTGATGACCCCAAGATGCTATTTTCCTCTGTAATTCTCCAACAGTGATCATTGGGAAATTTTTTGCCTCTCTTACCGTCCTCTTCACTGTGTGTGGGGGCAAAATAAACTTGGGTCCTCTTCCAGGTAAGTTTGTAACAGTTCCAGTTGCTTTTAACTTTTTTAGTATTGCCCTAACAGTAGATATGGGCATTTTCAGGTGAGTCGCTATTTTTTTATAGCCATTCCCTGACTTATGAAGCTCAACACATTTTTCCCTCATTTTATTTGTGTTTTCTCTTATCTTTCCCATGTTGATGTATGAATAAGAGAATATGGCCTCTGTGTCACCTCATATTTATACCCCAGTGAAACAGGCAGTCATGGATTACTGCTTGAAGGTTCCTAAACACTCTGATCAACTTTAAAATGTAAAATATAAATGGAAAAAATGCTTCAATTACATTTACTTCATAAGAATGTCTAGGGGTGCCAATAATTGTGGCACACATGGTTTTGTTAAAAATAATTATTTCTTGATGAGGGATTTTCTTTTCTCTGAATAAATTTACTTCAATTAAAGGTTGGTTTTCTCGTCTTTTCAGTGTGAGATTAAGCTAATTCACCAAGAGGTACATTTTTTAAAACCCTTTTTACTCATCTTTACCAGGGGTGCCAATAATTGTGGAGGGCACTGTATATATATATATACACACAGTCTATGTGGGGTGATATGCATGCTTGTATGTTCATTAGCAAAACACATATTGTATAACAAATCAAATGCCTTCAATGCCTTAGAACATTTTATGCATAAACCCCCCCCCCCCCCCCCCCCCATTCACATTTTGCCTTCTTAAGCCCCACAATATTTTCCTGATTTGGAAATGCGGGTGATCTCCCTCTCTTCCTCTCTCTGTCTCATTTGACAAGCAAATTTGCAGACACTGCCCGAGGATAACAACCTCGTTTGACAGTCAATTAACCGTGAATAGTCAAAGCCAAGGCAGTTTGCATTACATAAATGGAAAATTAGATTATTTTTCTCCCAAGAAACAGAACTCTCTTTAGACAGTGCCTTAGACTCTGGAATCAGAACTTCTAATCACGTCCTTAACAGCCTTGGAGACATTTAGCAATCAGGCAAAGATGGTTTCATTTAATTTGTTTTGTGTAATTTTTTGAAATATACTATACATTTTGCGAAGAGATCATTATCGATGAGATAATATAAATGTTGGCATAGATCATAAAACACTTTTAATGTCTTTCTGACAGATATAAAAGGCAATAAACGGTGATCTTTGTAATGTAGAGGTTTTTCAGTAGAGAAGGCAATTATATCCATTTTCTACTGCTCAAATGGTGATTGTCACCTTTTGTGTGTAGAGCTGATCATCTTCTTAAACTGTAATAGGTCCCAACAGACCACATGCACCACATGCTAGAGGAACAGCACTCTCTCTTTCTCTCTCTCTCTCCCTCACTATATCTTTATTTCAGATTTATTTTAGTCTGTAAACCTTTGAAAGCACTGGCATTTCATAAACTCCCTAACAATGGATTACAAACACATTTTTCAAACAATATTGTTTTCATTTGTTTATTATTTATTAAATATGTATAATTCCATGTATTTATAATAGTGATATTTTCCGTATTATAGTGATTCTATAACTGGTTTTTCATGTAAAATAAAGCCTTGTACAGACTAACATGCTTTAATATATGGACACTGTTCATACCGGCACTCTCTCTCCAGTACTCTGGGCCAGAGGATTCCCTTTCTGAGACAAAGAAGTTTCTCTCTTCTTTGTTTTCATCTGAAATAGAAGGAGTGCAGTAGAGAAATTATGAAAACAACTCTTATATCTGTAGGCATTAATGGCAATCTGCAATATTTTAATGGAGAAGATTTTCTCTTGTGTCTAGCATTAATATTAATGTAGGCGGAATTGAAACAAACAATTCATAAATCATTTTAATGCTTTTCTGAACCCTTTATCCCAAAAAGAGCAAATCCTCTGAGAATCAACAACCTAACCTATTAATCCGAGCATTAATTTATATAGATTAAAAACCAAACCTCTGATATGCGGTACTACTATGTACAATATATGTTACTGCACCTTTTCAGATTTTTGTATTATCATATTTTATTAAGTGTTCTTATCCTGTTCTTAGCTTTGTGTGCTGTTGTTAATTTACCTCTTGCATCCCTTTTGCTAAATTGGGTTTAGAAATAAATAGTGTATTATTGTTTAATAAAAATAGATTTTGCATCACGTTGCAGTTGTAAATAAAATGTATTGAAAATATAGAATCCTTTATATGTATTAACAATTCAAATTGTATCATCCACCAGAGTGCAGAGAGGCACAGTATGACAATGTTCCTCACCTGGAAAGTTGCAATTGTCTTTGGAAGTATAAGCTGACTGTCCATCGGTCCGGTTTTTTTGAGCCTGTAAATGCAAGAGAGAAATATTATCCTTTGTTTAAAGACTTGTATCACATAGCAAGGGCAGTTGGAATTCCCATGAAATCACACCATAGAATACACCGTGTCAACTAAAATAACATTGTAAACAAACAGATAATTTATAAATAATAATTCAAAAATAAAATATTTCAGCTGAAACCTGCACAGTTCTTGCTGTCTGTCTGTGTGCTAAATCTGTTGAAGCTCACCAAGGTTAATTGTTGCTATATCTGCGTAACACATACATGTACTGTGCCTGTTCATTTATGCTATCTATTCGCCTGTTCATTCCTGCTATCCATCGGCAAATGATTACAAAGCTGTCTGAACAATCTTTCAAACCCAACACAGCTGTGGCCGGCTCTTCCTAGTGTCGGCAGGTTAAAGATTAAAAAGGCTAATAGGCAAAAATGACAAAAGAACAAATATCATTTAGTTATTAAACAATACAGTTTATTAGGAGGAATCAAAAGTCCTCTGAATATTTTATTTCTGCAGGGAGCTCTCACTATCAATCTTGTAATGCATAAAGATCAACCCAGCCTACAGCTGCATTTAAATAACAATTAGCTAAACTGCCTTGAGGGAATATTTACATTTTTGTAGGCCATGTCCTCCAGCAGAGCGGGAATGGGGCTGGGGTCTTTCAGCGTAGCAGATGGAGTGCCAGCCAGGCCCGGTTTGTCCGGCATGCTTCCCGGGGAGATACTGGGAAAAGGGCCTTGCTCTTGCTCTCCTTTGCTGGTGGGAGGTCCCTGGAGGTGCAGTGTGCAGGGCTCCTGGTGTCCACCACCAAAGCTTTCCTCCTCCTCCTCATCCTGCTTTGTCTCAACGTCCACTTCCTGCTCCTCCTCGCTGTCGCCACTTTCGCTGGGGTAGCTGCAGCTGGTGCCGGGGGAAGGGTGTCGGTCCGAGCCGAAGTCATCCAGGCTGCCGTGCAGCTTGGCGATGCTCTCGGCGTCCTTCACCACGGGGCGGAAGGCCGAGTGGTAGCTTGCCCTCCTCGCCTGTAGAGAGGGGGTGTCTAGCAGCTTGAGCCAGCTGTCCGACGCGGGCTGCGCACTAGGGCCGATAGAGGGGCAGTCACTATCAAACAGCCCCGTTCGGGGGGTGCCATTCATGCCGCTCCCCACATCGCTCTGCTCTGACAGGTCCAGGAAGGCCTGTCTGAGAGAGGGGCTCTCCGTGAGGGAGGTAAGAGTGTTGGCTTGGGGCTGTAGGTAGGTCGGGACAGGGAGACCGCTGGCAGCCCGTGGGGGCCAGAACATGCAGAAAGGGGGGTAGAAGGCATCCTTGCGGCCCGGCCACAGAAGGCCGGACAGACCAGCGCTTTTCTGCCCATTGGGAACCTCGGTGTCGTCCTTCTTCTGCTGGCAGAGGCTGAAAGCAGGAAAGCTGTAGGGGCCAGGAAATAGCGAGGCGGTGGGAAATTTCTGCAGCATGCCAAAGCTTTTACTGGGAACGGGGATGACAGGGTAGCTGCGGGGATTCTTACTGGGCGACAGGCTACTAGTGTCCATGTCATCATCCTCCTCGAACCTAGCCCTCTTCTGACTCAGGTCGCTGGAGATCATGTGGGGGAGGATGGAGTTTACGGCCTTGACCGTGCCGATGGACGAGCAGTGGGAGGGGGGCAGGGCTCGCTTACGGCTCCCCCCGTTGAACATGGCCTTGACGTCCTCCCAGGCGAAGGCCAGGTCGTCCGGCGGGGTCTTGTCGGACAACTTGAGGTGCCGTCGCCAGGAGTTGAAGTTGGCGGCGTCGGGCTGGGTGTACTTGGCCTCTGGCGTGCGGTGTGAGTGGAAGATGAACTTGTTAGGTGAAAAGTACATGTTGCAGTAGGAGCACTTGATGCACTTAGCCCGCGAGCTGTTGTAGCGGGCGGGGATGAAGTTGCCGCGGCAGCCCCAGGCGCACTCGTGCGAGACGTCGAAGGCGAAGTTGTCCGGCAGCTTGGGCGGCGCGTTCTCGCCCAGAAAGGACTTGCAGAGCCGCTCGGCCTCGCGCTTGGTGATCATGCCGCAACGGCGGGAGGAGATGGGCATGGCGCCTGCCCTCCGCAGGATCTCCAGCTGCACGGGAGTGCACTGCACACAGGTGATGCCCAGCGCCACCCGCCTGTTGTGGATCTCGTTGTAGCTGTAGTTCTTGAGCAGGGTGTTGGAGATCTGGGCCAGGCAGAGCCGTTCCTGGCCGTCAATCACCAGGGAGACGATGGGCACGCCGTACAGGATCACCCGTCCAACCTGGTTGGGCTTGAGGGAATGGCCGGGGCGAGGGGGAGTGATGGGCCGCTGCTGAAAGGAGCTCGGTGGTGTGGTCATCACGATGTCTTTGGAGCCAGGCAGAAGGGTTTTTTCCATACTGTGGAGATGATCTAATGATAACTCAGCTCTCCCCGCACTGAAAAACAATTAAAAAGAAGAAACAACGTTTTCCATTTAAAAGCACAAATACTCATACTAATTGCAATAAAAAATGTTTAGAATGTCGTCTTGTTCATTTTATTTTTATTTTTTTTTACTAAAAAAGCTATTTATTTGTGCATTATGTCTCATTTTTATTGTTTCCACGGGAGTCAACAATTATGTTTTTTTCTATCAAGAAAATGCATGTATTAATCTATTCTTCTTCTTCTTCTTCTTCTTATTATTATTATTATGATTGTTGTTGTTACCAATACTATAAGTAATGAATAGCAACAATAAAAACACCAAGAAGAAGAAAAAGGAAAATAGTGTCATACCATATTTGATGATTTAAAGTAAATTCTGCAATATTTAATTGATTTAACATTTAATTGTAAAAGATAATTTAAACTTTACTAAATGCCTGAAACGTAAATGAATTTAGAACAATTATAACTATTTATATATTTTAGATTAATTTACGTGTTTAATCCCAAAAATCATAAAACATCAACAATTTCACTTTTTAAATACGGTTTTCTATATTTAAAGAAAGCATAGGAAATGCACACACAAAATAATCATGTATAGATGCACGAATAAATGAAAGATTTAGATAATTGACCATGTGAACTTAATAGTTTAATGCCAATTATATTTATATTTAGTAGACCTACGTGTATTTCTGCTCAAATATATAGCCCACTGAGATTCCACAGACTATCCCGTATTCTAATCTCACTCGCTTCAAATATTGCAATTTTAAAAAGAAATATTATCATACGAGTGTTTTTACCAATCTACATCTAAACATTTTAAGCATGATTAAACGTGAATAATGCGCAAAATAATTAATACTTTTATTAAGCTAACCAGCATTACATATGATCACACATAATATCACTACATTATTATTATTATCATTATTCACCCCTCTCCTGCCGGCAAGTTCATAACGGTATTTTCCACGCACACGCACCCTCCAACCTGTTGTAGCCTATGAGGCTGCACCGAGTCATAAACTATAGCATAATGTCAACTTTGCCAAATCCTCAAAAATCACATTAGTTTATAAACTCATCGTCACACAATTCTAGTTTTAGCATTACCTATAAGTTGACGACAATATACAGGATGCAATGCATTATACACAAAACTAAAAATACTAACAACTGAAACATATCTAGACATAAAATCTGCTAGTATTTCCTAATTGTTTTAACATTAGTAGATTAAATGGAAATGTTCGTCAACAGTATAACTTGCTTACCGCCAGTGAGAATAAAATCCAAACGTTACTAAATAAAAGAATGAAGCATGTCTGTGCCTGCGATGCGAGCCTGCTGCAGCAGCACAATAAAAGATGTAATGACGTATGTCGAAAATAAACACACAAAATCCGTTCAGGGCAGCTGCTTTGCTCTCTTCCAGCGAGTTAACAGTCGATGAAGAATGAATAAGTGCGCTTTGCCAGTCGACTTATTCCCTTTAAAAAGACTTCCTGTATGTTGTTCAATGCGAGTTGATTGGCGTAGCTCTGCTCCTCGACTTGCACGGCTACTGAAAAGCCTTTTTACGGGGAGCCAATGACGTTTCGCTAACTGCCACTCAACTCTAAAGAGAGGCTAATCCAGGAGCCAAGCCCCGGGCTGCTGCGGACGCCGTTCACCTCCAATCTGAATGAGGAAAACTCACCAATCGACATGCACCATGTGTACACAGTTTGTTAACAATATTGGAGAAACAACTGAAGAGATATCTGTACAAAAGCCAAACGAAACTCTCTCTAAGATACTATGATGTTTGCCTCATATTTATAGGCTATATCACTAATTTGAATTATGACCTGTTTACGCCTCTACCCTGTTTAGTTTATTCCACCACTTTTAGTTAAGAACAAACTGAACTGCATTATCAGGTATTCTTTAATACATTTAGCTTATTGTATGTTATTGTTTTTTTATTCAACAATGCTTAATAACTGACATACATATTCATTCAGATTTAGCTAAATATAGGTATTTTATTGTAGTCTATTCTTGTATTTTATTGTGTTTTAATTCAACAATACTCAATAACTGGCCGATATATTAATTCAGAACGAGCTTATTCTAGGCCTATATCTTGCTATAGCCCACCCATTTGATTTCGAACCAAACGAACACCTACAACTATACGGTACTTAAACACACATGAATGATCAATTATGATCCGCTTTTGTCATAGGAATTGAATCACTTAGATCTGACCAACCGTTGAACAAGTCTAACAAAAATGAATAAATCTCTTAAATGTAACCCTCACCAATAAAACCAGAAAGAGAAAACGATAGCAAGTGTCCGATGCCATAACGATGCTTAAATCAAAAGATAACTGCAGGTTACGACTGAAAAACAGAACACAAGGTCAGTCTGTGCGATTTAATTTATTGTATAATTTATACTAGCACCAATCCGTCGGAAATGCCACATTTCTATTAGCTGCTGCATCTCACCAAACTGCAATGCTTTAATTTCCAAAACCTAGGATAGGTTGCATGAAAAAGAAAATTGTTAAAATAATAATAATAATAATTTTGATTATTATTATTATTAGCCTATAATAATTATTATTATTATATTGTTATTGTTACTATTATTATTATACCATTACAGCAGCTGTTGCTGTCAACCCAAATTGTCGCAGTCGTCACTGTCCAGTAAGCCAGTTAACCATTCAAAATGTATAGGATAGACTAGTCTATGTAAGAAGGTCAAAAGCCAATCGTTTAAAATGCACTATTGAAATGAACACATTTCAACTCAGAAAATTCACAACTTCAATCAATCGCAAAATTAAACCGTGGATGGGAAGGGGGAAATAAAATGATGATTAGCTGTCGACCTGTCATGTTTTTCATCATTAGGAGAACCGACATTGGCCACTGACTACAATTAAGCTGAGAGTGATGATCTGGGGGAAAAAAATACAGGTTTTCAGGCACACCAGCTAATCAATACACTAAACTGCTTTAACTCTTGGCATACAACGATATTATCGAGTCGTTTAGTATGAAATTAATATTATGGCGAGCGAGGGTTTTCAAGGAGTAGGTTACTATAGTCTCTGAAATTCATTAGCTACATTACAAGTATTGTACAGTTACAAGTCCACTGATATTGGCTCCGCTTATTAAGATGTAGGCTACATTGTTATTCATAAATATAGACTAATCATAAAAACCAAAATATGTACTTATAGACGAATCGATCTGAGAGATTAAAACAGAATAGACAGAAATCAAGTTTTGCTACTTTCCAAAACCAATGCCACACGACCGTTCCCTATATATATATATTACTTATTAGCCTAATAACAAATGTAGCCTACCGAAATCAACCACGCGTTAACATTTTATTTTAACTTATTTAGTTTACGTCATCGAGCTATTAAAATAAACCATGCTCACATATTATTAGCCAACCTGTAGGGCTAAAAAGACAGACTTAAAAAACGCGGTTCTTTTACAGCACTAAGATGCTGTCCAGTATATGAGTTTATGTTTGATAATTAATTTCAATTAAAAATGAATTGGTTTGGTTTTCAATGTAAATGTGGCTGTTTTATAATATTCTCCTATCGTATTAGGTCACGTATGTCTTCAGTGTCATAACCTACGCCATAGGAGCTATATTCCCGAAGAGTAGCTACAAACTGTGGAAAGAATATCACGCATGGGTATACAGTTGGTCTTCTTAAACAAATACTGAAACATTCAGCCTTACGCACAAACCAGTTATATGGCTCTGTTTCACCCGACATAAATACAATAATTTACATTTGTAATTATTAAGGTGACAATGCGGGTATTGTTGTATTTTAATTTCTACTTCAAAATGTCATGGTTCATTTCTTAATTTTCACCATTATTTTGCTGTAGCCTACAGTAGCCGAACACTCGCCGTCATTTGCGGTGTTTTGCTGTGTAGTGTTGTGCTTTGAGGGCGGCTGTATAGAGGCGAGACAAAAGCAGAAACGATGAGATCTAAATTAGGTTTCGGTTTCCGCAGATGGGACTCGCTCTCTTCTTTCAATACCACGGGCTCTTAAAAAAAAAACTTAAATACGCATTGTGTTAATAACCGGGAAAATAACAGAAAACATTTAGGCTAAGGCAACCATACGCAGATATATTGTGGTAGTTTAAAATTATCTGAATCATTGTTTATTGTAACGGAGTCCACAATAAACAATAAACGGATTTTTAAAATGCACGGCTCTTCAATATAGGCTACATTCATTGTATTAGACTGATAGCCTAACTAATAATATCAGTAAAGTCCAATGATCCCGTTTCTGCCGCTACTACTTTTAAGAGCCCTTTACTGTCGTTAATAAATTCTTTACTTCCATAATGCAGAGAACGCCTGCATGCTGTAACTCTCCTGTGAAATTAATTGTGCGTGTAAAAATAATTGTTTATGTGGAGTTGATGCTGATTGGCCTACTGCTACTATAGGCCTAATACTACTACTACTAGTAGTAGGCTACTAGTACTACTACCACTACTACTACTACTAATAATAATAATAATAATAATAACAATCATCATCATCATCATCATAGTGTTATCAATTCGAAGATTCGAGACATACCAGATTTGCGCCATTTAACACGAAATGTGTCAATATCAAATATGCTCTAGGCGACTAATTATAATTTTTAAATACGAAAAATCTCTCTGCCAGCTGAAATCCACCATTATTCATTTTGATTTAAATATTGCTTCAATTCTGTGCACAGCATGACTCGTGCGTTATAATCCTCAGCCATTATCATAGTCACGTGGGGAGTCATATATCAAAACAAAGTTCGATAACTTCTTATAGATTTGTCAAGGTAATATGTTTGAATGAGTTCACAATCACTTTTATTTCAGTTCACAACTGAACCAAATGTAAGTGTAGCCCACTCTTAGACATTACTGTCCACAACGGTCATTTTTCACTTTTCTGAAATCAAATAATTTAATTCTGATCCATCATAAAATTACTAACAATATTACTAAAGTAAAGACGTAGTTTATTTCATATTTTTTCTTGGAAAAAGAATACATGACCCAGTTGTTTCCCTTTGGCGTTTTCCATTACTCTTTATTACTCCGTTATTGTAAAAGTCAATTATTGAAATGCGAGAATAATACCCCTTGGCTCCTGAAAAAAAAACACACGTGCTCTGACGTCATGGCCTAAGGTATTTCGGCTTACATCTCCGATTGCACAAGATATTGGAATGAGTCGTCTTGTGTATTCGTTGCATTTTAAAATTGGTTGACACGTAACTACATTTAAGTTTAACACAAAGGTGTTCGATAAACTATATTGAATCAATATTTAGATAACCTAATCGATGAGACTAACCGAGTGGATATTGACGCAGCCTCTCAGTTTATTCTTTATTCGAGTACAGTGTGAACATTGCGCAGAAATGCAAGGAAAGGACACGCCTGGTCATACAGTGCATGTACCGTAATCTCTCCATATCATGTGGTATATTTATGCGATTCTAGTTCCCCACACTTTGTTATGTATAAAACTGGCACGAGTTGTGTATTGGTCTTCCTGACATTGGCCTAGTGTTAATTAATTTTAGCCTATCTGCGCAACTGGCTGCCAAGCATAATGATAATGTGACAATTACTATCAAAGTGCAGTAATTATTATAACGCGTGCAAGAAACGCCGTGAGTTGGTTTTCTCCCTACTTTATACCCAGCGGTGGGTAGGACAGTGATACGTACCATGTAATCAAAACATAAAAGCGACAACTTGTATACGTGCACAAATCATAGAGAGAGAGACGAGCAACTTTTAGGCGAACTCTCGGGGATTAGAATAGCAGGATAAACAGCGACGTGCTTGAGTCAGTCTGGGCTTCTCTGGAGAAAGAAGAACAGACCGGTTGAAACTAGGTGCTGCATTCTATTCCTGGTAGGCTACTTTCAGAGGATAGTCTATTCCGTAGCAAAGGCACAATCATTTTTTGTTTGTTCGCCTGTTTTGAAATGTTTGTTGTTCTTGCACGTATTGTTGAGCTTCGCGCCGAAAAACAATGACCGGACAAATAGCGTAACACAATGGCTTAGCCTATTTAATTAATTTGTAATGTGTAAATTGAATGATGTCTAGGCCAAGTCACGGTGCACGTGTACCAGGTAATCTGTTGTAATCTATGCAAAAATCACAGCCTGCCTTGGTTTGGTCAGTACCAGAAATATGATTCTCATGACAGAATGATGTACTGAGTCAAGGCCTTTAGAATCTATTACAAACGCCTGGACACATTTTAATTCTCAACTATACCCTTTAATAATAATAATAATGCCTTGCATTTATATAGCGCCTTTCTCACCAAGCGGTGACTCAAAGCGCTTACAATGATGAGGGGGAAACTCGCCTCAACCACCACTGCATCTGACAAACCTCATCTGTGGTTAAAATGTTTAAAACAGACCCCAAAGACAAAGCAAAGAATGGCTAAATTTCTTGGGACTGCAATATGTAATTTCTATTTAAACTATGAATAATCATGTTTTTCTTGAACTTTCAGATTGCCACAAATAGGATGTAAAAATAATATTGTTAGGAATAAAGGAGCCTTTGTACATTTTGTGGGTGATTGCTCATTTCACCGTAATGACACAAGTACAATGTCACTCCAAAAACTGTACAACAAAGAAAAACAGACATCAATGCACAACGTGATGGATGCATATTATTTGTCCCATGTGTATACATTTCATACCATGAACATAACCACTTCTCTACTCTGTCAACTCCAGTCTTGCATTGTTACCATAGAGGAATTTAAAATGTATAAAGAGGACTTGCATGTTCTTTCAGCATTATGTCTTGTACTGATCACTGATTCAGTCAATACTACAAACCCCAATTCCAAAAAAGTTGGGACAGTATGTAAAATTCACATAAAAACAGAAAGCAGTGATTTGTAAATGATCTTTTACATATATTTAATTGAAAACAGTACAAAGAAAATATATTTAATGTTTTACATGATCAACTTTATATATTTTTGCAAATATACACTAATTCCGAATTTGAGGCCTGCAACACGTTCCAAAAAAGTTGGGAAATTCAAAAAAACAACTGTTTGGAACATTCGACAGGTAAACAGGTGATGCTATCATGACTGGGTATAAAAGGATATCAAAAGACTGGGACTAGACCAATGGAAATTGGGGGGTGGGACTACATTAAGCTGTAAATTACACTGGAATAGTACGGAACCCATGGTTGGCTAAATGGCTGTAAGTCATCAAGGGTCTGAGGTATCAAACGAGCCTCAAACCATCACTCTGCTGCCAGAAATACAGTAGATATGGATGGATAACTTGAAGGGTTGTTTCTCCTTACTCATTTTCCTATTGAACTCTATGGAAAAATAAGTCAGGAGAAACAACCCTTCAAGTATATCTGGCAGCAGAGGAATTCCTGTGGAATTTTCCAAACAGGTGTTTTTTGAACTTCCCAGTTTTTTCCCCCCCAGTCCCAACTTTTTTGGAATGTGTTGCAGGCATCAAATTTGAAATTAGCTTATATATTTACAAAAATCAATAAAGTTGATCAATAAAGCACATCTGGATATGAAGTGCACATCTGCGTATGAAGTGTACATCAGCGTATGGAGTGCACATCTACGTGTGGAGTGCACATCTGCATATAGAGTGCACATCTGCGTATGAAGTGCACATCTGCGTGTGGAGTGCACATCTGTGTATAAAGTGCACATCTGTGTGTGGAGTGCACATCTGCGTATGGAGTGCACATCTACGTGTGGAGTGCACATCTGCATATAGAGTGCACATCTGCGTATGAAGTGCACATCTGCATATGGAGTGCAGATCTGTGTATGAAGTGCACATATGCGTGTGGAGTGCACATCTGCATATGGAGTGCAGATCTGTGTATGAAGTGCACATATGCATATGAAGTGCATATCTGCGTATGAAGTGCACATCTACGTATGAAGTGCAGATCTGCGTATGGAATGCACATCTGCGTATGAAGTGCACATCTGCGTGTGGAGTGCACATCTGCATATGGAGTGCAGATCTGTGTATGAAGTGCACATATGCGTGTGGAGTGCACATCTGCATATGGAGTGCAGATCTGTGTATGAAGTGCACATATGCATATGAAGTGCATATCTGCGTATGAAGTGCACATCTACGTATGAAGTGCAGATCTGCGTATGAAGTGCACATCTACGTATGAAGTGCAGATCTGCGTATGGAATGCACATCTGCGTGTGGAGTGCACATCTGCATATGGAGTGCAGATCTGTGTATGAAGTGCACATATGTGTATGAAGTGCACATATGCGTGTGGAGTGCACATCTGCATATGGAGTGCAGATCTGTGTATGAAGTGCACATATGCATATGAAGTGCATATCTGCGTATGAAGTGCACATCTACGTATGAAGTGCAGATCTGCGTATGGAATGCACATCTGCGTATGAAGTGCACATCTGCGTGTGGAGTGCACATCTTCATATGAAGTGCACTACGGAGTGCACATCTACGTATGAAGTGCACATCTGCGTATGGAATGCACATCTGCGTATGAAGTGCACATCTGCGTGTGGAGTGCACATCTTCATATGAAGTGCACTACGGAGTGCACATCTGCATATGGAGTGCAGATCTGTGTATGAAGTGCAGATATGCGTGTGGAGTGCACATCTGTGTATAAAGTGCACATCTGCGTGTGGAACGCACATCTACGTATGTAATGCACTATGGTGTGCACATCTGTATATAAAGTGCACATCTACGTATGAAGTGCACATCTGCGTATGGAGTGCACATCTGCGTATGAAGTGCACATCTGCATGTGGAGTGCACATCTTCGTATGAAGTGCACATCTGCGTGTGGAGTGCACATCTTTGTATGAAGTGCACATCTGCGTGTGGAGTGCACATCTTTGTATGAAGTGCACATCTGCATATGGAGTGCAGATCTGTGTATGAAGTGCACATCTGTGTATGAAGTGCACATCTGCATGTGGAACGCACATCTACGTATGTAGTGCACTATGGAGTGCACATCTGCATATGGAGGGCAGATCAGTGTCTGGAGTGCACATCTGTGTATGGAGTGCAACTCTGCATATGGAGTGCAGATCAGTGTATGAAGTGCAGATCAGTGTATGAAGTGCACATCAGCATATGGAATGCACATCTACGTATGAAGTGCACTATGGATTGCACATCTGCATATGGAGGGCAGATCAGTGTATGAAGTGTACATCTACGTATGAAGTGCACATCTGCATATGGAGTGCAGATCAGTGTATGGAGTGCACATCTGGTATGGAGTGCACATCTACATATGTAGTGCACTATGGAGTGCAGATCAGTGTATGAAGTGCAGATCAGTGTATGAAGTGCACATCTGCGTATGAATTGCACATCTACGTATGGAGTGCACATCTGCATATGGAGTGCAACTCTGCATATGGAGTGCAGATCAGTGTATGAAGTGCACATCAGCATATGGAATGCACATCTACGTATGAAGTGCACATCTGCGTATGGAGCGCACATCTACGTATGTAGTACACTATGGAGTGCACATCTGCATATGGAGTGCAGATCAGTGTATGAAGTGCACATCTACGCATGGAGTGCACATCTGCGTAAGGAGTGCACATATACGTACATGGGCGGAATTTCCTTTTTTTCAAAATCCCGTTTGTGTCCGCCCCACTTTTTATAGTCCGAAAACTAACGTGATATTAAAAAAAACAGGAGAAACTGCATGCACCAGGACCACGCGGAAACAGCGCCCACTAAAGCTCCCAGTCCCCTTTCCAACTCCCCCTCCCCTCTCCTCTCGTGCTCTCATTCAAACTGATTCAAACAGCCAGCCAGCAGCTCAGCAGTTCATAAAAATTAAACGCCAACAGCAGTTCAATTTAACGCCTTTCTTTGGAGAGGGGATGAAAAGAAAGAAAGGAAATGTGAGTTGGTGGTTGATTAGTGGTTGTAAAACTACGGAAGCATAATGCATTCACTTGAGATTTTTTTTGTTTGCTGTTTTTCTGAATTAACGAGATTAGCTAGCTAGCTAGAATAGCTTCTTCGACTTCTGTGGTAAGCTAGCTACCTAGCATGGCCCATAGTTATGCGGCGTCACACAGCGGGCGGTAGACAGCAGACGGTACAACGGCAGGGACGTAGTTGACGGTACAGAAATGTCCGTCACTGTAACGCATTGTTTATATGTGTTGCCATATTTACGATCCATGCGAAACAGATTACTGGTGTACCAAAGAGCGCCTTTGCAAAATGGACTGTGACCGAAAGTGTATTTATACATTGTGTGTGTGTATTACTGCGTTGTTTCAGTCAGTGTCTTCATAAATGGGCGGTGTGTGTGTATGTATCATAATGTCAGCTAGTTTAGGTAGCATGACTAGCTACTTAGTTACACCTCAAATCATACACAGAAAAGCTTCTGAAAATACAGATAATAATAATGTGTACCTGGAATCTGCATGTCAGTGCTCAGGGGCGTCGTAGTGGGGGGCAGTGTGGTATAATGGTTAAGGAACTGGGTTTGTAACCGAAAGGTTGCAGGTTCGATTCCCGGGCCGGACACTGCTGTTGTACCCTTGAGCAAGGTACTTCACCTGCATTGCTTCAGTATATATCCAGCTGTATTAATGGATACTATGTATAAATGCAAAAAGAAATGTTCTGTAAGTCGCTCTGGATAAGAGCGTCTGCTAAATGCCTATAATGTAATGTAATGTAATGGGACAAGTGGACCTGACCACCCAGGGCCCCAAGGTGGGGAGGGGCCCCCAGAAGGCCCGTACTAAAGAGTTTGCATTGGGAGAGACTGCATTTGCACGGGGCCCAGAATGTCATGCTACGCCCGTCAGTGCTTACAACACTCCATGTTGCAGCCTTTTTGTCAAGATCTCTGTTTTTTTTACTTTTTGGTTCAATATTTCCTCCCACCTCTCTTGTTCTCTGCCACGAAGTTGCACAAACTTCTCATCCATTTTTGAAACGGACCACTTCCGTTTGATCGGCGGTAGACGGCAAAAATAAGAACATTTTCTATTCCGACGGCAAGTTCGTCCTGCCGTCAAGGGCCGTTCAAACAGCGAGCGGTAGACGGCAGGACGAAACCGGATGTCATTGTTTTCAATGAGACAACGATGGCAAGACGGCAGCAAAATCAACAGGTATGTTGAAAATTGTAACATGGCATACACATACCCTTTCACAATGATAACAGTAAGACAAAAACCTTTCAAAGAAAGCCTACATTGGTGTACAAAGCACATCACAAAGATCACTAGAAACAATAAAAGTAGTTTAATAACATATAAAACATATAATAATATAAATAGTCACATAGATACTCAACAACCAGATCAATGAAAAAAAACACAAAATTACTTTTAAATAAATTAGAAAGACTTAAAGGTGAAAAGGTGAGTTTTCAATAAATAGCTGCAGTCAAAATCAAACCCAACCATTTAATAAAAAACTGCAGTGTCCTACAATATTATTTTCTCAGTACTCAAGATTATATCCACAGTCCTTTTTAACAAAATACCGTTGCCCACAGTAAACTTGTAAAGATCTCTAAAACAGAAGAAAGTTCAGGTCATTTAGGCCATGATAAAAGGTCCTAATTGTGCTTATGTTTAAGAGAGGAGGGTTCTCATTTTCAGAGGTTCACTCCACTTATACCTTCACTTTAATGTAAAACCTCTGATTCAATTCATGCCTTTATTTAACATGTTTGTTTGTGTTTTGTGGGTCTGCCCCACTGTCTATGTCTTTTTATTGCTGGCAACTACAACTGAAGTTCCCTCACAGGAAAATAAAAGTTATTCTATTCTATTCCTCTACTTGCTGCTCTTCATTCTGGTCAGTTTTTTTATTACTTCACCTAACAGAAAACAGGTTGAAGGTTGTTCATGATTTTGTCTTAAAAATAACAAGATTTTCCACAAATTGTTTGTTTTCAGTGACCAGGTGTCCACAATCGTATTTAGGTTCCCACTGTATTTATCTGTGTGAAGTATTTGTCAGTCCATCAGTGAATCAATTAATAATATAACAAATGCAACCTTTTTATAAAATAATCAGATACCATAGAGTACATTACAGGAAATAATTAATTGTTCTGATCTCCCTGATTATAAGTCCTTAAATGAATCGGGTGAGTGAGAGGCCATTGTAAAGCGCTTTGGATAAAGGCGCTATATAAGTGCAGTCCATTTACCATTTACCAATATGGGACATTCATACTTTGTCGCATACCTATCAACTTCCAATGGAAAATGCGATTTCACCCAAGTTTAATGACCTGTTAATATTATCTCCAGTATGAATTAGGCACTTATAACAAAGTGCTCTCTGAGGCCACATTATGCATATATGTGTTGTGTGATTATTAAAAGACTTGCTAATCAATCAGTTCAGTTATTAGGTTGCTAACTAAAGTAATGTTCCCTTTAGAAAGAAGTAACATTTCTCAATTTATTCCTGCGCAGTTCTCAGTTGTGAATGTGTGATTTCTAAGAACATAATAACACCTGATTTTGAGAACAGGCCCTTCAATCCATCCAGACTCATCATTTAGGGTGCAAAAATGTGGGCACCCCTGGTCAAAATGCCTTTTACAATTAATATCTAAGTGAACAGAAGCTTACCTGACCTCTAAATTGTACATGGCACATTTCTTTACATTTTAAAGCAAGATTACTTTTTATAAAAAAAAATTAGTTTCAAAATAAAAAAAGGAAAATGGCCCTGTGCAAAAGTTGGGAACTCTGTTTGAAACTCCTCCTCAGGCAACTATACACTGTAAAGCCCAAGAGTTCAATTGGCTTGAATCATTTGAGTATAGGGAAAGTATTAATTTGTTTGAACGTTTCAATTAAACTAACCTTTCCATTTTTATTATTTTAAATTGAGTAATAGCCACTTTAATTTGGACTACCCAATTCTGTTAGCACAATTGCCATTAAGGTTTAGGTCAGTGTGATTCAAGGTAATTGGTTTCCTAAAATGATTTGAGCAAACTGAACCTAGCAGTTTTACAGTGTAACTATAACAGCAAACGCTACCTGTAGCCAGCTAAGAGTATGTTTCAGTCAGTGTCTTCATAAATGGGCGGTGTGTGTGTATGTATCATAATGTCAGCTAGTTTAGGTAGCTTGACTAGCTACTTAGTTTCACCTCAAATCATACACAGAAAAGCTTCTGAAAATACAGCTAATAATAATGTGTACCTGGAATCTGCATGTCAGTGCTTACAACACTCCATGTTGCAGCCTTTTTGTCAAGATCTCTGTTTTTTTTTACTTTTTGGTTCAATATTTCCTCCCACCTCTCTCGTTCTCTGCCACGAAGTTGCACAAACTTCTCATCCATTTTGAAACGGACCACCTCCGTTCGATCGGCACGTGACCGTACCGCCGCGGTAGACGGCAAAAATAAGAACATTTTCTATTCCGACGGCAAGTTCGTCCTGCCGTCAAGGGCCGTTCAAACAGCGAGCGGTAGACGGCAGGACGAAACCGGATGTCATTGTTTTCAATGAGACAACGACGGCAAGACGTAATTGGTTTCCTAAAATGATTTGCGCAAACTGAACCTAGCAGTTTTACAGTGTAACTATAACAGCAAACGCTCCCTGTAGCCAGCTAAGAGTATTTCAATTCTTGTTTTTGGAATTTTTGCCCATTCTTTCTGGCAGAACACCTCTAGCTCAGAAATATTCTTTGGCCTCATTGCATGCATGGCATGTTTGAGATCTTTCCACAGATTTTCAATAATATTATAAGTCTGTGGACTGTGGTGGCCATTCCAAAACCTTTATCCGTCTTTCCTGGAGGTGCTCCATGGTTGATTTTGAGGTATGCGTTGGATTATTGTCTTGCTGGAATACCCAACCTCTCTTCAACTAGCCACCAGTCAGATGCTTTAGAAGGCATGGAGTTACTTCAGAATAAATAGTTTAGCTCTGGAATTATGTTCACCATTGAAGCCCTAATGAGTAAATCATCTGGGCCTGGGCCTTAGTAATCATCTTTTTAAAAAGTAACAAAAAAGAATCCAAAAGGGTTCCCAAACTTTTGCACAGGGCCTTTTTCCTTTTTTTATTAGTTTGAAACTGTAAAAAATTAAAATTAAAATTAAAATTTGAAGAAATTAGTCATGTTTAACTTTGTACCATTTAGAGGTCAGTAGGGGTGGGACGATTCAATCCCATCACGATTCGATTCGTTTCCGATTCTTTAGGCAAAGGTTCGATGCATCATAATATCTTACGTTTGACCACGATTCGATTCGATTCGATTCGGTTCGATTAATTTAGATACTTTAAATAGGTATGCTAATGTGATTTGATACCGATACATTCAGCAGTAATTAAATATTCAATTAGAACCTTACACCAAATTCACAGCATTATGTTTATTGTTAAGGCATGCCATACATTTTGCAGCTGTCTGCAGCAAATAATGCAGCAATAAACATGACTAACAGTGTATTTTCTAAAGTTGCCCTATTTAGGTTATTGTTTTTCAAACAGTGTCAGACATGGTACCCTAATACATTTCCTTTATTTACAAAATGAAAATGGCTAAATGTATAACAATTACTAAACTGGGCCAAGAAAAATGAAATAGCCTATAGGTTAGTGTCATGCATAGTACTTTCCTAAATCTTAGTACGATCTAGAACTTCGGTGGAGCAAGATGCCCATCCATCCGTAGTTAAAGCTACTCTCGTAGCGTTTTGCAAGGACAGTCGAACAGTTTTCTTCACCTCTTCATACAGAGCAGGTATACATTTTTCACTCAAATATTTTCTGCATGGTATGGTGTATCTAGGTTCCACGACATTCATTTTGTGAATCGGACAGTTAACGTAGTAATAATTGAACGTAAGACATTGGAAATAGTCTTACTATTTTTGTTTTTTGTCTCTAACGTCTACTAGATTTTGAATAGAAAATGGTTTAAATTTAAATATCAGAAAGCACTTTACAATTAACTGTCTGGACACGGTATGTGTATAAAAACGAATAAAAACAATTATACAAAAAAATAGAACTGTTTGGCCATTTCTCCAGGAAACTCATCAATGACTCCCGAGTTTAGCTTGCTTACCAGCTTGCTAACGCGCTTGCTGTCCTTCACGTCAATTGTGTATCGTCGGCTCAAATGGTTTATCATGTTTGTGGTGTTGCCTGTGTATCTGATTTCTACTTGGCAGATCTTGCATATTGCAGCGGTTTTGTCAAGTACACCCTCCTTCTTTCTAAACCCGAAATGCTTCCATACCACTGTCTGTTCGGGAACATCGCAAATTCTGAGTTTCTGTCTCTTTTGTCGCACTCAGCGAGCACGCAGCTAGCCATTTCGCTCAGATCTGTCCGTCTCATAGTCGCTACTTTCAACTCACGCTTACGTTGGGGTTGGAGCAGAAACATGGATTTAAGCTGGTCAAAAGAGTTTTAAAAGTAATCGTGTCTCAGAAATATATATTTTAAATAATTTTTGAATAAATGAATACGTGTACATTCATTTAAAATGCGATATTAATCGATGCTTATCGATTCGAATCTTTCAGATCGATGCAGTTGTATTTACACATTCGGATCGATGCATCGCGATGCACCGGTGCATTGTCCCACCCCTAGAGGTCAGGTTAGCTTCTGTTCACTTAGATATTCATTGTAAAAGGCATTTTGACCAGGGGCGCCCAGATTTTTGCACCCCACTGTAGAGCCAAGACCAGGGGCCACATGTATAAACAGTGCTGAGCAGAAAAATGCCCTCAGAAACCTGTGTATGGGAGTTTCCATGCATTAATCAAAATAACACTTGTGTAAGGGGGAGTGTAGGGTCTGGAGGACCAGACACGACAAAGAAGGAATCTATAAGTGATCACCATAGTGATAACACCACAAAAGCGGAGTAATCCGCACAAGTAGTGGGAAAAATAAAAGAAATGGGAAAAACCTCCCAGCATAAGCCGAAAGAAAACCCATAAAACGTGGGTGAACTCAAAGCTTGAGTAGAAATAAGACAAAATACCTCTAGCTATCAATAAGAGAAAGCACAATTAACAGAGGTAAAAATGAGCAAAAACGAGAATCAGGAAACGGAAAGAAGCCTCTCACTCTCTATATGGGAGAGCACTGGAGAGGAAAGCAAAGAGAGTAAATAAAGGCAATCTGTCTCGAAGAGAACAGAAGCGAAACCAAAATGAGGAACAGAAAGCACAGAAGAGAAAACCAAATCCAACTAAGGAAAACTCTAATGCAGCTAACAAGCAAGTCCCACGTAACTCTTAAGCAAGCTTGAAAGTGAAGAGGTCGCTTGTAAATGCCTATACCTTACCGGCTTCTATGTCAAGTGGCAATGACAATATCGAAGCACCGAGACAGGAAGACGCAAGGTTTAAATAACCGGCGGAAAGGTGGCTCAGGTGCAAACACTGAGTGAAGGAAAGGAACAAAGACCCAGAACGGACGGAAAAAAATAAACGAGTGAGCGTTGAAAGAGCGCTCCACGATGGAGCTGTGACAGAACAGAGACCATGAAAGGACCCCCTAACTAAGAGACGGCCCCAGCCGATACCTCAGGCCTGTCTCTATGAAAATCTCTAATAAGTTGCGAGTCCAAGATGTTTCTGGAGGAGACCCAGCAACGCTCCTCAAGGCCATAGCCCTCCCAATCCACCAAAAATTGGACACCTCTGCCCACCCGTCTCTCGGCCAAAATATACCAAACGGTATAAACTGGACCTCCCTCTACAAACCGAGGAGGAGGCGGCGGTTTGTCCACCGGGGCCAGAGAACTAATAAGTACCGGCTTCAACCGAGAGACGTGGAAGGTGGGGTGGATGCGCATAGAGCGTGGGAGTTGTAAGCGCACGATGACCGGCTTTATTCTCCGGATGATTTTGAACAGACTAATGAAGCGGGGAGCGAGTTTACGAGACTCTACTTGCAGGGGGAGATCCTGCGTAGCGAGCAATGTTTTGTTTTTTGTTTCATAACGCGCCGGAGAGATGCACGTACCCGCCTCTAGACAGACCGGCACTTCCGAATGAAGAACTCTGCGGAGGGTACCTCTATGTTCCTCTCCAGCTCTGGAAATAACAGGGGGTTGGTACCCCAGCTGAGCCTCAAAAGGAAAGAGACCGGTGGAGGCATTGTGCAGCGTGTTGTGAGCATACTCTGCCCAGGTTAGGTGGCGACTCCAGAATGTGGGGTTGGAGGCCGCCAAGCACCGAAGCGTGTTCTCCAGAGTCTGGTTCGTGTGCTCGGTCTGCCCGTTAGTTTCTGGGTGGAAGCCGGAGGATAAACTAACTGAGGCACCTAGCAAAGCATAGAACACACGCCAGAACTTTGCAGAAAATTGGGGACCGCGATCCGACACCACGTCCAAGGCTGTACAGCCGGAACACGTGATCCACAACCAATTGCTCTGTCTCAGGTTCTGAAGGGAGTTTAGATAAAATGAGCCGCCTTGGAGAACCGATCTACGACTACTAGGATTACCATGTCGCCCAGAGAAACAGGCAGACTGGTAACAAAGTCGAGAGCGATGTGACTAAGGATGGCTGGGAATGGGAAGAGGATGCAGAAGACGCGAGGGTGGAAAGCGTAAACCCTTACTACAGGCACAAACCGGACAGGCATCAACGAAAGTATGCACGTCCTTCTCCAGGCTGGGCCACAAAAACCGCCGGGACAAAATGTCTCTAGTGCGGTGGGTGCCAGGGTGAGCAGCCAACTGGGAGGCGTGACCCCATTGTAGAACTCTGGATCCGAAGGGGAACAAACAAACAGTGGGATGTTGTCAGAAAACAAGTACCAGGCAAGACTCTCCTCGTTATTTTCAGAGTAAGCAGGAAAGCAATCAGAACCACAGAAGAGGCTCTCCTCCTCCTGTTCGCTGTCTGAGCAGTACTCAGTATAGTGGCTAAGAACCCCTCCTGAAATGAGAGGTCTGGGGGTTGAACAGTGGGATCTACACTGGGGACCCCATTGAAGAATAACTGCCCCATCTCCTACCCAGTTAATGTAGGAGCTATGGCGAACTAGCCACGAGTGACCCAGTAAAAGCGGGTAAGCTGGCGAATCTACTAAAAAAAACTGGGTAGACTCGACATGACCCAGGTGGGAGATGGACATGCGCAGCGGACCGTGATTTGGCGGATAGTGCCAATACCTAACGGACGACTATCAAGGGCAGTGACTAGCCGGGGTCGAAGGAGAGAGAGTGTGGGAATTCTCTGCTCCCTGTTCGACTTAGCGTCAATAAGGCACTCGACTGCGCCGGAATCAATGAAGGCGTCTCAGGTGATGAAGTGCTTCCCCCAGCGCAGTTGCACTATAAATTGGGTCCCAGGGAGAGTGTCATTAAGTCTCACTTGATTCACGCATCGCTGCCATCTACCTATATGGGCTCGTCTTGGTTACGGAAGGAGTGGGAAGGCAGGCGGGTAGGAGGCGCTAACGCGGAAGAGGGAAGATATCGAGCCGGGCTGTCTCTACTAAGCTCTCCTGTCGCCCTCTCTCACTCTCTCTCCCGGATGCGGTTATCCAATCGATTAGCTGTGGATACTAGGGCACCAAACGTGGCGGGCGTCCATGTAGGCTATATGTATGTGTGTGTGTGTTTATAATAGCTGTCAACCGTGCAAAGTGTAGTGCTGTGACGTGCGCACAGAAAAAAACTCACGCTTTGGGGCCGTTCTAAATATTTTGGAACTTACATGCGAAAGGGTTAAAGGAGTAGGGGAGATCGGGGTAGGTTGTGGCAATAATTTATTTAATCGATTACTAAGAAACCGCTTGCATAACAATGATAATATTTTGTAGTTAATACCTTCCATTTCTCTATTAACCATTTGTGCTGTTTATTAAGCCCAATCGTAAATGTGAAAAGCACAATTCACTTAAACAAAACTTCACATGTTAGCGCCAACGGGGTCAGTTGTTACAGGTTTTTACAAACTAACAAAAAAGTTTTGGAAAACGAATAATTACATTTTAAAACAAATTGTATGCATTTGTGTTAATGTTTTCTTGAATTGTACCGGTAAAGATATCAAATCCAACATGTTATTTTAATCCATATTAGGGCCTAGCTAACGTTACGAGTTGATTTAATATTTCTGTCCAGTCCCTCAGATGTTTGTCATCCACGTGTCTAATCTTTGCATCTCCAATTTGAATGACTTATTCTTCAATTCTCCCAGGTAAGTACACTTTTTATTTCAGTATGCTATTTCTTTATTCGTTTTGGGTTGGTGGCACATTCTGGCACTTCCTTACATATAGCCTACGTTTAACCTATTTATTATATATTTTTTTTACTTGTCCGTTTGGGCAAGCTAATGTGTAGCCTAGCCTATTATGCTTGTCCGACCACTTTTTTGTACTTGTCCAGGACTTTCGGACAGTTAATGTCAAGCCCTGTTGGTTGATTACAGCAATATGTAAAAGATCTATAAAGTGCAACAACCTACTCCCACTGTGTAACAATCTACTCTAACAAAATACCCTAACATGCTCATGCTACCTTGAGACGACAAGTTTGACAGTTTGTACTAATATTTACTAACAGTCCACAGATTGTACTTCAAAGTGATAAACATTATGATTAGTTCATAGCTAAACATGTGACAGTATGCTCAAACAATCCATCAGCTGTCTTTTAATCCTTCACTTCACAAAATGTATCTAACTGGAGGTCTACACCGGAGCGTCCGGGCGTAACGTTAATCAGAGAATTATGTATTCGTAAACGCGCAAAAATAGACTCCAATCCTATTTTAGAGCCATCGTGCGCAAGGCTCTCGCATCTGCGCTCATACTAGCGCGACTGGTGTAGCAGGTACAAATGACCACGACTTGATCTTTCCATACGGGTGTTGCGTCCGTAGTAAATTTTACGCACGTCGTGAAATTTACGCGCTCAGTATAGCCCTGGATTAGTCAGCGATTGATACAGACTCAGTTTCACTCGCCATCTTTTCCCTTGTGGGCGTGTCTTCAGGTGGCGATAGCCTCTCTCCTCGCCCCAACCCCTCTGCTGCTGCTTTCCACGCCCATTTAATTGCATTTTTCGAATTTGTGGTGTGGGCGGAGAGAGAATGTAACCGAGGGTTTCATAACCCTTTAATAAAGGAACTAGTCGGCTGTGATTGGCGCACACACTTACAGATTCCTAGCCAATCACAGCCACACATAACATACAGTTACAAATGACAGTTACGTTTAAAACAAAACAGTTGACACAAGACGCAACTAACAAACTAACGACACAATTGGAACACACATCGACCGGGTAGCGGCTCACTACCCGGTCCTAGCTGGTCAGCTGGCAATCTCCAAGCCGCCACAATACATTATACAACAGCGCAGGGAGCAGGCTACATGTATAAATAAACGATAATTAAAACAAATACTTCAAATTTTATACTTACAGAAAAAAGAGCGTATTAAAATTGTGAACTAGTAGGCCTAGTTTAGTGTAAGCCACTTGTACTCACTGGACATCTTTAGATTACTTTTGAGTTTTGCGAAATAAGAACTGGCCTGTTTAGTCCAGACGGTTATCATAGGCTAGGCTATGTGTAGCCTACGGTTTATTTTGCTCTTTTTAAAGGGTGTCCGTGCTGTTATGGGTTTGAAAGCTCCGCGCTATGATGCAGCTTTGGCAAAAACTGGTATGCAGTACCAGCATAGGCTTTTTAAAAATTTACTTTTTTGTTTTCAAAGAACGCATTTCCCGATAAAGGCTAATTGCTGACTTGTGGCGAAAGTGCCACTGCGGTGATAGATTTACGTTAACATCTGCCCGAGAATGTAAAGTCGTCGATTTTCACAGCAAGAAGACATTTTATGACAACGTTAACGATAACGTTAGCTAGCTTTCATAAGGACGTTAGCTATAGTTGTGCTTTTACCTTAACTCGGCTAACTAGCTAGCAAAAATTATTATTGGATAAGTCAGCGACCTTACCTTAGCTATCAATACTTGATATACTTAGTTAGCTAGCTTGAGAAAATGCAGTCTCCCAAGACGAGCGCATAATATAATGGAGGTAGGTAGCTATGGTAACAAGTGGGGGCACGGTCTGTCAATCATAGCTAATTGACAGTTCTCATAACCACGCCCACACAGTTCGGGTGAACTTTTATAGTGGAAAATTTAGGCTTAGAAAAATACGTTTTAAAATACATTTAAATGTCTGAATAATACAAAGAATTATGGACATTTTTTTTTTGCCGAAAGACAACTGGCAAGTGTCACATTCAACCACCATGGTACTCCTTTAATAACAACGCAAGTGCAACATGTAGCCTACATTTAGTCTCCATCTGTGCCCTTTCAATATCAGTCTCTCATGTCGCGATCGCAACTATTGACGCAAAATCAACGAAACTCCGCGAAAGTTGCGAGAGCTTGCATTTTCCCCCCAATCACCGCAACTTTACCGCGAATAATGATCCAATCGTTGTTACGACCCCGGCTCGAAGAACACAAATAATTTCAAACACAAATAGGCAACTTACACAATGTTTTTATTAAAATATCTCCTCCATTGTAGCGAGTTTCATAAAGCAGGGTCAGTTCCCCGTCATTACTGAGCGTACATTTTTTCCAAAAGTTTAATTTTGCGTTTGGGTTCTGCTGTCGCAAGTCTCCGTGTTTACACATATGCTACTTCCGGGTATCACAGAAAGCACAAACAGAATTACTCCACCTTAACAGTGATTTTTGTTATATTGAGCCTTTTTTGTATGGTTACTCAGAACACAAGCTCCACAATATTTCCAGTTGTGTTATACAGTATGTTTAATTCTAACTGAACTTATATTACATATGATATTTTATTGAATTACATATATATTTTTGAAATCGCAATTTTTATTTGCAACTTTCACTAATTACCGCAACGTCATCGCAACAAACACACACAAAGCATCACAACTTTTAAAGGGCATCATGCAGGTTCAATTTTTTTACGGATTTACAATTTTGGGCGCATGGAGAGGGTGATTTGGAAAAAAAATCTTTATTTTTTAGAGGCCACAAGGGCAGAAATACAGAGAAAAATGGCATTATACGCCCTCTACAAACGTTCCCTTTTTAATATATCGCCCAGTGACGTAACAGTAGGTATAAAGTCTTTGCCTGACCATGCCACAGTGCAGTGACTGAGTTAATGCAGTTAATTTTTTAACTTATTATATTTCACATTTTTATCAAATCTATTTTATTTTCTATATATTTTATTTTTTTAGTTATTTATTTTATGTATTATTGGATTATAATTATTTATTCTTACTAAAGATCAATAAAATGAGCATGAACAACACGGGAATGGGCATCGCTTGCATGCACAACTTGAATGCCCCGAGTCAAACTGTAACGTCACGTTTTTCCCCTCAGGAAAAGTAGCTATTTTCGTGCTTGGGTGCGATTTGTGCAGGTGAGGATCGGGACTTCACTGCGGCATCTGCGTCCAAAAACACGGTCGTGTGCGGTGCACATTTTAGGGAGGAGGATTATGTCCCCGGAGATATGATGGAGTTCAGGATGGGATGAGAAATATTTATGGTAAGTGATTGCTACTAGCTAACTATTAGTTAATGAAATAAAGTTGCTTGCTGCGAGGCTAGGTAGCTAGTTAGCTAAACCGACCGATCGATCTGGCATCATAACTACTGTTAGCATCAAGCAATATTTCCCCATAGTAATTATGTGGTCGTTCATCTGTTATGACAGTGCGTTTATTTTATTCACTGACTTTATTTTGTGGCCGTGCTGTGGAGGTGTAACGTTAGCCTACACCACAGATGAGTCAAGTTAGGGAAGCACTGCAACGTTGTTAGCCAGAAGTCAAAGTATTTTATATCTAGTTCGCTGGCTAGCTATGGTGAGACTAGGAACATTTTTAGGATTTTTGACTGTCATTTTCATGTTATTGGGGAATTATTTCAATACAGAAATATACAATATTATTGCTTTCATGTCAGTGGGCAAAATGCAGTTTTAGCCACAGGGTGGCAGTCTAAGACCACAAATGGTAAATGAGGTTCAAAACAATGTTTTGTTAGCCCATGGTTTCACACGCATCCCAAGAGCAGGAAAACGTAGGCTACTTGTTTGCAATAGAGACAGTGTAATATTGATTTCTGCACATTTCATAGGCTATAATGGTCACAATTGCAGCTCAATATAGGCTACTAGCTCACTAGTAATTAGCTCACTAGCTACCAGAGGATCTTGATCGAAACAATAGATGAACTTAGAAAAATATTGTTAAATGTCAAACGATGTCTTCTAACTCAACCCTAAATCACGATTAAAAAGTGATCTAAACAACATACACAGGCGACCAACACAGCCCGATGTCGCCCTACATTATTACGGACGACGAATGGACGCGATTTTGCTCAGTGGGATTGGACAGTCTCTACTGGGTTTGTTTGCCTGCTGTCACGTTAGATAGCTTACGCAAGCATTGGAAAGCGGATTTCCCAGCTCATCTGTCTCAACGATGCCGAAATTACGATGCATTTTGCTGCTAATGTTGCTTAATTTCCCATTCATTGTAAACCCCGCCCTGTTCGCACTACCTGACGTGACGTCACAGTTCGATTTGCCAGATTTGAGGTGTGCGTGGCCGATTTCATTACAAAAATAAGCATAGATTTAAAAATATTTTTTAAATGTATCCCATTGCTACGTAATTTCCCCACATATGAATTCACTGTTGATGTTAACCTAAGAGTTGCCCTTTAAGAAAAGCTGCCGCGAAATCAAGCATTTTAAGCCGCAACAATCACAAAAAAGCGAGATCCTGGTGGGACTGCAATATACTCATCTGGAAATACCTTCTGTACCCCATAATTACTCATTAAAGATTTTTTAAATAATTAGTAACATCATATAATTGGTCATGCTAATTAATACCAAAGTAAAGCTTGAAATATTTTATTGCTGTGCATTCAAGATGGACAGCATTTAGACTGTAGTATGGCACAGAGCTTTTTTCCCCACTGGCCATACACTGAGCCTAACACTAAGCCGTGCAATGGGCCTCATTCATGAAACGATCCTAAATATGCACGTACATTTACGACGGATTCATCAAACCGTGTGGGAAAGGCAGATTTGTTCGTATTCTGTGCATATGTTCATACTTTCCGATTCAGAATAAATCCACGCCCATGAATTGCCATATATGGAAGTTGCGAATTCCATTTAAAGGTACATACGAAGTCAAAGCGGCTGACACTGAAATCAAAGGTGTATTAGCAGGTGAATGTTTAGTATTGTCCGTTCTGAGGCCACAAGTATAAACAGCGCTGAGCAGAAAAATGCCCTCAGAAAGCTGCGTAAACGCATAAATTCAGATGTATAATATAACATGTGCTGTGAAAATCTGTGTACCTCTGCACATGATGGACACGCAATGTTTGGAGTCTGTGTGACATGGCGACACTGTGACAGAAATACGCCGTGTCACAACTCGTCCAACAGCACATGATCAGCCATTGCAACGCTGGCTACAGACCTGGAAGCCATTTTATAGTAAATTTCGTTCATTGGTTAAATGTGTGTTTTAACTAGTATATTTAACATCATATAACATCTCATTAAGAAGTTGTGTAAGTCGCTCTGGATAAGAGCGTCTGCTAAATGCCTGTAATGTAATAACATTTTTAATTGAATTAATTCAGAAAAATAGTAGCCTACTGGGAGTAGCCTTACAAAATAGCAAGCGAACGATGAATCGACGTAGAATCAACGTCGGCAGAAACATCGATTCAATGTGGAATTCCGACGTTGATTCAACAACAATTTGCTTATTGAGATCACGTTGAATCAATGACAGAATACCGACAAATATTGAATATTCCAATGTAGAATCTACGTCCGTTCAATGTTTAAACTTGGTCGATTTTACATTGATATTATGTTTGTTCAATGTTTATTTTAATGTATGTAAGCATACGGATTTTTACTTTTTAAAAGTTTTTGATTATGTGCTGCAACAAGGGCCTATATGGCTACAGTATCTCACTGCAATGTAGGCATAGGTTAAGTGAACATTTGTTAATTGCTGACATTAGTAGGCTACCCAACATTAGTTATAGGCTACATCCTGGAAAAGATCAAACAGACCGTATATGCAATAGACTATTATGAATATTTATTTTACAAAGCAATAAAAAAGAGAAACAAGATAAAAAAAACATGTGAAGGAACAAGCTAAACACAATGATTTTCAGTTCTACAATAATAGTATGCCTACATGAAAATAAACAGGCTAAAGAAGAAACGTTCAGGAACAAGCAAAACACAAACAAACTGAAAAAAACAAAACGAATTTCAATTATTCAACATTAAAAGGTTAAATATTAACATGATATTTAAAAGTTTATTAAAATAAATTAATACAAATTATACGTCTCTGTCGGGGGCGTAGTGATCTTTTAACCACAAAGAAAACTGGGTTGCGCCTCTTCCCAGGGGAGTCTTCCATGAGAGCACCTGAAACACACATTAAAGTAGGCTAAAATTAAATTTTGCCACACAAGTTTTAGAGAAACCTTGTGCCTCTGGGATTTTTGTTGTTGTCGAAGTCTTTTCCGTCAGGTTAGTTAACATTAGCTAACTTAAGTTTACTTAACATCAGCACATACAAGGGGGGAAATAAGTATTGGACACATCAACAATTTTATTATCAAACATATTTCCAATGTAGCTATTCACATGAGATTTAGACCAGACATTGGTATTAACTCAATAAAACTACACAGCAAAATAAATTGTAATGTTCCAATTCTTTAAAAAAGTTATGTTTGCTGGTACTCTGACAAGCGATACTATAACAGCTCTGCATTTGAATGGATCTCTATGGGAATTGGGGGGTGAGACAAGATTTAGCTGTAAATTACACTGGAACAATATAGAACACATGGTTGGCTAAGTGGCTCTAAGTCATCAAGGGTCTGATGTATTAAACAAGCCTTTAACCATCACTCTGCTGCCAGAAATACAGTATATATGGAAGGATCACTTTAAGGGTTGTTTCTCCTGACAGATTTTCCTATTGAACTCTATGGAAAAATAAGTCAGGAGAAGAAACCCTTCAAGTTATCCATCCATATCTACTGTATTTCTGGTAGCAGAGTGATGGTTGAAGGCTTGTTTAATACATCAGACCCTTGATGACTTAGAGCCACTTAGCCAACCATGTGTTCTATACTGTTCCAGTGTAATTTACAGCTAAATCTTGTCTCACCCCCCAATTCCCATAGAGATCCATTCAAATGCAGAGCTGTTATAGTATCGCTTGTAAGAGTCCCAGCAAATAAGATATCAAGAGCCTTTTGATGTTGTTGGGTCACAGACATCATAAAGTCATGGCATGCAAAGGATATGCAACCAAATATAAAAAATATGGCTTTTCTACCATATTTAATTTAGCGTGTTCAATACTTTTTTCCTGTGTCATTTCACTTTATTGCACATAACCTTTTTTAAGAATTGGAACGTTACAATTTCTTTAGCTGTGTAGTTTTATTGAGTTAATACCAATGTCTGGTCAAAATCTCATGTGAATAGCTACATTGGAAATATGTTTGATAATAAAATTGTTGACGTGTCCAATACTTATTTCCCCCATTGTAACTTACAGGTAAAGTTGACCAACGAACTAGCTAACCTAACTACAGCCGAATGAAACAAACTTTGTTAGCTAATGTAATGTCATAACTTTGGCTAGTTAGAATGAAGTTTATAAATTTACGCAAGCTAATGTTAGTTAATAATGTTAACGTTAGCTAGCTCTGGTTATTGTTAAAGTTCAAACTAAATATCTTGCTAGCTTCTAATGATACTTGAAGCTGAACCTGTTTCTTTGCAGACACAAACTTGTCAGATAAATAACAGCATTTAACGTTACTTAACATTTAACGTTAACAATGTAAAATTAGTCTAACAGTTAGCCCTAAGTTAGACCAAACCAATGGGTGTCATACTTAAACGAGCCCAAAAAGATAAAAAATAAATAACTTAGCTATTTAAACAATTAATATCTGCTAAAAGCTGTAGCCTACCTGTTTTTCAGTGTTCGTTGTCCAGAAATGAAAACGTCCGTTGATGCCTGGCCAGTTCAAATGACGACGAACTCAACAAAAAATCAATGTTGATTCAATGTTGTGTTTTGATATAATTTCGATGTTGACAAACCCAACATAAAATCAACGTTTATTCAATGTGGTGTTTTCAACGAAGAACAATGCCGACGTAGCTAACCAAAAACCAATGTTGATTCAACATTGAATATTAATTGACGACCGATAAAGATCAATACGATCTAAATTCAACATCGATTCAACGTTCACTTACTATCTGGGGGTTTAATAACTATAACTCCTGATGTGAGCATTACAGAAACTTGGTAAATGGCTGAGCCTCCTATGAACGCTTACACTACAATACGTGAAATGCACTCAACATGTGAAAATAACAATATCGAACATATGGCACAACACTGTGGCAGAGTGGGAAAACTAACGTATATATTTGAAATATCACAAGCACAAGCAGTAATATTTACATATCGAGGAAAAAAATGTCCCTCATGCATATCCCTCAGGCATATTCTCCAACAGAATCAATGCTATGGTATCTTGGTAACTATGGTATCTTGTTCTGACCCACTACCAAAATCCAAGCAGTTGACGATTTTCTCTTGCCAGTTAGTAAATGAGTAAAAACTTGCAAAAATAACAGGAAACAACTATTAAGCCTCGGCGTGTGAATGTACATTCTAAGTTGTTTGCGTAAAACTAAACTAATAAAACTAGAAATTATGTTACGCCCGGCTGTAATTTATCGGTCAAAGCATCCAATAAGACATAGCAAACACCATTGCTTAGGTTATAATGTCCTATATTGGATAAAAGAGCCATCAATGAAACCAGAATGACCTGGAATGTATGAGACCGGTTTGCAGTGCTTGGGGGGTATTACACATTGATGTTTCAGATAGTGTAATAGCGCTATAAAGTGTATTTCTCAAACGGATTGTCCCAGACAATAAATGATCACTGAATTTTGAAAGGGACTCTATGCGTAAAACCAATGGTAGGATTGGATATTTATTTCATATTTAGTAGCAGATATTGATAGAATGATATGATATAATTACACCAGAATTTCATGTTTATTTTGCATTTGAGTGAGCAGGGCTTTTCACAGCTTTTTTGGCATACAATTAGGCTATAGTTGGGTTTATCTTGTTGCTATGACAAAATACAAATTTTTGGTGGTGAATTTTTTTTTTAATGAAATCACACATAGACACTATTGTCCACTGTAGGGAGGTATAGTTGCAGGTGAGACTGGGTGGGGGGTTTCTTGTTAATTAGACTTGCTACACAACAATAGTGACACAAAGAAGCTCCACCTTCGGCAGCGTTGTTACAAACCGTGTACTAATATAGCTCAAACACAAATAAAGCTTCTATTCATAGTTGGAAGGAGAATTTCTCCTCCTGGATGCCGGCACCATGCCCACTTGGGGAACTGTGCGAAGGAGTTAGCATAGTCTAAAGTGCTTGCTTACAATCGTAATTATTACATTTGCATTGTGCCCTTCAAAGGCTACATTTAGTCTTGTGAATTTAACAGAAAATAAAAATGAATTAATATTCTAATTGACATTCAGAAGCTACATTTAGCTGCATTTTAATTTATGAATGCTGTGCTCATGGTACTGAGCAGGTGTACATTTTGTATGTACTAACAAATCTGAGATATGAAAACTTTGATGAATGCCAAAATACAGGCAAAATTGCTGATAGAAACGATTTATGCACGAAGTCATTCTGCTTTTGTTTCATGAATGAGGCCCAATGAGCCTAACCCTCAGTTGAGCATTGAGCCTAACACAGAGCTGAACACTGAGACTAACACTGAGCCGAACACTGAGCTGAACACTGAGCCTAACACTGAGCAGAACACTGAGCTGAACACTGAGCAGAACACTGAGCTGAACACTGAGCCTAACACTGAGCTGAACACTAAGCCTAACACTGAGCTGAACACTGAGCCTAACACTAAGCTGAACACACTGAGTCTAACACTGAGCTGAACACTGAGCAGAACACTGAGCTGAACACTGAGCCGAACAGTGAGCCTAACACTGAGCCAAACACTGAGCCTAACACTGAGCTGAACACTGAGCAGAACACTGAGCTGAACAGTGAGCCTAACACTGAGCCTAACACTGGGCCGAACACTGGGCCGAACACTGAGCCGAACACTGAATTGGTGTGTGAACCCGTGCCCCCGGAATTATGAAGTGGCCATCTTTTCTGGTTTTAACATAATTTAATGTTGACATAGCAGATAAGTCATTCATATTCATTGCTTAATTGAATGAATCACCAGTATTACCACTGAACCCAGCAATCGGTGTCCCTTCCATCTGTCGTGAGACCGTGTCCATCACTCATCAAGTGAAAGTAAAGATTAACCTGGGTAGTCAGATACTGCAGTGTTGTATGAATATGATCTTAAAGCTCGAGTGCGCAACTTTTTTTTAGAAAAACATTGGGGAACGGTCATGCTTAGTTGGTAGCAATCATAAAAATGATTGCTGTGAGAGAAAGGTTGCATAGCCGGGACCATTTCAAGCAAAGAAAAAAAAAAGAGAATTGGATAAAGCTCGCTCGAAAACTAGAGTAAACATATAGGTTCTCATTTTAGAAGGTAGCGAGATGTTTTGGAGCGGATTGGTCTGAAGACAGACGTAGAGCTTGCATTGTTTCTACTGGACAGGTACGTCAAAAGTTTCAACACTAATTTACCTGGAGCTTCTGCTTGCCAGCCAATTGCAATTACCTATAATGAATAGTAGCTAGGGTGATATTATTGGTAATATGATTTCATTCAGTGGCTAGGTCTTAGAAGAAGGAAATGTTGGCTAACGTTATCTGTTGTATAGATCGCATTAGCTAGAACCAGCTACTTGGCTATAACCATGCATGCCAGCTGTAGTGAGATAATGCCTGGTTCAGACTACACAAACTCAGTGTAATCTATCTGTCGTCCTGGACGCGGCAAGTTTTATGATCTTTGATCGCAGAATCTGACAAACATATCTTGTAGCCTGAGCCTGGGACTAGAGCTTGGCATAAGTTTATATATCCAGGGTCTTCATAAAATTGGCTAACTATATAATTCAGCTTGCCATCACTGTCAATTGTAGCGTTTGAGTAAAACTGGCTCACTAAAGGTTGGCTTCTTTATTTATTTTCTCCTTTATTTATCAGTTGTGAAAACCAGCCCACAATTTCAACGCCAGCCCCACCATCTGCTGTCAGAAAGGTCCTATTGTAAAACGTCTAACTTAGCATACCGGTAACTAATTATGTGATAGAGGGTAATGTTAGTCTTTCAATAAAATTTATTTTATATTTTGCAAACTTTTTCTATCGCAAACCATCTGGAAGATAGCTAACTTTAGACTTGGGCAATCCACTTTCTAGAACATCCTGCTCTTCTTTGATACATATCCCTAGGGATTAAACTTCCCACAAAACTCTGTTTATCTATCCCTGGGGAATTCACTTCCTGTAACACTCTGCTCATCTCAATACATGTCCTGATATCCCTGATACATATCCCAGGAGAACTCCACTTCCCACAACACCCTGCTCATTGTGATACATATCCCTGGCCTGTGAATGTCCCACAATTCCCTGCACAGATGTGATCCCACTGATTGTAACTGTATTGTTTATGCTGATGTAAATTTTGAATATCCACTCTGAGATTACTGTGATTCTCAATTATTTCAGTTTAATGAGTCACTAATGTGATACTAACCATTATGATACTGCTTCTTCCAAGAATAATTCTGAACCCTTCTTAATAATATATTCCAAAATGGTATGGGATGCATGCATGAAATTAACAGGTCTATAGTTTATTGAACATTTACATTAATCGATTAATAGTATACCCTCTTGTTTGCAGCCATTGGCTTTTAAACTATTAAACTAAATTTGTCAAAAGTTTGTCTTTTTCTACTACTTCATCATAGTATCTCATAATATCTGAGAATACTATGAAAAATCATCTGAAATATCATAAAACCTATTTTCATACATAGTTTAAACATTTCCAACACTTCTGTAAAAACTCAGCTGATAGCAAGAAACAAGTAACAAGTAATTACAGACCAGTTATCACGCATTAAGGCGGTTGATTTTTTTTTGTTGCGATCGCTCGACTTGTGTTATTCGGTAAACGTGCCACTGAAATGCGTACAATCATCTGCAGCTGGTATCTTACCGTACCGAATACAGGATGCGGCGTAACTTGTCTTGGCAAAACTGAATTGTGCCTGTTTTATACATTCCCTATACCCTCCCCGTCTTCCTGATAAGAAAACAATGTTTATTTCCTTCACTTTGTTAGGTAAAGTTGCAGCGTGACAATTCCACGTGTTATGTAGATGTTTTTAAATGTCTCAAGCGGTTATTTTCTCTTCTGTTTCGCGTGCCGTCTAACATTGAGGGTATGCAAGGGGATATGAAACCGCGCATGAAGAGAAATTACACAGGCGCGCTACTGGACAATAGAGACAAGCATGAAAATTACGCTCCTTTCAGCCAATACAAACACTTAACACAGGGAACGCAACCTGAACGAATAGCAACGGCCTTTACACTTGTGGAATTTCATTTTATAGGATAATAAAAATTAACTCTCAATTCATGTAGGTCTGTGTGCCTTTGCATGAAACTCGTAGACCATTGCGCTGTTTTTACACGGTGAAATCAATGAACCACCCAGCTGTGCTGGTTATAATTCCACGTGGACATTTCACTGTTACAAAAATAAAATTTTATTAGAAACATTAGACTATAATTAAAAGAAAGAGGGAAAATAAATATAGTCTATTTACCAAAGCATTCAGGTGCATTACCATCGTATTGCTTTTAAAAGCAACATATGAATACCCTCACAGTTAAACAATTAACGAAAAACAAACATTTTAATGCGTACGGATTTTCAAGAGAAAGTAGCTACAATAGAAATCTGAATAAATTATGGAAAGGAGTTAAAATGAGACCCATACATTTAAATGAACGAACAACATGTACGGTTTATTTTTAATGAGACTTTTCAAAATGCATTTTCCATATCTCTGTGTAACCAATTAAGACCATTAAGTTTAACAATTCAGAAGAAGCGCCCAGTTTTCGGGATTAACTAAACTGTAGCTAATGCGGGTTTGAAAAATCAGTAGCTATTAAACTATTCTCAAATAGGATAAGTGTAATATTCAAAGGTACCCTCGCTGTTAAATGAAAGATAAAGTAAAACGTAGGCCCTAATAACATAAGCAATGTCTGCAGATCATGTTTAACTTTATTTCAGTGAAATATAGCTACTTTCACTTTTGACACTTTAAGTCCTGGGACCTAGACTAACACCAACTATACATCTACTCATAGCTCACTTGAATTGTAGTAGATAATTAAGTCAGAAGACGAAGGAGATTATGCTTTTATCGCAAATAAACTGTCTGAAGCTAAAACTTGAATTAATCGAATAAAAATAACATTCTTGTTAAGTAGGCTACGTGCCATTTTAAGCGCCGCATTTTAATTTATACATTTAAAGTGTGACCCGAGGACATAAAAGTCTTAATTCAGTAACTTATACTTATTCCAGTCCAAGAAAACGAGGGGATGAAAAAGCGAAAACGTTTTCTAATTATGTTCGGAAATTATGAGAAGTGTAGCCTTGCATTAAAATGGCTAACATTATAAAGGCAGTATAAAAATCGATTAATAGTTAGTTTGCATTTACCCTCACGTGCGAATTACAAATAAACGAGGTCGTAAATATAGGCTACCTTATTAATTACTCAAATGATTTCGGTGTAGATAGCCTACCCACAGATAGCCTATACTACCATGTATGTTGCTGTAATTTCCCAAACTTATTTTGTTTCCACAGAAAATAGTATACGTATTAACGTATACTGGCTTTGCTGATTGACAGGCGGCAGAAGACTTCATTAATAATGATCTGCGCAACCTAACACCTGATGGGTCCACAGTTAATAACGGGTGACCGTGATAACATGACTAAGCAGGCGCGCACGACCACATAGGAACACACAAAATTAGCTGGAACTTAAATTGTCACCATATTCTCCCAATTATATTGCAGACAAACTGCTTTTGTCATTTGTGACAACGAGTAAGTAAAAGGACACCACATAGAGACATATGGTTTAACAGATTAAATGTGAATAAACTGAATAAATCGTCCAGTAGCACCTGCAAGATTTTAGAATTCAATAGCCTACGGAGCAGTGAAAAATGTAGTTTAGTAAAGAAACCAGATAACTTGTTTATATTAATTATAAACTTACACCTTAGGCCTACTTCTGCAACAGACAGTAAAAAGGGAAAAACTTTAGTACAATATATTCAGATGCCCAAAAAATTATACTCTTTTTCAAGTGAAATTCAACAATCACTACTGAAGATACAATGACCTTGGCATTACGTTACACAGTGTGATAAAGACACAGGGTTTATGGGCTCTGTGTAACAGTCCGATACTAAATGACCCCATGTAGCTAAAAGCCCTGTTAAGAACGGCAAACTCCCGCCCACAGACCTCCTGAGATCCATTCTTGGGAAATGTTCCAAATGAAAGAACTCACCTAGCTAAATCCTGTCTAGGATATTCCACTCGAACCACAGTTCTGTGGATCCAACGGTGGCAGGTGCCACTTGTATTTAGCTCATAAGCAAACACTTCTGTTGCCGTTTTTCTGAAATGCAGCGCGTTTCTGCAATGTCGCTGTGTTTTTTTGATTTGCAGATGTTTGCAGTTTGCTATTCTCTTTTCATATTTGCATTTGTGTTTTGTTATTTGTTCCTCTGTTTTCCGATTTGCATTCATGTTCTGATAATGTTGCGTTGCTTTGGATGTCTCAGCCACCTCATCTCTACATTCCTTTAAAAAAATAACATAAATTATTGTAGAATCTCATTTAATCACCCTTATCTAAAAAAAAGAATGAATCACATCCCAGGTCATACCTGACAATGAATCTGACTACAGGTATACACACATGTATAATGGCCAGTGAAATTATAAATACCGGGGCCTTGGTAATCATGCACTCAGAGACCGAGTAATAAAACACAAAAAAGTATCATTTTAACCCATGTCTCACCTCCTCATCACTCTCCAGTGGTTACTGACTGCAGCACACATCAGATTAGAACTGGCGTCTGCAACCCTGGTTCTGGGGAGTATAGGCCTACTACGAAGGAGGATTACTGAGTTAGCTGGATAACTGCACTGAGTAAAACCCAGAACCCTCCAAAATCTGGAATGTGGATTGAAGTAAAAAGAGCTGTTTTGGGTTTTACTCAGTGCTGTTATCCAGCTAACTCTGTAATCTTGCTTCATAGTATACCCCCCTGGAGACCTACAGGTTGTGCAGGATTTTGTTGTTTTTCAACAATTAATTAATTAATTAATTAAAGCAGTTTATTACATAGTTGACTCGCCTCACCTGGTGTCTTGGTACTGAATTGGTTGCAAATTTATGAAGTGAAAACAAAGCCAGCAGACCAGGGCTGTGTCCGAATCAGAGCCCTATCAACTGTGCCCTGTCTCCTGCGTACAGCGCACTGGCAGAAGTGGCTGTTTAATGTGCACTGTTTAGCAGTCCGCAAAAAATATCCGCCATACTACTTTCCAACCGCACTGTGGAAGTGTCGTAAACAGGTCATAAGACGTCCCACCAGTGTTTCCATGTCCGCGGTTTTACAGCTAAATTGGGATACTTTCAAAGTGCAGTCACTGGTAAAAGTGAAAAGTCGCAAAGCACACACTTATTTTGAAAAGTAAAAACATGATAAAATACGTTGGAAAATAGCCTACAATTTGGGCTAGTTTTGAATCGCCATTAGGCTGGAAAGTCTTACAAGATCTGGCAACCCTGTGCCTCACTCTTGCGCTGCCATGTCACGTGTTGTTTTTGTTGTATTTGAAGGAAAATGTCAGCGAAGCTGCACCTAATTTTTTTAAAACGAAGCATATTTACGTGACCAAAATGTTTGTGTACTTCTTGAAAAGTGTGCTCCCGAATGTACTCAGCAAAACCCCAGAAGTAAGTGTGTCATCCAGGTGTTTGAAGTATACTGCAATTTGAAAGATTTTCGCGTACTCTACGACTTTCTCGCCCTATCTACTCACCAAGGCTACTCAACAGTGTGGAAAAGTGCTGTTTCGGACATGGCCCAGGGTCTCTCCAGGACCATGGTTGCAGACCTTGCTGATTTGCTTCTGGTCACTGAAAGGCCCAATTCCTCCCCATCTACAGCCCCTCAACACTCCCCTCACACCCATTTGAGGTCTGCAATTCACCAGCTTTGGTCACCTCAACATTCCTCCCTGAAGAGTCTATTCTCCATGCTTGCCAGTAACAAGTAACCGTGCCACACCTGGGGCCTAATTTATAAAAAAGTACTTCAGACATATTTAACTTTCATGTAAGCACATTTCTTTAAATGGACGTAAGCATTTTTAATAAAATTGGCTGCGCTTGTTTTAAATTGTGTACGTCTTGGGCAAAAAAGTCAGCTCCCTGAACACTCTCCCTGCGAAATGCATGGTTTGCCACGTCCTCCAATAAAGCTAGCACAGCCATGGTTGAGTGTTAATTGTTTGCTTACAGTTTGCCTAGACTATTTATAGGATACATTAACCTGTCTTTATGAGCAACATTTTGTGATTCATAATGAATCTCGCATTCACCTTGCCCCAAGTTTCTACATGTCATGCAACAATGGTAGTTGGTAGTCTATATAATGTACGGAAGACTTAAAATTCAATAGTACTAATAATAATAATCCAATTTTTAATTTAAATAATTTTGTAGGCTGATTACACTGATAACATCGGCTCTCAAGCCTGCAATACTTTAGCATAACCAGCAGGTAATGTATGTACGTCAAGTGACAACCTGACGTGGAGCTACGACGGTTTCTGTCACATATTTTTCGGTCTCCCTCAGCGAAAGGGAATGAGCAAGCGGCCCCTGAATTGATGAATAGGATAATTATGGATCTTGATTGAATACTGGATTGATTATTAGGTGTAAGGACATTTTAATAATTGATATGGGGCGAGCCTGGGAATGCGAGGGGCTGGGTCCCGAGGGACTTATATTGGGCGCACCAGGGGTGAAACGAGAGTAAGTGAGTGAGTAAGTTGGTTGGCTTCCTCCTAGCTCCCGAGCGTTTGGCGGTGCGTTTGTTTTTCTTTATTTTCAGTTTGGTTTGGTTATTTTATTTTGGTGTGAAAGTGAATGTGTCGTGCTTTGTGTACGGTAAAAACTTACCTGATTGTGGGCGAGCTGCTGCTGGAGCCCGGAGCTGTCAGTGGCTGTGGAAGCAAGCGGGAGAAGACGGCATTACTTCCGGGCCAGACTGTCTTGTGGTGTACCTTGTGTGTTCTTGTCATGTCTTGTCCTGTTAATTTTGTGTCTTTTTGCATAGGCTGCATGCCTGTACGACCCCCAGGCTGCGTGCCTGTCCGACCCCCAGGTTGTGTGCCTGTCCGACCCTCAGGCTGAGTGCCTGTCCGACCCCCAGGCTGAGTGCCTGTCCGACCCCCAGGCTGAGTGCCTGTCCGACCCCCAGACTGTGTGCCTGTCCCTGACCGCGGGCCCCCGCGCCATCTGCGGGAACCCTGCATCTGTTCCTGAACCCCAGGCTGAGTGCCTGTCCCTGACCGCAAGCTCCCACGCCATCTGCGGTCCCCCACTCCTGTTCCCGACCACGGGCCCCTGTGCCCATTCAAGTTCCTGTCCCGCCTGGTTCCTGACCCTCCTAGTTCCTGACCCTGTCTCGTCTGTTCCTGTCTTGCCTGTTTCTGTCTTGCCCCTGCCTGTCTTCCCATTAAATGTCCTCTCTGGTGGAGTTTTCCCTTGAGCCATCTCTGAGTCTAGCATTTGGGTCCAGTCCCCCCTCGAGGTACCTAACAGAACGGTCTGGCCAGTCTTGGACCCACTAGACTCAGATGCTCCCGTACCTTACCCATCTGTACCTGGTCCTGTCTTGTTCACCTATGTCTGTCCCGAGCCCAATCCCTAGGCCCCTTTCTTGTCCCCAGTTTCTGTCATGTTTCAGCCCTCTGGTCTGCTCCCCCCTGATTCTTCCGTTAGGCGCCCGGTGGCGCCCTTGAGGGGAAGGTACTGTGATGTCCTGTGATCCGTTCCTGGTTTTCCGTTTGTCTGTTAGTCCACCCCGTGTTTTCCCTCTCTCCCTTCACTTGTGTTCTCCACTTTCCCGGACCTGCATTGTGTTTCCCTCTCATTTCCTTGTTAGTTGTCCTCTCACCTGTTCCTCATTCTGTCCTTGTTAAGTTTGTATTTCGTCTGAGAAGGCAGGGACAGACAGGGGTTGGCAGGCAGACGGCAGAGGAGAGGAGGGACGAGACTGGGCGAGAGAGGACTTAGCACAGGAAGGAACAGGAATGGTGAACAGAACCGGGTGGCAGTGGCGGGGGGGGCAGGAGCAGGCGGGGGACAGATGGCGCGAGCCAGGGCAGCAGGGGGGAGGCCGACAGGGGGGGGTCGGCAGGGGGGGGTCGGACAGGGCACGAACTCTGGGCGCGGGGCACACACGGAAGGGGGAGGGGGGAGAGGGGGGGGAGAAGAGGGGAGAGGGGATAGGAGGGGCAGAGGCCAGGCAAAGAAGACAAACAAACAAGGAACACACACGAAACTAAGATACAAGATACAGACAGATACTACTTGCCCCGACCTTGCCCCTTGCCCCGACTAAATATAAAAATAAAACTAAAACAAAACTTAACAGAACAACGAAAACGAAACGAGGAAGGAAAACGACGAGGAAAAGAGGAGAAACACAATGCAGGGTGCGGGAAAGTGGAGACACAAGGGGAGGGAGGGAAAAAAACGGGTGGGGGTGGACTTACATGGGGAAGGAAGGACAGAACGGATCAGGAACATCACAGTGTGTACTGTTGGACGTGTGTCAACAACATGCAAAAACTGGTTAGGGGTCCAGGATCCCGATTTACCTCTCTCCCCGTTTTATTTCCACACGGTCAAAAGGAGAGTCAAGTTGAATTTTTTTAAACTACACTTGTTTGTCGTGATATTCTATGTACGCCTTGCGTAAGATCAAATTTGATCTCAAGTAACGTGGAACTGCCACACACCTCTTCATGTCCAATAATAACGTTTTTTTGTTTTGTGTTTTTAAGGGCTGAGAGTCTGTGGTCATTGTGGTTACTTCTGTAGGAAGCCCTGGAAAGTGCCAAACTCTCTGTGTTGTATAGGTATGGGGCATGCCCCACCAAGCCGTAACTTGGCGGATGGCATACCTGCCATCGTAATTAACTTCAATTAAAGGTTGGATTTTTCTCATTTTTTCAGTGTGAGATTAAGCTATTTCACCAAACGGTGAATGTTTTATAACCCTTTTTACTTATCTTTACCAGGGGTGCCAATAACTGTGGAGGGCACTGTAAATATTAGCTAATGCAGTTCCAGTGACATAAACATAGACTTTTTGTGTGATATGTATGTAGGGACAATAGAACTACAATTCCATGCATTCCACAGGAAACATTGCAAGTGATGTCGGACATTGTCCCAGCAGTGATTTCCAGCACTGTAATGCGATACTGTGTGATGGAAATGCGCAACTGGCAATAAAATGATAAGAAGGTCAACTCTGCCCTTCTCTCGCTCCCTCTCTCGAACTCACTGGACCCACTCCCTCGTCTCCCTCTCATGTGTGGCACTCACACCGGGGGAGAGTTCTAGATCCACAAGAGACCATCGGCAGTTCACGAGGCCGGCTCAACAGAGCGACGCAACCCCATCTACACTCAACTATCAGCCAAAGAGACGAGACGCCGGCAGGCACCGCGAGTAACAGTGGTCCACGAAGAACCACGAAGAGAGAGCCACTCACATGTTAGATCCAGCAGAGCAACTCCTGTAAGTCCCATGAGGCAAGCGGCCTGCAACAGGGTCAAGCTGCATGTTTGGAGATACAGAGCGACTGGCCTCCTCTGTCCAAATCCTACGAACAGCAACCTGGAAACTCTCAATCCAAGCAAATGGTTCAACGGACAGCTGTAAAGGCCGCAGTATACTTCAAAAATTGAAATTGGCGAATTTGCAAAGGTTGTCGAACTGGTTTGTGTCCAAAACAAAGCATTGCATTGGGCTTCAATCGTGGCAGTGTGTGCAGGCTGGCCAGCCAAACTAGTTTTCACGCAGTACACACTCGCCTGCAATTAGTCAATAAGGCTAGACTTGCTGAAGCTGTTCAAGGATAAATCTACTTGTATGACTACAGAGTAGGGACTACACACACTGGAATTCCATCTTTAAAGAAACTCCTTTTTACATAAATTGATTTTATTCACCGTTTTCTTCCTTTTTTTAAGACTAGAGCCACCAATTGCTGTGCAACCCCCACATGCAGGAGACATACATGCTTGTGCACCTGCGTGTCCAACATTAACACACACATGCACACACAAACACATGCACACACACATATACACATATGCACTCGCACATAGTTTGTTGTCCATTATAGTAGTGAATCGTGCTTTGTCCTTTTTGGCACCTTGTGTTCAATTAACTTTATTATATTTTCCAAGATGTTACAAATGTAATGTTACTCTTGTGTTGAATTGAGTCAGACACTGCTAATCAAAATAACTCCCAAAATGCCTTCACCTCTTAGCTGAATCATTTATATTCATTTGGTATCAACAGATTATTTAATATTGTGATTTTGTTAAGATTAACTATGAATGTGTAATTTTAATGATAATTAATTGAATTATTACTTGAAGTTGCCAATTTATACTTAGTACATTCTCTTTTGAGAATGGTATATAAAACTTAACGAGACTTCTTTATTATCCTTAAATCAGGCCACCAGTTGTAGAACGATGGTATCGCTATATCATGTACTACATGTACTACTCTCATTCTATAACTTGGCACTTCCCTTAGCTATACGACTGATGTCAAGTTCTTTGGAAAATGGACTGATGTAAACAAGAGCTCTTAGACCGGTTTGCATTTAACCTCCCACTTGAACCTGACAGGTATAAAAGAATGGACTGTGTGCATGTATAACAGCTTTCTTAGTGCCACTCTGTAGCTAAAGCTGTAATGTTTGTGTGTTCATTTATATTCTGTACACAGGCCCTTATCATCGCTGCACTTACCATATGAAGTTATGTAAACTCCTTTACTGTTCTGGTTAGTTGTCCTGGATATAAGGTTCAGCCAAATAAACGTTATTATTAATCTGTTTGTTCTATCAGATGAATTGTGCTTGCACTGTAATCTAAAATCTTATTCTTAAAATTTCTTATTCTTTCTATGGATTAAACAGAAACTATATTACAAACTACGTATCAAACTGTTGTACACACAAAGCACTGTTACTGCTTGTAACAGGTTTTATATATAATATATTATTTGATCAAACATTCCTAAGGCAGAGCATTGTAAATCACAATTATAAAACGTGTCATGAATTACAGCCACACATTAAATGAAGTGTTCCTAAAGCACTCAAGAAGCATTTATAATGCCTTCATTACCACAGCATAACATCTTTATAAATCATTCATAAATGTACCCAGGAATTTTAAGTGAAGTGACATAATGGGTTATTTCCCATTTGAAAAGGTCATTTAACATATTGTGTGTTATGTCATCATTCATAAATATGTTGTGTAATTAACGCTATATTAATTTATTCATTATGCAAGTATAATGTATGGCATTTAGGACTGGAAAGACAATACATGCATTCAGCATCATATTCCATAAAAACAGTAATATCTTGGCATTATTCTCCTCATCATCCTGTCATCATTACTAAAAACTAAATGGCTCTGTTGTGTTCTGTTTCCTTTGTATACATTTTATTTGAGGCCATTTATATGGCTTTGAGGTTTTATATAAATATATTAATTATATTTAACCACCCTGCTTCTACCATGTTCTCTCATTTCAGAGAGTAAACGTACAAATATGGGTTACATTTGTTATTCAAAATAGCTTGTATATTTACATTGGATTTGGCTGGTTTGACATCACAGAAAAATGCTCCCCAATTCAAAGAAAAATAGCATCTTTAGGAAAGGGTGATGGAAATCAGCAAAGAAAGTAAGTACCACTGATCTACGCACAAGCTAATGGTTGGATTCAAAGTATTAAAAGGCGAGGAAGCCGGGTGAACGTGGATCACAATTAAGCAATGTTGCCTAACTTCCACATTCATAATTAACAAATTGGTTCAGAGCCAGTTCTTTTATGACTTTATTGTTGAGCATCTTCCAGCAAGCTTGACTCAGACAATCTTACTTTAAGGACCGCATTGATCAGGTGTCATATCTCTCTAAATGCAGTGAGGATCTTTAGGGCATCACTTTAAGTGCTTTCCCTCGGTTGCTCTCATTGGCGGCTTGTAAACAGCTTTTAATGTGGCTATTAGTGTAAAAGGACAGGAAACAAAGAGAAAACAAGCCCGTTCATTATTAATGAGGGAGGTTTAATCTGTTGCTTAATCACCATTGTTTGCACATAGCAGGCAAGCAGTGGTCAAGCAGCACTGCTCTACTGGAGAGACAGGCAGGATGTTAATGAACGACTCAACGAGTCATGGGTACTGATCAACGATCAAGGCTGGAGGGACCGGATGTTTTTTCCTTTCCCCCTTTTTATTTAAAAGGTGATAAAGCTGAACACCAAAGAATAATAACCCAAACAATACCCCTGTTCAAAATACATTTTACAATTAATATCTAAGTTAACAGAAGCTAACCTGACCTCTAAATGGCACAACGTTAAACATGACACATTTCTTAAAATTTTTAATTAAGATGACTTTTTACTTAAATTTTTTACAGTTTCAAAATAATAAAAAAAGGAAAAAGGCCCTGTGCAAACGTTTGGGAACCCCTTAACATTATTCTTTGTTACTTTTTAAAAATATGATTACTAAGGCCCAGGCCCAGATGATTTACTCGTTAGGGCTTCAATGGTGAACATAATTCCAGGGTTAAACTATTTATTCTGAAGTAACTCCATGCCTTCTAAAGCATCCGACTGCGGTGGCTGTGGTCTGGTGTTAAGTCTAAATAGTTGTCCAACGATGTCAGAATCAAGATAGTTCACTTCCACCAACAAGGAGAACGCTACAAAAAAATCTCATCGTTTCAAACTACCTATTTCCACTGACAGAAACATTATCAGAAAATGGAAGATAAATGGAACAGTTGAAGTCGAGGCAAGATATAGAAGACCAATAACAATTTCAGATAGAATGGCCCAAGACCTGGTGTTCACAGAACAACAATACAACGTACTTTAAACAACAAAGACCTACATGGCAGAGTTGCCAGAAAGAAGCCTTTAAGCATCTGAAGTATGCAAAAAAAGTCTGAGAAGTCTGAAGCCTTTTGGAACAATGTGCTTTGGACTGACAAAACCAAAATAGAATTTTTTAGCCACAACCAAAGATGGTATGTTTGGAGAAAAAAGGGTGAAACATTTGTAGAGAACAACACCTTGCCAACTGTTAAGCATGGAGGTGGATCCATTATGCTTTGGGGTTATGTGGCAGCTGGGGGCACAGAAAATATTGTGCGGGTGGAAGAAAGAATGGATTATGAGGCTAGAGGCTAATGTTCGAAGGTCAGTCCAGATATTGAAGTTGAAGAGAGGTTGGGTATTCCAGCAAGACGATCCAAAGCATACCTCGAAATCAACCATGAAGTATCTCCAGGAAAGAAGGTTTTGAAATGGCCACCACAGTCCCCAGACTATTATTGAAAATCTGTGGAGAGATCTCAAACATGCCGTGCATGCCAGCAAGCCAAAGAATATTTCTGAGCTAGAGGTGTTCTGCCAGGAAGAATGGGCAAAAATTCCAAAAGCAATAATTGAACTACTCGTAGCTGGCTCCAGGAAGCGTTAAGTTAAGTTACAAAGTATGAAAAAACATTTATAAGAATTGGAAGACAGCGGAAATTGAACATCAGTATAACCAAAGAATATTTCTGAGCTAGAGGTGTTCTGCCAGGAAGAATGGGCAAAAATTCCAAAAGCAATAATTGAACTACTCGTAGCTGGCTCCAGGAAGCGTTAAGTTAAGTTACAAAGTATGAAAAAACATTTATAAGAATTGGAAGACAGCGGAAATTGAACATCAGTATAAGCGTCAAGCACACTATTCTTCACCAATTCGGAGGGAATCAGGTCCCATAACAGCCAACATACCAGGCTTTTAAACACAACAAGAACACAACACATATAAATAATATTATATATGAATATAGTTAATATTCTATATTTATCATTTAAATGACTAATCCTTTTCACTTCATATTAAATTCCTCTGAAAATCTGCAGATTGCTTTCTCAAGGCAGTTCAGTGCTCTTTGAATTGTTCTTATTTTTTATTTGCATGACAATTTGAAATTCATATTGCCTGTAACAGTTACAGCACACATCTCTCTCCATTTCTGTCTCACACACAATCCATTATCAGTTATCAGCATGCCGACAGACAGGCAGACATTAATGTGCTGGGTTAATGCAAGTGCAGCAGCACACAGTTTAGATTGTTCTTACATTACCAGAAAACTGAGATTTTTTGGGGAGATGTGGTGACACTGGTTGAGCCATGACAGCATGGCTTGCCATAATTTTTCTTAAATCCATATTATTTACATTCGTCATCACTGATTACTGTGACTTGATTTTCCCCTGTCCGTTTTGCTCCCTCACTGCCACCGAAAATGTGGGTGTCAATATCAGCTCACCAGTCATCCTCTGCCATCCACGTAAGTATTAATTGTGTAATCCAGTCATCTGCCGTGTAATCCCTTGAAACATACAGTGGGAAATCTGGAGAGCACAGATTAAATTGTTTACTGGTCATGCAGTCACTGCGCACAAAGCAAAAAAAGGAAAGTGGCATGTTTTTATGAACATACATACAAGGCCCCCCACTCTCCATGTTTTGAATAGGCTTGCTTTGTTTACAAATCAGATCATCGGTGGACCTTGATACAAACACCATCTTGTTTTCTATAGAGTGTTAAATTCATGTCTATGTTAAAAGTGCAATCCTAGATAATAACATGAGTCTTCACTGGCAAAAACTAATTTGGTTTGAACTTAAGACCTCATGCTTGAAAATAAATTTATTTATACAAATTCTTGTTCAAATTTTTCTGTGTATGATTGTTCAAAAGCTTTTCATGTTGGAAATCCTTTTATTAAGCATAATAACACAACACATTAATCATACCAATACAAAAAATATGAATATGATACAGAGCAGAGCCTCAGGGCTACTCCTCACTGACCCCCCCCCCCCCTTCTTCCTGATGAATGAGGGTGGGAATCCCTTAAGTTAAAGTATGAAAATTAAGGGTAAGATGTGTTTTTGTTATGTAAAAAGTGTAGTCTTATATTACTAGAAGAAATGAACACCACCTGATATTCACATTAAACTGTGTGGCTCCCTCCCCTCAACTCTATCTTCCTAAAAAATAAATACTACTAATAATAATAACAATAATAATAATGTGTAAGGCAGGGGGCTTTTACTCGTGGAGGGCCACAGTGTCCGCAGGTTTAACTCCAGTCCTGGGGGGTATACTACGAAGGACGCATAACATATCCAGGGTTTCTTTGTGCTCGCTGGCTTGACAAAACCTAACAACTGCGATTGGGTTTAACCGGTATCAGAAAGGTAGTTATCAACTAGCACCCGGTCTCGACGTCTGTCTGTCCTGGCCCCACGGTGGTGGAATGAGCTCCCCATGGAGGTCAGAACAACAGAAAGTCTGACCGCCTTCAAGCACAGATTGAAAACTCACCTCTTCAAGCTGCACCTCTCTCCACCCCTCCCTACCTCCTTGTGACCTCCCTTGATGATGTGGTTGTGTGATTCCCAATCATACTGACTGCGCCTGGTACTTTAATTTGTGTTTACCTTTTTAGGGTTGTTTTAACGCACTTGTTCCTAGTTCGGAAATGCACTATGTACGTCGCTCTGGATAAGAGCGTCTGCTAAATGACTATAATGTAATGTAAATGTCTGCAACAATGAGCCTATAGTGGTACAGCATGGGCTGTACTGGATCAGTGTATTTCTCTCCTGAGGAAAAAAGATGGATGGATAATATGGACAGATAGGAAGAACATAAAACAATTATAATGGCAATAAAAAACACCATTGCTGCCACCAATGTCGAGGAGGAGCGTTGGCCAGAAAAAAAGCTAATCCTGTAAAAGCTTATTTACGTTTACTATAACACTACCTCACTCATAACAAATAAATGACACTAAATAATCTCGCCCTGCGAAGAGACCCCCTCACTGTCTGCACATGGGGAATACTTTTTTCAAATGAGTTGATTAGTCAAAGGGCGGTGCTTTTACATATTTCAATCCGTTAGCCTGAAAATAAACTGCCTCGGACCAGGTTATCCATGCAACATAAATTACCATGGCTATATACCCCAATTAAAAGTGAGTCAGCTTTGTGGTATGGAAAACCCAGTTTTAAAGCCTAAATTAGCTCACTACCGCTATAATCTCACTTTGTAGTTCACCCCCGTGGAGGGCCACAGTGTCTGTAGGTTTAACTCCAATCCTGGAGTTCTGCAATGTCTGCAGGTCTAAGTCCAGTCTTGGAGGGACAGAGTGTCTACAGACAGGGCCGTCTCAAGCGGTGGGCGGGGCCCGGGCGAGGCAACCTATGTGGGGCCCAGCTGTAAATGCGATGACATCATAGCTAACCTGTCATAGGCTTAAATAGTATCTATTATATAACTATAAACAAAGGATTTACAGGCTATGACACCACACAAACCAACCATATACAATAAATAATTTAAAGAATTAGTAGGCTATGCCATTACTCTGCCCTTGAATTAAAATATTGTAATTAACAATAACAACTCGCCACACTTTTACTTAATTTCGCCAATTAAAATGAAAACAATAATACTGTGGGTTGTGGTACAATCATAGCTATGAACCATGAATTGTGGATTGTTCTATTGATTGAGGTGGACCATAAAATAATTGCAAAAGTTCACAATGTTGAACACTAGCTTTTTCATTGTAAAGAGAGGTAAAAAGCAGGCAGAGGATGGGATATATAAATAAAAGTTTATAAATACTGACAGCATATTAATAAGTTGCAACTACCAGAATTTGACTGCATTTTTTCAAGCATATTTCTCCAGATGATTCTAATCATTATTCTCATTATATTAGGCCTACGACATATGTGTTCGACGTGTTTTAACATTGCAGAGTAATTTTCTTGTGTCACAGTGTCAGACCTTGCAGTTCGCTTCATGACACTTGAACGATATCCTACACTCTGCTGTCAACATCGTGACTCTTTTCAATTATGTTATGCTCCACCACAATCAATTGGACAATCTACAATTTGTGGTTCATAGCTATGCTTGTACCACAATCCACAGTATTATCGTTTTTCAATTCTAACTGGAGAAATTGAGCAAAAAAGAAATGCAGAGCGTTCATAGCGTATCGTGTAACGTTAGCTTGACAAGCACATTCACGTGAAGGGGAGTTGAAATCTGCAGGGGAGTCCTGCTCCTCCACCTCCATGTTTTTCTTTATGAATCTATCCAAGGAACCTTTCAATATTAGCCTACATTTAATTAATCTCTTTAATTTTTCTTGTTTCTTTTTTAAGCTCCCGAGCTGTAGCCTACTTTCTGAATTTGTCTCGGTTTCTGCTGTTTGAGCTTGCCACTTTGCCACCTGACTCAACAAAAACAACTTTAAGCAAATTTGAAAAGTTCATAGCTGCCTGTCTCTTCTCCCAAAAGACAGCCCTGTCTGCAGGTTTAACTCCTGAGGTCTGCAATATCTGCAGGTTTTTATGGTTTCCTTTCAATTAACAGCTACTTCAGTCCTTGCAAACATGGTGTGTGACTCTAGCCAGTCAATGACTTAATTGAAGCACTTAAAGCCACCACAGACACCTGCCTTTGTGTAAAGGTAGAGTAAATAGCCCCACTGGCCCAAGGCAGGTACAGGATGGCACCTAAAAAGTAGGCATGTTTTTAGGAAGCATGTCTCAACATAGGCCAAGGAAAATCTTTTCATGTTAGATCAAAGTCAAACATGTTTATTCCAGTCATTCCTTGTTAAAATGAACACTTCAAATGGATTTCGTTTTTACACATAATTACATTACATTACAGTCATTTAACAGACGCTTTTATTTATCCAAAGCGACGTACAGTAAGTGCATATAGAAAGGTCATCGAAGTAACTACAGAACAGATAAGAAAGCACATTATTCCCATACAGTATCAGCTATCCCTAGTAACGAACACAATGCAGTTCACAGTGAACTGGGTAAATCAGTAAATCAATCTACTACAATTCTATTCTAAATAGTATAAACTTGAATACACAGTTCAACAAGAAGACATACCATGAGGTCCTAGATAAGTATTAGTCCAGGTGGAGCCTGAAAAGGTGTGTTTTCAGGCCACGACGGAAAGCAGGCAGGGTTGGTATTGAGCGTAGGGGAATGGGAAGTTCGTTCCACCACTGGGGAGCTAGGGTGGAAAAGCTCCGCAGTCGGGAGGAGCGAGCGCCATTGACACGGAGGGGGGGATGTGCGAGGCGCCCTGCTGTAGATGAGCGAAGTGGTCGAGCAGGAACATAGGTCTGGATCAGGTCCTGCAGGTAGACGGGGCCTGTCCTATTAGCTGCAGTGTGGGCCAGGGTCAGAACTTTGAACCTGATCCTAGCTGCAACTGGCAGCCAGTGGAGTGACCTCAACAGGGGGGTGACATGTGAAAATTTTGGGAGGTTAAACACAAGCCGGGCAGCTGCGTTCTGGATCAGTTGAAGAGGGAGTATGGCGCAGGCTGGTAAGCTTGCGAGCAGGGAGTTGCAGTAGTCCAGGCGTGAGGTGACCATAGTCTGGACCAGAAGCTGGGTGGAGTAGGTGGTCAGGTACGGTCGAATCCTCCTGATGTTGTACAGGAGGAACCTGCAGGACCGTGCCATCGCCCTGATGTGGTCTTTGAAGTCCAGCTGGTCGTCTAGGACCACCCCCAGGTTCTTTGCAGAGCGGGAGGCAGCCACCACGGTCCCGTCAACGGTGATGGAGAGGTCAAGTAGCGGGGAGGTTTTGTATGGCATGAAGAGGAGCTCTGTCTTGTCGAGGTTGAGCTTCAGGTGATGGGTAGTCATCCACTCAGAGATGTCGGCCAGACAAGCAGATATCCTCTCCTTCACCTGTTGGGTAGAGGGAGGGAAAGAAAGGAAGAGTTGAGTATCGTCAGCATAACTATGGTATGAGAAGCCATGTGAATTGATTACTGAACCAAGAGACTTTGTATAAATGGAGAACAGCAGAGGACCAAGTACAGATCCCTGCGGGACTCCTGTAGACAGGAGATGGGGTGCAGAAACAGAACCCTTCCAAGAGACTTGGTAGGATCTATCAGTGAGGTACGATACAAACCAGGAGAGGGCAGTCCCAGAAATGCCCATCTCAGAAAGTGTAGAGATCAGGAGTTTGTGGTTGACTGTGTCGAATGCTGCAGACAGGTCAAGTAGAATCAGGACAGAGGAGAGGGATGAGGCTCTAGCATTGGAGAGTGCCTCGGTCACGGCCAAGAGAGCAGTTTCTGTGGAATGTCCGGTTCTGAAGCCGGACAGATGGGGGTCAAGCAGGTTATTCTGGTGGAGAAAAACAGACAGTTGGTTATGGACAGCTCGTTCAAGGGTTTTGGACAGGAAGGGCAAGAGAGATACAGGACGGTAGTTCCTGACATCAGAGGGGTCCAAGCTAGGTTTTTTTAAGAGTGGGGTTACACGGGCAGTCTTAAAAACAGCAGGAACATGGCCACAGGTTAGGGAGGTGTTGACAATAGAAGACAGATACGGAACAAGCTCAGTGGATATTGACTGGAGGACTGCCGACGGGATGGGGTCCAGCGCACAGGTGGTTGCGCGCTGGTGTGTCATGAGTTGGAGCACATCTGCGTCCTCCAGAGTCTTGAAGGACGACAGTGTGGCGATGGGTTCGGTATGAGGGATGTGGGGTGTCACCTGAGGTGTGAAGGAGTTGCAAATCATGGCCACCTTCCCCTCGAAGTGGGTTAGGAAGTCATCTGCAGAGAGGGAGGAGGGTGAAGGGGGCGGAGGGGGGATAAGCAGGGAGGAGAAGGTGGAAAAGAGTTTCCGTGGATTAGACACACATGCATTAATTCTAGACTGAAAAAAAGTCTAGAAAGTCTAGAAGTCTAGAAACCCCTGTGATCTTTCATCACAATATAGTTACACTCATAAACTATCATGGGCAACAGAAGGAATTAAACTTAAATGCCCTACATAAACTTTTCGTATTTCTATGCTATCTGTACCTTTGTTGCGTTTGATGAACAAATGGGAGACCAAATGTAAATATATAAAAAGTACTTATTTTTCCTAAAATAATAAAGTAAATAAATTATAAAATGTACTTTTAAAAATTTTCTAAAAACAATTTTGTGTCTTACACTAGTAAAACATTATCCAGGTCATGTTTAATTTAGTGGATACTTTGTTAGTCACTGGCTTTTCTACTATACACAGTGGAGAAGCCCCAATACAAAACAACTGCTCTTGGGGTGCCTTGTGGCTTAGCCTGTAAGAGCATAGCCTGTCCATATGCTCATTGCGAGCAGCGACATTGGTGGTTCGAATCTGGCCACGTGACCTTTGTTGCATGTCTCTCGCTCCCCATTCACCCTGTCTCTCTACACTGTCCAATGCAGCTAAAAATCCCTATAAATATATATTTTTGCTCAGCTGATGTATAGGGCTCAGGGAAGCCAAAATTAATGTCCTCTTATGAGGGCACGGGGTCTCAGGAGGTTATCAGCAACAGCTAATAGGGCAGTTATGATTTCTGTATGACAAATATGCGGGGATTAGGACAATGCTATGATGTCATTTGGCAGCCAGGATTGTAAAATTATTTTATATAAAGTGTACCCAGGTAGCCAGGTCTGTATAATAATTTTATATAAAGTTTACCCACTGATAGAAGTCTCAGTTGAAAGCAAACTGGATATGATGATAACAGAATGTCGCGTTTCATTTTTCCATATTAATGGCAATAATGATAAACCATAAAAAACTGCCTTGAGCATAGACACTCACCAAATGAGTAAACAACAGCAATAACAATAACAATTAAAGCTGGGTTCATAAAAATCCATTCCTAAACCTGTCCATGTTTTTATTATTAACACATGTTGCTCAGCAACAGAGAAAACTGAACTGATGTAATCTCGGCTTAATGTAACTGAAGCATTCTGTCTCTCTCTTTATATACAGTACATGGTGCCATTTATAAAAATTTAAAAATAAATATAAAAATAAACACACACACACACAAACTTGACAGTATCATATTTATATATGGTTAAGTGTTGTTAAGTAAATCAAAATTGTAGCAACACCACTGTATTACCACTGTATTTAAATGGCAGATAAGTACCCAGGTTTGTGTGAACAGTGGATTACAGTAATCACTATCAAAACAAATATTCCATGGTCATGAGTTGTTGTTTCTAAGGGCTTTCAGAATAATCCCTCCGTGGGGTTATGAGACCTTACAGTATAATATAAATTTTCATCCAAGTTATAAATGGCCGAATTCTATTTCGCATCATATGAAAAATATGGTGAAAGAATAAAATGTTTGCAAGGATTTATTTAGTAATTTGTCACTATTAAGGCTGGTATTATGGGAAACTGGAGAATGGAGGCTGTTATTTTCATACCTAGTTTAAAGGCACCAGTCTTTAGTGGTTGGAAAGGGGACACGATGGGTTTGTGTGGTGCTGAATTGGTTCTTTGGGGGCATGAAGGGTTGTTTGGGGGTGGATCGTTATTTGGGGGTTAAATCAGTTGTTTGGGGGCTGGATTGGTTGTTTGGGGGTGGATTGATTGTTTGGGGGTTGAATTGCTTGTTTGGGGGCTCGTATCCCTCGATATCTCCGGTGATATGACAACGAGCAATGCCACTGAACCTCAATAGCCTCAATACATGCCATATTCGAGGCCACGTTAGCTTCATCCTTAAGCCAGATTCATAATTCCCTCAACACATACGTCTTATTCTCTCTGTACACCACATGTTCTGGCGTGAACCCACATGCACAAGCAGAGACAGAACTGTGAATTCTAATATGCCTCATTCCTTTTCCACACTTTGTTTTCCTTTCCATAACATTCACTGCTTTTAGGATGTTAGTTTTAGATGTGTTTGTTGTTTAATAAATTGTATTTTGTTAAACTTGGTCATAGGTCTGATTGTTGTTTGGCTAAATATTTGAGCCTACCTTCTTAAAGAACTTATGCCTTAAGTTATTGGTTATTATTTTAATATTTAATATTAAAATTCATAATCATGATTTAATAATAAATTTTATGAGACTGCTTAATTATACTTTTCCACCATTAGGTAACCGTAAGAGGTTCTGTATATGTATATTCTCAACACTAGTTGGCACTCGTGTGAGGGTGTGCATGTACATTACCAACATAACTGGTAACCCAATGTGAAACTATATACATGTATTTATATATTCTGCACTCACTGTTGACTCCACTTGACGACTCTTAAGACGACACGTTTTAACTATCCTCACAACCAAATGGATGGGTATTGGATCAGTCCTTTAGGTGTGGATTGGTTGTTTGGGGGTGGATTGGTTGTTTGGGAGTCAATTGTATGTTTGGAGGTAGATTAGTTGTTTGGGGATTGGATCAGTTGTTTGGGGGTTGATAGGTTGTTTGTTGATAGATTGGTTGTTTGGGGCTGGATTAGTTGTTTCAGGGCTGGATCAGTTGTTTGGGGCTGGATTAGTTTTTTGGGGCTGGATTAGTTGTTTGGGGCTGGATTTGTTGTTTGGGGCTGGATTCGTTGTTTGGGGGTGGATAGGTTGTTGGGGGTGTCTTGGTTGTTTGGAGATTGGATCAGTTGTTTGGGAGTTAATAGGTTGTTTGTAGATAGATTGGTTGTTTGTATGAGGGATCTCTGTCAGAAACAGAGATGGGAATATTGGAGATCCAAGTGCAAGTAGTTGGGCAATCTTAAAGTGTTCGTAAGAACACCACTAGAAACGGACAATAATCCGTAGTGGAGAAACAACTAAAAATGAAAGAACAACAAACCTCGCAATATAAACGAGGCGCTCGCTAAACGAGCAAAACAAAGGAATAAGCAATAACGCTTATCTAACTCCCGTATGTGGAGTGAAACAACAAAAAACAGCGAACTGAAAAGACCCCAAAAACTTTGGGTGAGACACTCGTAGGTAGAGTAGCGAACAAAAGAAAACGAAACCTCTGCTCTGAAATAAGAGCGTATAATTAGAACTGTGTGGTGACCTAAATCAGTATAATGAGAGACATTCACCTAAGAGGACGGTGTACCTTTAAGAGAAGAGGCGAGGGGTCAGATAAAGGACTTCCGCTTCCGGTTCAGTAGATTGGTTTTGTTGTTGTCGAATGTTTGACATGCAAGGTTGGAGCTAGTAAACTACCTCGACTACGTATACTCTCACGTCTCCTGTCTCGTTGTTTTCTAACTCCACATTGGTGACCTCGACGTGATGATCTACTAACACGAGTATGTCTGACAACGAAGACGCCGGGAATAATGTTGCCGCGGTACCCGCTCCCGACGCTGGTGCTAACATGGCTATCGCTAACGCTAGCATTTACGCCGTTACTGTGAAGCTACCCGACTTTTGGCAGCATAATCCACGGCCGTGGTTTCAACATGTGGAAGCCCAGTTCCAGCTGAGGGGGATAACGCAGGATGCAACAAAGTACTTCCACGTAGTAGCGGCGTTAGACGCATCGACGACGGCGCGAGCGATGACATTGTTAGAGGCTCCGCCGGCTGCTGGCAAGTACGACGCTATAAAGGCTTTCCTCCTGAAATTATTTGAACTATCGGAACTGGAGAAAGCGGACCGTTTACTGTCCCTGAATGGCCTCGGCGACGGGAAACCGTCTGAACTAATGGATAAAATGCTGTCTGTGCTGGGATCAGCTGATCCGGCGTTTCTTTTTACACACATTTTCCTGAGGCAGCTCCCCGCACCGGTGCGCACAGCGCTAGCCAGTTATCCTCTCGCCGGCTCCAAGGACTACCGTGCGCTGGCTGCTGAAGCAGACAGGGTTTTCCTGGCCAACCGGCAACAGTTTGTGCATGCCCTGCTACCCCACCAGACCGCCCCACCACCACCTATGGACGACTATATGGACACCGCGGCTGCGGTGACGGCTCGCCGCCAACTTGACGACGGGCTCTGTTATTACCATGCCAGGTTTGGGGCCAAGGCAAAACAGTGTCGCAAACCCTGCAGTTACAATGTTCAGGGAAACGCCAAGGCCGGCGCTCGTTAGCGGCTATGGGCGCCGGCCGTGACTGCAAGCTGTTGTTCATCAGGGACTCATTGTCGGGCCGGCGGCTGCTGGTCGACTCTGGCGCTCAACGCAGCATACTACCAGCACAGGCTGTGGACACGATGACCGACAGTCACGGCCCCCAGATGGACGCCGCCAACGGCACGTCCATTCGGACGTACGGTGTCAGGCGTGTGGATGTGTGTTTTGGCGGCCGACGTTTCGGCTGGGATTTTGTGATGGCTGCGGTATCCACCCCGCTCCTAGGTGCGGATTTCCTTTGTGCGTCCAACCTGCTGGTGGATATTAAAAACTGTCGCTTGATTGACGCCGTCTCTTTTGCGTCATACCCCTGCACGCTTGGGGGGGCTGGAGCGTTGTGCCTCGCTAACACACTCTCCACTGGGGATCCATACCAACGCCTGCTCGCCAGTTTCCCTGAGCTCACCACGCCCACCTTCTCCTCGGCAGTGGCCAAGCACGGCGTGGAACATCATATCGCCACTGTGGGCCCCCCGGTTTACGCCCGGGCCCGACGCCTTGACTCGGCCAAGCTCGCAATAGCCAGGGAGGAGTTTTCGACGATGGAGCGCCTCGGCATTGTCCGCCGTTCAGACAGCCCGTGGGCTTCCCCTCTACACATGGTTACTAAGGCCGACGGGGGTTGGCGCCCATGCGGAGACTTCCGTCGCCTAAACAACGCCACGACCCCCGACCGGTACCCCATACCGCACATTCAAGATTTCTCTTCCCACCTGGCGGGCGCTGCCATTTATTCCAAAATTGACTTAGTGCGAGGGTATCACCAGGTGCCGGTCCACTCGCAGGATGTCCCAAAAACGGCTGTCATCACACCCTTTGGGCTCTTTGAGTTCTTACGTATGCCTTTCGGCCTTAAAGGGGCGGCGCAGACGTTTCAGCGTCTTATGGACTCTGTGCTCCGCGACATGCCATTTTTGTTTGTGTACTTAGATGACATCCTCGTGGCCAGCGCATCGGTGGAGGAACACATGACGCACCTCAGACAGCTGTTCGAGAGGCTCAGCGAGCACGGCCTCATCATCAACCCAGCCAAGTGTCAGTTCGGGGAGTCGTCCATCACCTTCCTTGGGCACCAAATCACTCCACAGGGGGCCGTTCCCCTCCCCGCCAAGGTGGAGGCTGTCACCACGTTCCCCCGCCCCCGCACTGTACAGTCGCTGCAGGAGTTTCTGGGCATGGTGAACTTTTACAACCGTTTCCTGCCCCGTGCCGCCCACATCATGCGTCCCCTTTATGAGGCCCTGCGGGGTAAGAAGGCTAAGGACGAGTTGGACTGGTCCTCAGGGATGGATGAGGCTTTTGTGGCCGCCAAGACCGCGCTGGCCAACGCTGCGCTGCTAGCTCACCCGTCGCCTGCCGCCCCCATAGCCCTTACGACTGATGCCTCCGACTACGCCGTGGGGGCCGTATGTGAGCAGTGGGTGGGGGGAGGCTGGCAGCCGTTGACGTTCTTCAGTAAACAACTCCGTGAGAACGAGCGCAAATACAGCACTTTTGATAGGGAGCTACTGGGTCTCTTCCTCGCAACCAGACACTTTAGGTTCCTATTGGAGGGTCGACAGTTCACCGCTTTTGTGGACCACAAACCGCTGACGTTCTGCATGGCCAAAACCTCAGAGCCGTGGTCTGGGCGTCAGCAGCGCCATCTCGCGGCGGTCTCCGAGTTCACTACGGACATACAACATGTGTCTGGCAAAGATAACTTTGTCGCCGACTGCCTTTCACGGGCGGTTGTTAACTCCGTTCACTTGGGACTCGACTACGCCACTATGGCAGCGGACCAAGCCAAGGACGCGACCGTTCAGGACTACCGGTCGACCCCTACGGCGCTACGGCTGGAGGACGTGACGTTCGACGCGGCCAACACCACCCTCCTCTGTGACATCTCCACCGGTCAACCGCGCCCCCTGGTGCCTATTTCCTGGCGGCGCCGAGTTTTCGACACCATCCACGGCCTTTCCCACCCTGGGGTGAAGGCCTCGACCAAGCTGGTGAGCGTCAAGTTCGTTTGGCCTGGGCTCCGCAAGGATGTTAGAGCCTGGGCCAGCTCGTGTGTGGCGTGCCAACGCGCCAAGGTGCACCGCCATACCAAGGCCCCTTTGGCGCCGTTTGTGGTTCCAGAGAGGCGGTTTGACCACCTGAATGTTGACCTGGTGGGCCCTCTGCCCCCCTCCCGTGGTTATACCTTCCTCCTCACTATTGTGGACAGGGCCACCAGGTGGCCGGAGGCTATTCCCTTGTCCTCAACGACGGCCGCGGAGGTAGCACGGGCGTTCATCGGCTGCTGGGTGGCCCGTTTCGGCACGCCTGGTGACATCACGAGCGACCGGGGCTCCCAGTTCACCTCGGAGCTCTGGACGGCGGTCGCTGAGCACCTGGGGGTTAAGATCCACCGCACTACGGCGTACAACCCGCAGAGCAACGGACTGTGCGAGCGGTTCCATCGGGACATGAAAGCAGCTCTGCGGGCCAGCCTCACTGACTGCGACTGGGTGGACCGGCTCCCGTGGGTCATGCTCGGCCTGCGTTCGGCCCCAAAGGAAGACCTCCAGGCCTCTGCCGCTGAGCTGGTGTATGGCCAGCCTCTGCGGGTTCCGGGGGAGTTTCTTCTGGATGCTACGGCTCCCTGGTCGGCTGCCTCTCACCTCAGTGCATCCCGGAGCGCTGCCGGTGCCTTCGTTCCCGTTCCGATGTCTCGACACTGCCTCCCCCAGTCCTACGTCCCCAAGGATCTGCCATCGGCGAGGTACGTCTTCATAAGACACGACAGCCATCGGTCCCCGCTGCAGCCCCCATACGACGGGCCCTTCCGCGTCCTGGAGGCGGGAGATAAGAACTTTGTGGTGGACATGGGGGGCAGGCCGGAGCGGGTTGCTATAGACCGTCTCAAGCCCGCTCACTTGGACATTGGGCAGCCGGTGCAATTGGCCCTACCCCCGCGGCGGGGGCGCCCTCCTCGATCGGCCCCGGCACCTACCTCTCTTCCTGACCCGGCTCCACCTGTGGCCCGGGTTTCGGGCCCATCTGTTTCCCCTCCTGTTAGGCGCAGCCGTTACGGACGCAGGATCCGCCCCCCGGCTCGTCACCTGTTTTCCCATTGACTTTGCACTGTGTTAGTTACTGTTCTATGGCTGCAGGGTCTAATTTTTTTGTTGATGACTTGCACTTTTGCTGTTTTGCATTGTTTTGTCTAGGTGAATTCTGGGGGGGCCTGTGTGGTGACCTAAATCAGTATAATGAGAGACATTCACCTAAGAGGACGGTGTACCTTTAAGAGAAGAGGCGAGGGGTCAGATAAAGGACTTCCGCTTCCGGTTCAGTAGATTGGTTTTGTTGTTGTCGAATGTTTGACATGCAAGGTTGGAGCTAGTAAACTACCTCGACTACGTATACTCTCACGTCTCCTGTCTCGTTGTTTTCTAACTCCACAACAGCTTTCTTTCTAAGGTTGTACTGCTAACAAGTCCCGCGTTGCTAATCAAAGCGGTCGATAGCAATACAACTTCCTATACCCTTTTTTACCGGCTCGAATGTCATGTGAAATAACATGGAAGCAACGAGAGAGGCCGGAAGCGGGGTATAAATAGTGAGCGGAAATACCTGCCAGGTGAACTCACTAATGACAAGGTGAAAGCAAAACCCGTGACGGAACACAGGAAAATCCGATAGATTACCGGTAAACGATAAAAACGAATAAAACGACGTGGAGATAAGGGAAGAAAGGTCAGATCCATGACAGGACCCCCCCTCTAAGGAACGGCACCGGACGCTTCCACAACCTTATCTCTGCGGAAGTCGGTGATTAACTGAGGGTCCAGGATGTTTCTCGATGGAACCCAGCAACGTTCCTCCGGACCATAACCCTCCCAGTCAACAAGGAACTGCCACCCTCTACCTACACGTCTCTCGGCCACAATGCGGCGAACGGTATAAGCCGGACCCCCTTCTATGAGTCGGGGAGGCGGAGGTGGTCTCTCAACCGGGGCGAGGGGGCTTACGAGTACCGGTTTCAGACGGGAGACGTGAAACGTGGGGTGGATGCGCATTGAGCGCGGCAGTTGCAGTCGAAATGTGACTGGGTTGATTCTTTTAATAATTTTGAAGGGACCCACAAAACGAGGGGCGAGTTTGCGGTACTCGACCCGCAACGGAAGGTCCCGAGTAGTAAGCCAAACCCGTTGTCCCACTCTATAGGATGGTGCAGCTCGACGATGCCTATCAGCTGCAACCTTTTGTTTAGCCGAAGCCCGTATAAGAGACGACCGCACTTGTCTCCAAACCGACCGACACCGCCGAACGAAAGATCCTACGGAGGGTACCTCCACCTCCTTCTCAAGCTCAGGAAAAAGAGGTGGTTGGTAACCCAGCTGAGCCTCGAAGGGGGAGAGGCCGGTGGAGGCGTTACGCAGCATGTTATGAGCGTACTCCGCCCAGGCGAGGTGACGGCTCCAGGAGGTAGGCTTGGATGCGGCAAGGCAGCGAAGAGTATTCTCTAGAGTCTGATTAGTATGCTCTGTCTGGCCGTTAGTCTCCGGGTGAAACCCGGAAGATAAACTAACCGAAGCCCCCAGCAGAGAGCAAAACGCCCGCCAAAACTTGGCGGCGAACTGAGGACCGCGATCGGACACCACATCCGACAGAAGGCCATGCGGGCGAAACACATGGTCAATCATAAGTTGCGCTGTCTCAGGTGCCGAGGGCAGCTTGGACAGCGCAATAAAATGGGCCGCTTTGGAAAAACGGTTGACCACCACTAAAATGGTAGTATTGCCTGACGATAACGGCAACCCCGTGATGAAGTCCAGGGAAATGTGACTCCAGTGGCGGGTGGGAATAGGTAGAGGGCGAAGAAAACCCGAGGGAGGAAGGTGAGAGGCCTTGCTGCGAGCGCAAACCGGACAAGCCGCGACAAATGAGCGTACGTCTCTCTCCAGACTAGGCCACCAGAAACGTCGGGATAAAAAGTCCCTAGTTCGATGAACCCCTGGGTGACCGGTGAGTTGGGAGGCGTGGCCCCATTGGAGGACCCGCGACCTAAGACGTGGAGGCACGAAAAGACAGTTGGCCGGTGCCCCACCTGGACCTGGGTCCGAGCGCAAGGCTCTCTGCACTGCTGCCTCAACCTCCCAAATAACCGGGGCAACAATGAGGTCAGTGGCGATAATAGGCTCGGGAACTGAGTCTGTCTCAGAACGGTCGTAAATCCGCGAGAGAGCGTCAGGTTTGACGTTTTTAGACCCGGGGCGATACGTGATAATAAAATTAAATCTTAGAAAGAACAGCGCCCACCTAGCTTGCCGTGAGTTACGCCTCTTAGCCAGCTAAACGTACTCAAGATTCTTATGGTCTGTCCAGACCGTGAATGGATGTTCCGCTCCTTCAAGCCAATGGCGCCATTCCTCCAAAGCCAACTTGACCGCAAGCAATTCTCGATCCCCTACGTCATAATTCCTCTCTGCCGATGTTAGGGCGCGAGAGAAATAAGCGCAGGGGTGCATCTTGTGGTCAAGTGGCGAACATTGGGAAAGAATGGCTCCGGCGCCTAGCTCGGAGGCGTCTACCTCTACCACAAAGGGAAGGGAGGGGTTGGGTGTAACCAGGATGGGTTCGGAAGTGAACCTTCTCTTTAATTCAGAGAATGCTGACCCTGCCTTAGAATTCCATTGGAACTGGCTGCCAAGGTTTTTCTTAGTGAGCGCAGTAATGGGCGCTGCTACCGCACTAAAATTCCAAATAAATCGCGATAAAAATTCGCAAAACCTAAAAAACGTTGTACCTGTTTTACGGAAGACGGCGTGGGCCAGTTCTTTACAGCGGAAACCTTTTCCGGATCCATCTGTACCTTACCCTCTTTAATAATGAAACCCAAAAATGAAACAGAGCCAGTGTGAAAAACGCACTTCTCTGCCTTTACAAATAATTGGGCTTTGAGAAGTGCAGCAAGAACCTGACGAATGTGACCGACATGTGTGGTAAAATCGGGCGAAAATATTAAAATATCGTCAAGATACACGAAGACAAATATTTCCAGTATCTCCCTCAGCACATCGTTAATCAACACCTGAAACACAGAGGGGGCGCTAATGAGCCCGAACGGCATGACGCGATATTCGTAGTGACCGCTGTGCGTGTTAAAAGCGGTCTTCCATTCGTCGCCTTTGCGAATACGAACGAGGTTATAGGCATTACGTAGGTCCAGTTTAGTAAAAATAGAGGCCCCCTGAAGGCGCTCGAAAGCGGAGTTCATAAGAGGAAGGGGGTACCTGTTCTTCACCGTTATGTCATTTAAGAGCCTGTAATCAATACAGGGTCTGAGACCTCCGTCTTTCTTTTTAACAAAAAAAAAACCCGCCCCTGCAGGCGAGGTGGAAGGTCTAATAAACCCATTAACCAGAGCCTCCTCAATATATTTATGCATAGCTGCGCTCTCAGGGATGGATAACGAATAAAGAGACCCTCTAGAGGGGGTAGTGCCTGGGTATAGCTCTATAGCGCAGTCATATGGTCTGGAATTCGAGTGCCCCTCCCACTTCAACACCCTCAGTGTCCGAGACAGAATGAATTTCCCAATCAATATCTGACTCGGACGTCAACTCCTGCCACGCAGGAGGTCGTTCCGCAGAGTAATCCCAGTCTAAACTTTCCTCTCCATTCTCGGAGGGAACATGAGAGGACTGCTGGTTACTAGCGTAATTATCCTCACTCTCTGAGTCAGACTGTGCATAATCTTCACCCCCTTCTCTCAACAAAAAATGACTGGTGACATAACAGTGGCGTTTGCATCTGGGACTCCATTTCTGAATAACGGGACCCGCCCCCCCCCCCCCCAATTAATGTGTGGGTTATGGCGAGTGAGCCAGGAATGACCCAAAACCAGCGGATAAACTGGGGACTCCACTAAAAAAAACTGAATCTCCTCCGTATGTTTACGAAACGGAACGCGCATGCGTATAGCGGCGGTAACCCGGGAGATAGTGCCAGTGCCTAGGGGACGGCCATCTAGAGCCGTAACCAGGCGAGGTAGAGATAGAGGGTGGGTGGGAATTTTGTGGGATTTAACCCAGTTGGAATCAACGAGGCACTCAACTGCCCCTGAATCAATGAACGCATTGCAGGAAATCTGGCTGTCGTTCCAGCGCAAATAGACCAACAGGAAGGTCCGAGGGTAATTTAATTCTAGTCCCGCTATGCGACTCGGTTCCACTAGCGGGACTAATCTTTTCCCACAAGTTTGGGACAGTGGTCCCTTAAATGGCCCTTCCTCTTACAATACCTACACCGCCATTCACGAGACTTAGCATCCCCTGTCTCGCGCATGGAGGAACTATCGACCTGCATGGACTCCTCCTGTTCAATGGGAGCTACAAAAGGACTGTGAGCCGGTGCTGGCGTGTGAGAGGAAGAGTAACAAGGTGGGTGCTGTTTAAAACCCTTATAAGTCCTCTCCTTCTCTCTCTCTCTAAACCGGTTATCCAACCGAATGGCCGTAGATACAAGAGCCCCGAATGTAGCGGGTGGTTCGATACCCGCAATGGCGTCCTTTATGTTTTCCGATAAGGCATTTAGGAACAGAGCACATAGAGGCTCATCGGACCACCCTGTCACTCCCGCAAGAGCACGAAAAGTAATAGCAAATGCGGCCACGGTGTCAGTGCCCTGACGAAGACGGGTTAAACGCATGGCAGCCTCTTTGCCAGAAACGTCTTGATCGAACACTGACACCATCTCCGCCATAAGCCGCTCCGTATTACTAACAATGGATGAATTAGCTCTAATAAGTGGGTCGGCCCATGCGAGAGCATTACCGGTCAAGAGAGAGAGAATGAAGGCTACTCTGGACTCTTGTGCCTGGAACCGCGAGGGCTGTATTTAAAAAAAAATCAGACATTGTGTCAAAAACCCCTGACATTTGCCGGCGTCTCCATTATACCGCAAGGGGAGTTGGAGTCTCGGTTCCCTTGCTTCAGGTGTAAATGTTGGGGGGGTAGCCTGTATAGGTGCTTGTGCAACTGGAGGAGAATCGGACCTGAGAGAGAGAGTTCGGATATTTTCCGCCAGATCTTGTAGCGCTACAGCTTGTAGATGCATCTGCTCGTGTAAAGCTTGCTGTGAGTGTTGCAAGGCACGAATACTCTCTCTCTGGTCCGCCAGGGCTACCTCCTGAGTGGCAATGACCACTTTAAGATTGGCAACTACTGCTGGAAACTCCCCTGTGGCTTCCATGTTCTATGAGGGATCTCTGTCAGAAACAGAGATGGGAATATTGGAGATCCAAGTGCAAGTAGTTGGGCAATCTTAAAGTGTTCGTAAGAACACCACTAGAAACGGACAATAATCCGTAGTGGAGAAACAACTAAAAATGAAAGAACAACAAACCTCGCAATATAAACGAGGCGCTCGCTAAACGAGCAAAACAAAGGAATAAGCAATAACGCTTATCTAACTCCCGTATGTGGAGTGAAACAACAAAAAACAGCGAACTGAAAAGACCCCAAAAACTTTGGTTGAGACACTCGTAGGTAGAGTAGCGAACAAAAGAAAACGAAACCTCTGCTCTGAAATAAGAGCGTATAATTAGAACAGCTTTCTTTCTAAGGTTGTACTGCTAACAAGTCCCGCGTTGCTAATCAAAGCGGTCGATAGCAATACAACTTCCTATACCATTTTTTACCGGCTCGAATGTCATGTGAAATAACATGGAAGCAACGAGAGAGGCCGGAAGCGGGGTATAAATAGTGAGCGGAAATACCTGCCAGGTGAACTCACTAATGACAAGGTGAAAGCAAAACCCGTGACGGAACACAGGAAAATCCGATAGATTACCGGTAAACGATAAAAACGAATAAAACGACGTGGAGATAAGGGAATAAAGGTCAGATCCATGACAGTTTGGGGCTGGATCATCAGTTGTTTGAGGGCTGGATCAGTTGTTTGGAGGCTAAATTAGTTGTTTGGGGGTAGTTCAGTTGTTTGGGGGTGGATAGGTTGTTTGGGGTGTTTGAGGGCTGGATCAGTTTGGAGGCTGGTATGGTTGTTTGGGAATGGATAGGGTGTTGGGAGTGTATTAGTTATTTGGGGGTGGATTAGTTGTTTGGGAGTCGATCGGTTGTTTGGAGTTAGATTGGAATTGGATCAGTTGTTTGGGGGTTAAAAGGTTGTTTGGAGATAAATTAGTTGTTTGGGGCTGGATTGGTTGTTTGGGGGTGGATCGGTTGTTTACTGGTGGATTGGTTGATAGTGGTTCATAGGTTGTTCGGGGACAGATTAAGAGTTTGGGACAGGACGGGTAGTTTGGGGATTGGATCAGTCATTTGGGTGTGGATCGGTTCGTTGGGGGTGGATTGGTTGTTTGGGAGTCGATTGGTTGCTTGGATGTAGATTGGTTGTTTGAGGGCTGGATGGCTAGTTTGGGGATTGGATCAGTTGTTTGGGAGTCGATTAGTTGCTTGGACATAGATTGGTTGTTTGAGGGCTGGATGGCTAGTTTGAGGATTGGATCAGTTGTTTGGGGGTTGATGGGTTATTTGAGTGAAGATCAGTTATTTGAGGGTGGATGGGTTGTTTGTGAGAAGATCAGTTGTTTGGGGGTTGGTGGGTTGTTTGGGAGAAGATCAGTTGTTTGAGGGTTGATGGGTTGTTTGGGTGAAGATCAGTTGTTTGGGGGTTGGATTGTTTGGGAGAAGATCAGTTGTTTGTGGGTTGATGGGTTGTTTGGAAGATCAGTTGTTTGGAGGTTGATGGGTTGTTTGGGGGTTGATGGGTTGTTTGGGAGAAGATCAGTTGTTTGGGGGTTAATGGGTTGTTTGGGAGAAGATCAGTTGTTTGGGGGTTGATGGGTTGTTTGGGAGAAGATCAGTTGTTTGAGGGTTGATGGGTTGTTTGGGTGAAGATCAGTTGTTTGGGGGTTGGATTGTTTGGGAGAAGATCAGTTGTTTGTGGGTTGATGGGTTGTTTGGAAGAAGATCAGTTGTTTGGGGGTTGATGGGTTGTTTGGGAGAAGATCAGTTGCTTGAGGGTTGATGGGTTGTTTGATAAAAAATCAGTTGTTTGAGGGTTGATGGGTTGTTTGGGAGAAGATCAGTTGTTTGGGGGTTGGTGGGTTGTTTGGGAGAAAATCGGTTGTTTGGGGGTTGATGGGTTGTTTGGGAGAAGATCAGTTGTTTGAGGGTTGATGAGTTGTTTGGGTGAAGATCAGTTGTTTGGGGGTTGGATTGTTTGGGAGAAGATCAGTTGTTTGTGGGTTGATGGGTTGTTTGGAAGAAGATCAGTTGTTCGGGGGTTGATGGGTTGTTTGGGTGAAGATCGGTTGTTTGCGGGTTGATGGGTTGTTTGGGAGAAGATCAGTTGCTTGAGGGTTGATTGGTTGTTTGATAAAAAATCAGTTGTTTGAGGGTTGATGGGTTGTTTGGGAGAAGATCAGTTGTTTGGGGGTTGGTGGGTTGTTTGGGAGAAGATCGGTTGTTTGAGGGTTGATGGGTTGTTTGGGTGAAGATCAGTTGTTTGGGGGTTGATGGGTTGTTTGGGTGAAGATTGGTTGTTTGGGGGTTGATGGGTTGTTTGGGAGAAGATCAGTTGCTTGAGGGTTGATTGGTTGTTTGATAAAAAATCAGTTGTTTGAGGGTTGATGGGTTGTTTGGGAGAAGATCAGTTGTTTGGGGGTTGGTGGGTTGTTTGGGAGAAGATCGGTTGTTTGAGGGTTGATGGGTTGTTTGGGTGAAGATCAGTTGTTTGGGGGTTGATGGGTTGTTTGGAAGAAGATTAGTTGTTTGGGGGTTCATGGGTTGTTTGGGAGAAGATCAGTTGCTTGAAGGTTGATGGGTTGTTTGGGAAAGAAATTAGTTGTTTGAGGGTTGATGGGTTGTTTGGGAGAAGATCAGTTGTTTGGGGGTTGATGGGTTGTTTGGGAGAAGATCAGTTGTTTGGGGGTTGGTGGGTTGTTTGGGAGAAGATCAGTTGTTTGAGGGTTGATGGGTTGTTTGGGTGAAGATCAGTTGTTTGGGGGTTGGATTGTTTGGGAGAAGATCAGTTGTTTGTGGGTTGATGGGTTGTTTGGAAGATCAGTTGTTTGGGGGTTAATGGGTTGTTTGGGGGTTGATGGGTTGTTTGGGAGAAGATCAGTTGTTTGGGGGTTAATGGGTTGTTTGGGAGAAGATCAGTTGTTTGGGGGTTGATGGGTTGTTTGGGAGAAGATCAGTTGTTTGAGGGTTGATGGGTTGTTTGGGTGAAGATCAGTTGTTTGGGGGTTGGATTGTTTGGGAGAAGATCAGTTGTTTGTGGGTTGATGGGTTGTTTGGAAGAAGATCAGTTGTTTGGGGGTTGATGGGTTGTTTGGGAGAAGATCAGTTGCTTGAGGGTTGATGGGTTGTTTGATAAAAAATCAGTTGTTTGAGGGTTGATGGGTTGTTTGGGAGAAGATCAGTTGTTTGGGGGTTGGTGGGTTGTTTGGGAGAAAATCGGTTGTTTGGGGGTTGATGGGTTGTTTGGGAGAAGATCAGTTGTTTGAGGGTTGATGAGTTGTTTGGGTGAAGATCAGTTGTTTGGGGGTTGGATTGTTTGGGAGAAGATCAGTTGTTTGTGGGTTGATGGGTTGTTTGGAAGAAGATCAGTTGTTTGGGGGTTGATGGGTTGTTTGGGTGAAGATCGGTTGTTTGGGGGTTGATGGGTTGTTTGGGAGAAGATCAGTTGCTTGAGGGTTGATGGGTTGTTTGATAAAAAATCAGTTGTTTGAGGGTTGATGGGTTGTTTGGGAGAAGATCAGTTGTTTGGGGGTTGGTGGGTTGTTTGGGAGAAGATCGGTTGTTTGAGGGTTGATGGGTTGTTTGGGTGAAGATCAGTTGTTTGGGGGTTGATGGGTTGTTTGGGTGAAGATTGGTTGTTTGGGGGTTGATGGGTTGTTTGGGAGAAGATCAGTTGCTTGAGGGTTGATTGGTTGTTTGATAAAAAATCAGTTGTTTGAGGGTTGATGGGTTGTTTGGGAGAAGATCAGTTGTTTGGGGGTTGGTGGGTTGTTTGGGAGAAGATCGGTTGTTTGAGGGTTGATGGGTTGTTTGGGTGAAGATCAGTTGTTTGGGGGTTGATGGGTTGTTTGGAAGAAGATTAGTTGTTTGGGGGTTCATGGGTTGTTTGGGAGAAGATCAGTTGCTTGAAGGTTGATGGGTTGTTTGGGAAAGAAATTAGTTGTTTGAGGGTTGATGGGTTGTTTGGGAGAAGATCAGTTGTTTGGGGGTTGATGGGTTGTTTGGGAGAAGATCAGTTGTTTGGGGGTTGATGGGTTGTTTGGAGGAGATCAGTTGTTTGAGGGTTGATGGGTTGTTTGAGAGAAGATCAGTTGTTTGCGGGTTGATGGGTTGTTTGGGAGAAGATCAGTTAAAACACTGCTCTGTGATTTGGATATTTAGGACTTTCATTATCTAACGAAGATTGCAAACTTTAGTTCTGAGTTAATTACGCTCCTAGGCTTATTCGTTGAATCGTAACACAATGGTTTGTAGCGACGGTAGACTCCACTGCACCTGTAGGCTATTGTTCGCGTTGGCTAGCTTCTGTGTTTTCAGAACGGCTCCCACTGTCCCCGTTCTCCCCAATCTCACATTTACATGGAAGAAATATGAGATCTTTTTTACTGGCAAGCTCCTCCTATTAACTGTAGATGACATTACCATTAGCTAGGTTCGTTTTGCTTTCCTGAGGTGATAAAACCTAAACATCCTCGCCATGGTTCTCCAAAACACAACCCATTGTTGGGTTCAAATGGGCCAATACCTGGGTGGTAAAGTATTTACTCGATTCATGGGTTATTCATGGGTTACAGCTTAATCCATTGGGTTACATATGACCTAGCATGTCATTTTTTAGTGACCTATCAGTATGGCCCTTTATATAGCCATTTACTCTTAGGCTAACATTATCCCTATATAAAGGTCATATGAAGGTCGTATGAAGGTGCCCACAATTTCTTTTGTGTCACTTTCAGCTGCTTGTTTTTTTGTATGAACAGTAGTCTATAAATAAAAATAATAATAATCCTGCATACTCAACCAGAGATTTATCCTGTATACCCAACCAGAGATTTATTCTGAATACCCGACCAGAGAGATTTATCCTGAATACCCAACCAGAGATTTATCCTGCATACCCAACCAGATAGATTTATCCTGCAAACCCAACCAGGGAAAATTATCCTGAATACCCAACCTGAGATTTATTCTGCATACCGAACCTGATAATTATCCAGAATACCCAACCAGAGATTTATCCGGCATACCCAACCAGATATTTATCATGCACCCCCAAACAGAGAGATCTATCTTGCATACCCAACCAGAGAAATGTATCCTGAATACCAACCATAGATTTATTCTGCATACCCAACCAGAGATTTATCCTGCATACCCAACCAGACATTTATGCTGCATACCCAACCAGAGATTTATCCTGCATCCCCAACCAGAGATTTGATTTATCCTGTATATCTAATCAGAGATTTATCCTGCATATCTAATCCGAGATTTATCCTGCATATCCAGATTTATCCTGCATACCCACCAGCCGCGTAGGCACGGGTGGGCGTGGATGGGCGGCTGCCACCCAAGGGAAACTCCCGCCCACCCAGACAGTTTGCAGATACGTGGCTCGTTATCGGCGATTTACTGTCAACTTAGGCACGCAAACGAACACTCGCGGTAAATACGATAAATTAACAATTTAATAAACAGTATTTTATTACCCCCCCCCGTCAACAATTTCAATCGAGGTCCGCGAAATATTTCGATAGCACCCCCCCCCCCCGTCAACAATTTCAATCGAGGTCCGCGAAATATTTCGATAGCACCCCCCCCCCCCCCGTCAACAATTACAATCCAACAAGTAGCCCTCCGTACTACTCAGTACCCTTGAAGTAGCTCTCAGTTGCAAAAAGGTTGGTGACCCCTGCTATAAGCTGTGTTTCAATCTCCCGGCAAAAGTTTCTGCCCACCCCCTCTAAGGCAAGCCCACCCACCAGCTAATTTCTGGCTACGGTGCTGATACCCACCCAGATAGATTTATCCTGAATACCCAACCAGAAAGATTTATCCTGCATACCCAACAAGATATTTATTCTGCATACCCAACCAGAGAGATTTATCCTGCATACCCAACCAGAGATTTATAAAACAATCAAACCTGTTTTTGACCCTTGCAAGACGTGCAGCAGTTATCTGCCTCTCTATCTCTCACTCTCTGTTTCTCTCTCACACACACACACACACACACACACTCAATGATTTGCTGGGAGCAGAGGCACAGCCAGCAACACACGCACACGCAGACACACGCACACACACACGCAGGCACACACACACCCATCTCACATGCCCTCTTGTTATTCTGATGTCTGTCAGCAGCCAGAAAGTTAATGCGCTGTTACGGCTCCCTTTTCTTTTGCCATTGTTAAAACTAAATGAAACAAGGTAATTAGCTTGTTACAATTAAAGTGACTCGACTGGATAAATTGTAATCACTCAAAATGAAGTTAGGCTTCCCTGCAGGTTTGGCCAGCCAGCTGAGCAGTCTCATTTGCATAATTAAAATATACAAATGATAATGGATTTTGTACTCAATATCCAGCGGCTGTAAATTCAGAGAAATATGAAATAACAATAATGGCAGGTTGCCTTGAGGAGATTGGGATGAGGTTCTGTATTTCACAGCTTTACAATGGAAGGAGTGTTTGAATGGCTGTTTGAAATCAAGTAGAAAATAGATGAAAAACATTAAAAAGTTATACTAGTTAATAATTCCCAGGGTGGATGACAGGAGAGAGACACACTAAGTGAAAGGAGGACCAATTACAGGGGCAGATTGTTAGCGGCTGGTGTTCCAAGCCATGACTTACCTCAAGGGAGACCTTTTACCTGATTACACAAAATTGGGACTGAATTAAACATCTATAGGGTTGTCCAAAAACAAACTGAAATGAAATTAGACTTTCTCCTTTAGCTTCGAGCATAAGGAAGCCAGCTCTAGGAAACAAATGTAGGAATTTTGCATGTATGCAGTCAGGTGAGAGACAGTATGGTGAACTCATCCCTAAACCCCCTCCATTCTCCACTAAACCCCCTTCATTCCCCACTGAACCCCCTCCATTCACCAATAAACCCCCTCTATTCGCCACTACCCCCCCCCCCCCATTCATCACTAAACCCCCTCCATTCACCACTAAACCCCTCCATTTGCCACTAAACCCTCTCCATCTGCCACTAAACCCCATTCATTTCCAACTAAACCTCTACCATTTGCCACTAAACCCCTTCCAATTGCCACTAAATCCCTTCCATTTGCCACTAACCCCTCACGTTTTGTGCTCTTGCGGGGGTAACAGGATGAGCCGATGAGCCTCTTAGTGCACTGTTTCTCAACGCCCTGTCGGAACCAGTAAAAGACGCTCTTGCGGGTCTCGAACCACCCGCTACGTTCGTTGCCCTGGTGTCCACCGCCATTTGTGTAGACAACCGCATTAGAGAAATAGGTTTTAGATATCGCCCAGCTAGTTACCCTTCTTCCGCCACATCAGCACTGTCTCCTATTGTGCAGGAGAAGCCCATGCAGGTTGATGGGTCTGCGTAACAGGGGGCGCTAAGTCTCGTGAATTGTGGTGTAGGTACTGCAAGAGGCGGGGTCACTTAAAGGACCAGTGTCCCAAGCTTTCGGGTAAAAGAGGGGTCTCGCTAGGGGAACCGAGTCGCCTAGCGGGACTGTATTTCAATTACCCTCAGCACACACAGTGGGCACCCTCAGTTTGCCTCTATCTGCAGGCAATACTACGATTTTAGCGTCCCATTTCATTGCGCTGCCCAAGCTGCCTTCAGCACCTGAGACAGCGCAACTTATGATTGATCACGTATTTCGGCTGCACGGTCTTCCCACGGATGTGGTATTCGATCGTGGCCCTCAGTTTGCTGCCAAGTTTTGGCGTGCGGTTTGCTCTCTGCTAGGTGCCTCGGTCAGTCTGTTTTCCAGTTTTCACCCGGAGACTAATGGCCAGACAGAGCGCACTATTCAGACACTAGAGAGTACTCTTCGCTGCCTAGCCGCATCTAAACCTACCTCCTGGAGCCATCACCTCGCCTGGGCGGAGTGCTCTCATAACACACTGCGTAACGCCTCCACCGGTCTCTCCCCCTTCGAAGCTCAGCTGGGATATCAACCACCTCTCTTTCCTGAGCTCGAGAGGGAGGTGGAGGTGCCCTCTGCAGGTTATTTTGTTCTGAGGTGTCGTTCGGTTTGGAGACAAGTGCGTTCGTCTCTTATACGTGCGTCGGCTAAACAAAAAGCCATGGCTGATAGGCATCGTTGGGCTGCACCATCCTATAGATGGACAGCGGGTTTGGCTCACTACTCGTGTCCTTCCATTGTGTGTCGAGTCCCGCAAACTCGCCCCTCGTTTTGTGGGACCATTTAAAATTATAAAAAAGATCAACACAGTCACATTTCGACTGCAACTGCTGCGCTCGATGCACATCCACCCCACGTTTCACATATCCCGTCTGAAACCGGTACTCGTCAGCCCTCTCGCCCCAGTTGAAAGACCACCTCCGCCTCCCCGACTCATACCGTTCGCCGCATTGTGCCCGAGAGATGTGTGGGCAGAGGGTGGCAGTTCCTTGTGGACTGGGAGGGCTACAGCCCGTAGGAACGTTGCTGGGTTCCAACGAGAAACATCCTGGACCCTCAGTTAATCAACGACTTCCGCAGAAATAAGGTCGTGGAAGCGTCTGATGCCGTTCCTTAGAGGGGGGGGGTCCTGTCATGGATCATGCCTTTCTTTCCTTAGCTCCACGTTTTGTATTCCTTTTTTCTTTTACCGGTAATCTATTGGATTTTTCTGTGTCTCGGTAATTACCTGTCCTGTCCTGCATTTCCGCTCACTACTTATACCCCGCTTCCTCCTTTTCTCATCACTTCCATGTTATTTCATGTAACATTCTAGCCGGTAAAGGTATAGGAAGTTGATTTACACCTCTCTCAAAGATGCAAAATGACAGCATAGCATATAGCTTGTTGGCTAATAGGCCTGCTTTGTTTTCATCCTCTCACATGGTTGTAACTTTACCTAAATTAAAATTGTATTCTTCAGTTATGAGAATTGCATATAACGTTATACTCAACAGGCTATGTGATTTCTAGTTAACGTTAGCGACAATGCTAAAGTTGTAACGATAACTGCCTAAAGCTGAAATGTTTAGCTAGCTAGCTAATGTAAGCTACCCACGAACCTGTTGCCTACCTAGCTTCCCTAATAACATATTTTAGCTGGGTCTACAACTACAACGGTAACTAGTAATGATTTTCTATCGTTTATAGATTTTAGCATATGCCAGCTATAACTGCCATGGTTGTCCTATACACAAATTATTTGATTGTTGGATAGGTAACGGGCCGGCTATGTCAATGGCACTAGCTAGCTGCCAAGTTATGTAAACATTAGCTAGCTAATTACACTTAGGTAAGCAGCTAACATTGCATTTAACGTTAATCGTATACTCCTGTTATGAATCCAATAACCTTAGTAACTTTACAAGCTTCATTGTTGTGGTGTAGGCAGTTGCTATATCGACTATTACATTGTAATGACGTTATGTTGCGAGATAGCTAATTAACATTGGATGGCAAATCTAACGTTATAAATCTGTCACATTTAAATTTGAGATACTGTGTGTGCTCAGCTTAGCATACGGCTTCTTGTGGCTTGTCGGAAACAACCACAGACCAACAGGAATCGGGAGTAACGTTAGAGGTTTCTGGGGGGGGCTAATGTTGATTAATAAGCCTACTTAGTTCACACAGCTTGGAACAACATAACGAGTAGCTAGTTAACGCTAACCAAACAGCTTGTTAATAACGTAGATAGCTCACAAGATAGATATTAAACATTTTAAGTAACTATTCACGGCTCATTTATATGAATTTGCAGTTTTGGTAATGTTAGGCTGTGAGGCGATTTCAACGAGATAGCTGCTATGTAGCCTATCTTAGAAACAACGTTATCATAGCAGACCTTTTCAATAATTTATCGATGTATTTATTGTTTTGGTTTTCACATAACATCGATGGTTCTCACGACAGTCGCGGTGGTCATGCACGTGCATAGATAGACCTCAAAGGGGGCTTGAGCACCTGCCGTTTGGAATATAGAGAAGTGCCCTTTTTCTGTATTTTTTATTTAATTAATAATTTTTTTGAAATAAATAAATAAATTCCTGTTTGTGCACAGCCTGCCCTGTCGAACAGATATATTGATTGAATCAAAATGTTAGGTCAGAAGATTGGTGCTCTCGGGCGATGCCCTCTACCCTCCCTTCCTCCTGGTTTCCACCGCAGCGGCGAACACTATGGACACCGAGCCTTTCTATGGTGAAAGAACGCACACAAAATTGCACACATACGCATGCCAAAAAATATTTTCACATCCAACAAAGGGAATTCGCAACGCCAAAAAAAATCGCATTTGAGAAACGGCAAATAATAATAATAATAATAATAATAATAACTTTATTTGTATAGCACCTTTCTAATGCAAGGATACAAGGTGCTTTGACAGGCAAAGGAAAAATGACAAAATATATAACAAACAGAAGAACAAGAACAATAAGTATACAGAAATACAAGATAATAAAAAAGAGAGAAGAATAAATAAATAAATAAAATAATACTTTTAAGTAAAAGCTAGTTTATAAAGGTGAGTTTTCAGGTTATTTTTGAAAGTGCATACTGAGTTTGCTGTTTGAGTGGGAGGCTGTTCCAGAGTCTAGGCGCAACCACTGAGAAGGCACAGTCACCCTTCGTTTTTAGCCTAGAATCTGGAACAACCAACAGATTCTGATTAGCAGATCTGAGTGTCCGGTTTGGTAAGTAAGGGGTAAGAAGCTCAACTATATAGGCAGGTGCTAAACCATTTAAAGCTTTAAAAGTAATTAGTAAAATTTTAAAATCAACTCTAAAAGCAACTGGGAGCCAGTGTAAGGATGCTAGAATATAGTTTTGCGTCCCAGGCAACTATACAGCGAGTTGCAATAGTCTATGCGTGATGACACAAACGCATGTACAATTTTCTCTGTATCTTCAAAAGACAATATTTTTCTGATTTTGGAGATGTTCCTCAGTTGGTAGAAGCATGTCTGGACTGATTTCTTTATGTGAGACTCAAAGTTAAGATGTTGATCAAAAATCACACCAAGATTTCTAGAAACAGATTTTACATTTAGTGCAAGAGAGCCTAAATTCGATTGAATTAAATCAGAGACATGCTTTGGGCCTATGATTAAAACCTCCGTTTTATCCGGGTTGAGCTGGAGGAAATTTTGAGATAGCCAGCTCTGAACATCATTCAGACAGTCCTGCAATAGAGCTAATTATTACCATCGAGACTCCAGAACCATAATGCACACAGAGAAATCCGGCGCAAGGAACCTGGGGAGGCTGCCGCTATTCCGTAGAGTGCAGTGTGAAGTCCAACCAGAGCCTGTTGATTACAATGAGTAAAACAACTCGACTGTAACTTGATTGATTCTTATTATTATATTATGGGTAGGTTGAAAATATGACTGTAAACTTCTTAGTTTGGTAGAAAAAAGCAGAAGTTTCTCCATGATAGCCTGCTATAGAATAGAATAACTTTTATTTTTTTACTTCAGTATGGGGAACCATATTAATTTCTGAAACTCCTGGCTCCTCTCTCCTCTCCAGTTCCTAGACTATAATGTAGCCTAACTGGTTCAGTTTTAGGTTTATATGAGGTAAGTTAAAGGCATACTGAAGTTTGTTAGTTTGTTTATATATAATGTTATATAGCTACCTGCCACCGATATTAGGCATAATAATAATATCTTGAAGAACAATTTTCTGAGAACTAGAAACTGCTAGCTTCTTTGCTGTTCGGTTTGTTTGGTGTCGCACGCTTCAGGAAGTGAGTAGGACCGTTACGGCACATGAACGAAACAAAGAAGTTAATAAGCTAACAACTTGTAGCCCTTGCTTGTCTGTCAACTTAGTTGAATGTTTGAATCTTGCCTTGTTCAGTCAAAAAAAACTAAACCTACTAAATATAAATAAATCAGACTAGGATGGGGCCCTTGCTCCGCACCCGGGGGCACCCCCGCTTTGTGGGGGCTGTGGGGGTGTCCGCTACGCCACTGGCTCCCACAAAACGAATGATTTTTTGTATCATCAAAGCGCAGTGTCATATCTTTCTGCCGTTATTTTGATGCACATACCGCACTATAGGCTACGGGTTTGCGTGGTCAAAAGCAGCTGTTACTGAAACAAGTTTCCAATGTGAAATAAGTTCCACAATTTGTGGTAGCAATGTGTGGGTTAGGTTCCCTTACGAAAAAAGTTTGCTGTAAACTTGCAACTAATATGTAGTGCAATTGCCACAAGCTAAATTGTTTTCCACAAAATGTTGCCAGAGGTTTTTCAGACTTTTCCAGTAGTGATGAAATTCTGGTGAATGTCTTGAAACAATGGCAGTTCCCACAAAGCTAATTTGCATGTGAAAATATGAGCTTGCTGCAAACCTGCGGCAACAATGCCAAAGGTTTGATGCAAATTTGCCAGAAGGCCTATATTTTTGTAAGGGCTACCAGCAAAACATGCATGTCAGTCAAAATTGCATTTAAGGTAGGCTGCTAGGAAATTTCATATTTAATCGATCGATCTGTCTACAAGATGATTTTCATTCCAGACAGGCTATAGGCTACCTGTAAAATCAACCTGGTCTCACAGGAATCCGTGAAATAGCCACGGACGTTTAACTCAAAATCCGTGGTGGGCCCACGGAATCACTGAAATGTCCGTGAAACACACACGGATTTCGCTCCAATACAAGTTAATGACACTCATATACATAAGACATTTAATGTAAAACAAGCAAACAAACAAAAAAACGAACTGAATGTATCAAAAGTGTGTTTCCCAATGAGATAACAACGTCCGTTGAGCAAAATCTGCACTCAGTTGTTGAAACGGGGATCCGTGAAATAGCCACGGGATATGAGTGTCATTAACTTGTATTACGGGATATGAGTGTCATTAACTTGTATTGGAGCGAAATCCGTGTGTGTTTCACGGACATTTCAGTGATTCCGTGGGCCCACCACGGATTTTGAGTTAAACGAATGTCCGTGGCTATTTCACGGATTCCTGTGAGATCATGTTGGTAAAATAGGCTATACTTTTCACAGCGGGAATTTCCATTATGAAACTCAATACCTTATGACAAGCAGAGCAAAGCAGGTCCACGGACGCTGCCTAGCCTACCTACTGGATTGTTTTGTATAATTTTTTGTATGGTGTAAAAATTCTATAAAAATATTATTTTAATACATTGTGTAGATGATTGTTTTAATCTGTATGTTAGTGTTGTTGTTATTAAACTTCTTCCATTCCAAACAATCAAAGGGACACCTAGGCTGTGTCCGTATATGACCCCTGTTCCCTGTCCACTATCCCCTGTCCACTCAGACCCCTGTCTACTATGTGCCCTGTCCCCTCACTTTGGAAGCAGTGTGCGAAAGAAATCCCGCAAAACTCTTTCCAAAACTAGTGAGGAAGTAGAATATCAATCAGTTAACATATGACGATTGTTACAAAGTATCGATTATGAATGAAGATAGTTTAGAGTAGTTTGTAATAGAGCTCCGTAGTTCCGCCCACTTTGGTGACGAACGTCTGGTGCCACTTTTCGGAAAAAATACAATGGAAGTCAATGGACTGAAATAATTAATTTTTTCTATATTCAGGCAGCAACATGTTCAAAACACCCAGGAGAAGGGTTGTCACATTTTAAAATAATTTATAAAATTGGTCATTTGAAATTATGTCCAACAAATGAACAACAAACACGTTTTCAAAAAAACAACCAAAACGACTACAACATCCGGTCTACTCACTTGCTCACCACCACTGCTGAAGTTAAAATCATAAAGCTGACACTTTCGACATGGCCAGACTGATAGTGATTCTCGCCCTTGGTGATACTCTTTGTTTCACTTCCATAATCAGACAAAGTGATATCCATTTTTGCTAGCAGGGCGGCTGGTAGCTTCCATAATGAACAGTAATGAATAGTAACACTTTGTTCATATAGGCCTAATTGCATTGGAATGTTGCTGTAGCCTACATGATTCCGCAACCCAATACATATCTCCTTGCGCAACGCTGGGTTAGATAATGGATGTATGCGATATGACATCATTTTTATTACATTTGCAATACCTCCCTAAACCACTGGGGTGGGTGAGCTTCAAGCCCAGTCCCTGGTCCCTGGCTTGGATGGTGATCTGCTACATAAAACAACACCCAGCATAGGCCAGTTTGCATACCTGGTTTTTGTCTATGCATGCTTTATGATTACTTTTATGTGCTTGTCTAAGTGAAATGTTCATATTAGAATGGCTGCCCAGAAAACCAGAGGTTAAAATGGACTATAAACCTGACTGAGCTAAGTGTGGCTGTATTAAACTGCACTGGATCTTAACCTCAGTACACGTAACATAATGGGTAAGTGCTGGATGTTAACCTCCAGCACTTAATTAATTCCAGGTAATCTACTCAGTTAATGAGATGCCAGTTATGGAGGTATGCTTACTCGACCATTACGACAGATGCACTTCATCTTTCACAGCAGATTGGCTTAGTCATGCCGTCATTACATTTTTGTGGAACCTCCAGATGAAGTTGCTAGGAGGCAAAAAGCAGGAGAAGGTTGTAAAAAGAATGGAAAGGCTTTGAACTTTTCTAGGAACACCATTACATTCAATTAAAAAAAAATGTTTTTGTATCAGTAATGTGTTGAATTTATTGTGTTGGTGAAGGGAAAGAAGATGGGATATATTTCTGAAGGAACTGTGCTTACCAGTTCAATAATGAAGCACTGGTTTGTGTCTTTATTAGAAGAATCCTGATTAGAGTATGTATCTGACTGCAGGAATTAAAAACATGCACATTTCAGTCAAGCTCCCTTGTGTGCTCCATTAACACATGAATTGGGTAGACGTCCAACTTGGGGTCGATCACAATTTTTTGTATTTTCTGAGAGTTTTCTGTAAAGTTTGTTGAAGATCCCAGGTGCTACAAATGAATGGGTTTTCCTCTGTAAGAAACAATAACACGGCTTTAGCTGTAAATAAATAATTAGCAGTAATCAAAGTTAATGGAACCCAATGGGAGACATTCTCACTGTATTGCAATAATCTCATTTAGGAGACAGTGGATTTAGTGGATAATTGGGCATAAGTAAAACCCAATTCCCTGGCTCACTTAGATGCTGTTATTCTCTATACAAATAAACAGGCCAAATACCTCCCATATCTCAGAGTCCAAGAACAAAGCGTTAGTGTGTAATTTGTACTGGGAGTTCTAATGTTGTGTCAGCTCAACACATGATTATGTGATTTACCTGGACACATTTATGGCGGGGTTTACATTTCCTTTCTCTGATGCTTGCAAGGCAAGTCACAGTCCAAGTCCAGCTGACTCACATTGAATAGAGAAGGTCTGGACACCAAACAGACCATGCAAACAGAATAAAACAGTGTACATTCACACAGTGCAAACGGAATTAAATGGTATGCAGTCACACAGTGCAAACAGAATAAAACAGTGTACATTCACACAGTGCAAACGGAATTAAACGGTATGCAGTCACACAGTGCAAACGGAATTAAGCGGTACGCAGTCACACAGTGCAAATGGAATTAAACGTTATGCAGTCACACAGTGCAAACGGAATTAAACGGTATGCAGTCACACAGTGCAAACGGAATTAAACGGTATGCAGTCACACAGTGTAAACAGAATAAAACAGTGTACATTCACACAGTGCAAACAGAATAAAACAGTGTACAGTCACACAGTGCAAACGGAATTAAACGGTATGCAGTCACACAGTGCAAACAGAATTAAACGGTATGCAGTCACACAGTGCAAATGGAAGTAAACGGTATGCAGGCACACAGTGCAAACGGAATTAAACGGTATGCAGTCACACAGTGCAGGTTAAAAAAAAAATCCATTTGGCTCTTTCCCTTTTCTCTCCTGTCGTCAGTGCCTCTAGTCATGACAGACAGTTAATGGAGCATCAGGTTGACCCGGTTCTGTGGGCCCACTCAGGGGAAGAACATGTAGCCCTGGCTCCAGGTGCAGGTGGCGCCAATGTGGAGTCTCTCAACCCAGCTGTGGCCTAATGTCATTGTCTTTGTGTACACATTAACAGGCCACCCCTTTATTAGAGACATGGTTCTCTAACACTACATTTCAATAAAGAAAATAAATTATCTCAGTGGGATGTAGGCAAAGAGCCAAGCACAACCCCCCACCCTCCCACCCCACAAAAAAGGCTCATGCTGTCTCTGCATCCCTCCATCTCTCACATTCTCTCTCCCTTCCACATGCTGTCTCCCTCTCTCTAACTAGATCTACCCCTTCCTCATTTAACCATAAACAATCCCATCATTTGTAAAAAGTTGTGCATAGGTGTGTAACCTGTACTGCGCATTTCATTGTTCAGTTTAATTCTGCAACTGTATGCTAATTCAGCGTAATTTCTTTCATACAAAGATCTGTACCTTGGTTCAGTAGAGACATACACTCTCTAGCAGTTAATGATGGAAATCCTGAACATAACAGCATGCTGCTTCATAATAAACAAGAACAAAAACATCTTGAAATAATTCATTGTTATTTTTACTTACCATCACTTGATATTAAATGGTTATTTTTACTTACCATCACTTGATATTCAAATATATAAAAACAAATATTTGGGAATCTTTATGAAAGGCAGTTTAAAAAAATTAAAAGAGGAATGAATGATTTAATGAAAAAAGAGCATAAGAAAGCCATTACAGAAATGAGAAGTGATAAGATGATTAAATACTGTACAACAAATGGGTAAGCGAAAATTAAATCTTATAATACAACCCCTGCCATCCCCCAACACCTTTTTCTTTTCTCTTATTTAAAATGTATTTTTAGCAGCATAGTTTCCACTTCACTTATTACAAAGAGAGGGGATTCAGTGGTGTTCTATGTACAACCACTTTGAATAAATACCTTTCATTTTTAATTAGATGGGAAAATATTTTTTCATCATCTAAGTGGGTGACAGAGAAAGTGGTAGGAAGAACCAACCAGAGAGGTGGGGTTAGTGTAGACTCATGGAGGCTTGGTGGGGTTAGTGTACACTCATAGAGACTTGGTGGGGTTAGTGTACACTCATAGAGGCTTGGTGGGGTTAGTGTACACTCATGGAGGACTGGTGAGGTTAGTGTACACTCATGGGGGACTGGTGGGGTTAGTGTACACTCATGGAGAACCAAACCATTTGAATGGATAAATAAGTGTGTTTCACCTTCACACTCTCATTAGCCAGTAATTATTTATCTCAGTATCTGAACTACAGCATTCATTCATTCAACAGTTTTGAAAAAGACACATTGTTCTTGTTAGGGTGACCAGAAAGACCTTCTAAATCCAGGCAGGCCTCATTTCCAAGAGTCTAGCCTGTCCTGTGTACTGAAGAGTCGGACATTAAGATAAAATTCTTCTTCAGTTAGAGGAGCAAAGAAAGATAAATACATGTTTTTCTTATTGTCGTACTATGACAAAGTTGGCTAATATTTCCTCTTTGTATTCATGCACATTCATATACAATATATACAAAGGTAAAAAGTTATCAGTTTTTAAAGAGCAGTTTACCCACTGATCATTCTCCACGCACACACACAGTTAGGGACTGGTCAGCTTAATTCTTGCTTGAAATGGATCTACCCCTCCCCCCCAGTGTCTCCTCATCATAGTATATGAAGTCCATAAATATGACGGATGTGTCGAAATCAAAGATTCACAGGTGATCTCTGACCTCCTCACCAGCAAATGGCCCTGGCATCTGTGCAGAGGCTGTAAACACAGCCTCTCTGTGGTCACTTCTAAGTGGACGGCATGTGTAGTGGGAATTCTGGCTTCTGTGATGAGGTCTGCCTGATCTTTCTCTCTCGCTCTCTTTCTCTCCCTCAATTATATTCTCTGTCTTTTGGTCTCTCTCCTATTCTCTGTCTCTTTCTCCTTTTCTCTCTGTCTCTCTCCTATGCTCAGTCTCTCTGTGTCTTTGTCTCTTCTATTTTTTCTTTCTGTCTCTCTGTCTGTCTGTCTCTCTCTCTCAGTCTCTCTCTGTCTTTCCTATTCTCTCTCCCTTCTCAGTATAATCACCCAATGCGCAGTTTAAAGGAGTCTGCTCCATGTGGCACAAATACCATTAAGATTTCACCAAATATACCAAAGTTTCTCTTGGCCTGGAGCTCATCTTAGTTCAGAGAATTGCTTCTGTAAGGGTTGTTTACATGTGCTCTGTGTGTACTCTAAGCATTAAACAAAGCAAAACAGAAAATTGATGGCTCACTTCATATCCCAAGTGGCTTCAAATCTCAGATCCTATTACAAACTAAGGTCCACATTAATTAGTACAACTCACGAATGAGTGTTACAGAAACCGCAGTGTGTGTGTTTATGCGCGTGTGTGTGTGTGTGTGTGTGTGTGTAATACCTTCAAAAATATTTACACTTTTGACAAAGATTAATGAAAAGACTGTATAAAATGAACATTACCATTACTGACATTTTAATTCTCAAATGTAAAATATTCTACTTTGATGATTCTATGGAATCAACTACGCCTTATAAATGTATTTCCCAAAAAACAAAAAAAGTTTTTCAGTGCTTTGTACACCCTCATCTTCATCAGTGTTTCATAAGATTATAGAACATATTGGAAGGGATCTTTGAGCATTCCTCCCTAAATAATCTTTCAAGATTATGAACCACACTGTGAACTACATGTTTTTTTGATCAAGTGTGGGGGGCCATTGCAAAACAGTAATTCTGTGGTCTGTTCACGATTTCTTGGTTGGTTTTAAAGTATGCCTTGCAGAATGATCCATTTGCAGCTTCTTGGCAGAGGGAACCAAGTTTATGGCCTTTATTATGAAAGTTATTTCCCTTTCCCCATGTTAGTGGATGACACATGGGGAAATTTTACACATTTGTTACCTCATTTCTATACCCCAGTGATGCTATGTCCAAGGGAGGACATCATAGAGTCCTCTAAGATTGAGAGGAACTTTAAAAAGTAGCATGTACATTGAGATTTATATTTGTACAATAAGAGGGTATGAATAATTGTGACACATTGGGAAAAAAATATTACTTAAAAAATGTGTATTATAAAACATTTGTGTATTAGTATAAATGTAAATAATTTCCCCCTTTTCTGAGAATACACCATATAGCTCAGTGTTTACTGTCTTTTTGCCTTGCTTTTTTTCCCCAAGCATACTTACTGAAAATACTGTATAAACATATATGCCTTCTATATTTAATATGATTAATTCATTTTGATATATATTTTTATATTTATTTTTGGTTTGGGGAACCCTGATGTTTTTCCATCTTACCATAGTGTGAACTAGTTTGCACTTTGCATTAGCCTTACGAGCAGCCCCACTTACAGTGCACTGCATTAGCCTTACTAGCACCTGTATGTACAGTACACTACATTAGTTTTACTAGCACCTGCACTTACAGTACACTACATTAGTCTTACTAGCATCTGCACTTGCAGTACACTGCATTAGCCTTACTAGCAACCCATCTTACAGTATGCTGCATTAACCTTACTAGCACCTGCACTTACAGTCCGCTGCATTAGCCTTATTGGCATCTGCACTTACAATACACTGCATTCGTCTTACTAGCACCTGCACTTACAGTACACTACATTAGTCTTACTAGCACCTGCACTTACAGTACACTACATTAGCCTTACTAGCATCTGCACTTGCAGTGCACTGCATTAGCCTTACTAGCACCTGCACTGACAGTACACTGCATTAACCTTACTAGCAGAGTTTATAAATGCAAAAAGGGGAGTTGCTTTGGTTAAATCCAGTGGAGATAAGGAGTTTTGTTCTAAAAAGGGACAAGAGGCAAAAAACAGTTCCTTTATGGTTCTGTTGTTTTTAGTATTTTTCTCATTGGAAAAAAAAGCTGTACAGATTGAACATCTGTAACAAGCAAAATGAAAATCCATTTGTTGAACAAGTACCTTTCACTTTAAAAAAGAGGGAATCAAATTCAAAAGAGTTATATGACATGTGCTAATGATGCACCATTTGTCCAGTGGAAAAGCCAGGTAGTGATGGCAGGCGCATCTCAGGTGATTGAGAGTGAGGGAGAGACGGGGAGAGGGATGAAGAGAGACTGGAAAAATGGCTATAATCTACAGTGACAGGCATTGGCAGGGAGACATCATATGAACGCCATAATTGAGCAGCCGTAAATTGAGCCGCCAACTTCGATGTGTCAATAAACAAGTTCAAGGTGACACTGTGGATCAATACAGCACGACAAGACCCATCCGACAAATTTACTGCAGTGTAATTGGGTGCAAAATGACTCAACTCAACCTTCACGCTGCAGAAAATCAAACCTGCGGTCGCCGCCGGCAACAGTTTGTATATGTCACAATTTGCCTTAAGGTGGCATGGGCAGACATAATGGATTTCTGTTTTTCTGTGTTTCTGTGTTTGTGTGTATAGCTGTGTGTGTGTGTGTGTGTGTGTGTGTGTGTGTGTGTGTGTGTGTGTGTGTGTGTGTGTGTGTGTGTGTGTGTGGAGCATAAGAGGGCAGCATATGGACCTTACCTGTGTGAAAAACCTGTATTTATTAATAAAGCTTAGCTATACAATAACATATTTACTAGTTGACCCATTCTAATGTAAAATTAATGCTAGTTACAAAAAGTTATTAAAACAAATAAGATTTCTTGCAAATAATTGATTATCAGGATAAAAGCTGAAATCATTTTACATAATAATTTATTCCAGTGTAGCTTTCTGATTAAGCCTGAGAAGGGTCTTTGTAGTGTAGTTTTCTGATTAAGCCTGAGAAGGGTCTTTGTAGTGTAGTTTTCTGATTAAGCCTGAGAAGGGTCTTTGTAGTGTAGTTTTCTGATTAAGCCTGAGAAGGGCCTATGTAGTGTAGCTCTCTGATTAAGTCTGAGAAGGGCCTATGTAGTGTAGCTCTCTGATTAAGCCTGAGAAGGGCCTATGTAGTGTAGCTCTCTGATTAAGCCTGAGAAGGGCCTATGTAGTGTAGCTCTCTGATTAAGTCTGAGAAGGGCCTATGTAGTGTAGCTCTCTGATTAAGCCTGAGAAGGGCCTATGTAGTGTAGCTCTCTGATTAAGCCTGAGAAGGGCCTATGTAGTGTAGCTCTCTGATTAAGCCTGAGAAGGGCCTATGTAGTGTAGCTCTCTGATTAAGCCTGAGAAGGGCCTATGTAGTGTAGCTCTCTGATGAAGTCTGAGAAGGGCCTATGTAGTGTAGCTCTCTGATTAAGCCTGAGAAGGGCCTATGTAGTGTAGCTCTCTGATTAAGCCTGAGAAGGGCCTATGTAGTGTAGCTCTCTGATTAAGCCTGAGAAGGGCCTATGTAGTGTAGCTCTCTGATTAAGCCTGAGAAGGGCCTATGTAGTGTAGCTCTCTGATTAAGCCTGATAAGGGCCTATGTAGTGTAGCTCTCTGATTAAGCCTGAGAAGGGCCTATGTAGTGTAGCTCTCTGATTAAGCCTGAGAAGGGCCTATGTAATTGATTTCAGGATGTATAATCATTAACCTCAAATGTCACCACCTCTCTCCCGGGTGGCGACTTATTGATCAGCTAATGGAAGGTTGATTGTGCCCGATGTTTAAACGGCTATATATAAATGTCTGCTATTAATGCTCCACTAGTTATTTTCTACTGCAATCAGACTGAATTTGAGTGAACCGGAAACATGTGGTCCAAAAGAGCCAGACAGAGAAACTGAAGTGCCATATTTCCTTAGGGGCGACCAGAAAACTAATAATGATGATTCATTACCAACATGCTACCTGACCTAATCACTTTGTGCATTGTCACTATAGTTACTAGCTACAGTTATTTAACTGTCATTGAATGTCTTTTTTTTAGGAGGGGGGAGTAGGGGGATACTATCAACTCTTTTTCCACTCCAATGTTTATGACACATGATGGATAGCCACTTTTACCCAGAGAGTAAATCAATCTGAATAGCAGAAAAAAACCTTTGAAATTAAAGCTTTTGGTATGTAGTTATGTAATGCTGTCTTTCCTATGTATGTGTGATATGCAGCCCTCGACAGCGGCAGAACAGTATGAGTTTATTGTCAGAGGACTTGCATTGTATCACAGTTCTACTCTGCTGCCCCAGTGAGGCCCAAGGCTACCTCAAGGAGGACAGTACAATCAAAAGACCTTTGATTCCATCCAAAGCCATCACAGCTTGATGATTACCTGGCTACCTTCAGGAGATAGAAACTGTCATTCTAGGAAAGGATTTTATTTATTTATTTTTTTGTGTGAATTTCAGCTGAAACATTCCTTCCAAAGATTCAAATCCTGTCAACACACAGGTAGTGAATGTCAAAATTAATACCCAAGCTGTAATTTTCTAACAATCGACTATCAATTACCACTGTCAATACAGTTTTAATCATTTTATCACAAGTGGGCCAAATTTCTAGACCCCTTCCACCTTGGAACCACACAAATTCAGAGTAACGTATATCATGAGACAACAGGCTGATTTGTGTGATGAATACTCCATAAAGGCATGGTATAGAGATATGGATCATATATCTACCCCGCCCAAGATGACACAACACACCATGGGGTCGATTTAATAAGTTCCAAATAAGTGGTGTTATTTTGCGGGTGCAGCCAAAGTACGTATTTGCATGCATTAACATTTCACACTTTGCGGGTGATCAACTAAGAGTCATTATGTAAATTACTCCAGCCGCAAACAGCCATATTTAAATGAGAGATTATGCGTGTCTCGAAGGGTAACGGTAAGAAAACGGTGAAAAGACTGGCAGCAATGTTGCCATTTTTTATGTTTTGTTGTTATTCTTTTTTTACAGTGAAGGAGTTTTACACTTAATGATGAACTGTTTCACTGGATGTTTTTTTCTGCCGGGAGTTAAAGATTTTGTTTGTCAGAACTGAAATGATCGTAACTATGCTTACTAGCACTACTCTTGCTGTTAGTGTCACATAAAATCACATTTCCATTTGATCATGGGTTTTATTTTGATAAAGTTTTTATTTGCTTTGTTATTCACTATTTGTTATAATAGACGTTGTATTGCTTGTTTTATTCAAATACTAGTTACTCTTATATTCTATAACATGATTTGCTTCATGATTAAATTTTTTTTATTCTTAAAAATGATATAGATGTAGATATGTATCCACAAATTCCATTTTTGTTTATTTTGAGCGTTACCTGGAATGGGCCAGTTAATTAGCCCCAATTGTTACACAATCATTCAAAATGTTCAGTTATGAATATTCCTAACACACGTGTCTTGCTGCAATGACAGCCGTCATCTTATCGATTCTGTGTTTTTTAATACCTGCTTTTCATCTGTAATAAAATGCACCCGCAAATGCCTTTCCCAAACTTACTTTTGGGCTTAGTAAATCACATTACGCGTGCTAAAGTAATATATTTGCATGACCTCCTCCCACTATTTTGCAAAATAACGTAGAGACGCCCAGTTTTGCATATTCATTTAGGCTAACTCACAAAAATGAGAAATCAACATATCTTTCAAATTTAGCACACGCAATCCTTGTTAGTAGATCACCTCTATGATTTTTTTGCAGGTGATAACAGTTTTAGTAAATCGACCCCCATGTGTCTATTTGCAGTTATTGACATAAGCATACGCAGTGCTTATGAAGGAGCTATGCAGCTCTTAGGAAATACCATTAGACAGTGTTACTGATTTATTTTAAAACATTTAATTTAAAAAGCTTTAATTTAAAACGCAAAATTTTATTGTTTATGTTAAAAACATAACAACATTTAGGGTTTTAGTTTATTGCATTTCATAATGAGAAACACACAAGTGCACAGATAAATGTTATACATCAAACAGCCACATTAGGCTTAAGACAGCATTACCAAGTTTAGCGCCAGTAGAAGCCGATTTTGGGGGGTTGGAGAATGGTGTACGGGCTGGTGTGGGGGGGTTGGATGATTTTGGGGGGTATTGTAAATGTATAATAGCCTGTAATACTCAGGCCATCTCTCCCCCCGGAGCTTCAAGCCCCTATCCCTTCCAAACAAAACTGTTGAGGTGTGAAATATGAAAAAGACGTATTGTCGTTCAATTTGTCCAGCATACCTCACAGGTGTACTCCAGGTATGGCGCCCCTTCAGAAGGTGAAAAATGAGCAGCGCTGAGCGTGGTGACTTTGATGGACCTCACCACTCTAGCGCTATCATTCTTTTACGTTTGGCTTCCTCGACTCCTGTGCGGACACTCCATCGGAAAAATATGTCTTGTTGAAGGTAGATACGCTCGAGTGCCTACTGTACTGCAGTGCCATAATGAACAGGCTCCTTTGCTCTGCTTACGGTCCTTTCATCCCTGCTATAGAACAGGGAGACAGAGCTGCACCCCTGTACTCCTTCAAAGGGACTCATTATCCCACAAGAAAGAAATGCAAGAACAAGGAAGATTCAGGAGGCCTCCTGAAGGGAACAATAATCTCCATAAATACGGGTAAATGAGTATGGCGACAGCACCATCCCAAGATTATGCTCGTGAAGCTTTTTTGGTCGCTGCCATATTTTACAGAGACAGCGCTTCTCTTGGATCTAATTCCAGCCATTTTTTTCCACACCCTCAAAAACAACACAGTCCTACAAAGTCATTCTGGATGACCCTAACTCATGTTTTTTTTCCCCATGTCCAATGTGTCCTTGACAACTTTTTAGAATCATTTTTAGTCAATATCATATAAAAATGAGAACACAACCAGGGAATTATACAGGTTTATTTTGTAACAAATAATATAACAGACATATAAAGTGAATTGTGAATGATGGTGTCCACTAAAAGAAAACATACTTAAAAATTCAAAATAATAAGATTTTCCTCTCTGTGACACAAAGGCTTCTAAATCCATAATACTGGGTTCATGAAATTTGACTTGTTTTTTTACTTTTTTCTGGTAATTTGCTCAAAAATACATTCATGCTTTTGTTCATAATGGCCCTGTCACACTATTGCGTATGAGAGAAACGTATGAGTTGCGTATGTAAATTAATAAAATAACTGTACGGTACACCTTCATGTCAGCGTATGTCAGCGTATGACCAGCATACTCGACCTATGAGTAACGTACCTCTAGCGTATTCAGCGTATGCCTAGCGTATGCTTAGCGTATAAACCATACGTCCGAAAACGCACAAAAGTTTTAAGCATGCTTAAAAAACTTTTTGTGCCTCGTCGTATGCCAGCGTATGCCACCGTATGTGACCGTGCTTGAAACGTATACAACCTATGCCTAACGTACCCCTAGCGTATGTCAGCGTATATCAGCGTATGAGTGATATTTTTCATACGCTAGTACGATACGCAATAGTGTGACAGGGCCATAAAGAACAGTTTGGCAAGTAAATTTTGCAATTGCTTAAAAAAAACTCTTGTATACATGAAAACTTTGACTGAAAATAGTACCGTGCTCAAAAGTAGAGGAACCTATAGTCTTCTCTGCGAAAGAGACCCTGTACACTAGCTGATGGTATTAAAATAAGATTTGCACCCAACCATCCACATACAGCAAGATCAGCATCAAAAATATCTATATCTAAAGAAATGATTTCAGCCTTCTCCACACTGGCTGGATTAACTCGGCCAATCAAAGCCAGCATCATGTAAACCCTACTGGCCACACTGAGAGGGCTTGGAAAACATGATTAAGTCAGCCTGGTTTCCAAAAGGGGAAGTGCTTTAAGCACATTATTATATTTCAATTACAGTTCTGATAAGCAGTGACTGATCCCCAACACTTTCCCCTAACCAATGAACTTAAATACTCTGTTAGTCCTGTCAAAATCACCCAAAAATACTTTATCTGCAGCCATGTGAAGAAGGTTTCAGAATATAAAATGGAATTCACCTTCTTTGGCATCTAAACAAAAAATATATATACAGTGACTTCCCCAAAGCCTGAGGAGCACTGATGTAATTGGAGGAAAACCTGAATACTTGGATATATGGTAGGGCTGCACGATTATGACAAAAATTATGTTTGCAATTATTTTACGGAATATTGTGATCACAGTTGTTTATCACGGTTATTCATCGACTTTGTAAACAAAATAGTTTTATTGCACTTGAACATTTACAACAGGAAATTGTTTTTGTGGGGCTGACACAACTGTAAAGCACATTTTGCAGAGTGTTTCTGGTCAAACATCACTTGTTCTAAATTTTAAAAAAAGGTCCAAATGTTGGATTCTGATCCTTTTCAAGGAATCTCTTTGCGTCCCACTGCATCTGACATTTGCTATATCGATCGTAGATCTATCTTTGTTTTTTACAGCATGTTTTAGTTGCTACACCAAAAATAGGCATGCAGCCACCGCTGTGCTTGGGTCGGAAGCAGGAAATGATTACTCACAGCACGCTTGAAACAAACGCATGTGATTGGTCAGTCTACCTGTATATAGGGAGGGCAAAGAATTTGAAATATATACCCTAGAACGGATAGGCACTTGTTAAAGACCACACTTTTTTGGCAAAGGCAAAACTTAACTAGACTTCTGGATCCCATTTGACAATTTTCTCCTTAAAATTTGTGAAATTATGAAAGCAAACATTAGGTAAAGTGCTGTCATGCCATGCTGTTATGACATACAGCAGTTTAAAAATATATTTTTACTAACCCAGGCAGGTAGCCCTGTATATGTCCTGTACTGTACTAACCCAAGGACGTAGCCCTACATACGTCCTTTACTGTACTAACCCAAGGACGTAGCCCTACATATGTCCTTTACTGTACTAACCCAAGCAGGTAGCCCTGTATATGTCCTGTACTGTACTAACCCAAGGACGTAGCCCTACATATGTCCTTTACTGTACTAACCCAAGCAGGTAGCCCTGTATATGTCCTGTACTGTACTAATCCAAGGACGTAGCCCTACATATGTCCTTTACTGTAATAACCCAAGGACGTAGCCCTACATATGTCCTTTACTGTACTAACCCAGGCAGGTAGCCCTGTATATGTCCTGTGCTGTACTAACCCAAGGACGTAGCCCTACATATGTCCTTTACTGTACTAACCAAAGGACGTAGCCCTACATATGTTCTGTACTGTACTAACCCAAGGACGTAGCCCTACATATGTCCTTTACTGTACTAACCCAGGCAGGTAGCCCTGTATATGTCCTGTACTGTACTAACCCAAGGACGTAGCCCTGCATATGTCATGTACTGTATTAATCTGGCTGAAGAGGGTAGAACTCGCACACGGTTTAAAATATGGGGTACTTACTCCAAGAAGAAATTCTTACGCTGAGATACAAAAAGTTGTTTTTTTTATCTTGTCATGAATGCAAAAAGATATCAAGTGCTCAAGTGCTCAAGTGCAAACGTTTCAGTCAAAGACTTTCCTCAGTGCTTCTTCCAAGCTAATACACAGACAGGTAATAAGACTCTTTGGATATCAGTCTTAATTGGCAACAGGTGAACCAAGCATAACTGGAATATAATCCTTTCCAGAGACATGATTGATATAATTACATGATTGATTCAGTTAATTTGCAAATATTCTTAAGTCATCATACTTCGTTAAATTATCAAAATTGGGCTTACAATATACATACATATTAGACATGAATACATTATATTGACAAGAATAAATTACACTTTTGCATCGAAGGGCAAATCAAAAGGCAGTTGGAACATATACAATCAACAACTGGAGAAAAGGTAGACATTGGGAATATGGTACAACCAGATATCAGTCTTAATTGGCAGCAGGTGAAGTAGGAATACTAATTGAAACGTTTGCACTTGAGCACCCCATATTTTAAAGTGTGCAAGTTCTACCCTCTTCAGCCAGATTTATATATGTGTTTTGAACCTACGCACCTGTGGTAACATTTTTGACATTGGCACAGACTGAATTTCTTCTATGTGTACTGTACAAACCCAGGGACAAAGCCCTGCATATGTTCTGCACTGTACTAACCCAGGGACAAAGCCCCGCATATGTTCTGCACTGTACTAACCCAGGGACAAAGCAGTACATATGTTCTGCACTGTACTAACCCAGGGACAAAGCCCCGCATATGTTCTGCACTGTACTAACCCAGGGACAAAGCCGTACATATGTTCTGCACTGTACTAACCCAGGGACAAAGCCCTGCATATGTTCTGCACTGTACTAACCCAGGGACAAAGCCCTGCATATGTTCTGCACTGTACTAACCCAGGGACATAGCCCTGCATATGTTCTGCACTGTACTAACCCAGGGACAAAGCCGTACATATGTTCTGCACTGTACTAACCCAGGGACAAAGCCCTGCATATGTTCTGCACTGTACTAACCCAGGGACAAAGCCCTGCATATGTTCTGCACTGTACTAACCCAGGGACAAAGCCCTGCATATGTTCTGCACTGTACTAACCCAGGGACAAAGCCCTGCATATGTTCTGCACTGTACTAACCCAGGGACAAAGCCCTGCATATGTTCTGCACTGTACTAACCCAGGGACATAGCCCTGCATATGTTCTGCACTGTACTAACCCAGGGACAAAGCCCTGCATATGTTCTGCACTGTACTAACCCAGGGACATAGCGCAGCATACTTCCTGTACTGTACTAACCCAGGAACAAAGCCCTGTATATGTTCTGCACTGTACTAACCCAGGGACAAAGCCCTGCATATGTTCTGCACTGTACTAACCCAGGGACAAAGCCCTGCATATGTTCTGCACTGTACTAACCCAGGGACAAAGCCCTGCATATGTTCTGCACTGTACTAACCCAGGGACAAAGCCCTGCATATGTTCTGCACTGTACTAACCCAGGGACAAAGCCCTGCATATGTTCTGCACTGTACTAACCCAGGGACAAAGCCCTGCATATGTTCTGCACTGTACTAACCCAGTCGCTCCCCCTGCTCTGCTCAATCTCAGGGAGGATTAGTAAGAGCCAAAAGCATCCGCAATAATTATTACACACTGTATGACTAAACTGTCGAGACCTTCTATAAATCCCAAAGCCATTTTTAAAACAAACAAATGCATTACGCAGATGAAAAAAGGGGGAGGGAGGCGTTTGCTGGCTTTAGATATTATTTAAGTGTTCTTGTAAGCCATCTAAGATATTAATGTTGCAAAGCAACTTATAAATATTTAAGAACATAAAAGGGTGAGAGCCTCATGGTCGACCTGACCGCAATACAGCTGGGAGGGGAGCGGTTGACATTCATGACGGATTTTAAACACGATAAAAACAATCAGACTGTTTATGACATCAAAGAAAAGAGCCAAAGATACTCTCTCCCAGCTGCCCTTATAAAAGCATCACTAATGCTTCTGGGTGTAAATAAGCCCACTGATGCATTATAATTCAAACCACTGCCTTTTCTATCTTAGTGAGTAAATCGAAGGCCTAAATTAGTTAACATACAAAGACTTCTTCTATTAGTGTATTGTGATCAGCTCTCTTCTGGTCTCTGGTATACGTTTTGTTGTGTACATGTTCACCTGCACAACTTTTCAGCATTGTTATTAAAGGAACGATGGTAGGATTAGACCACTGACTTAAAGACCAGGGTTACTAAGGGAACCGAGCGCACACTGGCTCTGGCTCTAGAGGGTGATAGGCCCCTCTGTGGGGGCTCTGCTGGTCCTGTAGCAAACTCGGCTAGTGTTGCCATGGCACAGCAGGGTCATGACATCACTGTAACTGAGATATGTCAGCTGAAGCTTTCACGCTGGTGGCCTCATTGTCTACAATTCGCAAAAAAGAAGACAGCATTAGCTCACTGCTTAAATTAATTATGTCTGGCAAAACTTCCATTTCCTTGCACTTGAACATTTCCCTTGGTCTACCACCATACTCCTCTAACCTGGTCCACAAAATAAGTTTGAATAAATACTCTTTCCACAACAGAAATTAACTTACAATATAAAAGGCTGCAGTTAAGTGAACATCTGTTGATAATTAAATTATTTCTTACACATGCATCCTCTGCATTAAAAAGTATTTATTTATGTGTTTTAATCACGTAAACACTGCAGTGCACACTTTATCAATATAGCAATAGTTGAGAACTCTAAATCACAGACACGTAGCCCTTCTATGGCTAATGAAGGATTCTGCACAATTGTAGCCACAACCCTGAGACCCCACTCTAATAGCCTAATTAATTTTTAAGTACAGATGAGGGGGGTAATGCAGCAGTAACCCATTAGAGCAGTCTATCTCACAGGCCTTAATGTACTCAAATCACTGCCTGACCAGAAGGCTGATATGGCCAACACCTGCAGAGGTCTTCACTGGGGGGCAAGGGGGGCAAGACGGTCAGAGGGGTCTTGTTACCATAAGGGAATGGTGATTACACAGGCTATATGCTTATAATCTTAAAATAAAGACTTATGATTTCAGAGTGAAATAAATTAACCTATTACAAAATTAGGTTTAAAAAAGAACAATAGCGTTTGGCCGTTTACCACATTTAAGGGTCGATTTACTAAGATCCCAAATAAGGGGTGTTATTTTCCTGGGCGCAGCCAAAATACTTGCACGTGTTGTCATTTCACATTTGTGGGTGATCTACTAAGACTCATTTTGTAAATTAATCTAGCCGCAAACAGCCATATTTAAATGTGAGATTTTGCACGTTTGGAATGATTACACTGTAAAAACATACGTCGTAAGAAAACAGTGAAAATACTGGCAGCAATGTTGCCAGTAGCAGACCATTTAATGAAGGGGAAAACATTTATAAATCCTGCTATTTTAGTAGATGACTGCGAGCTAATTATTCCAGATGACTTTGACAGTGCTTTGAATTTTTACAAACATTTTACTTTAAAAATAAGTGTTGGGGAGTAGTGAACTACATGTAATTAAACTACACTGCTCAAAAAAATTACACTTAATCATCACAGTATAACACCAAGTCAATTAAACCAAACCAGTCATGCTGGATGATGTTGCAGGCAGCATAACATTCGCCACGGCGTCTCCAGACTCTTTCACATCTGTCACATGCTCAGTGTAAACCTGCTCTCATCTGTGAAGAGAACGGGGCGCCAATGGCGAACCTGCCAATTCTGGTGTTCTCTGGCAAATGCCAATCAAGCTGCACGGTGCTGGGCTGTGAGCACAGGTCCCACTACAGGACATCGGGCCCTCATGCCACCCTCGTGGAGTCTGTTTCTGACAGTTGGGTCAGAAACATGCACACGAGTAGCCCGCTGGAGGTCATTTTGTAGGGCTCTGGCAGTGCTCCTCCTGTTCCTCCTCGCACAAAGGAGCAGATACTGGTCCTGCCGCTGGGTTGTTTCCCTTCTACGGCCCTGCCCAGCTCTCCTCATGTAATGGCCCATCTCCCGGTATCTCCTCCACGCTCTTGGGAGACACAGCAAACCTTCTTGTGACGGCACATATGGATGTGCCATCCTGGAGGTGCTGGACTACCTGTGCAACCTGAATGGGCTGCAGGTACCGCCTCATGCTACCAGTAGTGACAAGGGCACTAGCAAAATGCAAAACTAGAGAAAAATCAGTCAGGAAGGATGAGGAGAGAGAAATGGTCTGTGGCCACCACCTGCAAAACCATTTACGTTTTGGGGGTTGTCTTGCTGTTGCCTCTCCTGTCCATCTGTTGTCACTTTCATTTGCACCAAAGCAGGTGAAATTGATTCACAATCGTTTACGCTTCATAACTGGACAGATCAATATCTCAGAAGTTTAATTGACTTGGTGTTATACTGTGTTGATTATGTGTTCCCTTAATTTCTTTGAGCAGTGTAGTAGTTTAACTACATTTTGCAGTAGCTTCATCCATATTTGCATAGTGATTCAAGTAGTTAAATTACTTTTTTGCCATTTTTTGTCTAGTTAACTACTGAAACTACAAATTGTGTCCTTGTGAAAAGCCCAGATGGGATTGTTTTGTTTAAAACAGGTTTAGGTCTCAGGGGTATTCCAGGAAGCTGGATTGTCAGCTCACCTGTGAAAAATATTTGGCTATATTTTTTAATGTTTTGAATCTGAATTTGTAAAACTAAATATAAATATATATTTGAATAAATGTATATATTAGGAGTCAATTAGTCATACGTATTGATTATTGCTATTTATTAACAAATGTTCAGATAAGTTGTTGCATGCTATTTTAGAAGTTACCTGGCTAACTAAGTAATCCTGCTTGGTGCAATACCCTGCTTGGTGCATTTTTTGCTGGTATGTGACTTTTTTGTATTATATTTTGTTATAATTTCGTATCACATGTACATTGTCAATTTGATCAGTAGTTTGAACTACTTTTTCTAAGTAGCTTTAGTTAACCAAACTAGATTTCTCCCGAGGGTAGCTTTGCTGTGGTTCACTTCCAGTGCAAGGTAATTGGTAGCTTGCAAAGCTATGCTTTCAAAGTAGCTTCCCCAACACTGTTAAAAATACAGTTTTTCCATAGTAGTCTACACTGTAAAAAAAAACAAAAAACTGTCACAGTCTCAAAAAAAACTGTCTCATGTACAATAACAGCAATAAATCATTATTTAAGTCATCCCATAAAATAACATGATTTATACAGTTATAGTTTATTCAGTGAAATAACAGAATTCATACAGTTTTCCCCCTTCATTAAATTGTTTTTCACTGCCAACATTGTTGGCGCTTTTTAATGGTGTGTTTTTTTTTATTTTTTTTAACAGTGTTTATAGGTTACGCTGAACAAGCTGGCGGTTTACTACAAACTGTTTCACTGGATGTCTTTTAGTTTCTGCCGGGAGTTACAAATGTTTGTCAGGACTGAAATGATCGTAACTATGCTTACTAGCAGTACTCGCACCGTTAGTATCACGTAAAATCCTTTCCATCAGATCATGGGTTTTATTTTGATAAAGTTTTTATTTGCTTTGTTATTCACTGTTTGTTATGATCTCAACAAAAAACGTTTTCAACCTTAAACAAAAATGCCAAGTTACTCACGCATAGCCTACAAAACACTGTCTGTAAGTCGTTCATTCCAGCTTGCAAAAACTAAGCCTGCCTTTAAAAGTATTGATATCAAAATGTGGCCCAAGTTACAACAAACAATATTGCCTATCGTAGCTCGCACTAATTAAACTAGCTCTATTCCAAAGAAATGCTATCCAATCTGTCCTAAATTATTTAATGTAACTTGGCCCTGTGTTTTTTCATGTTACCATCTCAAGAGAATGTGGTAAATAAAACTGTGCCACATCAAACTGTGAAAGGAAAATCGTTTATAGTGGAAATAATCTGTGATTCAGATGTGTTACACTTAGAAATGGAAAAGAGAAATGACTATCTGCATCACGTGCTTTGAGTCTATGAAAAGCACAGCATGAATAAAATGCATTATTAATATTATTTATTTATTTATTTATTCGGGATATTTGTATTTGAATATAAACCTGTGTGGTCCTACAGAGCCTAGACATTCTTGTGTTCATAAAATTACGTTCACAAATAACATTTGCTAGTATTTGACATGTTAAAAAAAATTGTAATATTACTTATTACCAATTTTTATCTCTATTTATTTATTCATCCCCCTTTCTTTATTGTAAATGATTCTTATAAAATTCTTGGTATAAATATCTGTTTGTGAATTGTAGAGAAATTTGTAGCAGCAGCAAACATTTCTAAAACTGTACATTTCCTAAAGTAAACTTGACAACAAAGTATATAATTATAATTATCCTTTCTGGGTGTAATTATTTGTCAACTGTTAAAACATTGATTGAAATGTTGTGTTGTTCCATGAGGCAATTTTTTTGATGAAAATGAGTTGGTGAAATTGTATCTTGCAGTATGCTGTGGTCATGCGTGTAACAGGTTACTGGCATAGACTACATGCATATGTAGCATAGTAGGCTAAATGTAATCGTTATGACAGTTATAGCTATATTACTGTAGGCTAGGACTTATGCTAGCCATCCTGAATATGGCAGTGCTAGCTGGAACTGTTACACTGTTCTAACTGTATAAGAACAGTTATGTGGTCCGGATAGAAAATAAACTAATGTAATCTCCTACTGATCAGACATTCGTGTAACCATAACGACCTCTCCTGACGAGAATGAGAACATCTTTCCGATTACCGATAGCGCACAATTACACTGTAAAATATCAGTTTGTCAATTAACTATGTATTTAATCTCTAATAAAATACAATTAACACCACCACCTGTAGCCAAGTAATATTATGTCTATAATATATGCATCATTCATTCAATACACTTGAGATCATGATGATGCAAATAAATGAATGAAACAAATCTATAGGGGGACATGCATGCACAATAGGCTACATGCAAACACACATACATTCTAGCTGAAAGAACTGAAAGAAAGACAGAATGACTATGTTTTAATGGGTTCTATACACGGTAGAAATAGCTAGTAATGTGTTATATGTCGGCAGATGACCAGCGTAGCTAACAAAATAATTGGCGTTTTGCATAGCTGCAGTAGCCTAATAAAAAGTACCGCGGTCTAAGGCGCAGACCTTTAAGTCTGTGCAGTTGTGCCCCGAGGATCGGGGGTTTGATTCCAGTCCTGCCAGATCCGAGTATAGCCGGTGCCTTGAGGGAGCGGCAATTGGTAGGCTACTGGACCATGTCGGCAGATGTTCCCCTTTTTAAATTACGAGTGAATCAGTGAACAGTTAATACTGAGATGCATAGCATTTGCACACTGTTTTTGTTGAAAATGAATTTACCCTTTGGTACCAGGCGGGGATCAAACCCCTGACCTTTCGCAAGTAAAGCCTAGATTCTGACCGTTCAAGGGCGCGGTGCGGGTGCTGGAACATAACAACCGGTGAACTGGGTTCTATTCTTTCTATGTCTTGGTTCCCAAAAAAGATGGGGGGTTTACACACAATCCTGGACCTCAGAGAGCTGAACAGCTATCTCCGTGCTCTGAGGTTCAGAATGTGTACTATCCCCAGGGTGAAGTAAGGTATCTGGGATATCTGGGAGCGCAGACGCTTTCTCTGCTTTGTTTTCCAGGGCAAAGTGTTCAAGTTTTGCGTACTTCCCTTTAGGCTGTCTCTCGCCCTCGCACATTCACCAAGTGCATGGAGGCGGCATTGGGCCCTCTGCGACTTCAGCGCATCACTTGTGTAGTGGAGCACCTACAGCTAGGGCTCCAACTAAACATGGAAAAGAGCAGTTTGGTTCCATCCCAGAGAGCATGTTTTTTAGGCATGTCCTGGAATCTCTAACCATGATTGTCTCTCTGACCTCAGAGAGGTGCCTAGCTCTGAAAGCTTGCTTATGAAAATCTCGCCACAACACTAAGGTTCGGTAGCGGATGTGTCTCCGCCTCCTCAGCCTAATGGCTGCAGCAGCACATGTGATTCCCCCAGATTGCTGTTCATTCACCCAGTCCAGCATTGCCTCCTGTCCCTGGGCCTTTTCTCTATTTGGGGAAAAGGGACCAGTAGGCTAAGATTCTGGTGTCGCGGAGGTTGTGAGCAGTTCTTCACTTGTGGAAATGCGATGAGAACATACTGGCAGGGAGCCCCCTAGGCCCAGTGTTGCAACACCAACTTGTAACCTTGAATGTGTCCCTCACAGGCATGGGGGCTAGCGGCCACTGGAAGGCTCCCTGGGCTTCACAGCACATAAATGTGCCAGAGTTGAGGAATCCACAGCTGCAAAATCATGTTCTTATGTGAGGCAGTCTGGGATCCCTATTTCTTTGCAGAGTAGCCCACAATCTACTGGTATGGGCACAGTCACACCTGCATTTTCTGAGGGCTGTGTATTTGCCTAGCTGGGAGAACCTGCCAGCAGACATGCTGTCCAGAGAAGGAACCAGGCCCAGGGTATAGCAGCTTCACCCGGAAGTTGTTTGGTCCATCTGGGATAATTTTGGGATGGCTGTCGTCAATCTTTTTGCCTCAAGGGAGTCAGCACAGTGCACTCTGTTTTTCTCCCTGGGACAGTACAACACACCATTAGACAGCCACGCGATGGCTCACGACTGGTCCCCCATCCTGCTGTATGCTTTCCCCCCCATTTGGATTGCGTCCATCACTCCTTCAGAGGATTGGAATGGAGGAGGCTTGGGTGCTCCCCATTAGCCTCACATGCTATGGTTTTCGAGCCTCAGTGATCTCCTAAACAGGACGCTATGGGAGCTCTCAGTCAGGTGGGATCTGCTATCTCAGGCACTGGGCACACTTTTCTACCCCTTTTCCAGTGAGCTTAAGTTGTGGGCTTGGTCTCTAGAGGTCCCAGTTCCAAGCCCGTGGTCTTTCCCTGGCAGAAAAATCCCAGTGCAGAGGTGTCATGGTTTCTCAGCCTGCTGTTCTCTGTTTGACCACTTCCTTGGGGAGCGCTCGTGTTGCGTCTCTTCTCTTTGTTTCTTTGTCCGTTTCATGTTTTTGGGTTTGCTACTCAGTGTATTCACCTGTTCCATAGTTCCCATTATTATTTAAACCTCGCGTCACCTGTGGTAGACGCTTCCATATTGCCTATCCTTTTATGAAGAAAGCCGGCATTCTAGGACATCTCCTTTTCCAGTCCCGCTCTCTTTGTTGTGGAAAGCGTAAGCGTTATTTTGTTTTCATTTGTTTCACCATTTATCGGGCGTTATAGTCACGTTCCGAGGGTGCCCTTGTTTTTTGCTGTTCTCCCTTAAACCATTATTGCTATTGCCCGTGTTTTCGTGGCTGCTCCGTTTTGCAGGAGTGTTTTTGGTTTCGGCTCCCTCGTTGTGAGCTATAGGGTTTTTCGTTGTTGTTTGATTGTATATATATATAGTGAGGAGTTTTTCGCCCTATTAGGGTCGTTTTGAGTTGTAGCGGTATCTCTCCGGTGTGGAGAGTTATAATTTGTTTGTATATTGTAATTCCCTGTTTGCGGGGTTTCCCTCCCGCTTTGTGGTGTTCAGTGAGCATTCTCTGAACCCCTACTGTCACGTCTGGTCCTTCGTTCCCACGCTACCCCTGACAAGAGGTAGACGAGAGGATCCTTTATCCTGTGTGGCTCCTATGATCCTCCTGTTCTTATTGGAGTTGTTTGACAGGGGACATCCCCAGCTACACTTAGAGGATTTGTTGCATATTATCAGGGCTCTCTGCAGAGGATAACTGTCTGATTATACAGTTTCTCAGGGGTACCCAGCTGTTTTGGCCCCAGAAGGCATCTTGTCTTCCCACCTGGGACCTGGAGCGGGTATTGAGATCTCTCATGTGCATACCATTTGAGCCCCTTAACTCAAGCTGAAGTGAGCTTCCATGAAGCCATAACACCAGCTGAAAGGGTCAGTGATTTGCAGGCTCTCTCTGACAGTTGCTGTAGATTCATGCCTGATGGTGTAGAGGGTGACACTTTGTCCTAACCCAGCCTTTCTCCCTAAGGTGCAGTCTCCATTTAATCTCAATCAATCTGTCCAAAGCTAGGCTGTCCCATTGGATTGTGGACACAATACAACAGGCGTACACTGCTTCAGATGCAACCATACCCCCAGTACAAACACACTCTATGAGGGGCATTGCTGCCTCTTAGGTGGTGTTCCAGGGTGCAGCATTAGCAGATGTTTTTGCGGCAGCGATCTAGTCAACGTCATGATTGAGTTACAATCATTCCGGCAACATGCTGGAATTTTTGCACCCCCCAGGGCCCAGCTGGCTAATCCGACCAGTGCTGTGTCCTATGGGGTGGCTGTTTTTCCTCACGTAATGGACCTATGGTTGTGATGCTCACAGGGGCTGCTTGCACTGCTGACATGATTCCCAGCATCTCAATAACCACTGCTGGACTACTGTTCTGCCCTACAAAGGCAAAAGGCCTTAACTTCCCAGAGTGTAGAACTGAGAAAAATGGCTTTAAAGTTTTATTGTTGCCCAGCCAAATGAGTTGTAGGCAGATTATTGGAAATGTGGCAGTTGTTTGTCTTTTTATGAAGTTATTTTATGTACATATTAATCCTGAGCTCAAACTTGACCTTTGACCCTTATTCGGAAGTTACGGTATTTTGTTGTTGTATGGTCTACAAAATGATAAGGGGTCATGCCAAAGCAAAAAGCTGTAACTTCCATTTGATCTCTCACTTTTTTGTTGATCACAATATAAACAACAACATGATAACATCTAGATAATATCTCAAAATATATCATGCAACTGTCCGCTTAATATAATGTGAATGAGAATAAATCAATCAATTTGTAGGATTTTTAAGTACTCCATTACTTTGATTGTCTTTCGATGGTGCATTACTAACTCGCATCATGAGGCCCAAGTTTGTATCGACTTGAAACAAAACCTTGCAATATTTTTTCCCACCCCTTAACATGGCAAGTTGCAAACATGCCCAACGTTAAATATCAGTAAAATTTGAGATGTTGTATGTAGCCTAAGTTTCAGTATTTATTAGTCAAATATGTACTATACGGTGAAAAGGGCGTCACTATGATATAAATAAAGACAAAAATCTAGCCAATTGGTTAACACGTTGACAGATTTAGGACTTGAATGATTGGATGGATGCGATTGGATGTATTATTTTGGTGACTAGACATGGAAAATCCAGACATAGATGATAAGCAAAGTTTTTGCATGCCAGATAACTTTTTTCAACCAAATTATCGAGTGCACCATGCTACGCAATAAAGTAGTACACGGATACTCGACTCGCTTTATGGATTTACTTTGCTGAATGTAAGAGCATTGAATGTGAGAGAGAGCCTAATTGGATTTAACTTGTTGAACGTGAGAGAAGGGCATCCTTGTGCTTTACAATTGATATTTTACTGTGCTATAAAAGGTAGGCTAACGTTTTAATTGTGCGTTGCTTGCATGCGTGCGTGTGTGTGTAGCCTACTTCTCACAAGGAGGTGTCGATTCAGTGATCCGTTAACGTTACCGCTGTTATATTCGGCAGTCAGACATTCAGCCGTGTTGTGTTGCACGAATTGACAGGCAGGATTCGCTTGTCCTGGATGCTTTGAACGCAGTTCTGATTGCATATGGGAGCAGTTTTCCAGTTCTCTCATTAGCTAGTGTGTTGCCCGGCAACGCATGTCTTTATTTTCTTTAAAAGTTAATACTTGCTAAAAATGATTCTGAATAATTTATATGGAAAATGTAAGTTAATAAGTTACTTACCTGTTAAAAAACGAACTATTTACAATTTATATTCATGTTTTAGTTCATTTGATGTAACGACATCACTTCCTGTTTCACGATCTCTAGCCGGTTGTTGTTTTTCTGACTCATCCATGGCCAGGGACAGACATGTTTTTCATGCTCTAGTCAAGCATTTTGCATCCACTGTCAAGCGTCGACAAAGCAATGCTGTAAGTTTGTTAAGTCTCATGTGAGATCGTTAGGTATATGTCAATCATTATTTGTTAGAAAAACGATGTTTTATTAGCTATTTGGAAGCCTGTTATTTAGCATTCAAACGGATTAGCATAGCTATTGCTAGCCTTGTACACTGTTAGCCATTGTACAGTACTTTTATTTACATGCCATTGACAATGTAAGAACGACTCTGAATGCAACTTTGTATCATTTTATTCACAGTTTTTACCAATTATATCCTGTTGAAGAAAAGCCACTTCAGTAAATGGTCAAACTTACTCCTACGCCTCTGTCTTCACTGGATTAGGTTTAGCTTGATGTTTAGTTCAGTTCCTACACTGAATGAGAACATTACAGTAAAAAAGCATCCTTTGACATTCTGACGTGGCCAAAATGTCATCAAAAGCCAGAAACCAGACGTCCACGGCGACGAGCAGCAAAGCCTCCACAGCTTCTGGAAGTGCGGCCCGGGCCCGGGCCAAAGCAGAAGCTGCCAAAGTAAGAGCTTCATACGCCACCCAGGAGGCTAAACTAAAAATAGAAAAGGCTGCTAGAGAGGCAGAAAGAGTAACCACAGAAGCTCAAAATAAGCTGCAAACAGCCAGAATAGATACAGAGTTGGAAGTGCTAACATTACAAAGAGAAGCAGATGTAGCCATAGTAGAAGCACAAGTGATGGAAAATGCAGAGGCAATTTATTCTGTAGTCGAGGAAGGGAAAGCAGAGAAAGCAGAAAGGGCAAAAGAGGAACGCACACATGATTATGTTCGATCTCAAATTGACCTAAAGAGTCTTTCTCACTCACAAAACTCATGGGCACCGCCTATCGTTGCCTCACTTGAAGACAAATATGTGACAGGGAGTCTACCTGTGGGAGACATCTCACAACAATCTCAATTCAACAAAAATAAACCAAAGCATGAGAAAGATGAAGGCATGTACTTACCTCCGCCAAATCTACCTGATCTCAGTGAAGTTGAGATTAAGTCAGAGTTTATAAGACCAACAGCTGCCGTAAATGTAAACGCTCCATCATATGTCCCCCAACACATTCCGCCAGCTAGCACACCAAATCCGGTAGAGCCATTGGCACAGTATTTGGCACGACGGGACCTTGTCAATTCAGGTCTGTACCAGTTTGACGATAAGCCGGAAGATTATCGCGCATGGTACTCATCATTCATCAGTGCAGCCAGCGAAGCTAGACTGACAGCAACACAAGAATTAGATCTCATGACAAAATGGCTGGGGAAGGAATCTGGGGCACAGGTGAAACGCATACGGTCAGTACATGTTAATAACCCCAATCTGGCTTTGAGCAAAGCATGGGAGAGACTACGTGAGTGCTATGCTGCCCCTGAAATCATAGAAAGGTCCTTATTTCAGAGGCTGGACAGTTTTCCCAAGATTTCAGCCAAGGACCCCTTAAAGTTACGACAACTCTGTGACTTGCTTCAGGAGATCCAAGGCGCCAAGGAAGACGGATATCTCACTGGCCTTGCGTATCTGGACACTTCCCGAGGAATTGGACCGATTGTGGAGAAGCTTCCATACCAACTCCAGGAGAAATGGCTGACCTCTGGGACGCGGCACAAAGAACAAACCGGCGGCCGCTTCCCCCCCTTTCACTATTTCTGCAACTTCGTGAGCCAGGAGGCAAAAAAGCGAAACGACCCAAGCTTCATGTACCAAAGCTGCACCACAACTGCTACAAAACAAGATCAACACGGCTGGAAGAACACTAATGCCAACAAACCCATCCGAGTGAACAAAACGGATGTTTCAACAACTCAAGTTGACCCCAACAAGAACTGCCCACTGCATAGCAATAAACCTCACCCTCTCAAAAAGTGCAGAACCTTCAGGTACAAATCCCTCGACGACCGAAAGGCTTTTCTCAGGGAGAAAGGAATATGCTTCAAATGCTGCTCTACAACTTCCCATCTTGCCAAAGACTGCAAGACCAACGTGAAATGTTCTGAGTGTGACAGCACTAAACATGATGCGGCCATGCATCCCGGCCCATCACCTCAAACCAAGGACAAGGCTCCTCCATCGTCACAAGAGAATGGCGGGGAGGAAGAAGAGCAACCCAACAAGGTTGAAGTCAGCGAGGCTGAAGTCAGTGCAACCTGCACAGAAGTATGTGGTCCAGGTCAGTGGAGCCGCTCATGCTCAAAGATCTGCCTAACAAAGATCTACCCCAAAGGATCAAAGGACATGGCTATAAAGGCTTATGTAATCTTGGACGACCAGAGCAACCGCTCTTTAGCCAGACCAGAGCTCTTCGAACTGTTCGGTGTGGAGAGTGAAACCTTCTCATACCATCTCAGAACATGCTCTGGCATCATAGAAACATCAGGGAAGAGGGTAGAGGGACTTCAGGTGGAGTCACTTGATGGAAAAGTTCACATCTCTCTCCCACCACTCATTGAGTGTCCTGACATCCCAAACAATCGGAGTGAGATTCCTACCCCAAGCGCAGTTCAACACCAGCCTCATCTCCGTCACATTGCTCAACACATTCCAGAGCTGGACTCAGAAGCAGAAATACTCATCTTACTTGGCAGAGACGTCCTTCGGGTTCACAAGGTCAGGCAGCAAGTGAACGGACCGCACAACTCTCCCTTTGCCCAGCGTCTGGACTTAGGGTGGGTAGTAATTGGAGAGGTCTGTTTGGGCAGTGTACATAAACCAAAAGTGAACTCATACAAGACAAATGTGCTGGACAGTGGTCGTCCTTCAATCTTCAAGCCCTGCCCAAGCTTTATGCACATCAAGGAGACACCACAATTCTTCAACAGGCCTGACAAAACACCTGAGAGGATGTTGGGGCAGACAGTGTTCAACCGGACTGAGCACGACAACAAACCTGCTCCTTCAGTGGAAGACACCATCTTCTTGGAGATCATGGACAGACACGTCTTCAAAGATGACGGGAACAGTTGGGTCGCCCCACTGCCATTCAGAGAACCACACCAGCCTCTGCCGAACAACAAAGAGCAGGTTGTCAAGCGGTTCTCATCCCTGCAACGAACCCTGAAGAGAAAGCCTGAAATGCAAGAACAATATGTGAAATTCATGGAGAAAATCTTTGCCAATGGACATGCCGAGGTAGCACCGCCTTTGAAACCAGATGAGGAGTGCTGGTATCTCCCGACATTTGGCGTATACCACCCGCAGAAACCCAATCAAATCAGGGTGGTTTTCGATTCCAGTGCCCAGTACTCTGGCGTTTCCCTCAATGACGTGCTCCTCACAGGGCCTGACCTCAATAACTCCCTCCTAGGGGTCCTGCTACGTTTTCGGAAAGAGAAGGTCGCAATCATGGCAGACATCCAGCAGATGTTCCATTGCTTCCTGGTACATGAAGAGCACCGCAACTACCTCCGTTTTTTGTGGCACAAGGATAACGACATCGACAAGGAAGTTATTGAGTACCGGATGAGGGTCCATGTCTTTGGGAATGGGCCATCTCCTGCTGTGGCAACCTACAGCCTGCGACGCGCCATCAGAGAAGGTGCTCGGGAGTATGGAGCAGACACTGTCAAGTTTGTGGAGAACCACTTTTATGTGGACGATGGACTGATATCCTTACCATCTGAGGCCGAGGCGATTGACCTTCTCCAGCGAACCCAGTCCTCACTCGCCGAATCAAACCTTCGCCTGCACAAATTTGTGTCGAACCGGAAGAGAGTCATGGAGTCTTTCTCGCCAGACGACTGCGCTCCGGTGATCAAAGACCTAGATCTCAGTGGAGAGAACACACCCACGCAACGGAGCCTAGGGCTGCTCTGGGAGATCTCATCTGACACATTCACTTACTCTGCATCAACTGTGGACAAACCTTTCACCCGACGTGGAGTCCTCTCTACTGTCAACAGCGTTTTCGATCCTCTGGGTCTGCTGGCACCCGTCACGATCCAGGGAAGAGCCCTTCTCAGGGAGCTCACTTCTGAACAGGCAGTCTGGGATGCTCCTCTCCCAGAAGGCAAGCTGAGTCGATGGAGAGACTGGAAAGACTCGCTCCAAGACTTAAAACAGCTCCACATCCCACGTACGTACACGGAGTCCTCACTCTCTAAAGCAGTGCACACCGAGCTATGTGTATTCACAGATGCGTCAACCAAGGCCATCGGCGCTGCGGCATATCTGAAAGCAGTGCAGGAAGATGGACACGTTGAAGTAGGATTCGTTATGGGGAAAGCAAAACTGGCGCCCTTGTCCGAACCTACCATCCCAAGGCTGGAGCTGTGCGCCGCCGTTTTGGGAGCAGAGATGGCAGGTCTCATTCAGGATGAAATGGACCTGAAACTGGATGCTGTTCACTTCTACACAGACAGCAAAGTAGTGCTCGGATACATCTGCAATGAGTCAAAAAGATTCTATACTTACGTCCACAACAGAGTTCAACGTATCCGACAGTCCTCAAAGCCTGCACAATGGCAGTACGTACGTACAGAAGAAAACCCGGCAGACCATGCCTCACGATCCTTACCTGCAGCCCGATTGGCGCAAACCTCCTGGTTTACCGGACCCGCCTTCCTGCGTCAACCACCTGCAGAAGAAACACAAACAACATTTGAACTGATTGAACCTGAAAAGGACACAGAAATCCGACCACAGATACAAACCTGTGCTACTCACCTGGAACCGATACTTACCTCTGACCGCTTCCTACGATTCTCCACCTTCACTTCCCTGGTAAGAGGAGTGGCATTCCTCATCCACATGGCAAGATCCTGCAAGAAAACAAATCAAAACGGCAAATGTAAAGGCTGGCATAGATGTGACTCACCTCGGACTCCGGATGAACTGGCCCAAGCGACAAACATCATCCTTAAAACAGCACAAAATGCAGTTTTTCCACAGGAACTGACAGCCCTCCGAGAAAACAAACCTACACCCAAAAACAGCCCCTTGCAGAAGCTCAGCCCTACCTTGGAAGACGATCTCATTCGTGTCGGAGGCCGCCTGAAGCACGCTCAACTCCCAGCTGCAGAAAAGAATCCAGTCATTCTGCCCAAGGATGGCCACATCTCTCTGCTGCTTACACGTCATCACCATGAGCAGGTAAAACACCAAGGCCGCCACCTGACAGAAGGTGCAATCAGGTCAGCAGGACTGTGGATCTTGGGAGGCAAGACACTTATCAACTTAGTTCTCCACAAATGCATTACCTGCCGCAAGCTACGTGGAAAGCTGGAAGAACAGCGCATGTCGGACCTTCCACCGGAGCGCCTCAAAACCTGCCCTCCTTTCACGTACGTCGGGCTCGACGTCTTTGGACCTTGGTCTGTGACTGCTAGACGCACCAGAGGAGGACAGGCAGAGAGCAAGCGGTGGGCTATCATGTTCACCTGTATGAGTTCGAGAGCTGTTCACCTGGAAGTCATCGAGGCTATGGATACGTCCAGCTGCATAAACGCTCTTCGGCGCTTCTTCGCACTCAGAGGCCCAGCAAAACAGTTCCATTCCGACTGTGGCACTAACTTTGTCGGTGCGTGCAAGGAGCTCGGGATGGACAAGACAATACAGACGTACCTGAGTGAGCAAGGTTGCAGCTGGATCTTCAACCCGCCACATGCGTCTCATATGGGAGGCTCATGGGAGCGTATGATCGGCGTCTCTAGAAGAATACTTGATGCAATGCTTCTGCAGCAAAACACTCGCCTGACTCATGAAGTGCTTTGCACCTTAATGGCCGAGGTCTCAGCCATCATAAATGCACGACCACTCCTACCTGTATCTACAGATCCAGAGAACCCCTTCATACTCTCACCGTCCATGCTCCTTACACAGAAGTCAGGAGTTCCACCTCCTCCTGGGGACTTTTCAGAAAAGGACTTGCACACAAAGCAATGGAGACAAGTTCAGGCTCTGGCAAACCAGTTCTGGACCCGCTGGAGTCGTGAATACTTACCTTCCTTGCAGCAGCGACAGAAATGGACAGCAACTCGAAGGGACCTTCAAGTTGGCGATCTCGTTCTGCTTAGGGACAAGCAGACGGCCCGCAACTGCTGGCCCATGGCCAGGATCACAGCCACATTTCCTGGAAAGGATGGACATGTTAGGAAAGTCGAAGTGAAGACAACTGATCAAGGGAATGTCAAAACCTTTCTAAGACCCATTGCAGAACTTATTCTACTTCTGCCTAAGGACTGATTAAGAGACTTTTATGTTACTTAACCCCATAAATCCCTAGTGACCATCAACAGGTCAGGCGGGGAGTGTGTTGCCCGGCAACGCATGTCTTTATTTTCTTTAAAAGTTAATACTTGCTAAAAATGATTCTGAATAATTTATATGGAAAATGTAAGTTAATAAGTTACTTACCTGTTAAAAAACGAACTATTTACAATTTATATTCATGTTTTAGTTCATTTGATGTAACGACATCACTTCCTGTTTCACGATCTCTAGCCGGTTGTTGTTTTTCTGACTCATCCATGGCCAGGGACAGACATGTTTTTCATGCTCTAGTCAAGCATTTTGCATCCACTGTCAAGCGTCGACAAAGCAATGCTGTAAGTTTGTTAAGTCTCATGTGAGATCGTTAGGTATATGTCAATCATTATTTGTTAGAAAAACGATGTTTTATTAGCTATTTGGAAGCCTGTTATTTAGCATTCAAACGGATTAGCATAGCTATTGCTAGCCTTGTACACTGTTAGCCATTGTACAGTACTTTTATTTACATGCCATTGACAATGTAAGAACGACTCTGAATGCAACTTTGTATCATTTTATTCACAGTTTTTACCAATTATATCCTGTTGAAGAAAAGCCACTTCAGTAAATGGTCAAACTTACTCCTACGCCTCTGTCTTCACTGGATTAGGTTTAGCTTGATGTTTAGTTCAGTTCCTACACTGAATGAGAACATTACAGCTAGCATGTAACGTTAGCTAACGTTTGCTCGAGCAAGCTAGTAATTTTGTAGATTGCCTATCTAATCTATCCTCAGTAGGCTAGTCTTTCTTATCTTTGCCTGGGTGTCAGCGTTTCAAAGCTATTTACACTAACATTTTCCCTCGAGAGCAATGGGCCATTCTGATATCGGCTAAGGCTAGGTTAGACTCATTAACAACAACAATATGTTTTCACTTTATTCAGTCTGCCAATGTGTATCTGAAATGCTTCAGTGATTAACATATAGCCTACAATACCAAGGTAAAACACCATAGCTTCAGCGCGGTAAACAGTAACTTCACTTTATTCAAGCTATTATGCGTGTGTTAGAAATACTTCGGTGACAGATATTATACAAAGGTATAACACAGGTAACGTCAGCGCCGTAAACAGTAACTCAACTTTGATGCGCAGCAAGCAAAACAAAGGCAGAGTAGCTACCTTAACTCAGTTCGAACGTTGGTAACACTTTACAATAAGGGAACACACCTCATGCCTGAATTAATGCATGACTCATCATGATTTCATCATGATTTAATGCATGAATTAATGCATGATGTATCATGAACTCTGTGCGGTTCAATATTAATAAATGATCAAGGCATTATTAGTTCATGTGATTACTGTACACTTAATGTATCATCAGTTAATGAACATTAACTCACAGTTAAGTCATACATTAAGTAACATGTCATCAAAGTAGCTGCAAACCAGTTAGGTAGACAAAAGCTTCTCAGACCATCAGTGGTGGATTTATCCATTTTGGGTCCCCCAAAACTCTTCCTGACAGTGTGCTGACAAAGCTGTTCGCTTTTAAAACAACAGAAATTCAGATTTTTATAAATCACCCATTTTTATAACAACCCCCCCCCCCCTTTGCTTGTGCATATAAGGAGACAGGATCTGTGTGGCTTACAATATCACATGTTTTATGTTATTTTAATTTAATTTATCTTAGGAAATGTATGATTTGTCATTTATTTATAATATTAGCCTATTTGCAATATTCAATCATTCAGACTAATAAGCTGCTGGGTGAACCCTACGCCTACTTCTAATATGTTTCTACTAAAACTATGGTGCTTTAGTCATATTTTCAACCCAGTTATACCATAATACAGAATAATCAATATGTGATTTTACTTGACACAATAACAAACATATAGTATTGATGTTTTACTTATTGTACAGCCAACAAAAGACTCTGGTTGGTCAACATATGACTTACTCAACATATGACTCTGATTAGGGAACGGGTACAATAATGATTAATCTAGCCTACAATTACACGCATGCTAGGACCGTGAAAATAGGAAAAATAAAAATAGGAAGTGAATCTACTATCTACTGATTGGAGGCTAAGGAAATTATTAAAAGCGTTTTTATTTTTTACAATCCAGATAACCTGTTTGTGACTTTTGTCGCCTTTAGCTTTCCGTATACAAAAACCACAACCGTAATTAGACAGACAACAGGCGCTCTTTGAATGAATGGAAGTCAGTGGGAGTTTTTACACTGAAACGGGTCATTATCAGACAGACGAAATGAAGTTTCCCTTTTCTTTTTAGATTATGGCTATGTTGTCATGGCCCAGTACTACTACTTACAACCCGTTATGATTGTGACTATCCAACGAAAACCAACTTTAAAACCGGCTAGCGCCGGGCAGATGCGCGTCATTCTAAGCATACATGTAACTTTAGTTGCTAAGCTAACTGAAAAAACGAAATGAATGTTACTTAAATTCCGGTAAGTAGTTTATGTAGCTAGCTAGTTAGCTCATTGTAAATGCGTTCAATGTTGGCTATGTTTGCAAAAAAATCGACGTAGCAGCGAATCAATCTCAGACACAAATAGCTAGCAAGCTAGCTGCTATGAGGCCTACTATCACTTGTAATTTTGCTTGCTGGCTTGCCAATGTCAAATTTATTTAGGCTAGTTCAGTGGCATTAGTATTAGAACACACAGGGATTTGCATATTGCTGCTAACTGTAACAGTAGCTAGTTAGGCAAATGTTAAATTGCATAATTCCCTTAGAAATGTCCTTTTCGGAGTAAAATTTGTATATCTAACGTTACCCTGTCATGTGAGCTCAGGACTGGACTTATTTAAATAATTTGATTTTGCGAGGAGCATGTACAGTAGCCTAACTTAGTTATCCTTCAGTTGCCACCAGACATATATATATATATATATATATATATATAGAAATATTGAACTGAATTAGATTCAACTACTTTACGTGATGTCGTAATAAACCTACATGTAGTTCAACCTTTTCATACTGATTTCTGTCAGCTAGTCATCATCACGTGTTCAAGAAGACCAACCAGAGTAATCTCCGATGAGTAAAACAACAACTATCTTTGTATCGTGTCAACTATAATCACGCATTGATTATTATTATTATATGTATTGCGGATATAACTAGTTTTAATATATGACTGTTAACCTTTTAGTTTTGGTAGAAAAAGGCAGGGGTTTCTAAATTATAGCCCAAGCGGAAATTGAGAGGTGCAGTGCACTGGAAGCCATATTGGTTGCTGTAACTTCGGCAATAGAAGCAAGCAGTTGAGTCCGTTCAATATCATAGAGTTCAGTGTATTGCCCACTTTTTTTGGTGTCTATCTGAGTGCCATTCTAGTTTTGATTTGTAAATGATCTTCTTTTAACAGTAGGGTCGTGGGAGATATGGCAGAACATGGAGGAGGCGGAAATGGGTTTTTGGGATTTTGAGGTATCAGAGGAAATGGCCAGTTCTGAGACTGGTGAAGACTGCTCCCAAATTTTGAAGACACGTTCGTCGGGGGACCACAACAATAAGTGATCAGTGGCATTGCCACTGCTGGATACACACATTTCATTGTTAACCACAGCAGGAGCTTTATTGATCCTAACAGTGGGACATACACAAAATATAGAGAGGGCTAAGGGGATTTATAAAAATCAGATATGGCGACTGAGAGGAAATGGGATTGAGGTCCTTTTGAATGTCTTAATAAATTGTGTTCCACGTGTATAATTAATAAAACATTGATGTTCTATTTGGATGACTTTTGACTGGTTTATTTTAATATTATGTTTTCAAGGGTGCAGAAATCATTGAGCTATTTATTAAGTAATAGTGATGTGATGATGGGGTAATCATTACTATATGAAGAATTGTGTGTGACTTTACTTGAAGGGTCACAATTCATTGAACTCATAATTAAGTAATGATGAACTCATGGTTAACAAATGCTTGCCTCCTATCAATCTACATTAAGTAATCATTTACAAATTAGTATCATGCCATGACTTTACTTAGAGGGACACAAGTCAGTCAAGTACTTAGGAAGTAATGGTGATTGCATGTGTGAAATAATGATGAAATTTAATGATAAATGGTGAACTTACAATTTACACTCAGTATCCACTGTATTAGGAATACCAACCTAGTACTATCTAATGTTCTGTTGCTGCAGCCCATCCCTTTCAGGGTTCAACATGTGCATTCAGTGATGCCCTTCTGCTCACCACTGTTGTTAATTATAATTTTTTTGGCCTTTCTGTTAGCTTGAATGTGTCTGGCCATTCTTCTCTGACCTCTCTCATTAACACGGTTGTTTGTGCTCTCAGAACTGCCACTTGATATTTTTGGGGTATCACACTCAACCCCGACCCAATTTTTCCAACAAATAGCGTATATATTAACCTTGAGTATTGGTAACTATATAATTGAAAAATAAGTACAAAGTACTCATTCTCTAAAACATGAATGGCTGTCATAATCCACACACATTGACTCCATATTATTTACAAAGATCACCATCAAGTCTATTAAACGTGATTTTTGTATGACACATTAGAGATGGGCCTACTATAGGGTTTGCCCAGAAGCATAGTCTGAATGACTGAATATTGGCAAATATAGACTATAAATACTAATTATGCACTTTCTAAGATAAATTAAAATAACATAAAGCATTTGATATTACTGTCACCATTTTCACAGGTAAATGATAGATGGGGCTTAGAAGCCACACTGGCAGAATTTTTTTTTAAGCGAACAGCTTTGTTGGCGTTTTTTCTGAGTTTTAGCGGCCCCGATATAGCTAAATCCACCACTGATGGTCTGAGAAGCTTTTGTCTACCTAACTGGTTTGCAGCTACTTTGATGACATGTTACTTAATGTATGACTTAACTATGAGTTAATGTTCATTAATTGATGATACATTAAGTGTACAGTAATCACATGAACTAATAATGCCTTGATCATTTATTAATATTGAACCGCACAGAGTTCATGATACATCATGCATTAATTCATGCATTAAATCATGATGAAATCATGATGAGTCATGCATTAATTCAGGCATGAGGTGTGTTCCCTTATTGTAAAGTGTTACCCGAACGTTTCACAGTGCCGTGAAACAAAGGCAAGGAACCTTAACTGATGTTACGTCCTTCTGCCTTGGCTTCTGTAGCACTTTTGGAAGTTACGGCAAAGACAACCCACTATTTTCTCAAAAAAACAACACAATTGACTCAAGATATTTCTCCACATGATAAAGCAGGTCTTTATAGTTCCGAAAATGCAAAAAACTAATTTTCGACCAAAGATGAAGTTACGCCCCTTTGTCTTTGCACGGCAGTGTTAGTCTGCTGTGCAAGGCCTACCAGGCCTCTACTTAGTTTGCTCGGCTAGCTGACACCAACACGCTATTTTTAGTGTACTGGAGGGATTGCTGCTCTGCTGCCCCCAGTGACTCAGAGGTGGAGATATTCCATGGTATCGGTCATTCACGCATGTCAGTCTGGCAGACCAGGACTCCATGTGGTCCTTCTGGCCCTGGTAATCCCTGGAGAGGTGTTTAGGCCACCTGCAGATGCTGTGCTGGAGCAGTGTTGGAGGACAGGCCCACAGCATGCAGGGTGGTCAGAAACCACGTTGGTCACGGTGCACATCCATCTCCTGGCCCCACCCACTCTAGTGTACTCCTCAGGCTCTCAGCATTATCTTCAGGAGCAGGCTTGTTCCCGCAGCCCCACCAGCTAACCAGCACCCGGTAGCCAGTTCTGTCACTGACGGTTGGTAACCTCTGGCATCACACTTCTCCCCTCTCCATCCCAACCTATGTACCCAGCAACCTTTGTATTCCACATCCCGATACATCAGGATCACTGGAATTACCTCCGTTTCCTTATAGGCAGGGAGTAAGAGAACTCAGTCCCTTTACGATTGGTGAATCTGTGCCCCAATAAAGGGGCAAGTTAGAAGGGACAGAGAATCTGTGCTGGCCCATCTAGTCAGCTGGGGCTTGACCCTAAACAGGGCAAAAGCAACTTCACCTCCAGAGAGAGGGTTTTCTAGCCTTAGTCTTGGACTCTGGATCCATTTGAGCCTCTCTGACCCTAGATAAGCAGCATGTTTTGAAGAAGCTCTGCATCATCCTTTCACTTTTCTTCTCCTGCCAGTGCTTCTAGCAAGGGTCAAGAGTTCTGTTAGTTGCACCAAACTGGCCCTATCAGACCTGGATGACAAATTAAGGGAGTTGCTAGTGGGGTGCCTCCCTACCAGAATGGATATGCTGTCACAGGGCCAGGGCCTGCTGGCCGGCATACAAAACTTTGGATTTACAGCTTGCACGATTTAGCCCCTGGAAGGAGGTCGCTGCAGCACCTAGATCCTGTTTGCTGGAGATGCTTCAGGCATCGAAAGCCCCTTCTACAAGGGTGCTGTATGCAGGGAAGTGGGGCAGGTTCAGCTGCTATTGCCACGCTAAGGAGTCTGACCTGGTCTTATGTGGCATTGCAGTCACATTAGTGTTCCTTCAGTCCTTCTTGGAAGAGGGATTAGTGCTAAGGTCAAACCTCAGGCCATTCATATGCTCATGGCAGTCAGCGATGGCTGCCAAGTAACCTCTCAGCATAAACTCATAAGGGTAGGATAATGTCCTCACACCTGCCAGTTTCTGCAGGAAGTGAGGCGGCTTTGCCCGCCTAGGTCTAAAGCTCTCACTGAACCACCCTCGATATGGATGAATAACTTGAAGGGTTTCTTTTCCTGACTTATTTTTCCAGAGTTCAATAGGAAAATGAACATGGTCCAACAGGAAAAACACCCTTAAAGTGATCCATCCAAATCTACTGCATATCTCGGAGCAGAGTGATGGTCTGAGGCTCATTTGATACCTCAGACCCTTGATGACCTACAGCCCTTTCGCCAACCATGTATTCCATACAGTTCCAGCATAATTTACAGCTAAATCTAGTCAAACCCCCCAATTCCCATAGAGATCCATTCAAATGCAGAGAAGTTATAGTATCGCTTGTAAGAGTACCAGAAAATAAGATATTAAGGGCCCTGTCTTACTCCCGGCGCTAAGCAGCGCTAACCCAAACGCAAGTGTCTTTGCTATCTTTTACCCGGCGCAGGGTTCATTATAGCGCCTAGCGCTCACATCATTTAAATACAAAGTATTCTTGCACCCATTGCAAGTGAACTGGGCGTGTTGGTCTTAAGATGAGGTGTGACCAGGATAATCTTGAGCCAGCAGAAAGCACTTGGAAAGTGGACTTAAAGCGTTGGTCATTTTTATAAGAAGGACATTATAAAACAAGAGAAAATATGCATGAACCTATGGGTTGCCAACCTGACAGCTTTATTGTATTTAGTGTCATCATTAAGGCAAAATAATGGTATTCATCTTATTAATTAATATTAGAATGCAGGTGATGAACTTTGGATGAAGCTTGAACTTCGAGAACTCCATGAGAACAGCCTCATGGAATTAATGTTTGACAATGCTTCATTGCATAATCAAATTAAATTCATTAAACAAGCAAGGTAATTTGACGTTTTCTAAGGTGAGACGGAAGCCATTGGTAGCTTATTCTCAGCTGTTGCAGGTGCTTTTAACAAAATTTAACTGCATATATTTTGTAAAATAACAGCACTGTCAGGAATTACCGGGAACCCGTGCCGGTGTTAAACCCTAATGTTAAAGATTATTATTGTGTATATCAAAACGCGTCATAATGGTTAGTTCGAATAATATTGATCATACTATTGATCCATATAGCCTATTCCTTGCTCGCACTACACATGCATGAGCATGTCTGTTTCGCCATCATATAAGCAATCTGCTAAGGTAGAAAAGCAGGCTTTTAAAGGAAATGGGATATGACATTTTCATTGTGTCGTACACCCAAGACGCCTAATAATGAAGAGCTTAGGTTCAGCCCATTAGCACCTTACTTAGCATTCAAATAACGCGCCGTCTAACTAGCAAATGTGGACTTGGACACGCCCTAAATGCACTAAGATCATTAAGATAGAACCCCAAGAGTATTTTGATGTTGTTGGGTCCCAGATATCAGGAACTCATGGCATGCAAAGGATCTGATAAAAAAAACGTCTTTGATGTAAAAAAGTTACTCACACATAGCCTACAGAGCGCTGTCTATAAGTTCTTAATTCCAACTTGCAAAAACTAGGTCTGCCTTTAAAAGTTTTAATATCAAAATGTGGCCAAGTTACAACTAACAATATTGCCTATCGTAGCTCACACTAAATAAACTAGCTCTATTCCAAAGCAATGCTTTCCTAAATAATTTAATGCATTAACATTAACAAGCTTAATTGGACAATGCATATTTCCCCGAAATCTTAGCCAGAAAGAAAACAATAGATACTACTGAGAAAGTAGCATACCAGAGATTATTCTTATTATTCTTATTATAATTAAAAGTGTTTGCAGTAAGCTACATTGTCTGCAGAGTAGCGTAGACTAGAGCCATAATCTGAGGCTATTGTAAAAAAAAATTGAAACGGATACATTTGGGGAATTGGCGGTTTATAAATGCGATATCTTAAGGATTTGCAGTTTATAGTAGGCTATCATCAATTCTTAATGTAAATCGTAAATTCGTAATTTTTCTACTAATTCATTTTATAGTGACATTGTGTTATGTGTGAAAAGGATAAACTGAACAGAGCTGAACTGAAGAAGTGAATGAAGAAAACTACGGTTTCCACAGTGAGTCAGTCATGACCACAAGAGCACAGCGTAGGCTCCACACAGATACATTTTTTTGTCCGCATTTGTGTGAGATGAAAACATGTAGCCAATGGCACAGTTATTTATTTTTTACATTAATGCAACAACACGATGTTAACCAGATGATATTCTGTGCTAAAACCTTTGTCTTTGCTTGACAAATGGCTATGGGATACCTGTTCCCATAACGTTAGCTATTGCATACCGTGGTGTCCAATGACTGAATTGTTTAACTAACAGGCTACAAGTGAACAGTTAATATTGTGAACATGTTTTTGCCTTTGCAATAAAAAAAACATTCTTGTATGAGAAAACCAGAACATGTGCACACTGTTTGAGTCCAAAATAAAATGACACTTTAGTAGGCTACCAGGCGGCCATCAAACCCCGGTCTCTCAAATACTAAGACTGGACAGTAACCAGTACACCAAAGGGCTTTAGCCACGTGACATAGGCTATAGGCCATTCAGGGTGAGGGGCCGGGCTGGAGCAGTCTGCAGCTCAGGGTGAGGAGCAGGGATAGAGCAGGCTGCAGCTCAGGGCGAGGAGCAGGGATGGAGCAGGCTGCAGCTCAGGGGAAGGAGCAGGGATAGAGCAGGCTGCAGCTCAGGGCGAGGAGCAGGGATGGAGCAGGCCGCAGCTCAGGGCGAGGGGCAGGGATGGAGCAGGACGCAGCTCAGGGCGAGGGGCAGGGATGGAGCAGGCCGAAGCTCAGGGCGAGGTGCAGGGATGGAGCAGGCCGCAGCTCAGGGCGAGGAGCAGGGATGGAGCAGGCCGCAGCTCAGGGCGAGGAGCAGGGATGGAGCAGGCCGCAGCTCAGGGCGAGGAGCAGGGATGGAGCAGGCCGCAGCTCAGGGCGAGGAGCAGGGATGGAGCAGGCCGCAGCTCAGGGCGAGGAGCAGGGATGGAGCAGGCCGCAGCTCAGGGCGAGGAGCAGGGATGGAGCAGGCCGCAGCTCAGGGCGAGGAGCAGGGATGGAGCAGGCCGCAGCTCAGGGCGAGGAGCAGGGATGGAGCAGGCCGCAGCTCAGGGCGAGGAGCAGGGATGGAGCAGGCCGCAGCTCAGGGCGAGGAGCAGGGATGGAGCAGGCCGCAGCTCAGGGCGAGGGAAGGGCAGAAGCCCCAGGGAAAAGAAACAGGAGAGGGTTAGGCACTTATAAAATGAGAAAAGTAACCATTACAAATGGGGCGGCTGGAGTGTAATATGGAAAGCCCCAGGGCATTATACTATAGCAGCCTAACTAAAAGACGTGAAGAGAGGGGTGCACACAACCATGAAGTGATCCTGGACTGACAGTAACCCAACACAGCACAGAAAGGCAAACCTGAGCGTTCACATGCAGTAGCAGGGCAACAGCACAGTCAGCCCAGCTCACAAACAGGTCTATGGTCCTGATTTTCCCCAGACATCTTCAACTATGGGATTAACTAAAGAGGTACGTTTTGAGCCTACACTTAAAGAAAAAAAGTGTGTCTGAAGCCCAAACGTGATGTGCGATACTGCACAGCTTGATAACTTTGAATAAACATTACTTATATAGAAAGTTAGCCTGTTGGAATTCATATTTCTTATGATAAGAAGATACAACAACAATTGACATTTTCCATGTGTTCGAGTTCGTACATTTCTCAGAAACAACCATGGGGAGGGGGTGGTTCAAAGTGCTGAGATCATTACTGATTTAGTCAGATTATCAAACCTTTTGTTTATTTAAATCCAGAGGTGACATGTTAAAGAGAAAACTAAAACCAGAGACACTATTAGCATAAACCTTTACCAAACAATTTACTTTGAGATTTGAGAATTCAAGATTTGCCAGGATACCGTTTCCACAAAATTCCAACACAAAGAATATACAGATGCTACTGGGATTTAAGGGATTTATTACTATCAGACTGTGGATGGAAGACTTTAACTGTGCTGCACACTTATTGGAAGGCCCTCCTCGAGGCCTGCATATTCCATCTAAAGAGCAGCTACTACAGCTATGGGCCACATAATGAGCAATAACAGCAAACCATCATTTCAGTATTTAAAATATAATTCCCAAAGTGCAACAATCATAGCATTTTATTAACACATTCTTACAAAATTATGCTGTTAAATAGCTAGTATGTCTAGACATGGTCCCAACTAAATAAAAATATGGTTGCTGTCAATAAATATTCAGCTGTAATCCATATTCTAAAATGTGGATATTCTAAATATTGATTACAATATAAAACCATCAGTCTAAATCAGTAGAGTTCAGTACTGCATCAGTATTACAGTAATAATCAATAATAGAAGCAATATAATTATTTTAGTCAGGACAATCAGTAAAAATCCTATTGCCTGCCAGGCTCCGGGCAGTTTACAGTGGGCGGTGCCCTTAGGCCTGGCACTCCAAAGAAAAACGTCATGGGACAATTGAACAAAAAGTGATTTAAACCAAAGCATGTAGTATGATGCACGCTCACCTTAGCCATCATTGTCTCTGCACTTTGCCCTGCAGTTCACAAGCTGTCCCTCCAAAGAGAAACAGTAAACCTTTTAAAAGCTTGTCACAACATTGCAGTGATGGTCCAATCAGCGACGTTATTTATGGGTTCATCAATGTAGCATTTGCTTTTGAATCAAGGCTGGGCTACTCCTTTTTATTTTACTCCTTTCCATTTGCATTAGAAGTACAGAGGTGTTACACCTGCCCATTAACCAATACAATACAGTCATTTTAATTTTATCAAAAACCATGTGCACGCAAACAGGGAACAGGAAAGGCAGATGGGATTACAAGGAACAGGAAACGCAGTGGGGAGTACAGGGTACAGGAAACACAGTGGGGAGTACAGGGAACAGGAAACGCAGCGGGGAGTACAGGGAACAGGAAACGCAGCGGGGAGTACAGGGAACAGGAAACGCAGCGGGGAGTACAGGGAACAGGAAACGCAGTGGGGAGTATAGGGAACAAGAAACGCTGCGGGGAGTACAGGGAACAGGAAACGCAGTGGGGAGTACAGGGAACAAGAAACGCAGCGGGGAGTACAGGGAACAGGAAACGCAGTGGGGAGTACAGGGAACAGGAAACGCAGCGGGGAGTACAGGGAACAGGAAATTCAGCGGGGAGTACAGGGAACAGGAAACGCAGTGGGGAGTATAGGGAACAAGAAACGCAGCGGGGAGTACAGGGAACAGGAAACGCAGTGGGGAGTACAGGGAACAGGAAACGCAGCGGGGAGTACAGGGTACAGGAAACACAGCGGGGAGTACAGGGAACAGGAAACGCAGCGGGGAGTACAGGGAACAGGAAACGCAGTGGGGAGTATAGGGAACAAGAAACGCAGTGGGGAGTACAGGGAACAGGAAACGCAGTGGGGAGTACAGGGAACAGGAAATGCAGCGGGGAGTACAGGGAACAGGAAACGCAGTGGGGAGTATAGGGAACAAGAAACGCAGCGGGGAGTACAGGGAACAGGAAACGCAGTGGGGCGTACAGGGAACAGGAAACGCAGCGGGGAGTACAGGGTACAGGAAACACAGCGGGGAGTACAGGGTACAGGAAACACAGCGGGGAGTACAGGGAACAGGAAACGCAGCGGGGAGTACAGGGAACAGGAAACGCAGTGGGGAGTATAGGGAACAAGAAACGCAGCGGGGAGTACAGGGAACAGGAAACGCAGTGGGGAGTACAGGGAACAGGAAACGCAGCGGGGAGTACAGGGAACAGGAAACGCAGTGGGGAGTATAGGGAACAAGAAACGCAGCGGGGAGTACAGGGAACAGGAAACGCAGTGGGGAGTACAGGGAACAGGAAACGCAGCGGGGAGTACAGGGTACAGGAAATGCAGCGGGGAGTACAGGGAACAGGAAACGCAGTGGGGAGTACAGGGTACAGGAAATGCAGCGGGGAGTACAGGGTACAGGAAACACAGCGGGGAGTACAGGGAACAGGAAACGCAGCGGGGAGTACAGGGTACAGGAAATGCAGCGGGGAGTATAGGGTACAGGAAACGCAGCGGGGGGTGGAGGGTACAGGAAATGCAGTGGGGAGTACAGGGTACAGGAAACGCAGCGGGGAGTACAGGGTACAGGAAATGCAGCGGGGAGTACAGGGTACAGGAAATGCACCGGGGAGTACAGGGTACAGGAAACGCAGCGGGGAGTACAGGGAAAAGGAAACGCAGCGGGGAGTACAGGGAAAAGGAAACGCAGCGAGGAGTACATCATTATGTTTTAACAACAAAACATTATTATTTGCCTGAATGTATATTGAATAATTCATACTTGACCAAAGCCCCACATTTCTGTAGAAATGGTTGAGAGATAAGGTGCATTTTTCAGTCAAGAACCCAAAATCAGTATTCAAATACAGTCTGTTTTATATGCAGTTACAAATATAACAATCTATAGAGACAGGGACTTGCAAGAATTCTGTTTATATGCACTTCACTGATTTATTACAAAAGTGATTTTCTATTAATAAACAGATGGATTAAATTACATTTCTTTCCCTTCAGAAATGTTAGCATCATGACCAACTGTTCTATTACTAAAAATAAATGGAACAGAACTATATAATGAAGCCATTTTATCTGACTGAGATACTCAGCTGGAGTAAAAAAAATGTAACTTGCAAATTAGCAGTGCCTTTGTTTTTTATTGTTATGATTTTTGAAGGTGATTTATAAAAAGATAATTTGTATTTTATCGATTTCTTTGAGATTCTTTCTTGGACATTCATACTCTGGTCCTTTTAGCCATTCGGGTTTCACTAATATCATCTGACACTGCTGACCTTCAAGTCTAGGGAAATTAGTTTTTGACAGAGTCACAAATCTATTACTGCAAAGTATAGTTTCTCATGGTTACATACCCTTGTCACTTTCAACAGAAGTCTTTACAGCAAAACTTTAAGTTGTGCCTCCCCATAAAAATCATGTGACCAGAATCCTCAGACCCATGTTTCAGACCCAGGTTCCCTTCGCACTTACACTGCACACCCTTACTTCCACAGCCTAGGAACACGGGACATCCCAGAGAGATCAAAGAGACCAGAAACACCCCAACCCCCCCCCCAAGTCCCCCCCGAGACCGTACCCAACCCCACCCCGCCATCCCCACCTCCCAACCCGACCACAATCAATTCTGCTCAATTACAAACAAATCGAAATGTGATTTATCTCCCCAGGAATCATTTCAATATCTAGAGAACCAGGCTGGCAAACAACCTATCAATAACCTCCCCCCCCCCTCTACTACCACCACCTGCACCCGTTCATTCCCCTCTGAGCCTATCATTCTGAGAGACGTCAATAAGACCAGTGAAGCACAAAAAAAGACCAAAGCGATTGAGATATTTTGATTTTGTTCTTCTTTTTCTTTTTTTGCACTTAATTAAGTCGCACATGAAGCTGTCAAGGATAATTTTCAAAGCGTTAAGGCTGCCGCGTTTGACATTTGATAATATTGCGCTCCATGCTGATTGAAATTGATTTTGGAGGCTAGTAGCAGCCCGTTTGACAACTCCCCGCCTATAAACCCAAGGACAAGGGTCCCGGCAGCAGGGAAACTCATATTCCTCGGAGTGATGGGCAGCCGGCAGCCCACTTAGAGGAGGGGTGTCTGGAGGGTGCCACAGTTTCCTGTCTGGGGGTCATGGAACTGGCACAAGAACTCAAATAAATCACTGCAAACACAAGGCGACATGTCGCGCTGACTGTACGCTGCAAGTACCAACGAAGAGCATCGCTTACTCAGCCATATACTTACTGCTTAACACAGTTATATGGGGAAGATGCATTTTCATAAAACTAAAAATAATTCTTTAGGACAAGGGGTGTAAACAGTAATATGAAATGTCAAAAAAACTACAATCCCCTAAAAACCAAATTAATCTCTGTAATAAAAACAACACAGAGTCTTCTGGCCCAATCTTACACCCGGCGCAGCAGTCATTATAGCGCCCAGCGCTCACATTGTTTAACTACCAAGTGAACTCATGCCCATACCAAGTGAACTAGGCGGGTTGGTCTTAAGATGAGGATAATTTTTGGCGTATTGCTATCTTGAGCCAGCAGAAAATGATTGCGCTAAAACCACCACAAACCTGGTCTAAAGTCATGTTGCAGTTATTTCTGTTATTTTAACAGCGCAATATAAGTGCATCTACATAGGCATGTGCACAATGGGCGTACACCCTCCTGTCTGTTACACACAGGGGTACGCATAAGCATGCATACACGATATCAAGATTACATTGTGAAAAAGGGGTTAATATTTTTCCCAAAAATAAAATTTTTCTCTCCCGCAATAGTTGTCCCTGTAATCCCGGGAAAATGTACTTTTAAAGCATTAAGCTACCAGTAAAAACTAGTTGGTCATATTTTCGTAAGCAAGACATTATATAACAATGTAAGTATGCATTAACCTAAGCGTTCCCAACCTGACAGCTTTTGTGGATTTAGTGTCATAATTAAGCCAAGATAATGCTATTTATGTTGTCATGAGAATATAAATTTTGGATTAAGCTTGAACTTGAAATTGATTTTCGACAATGCTTCATAAATGAAATTCGTTAAACAAGCAGGCTAATTTGACGTTTTCTAAGGTGAGGGAATTACCAGGAACCCGTGCCGGTGTTAAACCCTAATGTTAAAGATTATTATTGTGTATATCAAAACACGACATAATGGTTAGTCCAAATAATATTGATCATACTACTGGTCCATATAGCCTATTCCTTGCTTGCATGCTTTAACTACACAAGCACAAGAAAGTCTGTTTCGCCATCATATAAGCAATCTGCCAAGGTGGAAAAGCAGGCTTTTAAAAGGAATGGGATATGACATTTTGATTGGTTTATTGCATGTTATGCCCAAGACAAACCTATAATTAATGAAGAGACTAAGTTCAGCCGATTTGCACCTTGTGCCGTACTTAGTGCTCAAATATCACGCCGTCTAACTAGCAAATGCACTAAATGCACATGTGTTTAGATCAAGCGCTAAGATCATCAAAATAGAGCCCTTCATACCTTCATATTTCTCCATGTTTGTTTTTACCGGTAACAACACTGAGTGAGAATCACAGCCTGTGACATTTTTCAAAACTAGTCACATTCATTGAATCTGGTTAGGACAGGAAAATACATTGTCTAAAGACTACTGTTACCAATATTAATAAAAATACAAATATTAGGCCAATCCTAAAATAATAGGAGCACAAGGGTGTTTAATCATCAATAATGTGTCCAACAGTGCACCTAACTTTTTCTCAAATTAACTTCAGGAGCCATACAAACCTATGACTCCCTTTGCTTGATAGCTGAAGCTAAGTGGTGCTGGACAGAGGAAAAACTGCTTCCTGCTAGAAGTGCCATTGATGGAGCTACATAAAGCAGAAAGCAATGGACCAAGTGAAACATCAAGTGATATCATCTCTGCTGTGAGAAACTGCATCTCCTGCATCTCTGCTGTGAGACTGCATCTCTGCTGTGAGACTGCATCTCCGCTGTGAGAGAGTGCGTCTTCTGCATCTCTGCTGTGAGAAACTGCATCTCCTGCATCTCTGCTGTGAGACTGCATCTCCGCTGTGAGAGAGTGCGTCTTCTGCATCTCTGCTGTGAGAAACTGCATCTCCTGCATCTCTGCTGTGAGAAACTGCATCTCCTGCATCTCTGCTGTGAGAAACTGCATCTCCCGCCTGCATCTCTGCTGTGAGACTGCATCTCCGGCTGTGAGAGAGTGCGTCTTCTGCATCTCTGCTGTGAGAAACTATCTCCTGCATCTCCGCTGTGAGAAACTGCATCTTCTGCATCTCTGCTGTGAGAAACTGCATCTCCTGCATCTCTGCTGTGAGAAACTGCATCTCCCTCCTGCATCTCTGCTGTGAGACTGCATCTCCGCTGTGAGAGAGTGCGTCTTCTGCATCTCTGCTGTGAGAAACTGTATCGCCTGCATCTCCGCTGTGAGAAACAGCATCTCCTGCATCTCTGCTGTGAGAAACTGCATCTCCTGCATCTCTGCTGTGAGAAACTGCATCTCCTGCATCTCTGCTGTGAGAAACTGCATCTCCTGCATCTCTGCTGTGAGAAACTGCATCTCCTGCATCTCCGCTGTGAGAGAGTGCGTCTTCTGCATCTCTGCTGTGAGAAACTGTATCTCCTGCATCTCTGCTGTGAGAAACTGCATCTCCTGCATCTCTGCTGTGAGAAACTGCATCTCCTGCATCTTTGCTGTGAGAAACTGCATCTCTGCTGTGAGAAACTGCATCTCCTGCATCTCTGCTGTGAGAAACTGCATCTCCCGCCTGCATCTCTGCTGTGAGACTGCATCTCCGCTGTGAGAGAGTGCGTCTTCTGCATCTCTGCTGTGAGAAACTATCTCCTGCATCTCCGCTGTGAGAAACTGCATCTCCTGCATCTCTGCTGTGAGAAACTGCATCTCCTGCATCTCTGCTGTGAGAAACTGCATCTCCCTCCTGCATCTCTGCTGTGAGAAACTGCATCTCCCTCCTGCATCTCTGCTGTGAGAAACTGCATCTCCCTCCTGCATCTCTGCTGTGAGACTGCATCTCCTGCATCTCTGCTGTGAGAAACTACATCTCCTGCATCTCTGCTGTGAGAAACTGCATCTCCTGCATCTCTGCTGTGAGAAACTGCATCTCCTGCATCTCTGCTGTGAGACTGCATCTCCGCTGTGAGAGAGTGCGTATTCTGCATCTCTGCTGTGAGAAACTGTATCTCCTGCATCTCCGCTGTGAGAAACTGCATCTCCTGCATCTCTGCTGTGAGACTGCATCTCCGCTGTGAGAGAGTGCATCTCCTGCATCTCTGCTGTGAGAGACTGCATCTCCTGCATCTCTGCTGTGAAAAACTGCATCTCTGCTTTGAGGAACTGTGATTCCTGCATCTCTGCTGTGAGAGACTGTGGGCCCTATCTGACACCTGGCACTAAGCGGCGCTAACCCAAACGCAAGTGTCTTTGCTATTTTACACCCGGCGCTGGGTTCATTATAACGCCTAGCGCTCACGTAGTTTAAATACCATGTATTCTTGCACCCGTTGCAAGTGAACTGGGCATGTTGGTCTTAAGATGAAGGTGATGTTGTTATGTTCTGAGTCTGTGTTTTGTAATTCTGTCATGTTTAGTATTGTCAGTTTCTGAAGCATACATTTTTCCATGTTTTCCGCAGCCTTGCGTTCTGTGCTGTCTCTCTCACTTCCTCTCAGAGTTTTACTTTCGTTCCTGTACACTTAGTTCGTATTACCCTGCACTACTAATTCTTATATAGGACTTGCATGATTACTAACTGGCTAAACACGGGTGTGGTTAACTAATCTACTAACGTCAGGGCTAGGATAGGATAACTACTAACGATTTACTAATCGCCTTGTTACGTGTCTCAGTTCTCTCAAGCTGTTTTCCATTTCCTGCTATTCTCAAGCTAAGTGTTTGCACCTGTCTACACATGCATTTATACCAGCAGTCTTAGTCCCTCGTTGCGAGTTCGTCACAGTGAAATTATACGCGTTAGTCTGTTGCCTGTCCCCCCCCCCGAGTGAAAATATCTGTTTTCCGAGTCCGTGTGTTTAGCGTCCGAGTTAGTGCGTTTTTGTGGTCTGTTCTGTTGTTTATTGTTTTTCTCATCTAATTGATTTCCTGGTCTTGACCTCAGTCCGTGTTCTCGCGACCCTGTCTCCGGATTCTGTTTTTGTACCTCTGCCATGCCTTCCCGTTACTGACCCCTGCTTGTTTTTGACGTCTCTTTGGTTTTGGAATTGTACCTTTGTTGAACATTAAACTTCGGTTTTCTGTACCCCTGCCTGCTTTTGGGTCCCTGTCCACCGATCGTAACAGATGTGGCCAGGATAATTTTTGGCGTATTGCTATCTTGAGCCAGCAGAAAGCGCTTGCACTAAAACCACCACAAACCTGGTCTAAAGTCATGTCGCAGTTGTATACATGTTATTTTAACGGCGCATATAAGTGTGTCTACATAGGCGTGCGCACAACATGCATACACCCTCCTGTCTGTTACACACAGGGGCGTGCACAAGCATGACTAAAATATCAAGATTAGTGTGAAATATTATTATTGTGTAGGCTGTATCAAAAAATGCATAATAATAAAAGGGTCCATAGGTCAAAGACAACATATAGTCATGTCCCTCAGCGAAGGGGAATGCCGTATTAAATTGCTTTCAGCCCACTCCATCAATTATCCTGGATCAAGCTAACTGTCACCATGTTAACTGAATAGTAGCTATACTTCGTCCTTCATATTTTTGAAATTACAGTGACAAGGTTTTCATACTCTCAGCTTATTAAAGCTCTGCTGATTTCACCTGTTACTCCATAACTGAACAAAATATGTTAAAGAGAACTAAGCGTCTAATTAGAAACAAAAACAAACAAAAAAACTAATTTGCAGCAGGTTACACAATTAATTGTAATGCCATTCTCTGCATGTGCCCTTTAACTTCATGCAGGAGCAGGTCTGTTTTCCCTGCTGTAAATCACATTTTTCACAGTCTTCCTGGGAAAGTTGATTGTTTTAAAGCATTACGCTACCAGTAAAACAGGTTGGTCGCATTTCCATAGGACATTATAAAACAAGAGGAAATATGCGTGACAACCTGGCAGCTTTATTGTATTTAGTGCCATCATTAAGGCAAAATAACGTTATTTATGTTATTAATCAAAATTAGAATGCAGTTAGTTATGAACTTCGGATGAAGCTTGAACATGAGTTAATTGCTTCATTGCATAATCAAACGAAATTCGTTAAGTTTACAAGCAGGCTAGTTTGACGTTTTCTAAGGTGATACGGAAGCCATTGGTAGTTTATTTATTCTCAGCTGTTGCAGGTGCTTTTAACAAAATTTCACTCCATATATTTTGTAAAATAACAGCAATGTCGGGAATTACCGGGAACGCATAATGGTTACTCCAAATAATATTGATCATAGGCTACTATTGATCTATTTAGCCTATTCCTTGATCGCACTAAACACACATGAGCATGTCTGTTTCGCCATCAAGCAATCCGCCAAGGTGGAAAAACAGCCTTTTAAAGGGAATGGGATATGACATTTTGATTGGTTTATTGCATGTCACGCACAAGACACACCTATAATTAATGAAGAGACTAGGTTCAGCCCATTTGCACCTTGCGCTGTGCTTAGCGCACAAAGGACACGCTGTTAAAATAGCAAAAGTGGACTTGGACAGGCCCTAAATGGACTTTACGCTATGCGCTTAGACAAATCACCAAGATAGAGCCCTGTGACTCCTGCATCGCTGCTGTGGGAGACTGCATCTCTGCTGTGAGTGACTGCATCTCCTGTATCTCTGCTGTGAGAGACTGTGATTCATGCAGCTCTGCTGTGAGAGACTGTGATTCATGCAGCTCTGCTGTGAGAGACTGTGATTCATGCAGCTCTGCTGTGAGAGACTGCATCTCTTGCATCCCTACTGTGAAAGACTGCATCTACTGCATCATGGCTGTGAAACTAAACTGAGCACCGTGGTTACTGTCATGGATGCAGTGGATTGGCCGTCACTGATCTGCTTTTATTGGACTGAAATCCTGCGAAACATCCAGGGATCAACATCTGTGTGCGATCATCCATTTATACTTGAATATTTGCATTTTGGACATTTATATTAAAGTAAAGTAACAAAGTAACAATGAGTAATTATAAACTTATTGCACTGTACATAAATAATTACACAGTAAGGACACTAGTCTTGTCAAATATGTTTTTGTAATTATAAGTAAAATATATTTGGTTTCATTTTTCACTCAATTTGAACTAGTGATTTTACCTGTGTCCAAAACACAAATTGAATGTTTGTGAAGTTTTTACCAGAGCTGCTTGAACCATTAGTAATAAATGTTAAGATTACCAAGTTACAGATAGTTTGGCTTCCAAAAAACATGGCACCTAAAATTAGCAGCAGCAGCCAAATCATTAATGGCCACCAATAAAAAACACCATAAATACCAGTAGTGAAAATACCTTTCCAACAGTGAAAAGAGAATCACAGCTAAAACATATTCCCAAATGCAAGGTCATCTAGGTTACGCAAGGTCACTCGTTTTTGTTTTTACATGCTCATTTTACTGAAAGAATAATTTTATTATGTCATAAACTATTTTGAAGACAAATTGTATTGAGCAGAGAGATGAAATGGCGGCTGAAGCAGGGGCATGTGGGTAAAAGAGAGAAGAAGGCTGTGAGACCTCCAGAGGCCGTGGGCGCTAAGTGGAAGTACAGCATGTTGCTATTGACTGGAGCACGGCTGCTCTGGTGTGGGTCTGCGTGCCCAACATCAGGGCTATTAACCCCTGGTCCTGCGCTCTTCCAGACATCAGCGCTGCAGTAATTAGGGAGTCAGTCCAAATCGCATGTCTCACTTAACCCGCCCTGTCAGTCAATACCGACTGTGACAGATTCATTAGGAGCTGCCCCGAGCTTCTCAGCGAGCAGCCTCATAAACTACTTTTAAAAGGACCTCGCGTGGAGCAGGCAGCCACAACAGCACACTCCTGAAGAGCTTCAATGAAAATTTTCTTTGACCAGCTACTGAAAATTTTGATTCAGAGACATCCTGTAGCATGACGGGCTATCAGGCTAGGCCATCATAGAAAACACTGTGTAGGCCGCTCCACTGGTAACAACAAGGTGCTGCATAGTTAATGGTCTTTCCACTGGGTAGCTGAGAGCAGAAACTAGTTCTCTCCCTTTAGATAAAGCATTGAATTGTGAGTTACAGCCTATCAAAGCTCACAAGGCCACACTTTTGCAGAAAGGGTCTACAAACAAAAACAAAAGTGAGCTTGCATGGGCACTTCTACACACATGCACACGCGTGTATACGCAAAGGTAATTACTTACTAACCAGCTATATGCCAAGCCTGTCCTTTTCTTGTAAATGAGGTTCTTCCTCTGGATGTCTGTACTGATTATTTCTCCTTGATTAGTCAGTTTATTGCTCTGCAGAAAGCATAATTATAATCTTCGTGCTAAGCTGTCATTAATCAGCAATTTCCGATTAGGATCATTGCATTATGAAAACATATTTCTAAAAATGCTAAATTGATTTGTTTCAAGTATAATGTATGGTGGTTGGACTGAAAAAATCTAACTGCAATAACTAAACACAATGTAATAAACTGTAATCAAATTATGCACAATATTTTACCACAAAGCATTAAGAGGCAGCAATTAGGAAGGTGGGGGGTGATAGATAATTCATGTATGAGTTAAGAAGGTACTTAATTTTACACTACCTTGCGAGGACCTCATAAAAACCCTCAAAATTAAACTTAGAATGGCATCTTAACACTGTGTAATGATGTCTGGCAATGCCAACAAGCATAGAAGGCACAATTCTTCCAGGAAGCCCCTCCTGATGCCTTTATAATTGTTCTCTGCCTTTTAGTTGATTAACTTCTAATTGTTCGTATGCAAGATAATGGTCCCACTATGATCGCTATAGTTATTGCCTTCTATAATTACCGCTAATGTTCATTTCAGCACACCCAGACTGTTGCCTGTACAAAAGTATTTTCTTTTGAAGGTGCTGTGCTGCTGGTAATGTCAGTATTTTAGGTTGAAGATGTTGCAGTGTTGGTAATGTCAGTATTTTGGGTTTCAGGTATTACAGCCCTGGTAATGTCAGTACTTTGAGTTGTAGGTGTTACAGTAGGGTTGGGCGATGTCTACTCAAATGTGACATCACGATGTGCACATCCAAAGATCGTGATGAACGATGACATCGTCCTATTGTGGTTTGTTTTAATTAATAAATTATTCTAAAATACAAATTTTCATTATTTTATAAGCCTATTATTTATATCTGGTAGGCTATTCATTTAACTTGTGTTTTATCTATTGTAAACTAAATATGAATCATTATTTGATGGTAACGCAGTTTCATAAAATTAATCAAAACGTAAGTCGGGTAAAAAAAACTGCATTGAACAGACGACACAATGGCGGAGTTTTAGACTTGGTCGCGAAGAAAGTCACAACTTCGCCAATCCGGCAATACTTCGGATTTAGGCCTAATGCACAAGGAGACCCGAGACATGTTAGCCTAAGTTTATAAGTATGAACTTATGCAAGTAATTTTAAGTAATTCTAAGATTATTCAGTGAAAATATTTTCGATATTAGGCTTATTGTCTCAATGCGGCCATTCAAACACGTCCATGCGCCGGAGGAGAGTTGGGGGGGTCAAATCGTTGAAGTCGAATCCGAAGGCATACGTAATGGTTGCTCATATTGAATGCACTACGCACGGGCTGTTGAACATCATTCAAAGGAGATAATGTTCGCTTAGCTGTATAGGTAAATTGTAATCTGTAGTTTTATGACACATAGCCTAGTGATTCAAAATGTGTTAATCATTTACATGAGTGTTTAATTAAGCAATAACTTTTTTTTAGCTAATAGACGTCGGTTTTAGGGCACATGCAGTTCATCTCGTTCCAGTTTGCCAACGTGAATTCTTCACGAATCCTTATTTATTTATTTTTATTTTTTTATTTTTTAATAAGGGACACAATATGGGAAACAACTGTGACAGGGACTAATTCATTACATCATTGTACATACAAATATAATACCAACTGTTCATTTTGATAGCCTACAAGTTTTAAAAGTGCACTGCCGTGCACAGTGCACTGTTATTTAAACAAACATCACAATGTCTCAACCATCGTCGATGGACGATGACATCGTCCATCGAGCCAACCCTATGTTACAGTGCTGGTAATGTCAGTATTTTTGGTTTCAGGTGTTACAGTGCTGGTAATGTCAGTATTTTGGGTTTCAGGTGTTACAGCCCTGGTTATGTCAGTACTTTGAGTTGTAGGTGTTACAGTGCTGGTAATGTCAGTATTTTTGGTTTCAGGTGTTACAGTGCTGGTAATGTCAGTATTTTGGGTTTCAGGTGTTACAGCCCTGGTTATGTCAGTACTTTGAGTTGTAGGTGTTACAGTGCTAGTAATGTCAGTATTTTGAGTTTCAGGTGTTACAGCCCTGGTAATGTCAATATTTTAGGTTGTAGGTGTTACAGTGCTGGTAATTTTGGGTTTCAGGTGTTACAGTGCTGGTAATTTTGGGTTTCAGATGTTACAGCCCTGGTAATGTAAGTACTTTGAGTTGTAGGTGTTACAGTGCTAGTAATGTCAGTACTTTGAGTTGTAGGTGTTACAGTGCTGGTAATGTCAGTACTTTGAGTTGTAGGTGTTACAGCCCTGGTAATGTCAGTATTTTAGGTTGTAGGTGTTACAGTGCTGGTAATTTTGGGTTTCAGGTGTTACAGCCCTGGTAATGTAAGTACTTTGAGTTGTAGGTGTTACAGTGCTGGTAATGTCAATATTTTCGGTTGTAGGTGTTACAGTGCTAGTAATGTCAGTATTTTGGGTTTCATGTATTGCAGCCCTGGCAATGTCAGTTATTTGAGTTGTAGTGGTTACAGCCTTTGTAATGTCAGTACTTTGGGTTGTAGGTGTTAATGTTAGTAATGTCAGTATTTTGGGTTCCATGTATTACAGCCCTGGTAATGTCAGTACTTGGAATTGTAGGTGTTACAGTGCTGGTAATGTCAGTATTTTGGGTTCCAGGTATTACAGCCCTGGTAATGTCAGTACTTGGAATTGTAGGTGTTACAGTGCTGGTAATGTCAGTACTTTGAGTTGTAGGTGTTACAGTGCTGGTAATGTCAGTATTTTGGGTTTTAGGAGGGGGAGCTATTATATAAATGCCTTTATTTTACAAGCTATCTGATGGACATACAGTCAAGCCGGAAAGTCTGCACACCCCTTTCACCTTCTCCACGTTTTATTACGTTAGACATATTCTACAATAGATTGAGTTCATTTTTTGTCTCAGAATTCTCCACAAAATAGCCCATAATGACAAAGTGAAAATAGGTTTAGACATTTGTGCTAATTTATTAAAAGTCAAAATGTTAAATATCATATGTACACAAGTGTGCACACCCTTTGATATGACACCCAAAAGTGAGCTGAGGTGCATTTTGTTTCCAATGATACTGCTTGAGATGTTTCTACAACTTAATTGGAGTCCACCTGTGATAAATTCGATTGGACATGATTGGGGATTGCCAACACCTGCCTATATAAGGTCCCACAGTTGACAGTGCATGTCAAAGCAAACTCCAAGCCATGGGGTCAAAGGAATTATCTGCAGACCTCAGAAACAGGATTGTGTCAAGGCATAGATCTGGAGAAGGGTACGGTCCCAAAGAGCACAGTGGCCACCATCTTTCGTAAATGGAAGAAGTTTGGAACCACCAAGAATCTTCCTAGACCTGCCCGCCTGGCAAAACTGAGCAATCAGGGAAGACGGGCCTTGGCCAGGGAGGTGAGCAGGAACCAGAGGGTCACTCTGACAGAGCTCCAGCGTATCCTTGTAGAGATGGGAGAACCTTTCAGAAGATCAACCATCCAAGCAGCACTCCACCAATCAGGCCTTTATGGTAGAGTGGCCAGACGGAAGCCCCTCCTTTGTAAAAGGCGCATCACAGCCCGCTTGGAGTTTGCCAAAAGGCACCTAGAGGACTCTCAAACCATGAGAATCAAGATTCTCTGGTCTGATTAAACCATAATTTAACTTTTTGACCTGAATACCATCCCTACAGTGAAGCATGGTGGTGGCAGCATCATGATGTGGGGATGTTTTTCAGCAGCGGGAACGGGGCGACTAGTCCTGATAGAGGGAAAGATGAATGCAGCTAAGTACACCGAGATCCTTGAAGAAAACCTGCTTCAGAGCGCTCTGGACCTCAGACTGGGGCGAAGGTTTACCTTCCCACATGACAATGACCCGAAGCACACAGCGAAGAGAACAAAGGATTGGCTTCAGAGAAAGTCTGTGCATGTCCTTGAGTGGCCCAACCAGAGCCCAGACCTGAATCCAATTGAACATCTGTGGAAAGAGCTGAAAATGGCTGTGTACCGACGCTCCCCATCCAAACTGACGGAGCTTGCAAGGATATGCTAAGAGGAATGGACTAAAATGTGTGCCAAGCTCGTAGCTTCTTTCCCAAGATGCCTTGAAGCTGTAATCGCTGCCAAAGGTGCAGCAACCAAGTATTAGGCTAAGGGTGTGTACAGATACCCTTACCCTTTGCACACTGAGATTTCTCCAGATTTTCTGAATATTTTAATAATATTATGGACTGTAGATGGTGAAATCCCTAAATTCCATGCAATTGTGTGTTGAGAAAAGTTGTTCTTCTTTTGGACTATTCGCTCACGCAGTTTTTCGCAAAGTGGCGAACCTCGAATCCTTTCTCGTAAATGCCCAAGCCTTAGTGGATGCTCCTTTTATACCCAGTCATGATAGCATCACCTGTTACCTATTCACTTGTTTACCTGTGGAAGGTGTTTTTTGAACATTCCACAACCTTCCCAGTCTTTATGTTGCCCCTGTCCCACCTTTTCTGGAATGTGTTGCAGGAATTAACGTATATTTACAAAAATCTATAAGGTAAAACATTAAACATCTTTTCTTTGTACTGTTTTCAATTAAATATGTAAAACAGAATTGACAAATCACTGCTTTCTGCTTTTACTTGCATTTTACATACTGTCCCAACTTTTTTGGAATTGTACATCACATAGGTGAACTATTTCGATTTTGGACTTGCAGTTCCATAAGGATTCTGCATTGTGTAGGTATAGTTGTTGAAATGTGTATGCATAGCTTTATAGCTCTCAAGTTTCAAAAACCCTGAGTGAGTGAGATTTTTCAAATTGTGGGGGTTCAGAGAAATAGTTCAGAATTATAACAATCTCTTTCTACAAATTCTGCCTATTTTCACTTAAAATTCTTTAAATGATTAATGTTTTATCTAACGGATTATTTCCAGAGGAAATACAGTACAGAATTGGGAAAACACCATATTTCTTAAAACAGAAGTCTGACTTTACTGGTCTTTACTTTGGAGATGGCGGCTGGTCATTGTTTTGTCCTATGATCTGAACCAGTGATATTTTAATCTTTTTTTAAATGAGGAGACAAAAAACTGCAACTTTGATGCAACTTTGGTGCACCCACCCCCCCCCCCCCCCCCATTCTGCACTGGTCCAACATACACATATTATTCTACCAACGGCATTTGATCATTGCAGAGTGTTCATGCCCTCAAACAGGGTTTTGTGGTGTTAACATTCTCCATCTGGTTCTCAGTCATCTCTCCAACACCTGATTTCTTATGCATTTTCTACTTTCCTTGTGTCCCCCAGGTTATTTTTTACTACAAAGAGAAACGACTCCTCAGTTGACCTGCCTGCTTAAATGAAGGTTAAATGAGGAAATTTTAAAAATCCCTCCACGTAAGTATAAATGCATAAAGCATGAAAAAGCCACACAAATGTAAGATCGTATTAGGGGCCACATGCTGGATAGACTTTAGAAACACTTTAAAGATTACAGTTTAAATAATCTACTTTGCTATGGATTTCCACAATTCTTACTTTTTTGATACATGGTTGGATATCCTCAAGTAAAAGTAACAAGTACAATATCCCCCCTCTCTTTTAGAACATCCATTGTTTTCCTTTACACACTTTCTAATGGTCATGTGTTAAGTGCGTTTGCATCAGTCCAAAGCTGGCTTAACCATAATTTTCCAACTAAACTTGCTCTGGAAAAAAACTAAGAGGGTGTATTTTTAAGTTTATAATCACTTTCCCCTTTATCCAGGGATAATGCTACATGGGTTCGGCAGGGCAAGGATTTGATCTGTCTTTCCACTCCATTAGAGTTACTGCCGAGGATGAGACCCTCCACTTAATCAAAGGCAATGGGTCGAAAATCTTGTTTCGGTTCTTATATTTGATTCATTCCTCCAGATAAAGTGAAGTTAAAAAAGCACATTACAAGCCATACAATAGCACATGTATTATCTGCTAAGCAGCTGAAAAAGGCTATCATCAAGTTTATCCCTGTGGGTATGCAGTGAACGCTTTTGCAGATCATCCATTCTAACACCACACTATTTCCCTGCCCCTCTCGTGTTCCCCCACCCTCTGACTTGTCACTTTCAAGGCATAAATAAATAGACCCTTTTAACTTGAAACGACCTGCCTTATAATTCTAAACTGTCAAACATAAAAGACATAATACCATTCCCTTGCCTTAATAAAGCTCTTGCAGAAGAACCAGAGGGAGAAAATGCCAGCAAGACTGAGGGAGAGAGGAAAACTGAAAAGGGGAGGTGCGCGTACTCTCAAATATCCCCTGGCTGCACTAAACATTACACTTCCATCTCAGAGAGGTCTTGAGGACGTCCAAAGCACCACATCACATTTGAATTCTTGTCTTTGCCTGTTTCTTATCCCAAAGACCACAGATAATCACCAGAATTCTGTTTTGTTCTTTTACCCAAAGGTGAGACTGGAAGGGTTCTGTTTGCATAATGATCTCTGGCATCCTTCAGCAGAAAAGCTGCATTTACATGCTGTTCATCCGCCCTTCCTTTTCTCTTCAAAATTCAACAGATTCTATGGTCTGAACAGTCAATATGGAAAACCATAACAGTGTTGAATTTTCCCCCTGTAATACATTTAAAATGCATCCATCATTCTATTACATGGAAGAAGGTACTAAAGTAACAAACTGCACAGAGGCTCAGACATCGCTCTAGCCGTGGGGCCGTTTTAGCAGCAGTCAGGCTGACCTGACCCAGTACCTAAAAGCGGGATGAAGTTTGTTGTGTGTGGATATGTTGCTACTCTGCCAGAACATTAATAATCCTACTTTAGCCTTCTCTATAGAAACAATAGTAACAGTATCAAAAAGGAAATCATTTAGATAGTCTCCTGGCTTTATCATAGGACCTTAACCATTCTCAACCAAAGCTAAACCACACACCACACCCATCCCCATCTTCAAGGTATTTAACCATTTCCCAAAGTGTAGGAATTTTCATAGGCAGCCAAGATCGGAAATTTCTATCTTTAAGCCCAAACAGAAATAAAAGTGGATTTTCAAACTGAGGTTGGCATGAATGGAAAATTCTCCTCAAGGACCGAAAGGATGCAGAGCGTAAGAATATTTATAAACTTTATTCTTGCCCATGCCATTCACACACTTGCTCAGGGTCAATTGCAGATTTCCTCTCTGCTGCTCTGCAGTAAGAAACTTCCAGATCGTTTTTCCTATGCAGCAAAAAGCACCCACCTTCCATGCCATCGTATAAAATCCACCTATGCCTTAGAAAACGCCAAATTAACCTGCTTGTTTAACCAATTTTGTTTGATTATACAATGAAGCATTGTCAAACATCAATTCCATGAGGCTGTTCTCATGGAGTTCTCGAGGTTCAAGCTTCATCCAAAGTTCACTATGTGTATTCTAGGCCATTGATTAATAATAGGTTCATGCATATTTTCCCTTGTTTTATAATGTCCTGCTTATGGAAATGTGACCAACGCGTTTTACGAGTAGCTTAATGCTTTAAAAACAAGCCCTCTTTCTCAGGAAGACTGCGAAAAGTGTGATTTACAGCCGGTGAAATGGACCTGCTCATGCATTAACTTAGTTCTCTTAAAAATAGTTTTGTTCAGTTATGGAATAGGTGAAATCAGCTGGGTTTTAATAAGCTGAAAGTAAGCCTATCAAAACCTGGTCACTGTAATTAAAAAAATATGAAAGACGAAGAATAAGGTTACAATTCAGTTAAAATGGTGAAATTAAAATTAATCCGTTTTTTAACCGTAGGCTATCGAAAAAACCCAGCACTAGGATCCCGGGGACTTTAGCCTAGGTTATTTGAAAAACAATAAATGCAATATTCACTGGACATGGTTTTAAACTTTTTTCAGTCAAAACCATTTTATTTACTTACAGGCTGTAGGCCTAAATAAAGAGAGCTGTGCTGTAATGGCATATGAAGCGCATTTTCATTGTAATGACATTTGAAGCACAACAAATGTCCGTCTATTGCAGTGCGTGGGTTTTCCATTGAATGACAATTCACGCACTTGGTGTAAATGACTATTTGCGCATTTATATCATTGGATATCCATTGTCTCGTAACAGAAGATTGTCTCATCCGGAATATTACAGGAACTATTGGCAGATATAGGCTAAGTCATATCTTGATCCAGGATAATTGCGAATAGTCTACATGTGTAACTTTACACGGACCATCGCACATCACCTGGATATTTATGGAGTGTGCTGAAAGCAATTTAATGTGGCATTCCCCTTTGCTGAGGGACAGGTATGTGGTCTTTGACCTATGGACCCTTTTATTATTATGCATTTTTTGATATAGCCTGCACAATAATAATATTTCACATTGTAACCTTAATATTTTTAGTCATGCTTGTGCACACCCCTGTGTGTAACAGACAGGAGGGTGTACTGCATGTACTGCGACATGACTTTAGACCAGGTTTGTGGTGGTTTTAGCGCAAGCGCTTTCTGCTGGCTCAAGATAGCCGGGTGTAAGATAGCAAAGACACTTTTGTTTGACCCCTATTGGTCAACTGGTGAATAACATCATGGGCGCAACCTTCCAGCACCCTAAAGTGAGTCTACGAAGCTGGCTAAAGCTAAGCTAATGATTCAGTCCAAGTCACTATCTGGCCATGCGCCAACTCACTGATCTTCGCAAAGTACCAGAGAGAGCCGAGACATTTTGCATTCAACTAAAATATAACACATTTTATCACTGAAAGCACTGTTTCATGTTTCCTTTTTTTTTTTTAAATTTATTACTAAGTAATTTTGAATAATTATTTCTATTACTGAATAGTCTAATTCTCGATTATTTATTTTGGGAGGGAGGGAAATGCAATGCCTCAGGAGGGGCGGAGCCCAAGTGCCCTGTATTAGCAGCCGCCACAACACCTATACCTGCTTTCCATTCGATCACATAAAATGCAGCCAATGCCTTGTCTGCGATCATGTAAAATGCAAATCAGCCGCAGATTGAAACAGAAATTAAGCTTATATCCTTGTCACTTAATTAGGGTGACATGCCACCATATTTTGTGCAGTGATGATTTGTAGTTTAGGAGTAAATGCACTGTGGGGGTTATCCTTGCCATCTGGCTGGACAGACCTCCCTCGGCACCCCCAGTCATCTCACCTCCTTCCCTCCTCCTCTGGAGATGACTGAAACTAAACCGATTACTTCCCTGTAGTCATTCCTCATATCTGATCAGCCACATGGGTAATTTAACAAAATTGAGGTTTTGCCTGCAAAGAAAGAGCTCTTTACTTGCTTTTTTATTTAAATTTGAATCAGAAAGATTTGTATTTATGGATCAGAATTTTTTTTAAATCTGAATTAAAAAAAAAAAAATCTTTAATTTTTTAAATGACTTCTGAAATATACTGTAATATACTATTATTACACATGTAACTATCCTACACCCCTTAATCTAGCCCCCCACACCACCACCCCACTCATTCACACTCCCACAATTAGTTTACCTTACTAATTGAACTTGGAATTTGTATTTGTTAAAACAGTGAACTAACATACCATGAGGTCCAGCCACCGAACTATATAGAAAACTAGAAACCACAAGCTGGATCTCTCCCATTCATTCCGTTGAAGCCAGAATTCTCCGCCCATTTAACCAAATCCAACCCACACCGGGCTAGTTTGCACCATTTCCTTAAGGATTGTGGGTAGCCTCTGCAGCCAATCACAGCTCACTTCACTTACGGTGTCCGCTAGCTAGCTTATAGCTAACGTTAGGCTCGAAACAATTTATAAACATTAAAGATGCTTTCTGACACAGCAGGGGGTATACCTAAGCAGGATTTCTTAACTGGATACCACTACTGCACCAAGGAAAAACATCCCAATTCTGGAATACGGACTGAAGTAAAAAGAGCTATTCCCGGTTTTAGTATACAGTTAGCTATCCAGCTAACTAAGTAATCTTACTTTGCAAGACTTGATGTTAGGTATGTTATTGAACATCCAGTCTGAGTTGTAGCCTACCACTAATACCCACGTTTCCGAAAATAGTTTTCATCCTGGCTGACCGGAGCCAAGTCTGTTGTGTTTTATGTGCTTCCCACCAAACTACAGGTGCAGCTCAAAAAATTAGAATATCGTGAAAAAGTTCAATAGTTTTTATCACTCATTTCAAAAAGTGAAACTCATACATTATATAGATTCATTACACATAGAGTGAAATATTTCAAGCCTTTATTTCTTTTAATTTTGATGATTATGGCTTACAGCTAATGAAACCCAAAATTCAGTGTCTCAGAAAATTAGAATATTTTGCTTTAACATATTTTTAAAGTATCATATTTAGTATTTGGTCGCATATCCTTTGCATGCTGTTACTTCCTGAAGTCTGTGACCAATCAACATCAAAAGACTCTCGATATCTTATTTTCAGGTATTGTTACAAGCGATACTATAAGCTCTCTGCATTTGAATGGATCTCTATGGGAATTGGGGGGTGAGACTAGATTCAGCTGTAAATTACGCTGGTACAGTATGGAACACATGGCTGGCTAAATGGCTGTAAGTCATCAAGGGTCTGAGCTATCGAACGAGCCCCAAACCATCACTCTGTTGCCAGATATGGAGTAGATGTGGATGGATCACTGCAAGGGTTATTTCTCCTGACTCATTTTCCAATCGAACTCAATGGGGAAAAAAGTCAGGAGAAACAACCCTTCAAGGGATCCATCCACATCTACTCCATATCTGGCCGCAGAGTGATGGTTTGGGGCTCGTTTGATACCTTAGACCCTTGATGACGTACAGCCATTTCGCCAGTCATGTGTTCCATACTGTACCAGCGTAATTTACAGCTGAATCTAGTCTTACCCCCCAATTCTCATAGAGATCAGTTCAAATGCAGAGAGGTTATAGTATCGCTTGTAACAGTACCTGAAAATAAGATATTGAGTCTTTTCATGTTGATTGGTCACAGACTTCAGGAAGTAACAGCATGCAAAAGATATGCGACCAAATACTAAATATGATATTTTAAAAATATGTTAAAGCAAAATATTCTAATTTTCTGAGACACTGAATTTTGGGTTTCATTAGCTGTAAGCCATAATCATCAAAATTACAAGAAATAAAGGCTTGAAATATTTCACTCTATGTGTAATGAATCTATATAATATATGAGTTTCACTTTCTGAAATGAGTGACAAAAAATATTGAACTTTTTCACGATATTCAAATTTTTTGAGCTGCACCTGTATATATGTATCTCTACAGCTGTCAAAGACACTATTCATTTAAAATAAAGTAAAAGCTAAAGGCAAATGTGTCTTGGTGAATAAGGGCTATTTTGAATAACTAATATAATTCTCTCTTCAACAGTAAATCAGTTGATTACATATAACCTCCTTGAATTAGGACGTCCCTGACCATCAATAAATTACTTGCAGTTAGCTAACGTTAGCCAGCCTATGCTGGAAACTAGGAGAGCAATCACCGAACTATATAGAATATTTTGGTGATAGCAATAGCTAGCTAGTTAGCTAAGAGTTGCCCATCTTATCCTCTAGCTAATGTTACCTATCTAAACTAATTAAAAACATTAAAGACACTTTCTGACAAAGCAGGACTTAGGTATCTTATTGAATATCAAGTCTGAGTTGTACCAGAGACTGTATAGTCTCTCTCTCTCTATGGGCTTTGTTTGTACCAACAACAAAAAAAAGTTTTCCTCCTCCGGGTGACCGGAGCCAAGAGGAGGCTGTTGTCTTTTTTGTGCTTCCCGGCATCCGTAGGCTGGGTCGCAGAGCGTAAATGAATGCTGATCAACCCGGTCAACTCTCGCAATTAAAAAAATATTATTTCCAGAGATTGTGATATAATACATGCTCCTCATTATCGCAAGTGAAATCTACTATTATAACTATAATTTATGAGATTCTAACATTGTTAAAAAGTACGCTAATTACGACATGACAGTGCTTCGGATTTTGCTGGCAGTCTATGGGCGAAGAGAGGGCGATGCGCCATTACATGTCGCCCCCTTCAGGTTTATTGGTCAGACTAAAAAACCTGACTTCAGGACACGCCCATCATGTGGTTTCTAGTTTTCTATATAGTTTGGTGGGTCCAGCGGGTCCATTTGCAGGCTGTCTGTCTGTCTCAGTCCCCCTTTCATCATCTTTCTGTTCCTCTCCCTCCAACTCTGTCTCCATCATTCTGTTTCTCCTCTTCATCTCCCTCACTTATTTCTTCTCCACTCATTTCTTCTTCCTCTCCTGTAATTTCCTGCCCTTCCTCTGTGCATCCATCACCTTCCATCTCTCTGTTCTCCTCCTGTCCTTCATCTTTCCCCCTCTCTTCATCCTGCTGAATATTTTGTTTCGTCCTTTGAAAAAAGCTGGCAATATTCCCAAAAAAGGAATTTTCATATTGTCTCTATAACAGTTATAAAAATTAACCAGGATTTGTGTGGGTTAAAAGTCTGTAACATATTTCATGTGACATTTGCAAACGCTAGCTGGCTAACGTCACCAGTCACCACTAACTCTTGACCTCACAAATCAGAACCACCTGTAATAATAACAAACAGGCATGGCTACCGTTGTATTGGATATCCAGCCTATGGTGTTTACAGCTTGATTTTCTCATCAAACGAAACGATCAAATCAATTAAGGTAAACATTTGACTGTGCATCTGGGGTGCGGTCTATCACTTCATTCATTCTGTTTAAGAACATAAAGATTTAGTAGCCATGAGTATTTTAGTGATTAACAAATTAGCGTCAACAAAACCCTGATTTAGGTAGCCTAGCCATTCAAACAAGTGAAATCATTGTAACGATTCGCTTTCTAGATTGCCTGATGTAGTGATACAGATGAAGTGGGCTGAGTTTGTTATATCAAATGAAAACTCAGCCCGACTGCACCATTCCAGCTACATCGGCAATCTATCAAGCGAATGGGCAAAACAATTTAACTTGTTTGAATAGGTACCTTATTAGAGGGTGGACATTATTTTTATTTTATTTTTTTTATTCACATTTTTTATTTTCTTAATTATAATGGACATACACCAATAATAACATTTAACAACAACAAATGTGCCTAGACAATTCAATAATTCATATTAAACATAACATTCCAAATAATATCACACACAGGCATATATAAATCTTAAACAACCACACCCACACACACACACACACACACAAATAAACACACTAGCTCAGTACAAATTTATAACTTTTTGCCCTTGTAATTATCATTATCATGAATTAAGGATTGTTATTATTGCTACCGCTATAAATATTGTTACCAATTTTGTTTTGTTTTTAAATAGATATTTTTCACAACCCTGGAACACAACTCTAATCTTAAGGGAGCAAAACAGAAATACATAAACATACAACATCAACAAAAGGGGGTCTCATTTTACAATCTTAAGGTTGATGTATAGTTCAGTTGATAAATCGAGTAAAGAGAAGAGGGAAATAGATAACAAACATTCCCATTATAGGATACATTTGTATAGTTTATATTTTTATTATTGTATTTATGTAATATCCCTTTAATACAAATGTTTGTATCTTCTTCCCTCTTATTTACTATAATAAAAATAATTAGTAATTATTGTAGTATATAATAAATTAATATTGTAATATACAGTACTTTTATCTCAATCATGTTTTGTCAAACTCAATATACCCGCTGTCACATGCATGATCTTAAGCGTTAAAGGTTGACATTGATATAGTAATCCTCTCCCATATTTCATTTTCTTGTAAATATACTTCGGCTAGGTTGCAGCTCATTTTTTCTAGCATCAACATTTCATAGTATGATTTTAGCCACAGTTCCTCTGACACGGCCTCAATATTTTTCCAGTTAAGTGCAAGAAGACGTTTAGCACACATACATGCTATTGAAATAATAATTTTTTTACTTCTGTCTCTAGTTATATTATCCAAATAGTTCAAGATGCAGATCTTTGGGTCGAGAGGAACTGGAATTCCTGAAAGAGATGATGCCGTTTTGGTAACCATGGACCAGTATCTTACAAGCTTCGGACATCTCCAGATCATATGCACAAACTGTCCAGTCTCTCTCTTACAATGCCAACATAAATCAGAATTATTTGCATCGATTAGTTTTAATTTCCTGGGGGTTAGGTACACTCTATGAATTATTTTGAAGTGAATTAATTTGTTCCGAACAGAGTTGGACACTCTGTGCATATTTCTCCAGATATTTTCCCAAACTTGTGGGTCTATTTGTTCACCTAGGTCTTTTTCCCAAGTACTTTCCACAGCATGACGTATCGAACCACCAGAGCAATTAAGGGTTTTATATATTTGACCAGCTATATGTTTGTTTGCTTTCGTTATATTTTTAAGTGTTTCCTCAATTGCAGACAACTTTGGAAGAGATGTTTGGTCTCCAAGATGTTTAAGAAGTTGTGACCTGATTTGTAAATATTGTAAAAAGTCTTTATTTGATAAACCAAACTCATCTTTCATTTGCTGGAACGATCTCAGTTTGTGGTGATCAAAAAGATCGGAACTATTAAATATACCTTTAGATTCCCATTCTCTATTTACAAAAGGTAAGTGGGTGGACATTATAACAATGAACTGACTTGCTTGCTATGGCTAACTTTTCCCCATCCTCTACACTTCAGTTGATATTATGCTCCCTTCCGTTGTCTTTGATATTTTACCTTTTTTGATGCTTGTTATTTATAGATGTAGTAGCGTCATTTGCGGAATGAGGAGACGTACATTGACTTGCAAATAAAATGTGTGGTGCAGTCATGTAGCTAGCCTGTTTACTTGAGATAACATCCTAGCTAGCTTAGCTGTAATTCGAAATGCGGCCGGGTCCTGATTCACGTGTCAGTAGCGGACTGGTCCAACCGGACCGGGAGGGAGGGGGCGGCGGCCCCAATGTTTAATAAAATAATTAAAAATGGTTTGGTTAGGGGAAACATCAGAGAAATATCATCAACGTTCGACACCAATATAGCTTATATATATTTTTTCATCACCCACACTGGGGAGGGGGGCTGGTGGCAACAACAGGGCAAACCATTTTCATAGGGAGGCCAACTGCCCCTCCCTGCCCCAATGTAGAACCACCACTGGTTTATCCCCTTCGAAACATTCAACTGTGCAGTGTGGGAATTATTTGGCTTCCGCAAGAAGGATGGAGTCATTATTTATAGGTTACCCTGTGTGCAGGAAATGTGGTGCTACAGTATTTGACAAAGGAGATAATACCACGACACTTTCTTCTATGCATCTTCGCATTCACCCTCCCACACATTTTGCTACCGTAAGTTAGACAAAGTTGTAGTGTAGGTTAAGCATGTTCTGCTCACAGTTGAGTTACAAGTAACTTACAGCGTTATCATGTTAGCGTGCTTGTTTAGTAAATACTGTGACGTTAGCTAGCTAGCATATTTTCATCCCAGTTATACCCACAATATACACTGCTCAAAAAAATTAAGGGAACACTTAATCATCACAGTATAACACCAAGTCAATTAAACCAAACCGGTCATGCTGGATGATGTTGCAGGCAGCATAACATTCGCCACGGCGTCTCCAGACTCTTTCACGTCTGTCACATGTGCTCAGTGTGAACCTGCTCTCATCTGTGAAAAGAACGGGGCGCTAATGGCGAACCTGCCAATTCCGGTGTTCTCTGACAAATGCCAATCGAGCTGCACGGTGCTGGGCTGTGAGCACAGGTCCCACTACAGGACGTTGGGCCCTCATGCCACCCTCATAGTGTTATGTTCTGAGTCTGTGTTTTGTATTTCTGTCACAGTTTATTTTTCTGTTCTTGTCATGCTCGTGTTCGGTTTGTTAGAATGCAGTTTATGAAGCATACATATTTCCATGTTTTTCCGCAGCCTTGCGTTCATACTGTTTCTCTCTCTTGCTGTCGCTCACGCTTCCCTAATTGTTTCATTCTCTTGTGTCCATTTACTAATCTACTAACGTTAGATCAGGATTGGGTAATACTAACTCTCTAACCATGTGTTCATGTTACCTTACGTTTCTCGTGCATGTCATTTACTAATTTACTAACGCTAGGTCAGGATAGGTTTATTGCTAACGAGTATTAATTATCTTGTTATCTTGTCAACCTTCCACACCTGATTTCTTTTCGCATGCTGCTCTCAAGCAGGTCTGGACCTGTCTACACTTTTTTTACACATTTAAACCAGTAGTCTTAGTCCCTCATCGCGAGTTCGTCACACTTTTCTATAGCGTTTTGTTTGTATTTCCGAGTATCCTAGTTTCTGTTTAGTTTCCGAGTTGGTGAGTTTTTGTTGGCTGTTCTTTTGTTTATTATTTTTTCTCGTCTTATTGATCTCCTGGCTTTGACCTCTGTCCGTGTTCTCGCGACCCTGCTTTTGGATTTTGTTTTGTACTTCTACCGTGCCTTCCCGTTATCGACCCCTGCCTGTTTTTTGACGTTCCATTGGATTTCGATTTTGTACCCTGAGATTAAAACTTCGTTTTTTTTTCTGTCCTCCTGCCTGCTACTGGGTCCCTTATTACACCGGTCATAACAGTACAAACTCGCCCGTTGGGACCCAGCAGGCTTTCCTAACCCATGGAGTTCCAGGAGGATCCCTTCTTCTGCTCCAACTCCGACGAAAAGTACCTCATGGGGATATGGGAGCGGAATCCAGAATTCGCTCACCGTCATGCAGACCACCACCCATCACCCCGGACTCCTCAACCCAGCTCCCACTCCATTAGGCTCGGAGTTATCTCTCTACATCCGACCAGCTCTGAGCCTAGCCACAAACCGCAACCATCTACATTCGATGGAACCCGTCTAGCCCTGTGCCCAGGTGGCTATGGGCCCAGGAGTAAACGATGGGGTCCTGGTTCCCAGCTCCGTCGACGGACTCAGCTACCCGTTGACGGAGGATCCATCATCTTTCCGTCCCGGCCCACGCCTCCTGTCCCGTCCCGGCCCACGCCTCCTGTCCCGTCCCGTCCCGTCCCACGCCTCCTGTCCCGTCCCATCCCAGCTCTCCGGTCCCGTCCCGTCCCAGCTATCCGGTCCCATTCCGTCCCAGCTATCCTGTCCCGTTCCGTCCCAGCTCTCCGGTCCAGTCCCGTCCCAGCTCTCCTGTCCCGCCCCGGTCCATGCCTCCTGTTCCTCCCCGGTCCATGCCTCCAGTCCCTCCCCGGTCCATGCCTCCAGTCCCTCCCCGGTCCATGCCTCCAGTCCCTCCCCGGTCCATGTCTCCTGCCCCGTCCAGTCCCGGCCCTCCGGCCTTGTCCGGTCCCGGGCCTCCTGGGCCGTCCCTTTCCACGCCACCAGTCCCGTCCCGTTCCCTGCCTCCTCTTGAGCCTGCTAACCTCCCTGCCTCCTCTTGAGCCTGCTAACCTCCCGTCCTGAGCAGCCGAGCCTGCTAACCTCCCGTCCTGAGCAGCCGAGCCTGCTAACCTCCTGTCCTGAGCAACCGAGCCAGCTAACCCCTTTCCTGAGCGTCGCAGCCGTCGCCGCCGGCCTCCTGAGCGATGCAGCCGTCGCCGCCGGCCTCCTGAGCGATGCAGCCGTCGCCGCCGGCCTCCTGAGCGATGCAGCCGTCGCCGCCGGCCTCCTGAGCGATGCAGCCGTCGCCGCCGGCCTCTTGAGCGATGCAGCCGTCGCCGCGGCCTCCTGAGCGGTCCTGTCTGCGCCGCCGTCCACCTGAGCGGTCCTGTCTGCGCCGCCGTCCACCTGACGTTCCATTGGATTTAGATTTTGTACCCTGAGATTAAAACTTCGGTTTTTTTTCTGTCCTCCTGCCTGCTACTGGGTCCCTTATTACACCGGTCATAACACATTGAGTCTGTTTGTGACAGTTTGGTCAGAAACATGCACACGTTTAGCCCGCTGGAGGTCATTTTGTAGGGCTCCGGCAGTGCTCCTCCTGTTCCTCCTTGCACAAAGGAGCAGATACCGGTCCTGCCGCTGGGTTGTTGCCCTTCTATGGCCCTGTCCAGCTCTCCTACCTACGTGCCTACCGTGCCTTCACAAGGTACCAAAAACCGGGAAAAACCATCGAGGCTTTCGTGAGTACATTGAAAAACCAAGCAAAAAGCTGCAACTTTGGTGCTTTACAAGAAGAGCTAATCAGGGACAGATTAGTTTGTGGTATTAACAGTGGCAGTGTCAGACGAATCATGTTAAGAGAAACTGATCTGACGCTGAGTAAAGCTATTTGAATTTTCCAAATTAGCAAACTCACTGAGCAGCAAAGCAAAGCTCTCTCCACACCTAAACACACAGCAGAAACCAGTGTAGATGCTGTACGGACAAAACCCACCTGGAAAAACAAACACAGCATGAGACAAAAAGCAAAACATGAACATGACCACACCAAGACTATCACAAACTGCAGGAATTGTAGTGGTCACCATCCAGCTCAACGAAAGCAGTGTCTAGCCTATGGACAGCAATGTCATCATTGCAAAAAATACAACCACATCAAAAAGCACTGCAGATCTGCACAGCAGTTCAAGTCCTACAGACATGTGAATCAGGTAGCCATGAAAACAGACTTGCAGTGATGATACATTCTCTGTAGATGGATTGTCATTGGAAGCAATAGGTGAAATACACACACTGAAAACGGACAATGAAAAAGCAAGAAATATATTGCAGTCACTGTAAATGACAAAGCTCTACAACTTAAAGTTGACAGGAGCAAAATGTAATGTAATTTCATGTAACACATACAGAGCAGTCAGACGATGAGAAAAGACAAATCCAACACCGCCAGTTGCCTATGGAGGAACAGTGATCAACACTAAAGGTATGGTGACGTTGAACCGTCACACAGGCAAGCAGTCACACCCACTGCAGTTTCATGTTGTGGAAGGGAGCGTCCAACCACTTCTAGGTCTTTTAGACTGTCTCATGATGAATCTAATCACACTGGTGCACCAGGTGAACGTCAGCGAGGACCCCAACCTAACACAGAGGTTTTTTCAGAGTATGCCCCTCGTCACCATCCAGAGACGTCTCGCACCTGTTCTAGGTTATCTGCTGGATGAGTTTCCATTTTCCGGTGCTTGGTTGTTGTATTGCTTTGCGACACAGAGCCGGTACGGTATAGGATTGTTTGCTTAAGGAGACCACTTTGCTTCAAAGTTTATGCTTTGGAGTAACGCGGGACTTGCCTTTAGAGTTTCGTTAGAATTCTTTCCTTCTCTATTGCACTTTCTGTCCTTCGCTTTGGTTTTTCTTTTCCAGTTCTGCTCAGACAGTTTGTCTTTGCCGTTTGTCTTTCTACCTCGCTAATTACTGCTTTCTGTAGCGAGAGGTTTTTTTCTTTCTTTTGTCTTTGTATACACTCGAGCCTACGAGTCTTTTCGCCCATATCGGGTTGCTATTATTTATCTTTTGGTTTCATTCACCTCTCGTTAGTTTTCTCTCTTATATTGAGAGTTTGAGGTGTATTTGCCCTGCTAATACTCGAGCTTCAATTTTATTTCACCCTAATATTTTGGGTCGTTGTTTATACTTCCTTTAGTGCTCTCTCTAATCAAGAGCTAGTTCTCTCCTTTTTTCCTTCGCAGAGGGTTTTCTGCTTTTGTGGTTATTCCTATGGGGATAACTTTTAGATTCCCTCTGTCGCACCTGGTCCTCCAAACCCGACCCCTTACACTAGTAAAGTCTTTTAACTTTCCCTCCTGCCTCTGTATCGGTCATTCAGCAGTAGCTACTGTTTAATAAAAATCAATAACTCAATAACTCACACACGCACATTCTCTCTCTCTCGGTTGACAGCGTGAAAAAACTGTAATCATAACTGATAATCATGTTCATATTTAGTAACTGTAAAAAAAGAAAAGTAATAACAAAACACTCACATTTCATGTGACTGTTTCATTTGACATTGTATTGTATACAAATCTGATTGGTTGATTTATGTAAAAGAATGAATTGGAATCAGTTGTTTTTACAGTTTTTGAAGAGAAAACGAAGACAATGGAGCAAAATAAATTTAGATGTATTTTGAGTAATAGCATTATTTTTTTACTGATTGCTATAGATACGGTGATATCGTTATCGCAATATTTTTTGCCATGATCATCATATTGTGAAAATTTTATATTGTGTCAGCCCTAGTTTGAACCCACACCAAAGGCTCCATGGACAAATGCGTTACCAGTCAGCTAAAGGCAAAATCGCCCTTATCGAAGGGTACTGTCCTTATTTTCAACGTGAGGGTTGCGTCGGCAGAGAGAGCGGTCACAGTAACCTGCTACAAGTCCTTAGCTTTACTACAACTCACTGTGCTTTCTAGCTAACTAGCCGACCTACACACACTAAACATGCTGTGTGACATCACAGCCACTGTTCAGCTCAGCTGATGGGGCACAGAGACAGAAGACTCTGCACTCTTCCAAATCAACCTGTCTGGACATTAATAAGAATTCACTGGACCCACACTGGGAAAGGAGGAACAGAACAGGATACAGACAGTAAACTATCACATAATCCTTCAAATGGCTTTCAGTACTGCTACTCAAACTGAATAATCAATTATTGAAAAACATGTTTTTGCAACAAACGATGTTTGAAACTGAAGGCTTTTTTTTTTTTAGTGGTGAATTACACATTAGTGTAGTAAAATAATAAATATGAATGTTGTAATTTAATTAAGATTCATAGTGGACTGGATAAATCTGGCAGCAGATTTTCTTAAGCTGAAGCAACGTGCACATGGCACCAAAGTTCTACCCATTTGTACAAACAGCACATAAAGCCTTATTATTTGTTCAACTTCTTAAAAATGACTGTTTCCCTTGTGCCTTAACTGAATGAAGGCTGGTTTTTACATATATCTGTAGTTAGTGCATTTTTATAATTATTATACATTTGTAGGATTGAGTCCACACAATGGTTCCTTTGAATTTACCTCTTTCATTTACTGTTTTATGAGAGCATTACAGGAGTTGTGAAAAGGACACCAAGAAACTTCCATCCATACCCAAAATGGAAGTACACACAACATGTATATGGCCAATACAAACAATAAATTCCTCATTTTAGTGTTACAGCCCCAGTACTTTCATATTCCTGGCGCATAAAAATTTATGAATTGTGGTTTGAAGTTTTTTCCCCTCTGCAAATTGATGCAAATTTGAAGCATTAGCTTTTTGCGCCCTGTATGACCAATGTCCTTCAGAAATAATATCAAATTCTTGGAACTCTTGCTAATCATTACAGTGCTTAATTGGCAGGTTTAACAAACTTCAATTAATTGAGATGTTTCTTTCTAGATTAGAAACAAAGAGGAAATGTAAAACAGATGGAGACAAGATGGAACTGTTTGACTTGCTTAATTGTTATTAAACTCCAAAGATCCATTTCCTATTCAAAACTTTCGGTTTGATAAATCTGAGTATGAATAAATTTTCCCAGTTCTGTTGTTATAGGAAGCACCAAATGTATAAAAATATAATTGAACAGACATAGCTTTTTGAAAACAGTGTCCTTTTGAAACACATGTTTTTGTTTTGAACAGTGAAATGCATGCCCAGCCTGCTCTGAACAGGGAAACACATGCACAGCCTGTTCTTGTAAGGATCTGACATTTGCGTGTATTTGTATTGTTTTTTGTATGATTGTTATTTATTCCCAATCTGTATGTATTGTTTATTTTTAGTTTTCTATCTGACTTGTTTATTTTCCGGTTTTGCCTAGTTGTCACGTGTCTGCTTGTTTACATCTGATCTGGCACTCCCTGTTTACGTCTCTGTACCATTCGGGTGATCTCATTGGTGTTCGGGTTCCCTCTTACTTCGCACCTGTCTCTGTGTACTTAGATTTACTAATTACCACTAACATACTAACGATTGATTAGATCTACTAACTCCACTAACAAACTAATTTGTATATTACTACTAATTGTACTAACGGCAGGGGTGTGTATAGTTACTAATCTCACTAATATATTAGAGCGCACATTTTCACGCTGTTCTGTCCTTGCTAATCATTCTCAGCTGCATCTGATCTTCTCTCCCTGTCCTCTTAATCTATGCACGATTTCCTGAAACTCCAGGTCATCTGTTATCGTGTATCTGTATGGAATCCAGTCCGCGTTTTCCCTAGTTGTCTCCGTGATTGTTTCATTGTTCCCAATGTTTTTCAATTGTCTCTCGTTTTGATCCCCGCCTCTTCACACACCTGATTCCCTTTGTGTCATTTGTACCGTGTGTATTTAAACCCTGTGTTAACTCCAGTCTGTGTCAGAACGTTGATTTTCTTTTCCAGTGCCTGCGAATTACTAAAGCCTGAGATCAGTTTATTATCCGAGATACCCTTTGCCCGACAATTCTTTTGCTTAGCCCTTATCTGTCTAGTTTACATTACGGTTTTTGATCACGCCTGTTTTTCGACTATTCTCCTGCCTTATCCCTTGGTACTGCCTGTATTCTGATTCCCCGGTTCACGACTTCTGGATTGCCCCTCATTGCCCCTTTGCCTGCCGTTTTTGTACCTCCCTCCTTCTGATCTCCTGGCTTGACTCCTGCACGTAAATAAACTACGCCTTTTGCCTTATCCTGTGGTCTGCGTCTGGGTCCTTCTCACGACCGTAACAGTTCTAAACATTGAAGCACAGCTTGTTGTGAAATGGCTGTGCATGCAAAAAAAGTACTGAGAGCTACATATGTGAAACAAGTGTGCAACATCTGAGGATGATATGCAGAACTACTAAATATCTATGATGCAAAATATACGCAGTGTACCCTGTTCTCCATTAGTGTCTCCAAATCTATCCAAATGGCTAAATTGTGCACTGCTCTAAATACAAAAAAATATGATATATTTAACCAAAAATGAACAGTTTTAGCTTATAAAATCACTTTTGCATAGTTTTCAAGTGGGAATTACTATCTTTTCATCAGTATAGGGGGTAGATATCTATGGGTCCAAAACCCTATCGAAAACATGTCATAATATTTATGAAATTTGTTTTGTCCATTATAAAGCATATACATTTGCCCCTTCTGATGGTTTAAGATAAAAACATTGATATCACAGTGTTACATACACCTAAATATGTAACCTAATCATTCACTCTTGTACCTCAATGAAATATCACTTTTACCTGTACCCTACATACTTTTGCCCCGGGATCGCATGTTTCTGTAGTTATTTTTTTTGTTTTTGTTCCCATTCATAATGACTCCAAGGACAATTTTACATGAATCTACCGCATATCAGTGTACAGTAAATTGGAATGAGCTATTTCCATGCCCTAAGTGACAAATATATACGCCATAGCCTATATTATGTACGATAACATGAAAATAAAATAGTATTCCACCATCTGCAAAATGCTGCCAAATGTTCCATCTTCAATGAAAACCGGTAGCCTACATCAAACATAAAATGAATGATTGCACTACAGGATGTAAAATGCACTCAAAAATGTGAAAATAACAATAGGTCTATCAATCATATTGGACAAGACAGTGCTTGAGTGGAAAAACTAACGTACATATAGCCAGCGAGACCAATCGCATTTTAGAAGCAGCACTACTTGCATATCAGGAAGGGAAAACTCCCATCGGGGAATGGGTTTTCTGTAGAGCTTGCATAATACTAGACCGTTAAAACAAAAACCTATGCTGGGCTGTAATTAATTGTTCAAACATCCAATAAGACATTGCATATACCGTTCCTAAGGTTATAATGTACTCTATTGGATAAAAGAGCTGACAATTAAACCAGAATGAACTGTAATGAATGAGACAGGCTTGCAGGGCATGGGGGGTATTCCGAGTCAACATTTCAGATAGTGTGATGGCGGTATAAAGTGTTGTATATTTCTCAAACGGATTGTCCCAGACAATAAATGATCACTGAATTTTGAATGGAACATCTATGTGTAAAACCACCATATTTATTTTATATTTCGTAGCAGATATTCATAGTAGAATGATGTGGTATAATGAGACAATAATTTCACATATTTATTTAGCATTTGACTCTAAGGACAACTTTCTCGCAATAGTCTTTGCTTTCATCCACTCGCTTCTGGTGTTGGGGGAGGCAAGGGCATTGAATTTAAACAAGTTGCCAAGTTGCCATTGCAGTAAACCTTCACTCACCTTTTTCTGTTTAATGATTGCAGGAGAATTGTATTCTGCTGAAACTGCTGCCTGATACAGTATCAACGTAAATATTTTACACACCACACAACGCATATTTGGAGATACATTATATTAGAAATGTGTATTCGGAAATCGAAAGCGTGATCATTCAGCACATGTAATGTCAAATGTCAAGTTTTATTCTGATCACATGCTAGGGGCATGTTAATACGCTCTTAATCAGATTTATTCAGCGTGCATGTAAACAGGGCATTCGGGAAGGAATGCATTTGGAATGATGAAATATTCTGCACGTAAAAGTTTATAGTGAAATGCATGCACAGGCCGCAGACCCCACACCAGTCTTGTATTTCAGGACTGAGAACGTTGGTCAGTTGTGAATGGATAAATAAATAAATGGTATATACACATTTTATTGAAGCTAATTTACTTAATTTATTGGGGAACCCCATTCCCATTTTTATACAATTCATGAAGATAAAATTTATTCTAAAAACTATGATTCTGTTTGTATACTGCAGCATGACTGAACATATGTCTGTAAAACTGAACACCAAGTGTGACTTGACAATCAAAATTAATCACAACTGGAGTTCTGATGGTAGAAATCTAATCTACAAATGGTAGTCCATCTAATATATAGAAAACGCTGCATGTAATGTAAAACACATGAATGAATGAGTTTTTAAAACCTTCTCACTGTCTTCCACAGCCTCTGAGAGCTCGCCTTACACTTTGGCCCTGACACAAAACAACGGCAGCAACTTGAATAGGCTGTTACAATTAATGGCAGGGACCCATCTGTCCTGCTCTGATTCTCAATTTGATTGTGCCTGCTCTTCTTTCTCTGTTTTTTTTTTTTTTAAATCTCCAAGAGGCTCATTTCCCTTTTACACTTAATGCAGAGTAACAGTGGCGTACATAAATCTGCCATTGGTGAAGATGACAGGGAAGCATCATAGACCAAGACAGCCAGGGACCTGGTCCACTTCAGCTGAGCTTTCGTTTCAGGAGGACATTTTAAGGCTCTTAGCTGGAGAGAAGGAGAGTCCCTCGAGCAGACGCGGTGATGGACCGTCTAAAAGAAAAAAGCGGGGGGGGGCTGAGACAAATGAGGCCTCTTCCCAGGGTGAATATTAGCATCACAATACGTCCAATCTCTATAGCACTGTGGCTCCCAGTTTCAGCTCAACCCTTTAGGGCATTCACCTCTGACCAGGAGGTGGCAGCCAGCCCATGGTATCCTGACAGGGACCACACCGTACTTATTCCATTAATCCGTGGCTATATTAGGATCAAACAGCCTTCAGTTTTGCTAAAGCGTACTACTTTATTTGTACTTTATCATTCATGTTGTATCCTGCTGACATTGATTCTAAAAGTAATTATTAGAATGACCAATTATGCTAATTCTATATTCATATTCTTTCAGGGGGACTTATATTTCTGTATAAATATATATCTTCCAAACATGTACTTGTTCATCTGGATGAATGTTTCTCACACATCACATAGCATGGTCATTCCCCGAGTTTGGGTTTCCTGGATAAGCTCCCTTGGGCTCTGTTGAGCTCAGTGTGTTAAGCTCAGTTTTAACCTCAGTTTTCACCCAGAAATTCAACTAGAAAATTTGAGGGAAAAAAGTAGTTTCATGACTCCAAATGCAGAGATGCTCTTTTTACAATTTTTACCATCAGTTTGTTCCTTGTTACCACTGGAGTTGTCCAATCTCCTTATAAAGATATGTTTTTTTTGTAATTGTATGCTTTGGTTATTTGCATATTTGACCTCATAGACCCAACTGGCTTAATTGATCAAATCAATATAGGGTTCAGCAATATTGCACTTTTTTCAATATAGACACTCATACCTTCACTATAATGTGAAACATCGGATTCAATTGAATGTCTTTAACATGTTTGTTTGTGTTTTGTAGGTCTGCCGTCCGTCTTTTTTTTTTTTGTACTGCTGGCAACTGAAGTTCCATCAAGAGAAAATAAGTTATTCTATTATATCTCTGCTCTTTAATTTTGTGGCCATTCATTTATAAATAAAGGCCGTTAATAGTTTGACTCCGAATTGTAATTAGTTGCTGTCCGGAACATCACCATGCTGCAAAGAATTATGGGCAATTCCCTTCAATTAACAGTCCAAAGATGCAGACTTGAGAGAAGGGCTCAATGAGGTTTGTACATGGATATTATCGTTTCAAAAACACACAAGTTGGGCACCGCGGTGGTGCAGTGATAAAAGCGTCGACTTTGATTCGGTGCAGTTGCACACTGAACATCAGGGGTTTGAGCCCTGGTCCTGCCAGGTCCAAGTATGACTGGTGCCTTCAGAAAGTGGCAATTGGGCGGCCACTCCTGGGGTGGGGGGAGGAACTTGGTGGGGGAGAATCGTTGCGTACAAGCAGCCCCTCGCATGTTGGAATCACAGTCATTTGCATGACTGTACATGCACGAGCCCTCCTTCCTACTACCGTCTGATGGGGTTGTGTAGAATTCTCAAGCGGTTGCTACATGGGAAATTTTATAATATAGGAGTACAACTGGTCACAGAAAAATGTGGAAATAATTTGAAACAGATAGGATCAACCTTCCACAAATAAAATTAGATTCACAAATAAATCTAACTGATTCACAAATAAATGCAATTGATTCACAAATAGGTTTTTGGACTCAAAGACAAATGTCTCTCGAACTAATGACTGTGCACTTTTTTTTGAGCAAGTAAACTGACTAGAGAAATAAATGGACTGGGGTGTATTGAAACATGGACTGGATTGTCAATGTTATTTGTGAAACTGGCAGTCAAGTTCAAGTACAATTTAATTTTTTTACCGAAGGTGCCAGAATGCCATTCCAGATGATTAACCCCTAAATTAGCCAATTACATTTAGCTCCTCTATAAATATTGTACATTTATCACAACACTCTTATCCATACAAAAATACATGTTAGCATTATAAAGAGACCATTCATAGATTAGAAGAAGTGGGCTGATTTCAAATGTCTTGTAAAGTACATTGATACTTTGATACATAACCTAATAGCTACAAGATGCTTCTAACAGTGACTACAGAATTCAGAGGGTGCTACATGGCTGAAGAGATTAATTAGAATAGTAAGAATGGCTTAATATTAAAACATGGTCTCATGGGCTGTTGTGTGCTACAATAAAGCAAAGGTCCTTCCCCCTTCTCACACTGTAGATCACCAATTATACACTGTGGATTACACCGCTCACAATTCATACTGATGCAATATTACTTTGGTCTCTTTATTTTTTGCTTACATTTTTAAATCTTGCACTTTTAAATAGTGACAGTTGACAAATTTTACTTCTATAAAGTTTGATTGTTTTCATCACTTCATCATTGCTTCTGTAGCTATAGTTCAAATAAATTGACGTGACATTACTTCAACTCCTGTTATTAAAAAACTCTTTTCACTTTCCTGAAATGACATCAGCACAGTTATCCGTTGTCATCATTTAAAGTCTTGCTTACTGAGCTTCAATTAACACGAGGAAGGAAGCAGACATTTACAACACCCGAACATGCAAAAATCCACAGGGTTCACTGTAGCATGGCCATTCATAAATCAACATGATGTATGACAATGCCAGCTTTGGTTTATCTCAGTAAAAGATATATTATTTTCCATCCTTAACATATGGAAAGTTATAATTTAAACTAAGTTTTGTGTCTTCCACAAAACTTCATAGGTCTATCAGAACCTTTCCTTCAGTCTCATTTTACATAGTAAGAATAACTATCTTAATTTTTATTAAGCAAAATATCCATCAAATATTATCTTGTGCTACATGCTTTTCTTCAGGCAAATCACTTTTTTTTGCAATATTCATGGCATGAAAAATTATTTAATTTCATGCCATAAATTTAGGTGGTGACATTCCTGTTGCTTTAAAATTTGGATACTAAGGAGACAAGTTGGTAATCTGGTGGTTACGGGTTCAAATCTAGCAGTAAATAATAACCCTGTTTAGAGAGTGAGTGGCAGGTGTGCAGTGTAGTGTAGTCATGCACTGTGAGCTGGGGCAGGGGGCTCTGCCTATGTAAAAATACCCAAATATATGAATGTGGAGGATCTCTATGATGCAATAGAAGTCACACATGTTTTCTGGACTTCATAATGTGTGATGTCACTGTGCCATTACCATACCGCTGGGAGCGTGGCCAGGGCAGCCTGAATGACTGGTGGGGTTCTGGCCTACTGACAGGTTTCAGGATCACACACAACTTTACATGTTAAAGCACAGGCTTTGAGGATTCAGACGCAAGGCATTAGTACTGTGTGTGTTACTATGGTAATTAGTCCACGTTCAACTGGTGATGCCAGTTTCATGACAAATCTGGTTTCCCCCCAATCGGGATCTCACATCGGCACAGAAACATGTGATTTTGTGTCACTCTTTAGGTATCTTTTGGCTCCATCAGTGTAAAATAGGCTATAATACTGTGAACTTACAGTTGAAGTCAGAAGTTTACGTACACTTAGGTTGAAGTCATTAAAACTCATTTTTAACCACTCCACAGATTTCATGTTAGCAAACTAGTGTTGGCAAGTCAGTTGGCAACAATTTTTCCAACAATTGTTTACAGACAGATTATTTCACTTTTAATTCACTCTATCACAATTCCAGTGGGTCAGAAGTTTACATACACTAAGTTGTGTGCCTTTAAATTTGTAATATTTGGTTGCAGACTCGCATATCCTTTGCATGCTATGACTTTCTGATGTCTGTGACCCAACAACATCAAAAGACTCTTGGCATCTTATTTTCTGGTCGTCTTACAAGCGATACTATAACGTCTCTGCATTTGAATGGATCTCTATGGGAGTTGGGGGGTGGTACTAGATTTAGCTGTAAATTACACTGGAACAGTATGGAAAACATGATTAGTAAAATGGCAGTATGTCATCAAGGGTCTGAGGTATCAAAAGAGCCTCAAACCATCACTGTGCTGCCAGATATGCAGTAGATATGGATGGATCACTTTTAGGGTTGTTTCTCCTGAAAAATGTTCCTATTGAAAATAAGTCAGGAGAAGAAACCCTTCAAGTTATCCATCGCAACTGATTCACAAATAGGTTTTTGGACTCACAGACAAATGTCTCTCGAACTAATGACTGTGCACTTTTTTTTTGAGCAAGTAAACTGACTAGAGAAATAAATGGACTGGAGTGTATTGAAAAATAGACTGGATTGTCAATGTTATTTATGAAACTGGCAGTCAAGTTCAAGTACAATTTAATTTAATTACCGAAGGTGCCAGAATGCCATTCCTGTAATGGCATTGTAGCGGTACAACGATGAGCCAAACGCGATAAAAGAAAAGAAAGAATGAAAGAATCTCCCAGTCGTAGCCGAAACCAAAAACACCCTTGTAAAACGGGATAGCCACGTAAACACGGGCGATACTAATACTAGTAGAAAGAAGAACAGCAAAAACGAAGGCACCCTCGGAACGTGACTATAACGCCCGATAAATGGTGAAACAAATGAAAATAAAATAAACGCTCACCCCCTCAAAAAACAAAGAGAGCGGGAGTGGAAAAGGAGAAGTGTAAAGAGGGAAAACCAAAACTATATTCCCTGAGCTTCTATGAAGTTATCTAAGAAGTTCTACTACGCGATTAAAGAAAAAAACAATCTTTTTTTTTTAACTGCGCGCAGAGGAAACAAACAACAACCGTAACATTCGTGCAGGCACAAAATGATAAAGAAGCACCAGGAAGCGGAACTCAGGGGGTTTAAATACCTCCTGACGCGGACGACAGGTGAACCAGATAATCACCTGGGCGAAATGAAAATCCCGCAAGGGAATGCGGAGAAAAAATCCGATAGACCGAAAAAGACGTAGAATTAGAGGAAAGGAAGGGGAAACCATGACAATTCCAGGTGGTTAACCCCTAAATTAGCCAATTAAATTTAGCTCCTCTATAAATATTGGACATTTATCACAACACTCTTATCCATACAAAAATACATGTTAGCATTATAAAGAGACCACTCATAGATTAGAGGGCTGTTTAGTGGGCTCATTCCAAATATCTTGTAAAGTACATTGATACTTTGATACATAACCTAATATTAAACAATTTAAAGGCACAGTCAACTTAGTGTATGTAAACTTCTGACCCACTGGAATTGTAATATAGTGAATTAAAAGTGAAATAATCTGTCTGTAAACAATTGTTGGAAAAATTACATGTGTCATGCACAAAGTAGATCTTCTAACTGACTTGCCAACACTATAGTTTGCTAACATGAAATCTGTGGAGTGGTTAAAAATTATTACCTACCTTATTACCAACCTAAGTGTATGTAAACTTCCGACTTCAACTGTGGCTAGCTGGCTAGCACAGTAGATAACGGTGAAATAATTAGCAATTCAGTGTGGACCAGCAAGGTGAAAGTGATTGTCATGAGCAATGCAGTAATGTTGAGTGTTATGACTGTTTGGAAGAGCTTGCTGGCTAATTAAATGTTCTAACCAGCTAGCTAGCATGGTTCATGAGATATGCATCTACACAAACTCTGCCCCACACTAAATTGCTATTAATTTAGGTATTATCCAATGTGCTAGCCAGCTAGCTAAATTCACATTACAGTAGCCCACACTAATGGAGGCAAAATAGTGAGGGAAAAAATGTGGTTCAGCCCCAACGTAAGATCCCCAAGGGACCCCCAGACCCGTTTTGTAGGGGGGACCCAATTTGTTATGACACGGTAACACACGTTGAGATAATCCTGTTGGTGGGAACAAAAGGAAGGTGAAAAAGCAAATCCAGTGTTAAAAACATGAATGTCTTAAGTTTGGAAGCACAGCCATAACATTGCACTTTGGGATGACTTATGGGAATTGTAGTGTTCACTCCTCTCCATCTGCAGCACACCATGGCCTTATTCATTCAAAGCTGCTGATGGGAAAGGAACTTGTGGGTGGCTAACAATGTACATGTATGCACTAGCTGATTTATTATAATTTTTAATGTATCTATGTCTGTATTATTAATTTATTGATTATGTATTTTAGTGAGTTAGTTATTTTTCTAGGCTAAATAATCATATTTTCTGGTCAACTGGAAATAAGCAGTTATTTCTGTCAGGTGTAGCGTACGGAACGAAGGACCAAGCGCGACAGTAGGGGTTCTTTAAGTGTTCTTAACAAACACCACAAAGCGGGGGGGAAACCCGCAAACAGGGAATTAAGTACAATAAGAAAAAGAATAAACTCTCTCTACCACAAGAGATTCCGCTACCAAACTCAAAGCAACCCGTATTGGGCGAAAAACTCGAACCCTATGCTAAGTTTGTAATAAACTCTTAAACACCAGCAACAAGTCCTGTGTAATGACAACACGTTGACATGATACGGTCGCCCCAAACTGCCAGTTCTATACCGTGAAATACCAGCTTTCCTTGTCAAATCAATGGCAATATGGAAGTGTCAGACAAAGTTGACGCAAGGTTTAAATAATGAAAGGAAATGCCGAATAGGTGAAAACACTGAGCAGAAAGAAAACCCAAAACACGAAACGGACAATGAAAACAAAAGGAAGAGACGCTACAAGAGCGCTCCCCAGGGAAGTGGCTCTTCGCAGGCTGAGAACCATGAAAATTCCTGGTTTCCCAATTTGTAAATACATTCCAGTGGCCAAGTGTCTTTTGCTGGAATGTCCATTTTACCTCCTCCACAGGTAGATTACTAGCTTAACATGTAGATCTATTTGAAACAACCTGGTAGCAATTTGCCATTTGAAATACTCCCATATACACACATTTTGCTTTAGTTTTTGGAGTTGCACCCTTTTTTCACTACATTAAATTCTGCCTTAGAGGACGTCAATACCAATTTCAGGCCAACACACCCATCCAGGGTCAATATGAATAAAAGGTCCTAGAAGAAGACTATGTTTCTCCTATGCTATGCACATCATAACCTTTATGAAGTAAAAAGAAACACTGATCCTAGCTCAGTGCAACTCAAGATGAATATGGGCCCAGGTGCTGTACCCCCAATAGAAAGTAATGAAATTCAAGAGGAACTAAAAGAAATGAAATTCAGAGGAACTAAAAGTAATGAAATTCAGAGAAATTGAAAGTAGTGAAATTCTGATTAACTGAAATGAAGGGACTTCAGAGGAACTGAAAGTAATGCAATTCAAGAGGAACTGAAATTAATGGACTTCAGAGGAATTGAAAGTAATGCAATTCAAGAGGAACTGAAAGTAATAACATTCTGAGAAATTGAATGTAATGAAATTCAGATTAATTGAAAATAATGAAATTCAGATTAACTGAAAGTAATGGACTTCAGAGGAACTGAAAGTAATGGACTTCAGAGGTACTGAAAGTAATGGACTTCAGAGGTACTGAAAGTAATGGACTTCAGAGGTACTGAAAGTAATGAAATTCAGAAGAACTGAAAGTAATGGACTTCAGAGGAACTGAAAGTAATGGACTTCAGAGGTACTGAAAGTAATGAAATTCAGAAGAACTGAAAGTAATGAAATTCAGAGGAACTGAAAGTAATGAAATTCAAGAGGAACTGAAAGTAATGAAATTCAGAGGAATTGAAAGTAATGAAATTCAGATGAACTGAAAGTAATGAAATTCAGAGAAATTGAAAGTAGTGAAATTCTGATGAACTGAAATTAATGGACTTCAGAGGAATTGAAAGTAATGCAATTCAAGAGGAACTGAAAATAATGAAATTCAAGAGGAACTGAAAGTAATGAAATTCAAGAGGAACTGAAAGTAATGAAATTCAAGAGGAACTGAAACTAATGAAATTCAAGAAGAACTGAAAGTAACGAAATTCAGAGGTACTGAAACTAATACAATTTAGAGGTACCAAAACTAATGACATTCAGAGGAACTGAAAGTAATAAAATTCAGAGGAACTGAAAGTAATAAAATTCAGATGAACTGAAAGTAATGAAATTCAGAGGAACTGAAAGTAATGAAATTCAGAGGAACTGAAAATAATGACATTCAGAGGAACTGAAAGTAATGCAATTTAGAGGAACTGAAACTAATGACATTCAGAGGAACTGAAAGTAATTAAATTCAAGAGGAACTAAAAGTAATGAAATTCAGAGGAACTGAAAGTGATGAAATTCAGAGGAACTGAAAGTAATGAAATTCAGAGGAACTGAAACTAATGACATTCAGAGGAACTGAAAGTAATGAAATTCAGATTTACTGAAGGTACACGGGAGCTTCTTTCATACTATAAAACAATAAGTCCGATTCATTCAGATTTTTGAAAAGGCATATCTGCTTGACTTCTATACTGAGGCAGATAAAGTGTGAAGCTTTATTCTCCCAATAAAACAAAGTTGTGGTAATGAAAAGGAAGAAATATAATGGAAATTTTCATCGAACAAGCAGGCAATTTTCAGTGCATCAAAATACATTTCAATTTGCGCGTAGTGTTAACATTGAAATGAAGTCTTCTCTGGCATCACCTTGGGGAGGCTGGCATCTCAGTATGCAAATGCTGAAATGCTGAACAATCGCACCAGGAATGAACTAAAATGAACGCTCAATTTGGAGAGCTTAAATCAAGAATCACTTTGGAGGCTAAAATTGACTTGAGCAGTCCAACTCACAAATTTAACCATGGCAGCAACACACCACAAACCTCGCCTGGCTGATTTTGTGAAATGTCCCAGTGGAATTTATGGACTATTTAATTGGCTAACAGGAAAATACATCAGACACTGACAGAAAACCTTAAAATCTACCACTGTTTTAAGCAGCAACCAGACAATCCTGTCAAAGCAACTCATCTATCACTGATCCAAGGGAGTTGTTAACTTTCTGCAGCCTAAGACCACAGGGGGACAGAAAAGCATAGCTGGTGTGTGTTCTAGTGTAAAATTAAAATCTATGGTATGCGAATAATAGCATAAATTTACAATCTATGGTATGATACAGATTCTACTGAGGAAATTACAGATTTTAGGAGTTAAAGTATGATAGAACTATGTTGTTTTTGCATAATTTCATTATTTATGCAGCATATTTTGACTATAAGCCTAATCAAGGACAATATAGAAGCATGTGTTATATGATGCACATTCAGGAACTAAAATCGGCAATTGTTTTGATAGTTTTTACTATTCATTAGATAATAAAATATAATGCTAGTTAAATTATAAAATCTATATTCCTCCTCTCTATTTAAATACATATTGCAATATAAATGTTTCAGTGTAACAATGTGGTGTCGCTCAGAATGAAAAAATATTTGAATGGATAATTCCAGCAATATGTCAATGTATATCATAATCTTGTATTATAATGGTCTTTCCCCCACGCAGTGTTTAATTATTAGAATGTTTTGGTTCCTCAGGCATCTGTGTTGCCACCTTTATAAAAACAGACAGAACCAGGACACAGATCGATGAACGCTTTCTCTGACCCTGCAACATAAAACTTACGATGCATGAACAAACGGCCCCTAAAACAGGAAGAGATCCTCCGTCCAATTAATAAATATATAACTCTCACAATACTTCAGTGTGCTGAAGAGCCCCACATCTGATCATAAAGGTTACTTATGACTGCTTTTATTCCAGGCTCTAAAGAGGCCCCAGCCAATTCTGTTAACTAATAAAACAACAATCCAAGGATAAAACGGTAACAACTCAATAAAACAGAAGAACAGGAACCTGTATCGGATTTAGGATTTTACTCAAGGTTTGATCCAAGCTTGAGAAACCCCGTTTTTCCTGTGGCTCCATGGATGTTTAAGTGTAGTCAGTTTCCCTAAATAATAGTGAAGCCAACACTACAACAGCAACAATACTTCACATGACCAAATGTGAAAAAGCTGGAACACTGCACATCCGTCACACTGTCCACCTATACTCCATTACTACCTCATAGCCATCGTTTTCCCTCTACCATGTACTGTCATACCTATATCTTGTCGAAAGAAAATGTTAAGATCCATTTGTGACCCGACAAAATAATTCTCCACTTTAGCATACCGGCTGTAGACATACATATTAGAAATTAAATATATGGTTATTCATTGTGAGCTCAATTGTGTTGATAATTAGAAATATTTAGAAATATTCTACCATTAATAGAAACATATGCAATTTACTGTGCACTCCAAAAGTGTTAGGACAGTGACATTTAAATTTCCAAAAATGTCAGAAGACATAATCATAATAAAAATAAAACCAGCAAATACAATAGGTTTTCAGCAGCTTCACTGCTTGGACCCCTAATGAAAACCACAAAACTTATTTTATATGCGTATATACAGTCAGGTCCATAAGTATTGACAGTGACACAATTTTTGTTGTTTTGGCTCTGTACTCCAGCACATTGGATTTTAAATGGAACAGTGACTACGAGGTTAAAGTGAAGACTTTCAGCTTTAATTTGAGGGCTTTTACATACATATCGGGTGAACTGTGCAGCAAGTGTAGCCATTTTTATACATGGTCCCCCCATTTTAGGGGACCAAAAGTATTTGGACAAATTAACATTAACTTTAATAAAGGTATCATATTTCATATTTGGTTACATATCCTTTGCATGTCATGACTTCCCGAAAATAAGCACTTTATATATAAAAATATGCACTTTAACCCAATGGTCACTGTTCCATTTGTCACTGTTCCATTTCAAATCCAATGTGCTGGAATACAGAGCCAAAATAACAAAAAATGTGTCACTGTCCTAACACTTTTGTAGTGCACTGTATACAGTATGTCATTTTGATTAAATCTTACCTCAATGCACTTTGTACTTAAATATTAAACAAATATTACTTGTTATTATTGCTTATATTATGCTATAAATTTTCCTTTGACATTTCTGTGATGACAAAATGAAAAAATAAGAAAAATTCTAATTGAATTGTTAAAAGTTAGGCAATACTGCATTACTGTAATTATCTCTATTATTGTCCAAGTTAAAGTTATGGCTGGTATGAAGTCAATGCCTTAGCGATTTTTGAGTTCACAGCAACATGGGGAAACTGTTTGGGGAAAAGGTGGTTCATGGAAACCTTTGGAAAAGTAGCATGGGGGTCACATGGACTGTTTGACGGACAGCCCAATATCCACCTGGCCAGATTCCATTCCATGGGAATGTCATTTACAGGGAAAATCATAGCCACCTAATTTAGGCAGCTGCATAGTCTGGCTCGAAAGAGCAAAGTTTGTGCATTTTCAAAATGAAGTCACCAGTTTCAGTTTCTAGATAAGGCACTTTACTATCAGCCATATGCATGATATAAAACCGCTGAAATCATATTGTTGATGATTACATCAAAAGTAAAATCCAGCTCAACTAGCACCTAACAGTGAATGTAGTTGATTGGCTACCCAATAGACACTGTAGAAATGATCACTGCAGATGGTACAGCATCCTGGGGTGGGGGGTTAGTGTGTCTTTCATCACCTTCCTAGTCTTACAATATTTACACTTTTGGGATGGAGGAAGAGCTGCCACTGCAGATTCCATGCTGAGAGCAGAACATTTTAGCTGCCAACTTGCACAATGGTTTTTCCCGACTGCTCAGGACTGTTATGGACCCGTACTGGTACGGTGCGGTACGTTTTTCAATTGCCGTTTGAGGAGAGTCGTGCTGGTTAGGTGCCCTAACATATGTGGTACTGGTCCACTTTCAAAAGCGGTCCGATGGGTGTCGTCATTACGCGCGCACACACACAACGGAATTTAACCGGGATTTTTAAATCCCAGCTAGCTCACTGATAACTTGTTACATTACAAAACATTCAACAGAAAGATATAAGCTAAGACACAACAGGAAAAAAAGACACTAACTCCGGGTCTTTCATGTTTGTTGTTGATGTTAGTGACGCTCACTGGTGACCGTGGTAGTAACATTGTTGCTATAGCTACATCCAAGCGTTGCTCTTTTACGCAAAGGAGACTACAACAACTGACCTTTTAAGTGGAAAATGAAAGGATATTGATTCTGTACTGTATCGCGGCCGTTTAATGTGGACCAGTACGGGTCCAGTACGGTACACTTGACCAGTGGAAAAGAGATATGTATGGCATATTGGATGGACAAAGGCAGGATATTATACACTTTTCTTATCGGTTCTTATCAAAATTATATGAAAATGGCAAATGCTTGTGACTCTGGATATAACAAAAACTACGTTTGTTCTGGTGACCAGGTGTCTGTCATTCAGACTCAAAACAAGCGGACAAACATCTTCCTGACTTATTATCTTATTTTCTAATGAACAATCCAAATTTACAAAGTAAATTAGACCATCCAAAGAGGATTCAATATCACTTTCAGATCCCGGATAGTCAATCATACAAGCCAAAAACAAAATAGAAGCAGGAAGTTTTGTCAGCATTGAACACAGTTTGCTATTACATCTCAACCACTGTCGCTCACTGTCGCTTACTATGCATGCAGATTACATGTTATCATTTTTATATCAGCATATAGGTGTAGTAATACAATGAAACTTATTTTGAAATAATCATAAAAACATACTTTTGTTGTTTGGACCTTTCCAGATGGACTTAAATAATTTCATAAAATATGGATTTTATTTAGTAGAATTATGCAAAAAAAAGTGATATGTTATATTACCAGTGTTATCTAGTCAGAACCTTGATCCGAAATGGCATACTCATTTTGGCGATAGCCCCCATTAAAAAAAAATTCTGCCTGAAATGTTGAAGGCCAAGAGGTTCATTACATTTTTTTCTTCTCTTTCTTTTACATCTGTCCGTGAAATTACAAAAGTTTAACAAGCCACATAATCAAAATTGGAACATGTAAAAATCATTATTTCTCTGACCTGCACCCAACCCGCCCCTTTCCCCTTGGGATCGCAGATGGAATAGAGCAGAACCCTTTATTGGCACACCCAGTTAAAGCATGTTCCCCATTTAGCATTCCGACGACATAGTGAAAAAGAGAGGGAAAGAAAGGGGGATCGGCAGCTTTCCATTCTGATGATGATTAAAATTCATAAGTTTCCAGCTGCACCCCCGATGCAGAGGCAATCTCAGGGCAGTCAGCCTGCTTTCCACAAAATTAATTTGACAGGTTTGCATTAAGGCAGCTGATCAATATCCACTTAGAGTGGTGAGGGCTAAGAGAAGAAAAATAACTGACGGCTGTGTTACAAGATGAGAAAAAATGAATCTGGGACACTTTCCCCCCCCTCTCCCCTTCTTCTAAGCTCTCACGTACATCAGAAGCCCTGACCTCCAGCCATTGATCGGCTGCAGTTAACATGACAAAATGGCTGGAAGTTATACCCGGCTGTAGCTACCAGGGAACAATCAACCCCCCTGCACTAAATGTTTGATGGAGTGACGAGCATTTGGCCAATTTGGAGAAGGAGGGGGAAAATATTTTCTCTCCTGTGGAAATGAAATAGAGTCCCATGATTCTGACAGTATATCTCTCCCCATGCATCTTAACAGGAGGAAAAGGAGGTCTTCGCGGAGGAGACTCGCAGGTGAACAGTGAAGTATGGCTCAATGCTGGGACTGGATCAGCGGCTGCACACGGGCCTAAATCAATAGCTGCCTCGCCACTTGCACAGTGTTAATGGTTTGAAAAGCTCCGATAGCCTTTACAAAGGGGGGGCCAAATAAATCTTTCCTAACTTCAGCCAGTGCCTTATCCTGCACTTTAACACCAAGGGCCCCTTTAAGGACCCAACTTACAACCTAACTAACATACAGTGAACATGAGTTTAGTCAAAACATTGGTCTCAGTGTGATTTCATTACTGAAATCATGAAATATGAAATAATGTCATCTTCTGCCTGGCTTTGAAGAATCTAAACCAGGGCTGCCCAACCCTATTAGGGGTGCATTCCAACCCTAATAAAGCACATCTCATTCAACAGCTAGAGATCTCATTGAATTGCGAATTAGTAGAATCAGGTGTGCCAAATTAGGGTTGAAATGAAAACCTACAGGATGGTAGATCTCCAGGAACAGGGTTGGTCAGCCCTGATCTAAACCATTGAAGGAATTCTGTGTAGTTGCATTACATTGCCTATGAAATAATTCCATCTTCTGCCTGGCTTTGAAGGGTCTAGTCCGTTACTTCTTTGTATATGTAGAATCCATTTACAGACATATTTTTTGCATGACAGCCGAGGTCAGTATAACTCTGCTAAACAGATAGCTGTTGGAACAGTGATTTCCTCTTCCTCCCTCCAATATGCAGGATTGTGACTAAAAAGTGAAGCTGCGTTTCATCTTCCATAAGTGGAAAATCGTTATCATATTATCATTATAAAATCATGTCCATGTTACACTTTAACCCAAAGAATCAGATTGGAATCATACGTCCAAATTGAATTGTTTTAAATGAGGCAGTCACCTGGTTCATGCTTGATTTGCTACCCGAGGGCCTTGCTTTTATCAGTGTTAATGTGGTTCGTGCTCTTTGAGAAGGTGCCTTTTCCATTACAAGACAAGGCAGAAAGGACGACAGAAGGCATCTCTTTCCACTGGAAGCATCAGCGCGAATAAAAAAATATTAATACGCATATCTAATTTGCATATCCAACTGTTTTTTAACATGTTGATTAAAGGACTCAACGTGAACGGAATCATCTGCTTGGCATGCATTATCATCGACTCGTTCATGTCCATTTTATTTTTGCACGTATTTAATCTCTCAAGTAACAGTTACACATTTTCTGGCTTCCCCATTTTTAGGGAGCCGATGGGTTTTTCTCTGTGCAGTTTAAATGTTCTGCTGATTCTCCCACCTTCAACCCTCCCCACAGAGTCTATTACAGGAACTGGGGTGGGGGTGGGGGGGTGCACATGGAAAACAGGTTCCTCTAGGCACTGTGGACCACGTTTCCTAGGCAGATTTAGATTGAACCAGACATCAATAAATAATTACGGGTCTTGAGACATTTAAGTAGGAGTCTATGCACTGTGAAACGACATTTAATCGAGTAACTTAGGCCACTGTATCCATCATGGAAAAGCTGCTTGCATCTGCAAAAAAGGACTTACCTTTTTCTCTTTCCACTTTTTGGCATGATTAATTCTTTTCGTCTTTTTAAGGGGCGTGCATAGACTTTCAGAAACAGCTGTAGGTGAAGTGGCCAGATCCGTACACTAGAACATGAAATAAATAAAAGGGGGCGATTATTTTTAAAACTTTTCTGAAAGGATTCCAAATACTGATGAAGAGTATCTATGACAATTGGAAACATATATTGGTTTAACGGTTTAAATATTACTCAACAAGTCTGACTAAGCAACTGAAACAGCAAATACATGAATGCAAAACAAAGCAATTTGCTTACTAATACGAATGTACATCACTACATATTTCAGTAAAATTGTATGTACAACATTCTCAAAAGTCAGCCATCTTCTACTTACAAAAAGATCCAATGGTTAGATTCAGCATTCTTCATGCAGGCATGGGAATAAAGTACAATCGGTTTGTGTTCCTTTGAAAATAGCCAGTAATTTATGCTTAGTCGTACACAGCAATCTCTGCTAACAGGGGCAAAATTGTGATGCTGTAGTTAGATTCTTTTTCCACTCAGGGGCCCAAATGCAAGCAGTTATAAGCCACCGACAAGTCATTCTGCAGCGGCAGAGAAAACTCAGGGGAGTGGCTGCTGTTTTACTGTTTATAAAAAATATAAATTCCTGATGCTGCAGCTCATTTTCAATGGAATTCGAAAATGTACTTGTATCTAGGTTTATTGATTTTTACATTTAGAAAGCCAGCAGGTTGGCATATCTGGGGTTTATATGAACACAGTAAAATGTCCCCAGAACAGAGTCAAGCCACTCCTCTGCGGTAATGGATAAACTCTCTTTATAAGATGTCATTTTGCCAACAATAGACAGTAAACAAAAGCCATCGGCAGGCTCTGTTAAATCAAAGCTTGTTCAGGATTTCAGGAGATTTGCAAATTACCTCAGGGATTCTGTCTCGTAACAAATGTTTTTGTGCCGAGCTGATGAGCAGCCATATGTTCCTGCTACAACAATTTAGCTCAATACTTGACATCCACTGCCGCTGCATAACTCCCTTTATAGAGAGCAGGGTCACGTTGATTAATCAGCTTATACCTACAGGATGGAGAAAATGGTCTTGAAGGTACAAAAGTAATTTTTAATCATGGAAAAATAATAAAACCTTAAACAAGCTCAGTGCCATTAAATTACACCTCATATACATATAATATGTAATACACTTTCCTTTGTTCATAACACATTATTGAACAGACCCTACAGTAATGCCATTGTGAATAGAGTAAAGGTGATTTATCTCAAGCAGTGTATAGAAATAGTTGATGTATTAACAGTTCCCTGTGTAAAGCCATTTAACCCACATGAATGAAAATATTGATGGAAATCTAAGCATTGTGCGGGGAGTCTTCAAGATAAATAAGAGATTGACAGATTGGGGGAAATGGTGGTGTTGTGGAAATACACTGTGCAATAAGGACTACTGTAAATCTCCAGATGGTTACAAGAATGAGAATTACACTAGAAAATTCAGTAAAACCATTTCACTCATATAATGTCCAGTATCTACCAATACCAATGTTTAACCATAATGCCCAGTTCACACCATGCAGGTAGGACATATGTTTTTCTGGTAGGAATGCATATAAATATAAGTATCTCATCCTTGGGTGGAGCTAAGGAGCGAGGAAAAAACATGACGAAAAGATGCAAGAAGTGAAAATACGTGATTGGAATGAATCGAAGGATGAGATACGAGGACGGAGGAATCGAGGCAACATGCATTAGGCAAATGGCACGTTCTTCCTCAGTCAAGCGTCAGCATCATATTATGCTTACGTGCTTAACTATAATGCTTTTTGGCCTCTTTTCATGAATAAACGTGGCTTTTGTTAGTCATAAAGAATGAGTGTCAATATGGATTGAAGCGCGTTATAATAAATGGACAGGATCTGTAAAATTGCATTTGTTTAGGGGTGTACCTGGAGAGGTGGATAATTTATACACATCACGCGTTCCGAGAAAAGGCTTCCGCAAATGCTACACTTGTGTTTCCTCACTGAAGCACCCTACGGGAGCCTCCTCGCTCCTCCGATGAACATTCAGTGGTTTGGTATGTTCTTAAAGATGACGGACCTTGATCAATTTCCAGGTCAGGTGAGGACCGAGGAGTCGAGGACAGATAAAATAAACGATTGGAATAAACCCTGGGTCAATCAAGTCTACTATGCTGAGGGCGGGGTAAGAGCTTCCCGTTGTATTCTCTAAATCAGCTTGTGCAGCTACAAAATAGAGAAATAACGGCAATACACAATATATCAAAGACGTATTTGCCATAATATAGCCTATTCTTTATAAGTATGTCATGACACTGGTAATTGCTATTTGTTCAAGCTAGCTAGCTAGCAATATATCTGTCTCACTAGATAAATAAATAGATAGATAGATAGCCATCTCTCTAGTGGTGTATATATAAAACTCAACATGTTTTTTCAGTTTCATCAGGACAGGATAGGCTCAGTGGTGGTCCGGGGGGGCAACGGTGCCCCCATGACAACAAGCTTGGAACCCCCTGAATTAGGAGTCATGATAAGACAATGTAGACTTTTTCTTAATGTTCATGATGTATATATCCACAAATTTTCTTTTTTGTATTTTGAGCGATAGCTAAAATGGGCCAGAAGGAGCAAGAATTAGCCTCTATTGTTCCAAATGTTTGGTGATATTCCAAACATACCCGTGTGTCCATTTTGTACAGTCTATACTCCATACTCACCACGGATAAGAACAGAATGTAAACATCAGCGTGTCCGTACTATGTCAAATAGTTAAGAAGCAGGGACAGCGCACCTGAACAGTTGGACTGAGAGGTCAATAGTTGTTGTAAGCTGGCTTCTTCTAGTGACTTGTTCTAATTCCGTCTTGCATTAATGACAGCCGTCATCTTATCTATTGCATGTCTTTTAATACCTGCTTCCCATTCATACGAAAATGCACATGCAATTACCATTCCAAAAATTGCTTTCGGGCTTACACGTGCTAAAGTAATTCATTTGCATGAACTCCTCCCACTATTTTGTGAAATAACATAGGGACACCCAATTTTGCATATTCATTCAGGCTAAACCAAAAATGAAAATGCAGTACACTTTGCACCTCATTAGTTGATCAACTCAGGCGTTTTTTGATGGGTAACATTTTTACACGTGATTTTGTACACACAAACATTTAGTAAATTGACCCCGTAATACGCTGATTAACAGGCAGACTTGCACACAACTGACTGACCAGCAGGGGTCGCTAGTGAGCAAGGAGATGCAGATCCCTGCCAAACTAACCCTTCCTAGCCCTGTGCGATGCTATCGCAGAATTATGCATCGCCCTGCGTGGCTACCGGCTATGGGGGCCATTCATGCACGGGAACAGGATGAGCCACCCAGCAGTACTACAGTCAGCTCTAATCTGATGTTGGTAGCCTCCTTTGACACTTGGCTGAACGAATAAAAGTAATTTTGAGGTTTTTGTTACAACGATACTCAGGATAGGACACAAATGCAGGACTCAGAGACAGAAGGCTGGTTGAACTCCACACAGGAGACTTTTAATATATATAAATGCCCACCCAGGACAGCAAGCAGGAGATCAGGAACAGGCAGGCGGGAAACAGGGCTGGGCAAAAGCAAAGTCCAGGAGCAGGCAGGGGTCAGAACTGGAGAATCCGTCAGAGCAGGGGATCAGGAGGACAAAGGGCAGGAGCAGGGCTAGGACGGGGCAGGGCAGGATAGGAGCAGCCTGGACAGGCAGGAGAACAGAAGCAGAGCTGGAGCGGGGTTTGGATGGAGACGGGCAGGCAGGCAGGAGGACCGGGGCAGGGCTGGACAAGGACAGGCAGGAAAACAGGAGCAGGACGGGTACACAGGAACAAAGCACTGGAAGCAGCACTGGAAGCAGCACTGGAAGCACTGGAAGCACTGGAAGCACTGGAAGCACTGGAAGCACTGGAAGCACTGGAAGCACTGGAAGCACTGGAAGCACTGGAAGCACTGGAAGCTAATGAGACAAGCACAAGGCAGGGCACAAGACGATCTTGCACAGAACAAAAAAACAGGGGTGCTTATATGCCAGATTAATGACGAGACAATGAGGAACAGGTGAGACGACACAACATGAGGAAACACATATCAGGTGCGGGAAGTGGAGACACGAAATGGGGAAAAGGGAAAACACGGAATGGAATACACATACAGAAAACACATAGAAACGGAAAACCAGGAAATCAAGACACAGAGGTACAAGTTTTGGTAAAAAGACAGTTTTTTAAGTCAGATTGTCATTCAGAATTGTAACAAGGCATATTTTCTTGGGGAAACAAAGAAAAGAGAAAAAGGGGCCTCCCAAGTCCTATGAAGTTATTTTTGTGCTGCACCCAACTAGCTACGTATTAGATGGCTATACACCGTAGGAATGAGTCAGAACAGTCGAATAATCAAATAGTCGTTCACGGGGCCCACAAACAAAATGTTTTAATTTTTTTCCTGCACCGCAAAGGAGCGGAACTTTTAATGAGGGTAACTGTTTAGTACCTTAAATTGATGTGGTCATGCCTGGAAGGGATACATACAGTTCTGTGGGGATACATGAGATTTCAAAATGTGATCTCCATTGTCTCCATAGTGCGCTGTCACCATAGTTATGTACCATAGAAGCATAAAGCATTCTGTGGCTGCTAACCATGAAAAATTGATGCATTTTAGAAGATAATTAGCAGATGGCTATTAAGCTATCCGTAACTACCTGTCATAGTTCGTGGGTTATTGTTTTAGTTTTCTGCTGTGGTTCTCGTCTTTTATCTCCCTTTGAGAATCCATCAGATTTTTTCCTCGTTCCGTCCCAGGGTTTTGCTTCGCCTCGCTTATTATTTAGATCACCTGTGCTGCTACCTGCGGGGTATTTAAGTTTCTCACTTCCGCTTCTCTGGTGCTTCTTTGTCATTCATTTGTATATTGAGCCAGGTTTAAGCGACCTCATGATATTAACTTGTTTATGTTCACAAGGGACTTGTTCTGCGCTATTTATTTCTGTGCTGTTCTCTACGAGACAGTGTTTTCTTTTGGTGGTTTTGTTTTGTTTCACGTTCTATCGTACGTTGTAGTGTTATGTTCCAAAGGTGTTTTCTTTGCTTTTCTAGTCTCCTGTTTTGGGCTCTAGTATTGAGTTCGGGAGATTTAGATTTGTGTTTCACTCGTTCTATTCGAGTTCGCCCTATTTTCCTGGGTAGATTTCATTTAGCTGTTTAGCTGTCAGGAATCAGTTCCTGTTTTTCTTTTCTTTTCTTCTTGTCATATCTCCCTCATCTCTGCATTTGATTCGCCGCTACTAAATCCATCACACTACCATGCATGAATGCTTAATTGAAAGTAGAAGCACATAACTGTTTTTGTGTAAGTCCCAAGTGGTACTGGCAATAGTATGTATGCCGTACGGACAGTAGATAGTATGGAAACACAAGCTTATAGTCAATGATGAATGTAATAGAACTTGCTGCAAGAAACTATATTTGATGAGGAGACATCAAATATAGCAGATCACAACTAAAGAGCAACAGGCCACCTGGTTGTGTTGGTTTAACCTCAGAATTCCATAAATAGTTTTTTAGCTAATTGTTATTGTTGGACCGTTCCAACACCACCTCAGATTCAGTGACTGAGCAAGCCGATAAACCCCACCTTCTCAAAGTGAGCGCACACAAACCAGGCCAGGGCATTGTGTCCCAAATAGAAACACCCAAACCCTTCACTGTTCACCCAAGCACTCAACTTTCTTTAGGTTGGTGTTATACATCAAGGTTGTTCTACTCTGCCACAATGAACATGACCATAACAAAGATGTCCTGCCAACATGTATGAATACATTATTCGGCTAATTAGCATGCTTGTTAACCAGGCACAGGTAAACATATGGAGATCAATGGCCAGTTTAAAGAGTTGGGTCTCTTTTTTTCCCCAAGCTTGTGAGCCATCACTGGAGTGTGACCCCTCATAAAGCCCAACCATCTCTCCTACTGAGAACACAATGTGTGCCAATTAGGGATTAAATTATCACAAGTAAAATTACTACAGATCAACATTAAAGACCCATTATAACCAGTTGACTTAAAATTGTCACTTGAAGATCACATATAGTACACTTGTTAATTATTTTATAGAACATGAGCCCATGTCACAAGCAGTCATTTCATACCAAGTATTTTGTGATTTTCCAACATTTTTTGTAAAATTCATTGTAAATTCATTGTTGTTCAACCACAAATTTGCTTTGATGTCTCACCTTAAATCAGTCTGGTGGCGAAGTACATTCATATGCCTGAACCCTGGAATATATTTTAGGGTTCTATTGTACCCAAACTGATTTATTTCACCCTATGACCTCTGACCCTTCCCAAGACAAAGGGTGACAGTGTGGTCAGAATAAATCTATAGTAAAATTTGGGGTCACTTCCTTTGCAAAAAAACATTAAAACCTTCAATTATCAAGCTGTCATTCTTTGTATGTCCCGACTTGTCTATTTCAGATATTATAATTAGATGACATCAAATTAATTATTCAGTTCAAGGAATTAGATAATTTCATTAATGTCTTGCCATTTTTATGAACATTTTGAGTGGTCAATATGTTAGAAATAATGCATCCCCCACCCCCAAATACACATCTGCGCAAACAGTTCTGCCAAGATCGGCTAAAATCTACACAAACATTCACATTTTAGATGCATAATTCAGAGTGGGATCTATTACAGTCACATAAAAGCCACTCCTTTTCCTTTCTTTCATTATATTCTCAATGGACCCCCAGGGTTTAATCCCCCCCCCCCCCCCCCCCCCTCTCTGAACAGCCAGAGTAAGTTGTTTGTGCTGTCAGGAGCTGTTGTTTTGGTAAATGGGGAGTTAAACAGATATATCCAAGCGTAAAATCTAAAAGTGTCCCCAGTGAGAGCCCCAGGGTGTTGTTTGAAATCAACTACATATCAATTGAGCAGCATAGAGCGGATCCTATGATAAATTATATTCTTCAGATGCCTATAAATTACTTTTTTTCTGGTCTCACGTCTCCACCGCCTGCCCCCCTCTTGCCTCTCTCTCTCTCTCCCTCCTTCCCTTTTCGGACCAAACTCTGCTTCATATGATGTCCCCAGAGGGCTATTTCACAGATAACTATGATTGTGAAGCTGGAATGTTTGCAGGAATTTTTTTTCTATTTGATGGACAACATTACCACTGCATGTATGTACACTGCCCCCACCCCACAAACAAACCCCCCTGTCTCCCCTATCCCTCTACCCCGCCAACTGCAATATGCGTTTGTAATTCTGTAGTTCATTATCTCATTGTTTTCTGTAAGTACAAGCTTAGATTGAATTACTGGGGGCTCTATTGTCTATTTGGAATTCTCCTTCCATGCCACACTAGTAATGAATGTGCAATTTAGTCTGTGTGCAGCGGCCCTGTTTGCATCAGCCACTTAATTACTCCGAGACTGTTCAGCACAATTTTACTGCATTACTGACACCAGCTGTTCAGCCTCACTGAGCAAGGCAGGTCTTAAGGTAGACTTGTGTTTAATATCCAGCTGGGACATATATAAGGAAAGAAAACAACAGGAGAAATGTCAGTTTTCTAAATATTTCTACCTTCCATGGTTGATTAATTTGAAGTTTTACATTCCTTTTTAATTATACATGTCCTATAATCACATCATTATTTAATATTAAAACATTATACGTGTTTATTTTCATGGCTTTCAAGACTGATACAAAAATACATATCTATCAGCATATTAATTTAGGTGCTTTCAAAGATTCTCCTTCATTAACTGGAATGTCCATACCCCATGGGGATCAAGGTAGTTTAACGGCTTATTGGATTTTTTTTGCTACATTCTCAGATGTTTGAGTGTAATGAGTTGTGTGTAATCAGACAAAGGAGAGGATCAATCTCAGCACCTTTTATCCTTCGCAGCTTTTGAAATATTATTTCAAAAATGGGAAACTATCCAAAATGACTAAATATAGTAAAAACCGGGCTGACCTCCAACCCTACATCCACCATGTATTATTATTAGGGGACCGGGCAGCACAGCTGCTGGTACCCTATTGTTTTTGTTTGGATTCTTTTTTTCTTCCTCTGTCACCTAAGATTCCTGTGAGCTGGTTTGGCCTAGAATCATCAAACATGGCAGGCTTGTTGGGATGGCCAAACTCTTGGATCCTGTAACTTATGACGCAGATTGAACACCTGGTGGCACTGTAGTGCACGTGACAAAAAACATTGACATGCCCACTGCCGGTGCCCCGTTTGACCGAGTCACAAAATTTGGTGTACATCCCTCATGCTGAACAAATTTGCCTCAAGGACCCATAAAGTCCACCCTATTGGATTTTTCGCTAATTAGCATTTTTTGTAAAACACTTAAAATGCAACTCCTCCTACAATCTTTGACCAATTTGCATGAAACTTGGTAGCTGGACTCATAGCACAATGCCTTCTTACTTGCATTACTTTTCTTAGGCCTAGGTCCATTACTGAATGACGAGCCAATTAATTTGAAGTGGGCGTGGCTTATCACGAAAATGCTAATAATTCATGACAGAAAGTTATTAAACTTGGCAGATCTATTAAGAGTAACATCACGACTTCACCAGTTTCAACCCAATCGAGCCATGCAGTGGTGCTATAGAGATCCAAATATAAAAGCAATATTTAAAAATTCACTAAAACTCACTGTTCCTTTGCAGATTTCAAACTTGCTAAAGTGACAAAGGCCCGGATTTGGAAAATATTATTATTACCAATTATTGTATTCAGAACAAATTTGCTCCTCTTTGATACAGATGCAAAGTACATTACACAATCTTAATATCAACACATTTCCTGGAAAACAACAATGGCATCATGAGGCTCTGCACAGGTGCAGTCCTGCAGGCTCCACACAGGCACAATCCTGCATGCTCCACACAGGTGCAGTCCTGCATGCTCCACACAGGTGCAGCGCTGCATGATCCACACAGGCACATTCCTGCATTCTCCACACAGGTGCAGTCCTGCATACTCCACACAGGTGCAGCCCTGCATGATCCACACAGGCACATTCCTGCATTCTCCACACAGGTGCAGTCCTACATGCTCCGCATAAGTGCAGTCCTGCATGCTCCACACAGGTGCAGCCCTGCATGATCCACACAGGCACAGTCCTGCATGCTCCGCATAAGTGCAGTCCTGCATGCTCCACACAGGCACAGTCCTGCATGCTCCACACAGGCACAGTCCTGCATGCTCCACACAGGTGCAGCCCTGCATGATCCACACAGGCACATTCCTGCATTCTCCACACAGGTGCAGTCCTACATGCTCCGCATAAGTGCAGCCCTGCATGCTCCACACAGGTGCAGCCCTGCATGATCCACACAGGCACAGTCCTGCATGCTCCACGCAGGTGCAGTCTTGCATGCTCCACACTGGCACAGTATAGCATGCTCCACAGAGGTGCAGCCCTGCATGCTCCACATAAGTGCAGTCTTGCATGCTCCACACTGGCACAGTCCTGCATGCTCCACACAGGTGCAGTCTTGCATGCTCCACACTGGCACAGAATAGCATGCTCCACACAGGTGCAGCCCTGCATGCTCCACACAGGTGCAGTCCTACATGCTCCGCATAGGTGCAGCCCTGCATGATCCACACAGGCACAGTCCTGCATGCTCCACATAAGTGCAGTCTTGCATGATCCACACAGGCACAGTCCTGCATGCTCCACATAAGTGCAGTCTTGCATGCTCCACACTGGCACAGTCCAGCATGATCCACACAGGCACAGTCCTGCATGCTCCACACAGGTGCAGTCCTGCATGCTCCACACAGGTGCAGCCCTGCATGTTCCACACAGGTGCAGCCCTGCATGCTCCACACAGGCACAGTCCTGCATGTTCTGCACAGGTGCAGTACTGTTGCCCCACAGAAGTCCTGCCATGTGTTTCTTCCACCCATTAACTCAGCCAGCTGATTTCACTAATTTGTTCTACCTCCTGGCTGAAGAATTGTCCTAATTAGCAAATCCAGTTGATTGGAACAAAATACAGGGGAGGACTTTTACTTTTTGGATTTTACACCTCTACTCTAAATCATGTTTTTTTTAGGCATTGTAAACATGTTTGTATGCCTAGCTTATAATGAAACGTATTCATCCATTCAATTATTTCAACAATTCTGAAATAATGTTATATATCAAGAAATTGGTAGAAAAGCATCTTGGTGTTGCCCTCTGCTCCCCACTTTGCCCCCGCCTCAATCGTGATGTCAGAGTACCTCTTTGGAGGTACCTCTACGTCTTATGGATAAGTGTTGCCACCCACAACAGAAATAGCCGGCACCTGATTTGTTTTTTTTTAAAACCGGAACAACTTGGTGAGCTGTTCATAAACTCTCTTATTCCACCTAAACAGTCTACTAAAATATGTTTCTGAAAATATTTGAGATGAGAAATAGACAATGCAGTTGCTGAATCTTGATTACGATAGACACACCTCCTCCACCCCCCCCCCCCCCATGAGTGCCATGTTAATAAAACATACCTTATTATTATTAAGATAATTTTCTTTAGTACATTTGACAACAGTTGACTATGTGATATTTGAGGTAAAGGGAAACTATTTTATTATTTTATTATGTTTATTGTGGTATCAATACACACACAATATAGCTTGATGTGTTCATAAACTCAAAATCAAATGTTTTTATGATTCAGTTGAAACTATTCTAATTTCCATTTTTTCTTCACTAATTATTTAATATATAATCCATTTACACTAATATATAGTTATGTACAGTCTATGTGTTCACCTCATACACAGGCCCCCCCAGAATTCACAAACACCGGCAAGGTCAGCTTGGCTGGGGCCCTGACCACTCTCCCTGATCTGGTGCAGGGCGGTAGAGCAGCCGTACGACGGGGGGTAAACTCTGGGCAGCCCCGGTAGGCCTGGTGGACAGGGGCCGGCCCCTCTTAGGGGTAGTGGCTGGGACCATAGGCCGGTCTAATGCCTGATGGGTGGGCTTCAGACGGTCCACTGTGATGAGCTCGGGCCTGCCGCCGACGTTCACAACAAAGGTCTTGTCACCGGCTTCCAGGACCCGGAAAGGGCCGTCGTACGGGGGTTTCAGCGGGCTCTGATGTGCATCATTGCGAATGAACACATACTCAGCCATTGATAGGTCCGCTGGAACCCAGGTTCGGTGCAGCCCATGCTGGGACGTGGGTACTGGCCTGAATGCTTGAGCCTTGTCGAGCCGTGCTGGGCATTGGCGAGACACAACCCAGGGGGCTGTGGTGTCTGGAATGAAGTCTCCTGGAACTCACAGTGCCTGCCCAAAAACCAGTTCGGCCGATGAAGACTGCAAATATTCCTTAGGGGCTGTCCGCAAGCCCAGCAGAACCCACGGGAGACGATCCACCCAGCCGTCGTCCTTCAGGCTGGCTCTTAGTGAGGCCTTCATCGAGCGGTGAAAGCGTTCGCAAAGGCCATTAGTCTGTGGGTGGAATGCTGTGGTGTGGTGCAGCTGCACCCCCAGTGCCCGGGCCACCTCTGTCCAGAGCTCGGATGTGAACTGGGAGCCACGGTCAGATGACAAATCTGAGGGCGTGCCAAAGCGGGTGACCCACGTGTCAATGAAGGCCCGCGCTACGTCTGTCGTTGATGCCAGGGGTACGTCCTCCGGCCATCTAGTCATCCTGTCCACCATCCTGTCAGCAGGTAAATGAACTCCCAGGAGGGGGGTAACGGGCCCACAAGGTCCACGTGGTCAAAATGCCGCTCCGGGACCTCAAACCCCTCCAATGGTGCCCTGGTGTGGCGATGTGTCTTAGCCCGTTGGCACTCTATGCATGCATTAGCCCATTCTCGGACGTCCTTTTTCAATCCATGCCACACGTACTTTGAGCAGACAAGTTTCTGTGAGGCCTTTTGACCGGGGTGTGAGAGGTTGTGGACCGAGTCAAACACTTTGCGCTTCCACTGTGTGGGTACTACTGGGTGTGGCTGGCCCATAGAGACATCACAAAGCATCGTGGCTCCTGCTCAATCAAAGCTGACATCAGCCAATTGCAAACCCGAGATAGCTGTCCTACATGCCTGAACCTCCAGGTCAGACTGCTAGTCGGCAGTCATGAGAGCGACGTCAATTTCCAGGTGCACAGCGTTCACAATGATGTCCATTGTAAACTCTGAGATAAAGGCCAAATGTCCTGCGGCTTTCGACATGGCATAAATCAAGGGCTTACGGTCCACGAATACGGTGAATTCACAGCCCTCCAAGAAGAACGAAAAATGGTGAACGGCTATGTAGAGGCCAAGCAATTCTCGATCAAATGCGTTATATTTTTTTTCATTGGGGTGGAGCTGCCAGCTGAAGAAGGCGAGGGGGTTCCAGACCCCTTTCACTAACTGTTCATGCATGGTCCCGGCGGCGTAGTCCGAGGCGTCGGTGGTGAGGGCTATAGGTGCGTCCGGCACCGGGTGTGACAACATAGTCACTTCTGCTTAGCCCCTTCAAAAGCCATGGTCAGTTCTTCTGACCATTCTACCTGAGCACTCCCGGTCTTGCCTTTAAGCACGCCATACAGGGGACACCTGAGTGCAGCCTAACGTGGAATGAATCGGTGGTAGAAATTCATCATCCCCAAGAACTCCTGCAGGGTCTTAGTCGTGTGTGGGCAGTGGAACCACTTTCTCAGAAGCAATGCGATGACTGAGGAAAGGGCATGTACTGGAGGTCCAGACGTCGAGATATGGTTCACGACTCTATGCTTAGCTGTCGAAGTGGAAAACGTGGGGTTAACGAGGTCAGGAAACTCAGCAAATAGGCGGGCGAACTCGTATGTGCCCGTAAGTGCACTGGACAACATCTGGTCATAGGGAAACTGCTCAGTGCACAAGGCAGGCAGTTGAAGTCCTCCGCGCCGATGGCTTCTAATGTAATGTAGTGGTTTGTGGCTGTTTATCCCTCAGTACTGATGAACCCATGCAGATAAATGGGGCAGTAGGTTCACTTTCGGTGGACTCAGGTTCTAAAGAAGAGTGGTGTCATGACTGCAAAAGGAGGGGTCATACTCTTGATCAGTGCTTAAAGCTTCAGCTTAAGGGAAAAGGGGGGTCTCGTTAGAGGAGCTGGAGTTCCTAGTGAGACGTCAGGGTACTACGCCTCGGACGTTATTAAATGCCAGACTTTCTTGGGCACAGCATTTGCGGCAGATTTGGGCTTTTATTGATTCTGGGGCCGTGAGTTGTTTCATTGATGCGCAATGGGCTAGAAAGAACAAGATACCGGTCCAGCTCCTAGATCAAGCCTGATTGGTTACGGCTCTCGACGGTCGGCCTTTAGGGTCAGGTACTATAAAGGAGGTGACGACTCCTCTCATCATGTCTATTTCTCAACCTAAGCACATGGAGAGAATTCTTTTTTTTTTAGTTGATTCACCGGTCTATCCGTTGGTGTTGGGTCACATGTGGTTGGTGAAGCACAATCCCCATATCATGTGGGGAGGGGAGAAAAAGGTCATCCATCAATGGGGTGTCGCATGTTCTGCGACAGATCATATCGCCCCTTCAAGTATATCCGGGGAGTGTTTTGACGACTCTGATTCCGATTCGGGTTGGAGGAAGTGATTTCCCCTCCTAACCAGGGTGATTTTCTGTTGGAATCTGAGGTTGTTGACGAAAGTCTGGAGTGGGATTCTCTAGCTGACGGAGATTCTTATTGGAAGGGGCTATCTTCTGAGGACCCTTCTGATTCTGAGGTCGCCTCCTCCTGGGTCACTTACTCAGAGGGAGGATATGGAGATGACAGGTACACTAGAATTTTCTTTACCTCTCAATGTTCCGACCGGATACATTGAACTTGCAGAGGTGTTTAGCAAACAGAGGGCAACCACCCTTCCACCCCACAGTCCTTTCGGTTGCGCCATTGAGCTGTATCCAGGTACTACTCTAACTAGAGAAAGTTTTTATTCTCTGTCAGCTCCCGAGAGTGCGGCTATGAACAAATACATCGATGAGGCTTTGGCTAATGACTTCATAAGACCATCTACTTTGCCGGCTGGCACTGGGTTTTTTTTCGTAAAAAAATAAGGATGGCACGTTAAGCTACAATTTTTTCCAAATTAGATCTACGTAATGCTTATAACCTAGTGCGCATGCGTGAGGGTGATGAATGTAAAACCGCTTTTAATACCCATAACGCCCACTACGAGTATTGGGTCATACCGTTCGGGCTCACTAGCGCCCCCTTGGTTTTTCAGGCATTGGCTAATGATGTTGGATGTTGGAAAAATTTGTTTTTGTGTACCTGGATGACATTTAAATTTTTTTACCGATTTAGAGACCCATATTGGGCATGTTAAACAGGTATTAAAGGCCCTGTTACAGGCCAAACTGTTCGTCAAAGCGGCGAAGTGTTCATGTCATGCTAACACGATTTCTTTCTTGGGGTTCATTGTTTCTGATGGCAAGGTCTCTATGGATTCCGAGAAAGTCTCTGCTGTACTTAATTGGCCTACTCCCAACTCGGTGAAGCAGGTTCAGCGTTTTCTTGGGTTTGCTAATTTTCATAGGCGTTTCATTCAAAATTTTTGTACGCTCGCGGCGCCTATTAATGCCCTTACGAAAAAAACATTGGCTACGAGATTTGTTTGGAATCAGAAGGCCGATTCTGCTTTTGAGGAACTGAAGAAGAGGTTCAGTTCTGAGCCAATTCTCGTCACGCCCAATCCCTCCCTCATTATTGTTTTCACCTGCGCTTCTGCCTGCCGGGTATTTACATTACATTACATTACATTATAGACATTTATCAGACGCTCTTATCCAGAGCGACGTACATAGTGCATTTCCGAACTAGGAACAATTGTTATTGATAACAATAGTCACAAGGAGGTAGGGAGGGGTGGAGAGAGGTGCAGCTTGAAGAGGTGAGTCTTCAATCTGCGCTTGAAGGCAGTCAGACTTTCTGCTGTTCTGACCTCCACGGGGAGCTCATTCCACCACCGTGGGGCCAGGACAGACAGACGTCGAGACCGGGTGCTAGTATGAAGAGGGGGGGGGGGTACCAGTCATCCTGAGGAGGCGGAACGCAGGGATCTGGCAGGTGTGTAGGGTCTGATGAGCTTTTGGAGGTATGGAGGGGCAGATCCTCGGACTGCCTGGAAGGCGAGCACCAATGTTTTGAATTTGATGCGAGCCATCACCAGTAGCCAGTGGAGGTCAATGAGCAGGGGGGTGACTTGGGAGTGTCAGGGGAGGTTGAAGACCAGGCGCGCTGCTGCATTCTGGATAAGCTGAAGGGGTCTAATGGCTGATGCTGGCAGGCCAGCCAGGAGAGAGTTGCAATAGTACAGGCGGGACAGCACCATCGCTTGGACCAGAAGCTGGGTTGAGTGGGTGGTGAGGAAGGGGCGGATTCTCCTGATGTTGTACAGGAAGAACCTGCATGCCCGGGTTACCACTGCGATGTTCTCGGAGAGGGACAGCCTGTTGTCCATCACGACTCCGAGGTTCCTGGCACAGGGCATTGGGGTCAGTGGGGTGTCTCCTAGGAAAATAGAGATTGAGAGGTTAGAGCAGGAATGTAGATGAGCTCAGTCTTGCCTGGATTGAGCTTGAGATGGTGGTTGTCCATCCAGCTCTGGATGTCTCTCAGGCAAGCGGAGATGCGGGCTGACACCTGAGTGTCAGAGGGTGAGAAGGAGAGAAAGAGTGGAGTATCATCAGCATAGCAGTGGTAAGAAAGACCATGAGCAGTGATAACAGGGCCAAGGGATTTGGTGTAGGTTGAGAAAAGGAGGGGACCTGAGCCCTGGGGGACTCCTGTGGTAAGGGGATGGGGTGCCGATACTTTACCAGCCCAGGCAACCTGGGAGGAGCGTTCCGAGAGGTAGGACTCAATCCAGGCCAGGGCAGAGCCGCTGATCCCCGATGCAGACAGGGACGACAGGAGGATGGAGTGATCTACGGTGTCGAAGGCGGCAGAGAGGTCTAGAAGTAGTAGCACAGAGGAGAGGGAGGCTGCCCGAGCTGCATGAAGCATCTCGCAGACGGAGAGGAGTGCGGTCTCCGTTGAGTGGCCAGGTTTGAAGCCGGACTGGTGGGGGTCTAGCAGGTTGTTCTGGGTAAGGAAAGACGACAGTTGTTTAGAAACAGCACGTTCAATAGTTTTGGAAAGAAAAGGAAGAAGAGATACCGGTCTGTAGTTTTGGATGTTGGAGGGGTCCAGCGTAGGTTTTTTCAGGATCGGGGTGATGTGGGCTCTCTTGAAGGATGAGGGGAAGAAGCCAGAGGTCAGGGAGGAGTTCACCAGGGAGGTCACAAACGGGACGATATCTGGGGTGATTGCCTGGAGGAGAGATGAAGGGATAGAGTCGAGGGCACAAGTAGTGGGGCGATGGGAGAGTAGGAGATGGGATACATCGGTCTCAGAAAGGGGAGAAAAGGTGGAGAAACAGGGGGGGACACAGAAGGGGTAGAGAGAGGAAGAGAGTGGAAAACAGTGTCTGTGAGGGGAGGGGGAGTGGGGCTGAAGGAGCTGCGGATGTCTGTGATCTTCTCATCGAAGAAATCTGCGAAGTCGTCTGCAGTGAATGAGGAATGAGGAGCAGGAGGGGGTTTGCTGAGGAGGGAGAAGATAGAGAACAATTGACGGGGGTTAGAACTGTGTTTGCAAATTTTTTTGTAATAGTAAGTTACCTTAAACTTACTATAAATCTGGAGATCTCTCAAAGCCAAATAACTATCGTGGCATCAGTCTGACATGTATCATTGCAAAGATGTACAACCGCATGATACTGAACCGGATTCGGGGTGCCATCGACCCCCACTTGAGAGAGAACCAAAATGGCTTTCAAGAGGGGAGATCCACCATAGCCCAGATCTTGGCCTTAAGGAGGATCATCGAGGAGGTGAAAAAGAACAACCTGACAGTGGTACTGTGTTTTATTGATTTCAAAAAAGCATTTGATTCAATACACAGAGGCGTGATGATGAAAATACTTAAGGCTTATGGTGTCCCTACCAACCTACTCCGGGCCATAAGGACCATGTACACGGGCACAAGAGCTAAGGTGACGACCCCAGATGGCAATTGTGAAGAGTTTGACATCTTTGCAGGGGTGTTGCAAGGGGACACCCTCGCCCCCTTCCTCTTCATTATAGTCCTGGACTACGCACTAAGGCAGGCTATCAATGGACGAGAGCAGGATCTCGGCTTCACTATTACACCTAGGAGGTCAAGAAGATTCCCTGCTGTAGTCCTAGCGGACCTGGACTATGCGGATGACATCAGCCTGCTATCTGACCGTGTGGAACAAGCTCAGGAGCTCTTGACCAGAGTGGAGACAGAGTGTGCCAAGGCTGGCCTTAGGCTAAATGTCAAGAAAACCGAGGTCATCACTTACAATATCTTCCCGGACCACCCACCTCTAATGACAACAGGAGGCACTGCTCTGAAGGAAGTCTTTGACTTCAAATACCTGGGCTCATGGGTCAACTCGTCAGAGCAAGACCTTAAAGCGAGGAAGGCACTTTCATGGAAGGCTCTGAACGGCATGGCCAATGTGTGGAACTCCCTCGACATATCAAGCTCAGCTTCTTTTATGCGACTGTAGAATCCATTCTTCTATATGACTGTGAATGCTGGACCCTGAAGCCCTCCCTGCAGAAGTCTCTGGATGGGTGCTACACCAGAATGCTGCGTGTAGTACTGAACATCAACCAGAACGAGCACGTTACCAACACGCGTCTGTATGGGGAGGTACCAAGGTTAAGCGAGAAAGTAGCTGTTAGAAGAATGAATCCACGGGCAGGGAGAAGATGGGCGTGTGGGCCTAGAGACAAGAGGGCAGAGAGAGTCAAGTGATGTGGAGAGAGCTAAGAGCAGGGTGTCAGATGCAGAGTCGATGGGAAGTTGAGAGAAGGGTTTGAGAGGGGGGAGGGAAGCAGTGACACAGGGAGCAAGAGAGGAGGGCGAGAGGGAGCAGAGGTTACGGCGGACAGAGACAGTGGGGGTGTAGGGAGGGGAGGGATGGTGTGGAACAAGAGGAAGAGAGAAAGAAATGAAGTGGTGATCGGAGGCATGCAGAGGGGTAACAGTGAGATCAGAGCAGGGGCTGTTCCTCTGGAAGACCAGGTCTAGGAGGTTGCCAGCCTTATGGGTGGGGGGGAGGGTTGGAGGGTGAGGTCAAAGGAGCGGAGAAGTGGTAGGAAGGCTGCAGACTGGGAGGCATCTAGATGGATGTTGAAGTCTCCCAGGAGGATCAGCGGGATGCCGTCCTCTGGGAAGGAGCCGAGCAGGGTGTCAAGCTCCTCACTTTAAGTTCCTCACTTCCGCTTCTCCGGTGCTTGTTTGTCTCACAACATTGCATTCGAGCCAGGTATAGCCAGGAACTAGCGACCTCCTGATATTAAACTCTGTTTATGTTCAGGGGAGACTTGCTATAGCTATTTAATCGGGTATAGGATTGTTTTCCACCTGGTAGCGTTTGGTGCTATCTATTTTGTTTCTTTGCTGTTCTCTCTGAGTTATTTTTGTCGAAGGCTATGTAACGAATATCTTGTTGAAATTGAATCCGCCTAACGTTACCACAACTGTAAATTCTGATAAATTAGCCACAAATAGTTAACCTACTAAAAATGTTTAATAGCTATCTCGTTAACTAGCATTGTTAACAAGCCGTTTAGTTAGTAAGTTAAAGTTAACTACTTGTTCGAAGCTGTGTGAACAAAGCAGGCTTATTAACATTATCCTACAAGCTATATGCTATGCTGATATGTATCATCGAGAGGACTGTAAATCTAGGATATATAGCCTGCATCCTGTCAGACTAACTTTCAAACTATCAGACCAAGGCTAGACAAGCTCTCATAAATCAATGTACAAACAGCTAGCAACCCGACAGCATAATACACCAGGAGCCAACCAACTCATCTGCTGACCTGCTTGCCTCTTGCTATCTGGGCGGTTTTTCACAAGAACACGAGATGGCATTTCTCTGACTTTTCCACATGTTCACTGGGGTAGGTTACTTGTGTAATGTAACACTTATCTTATGTAACACGATATTGAAAAAAAATGACAATTACAAAATCTTTTTTTTTTGCAATATATATTGTGACATGAAAAAATACAGGAATACACTCATTTCACCAGATACATGGTGCTTTTAACTTGAATAGCTCTATTTTGAAATAATTAATAACTAAATAACTCTAGCAATGATTAGGGTGATTTTGTTGGAAGAAATGAGGCAGTTGTTTAATACTCTTGTTGACTCACCACAACACCATCTTATTCAGATAATATGCCTACTCATCTATCAATCCAGGCTAAAGTCCATGATCCAACGTGATATTAATAATGCATGTTGCTTACCCTAAAATAAGGGGGCTCATCTGTGAATGGGTGGAAGAACGGTGGTGTCTAGAAGGGATCCAGGAGATTACGGGAGGCTGTTCTCCAGTTTAAAAACGTATCATTAAAGCTGCAGTATCACAGTAGGGAATTAACATGAGTGACAAAATAGGTAAATTAACATTTTATTCCACATTACAAAAGTAGAACAAATAAATAAAAGAGCAACTATACACCAGTCCCCTGAGTGGTTTACAAATAAATACATCTTTAAATAAATAGAACTAGTAATAAATAACTACAGAACCATTTTCGTTCACAATCTACCTTACATTTTTTTAAATAACGTTTTCCTAACAGTGGCAAAGTTAAAATCGCATCTTTCTCAATTAAGTTACAAAGAACAAGTATACATTCTACTAATTACAACTGATGTTGAATTTCTTTTCGCAACAAATTCTTCCTTTTCGGTGCTTGTGTCCTGTTCCTCACACATTTTCAGGTTGTAGGCTACAACATTTCACAGACTGCTGAGGCGATACTTTCGTTATGCGATAAACAGATCTAGAACAATTTGTTCACTGTGCACACAGAGCGTGCATGACCGTAGCATAAGCGCCTGTGTATCCAATAAACCTTAAATCAGACTTCTAGATTAATCATGAATAATGTAAAGCTTGAGAGTGTTCGTTTTGTATCAAACAAAGTTTTAGAATGACGTGATTGATTTAAAGCTAACCATAGAGTTCAGTGGAGAATGGAGATGGGATTTAAATGAGAACATGCCTCCTCACGTGATGCTACTGTGACGTAACCACAATCATCACGTGACCAAATCTCATCGGTTTGTTCTTAACTAATCATAGTTCAGTGCACCTACTCAACACTCACTGGGGAGCATTTTTAAATCACGCCTTTCTCCTTTCTGTGCAGCCTAAAAAAAATTTGACCCAGGAAAAATGTCAAATGTGATTGCCTGCTTCTATTGATTACTATATTGTGAGCTTTTGGCACCTAGATTGCAATGGAGCGACTTCGTTGAATTTCACAGCACTCCATGGGAAATACATGACTCAGCTCATCTGTAATACTATTTCCGTGCCGTGGCAGCCATCTTGCGGTGGTGCTGTCAGGCCAAAATGTGTCTGGGAGCCAAAATGTGTCCGGGCACGTCATCGGAATGCTTGGAATGTCGTTGCTATGCCAACAGACACGCGAGCATTGTGACGCGTAGTATTGTGACGAGTTCGCACTTGCTTTGACCTCAGAATCGCCGGGTGACAAGCTGGCACTTGCTTTTATCCTACAAAACATGACAACAACTCACTAAATAAAAGTTAACAAATAACATTTATTGAAAACAATATTCAACGTAACAAAACATTTTTAGGAAACGTGCCTGATTATTACAACGGCATTTTCATTGGGTGAACGCGATCGCATAGCAAATACAGTAAAAAAAATAATAATCTGTCATCAGAAAAACTACCAATAGGCCCACACAAAAATAACAATTAGGCGTACTGATCAACGTGACATTAGATTAGTTTTATTGGGCTATTCAACAACGCGATAGGCCTACTTACTCTTTCCACCTCGCTGGTTTAACTTGCAGGGCGAACAGGCTAATGCGTTTTTTTTTTTTTTCTTTGTTTTGTTTTTTTTAATCCGGCGTTGTTAACATTATTAACGGATGCTCGTTTTTTTATAAAGCAACATTTGACCAGGAAACTACTATGTAGTATTGCTAGCTAGTTAGTTTCAGTAAAAGACTATCTACTTCAAAATGAATCACTAGCTAACACAATCTAAAATCGAAAACAATTAACAATATAAAGCACAGTAGCCTATACAAAAGGATATTGTAAAAGTTATCTGATATAGATCTGTCTATCTCCAGCGATTCTGAGGTGAAATGAATCACCAACACAATCTAAAATCGAAAACAATTAACAATATAAAGCTTAGTAGCCTATACCAGTGTTTCCCAACCAGTGTGCCGCGGCACACTAGTGTGCCGTGAGAGATCGTCAGGTGTGCCGTGGGAAATTATCTAATATCACCTAATTAAAGGGGTAGGAAACCCTCGGTTACATTCTCTCTCCGCCCACTCCACGAATTCGAAAAATGCAATTAAATGGGCGTGGAAAGCAGCAGCCGAGGGGGAGGGGCGAGGAGAGAGGCTATCGTCACCTGAAGACACGCCCACAAGGGAAAATATTGCGAGTGAAACTGAGTCTGTATCAATCGCTGACTAATTCCGTGATATCAGTCAATGGCTTCTTCGAGGTGGGGGACATCTCCCCTCCGGAATGCTCTGGGCTTTCCACCGCCCAGGAGTATGAAGAAGAAAATGGTCTTATACATCTAACGTAGCTATGCTTCACGAACATGACAATAAAATATGTAAACGAATGCCAAGTGAAACTAAACGGCTGTTAGCTATAGGCTACGGCTACGGGAGACTTCACAATCTGCTCAAATCGATGTTCTGCCCAGTAAATTAACGTTTGTCAGCAAATATTCATTCTGACATAACGTTACCTGCAGATTATACAAACATGAAAAAATACAACACGTAGGCTAATGAATGTCAAGTGAAACTGAACGGCTTTTGGCTTTTTTATTTTGTTTTACCTACGTTATCCTAGCCATCTACAAATGCACGTTTACTAGCTATCCAAATAACTTAACTAAGACATACGTTAACATAAGCACAGCATTATCACTTTGTACCTTGTACCATTTTTATTTCAGTAAATACATGTTCCAGCCATGGGGGGTTCCAGATAGTGCAGTTAATGGTTATCCATCAAACGTAACTCCGTAACTCCTGCTCCAGTTAACTATGGTTAACGATACGAAAACAACTCAAGTAAATATCTTTGAGGCTACAAGATAACCATCACGTTAGCAAGCCAACAAGACGCCGTAGGCTGCACTTAATTTAATTTACCGCATTTGGAGGGACAGAAATATCAGTCGGGCTTGGTAACGTTTCCGCATTCCTTTGGCTGGCATACCCCAATTCAACCTGGGCATAGTGTAACTGTTAACGTTAATCCGCGGATGCTCTTGCACCCAGAGAAAGCACACTTGCGACCCATCAGTCATTGCTTGTAAATTGAAACTATTGGAATTGAAAAAACGAATTTACAATTGTTAATAACTAGCATAATTGGAAAAATGCTAATACATTGAAAGAGACTAATTGTAGGCTACAACGATATTGCTTGTCAAATGGATATAGCCAAAAAAAACAGTTCTTCATGCTTTGGCTTTTGCCTACTATACACTTTGTGTGAGCTGAGCTTCTCAAGCTTGACTGCGATAAAAAATAAAAACAGAGAGAGACTGAGAGCTGTTGAGGAAGAGCTTCGTGTGTGTCTTTCTACCATTACTGCCAGGATATCCATTTTGTGTTCATCGAAACAGCCCCAGGTTTCCCACTAAGTATAAATACATTAAAAAACTATATTATTAACTATATGTATTATAATAAAGGTCATCTAATCTAATATGTACTGTGTTAGAGTGTCATTTTGTGTCATTTTGGTTGGTGGTGTGCCCCAGGATTTTGTCAATGTAAAAAATGTGCCGCGGCTCAAAAAAGGTTGGGAAACACTGGCCTATACAAAGGGAAATTATAAAGGTTATCTGAGTGATAGTGATGGTTATTTGAGTGACGTAGTGATCTATCTCCGTCCAACGATCTCCGGCGATTCTGAGGTCAAAGCAAGTGCAAGCTCGTTACAATGCTATCGCGTCACAATGCTCGCGTGTCTGTTGGCATAGCAACGACATTCCAAGCATTCCGATGCCTTGCCCGGACACATTTTGGCTCCCGGACACATTTTGGCCTGACAGTGCCACTTGCGGAAGAACCTAATTGAATATGGTTGATTGGAACCATGTGACCATGTTGCCTTTCTAGTTATTATATAGTTTTGTGGTTTTAAGGTACTTTCCTGAATTAAAGAATGTCCTGTTTGACTGACACTATTAGCATTGGGCGCTACTTCAAACTTTTTAAACTTTTATAAATGTCATTTATGTCACTCGTGCTCGTATGAACTGAGGGAATCAAAAGGAGTCAACATGCGCTGTCTTGGTGGAAACATTACCTTAGGGGTGTGTGTATAATTTGCTGCGGACGGCTTTAAAAAGTATCCCCGCTGTCAGCGTCACCTTTACCTGCTGTGTTTACAAAAACAGGACTTTTGCATTCCAGTACATTTGGAGGGCAGGGTTTCATTTCTGTATGGTGTTGGTAGCTATTAACGGCATCCGTGGGGCTGTTCTATAGCTAACTTTAACAATACTATTAGTAATTTCTACTGTGCTTTATATTTGATTGGCAAAGATTAATTACTTTGTTGGGATATACCTTTGTACATTCCGGTCAACTTGTATTTTGAAGTTTGCTATCTTAAATCTAAATGTGTTTTGTGCCAAATGTTTGAATTCTGCTCGAGGTAGCTGTACTGCTGTGTTGCATGCTCACTGTGATGCAAACCTAATTTATATTTGCATGATTTTTTTGCCCTTTGCTGTTACGTGTGTGTCAGTATTGGTACTAAAAGCAGGCTGTTTAAATCACATTCTGTGATCATGTTGTCGCTAGTGTACCTAGGGTACATAAAAATAACAAACAAATAACAAAGAATTAACAAACAAATAACAAAAAATGTCACTGTCCAATGAATTATGGTGCTCACTGTATGTAAAGCTGCTTATTGCTTATTGAAGATTGACGCTGTTTGGTGCTCCGTTTTGGCGGTGTACAGAGACCGCGGTACTGCGTGAATGGAGGAGAGTCGTGGAGGCGGAGTTTGTGTGTTGGACTGCTTGGTGACACTGGACATCTCGGGACATGGGGGAATAGCGGGGGCTATTTTTAAATCATGGCTGTATTGCATGTTAATTCACTAAATTCACTTGATTGATGTAATGATTCTGTTGGATGTCTTTGTTTGATGTGTCTGTTTGTGTGTTGTGGGTCTGCCCCACTGTCTATGTCTTTTTTGTTGTTTTTGGGACTACAGCTGAAATTCCCTGGCGGGAAATAAAAGTTATTCTATTCTATTCTATTAGAACATGGGATTGGCTGTTACCCTGTACTTTTTCCAGTTTGATCAACATCTCCTAGTATTAGTGGGTTTTCGTGGGCCTGGCTTAACCAGTCAGGTACCAATAAACTGACTTGTGGTTGGTGCACAGCAGTAGAATATTTCAGCATCATTTAAAAATTGTATTAATAAACTGAACTTGTAGTACAGTTGGTTTCCTGCATGGTGGGTTGGTCTCTGGTGTTGGCTCCCTTCCAGTGTCTTAAATCTTTTTCTTATACATTTGACACTTTGTGTCCAATCGTGGGCGGGAGTAGCTTCCTCGCCTCTTACACTTACAAACACAAACACATATTTTTCCCTTGTGCCTCTTCTGTGTGGAAAATAACTCAAATGGCAGGATTTTCTCAGTTTGGTGGAGCATCCGGGATACAGCAGGGAAGACATTGGAAGAGAGAGAAGTGGGAAATCTGCTGCAGGCTAATCCACTCATCCAAAGACTTGATATTTACTGCCTTCTGTCTAATAACAAAACTGCAGACTTCAGGGGCCTGTATCACAAAGCAGGATCACTGAGTCAGCTGGACTGCTCTGAGTAAAACCTGGAACAGCTCCTCTTACTTCAGTCCATGTTCCAGATTTGGGAGGGTTCCAGGTTTTAGTGCAGTTGTCCAGCTAACTCCATAATCCTGCTTTGTGATACAGGCCCCTGATTCATTAATTGAATATGCAATTCAAAATTTCAAGTAGAACTATTTCCCTGTGTTTAAGATGCACTTCAAGTGGATCAGCGGTAAAAGGGCCGACTTTGAGTTGATGCAGTTGCACGCTGTGGGCTAGGGAGCAGGGCATTTCCTCAGTTTCTCTTCCCTCCCCACGGTTAGTTACGGCTCTTGACGGTCGACCTTTGGGTACGGGTTCTATTCTGCGGGTTACCAGCTTCTTAAAGCTGTCTGTTTCATTTCGTGATCATATGTTATTCATTTTTTAGTGGACTCACCCGCATACCCTCTTGTACTGGGTCACTCATGGTTAGTTCGGCACAAGCCGCATATTAACTGGAAGGCGGAGGGTCCGGTTATTCTCCACTGGGGATCCCAGTGCAGACACCACTGCTCTAGGTAGGTTGCTCAAGTCCGGAGGTTCACTCCGTTCCTTTCCCGATTTCAGTTCTGACAGCAAACAGGAGGAGGAAAGTCATCTCCTTGGTGCTCACAATGCAGTGGCGTTATGTCATGACACCAGGAGGAGTCTTTCCTGGGACTCGTTTGCTGACAGGCTCAACGCGTGGGAGGAGGAGAAATCCCCTTCTGAGATCGACTGGGATAACTCACTAGATTTTTTCTCAGATTGTGAGAGTACTCAGGACTTAATTTTCCGTTGCCAGCTAATGTTCCTCAGCAGTATACAGATCTTGCTGAGGTCTTTAGAAAGCAACGCGCTACTTCTCTGCCTCCTCATATGTCTTATGATTGCTTATGATACTTATACCCTGGCATGGTTCCTCCTAGGGGGGCGCTGTACTCTTTGTCGGTTCCTGAGAGTACCGCTATGAGCTTATACATTGAAGAATCTCTAGCCAACGGCTTCATCAGACCCTCCACATCGCCGGCAGGGGCTGGGTTCTTCTTTGTAAAGAAGAAGGACGGTAGTCTCAGGCCATGCATTGACTACAGAGGACTCAACACAATCACGATTAAGAATTGTTATCCCCTTCCTCTGATGAATTTGGCATTTGAATGCCTCCAGGGGCGTCTATTTCTTCTAAACTCAACCTGGGCAGCACTTACAATCTCGTTCGCATTCGCGTGGGGGATCAATGGAAAACGGCGTTTAAAACCCACTCGGGACACTACGAGTACCAGGTGATGCCGTTCGGGCTCACTACCACCCCCTCAGTTTTCCAGGCGCTAGTGAACAACGTCTTTTGGGAGATGATTGAGTTATCAGTAATCAGTTTTTGTCTACATCGATGACATTTAAATTTTTTCTCCTGATCTTCTCACTCACATTCTCCATGTCAGGCAGGTAACACTTTGCTTAAAGCTCAGCTTTTTGTGAAGGCAGAGAAGTGTGTTTTTTACACAAAATCAGTTTCCTTCCTGGGGTTCATTGTGGCAGACGGCAAGGTTCAAATGGATCCCGAGAAAGTCTTGGCCGTTAAGAACTGGCCCACTCCGTCTTCTCTTAAGCAGCTTAAACGCTTTTTAGGCTTTGCCAATTTTAATAGGAGGTTTATACGTAATTTCAGTGCAGTAGCCGCTCTTATTGCGGCGATCATAAAAAAGACCTCTTCCTCTTGGTTCCTATGGAATTCAAGGGCTGAGACGGCATTTTCTGAGCTTAAAAAATGTTTCACTTCCGAGCCTATTCTCATCACGCCCAACCCTTTTCTCCCTTTCGTGGTTGAGGTGGATGCTTCTGAGTTGGGGGTGGGAGCCATTGTCTACCAGTTATCTCCGATAGACCACAAGATGCATCCCTGCGCTTATTTTTCTTGTGCACTAACACCGGCCGAGAGGAATTATGACGTGGGAGACCGGGAGCTCTTGGCAGTAAAAATGGCTCTTGAGGAGTGGCGTCACTGGCTTGAGGGGGCGGAGCATCCGTTCACAGTGTGGATGGATTATAAGAACTTAGAGTATGTGCAGCTAGCCAAGAGGCTAATTCTTGCCAAGCCCGGTGGGCATTATTCTTCTTGTGCTTTAATTTCTTGCTCATGTATCGCCCCGGCTCCAAGAACATGAAGCCAGATGCTTTTTCACGTGTCTTCGACCTTTCAGACAGGGATTCTGTTTCGGAACCTATTATCTCCGCCGACCACATAGTAGCTCCGATTATATGGGCCATTGAAGCAGCAGTGCAAAAGGCGCTGCGCTCCGACCCAGGCCCAGGGGAGGGGGCCCACCTTATTTGTTCGTCCCGCCAAGGCTTAGGTCTCGAGTATTGGAATGGGGACAAACCACTCAGTTGGCTGCTCACCTGGGCATTCAACGCACTAAGGAATTTCTGTTCCGGAGGTTTTTGTGGCCCAATCTTGAGAGGGACGTTCAGAGTTTTGTTGCTGCCTGTCCGGTGTGTGCTCATAGCAGGGGTTATGGCCTGGAGGAGCATTGTTGGGTTCCCTTCAGAAACACCCTGAACTCTCAACTTATTAGGGATTTCCGGGCTCGCAGGCTTAAGGGATCGTCTAGGGCCGTCCCTTAGAGGGGGGGGGGTCATTCATGAGCACTTTGAGAACCCCACTGTCACATTTGGTCCTTTGTTCTATACGCTACTCTAACACATACTTTTATTTTTTAAAGATACACTTACAAACACATCTCAAGGCACATGGTTTCAAAACCAGAATTTATATAATTGTTTATTGGGCCTTATAAAACTGTGCTTAACAATGATACATTTCTCATCAAATGTGTTTTTTTAATATTCACTGGAACAACTGTACTGTATAGACTTGTCATAATTCGATTGTTTCTATTTATTTTATTGTATGGTACTGTAGAATTGGTTGACCATTGTTTTTCCAGGTCACAGTTTTACGGGTCTGACCCATAGACTGTATAAAAATATAGACAATGTCACTGTGACGTCACCCATTGCCTTCCCACAGCTTCGTAGAAACCAAATTGAGTCTCCGGAAGACTTTTTCTCCGCCCGTTTGTACAAACTGCATCTGCTCCGTGGAGCCAAAGGGACGTTGTTGGGAGCAGGGTCAACCGGATATGGTCTCCATGGTCCAGGCACAGGATGATTGACAGTTTGGGGTGGAGAAGCAATTCTGTGGGAGAATGACCCATGACCTGACCAAACCCACCATTTTGCAAAACAAACTCACTGTAAACTTCCTTAAGTTGCTAATGTTTTATAATATAACATTTAATTTTCATCCTCGATTTTACTGTGTCATTTATTCACATTGAATGTGTAGTATTCGTCACATAATTAACGTTCATTCAGTTATCTTCAATTTATATTCAGCTAAAATTTATTTGATTACCTAGATAGCCTACCAGCTGAGCTCAGTAGCCAAGCTTGACGGACGAACATAGGGTAACGCTATTGTCACAGTCTATGCATTTCCCAATATAATTGCTGACTTGTGGCAAAAGTGCTGCCATTGGTGATAGATTTACTTTAACATCTGTTTGAAATTGTAAACAAGTCGTCGATTTTCATGGTAAGAAGACATTTTATGACAACGTTGTTTAACTTCAGTAGTCATGAAATGTTTTGAAAAATATGTGGTGTCCCTGCTGAAATCTGAGATAAACTCTGCATTGGATCCTTACCAGTTTGCTTATAGACATGGACGAGGAACGGATGATGCCATTAATGGCATTACTCACCTAACTCTGAAACACCTTGAGAATCCAAAGGCCTATGCCCGTCTTTTGTTTATTGATTTTAGTTCTGCTTTTAACACCCTACAGCCTCACCTGCTGATCAAGAAACTGTGGCAGATGACTGTTAACCCTTTTATCATTAAATGGTTTTATTCTTTTTTAACTAACAGATCCCAGCTTGTCAGAGTCAACAACACTCTCTCAGAGCCAAGGTTCATCAGCACTGGGGCACCTCAAGGTTGTGTTAGTTCACCTGTCCTCTTCACTATCTACACAAATGACTGTGTCAGCAGCTGCCCTGGGAAATATGTTTTTAAATTCTCCGACGACACGGCAATTCTCAGCCTGCTGTTCAAAAACTCTGACCCCTCATCATACTTTGATGAGGTTCAGTCTTTTGTTCAGTGGTGCGATGATCACCACCTCATTATTAATATAAAGAAAACAGAAGAGATGGTGATTGATCCTAAGTCAATAGGCGACAACTCCCCGCTCTTAATCCACGATCAAAAAATCAGCCAGGTCAGCTCCTACAGATATCTGGGCGTTTACTTGGATAATCTGCTTAACTGGGAAATACAAGTTGACATGTTGTGTTCTCGCCTCCAGCAGCGGCTGTATTTTTTACGTAGACTTAGGGTCTTCGGGGTCGATCAGATGCTCATGCACTTGTTTTACCAGGCTGTGCTGGAAAGTATCATCAGGTTTGGCATGTCGGCGTGGTTCGGCAATCTCTCTGTGCCATCTAAATCTAAACTTAACCGTCTGGTCCAGACAGCTATGAAGGTTATAGGGGGGACTGGAAACTCCTCTCTACAGTCCATTTACGAAGAGTCTGTCCTCAGACTGGCACAGAGAGTTGTAGCCGACTCCGCCCACATCCTCAACTCTGAATATGTTCTTTTACCATCTGGCAAACGTTACAGAGCACCCATCTGCAAACTCAACAGATTCAAACACTCATTTGTACCTACTTCTATCAGATTACTGAATAAGGTTACAGCTTGAGTCGTGCAATATATGTTCACTTACGGGTTTTATGGGTACTGTGCAATATAGTTGCTGTGTTGTCTCTGGGTACTGTGCAATATACCAGTAGTTATTGTTGATTTCGCTATGCCATTCCACCCTTTACACGCCGATCTTGTCGGATCTCGGAAGCTGTGCAGTGTCAGGCCCGGTTAGTACCTGGATGGGAGACCGTCTGGGTACACCAGGTGCTGTAAGATAGTTATTGTGGTATTTTGGGTACTGTGCAACATATAAGTAGTGATTTGTTGTGATTTTAGGTACTGTGCAATATAGTTATGGTTGTGACTCTGCAATATTGTGCAATATATTTATTTATTTATGGTTGGTTTTACTGCTGTATGAATGAATGTTTTGTTTTATCGTTATGCATACATGCTACTTTGCTTATGATGTATCTGTTGCGCAAATGTGCAACCCCATCCATTTCTGTTGGGCAAATGTGCAACACTTCTGTCTTCTCATTCATTGTAATATTGTATGTGTATTTCTAAGACGGCAGCTTGTCCCAGCTCACAGAGTCCAAGACAAATTTCCCTTCGGGGACAATAAAGTATATATCTATCTATATCTATCTATCTATCTATAAAAACTTTTCTTACTGTGAAAATTGACGACTTACAATTTCAGACAGATGTTAATGTAAATCTATCACCACGGCAGCACTTTCGCCACAAGTCAGCAATTATATCGAGGAGGGGGTACTGTGAGTATCTGAGTTTATGTTGAACTTTTTCTGTTCTTTGTTCGGTGTTGTTTGTGTGTTACCGTTTCCGTGTCTCCGTCTCCCATCCATGTGCGTTTGTTTTCACTTCCTCATTCTGTCTGCCCCGCCTTCTGTATCTCACCTGATTACCAATGTGTTTCACCTGCCTCGCTAATCACCTGTTTCTGGTTTCCTTGTTAGTATTGTGTATTTAAGTTCCACTCTGTTTTGTATTTCTTTGCGAGTTCGTCATAGTTGCCATCTTTGTCATGTTTCGCTACAAGCCTTTGTTTGACCCGTGTTTCTGCTAGTTTCCTGTTTGCCTGTTTTCCGTGTTCCTGACTTTTGTTTCTGTTTTCTGACTTCGCCTTTTGGATTGTGATTTGTACTTTTACCGTGACTTCCTGGCTTTTGATTACTGCCTGTTTCCTGACTTCACTTGGATTGTGTTTTTGTACTTTTGCCATGTCTACTGGTTTTGATCTCTGCCTGTCCTCTGACCACGTCTTCGCCTCATCCTGGGTGGTTTCGACTCGAAAATAAACTTTATTTTTTACGTGCTGTCTGTGCCTACCACATCCCTGACAACTACGAGCAGGTAACAGAAAATGCCTTGGAGCAAAAAGGCATTTTCTGTGGAGCAATACATCATTGTCCAGCACTGTTACTATGTTATAATAACGCTGGTAATCTAGCAATGTCAGCATTAGTTTTAAAAATTTTTGAAACATGCTCCTCATCCTATAGCTAATGTTAGTCAAGCGGCAGCCCCCGCTCCTTCAGGGGATAGCATTTCAAGACGAACACCCAAGCCCAACCCATTCACCACCGCTGTATTATTTATTATTTATAACTATTATTCTGTTAGTTTATGAGAAGCTTAAGAACTATAAGAACTATAGTTTTTTGGCAATCTGTAATCTTGTTCATTTAAATTAATTGTATTTGTAGTGAAGTAGCAAAAAAACACATTACCAGATATTTATAGCAATTGGTTCCCTTATTATATACTCTCAGGAAACTATGAGGAAACTATTTAATTAAATTTAATCAAAATAACTGTTGGTCTCTTTCATCATCTCGTGTTCAAGATCCACCGATGGGGAATGACATCCAGTCATGACCACCACAGAAGCATCCAATTGCACTACGTCTGGCCCTGACAGACAGTAGCGTGTCCAATGCGAAAGGAGGCTCCCGCCCTTCTTGTAATAGCATATATGACATTGCAACGCTACTTCTCTTCAGTTGACATTCGCTTCTCGCAAAATTCCGAGTACCCCGTTTACAGCTTCGACCGTGTATCCCACACGAACCTTAACACTTAACTGTCCACAGGAGGATATATCTCCGGATCCGCCTCCACCAGGCGTGAAAAGTTTGGGAATGTGCGTTAGTGCGGAGTAGCTCCGGTGTTAGCCTGCTACTTCACTCGCTAGCCCTTCTGTCGTGTCAGGCTCCCCGCCCCAGATACAATTTGCTCCTGCACCTGCTAACACAGAACAGGACTGTGCTGTCTCACAACTAGCCACCCACGCTAGCTTGTCTCTTAGTTTTCTAGCCAGCTAACCACGCTGCCTGTTCTCTGCTTAGTTGCCACTTAGCTCCCCGCTAATGGCTTTTTCTAAGCCGGTTCCTCTCGATCCATCCGAGGAGCTACGCTCGCGTGCCTGCCAGGCTGTGTGCGGTGCCCTCATCACTGCCAAGGAAACTCACTCTCGCTGTGTCATGTGCCTGGGTTTAAAACATGTCCAGGAGGCTATTGACTCCCCAGTGAGCTGCAGCCACTGCCTTGCTCTGCCCAAAAAGCTCAGGCGATGGAGGCAGAGAGTTGCTGCTACCCATGGCAACAACCTCGGTCTCGAGGACTCTGACAAAAAGGATGATAGCACTACGGCCTCTCGTTGCTTCAAGACCTTCCTTCCCTGAGTTGGGCTGACCGCTCCGACCCAAACGTGTTGGCATTTCCTCTCTCCCGCTCCAGTACCTCCATACTGGAAGGAGAGACATTGGATAACGATGACATGGCAGTTGTCTCTGATAATTCGGGTGAGTAGGGCTCCATTCCACCGGCCCAGTTAGCACCAGCTATGGGTACGGCTAACACCCAACCCCACGCTCTGCTTCTGGAGGTGTGTGAGCGGGCCGCCACCCGTCTCAACATCGAATGGCCAGCCCGGCCAATGAGGATAGGGATGTTTATGATGGAAAATTCCTGGACCCCCCACAGGCCCCAGAAAACAGCTTTTCCCAGTTCTCCCCACCTGCATTCAGTTCTCCAAAACATGAAACACCACTGGAAGGACCCGCTTGATTTCAAGCACGGTTTTTCTGGCCTGGAAGTTAAGGACATAGCCGCCTATGCCATGGGGGAACCCCCAGCTGTCAGGCCCTCCATAGCTCGACACCTTAACCTCATGCAGGGAGGTCTCCTGGCGCCACCCAGGCCTATCCTCCCTAATAAAATGGAACGCTTCACAGCCTCCATCCACCAGGCTTCCTACAGGGCCTCAGCCCACGCGGTTAGAGCCCTCAATGTTTCCTCCCTTCTCTCAGCTTACAAAGCTGAGCTCACAGAGATGGGGAAACAACTACAAAAGGGGAGCCCTTCCCCTATACTGTGGCAAGAGATTGTCACTGTTAATGACCTGGTTCTGCGCAACTCTCGCCAGTGTGTCCAGGCCTGCGGGAGCTCTGGTTTAATCTCTCTGGTCTGCCCGACAGTAAGAAAAGGTGCATAGCCGGCATCCCTGTCGAGGCAGGCCAGGCTTTTTTTGGCCCCACACTGACCCTCCTGCCACAGCGGTGCAACGACAAGAAGAAGGAGGATGAAGCCTTCAAACTCTGCCTCCCCCGCAGAGCGACAGCCCCCAGCGGTGAACCGCCATGTCCAGCCAGGACAGGGCAGGGGCAAGCCCCAAGGCAGAACCCCAGGCCAGCAGGGCAACCCCCTCACTTTGCAGCTGCGGCAAAAAAAAAAACACCCACCCCTGCTGACCAGAAACAGAAGCAGCCAGCCTGACACTGCCACTACCGGGGGACTAAGTCCATGTTCTGGGGCAGCCAGCCCCTTGGACACAAGTTCAGGGGGACAGCCCCCCTCTGTTCGCTGCCGTCAGGGCACCTGTTGCAGTTCACGTGCCCCCCAGCTTCAGTCTCTGTTCCAGTACACAAGCAATGTTACCCACATTCAGTGTTCCAATAAAGGCTTCCACCTTGAAAAGCCAAAAAACTAAAAATGTGTTGAAAAGAATCCCTTCTCATCACATAAGGCCTCCCCTGGTTTCACCACTAGACGGAGTGCCAGTCCCATTATACAGCACAGCCGCACTCATTCGTTCCCTTCTGCGGTCCTCCGCACTGGCAGGGGCACTCACAAACTACATACAAGCCTGGCAGGTGGCGTTTGCCCCCGAGTGGGTACTACGCAACAATAGTGTTACGTTCCCTAGGAAGACCCAGACGCAGACCACAGGATAATTCCAAAGGGGTAGTTTATTGTCCGTTCCTTAATCAAGCCAGGTAATCAGAGATAGCGAGGTACAAAAACGACAGGCAATAGAATAGTGAGAGACAATCCAAAATCCAGTAAACCAAAAAATCAAAAGGCTAAAGTACAAAAGGGCTAGGCAGGAGAATAGTCAAAAACAAAAGCTAGGTTGTAAACGGTAATCAAAACAAGGCAGGCAAGGGCAAGGCAAAAGAGTAGTCGGAATGCAAGGTTGTCTCAGGAAAAACTATCAAATCTCTGGCTTGGAAAAGGCGTAGGCACAGGATGAGTAGATCAACGTTCTGACAAAGGACTGAAGAAAACACAGGGATTAAATACACAAGTAACTAATGACACAAGAGGAATCAGGTGTGTGAGAGGGAGGGACTCCAAACGAGAAACAATGAGAACACATTGGGCGGATAAACAATCACGTAGACAACTAGGGAAAACGCGGACTGGATTGCAAACATATACACGATAACAGATGACCTGGAGTTTCAGGAAATCGTGCAAAGATTAAGAGAATAGGGAGAGAAGATCAGATGCAGCTGGGAATGATTAGCAAGGACAGAACAGCATGAAAATGTGCGCTCTAATATGTTAGTGAGATTAGTAACTATACACACCCCTGCCGTTAGTATGATTAGTAAGTATATACAAATTAGTTTGTTAATGGAGTTAGTAGATCTTATCTATCATTAGTATGTTAGTGGTAATTAGTAAATCTAATTGCTCAGAGATAGGTAAGAAGCAAGAGGGAACCCGAACACCAATGAAAACACCGGAAAGGTATTGAGACGTAAACTGGGAGTGACAGATCGAATGTAAACAAGCAGACACAAGACAACTAAGAAAAAACCGGAAAGTAATCAAGATGCTGGAAAATAACAAACTACATGACAGACAGATCACAGATCCTTACAAATAGTCAATGGCTACAGACTCCAGTTTGCAGGGAAACCCCCATGTTTCAACTGAGTCATTTACTCTCAAACCGAGGAGAGTTCGGCCCATGTTTTTGAGGAGGAAATTTCCTCTCTATTACAAAGAGGGGTGATATGTGTGGTTCCCAGAGATCAAGCCCAACACAGCTTTTATTCTCGCTATTTCCTGGTCCCAAAGAAAGACGGTTCCCTCCGTCCTATCTTGGATCTCAAAGTGTTGAACAAACATTTGAGGCGATACAAAATGCTAACTTACAATACTCTTTCATGTTCAATACATCAGAGCGATTGGTTCACATAAATCGATCTGCAAGATGCTTTCTTCCACGTAGGCATCTATCCTCCCCACACAAAATGTTTTGCTTCGTCCACCGTTTGCTATGAATACACAGTTCTACCGTTCAGTCTCTCCCTAAGCCCACGGGTGTTCTGTGTCTGTGTGGAGGCAGGTCTGACCCGTTAAGACTAACAGGAGTCAGAATACTGACTTATATAGACGATTGACTAATCATTACCAATTCGAAAGTCAGAGTCGTGGGAGAGTCGTTAGTTCTGGCACAACTAGCTGCGTTCGGTTTCAGGATAAACCTCTCCAAGAGCAATCTCTCTCCCTCTCAGAGTGTAACGTTCTTGGGGCTGGTGCTAAACATTGTTTCAATGTGAGCTCGCCTGTCAGCGGACCGCATCTTATCCCTGTGGTACTAGCTCTCTCCATTCAAACCGGGCTCGAGAGTGCAGTACCGCACATGCCTCAGACTGTCTCTCTCTGTCCAAACCTGGCTCGAGAGTACAGTACCGCACATGCCTCAGACTGTTTCTCTGTCTCTCTCTGTTCAAACCGGGCTCGAGAGTACAGTACCGCACATGCCTCAGACGTTCTCTCTCTGTTCAAACCTGGCTCGAGAGTGCAGTACCGCACATGCCTCAGACTGTCTCTCTCTGTTCAAACCGGGCTCGAGAGTACAGTACCGCACATGCCTCAGACTTTCTCTTTCTGTTCAAACCTGGCTTGAGAGTACAGTACCACACATGCCTCAGACTGTCTCTCTGTCTCTCTCTGTTCAAACCGGGCTCGAGAGTACAGTACCGCACATGCCTCAGACTTTCTCTCTCTGTTCAAACCTGGCTTGAAAGTACAGTACCGCACATGCCTCAGACTTTCTCTTTCTGTTCAAACCTGGCTTGAGAGTACAGTACCGCACATGCCTCAGACTGTCTCTCTGTCTCTCTCTGTTCAAACCGGGCTCGAGAGTACAGTACCGCACATGCCTCAGACTTTCTCTCTCTGTTCAAACCTGGCTTGAGAGTACAGTACCGCACATGCCTCAGACTTTCTCTTTCTGTTCAAACCTGGCTTGAGAGTACTGTACCGCACATGCCTCAGGCTGCATTGGCTGATGGCCTCAGCCTCACAGGTTTTACCACTGGGGTTACTGAGAATGAGGGGCTTTATGAGGTGGGTTTCATCACTACACCTCAGCCCCATGCGTGATCTTCAGCTCTATGTCATTGGGAGAACACTTTTATACTCAGGGAACCCCTCTCTGGGCCATTCTCATTAGGAAAGTCGCAACGACAGATGCATCCCTCTCTGGGTGGGGGGCCACTCAAGAGGGACGTGTAGTGAATGGGATGTGGCCAAATGTGCGCTCAGCTCACATCAATTATCTGGAGCTCCTAACTATATGGATAGGTCTCAGATATTATCTACCCCGCTTAAGGCGACGGCATGTGCTAGTACGCTGTGACAATATGACTGCTGTAGCATATGTCAATCGCCAGAGGGGCATGCGCTCTTTCCATCTCCACAGTCTAGACCACAGACTGCTGGTATGGGGCAGCCATCACTTTTTGTCGTTACGTGTCGCCCATGTTCCAGGCATGCTGTCAAAAGGAAACCCACTGTACAGGGAATGGCGCCTGCCTCCCCAGACTTTGGAACTGCTATGGCAGAGATTTGGCCATGCAGCTGCCGATCTTTTTGCCTCGCACGAAAACGGCCATTGTCGTATGTTCTTTTCGCTACGGGACAAGAATGTACCTCTAGGCGTAGACGCACTACCCCACTCTTGGCCCAATGTGCTTCTATATGCATTTTCCCCCCTCGCTCTCATCTCTCCCACTCTAGCCAGACTGAGAAAGCAGAGTTTGAAACTTGTCCTAATAGCGCCCAGGTGGTCGAAATCGCCATGGCTAGTGGAGATAATCCCTCTGCTTTATGCACAGCCGTGCGCGCTCCTGTTACGTACAGACCTGCTGTCTCAGGCTAACAGGGAAATATACCACCTCTACCCAGAGCGAATAGCTCTTTGGGCTTGGCCCGTGAAAGGCACACCCTCAACGCTTTAGGGCTCCCCCCTTGTGTGGTGGCAACCATTCAGAGTGCGAGAGTGTCTTCTACCAGATTACTTTATGACAATAAGTGGCAGGTATTCGAAAAGTGGTGTGCCTCCCATCAGTCAGTGCCTTATCAGTGCTCTGTTTCTGACGTGCTGTGCTTTTTACAAAACCTGATGGATGAAAATAAATCCTTTTCTACCATTAAGGTCTACCTGCCAGCTATCACTGCTTGTCATATGGATAGTACAGTGGGGCAGCATCCCCTCGTGCGCGGGTTCATGAAGGGGGCTCGCCGTTCTCTGCCTGTTGTTAAAAAGCTCATTCCCTCATGGGATTTATCACTGGTGCTGGAGGCTCTGTCCCAACGGCCATTCGAGCCTATAAACGGAATAGAGTTAATATTACTGTCTCTCAAGACAGCACTGCTGCTCGCATTAGCCTCTGCTAAGCAGGTCAGTGAGCTCCATGCGCTCTCAGTGAAGCCCTCTTGCGCAATATTCTCCCCTAATATGGATAAGATTTTTCTTAAACGTAATCCAGCCTTTCCAGCCTTCCCAGCTTTCACATATGAGGTGTTGGAGCTTTTTCACCCACCACCTTTTTCTTCTGAGGAAGAGCAAAGAGCAAAGACTACATATGCTGTGTCCTGTGCATGTTCTCCACACGTATATGACAAGGACTAGGGCTTTCAGAAAGAGCAACCAGCTTTTTGTCGCCTGGGCCCCCGCCTGCAAAGGGAAAGCCATCTCTAAGCAGCGGCTGTCCCATTGTCTTGTGGAAGCTATTGCTATGGCATATGGTTCAAAGGGGGTAATGCCTTCCTTGGGTCTGAGGGCTCATTCTATGAGTGGGCATGGCTGCATCGTGGGCCCTGTTCCATGGGGGCGCCATGCAGGAAATCTGTTCAGCTGCCGCAGGCTGGGCTTCTCCACACACTTTTGTGAGGTTTTACCGTCTGGATGTTACCAGGACACCAGTAGCCCACTCTGTGTTGGGGGTGAGCTCTGTGTGAGCCACACACATCTCACTATGTGTGTAGTACTTCACACTGTTCCCGGACCCTGGTTATTACACTGGACAGTGGACTGTGTTTTGTACTTGCCTACACGGGATGCGCCAGGCAGGGAGGGAGGCCTCCCTTGCTGGCTTGACAGCGTCTCAGCTGTGAGCATATGGCAATCCGGAAGTTGTCCAAATCTCCCCATAGGTGGATCTCGAACACGAGATGATGAAAGAGAACTTTAGGTTACTGTCGTAACCCTGGTTCTCTGAAACATCGAGTGGAGAGATCCACCAACATTGCCCTGCTTGCTGCGCGCGAGAAGCGAATATGTTCACTGAAGAGAAGTAGTGTTGCAGTGTCCTATATGGTCTTACAAGGAGGGCGGGAGCCTCCTTTCGCATTGGACACACTACTGTCTGCCAGGGCCAGATGTGGTGCAACTGGATGCTTCTGCGGTGGTCATGACCGGATGTCATTCCCCATAGGTGGATCTCTCCACACAATGTTTCAGAGAACCAGGGTTACAACAGTCACCTAAAGTTATTTCTGCAAAAAGTAATAATAAAATAATTAAATGATTTTCACATCTCTTTTTTTAAACAAAATTACTGAGAGTAGTATCAATAAGAGTATAGATAAGTATCGGTATCGATAAGCAGTACCGGTACCGGTATCGATAAAATCCTAACAATACCCATCCCTAGGAATAACAATCACCATTCACCACCGATTGGCCAAATACACTGATAAATGTAGCACATTGAGACTGACTCACATCAGTTGTTACACTTGTTAAATGTGCTTGACTTGTAGCTGTAGTCAGCTAACTCACACACAAATTAAAATCATGTAGTTACTGTAAGTATCTGTCAGAAAATGTAAATTAGGTAGTAGTATTTACTAAGAATACTGGCGGAGATGCGAAGATCAGCTGACACCGGAACCAGCTGGACTGAGACAAAACATCTGAGTGTTCGAGAGGAATATGAAATCAACTCCAATGTAAATTGAAAAAAAAACCCCATCAGGTTTGATTTCAAAATAACCGCATTTACCAGTACAATTTTAAAATGTGACAACTGACCCCAACTTGGCTGGGTACGTTGTTACACCAAACATGTTCTGTTTAATTAAACTGTACCGTTCATATTTATTACTATTGGTGCTTAATAAACAGCACCAATAGTGAATAGAAAGATAAAAGATATTAGCATTCTCTCACACCGCCGTGGTTGGGACGGTCATTTACCCAGCCAAGTGGCTCCTATTCTTATCCACGATAAAATCAGTCCTCCAGTAACATGGCCATCGTATTACCATGCAAGTCAATGGAGCCTGGACTAGCTCTGCCCTTCCCAAGCTTGTGTAGGGTCAACAGGAACTACAATTCCATACAGTCCACAGGAGGCTCCTCCTCCACGTTGCAAATGACGCAGGACGTTGTCCCGGTTGTGATTTCCGTACTGTAATGCAAATTATTGTTACTTTTGGCTTTTCTATCAGAAGCAATTAGCTTCACTCCCACACAAGAGTTTTATGGCTCCCCATCAGAGGTCGCGCTAGGATTTTAAACTTCCGGCCAGAATGTCCGGAATGATTACAGTTTGTCAGACATATGAGAAAAGAAATGGCCATATCTATGTTCAATGCATGAACAGCATGGAAGTGAGCAGCTGCTGATTTGAAATCGAATGTCTCGTACGTTTTAGCGCAGCTTGACGCATAACCTTCTCCTCCTGCAGGTGGCTTCTGAGTGCGGTTTTCATCCGGTTTTGTACCCCGCTCTGTTGGCACACTTGACACAGGAATGACACAGGCCATCTTTGCCACCTTCGCTCAGTCGGGATAAATGTCGGAAAATTCTCGGATCAAAACTTCACAGGCTGACGATTTGAAATAACGGATTTTGTGAGAGTAGCGGTGTCTTATTTGCGATGATAATAGGCCTAATGATAAATTGCCGTGGTTTTGGGACTAATTATGTTAAATTACTATATTGCAAAGGTACATTTTTTTTGTTTAGTTTTTTTACCCGCCCGAATGTCCGGAGGGAATTACATTTTCAGGCCTTTGTCATAAAAAAATGGTCGAAACCGGAAATTTCCGGCCTAACGCGACCAGTGGAGTGATTTCCAAACAGTTTTTTATAAAACAACTTTATACAACACAGAAAATACATGGACCCCAGAGCCACAAAAATCCACACAAAATCCCTGTCCTGTTTCCTGTAAGTTTCTGCAATGTACTGCATGTCAGCTAAAATGCTTAACTCTGTACTTAAGTCTCAATTGTGGTTGACAAGACTTAGAAGCACTGCCAGCTTATCCTGTCAAACAGTGGATTGTTCCCTGCAGGTAACCCTATCCACGGTTGGCCCGTAGTGGTAGTTGTATTTGTCAAAATTACAGTAGTCATGTTTCTCAGAAATGATAAACTACAGCTTTAGCCTCTTCCTACCAAACACCCCCTAGCGGTAACGCGGGTGTTACGGAAGTTATTAAATTATATATTGAATTAATTTAATAATATATAATAAACTGCTCACCTCAATATTTAGATAAAATTTTCTTAAAATACATTCTGGAAAAAAAAAAATTTAAGCCAACGTTGAGTTAAAACTTTAGATAACGTTGGAAACACTGACCTAATTACCAAACATGTATTACAGCTTGATGTCACGCCATAAACAATGTGCTGGCAAACTGTTTTGCTTAACTGTATTTCACAAAACCTTGGTTTGAAAGATTGTTATGCCTTTACGCTTCAAGAAAAAATACTTCAAAACATTCATAGAGCTGTACATGATTTTTTCAAATTACTAAACTAGTGCTTTTCAGCAATTCGCAAGTACTTTGGCTGTGTTCATTTGGGAATTGTAAAAATCGGCAGTTGCTGAAGTACCAATCCCTTGGTTTAGTAAATTTTTGACAAAGGGGTCTTTTACTTGATTGCAGAGTTTTATGCAAAACCGTCATCGATTGGGTGTATTTATTTCACTGATAGCACAATAGGCCTATCTGAAGTGGGAAACACGAGCATAGGCCCACCTCCACTGTGAGTATTCTTTGCTTTCCATTGGGTTTTGTCAATGGTTCCAGCCAATAGCCAAGAATAGCTCATTCAACACAATCCCTTTGGAAGTCACGTAGATACAGCTTTGCATTACAGGAAGAGGCACTGTGGCATATGTACTGTACCAAGATGGCAGAGTGTTTTTAGCTTTTAGCGTAGCTAACTACATTCCGCTTAGAAAAGCATAATGCATTAGGTAACAGCTTTGTTTATCACTAGTGAAAACAGGCGAGAATTGGCCTATTTTGCCCTTAGTAGGATGACATTAAGATCAGACGCAGGGTTGTTCAAAATGGTCACGGCTTGCGAAAACACCTACCTCTCTCAAGTTGCATTGCAGGGCAATAAAACAGCAGGGTGCTAATAGTCCAAACCATGTTTACAACCTTAATAATTACAAACAATAAAATTGTTACAATGTGTTTAGAACGTGACTAACTATTTTAGTATTAAGCTTTATGGTGATCCGTGACCCTTACAGGATGTCACACCGGAAGTGATTCTGTTCTATGAAAGTAGCCATGCTGACTGGAGAGCGCTGCGGTTCCTTTGTTGTATTGCTCCAGTTTTTCCAGTAAAGTCATCATTTACATTATACAATATGTGTGGCGTCATGGTTGTTCAGGTTACTACATCTGGCGACGAGGATAAAACGGGAAATTGAAGATGGAAGTTCGGCGAGTGTCATATTGTTAGCGTGCTGGTTTAGCTACGGACAAGACTCATGTCATGAGCGACGAAGACCAGAGCCTGGACACGAGTGGGAGCAGCTCGAGTGAGGAGCGGGTACATTCCGACAGGGAGAGCACATCAGCGTTTCGGCCTTCAGGGTGGTGGTCCCGCCGCAGGGGCGTTCACAGGTAATGGAGGAGATCCATGAGGCCCACCCAGGGGCCTCCCGTATGAAAAGCTTAGCCAGGGCATATGCATGGTGGCCTAACATGGACCAGGAGCTGGAAAACAAGGTGAAATCCTGTTCCCAGTGTCAGATAAATCAGAAGATGGCTCCACCCGCCCCACTCCATCCATGGGAGTGGCCTGACCGCCCGTGGTCCAGGCTGCATGTGGACTTTGCGGGGCCTTTTATTGGGCAAATGTTTCTAGTCATTGTAGACGCACATTCTAAGTGGCTAGAGGTACACCTGATGAGCAACATCACAGCCCAGGTGACGATTGACAAGCTGCGTCAGACATTTGCAACTTTTGGACTTCCTGACACATTGGTGAGTGACAATGGGGCAACATTTACCAGTGAGTTGTTTAGGGAGTTCATGGAAGAGAACGGTATTCGTCACGTCTGCACAGCACCGTTCCATCCTGCCTCAAATGGTCTGGCCGAGAGGGCCGTGCAGACGTTTAAAGAGGGACTTAAACGTATGACAGGAAAGGAAACCATTGCAACAAAGCTCTCTCGTTAGCTGTTTCAGTACCGCATCACACCACAAACAACGACGGGGCTCACACCTGCTGAAATGCTGATGGGCAGGAAGCCAAAGTCGCGCCTGGACTTAATGCATCCAGATGTTAAGGCAAGGGTGGAGAGGAAGCAGGAGAAACAGAAAGAGAGACACGACGTGCATGCCCGGGAGAGGCACTTCAAGGGAAAGGACTGTGTGTATGTGCGGAACTTTTGCAGTGGTCAACACTGGCTGCCAGGGATCATTCTAAAGCAGAGTGGTCCCATCTCTTTCGTGGTGAAGCTATCAGATGGCAGAGTGTTCCGTAGGCACCAGGACCACATCCGTCTACGCCACGACACTCCTCAGCATCCAGACACCTCAGCAGGGGAAAGTGCAGGGGTGACAGAGCAGGACCCAGCACAGGCGGAACAGCCAGACACTTCAGCAGTGGTGACAGAGCTGGGCCCAGCTCAAGCGGGACATCCAGGGGCCATTGCTACGGCAGGAGAGGGTGATGGACTCGAAAACACACACACACCATCCACCCCTGGGCGGACAAACCCATGCCCACTAGGAGACACCGCACCAGTGTCGGCTGAGACACCGGGGGTACTGCGCCGCTCTCAGCGTAGTCACAGACCGCCTGACAGACTGACATTGTAAACAAAAGCTGAAGTCATGGTGTTTTTAGGTTGCATAGGTAGTTTACCTACTTCAGATGGTTAAATGAGAAACAGTGTCATGTGTCATGTTTTGTTGAGTTTTACAGGCCTACTTTCAGGTTAGAAGGTGTTATGAGATTTTTGTTGTTGTTGTTAAGGTTTTGTTACTACAGGGGAGATTGAACTTAAGGGGGGAAGAGTGTTACAATGTGTTTAGAACGTGACTAACTATTTTAGTATTAAGCTTTATGGTGATCCGTGACCCTTACAGGATGTCACACCGGAAGTGATTCTGTTCTATGAAAGTAGCCATGCTGACTGGAGAGCGCTGCGGTTCCTTTATTGTATTGCTCCAGTTTTTCCAGTAAAGTCATCATTTACATTATACAATATGTGTGGCGTCATGGTTGTTCAGGTTACTACAAAAATGTACCCTTTATACACGCTAAAAAAATCATTTTCCGAAATATATATATTTTTAAAACATACAAATAAGCATTCTGTGTTTTTCCTTTGCTTACTGTACTATATACATTACCCAATGTACTTTCGGTTTAGTAGACACCTACATTATTTTTCTTCAAAATCTCGGGTATAAAAATGTTTGGTAACGATTTACATTAACTGCATCTTCATAAAGCATTCATGAGCATTGCAAAAGCATTACATTACAATTACATAGAGTGTTATGAATGCAGTATTCCTATATCTGTTAACTTCAGGTCAGATCTTTCTCATGAGATGATAAGTAAAACATTATAAAGCATTCATAATGCTCTATGTAATTGTAAAGTAATATTTTTGTAATGCTCATGAATGCATAATGAATGCTTTATGAAGATTCAGTTAATGATTGGCCAAGACGCATTCCGCCAGTGCTGGTATTTAGCATAACCACACTCCCAATGGGTAGAGCGTTCTATAGAGTGTTCCCTAGGATGCATAAACATTTTTGTTACATTTGGTAACAAAAAAACGTTAGCTAGCTAGCTAAAAATTCCTTCATATTTCTCTGGCTACACCATTATCGGGGGGTGCAGATAGTACAATATCTGAGAAAGTGATGGTTTGCTAACAAAACACATTATGTGATTGTTATGAAATTGAACCATGGATGTGCATTGAATATTTCTTTAGATATTGACACTTAAATAAGACTAGTAGAAACTATGTCAAAAGTGTCTTTTATGAGCCAAAGTTAGATAGGCTTAAGGCAAAATTCGCAGTTAACCAGGCTCAAGTATGGGTTTTTTTAAAGGGGGAAAGGACAGATGATCCCATTAGTCATTGTGCAGTCACACCATTGCCTTACCTACAGATAAAATCTGTTAAACTAACCCATTTATTAGCTGTGCTGTCTTGATTTAGCGGTTTCCCCACTATGCAAACAGCAGAATTGTGGACAAGTGTGCTGACTCTTCCCTACAGAACCCCTTATGCAAATAGTCACCTTATTATTGCAAAATTTCCATTGTATTCCCTTATCACTGACACACTGTTTTCTTCCTCCTGGCCCAGATTTGCTGTGTCCAAATACATTTAGGGAGCTAAGGAAGCTCACACTCTGCCCCCATAATTAAACTCAGACTGAACAGAACCGTCTCATCCATGCCAAGCAGGGGTCCTAAGCTCTGCTGTCAGGGAAAGCTGGCAGTTAGTTAATTTAATGTAAGAGAAAGAGAAGTGCACAGCATTAATCCACGCCACTAATGTCAGACACATCCCCTCAATCCATTTTTCAAAGTAAAGAGAGAAGCCTGTTGGATCCAGTTGTTTGAAGTGCCCTAGTAGTTCTGTTAAATGCAGCATGCAGTAGTGGTGCACAGTTGTTTTAGCTGTTGTGGCTTTGTTGGAAACTATGTATGGTTGTTTTAATGTGCTTCCTGGTTGAGTATGAGGCTTAATGATCCTTGAAGCCAATCTTTGCAGTGTTAGGGTAACACTCCAGGTATCCTCCTTAGCTCGTTTTGACTCATTTTTATTACTGATGTGTACATCTAAATGTATCACCTATACCATGCTGCCTGGATTGAGCCAACAGCCCATCCACTCTTGTTTAGTTGGAGAGCTGATGGTATATTAGCTACTGTGACTACAGCCCAATCTCATTATTGGCCCCTTAAATTCCCACTGTAGACTTAATTTAAGATCTGTGCCACCAGTGTGGCAAAGGTAGTTCTGTCCCATTATTCCAGGAGTGTTTCTAAGGGTGAAGATGTATTCTTAAATGGGCCGCCTGATTCTTTAAGCAGACAGTGTGTTTTTAATGGGGCCGGTGTGTTCTTAAAGGGGTCGGTGTTTTCTAAAACGGGCTGGCATGTTCTTAAATGGGCCGGCGTGTACTTAACGTGGTTGGCGTGTTCTTAAAGGGGCTGGCACATTCTTAAAGGGACCGGCACATTCTTAAAGGGACCAGCGTGTTCTTAAATTTCCAACAAGAGTCATCTCCAAAAAGAGTCTTTTGCAACAAGTCTCCACAGCGTCAAAAAGCACTGTTTGTACATAGCTGAGAGTTTTTATGGAAAGTAGGCTTGTACTATTAGTCAATAATAGTAGGCTTGTACTAATTAGCTTGTACTATGGTGCATGGATGAGCCTCATGGCCTGGGTTAGAATCCCGACTGTGCCAGTGACTACTTTGGCCGGTAGCTCCATAGAGCCACACACAATTTGGCGATTGCATCACCCAGGGTATGGGAGGGTTCAGTCGGTTAGGGGTCTACGTTTCATCACTCTCTGTTGACCCCCGCTGGTCGATCATGGAGCCTGTAGACTGCATGTCAAAGCTGCATATGACAAGTCTTCCTCCAACTCCACTCGCTTAGCTGTAGTTGGTGTGAAAAGAAGTATTAGTGATACCACATGTTTCGGAGAAGAACCGCAAATGTCTATACTCTCCAGAGTTGGCTGTCGGGTTGCAGAAAATTGGACATTCCAAATTAGGGTGGGAAGTGGATATGTGACCGGATCCATGCTTCAGATGCATGTTTCAAAGTTTGGCTTTTTGGGCTCTATCTTGGTGATCATAGCGCTTGGTCTAAACGCATGGCGTTAAGTGCATTTAGGGTGTGTCCAAGTCCACTTTTGCTATTTAGACGCTATTTTTGAGCGCTAAGCACAGCGCAACTTGCAAATGGGCTGAACTTAGTCCCTTCATTAATTATAGGTGTGTCTTGGCCGTAACATGCAGTAAACCAATCAAAATGTCATATCCCATTTCCTTTAAAAGCCTGCTTTTCCACCTTGGCGGATTGCTTATATGATGGCAAAACAGACATGCTCATACGTGTGTAGTGCGAGCAAGTAATAGGCTATATGGATCAATAGTATGATCAATATTATTCACACTAACCATTATGACGTGTTTTGATATACACAATGATAATCTTTAACATTAGGGTTTAATACCGTCACGGGTTCCCGGTAATTCCTGACAGTGGTGTTATTTTAGAAAATATAGCCTATGTGGTTAAAATTTGTTAAAAGCACCTGCAACAGCAGAGAATAAGCTACCAGAATGGCGTTTGGGTTAGGGCCGGGTGTAAGATAGGGCCTTTTGAGTTTTTCATCTCACATTAAAGTACGGATCTCACATTATTATTTTATGAGATATGACCGTTTCAGTATACCGTTTTCCAGTTTTGAGAAAATTGGCTTTAAAGATTTTGTTGTGAATTCTGCCCTTTCTCATCATAAAATACACCCTCAAACGAGGAACTATTGTATGGAATTGGTATATTTGTGTAGTCCGCAACTCAGTACTTGGTATGATTCTGAATAAGTTTGATTATAATAGTGTTTAAACCAGAAATTCATAAAAATATGAAAAAATACATACATAAGATTTAAACTCTGATTTTGCTTTAAACCCTGATCCTTTTTCATTCTTCCACCTCCCTAATTATTTTAGAATGACTCCCCCATTATCATGTAACTTTCTAAATATTGATAACTGCTTTCCCTATTGAAATATAGCAATAATTCTTCAAGGAGTGTCCATACATTTTGATAGCCTTGCCAGGTAGCTATCCCACAATACCTTGCATATGTATTCTTGGAGGAAAAATGGCTGCTTGGTTCTTTATTTGGTCTGCCCCTAAACTAATGTGACACAAGCTGGTAAAACGGTCCACAAATCGCACGTCTGCAATTCACAGTACAGCACAAAATTGTGTTTTTGTTTTTATCCATATGATGAAAGTTAAAGTGTTTTAGAAGCCACTTAATATAATATACAACATTTTTAGGATCTCTAAATACCTGTAATAAGTAACACAAATATGCTTGTTAAAATGAACAAACTCACATGTCCTCTTTTTAGGCTACTTACTTACTTTCAAAAATGGAGATTAATGCTGAAAATGCTGCTACTTCTCTGAATAATGTAGCTGCTGGTAGATGCATAGACAACAGAGATTTTATGGAATCCTTTATCCTACAATTCATGAACGATGATTATAATTAAGATTCTTACCAATGAACACAGCATCATCATCAGCAAACAACAGAGACATGCTTATTTTAGGAACTACAGTGCCCTCCACAATTATTGGCACCCCTGGTGAAGATGAGTAAAAAGGGTTGTAAAAAACTCACCTTTTTGTGAATTAGCTTAATCCCACACTGAAAAAATTATAAAAATCCAATTTTTAATTGAAGTAAATTTATTCTGAGAAAAAAATCCCTCATCAAGAAATAATTATTTTTAACAAAACCACATGTGCCACAATTATTGGAACCCCTGGAAATTATTATGAACAAAATGTAACTGAAGCATTTTTTAAAATTTATATTTTTGTGTTTCAAGCAGTAATCCATGACTTCATGGGAAAGATAAGAGAACACAAATCAAATGAGGGAAAAGTGTGTTGCGCTTCATAAGTCAGGGAATGGCTATTAAAAAATAACTAGTCACCTGAAAATGCCCATATCTACCGTTACTTTAAAAGTTCAAAGCAACTGGAACTGTTACAAACTTGCCTGGAAGAGGACCCAAGTTTATTTTGCCCCCATGCACAGTGAAGAGGATGGTAAGAAAGGCAAAAAAAAATCACTGTTGGAGAATTACAGAGGAAAGTAGCATCTTGGGGTCATCAATCTCCAAAACTACCATTAGATGTCACCTCCATGGCAAAAAATTATTTGGAAGGCATGCCAGAAAAAAGCCTTTCCTGTCATTTCACCACAAATGTAAGCGCCTGGAGTTTGTTAAACGCAAGCGCCTGGAGTTTGTTAAACGCTACTGGAACTTTGACTGGAACCTAAATGAAAATTTAGCTTTTCGGCAACCAACACTCAAGGTGGGTTTGGCGTAAAAAGAAGGCTGGTTATACCAAAAATAACCTGATCCCCACTGTTAAGTATGGTGGAGGTTCCATGATGTTGTCGGGCTATTTTTCCTCCAAAGGACCTGAGAACCTTGTTAGGGTACATGGCATCATGAACTCCATGAAATACCAGGACATTTTTTATCTGAATCTGGCTGCCTCTGCCAGGAAACTAAAACTGGGTCATCGTTGGATCTTCCAGCAGGACAATGATCCAAAACATACGTCCAAATCAACACAAAAACGGTTAACTGAACACAAAATCAAGCTTCTGCCATAGCCATCTTAGTCCCCTGACCTAAACCCCATTGAAAACCTGTGGGCTGAGCTGAAGAGGAGAGTGCACAAGAGAAGACCTAGGACTCTGGATGATCTGGAGAGATTCTGTAAAGAGGAATGGTCTCAGATTCCTTGCTCTGTATTCTCCAACCTTATTAGATGTTACGGGAGAAGACTCAGTGCTGTTTTATTGGCAAAGGGATGTTGTACAAAGTATTAAATGCAGGGGTGCCAATACTTGGTTTTGTTAAAAATATAATTTACTTCAATTAAAGGTTGGATTTTTCTCATTTTTTCAGTGTGAGATTAAGCTAATTCACCAAACGGTGAATTTCTTATAATTCTTTTTACTCATCTTTACCAGGGGTGCCAATAATTGTGGAGGGCACTGTATATTGACATGTATTAATGTTAGCCGAATGATTCAGAAATTACTCAAACTTCAAAAAAGATTCTAAGTCAAATGAAAGCACCAGAGAACAACGTACACGATTCACAGTACTGTCATTTGCCATCAAACCTTCTGTTTTGTAACGGCAGTGTTTCCCACAGGATTTTCTGAAACTGTGGTGGGTGGACGTGGTTTGAAACCAAACTGTCTGGGGGGGTCTGGGGCATGCTCCCCCGGAAGAAAATTTTGTCAATTTCAACAGCTAAATGTATCAATTTGGTGCTCTTTGATATTCAAATCTAAACACTTGATCCACAATTCTTTGTGATTGGAACATGGGAAATGGAATACGTGAAATATATAGAATTTTGGCTTTTTTTTGGCTAACATCAGACCACCAGAAACATGATAAAATGAAACAAAAATATTCAAAAACTTTTTGTCAGTAGACAATACAGAAACCATCACAATGCATTTTAACCTGTCTAGTCCAAAGCTCCAAACCTGTCTTAAGTGGGATTGAAAACTACAACAAAAACAAGTTGAATACTTTTTTATTGACAAGAAAGCCAAATTTTATTGGCTTGCTATTAAATCTTTGCTACCTCTGTTGATTCTTCCTCTTCGTCTTCTCTCTGTCTTTTCTTGGTAAAGTAATTTTAAATAGTAGATCCTGTTATATGACATAGAAGCCGAACAAGCTGGGGAACAGAGACAGAGATTGTTAAAAAAAACTGAGAGTCTGCACTAAAGGGAAACTATATTTCGGGAGGGAAACGGGGGAACGTAGCAGGTTGCATTTTGTTACATTGTGCTGATATCTCCCTTGAATAATGTCAGTATTATCTTCCATGAGATACAATATGCATGAACTAGGGTATATTATTTTGTTTTTATTTTCAGGTTAGCTTGCGAGATAACAGTTGTAAAAAAAAAAATTTTAAAAAAGGATTTTATAACCTTGTTATGTTAACTGAGGATAAATTAATATCGTAACACAGTCGAGAGCTTGGCTAGCTTAATGCTGAAACAATATGTATCCATTATAGTGTACCGCAGAGGGTTTAACTTTTGCAAAGAACTTTCACAAACATACTAACCACGTCAATCTCCTCAAAATCGTGAGGAGATGCAGCCTCTGTGCGTGGCGGGTTTTGTGTGTTAGCAGGGGGGAGGGGCGGGGCATCGACCAGGGTGAAGAGAGGTTTTTTTTAAACAACGGGGCTACGCTGCGCACATAAGCCTACTGTTTCAAATTTGCATTTATTTTTTGATCAATTTGAGATTGTGGCGGTTGAAATGAAACTGTGGCAGGCCGTCACATTTTAATACATTAATGGGTAACACTGGTAACGGTATTCGCGTAAGTTTGAGTTTTTGCTATCAATCTGTCTGTTAGTCGAGGGCTGTTTCCAAATCTACTGCGTCCTCCTGTGTACTAGATAAAGTACTGCTTACTGCATAGTGTATAGTGACATAGGGTATGCAAAAAATATCCTCAATACTTCAGCGAAAACTTATATCACTTAACGTATATCATTCACGGATTTAAAGTACACTACATTTAGAGAACATTTAGACTACTTAACAACTTTCTCACAGCTAGCATACTCAATAGTAGTCTATGGAAGGGCGTTGATTCGGACCAACTCAGACACAGCCTTTGAGACAGATTTTACCATTAGTAACAGGATTACACCATACATCTCAGAACCTTGTAATACTGGTAGGAATAGTTAGAAACAGGTTAGATAAGCATCCCAGTAACTTTATTTTATAGGAATACCATTACATCTTTGAGTAAAATGCTAATTGATCCTTTCCTCAGTACCTATTATATTCGAGTGGACAGTCTAAACAGCAGCATCTAGTGGTCAGAAACAGGTACTACACTAATAGATAATGGAACCGAAATTGAAATACTTCAATGACTCATTACTCAAGACAGGGGAAAATAATCATACCCATATTTTCAGGACATGTATTAGTAAGGTTGTAGAAGCTATGCTTCAAAATGTATCTTCCTAAAACCTCTGGAGCATAGAGAACTTGTACTACATAGTGGTTGTGGGGGTGGGCCTGCAGTAGGGTATGGGTGGTCCCTGGATGGATTTCGAACATTTATTTAGATTCCCCATGTTTGAATCTGTACCTGGGAAATGGTTGGTACACATTGGATGTTGGAAACAATACTGACAGAATTGTATCCGACTCCTACCCAGTGAACATGACAAATTTGCATGCCATTAATTAGCATTTTAATCAAATATGTAATGATGTTCTTATAAAATAAAGTTCCAGGGATGCTTATCTAACCTGTTTCTACCTATTCCTACCAGTATTATAAGGTGGTGTTACGTATGGTATAATCCTGTTACAAATGGTAAAATCGGACTCCTTTATTTAGCAGAAACCAAGCCTTTGCTAGCTAAGCTAACTTTCAGCCTGAGCCTGATGGGGCCCAAAAAAGCCTGTCGCGTAGGGCCGGGTTCGAGCCGACAATTTATGCCAATTGGTCAGGTCGGGTAGGGCTCGGGCTGTGTGAAAAAAAAAATCTGTGTGTACAGTTGGCTAATCTGCATTTTTACATGTGGTGACTTTCTCTACTTGTTAAAATTTAGCTATTTATTGTATTCATCCAACATCTCCCGTTTGCTGTAACTATACGGCGAATGTAGCCTAGCGGCGTTGAAGTTGAAGTATCGTCTGCTGTGTGATAAAAGATAATAGGGCAATAATAATGAAGCAAGAACATAAATTTTAAACATAAATTTTTTAAAATCTAAATTAGTGCAGTGACTTCAACAAGTCACTGATGATTAAAGCAGGTTCACTTGGTGCACAAAGAAAGATGACAAAATTATTATTATTATTATTAGCCTACCAATCAGCATGATGGAAATAGTTTGTAAAAACAGCTCCAAGTCGGAAAAATTATTGTTATCCTGTAGGCATAAAAGTGATTAGTTAAAAGTACGTTTTACAAACAGCCTAGCTATTCTGAGAAAATCTGAAATCAAATAACTTGTGTTTTACAAAAATATTTATAACAACCTAAATTTCACAGAACAACAGCAACATCAATGTCATCATCAACATCATCAGCAACATCAACTGTGAGGAGTGAGCAAGAGGTCCCAGGCACAGAGATTGACACAAAGAAAGTGGTAGGAGAAAATAATAATAAATGTACTCAGGTACTGATTAAGCAAAACAACAAAACTGAAGAAACACAAGAGGTAGGTCAAAGGAGCTAAACACAGGAAGACTGACAGCTACAGTGAACATGTAAGAAACAGGCAGACTGACCGCTACAGTGAACATGTAAGAAACAGGCAGACTGACCGCTACAGTGAACATGTAAGAAACACAAAGACCAAGCACTGAAGCAGGAGGAACAGAGAACTTAAATACACAGGGCAACAGGTGAGTAGAATCAATCAATTAACACAGGTGAAACAGATGCAACTAAATGGGGAATTAGGGCTGGGGAAAAGACAATCAACAACAACAACAACAGCAGCAACATCAACATCATCCTTGTGATCACAGAGACCAATAAAGTATGATCTCTATCTTTAAAACCATATCAATGACGGACATGTTTGAACACGGACATTATTTGGAACTCTAACATTTACATGAGTCAAAGTTATTTAGTGTATGCGGTGTGCTCTGGAGGTCTAACTAGTCCCTATATTTAACAAAATGTCACATATTTGCACGACAATTTGAATGTTGAAATGTAAGTGACTGATAGATTTGATATTCAGGAATGCGATTCTGGTATGAACTCAATTTTGACCAAATAGTGATTTATTTATTTATTTATTTTAATTTTGTTTCAGATTTTTTTCCAATTTAGTAGCCAATTGAACCCCTATTCTAATTAAATTCCCCCCGTGTAGCAACCGCTAGAGAACCACCGCTATACAACCCCGTCAGCCGGTAGTAGGAAAGAGGCCGCCACGTCCTCTACAGGGCGCGACTCCTCAAGCTCCTGACCGTGATTCCAACTCGCCCGGGGCCCTATTTGCGCAGCGATTCTCTCCGAGCCCCTCCCCCCACCCGGAAGCAGCCGCCAATTGCTGCTCCCACAGGGCACCGGCCATGCTCGGAATTGGCAGGTCCGGGGCGCGAACCCCGATCCTCGGAGTACAAAATACGCTGACTGAAAGTCATCGCTCTTACCGTTGTACCACCGCAGCGCGCTCAAATAGTGATTTTTTAACGTTTTTTTCCTCTCCTGTGAAATGGTCAGTTGCGAGACATGCATCTGAACCTCGTGCCGGGTCACATATTTGCAGTGCCACATTGGGTGCAAAATATATATTTTTTAAAGTACAGTATATTTAAGGTTTTCCCATTAATTTATAAAATATTGTGTCATTGAAACAATTTGTCTCTCCACCACCAACACTTCTCAGCAACACCTTTGAGTGGGTCTGCTGCTATAAAATAGGTTTTAGGCACAAAAATAAGTATGAATAAAAACAAGGATGAATCAGCTTGTAATCGTTTTGAGAAAATTGTAAAATGTCCCACCCCTAGCACTTACTATCATTAAGTAGGAGGGAAAAGATGAAAACGTTGTTTGTGATTAAGAAAGTAGAGTATTTAATCTTCATCACTGAAGCACTAAAATATTAAAACTGTTAAGACTTGATGCAGCAACAAACACTAGCAGGACATACCCTGTAATTAATAATAACCAAAACTACAAACAGCAGTTACTGGGCACAATCCCACATCTCTCGCAGTGGCGGTTCTAGGGGGGCTAACGGGGCCCACTGCCCCCGTGATAACAAACTTAGACCCCCACCATGACCCCTCTGAATTAGGACTCTAAAATTACAGAATAATTTTTTTTGTGATCATACATTGGCAACGTGGAATACACAAAAAAAAGAAAAAGAGTAGAAAATCCCTTAAGGTTGGGGGTGGGGGGGTCTCCCAAGATTAACATTTGAGCGCTAAAATCGAAACTGGAAGAAAGAACGCTAGAAAAACAGACAGCAAGCAAGACAGCGAGAGGGGAGTAGGCCGGCTTCCTTTGACCAATAAGAGATAAAGGCAAACAAAATGTTTTAAAACAACTCTATCCCAGCGTACTAGCATACTTTAGTTGTGTAATTATAACACGGGTATTGAAAATGTATGGCATTATGAATGAAGTGTATCAGCTAAGCCGAAAACGCGTGGTGGTGACAGGGAGGGTTAACTTCCCTGTCATTGCAATGTGTTTTTAAACTAGATTCTATTTGGCAGATATAAGCTCAGCAGAAAATATCGGTTTTGTGGCTATATTCCACCGATCCTAACCGATGGTTGCAACGTACACTTAATAGTGGTAGGCTGTAGCTTGTAACTAATCTATTTTTGACATTTGCAGAGATTTTTAAATGCATACCTTATCACCAGTCATTTCACGCTCATGTGTTAAGTTAAAATTAATATTTAAGTTGAAATTAATCAGGCAAGATGTTCGTTTGCTTGCTGCTAGCAAATGTTATCCTGTCTACTCAGACTAGCGAACTAACGTTAAATCTGTTTTTACCATTAAATGGACACACATTATTTATTCCAACAAATTCATAATGCACACGTGCAAATGTGTCTATCCTTCAAATCTATCTGTCACTAGCCTTATTAAAATGCAAGTTATTGAACCCCTTACTGTAAGGGTAATAAGAGCTGACGTTAGTGACTGAGCTCGATGGGCTAGGTCCGCAATGCTACAGAGTTTAGCCTATTCATTTTTGTATCAGACACTGAAAACACAGCTGATGCGGGTATAGTCTGTTCACTGACACAGCCAGAATAGCCATAAGTCAAACGGAGCATACAGCATGCCCTCCGTTTACAACGTTAAGTTTTTTATAATATTTACTTATAATTCAGCATCAGAAGATAAATTGTAACGTTAAAAGATTTAAAGATTCCTTGAGGACAAAACAACTTGCAACATTTTATGCAATTGTAACGCTTTCTCGTTAAGCCTCTGTAGTGGCTACACCTACAGTCCATTGGATGCTAGTGAGAATATTACAGAGAGATGGGGATGGTAGGTCTGCTATGGCAGATGAAAGATTGAGCAATTTAGGTGTACTAAGTATTGAGTCTCAGAATGCAAAAACCTTGAATCAAGATGCATTTGCTGCATGCGTCTATTTGCAAGAAACCATAAAAAAAACACAAAATACAGTTGATGTAACTTAATCACATCACATGTGGGTATATGCCACAAGAAGAGAAAAAGACTGCATAAATAAAATGTTGAATAATCTTTCTTTTACCTCTTAAAACACTGCATGGGCACCAATAGTAAATCTAAGTTTAAACATTTTAGAAAAACAAAAACTGGAAAATGATTCAGTAGACAGGTTTAGTTTACCCTGTTGTGTGTCAAGTTTGTATAAGGGCAGTATTTAGTTTATCTACCCCCAAACAATACCATTTAATGTCTGCATACACCTTATTCAAATACATTTAAGATTTTGCTCATTTATATTCAAATTTCAAAGTTTTAATTGTGTTGTAAGTTGCTCCGGATAGGAGCATATGCCAAATGCCAGTAATGTAATGTAATACAATTCTTTCCCAGCAAGTATTTTTTGGGGAAAATACCAATAATAGTGTGGATTGAAGAAGGGGGTTATGGGTAAAACAGAACAGGGGCTGAGGTGGGGAGGGTATGTTGACAGCACACTTATAATGAAAGTGACTGTCCCATTATTAAACATATGTAAACTGTTCTATTATCAGCAAAGGGGGCAGGTTGAGCTGGGACTGGGGGGGGGGGGAGGGTGCATGGACAGAGTAATTAATTTATATGCATCTCTTTGCCAGGATTGCTTACTGATCTTGGGAGCAAGATCAGAGATGTCACTCAGAAAATTGAGTCAGAGGCTCTCACCTCTTCCAGACAGGCTCCCAATTCCCCAGCCCCCACCCCTGACACGGTAACAAGAGCGAAGAGAGCGGAGCGCTACCTGGGCCTCTGGGGTGATGGACAGGGTGAATTGGCTCAATAAATTGCGACCAGTAAAAAGCTGTGTCTTGTTCATTAAAAGGATGTGAATCTCTATTGCTTTTCATTAGTGGCTGCCTCTGCAGACAAGATGTTTAATCTGTGTGGCCTACAGCTCGGCTCTACCCCCGATAGTCTGGGAGACAATGACGTCCCTTGGAAAAAGAGATTCTTATTTATTAAGGAGAGGTGACAGGTACTGAATAAGTTGTTTTTTGTTTCGTTTTTATCACCCCATTCCTGGTCTGAAGACAAGGGGGCTAATTTGGTAAAGGTCTATTTTCATAAAGTGAACCTGACAGGACTTGTGGGGTCCAAGTTAGGCATGTTTTGAAATGAACCCAGCACATAAAAGGAACAAAGTTTCTTTAGAAATAAGTCAGTTTAGCTTGAGTAGTGTTTTCCGATCTGCACCAGTACTCCCTGGGTCACAGTCCCTGGGTATTCCTGACCTTCCATCCCATCCAAGAGCGTTCCAGCCTCTGTCCATCCCATCCGAAAGCATTCCAGCCACTGTCCATCCCATTCGAGAACATTCCCATCCGAGAAACGAGGAAGTAGTAGAGGTATACGTCAAAATGACGAAAATACAGAATTTTCAACTTTATAATTCAAATATCTCAGTACAGAATTTTTTTTTGGCCAGCCAAAAAGAGAGACTTAATTAGTTGCACCTTGATTTGTTAAATAAGGTTAATGTTTTTGGGTGGAATTACCCTAATAAAATTATTTAATCTTAAAACCTGATTTAGACTTTGTTTTGACTTGTTAGTTGATCCACCAGGTTACTGTTCGACTGACCTATCAACAAATTTGGCGATTTAATTGATGATTGTCATTTTAATGAATAATTATTCAATTCAATCCATTAAGTGTATTTAAATGTAGGTTAAGTGATGGGTTTTAGCATGCAATGTTGCTTGTGTTCAGTATTCAGAGTGCTGGATGTTTTAACAAGGGCATTGAGTGTTAGAACTGCTGGATTCAGAAAATAAACACATTTTTCCTTCAACCTCACTTCCCCTACAGTATATTTCTGTCCAAAGTATCAACCAAAGTACGCCAGTATTCAAGGGCGCACTGTGTTAACCCAGAAAACTGGTGTGCTTTGGTTAAGACTTTGCGGGTGTATACACAGTTGGGGTACGTCAGTAGAAAGTAGTTTTTGAAAAAACCATGCACAACAAGATCTGTGGATGTCCGTGAGTAACCGTGTCATTATATTTGTAAAGAGACATTACTGTAGATTTTTTTTGAGTGTTCATTTTTGGCGCTTTGACCACCAAATACTGGACCCATTGAGGTCCATTATATCGGGGTGATGTCAAGATGAGTTGCAGCAGATATCTACAAAACTAGTGACTTCTCTGAAAAACAACCTGGATGGATAGATAGTACTCCGGGGATGTAAAAACATATCAAAATTACATTTCTGGGTGAACTGCCCCTTTAGGCTTAGGAAAAGCTAACAACCCTTTTTTTTTTTTTTGTCACAACTAAATTACCTTAAAAAAAGTTTGTAGCCCTGAACCAACCATCTGTCAAATTAATAAATAATATTTATTAAAGATAATTTACTCTTAAGTCAACATTTAAATTTATGAGGCAAATATATTAAAGCAGAGTATTTTTATTGTCAGGGTCTTAAATAAGCTTAGCAAAACACATTCATTCAGTCGCTAGACTGACAGATGGCTCCCATGCAACTCAGAACACTGCCCCAGGCTCCCTCACATTAAGAGCAAAGGGGTCTGCTTACATCATACTTTTGCGTATTCCTGAAATTCCAGCCCTTTCACCATACAAACAAATGGAAAATCAAGAGACTTAAGGAGGCTAAAAAAGTCCTGACTTACATGTTAATACTCAATGTAACATCATTATATTTCCTATTAAGAATGGATGAGAAAAAGATTGGAGCATTTGTTTGCCAATTTTCAGAAAAATGTGTCTTGATTTTACCCAATAAAAATGATGTTGAGTACCAAGACATGAAAATGGCTACCACGTAGATGTGGCTGCCTGTTGTTTAAACAAAGGTCCCAATCTTTTCAGATGAATTAGGGAATCTTTAGACAAATAAAATACATGTAGTCTAGATGGTGCAAAAGTAACTTTTTTATTATTATTAGACGAAGAATAACATCTCTCTCATGAAATGCACTTGTGCTTCCAGATTTCTGTCCCACATTTGGAACATAACTTTCTCTGACAATAATGGAATTAGAAATGTCTGGGAAGCTGACTTTCAGTTGTTTCTTTACATGACAGGGTACAAGGTATCAGATGGTGTCTGCCAACTCATTCCTAACATGCTGAAAATTAGATCAGGAAATGTAATCCATTGCTGATTTTGTGATGCCATTATTTTTCTTTAAATCACATAATTTTGCAACATTTTCTTATATTCACAGATTTACTTGAACTGGAGCAGATATATAGACGACTCTTCATCATCTGTGCCTGGATTAGTGATGGGCATTTTGAGTCTTAAGGAGCACTTACGATACGGGAAATCTAGTCTGATCCTTTTTTTTCCAAACATTTTACAAAATAACATCAAACATTTTTTTTCTCCCTCTCTCTGCTATTCTCTTGACTTCTGAGGCCGTGGGAAGCAAGTAGCTGCATCAGGACTGCATGATCTAAAAATGCACTTTATGACAACGAACCACAAAGATGCAGTAGCCCACAAGATAGCCTACCTAACAACTAACGTTATCTAACATTAGCGAACCTGGCCAATAGTTAAATGGGTATGACTGGACAATCTAATGGAGCGCCTGTTTTAAAGCCAAGAATCAGTTCTCTATGACTGCTCGCTGATGCACTGCTTACGGCTTGTGTTAAATAAAATTTGCTGTCATTTTGACGTGCCCTGCTGCTGCTAGCCATGCCTACGCCTAGACTAACTTGAAAGGTTTTGCACGGTTGTTTTTGAATAAGCTTGCAGTTATTCTAGCTTGTGCGCTGCTGCGTGACTGGCGTCCTATGCTTTTGTCAAGGCGGAGATCTTCTTTGGAGTTAATAGAAACGGATTCCTGTGTCATGTAAAGCTAAGCTGACGCCAAAATCTGCAGGACCATTTTATGTGCGGACCATCCATGTAACACACAAATGTGTTACCTTTTTCCGTCTAACCTCCGAACCATAGTTTGGAGACACGGGGGAACCAAAGTTATTTTACTTGCTATTTTCCGGTTCCAGGGCCGAGCTGCTAATGTAGCTACACAGCTTCAGGGTAATGCCCAACTTCTCACAGGCTTTTATTAACTTTGAATAAAATGCCGCCTTTTTGCAACATAAATAAATTAAAATTAAATTAAAATTTTGCATTTGATGTGCAAGATTTATGAACAATAAAGGAGCTTGCATTTTGTTTTCAACATGTGATTTATTCTTGCAAATGAGCATGGCCAGTGCGTAAGCATTAGCTTATGTGCTCTCTGCAGCTAACCCAAAACAAATGCCAGCGCGTGCTGAAGCAAAAAAGCTGAATTTGTGTTAGTTGTGTTATACACGTTATATGCATTTGGAGGCTGCTCTGGTGCTGGCATTGTTGGTGTGTAGCTTACTCTCCAAAAGCAAGGGGCAAAGACTGGCCTTCATTTTTACGCTCACTTCCTGGTGCAGTATTTACACCAGTATAATGTTAGGTTCTCACCAAAAAGTGGTTCTGTTTGTATGTGGATCCATTTCATTTATTTGTGGATCGGTTGCATTCATTTGTGGATTGTGCATTTGTTTGTGGATCAGTTGCAATTGTTTTTGAGACAATAATACCCCCATAGTTCAGTAAGCTACCAGGGAACATTAACGGCACCTGATTGGTTAGACGTTTTCAAACCAGAACAATATGGCGGCCTGTTGATAAACTTTCTTTTATTCCACAGTCACTAAAATACGTTTCTGAAAACATTTGAAGTGAGAAATAGGTACGATTCTGATTCATATTTGATCTAAAATGTCTACTTTGACCGTTTGATCCGAGTTTTGCGAGCTGCGCAGGACGCATTAATTTCCAGAGTATTTGTGGATCCTATACAAATTGAGAACCGGCGAATGTACCACACAGTCGCTGCGCCACATCCATCATGCACCATGCGATCGCAATGCATCCTCTCCATAGAAAATTAATAGAATGCATTGAACCGATGCACCTTGCGGGATTTGGTGAGAATCCACCATAAGTCTTTCAGGCTATTACAGCGGCTATCAAATCGCAAGGTTCACGTGAAAATTAGAATGACAAGGTCGATCCAGGAATGCAATCGCATTGCATTACGTCGCAGCGTCTCTTGAAATGAGTGGGGTCTCAGCCCAGTTGTATAGTGGGTGCTCCACTAGTCGCATAACATAGCCTGGTCAAACTCTGCTGTTTCCAGCATATTGGGGGGGTTACGCTACCTACATCCAATATATGAGTATCCCTAAGCCTAAAACACCTCATGAGCCTCTGTTCATGATTGATGCCGGCAATGCCTCGTCCAGCAGGTTCTGTGCTGTTAATGTTTGCTACTTGCTTAAAAAATGTATAATAATAATAAAATAAACAAATATTCAGGTGGTTGCAGGGTACTGACTAAAAATTTGTATGTCCTTTTTCGATCCCATTGTCATCAGGTTTCTCGTGCAGTGATTAATTGGGATATTGATTCAGGACTTCCTGATCTTCAGGAAGCATCAGGTGCCCTGTTGTTACACGTAGCTATTCTCACTAGATAGTATAAGCCACACGGCCAGGGCGGCCAGGCTACACATAGCCTAGTTTGGCATTACGTTAGTATAGCCAATGTCTGATCCAAGATCACAGCCATATTCTGTCTCTGTGCTGGAGGGATATATATCGTCTTCCTGATCTTCAGGAAACAGCAGGTACTCTGCTGTACACATAGTCTACTGTCACATAATGTTAGTATGGCCAATGTCTGATCCACGATCACAACCGAGTTCTATCTCTGTGTCGGAGAGATATCGATATGGCGTTCTTCTGTACTGGATGGGCACTAAATTATCTGCTGTTTTGGGGGTTTCTGGTCATCTCCTGTTTAGCGGGGTGGATGCCTATGCTCCAGAGCAGTAATAAAGCAGATCCATTCAGCACCAAACCAAAATAATTATGCAGCACATTCATTCATTAAACATGTAATTTGAATAGGTGAGTTGACAGAAATATATTAAATAAACTTCAGGGAAATAACTGTCGTGGCTAATGATTTTAATAGATAATAGCTGGATAATGTTTTATGAGGTTTTTGGTGAATTTATACAGCTTTGAAGGTGTGAAAAGGGCAGCTTTCTCCAGAGGTTGACACCAATGATTTCCATAAAGTTTATTAGTGAACATATTGACGTGTTGAGAGAGTGGATCAAACTCACACAATGAGAAGTGAGTAATAAAACAATATTTTTACGTTATTTTTTACTTTGTTCACTCCCCAATTGAACCTGTTAAAGAGTTGTACTGCTTGTGCATTTTAACGTTAATGTAGCACCACAACACTCACAATACCACTGTATGTCTGGGTCACATAACGTTAAGGAGGGGAAAAAAGAGCCAAACTAAATGGATTTAAAGTGATATACTGTATATTGACAATGTAAATCTCAATTCCTCTTCAGTGCATCACAAGAAAACACCAAAGTGTAGATTATTACAGCTTTGACTTCCACACAAAGCAGATAAGTGAAATTTCCTTCATATAGAGGCCTATTCTGTCAAATGATTACACTGACCACATTTACATGCACACAATAATGCCACTGTTAAAATCGCAATTCAGACAATAGTACAATTAGGCCATTTGCATGCGTCTGCAAAAGAAGTGTGTCCATAATATTCCCGTTTACATGCAAATAATGGCTCATTCAATCAAACAGCACAATAGGAGTAACCAGAGGCCTTTTGCAAATTTAGCTAAACATGCTGCTTCAGTTATACTGGCGAAAATTAGTGAGAGGGAGACAGAGGCAGGGAGAAGAGTGCAGTTAGAGGGGGGCAGGGAGAGGGGGCAGTGGCAGGGAGAAGGAGCAGTTAGAGGGGGAACAGTAGCAGTTAGAGGGATCCTGTCCTGCCTTCCTGAGCAGCCATATACTCACCCTCCTGGAGCCTTAATACCCATAAAACAAACAGCAAGGTCAGTACAAATATGCGCAGTGCTAACACACACCTAGAAATCTGAGTCACATTTTAACAGGTTCCAATATTGTAAATAAAATCAGTGTACCCTGCATATCTCTGTGATTATGGTTCTATTTTGTTCCTAAGACCATTAGGGTAATCAATATGGAGTCAGGTGCATCAAGACTTTTATACCAGAATTTGTCATGGTACATAACCTCCGCGTAGTGACGTAATTCCTTTTATAAAGGGGGGAGCGTCACTGCGGAAGTCCTCTTCAATTTTCCCACCAATGCATTTTGAGACGTGAGACTGTTTTGTGTCTTGTTTGAATCCCACAGCGTCTTGTGACTTCGGTCGGGGCTATGTTTTTTATCGTTCAACACGATTCTTATCGTCCTCTGAAGGCAGTGATAAGCACTTACAAGCGACATCCGCGAATAGCCTTGCTATCAGCTCTTGGATACTGCAGCGGTAGGCACGTGTGCTACCGCATTTACTGCGTTCACTATAGCGAAGCAAGTTACGCGGTGAACAGGTTTGCATGCAGTAAAGTACAGGTTTGTATCTTTCTGCGATTTCATTGAAGGCAAAGTTCGTGTGATTCGCGACACTACCTGCCTCAATTTCCTTACAAAAGACCACCGCCGCGTTCTATCGTCTGCGGTTGCTCTTTGTTTTGCTAACGTATGAAATTCTGTTGATCGAACTGGAGTCTGGAGAGTGTACCCCAGTGAGATCTGTTACATTGATTGGTTTGTAGGGCAAAGTGCGCGTGATTCGCTACACTACCTGCCTCAACTTTCTTACTGAAGATCACCACCACGTTTTATCGTCTGCAGGTGCTTTTTATTGTATTAAGGTACAAAATTTTGTTGATCGAATCTGGGCGTGGAGAGTATATTCCAGTGAGATTTTACCCCAGCGTTACATTGATTGGTTTGTGAGGCAGAGTATGCGTGCTTCACTACACTAGCTGCCTTGGCTTCCTCTACTACTACGTCTGCGAGTGCCCTTTATTTATCTAAGGCATGAGCACCTTATGTGCATGAATGCAGGGGAGCCGTGGATTTAGCCGATGGGCACACCCGTTGTTATTTGAGCCTCGGCCTAGGCAGGGGCGTAGGTTTGTTTCCAGTTTTGGTAGGGACTGTATGCGAGCGCACGCAATGTGCAAGCTGTGGAACTAATTTGAGAGCAAATATTGTTTTTGAGCTACAATGAGAGCATCAGATGACCCCGATGACTGTTTCTTTAATTAACCTCAACTGATTATGCATTTGGTCTACATGTGCACTTGCTGCATACAAATTGAAAACAAATGATTGTGTTATGATTAACGTTAGCAGTTGTGCTAGCTAACGCCATTAGAGTTGTTAGCTCGCTAGCTAACGTTAGCTAACTAAAGTTTGCACGCTCAATCGCATTACAACCAATAAAGTAACACTTTAGCATGCATCCAACATCGTAAGCATGCATCCATATTTACGGTATGCATCACAAACATATATGCATCATTAATAAACAGTAGTAATCAGCTACATTCAGAATATTACCTTAAAGGTGGTAAAGAGGTTGCTGTTTTCATCAACTGACAACTGTATTAATGACGAACATTTGTGACTGTAGTAGTTAATGTAATAATATAATAAATAAGAGATTTATTCAAGTAGTTAATGTAGCTAATAATATAAATAACATCAAGATTGATTCTATACTGTATATCATAATACTGATACTCATTTCAACATTCAATATGATACAACCTGTACAATTACACAATATATTTCTGTCATGGTTATTGGCAGCCTCGGCTGTTCTGCCGTCGTAATTATTTTTTGTGTCGTCTGGGCGCTCTATCGGATTTTTTCTGCCTCCGTTCCGGTGTTTGGATCTCACCCGGCTATTATTCCTCACACCTGTTTTGGGTTTCCTGCCGGTTATAAATAGCACAGGACTTCCGCTTTCCGGCACTTTGAGATTGTCTATGCTATTTGACAAATGAAGTCAGTATGGTACAGGATTAAGCGACCTCTTCTCTGTTAAGCTTTGCTTAAGAGATACTCGATGCATCTGGCCCCCGAAGGCTATCTACAGGTGCAGCTCAAAAAATGTGAATATCGTGAAAAAGTTCAATATTTTTTGTCACTCATGTCAGAAAGTGAAACTCATATATTATATAGATTCATTACACATAGAGTAAAATATTTCAAGCCTTTATTTCTTGTAATTTTGATGATTATGGCTTACTGTCAGGGCGTTGTAGTGGTACAACGATGAGCCAAATGCGAACAGAGAATAAACAATGTGGAAGAACTTCCCAGCCGTAGCCGAAAACCAAAAAACACCCTTGATAAACGAAATCGCCACGTAAACACGGGCGAACTAAACTGATAGGGATAGCACAGCAAAACCGAAAGACACCTTCGGAACTTGACTAATACGCCCGATAGCTGGTGAAAGAAATGAAAGTAAAATAACACTCACACCCTCACACAACACAGAGAGAGCGGGAGTAGGAAGGAGAAGAGGAAAGGGAGAAATACAAACAATACTCCCTGAGCTTCTAAGTGATTATTTGCAAGGCTCTGTTACGCGAATAAAGAACAAAATCTTTAGATACTTGCGTGCAGAGAAAACAGACAACGACCTAAAACATTCGTGCAGGTACGAAGTGATAACGAAGCGTCAGGAAGCGGAACTCAGGGATATAAGTACCTCCTGACGCGGACGACAGGTGAACCAACTAATCACCTGGCGAAAGGAAAATCCCGCACGGGAATGCGGGGAACAAATCCGATAGAGAAAATATGTGAGGCGTGGAATTTAGAGGAAAGGGGGGTTAAACCATGACAGGACCCCCTCCCTAAGGGACGACTCCAGGCGATCCCTCAGCTCGATTATTACGGAAATTCCTGATAAGCTGGGGATCCAAGATATCTCTAGAAGGAACCCAGCAACGCTCCTCAGGGCCATAGCCCTCCCAATCCACCAGAAACTGGAAACCACGGCCTACCCGTCTCTCCGCCAAAATGCGGTGAACCGTGTAAACCGGGCCCCCCCCGACCATCCGAGGAGGGGGGGGGGGTCTCTCGGCCGGAGACAAAGCACTGACTAGTACCGGCTTTAGTCGAGAAACGTGGAAGGTGGGGTGAACGCGCATGGAGCGCGGCAACTGGAGACGAACAGTAACGGGATTAATCTTGTGAACAATCTTGAAAGGACCAATGTAGCGTGGGGCGAGTTTTTTAGACTCGACCCGCAGAGGCAAATCCCGCGTGGAAAGCCATACCCGCTGGCCCACCCGATAAGAGGGAGCCGCGCGACGATGCTTGTCGGCGGAAATTTTCTGAGTAGCAGACGCTTTCAAAAGGGAATTGCGCACTCTCCTCCACACTGCACGACACCTCCGGACAAATGAGCCGGCAGACGGGACCTCCACATTTCTCTCCAGCTCCGGAAAAAGCGGAGGCAGATACCCTACCTGGGCCTCAAACGGAGAAAGACCCGTGGAGGCATTACGCAGGGTATTGTGGGCGTATTCAGCCCAAGGGAGGTACCGACTCCACGAAGTGGGGTTAGAGGCTGCCAAGCAGCGCAGAGTGTTCTCCAGCGTTTGGTTAGTGCGTTCAGTTTGTCCGTTAGTCTGTGGATGGAACCCAGAAGACAGACTAACGGACGCCCCCAACTGTGTGCAAAAAGACCGCCAAAACTTGGCGATGAACTGGGGGCCACGGTCAGAAACCACGTCGCGAGGCAACCCGTGAAGCCTAAACACGTGCTCTACTAATAACTGGGCCGTCTCAGGTGCAGAAGGCAGTTTAGCCAAAGCTAGGAAATGTGCCGCCTTAGAAAACCTGTCCACAATTACCAGGATAACAGTGTTTCCCTGAGAAGCGGGTAACCCAGTCACAAAATCAAGAGCGATGTGACTCCATGGTCGACTGGGGACAGGCAGAGGACGTAACAACCCCGCGGGTGAACGCCGAGAACCCTTGTTCCGAGCACAAATGGGACAAGCAGCGACAAACTTGCGGACATCTCTCTCCATACCAGGCCACCAGAAACGTCTGGAGAGAAACTCCTTGGTACGGTGAACGCCTGGGTGAGCGGTGATTTGTGAGGAATGACCCCACTGGAGCACTTGAGACCTCACATTGGGCGCCACGAAAAGGCAACTGGCAGGGCCACCACCAGGATCCGGATTCCGTCGCAAAGCGTTCTGAACCGCTACTTCGATGTCCCAAAATACCGGGGCTACAATCTGAGCGCCTGGCAAAATGGACTCCGGGGAGACGGAACTGTCGGACTGATCAAAGATACGGGAAAGTGCATCAGGTTTAATGTTTTTAGACCCGGGCCGATAAGTAAGTAGAAAATTAAAACGGGTGAAAAACAATGACCAGCGCGCCTGCCGAGAATTGCGTCTTTTGGCCTGCTGGATGTATTCCAAATTTTTGTGGTCCGTCCAGACCGTAAAAGGGTGTTCAGCCCCCTCTAACCAATGCCGCCACTCCTCCAGAGCTAATTTGACAGCCAGCAGCTCCCGATCCCCTACATCGTAATTCCTCTCAGCCGGAGTAAGGGACCGAGAGAAATATGCACAGGGGTGCATCTTGCGATCGATGGGAGAGTGCTGGGACAGAATGGCACCTGCTCCCAACTCGGAGGCGTCAACCTCCACGACAAACGGAAGGGAGGGATTGGGCGTAACCAAAATGGGCTGAGAGCTGAACCTCCCCTTTAACTCCCTAAATGCGGAATCCGCTCTGGAACTCCACTGAAATTGCCCTGCAGTAGTCTTTTTTGTAAGGGCGGTAATGGGTGCGGCGAGCTTGCTAAAATTCCTAATGAACCGCCGATAAAAATTGGCGAACCCTAGAAAGCGCTGAACCTGCTTCACAGAACGAGGAGTGGGCCAATCAAGCACTGCAGAGACTTTATCAGGATCCATGTGAACCTTGCCCTCCGACACGATAAACCCTAAAAAGGAGATGGTGCTGACGTGAAACGAGCACTTCTCCGCTTTAACAAACAGTTTAGCCTGTAGGAGGGCCTTCAGAACCTGTTTAACGTGCTCGATGTGCGTTTGCAGGTCTGCGGAAAAAATTAGAATATCGTCTAAGTAGACGAAAACAAATTTGTCTAGCATCTCCCGCAGTACGTCGTTTACCAACGCCTGAAACACAGAGGGGGCGCTAGAGAGACCGAAAGGCATGACCTGGTACTCGTAGTGGCCGCTATGCGTGTTAAACGCGGTTTTCCACTCATCGCCCTCACGCATACGCACCAGGTTATAGGCGTTGCGGAGGTCGAGTTTAGAAAAAATCACTGCCCCCTGGAGGCGTTCAAATGCCGAATTCATCAGGGGAAGTGGGTACCTATTTTTTATAGTGATGGCGTTAAGCGAGCGGTAATCGATACATGGTCTCAGACCCCCGTCCTTTTTCTTTACAAAAAAAAAACCCCGCCCCAGCAGGAGAGGTGGAGGGTCTGATGAAGCCGTTAGCCAGCGCCTCCTCGACATACTCCTTCATGGCCGCGCTCTCGGGAGCAGACAAGGAGTATAAACTGCCTCTGGTAGGGCTGGTACCCGGATGCAGTTCAATGGCGCAATCGTACGGGCGGTGAAGGGGAAGGGTGGTGGCTCTTTGTTTGCTGAAAACCTCAGCCAGACTGGCGTACCTGGAAGGAACGTTAGGAGGTAATGGGAATTCTAACGACCCTGCCAAGTTAACCCTCCCCGTCTTGGAAGAGGGAGAGAGAGAAGGTGACCACCGAATATCAGTGTCAGAAAACTCCTCCTGAGAACTCTCCTCCCAACCAGACAGACTATCAGCGCGAGAGTCCCATTCCAGACTCTCATCCTCAACCTCCGATCCCAGGACGGAGTCTTGAGAATCCGAGCCAATAATACTCTCCTCTGTCTCTGAGTCGGAGCTGCAGTCAGTAGCTCCTGAATCTCCCCTCGACCCCACAGATAGAGGAACGTGGCCCTGGGTAGTGCACCGAGACCCCCACTGAAGGACACTAAATTCGCCCCTCCCCCATTTAATATGTGGATTGTGCTCCACCAACCAAGAATGGCCCAATACAATGGGATAAGAGGGCGAATCCACTAGAAAGAACTGAATAGTCTCGGTGTGATTTTCATGAGCAATGATCATCGTGAGAGGAGCGGTGATCTCTTTAATCACACCTCCTCCCAACGGTCGGCCATCAAGAGCGGTGATGTGGCGCGAATGGGAAAGTTTGCGGATGGGAAAGCGATGTTCTCTAGCCCACCGTGAATCCATAAAACACCCAACAGCCCCAGAGTCAATAAAAGCTTCTGCCAGTAGAGGGCGCTGTTGCCTCATTATCCTCACTGGGAGTAGAGTCCGAGATGTAATGTCATTTTGTCTCGCTAGGGGTCCCGGTTCCTCTAACGAGACGGACCTTTTCCCGATCGCTTAGGACAATGGTTGATGGTATGTCCCTGGCGCTTACAGTAGCGACACCAACCCACCATGGACGAGGAATCTCTGGGAGAACAGTAGGACGCACCATCTACCTGCATAGGCTCCTCATAGCCACGTGAAGTGGAAGCGGCTAGAGGCGGAATGGGCACGGTAAACGGTGTAAAGGGAGCAGTAGCGGTGCACTCTCTCTTGCCTGTCTTAATGCGAGCCCGATCTCTAACACGGTTATCAATACGGATAGCCGTGGCTACTAACGCATCCAGTGTTTCACAAGGCTCCAATACCGCCAGGGCATCCTGAATAGGATCACTCAAAGATTCAATGAACTGAGTGATAAGAGGAGCCTCTGGCCAACCTGTCTTGCCCGCCAGGGCACGAAACCTGATGGAAAAATCAGCCACTGTTTCGTTACCCTGACGGAAGCGAACCAGGCGCCTTGCTGCCTCCTGGCCCGAAATCTGCTGGTCGAAAACTGTCTCCATAACGTCCATTAGCGATTTGGCCGTGCTAAGCGTGGGAGAGCTGTTCATAATTAAGGGGGTAGCCCAGTCAAGAGCGGGACCGGTGAGAAGAGATAAAATAAAAGCCACCCGGGACTCTTGGGTAACAAACCGTGTTGACTGGGCTTTAAAAAATATAATGCACTGCGCGAGAAACCCCCGACACTTGCCAACCCGACCGTCATAACGGAGGGGCAGCTGTAATTTAGGTTCTTTAAGAATCGCGGAACCTGGGGGGAGAGAGACTTGAACTGCCGGAGGAGGCGTTTGTTGTGCGCCCGTGAGTAGCCGCATACTCTCCGCCAATTCCCGAAACCAACCCTCCTGGACCCGCAACTGGTTTGTCAGACTTTGCACTTGACCGGTAAGTGCCTGCTGCTGTATGCGGAGAGCGGAGATACTCTCCTCAGAGGGATTATCTCCTTGTTGAGCAGGAGATACATTCGCTGACTCATCCATAATGGCTTCGTTATACTGTCAGGGCGTTGTAGTGGTACAACGATGAGCCAAATGCGAACAGAGAATAAACAATGTGGAAGAACTTCCCAGCCGTAGCCGAAAACCAAAAAACACCCTTGATAAACGAAATCGCCACGTAAACACGGGCGAACTAAACTGATAGGGATAGCACAGCAAAACCGAAAGACACCTTCGGAACTTGACTAATACGCCCGATAGCTGGTGAAAGAAATGAAAGTAAAATAACACTCACACCCTCACACAACACAGAGAGAGCGGGAGTAGGAAGGAGAAGAGGAAAGGGAGAAATACAAACAATACTCCCTGAGCTTCTAAGTGATTATTTGCAAGGCTCTGTTACGCGAATAAAGAACAAAATCTTTAGATACTTGCGTGCAGAGAAAACAGACAACGATCTAAAACATTCGTGCAGGTACGAAGTGATAACGAAGCGTCAGGAAGCGGAACTCAGGGATATAAGTACCTCCTGACGCGGACGACAGGTGAACCAACTAATCACCTGGCGAAAGGAAAATCCCGCACGGGAATGCGGGGAACAAATCCGATAGAGAAAATATGTGAGGCGTGGAATTTAGAGGAAAGGGGGGTTAAACCATGACACTTACAGCTAATGAAAACCCAAATTCAGTGTCTCAGAAAATTAGAATATTACATAAGATCAATAAAAAAGGATATTTTAAACAGAAATGTCAGTCTTCTGAAAAGTATGTTCATTTCTATGCACTCAATACTTGGTTGGGGCTCCTTTTGCATGAATTACTGCATCAATGCGGCATGGCATGTAGGCAATCAGCCTGTGGCACTGCTGAGGTGTAAAGGAAGCCCAGGTTGCTTTGATAGCGGCCTTCAGGTCGTCTGCATTGTTGGGTCTGGTGTCTCATCTTCCTCTTGACAATACCCCATAGATTCTCTATGGGGTTCAGGTCAGGCGAGTTTGCTGGCCAATCAAGCACAGTAATACCATGGTCATTGAACCAGCTTTTGGTACTTTTGGCAGTGTGGGCAGGTGCCAAGTCCTGCTGGAAAATGAAATCAGCATCTCTATAAAGCTTGTCAGCAGAAGGAAGCATGAAGTGCTCTAAAATTTCCTGGTAGATGGCTGCGTTGACTGTGGACTTCAGAAAACACAGTGGACCAACACCAGCAGATGACATGGCACCCCAAATCATCACTGACTGTGGAAACTTCACACTGGACTTCAAGCAACGTGGATTCTGTGCCTCTCCACTCTTCCTCCAGACCTAGATTTCCAAATGAAATGCTAAATTTACTTTCATCTGAAAAGAGGACTTTGGACCAGTGAGCAACAGTCCAGTTCTTTTTCTCCTTAGCCCAGGTAAGACGCTTCTGACGTTGTCTCTGGTTCAGGAGTGACTTGACATGAGGAATGCGACATTTGTAGCCCATGTTCTGGATTCGTCTTTGCGTGGTGGCTCTTGATGCACTGACTCCAGCCTCAGTCCACTCCTTGTGAAGCTCCCCCAAATTCTTGAATGGATTTTGCTTGACAATTCTCTCAAGGCTGCGGTTATCCCTGTTGCTTGTGCACCTTTTCCTACCACACTTTTTCCTTCCACTCAACTTTCTATGAATATGCTTGGATACAGCACTCTGTGAACAACCAGCTTCTTTAGCAATGACCTTTTGTGGCTTACCCTCCTTGTGGAGGGTGTCAATGAAACCTTTGCAGGTGTTTTGAGTTAATTAGCTGATTAGAGTGTGACACCATGAGTTTCCAATATTGAACTTTTTCACAATATTCTAATTTTCTGAGACACTGAATTTGGGTTTTCATTTGCTGTAAGCCATAATCATCAAAATTACAAGAAATAAAGGCTTGAAATATTTCACTCTATGTGTAATGAATCTATATAATATATGAGTTTCACTTTCTGAAATGAGTGACAAAAAATATTGAACTTTTTCACGATATTCTCATTTTTTGAGCTGCACCTGTATATTGACGACCCTAATGGTCATCCGGAACTCATAGAACATGGTTACAGCCGTAACCATTCATTAACTCGTAACCATTCAAGCTTAGTCACAATAACATAAAGTGTATACATGACTTTGTCACAGTATTATCTAAATCACATTAAAATAAAATGATTACAGTACCGCGTTGGCGCAGTGGTAAAACCGCCGACTTTCAGTCAGTGCAGTTGCACACCGAGGATCAGGGGTTCACGCCCTTGGTCCTGCCAGATCCGCGTATGGCCAGTGCTTTGAGGGAGTGGCAATTGGCGGCCGCTTCCGGAGTGGGGGGAGGGACTTGGCGGGGGAGTGAGTTGACCCCCAGTGAGTTGGAATCGCGGTCAGGAGTTGTGTCCTGAAGAGGACGTGGCACCCTCATTCCTACTACCTGTGGGGTTGTGTAACAGCAAATTCTCAAACGGTTGCTACACAGATAATTTAATAACATTGGGTACAATTGGCTACCAAATTGGGAGAAAAACAGGAAAAAATTTTAAACAAAATTTAAACATAAAATAAAAATCTAATTATTAGCATGCCTGCAAGCATGATCATTGATCCTCTGGAACTTTCCCCCTTGACTTGAACAAGAAAAGACTACAGTGTGAAAGAAAAGAAAATAATTGGACTGAAAGTAATCGTTTTAATTGTGCAAGAAGAAAAAGAGTCAAACAATTCCTTGCTGTTCATATGGTGGCAACCCTCCCATTTGACACCATAGACATGTGCCATAATGGTTTTACCACAAGGGAAAGGGCTAATGAACGTGTTCATGTGTGCGCGCACCTGTTCATGTGTGTGTGTGTGTGTGTGTGTGTGTTTAATAAATCGACCCCTTAGTAGATAAAATAGTCCATAAGTAAATATTACACTATAATATATAAAACCTACTTCTTTGAGATGTCTGACCCCCTACCCCCAGCTCTGTATCGTCAGACCAATCGTATCGTTAGTTGAGTGTACCGTTACATCCCTAGTTGTTAGCGAGCTAGCTAATCTGACTAAATACAGACATAAGGTTGCAAGTAGCTGACTGAAATGTGAGAACATTTACATGTTGATTTTGTTTCTTTAAAAAATCCCCAATGTCCCGTTTCTTCTTCGAAGACATCTTTCATTTTACTAAGAGAAAACTGTCTTGGCTTGCTTACGCTCTAAAACCCAGCGAGATACATTTTCATTGACTAGCCTAGCCCAAATGTAATCCTGACATATTGGATACCCTCGTATGTGATTTGCTAGTAACTGCAACATGATCAGGCATCAGCAGGCCAATTAGATTTTTTGTAAAAATGAATTGGAAAGAAACCATAGCTGTGTCCGAAATGGTTCCCTTTTCACTATATAGTGCACTATCATGGCTGTACCCACCATTGAGGTCACCGAGGTCAGGACCTCTGTATTTTTTCAGAGGTGTATGCTAACATGGGGCTTGTTGTATTTTGGTCTGGTTGTAACATGGGGATTTTTCTGGTTGCACCGGAGCAGGAGTTACGTAGTTGTTTTTTTACGTATCATAACAACGTACTTCCCCTGTGTGAGTAGCAGGAAGATTTGAAAGTTTTAAAAAGTTATTAACAAACCTCAAGTGTTTTTTTCAGCAGTGTTTTTCGATTAATTAGCCATGTGTGTATGCTGCAGATTTCAAACATAGATTTCAAAAGCAGAAACTGTGAACCATGCAGAGGTAGCCTACAACCAGCATAGTTACCCCGCCTATCGGCTAGTAAACACAACCAGAATCGTTTCATGCAATGTTATATATTCCATGTATACATTACATTACATTACATTACATTATACCATGCAATTATTCTGTCCAGTGATTCCTATCCCCTACTTGAACACCATCTTATTTTTCATTCTATTTGTTTTCTGCATATGTTTTGCCTTTATTTACTAGCCTATATGTTGATGTTTGTGTATGGGAGCAATTAGGCTATAGGCAGCGAGGAGCACTCGGTGTTATCCATGTCTTCGGTAGACACTGGGTGTGTCCCAATACTCAAAAAATGTACCCTCCTTTCCTCCACTACCACCTCCTCTCCTCCATGCCCCAGAAACCTATCTTTGTGTCCTAATCTAATGTTGCCGATTACACATTAATTACATATTAACGGTTACATATTAATTAATGTCTCAACGCAAACCGCAATGTCAGGTACATTGTATACTGTACATGATGCAACTATTTGTACTTGAAACGTACTGGCAGTTTTCCGCGTATGAGACGAGTGGAGAAGAGGAGTGGAAGAAAGGAGATGGGGAGTGAAGAATATTGGGATGGACCCATTCTTTTTTCTTTTTTTTTATATAGGCCATTTATACAAGTATCAAAGACAAGAGTAAGAAATTTTGAATTCACCTACCTTTGACTTATTAAAGTATTTTCCAGTCATTTTCTTTCTGCCATTTTTGGATTTTAAGCTACTTTTGGTTGAACTTTAATCGACAGAAATGTCCTAGAACTGTACTGACCGTCTTTTTTGTGGGTGGAAAATATTTACTCTAATATGTGCTTATAAAAAGCAAAAACCTGAAATTGTTAGTTTGTGTCTCGGTTACTTAATAAAAGTTGTGAAATAATTGCCTAAAAATGACATGGCAAAGATATTGTACAACGCCAACTAACTGTAAAATTGTTGCACTCATCTATATAGTACAATGCAAAGGAAAATGCAGTGTACAAAGCATTACTTTACTCCAAAGGGAAGCCTTTTGGATTTTCGAGCTTAAGTCCCTCGTTCCTTTTGACATGAATGAAAACTGTTTTTTTTGTTTTTTTATAATTTATGAAATTATTTTACAGATATTGCTAATCTTCTATGTAACATTGATATCCATGTAATCTGTGAATTACACTGGGCCTATTGTGCAGATTAACTCTGACTAATACTAATGTGTGTTTAACTATTTCACCTGCATGTCATTAATGATACATTCTCATTTACTATTTGTATTTATGCAATGTTAACTTAATTAGTCTATCATGTTAATTAAGACTACCTTTTTAAAAGAAATGTGGTTTGAAAATTACTTCACCTGTATATTGTTGTGTCATTAACAATATTCTACTCTGATAACCTACTAATATTCATGTAACTTTAACTATTGATTTATAGTGTAAATTAAGATTAACTCAAAAAAATGTGGTCCTTCCAACTACTTCACCTGTACGTCGTCAGCTCATTAGTATAGTATTAGTATCTATTTGATGTGAACTGTGTTGCAAGTTTCTAAGCACTGAAGAAAGTACGTAGCTGAAACATTTGCTCTAGTCTAGCCGATTCCTTCCTTTTCACGTGCACTTATTTCTGCACTATGTAATTCATCCTAATGTATAATGTATAACATAACCCAAATATCAGTACTGAGTGATATGCCTAAATTGAGATAGGCCTTCTTTTTTTTCGACCATTGCCTGTAATTGATCAGGTGGGATTAAAAGGCGACCAGTACACATCATCAAGTCCTCTCAGCCAATAGAGAACCGCAGTCATACATCACTGAAGCGTTTATGTGAATGCCAAGCCCCACTTTGGGGAAATAATTACAACGGTGCAGGAAGAATACAACAAAGATCGGAAAATAAAATGTTACGATGATATACAGGATAGGACCCAAATGCAGGACTCAGAGACAGACGGCTGGTTGAACTCCACACAGGAGACTTTATTACAAGTATTCCCACACAGGGTAGCAGGCAGGAGGTCAGGAACGGGCAGGCTGTAGCAGGATCTTGAGCAAGATAACAGGACAGGAGTCGGGACAGAACCGGGATGAAGCAGGTGGGCAGGAGGGCTGGAGCTGGGCTGGACAGGAGCTGGGCTGGACGGGAGCAGGCAAGGCAGGGGCAGGCTGGACTGGCATGAAAACACAAACTGGACGTGTACACAGGAACAAGGGGCAGGCAGGGAACAGACAGGAATCAAAAGGGCTGGAAGGTAATATGACAAGCGCAGGGCACAAGACGATCTGGCACAGAACAAAGAAACTGGGGAGACTATATGCCACATTACTGACGAGACAATGAGGAACAGGTGAGATGACACATGAGGGAACACAATACAGGTGCGGGGAAGTGGAGACACAAATATATGTCGCTTTTGAATTTAATTTATAATTCAATCAAAAGTTCTAAATATATATATGACCCTATGTCATCGAGGCATATGCTGCATTCAAGTGCTGTTGGAATTATCGGAAATACGAGTTTCCAACATGGAAGTTGCACTTCAATGAACCTCCAAGTCATAATTACAAGTGGAAAGTCGGAGATAATTTTGCTACCCGAGTTCCCAAGTTTCACCACTGACCTTTTACCTCTCTATCCTTCAAGTGCTCCTAGAAGGAGAACATATTTTTCTGTTGCCAAGTTGAAATGGCAGAAAATATGATAGATTCACATATGACAATGCAACCAGACATCGCAGCGCAGCAGATTATCATATTGATGGTCATGTACACAGCACGCAACCAGTAAAATATACTTTAATATATTATAGCTCTCCTCGTATGTTTCCTTTTCTCTTTCTCATGCAGAAAGTGATAGCAGCTCTCCACGTATTATTTTATTTGTAAAGGATCAAAAGAAACATTTACTTTCTAGACATCCATGTTTGCTGGTAATTCCGATTTCGGAGCATGTGAATGCATCAAACTGGTAATTATGATTTGGCAACTGGGAAATAGGAGCTTCCGAAGAGCACTTGAAGGCAGCAATAGCCTACAGAGATAGCATAACTCATCTCTCTAAAATGCTGATATAACATTAATCACTTCAGGCAAGTAATAGACTACACTCAGTAGCAATTGTATAATTAATGTCTGCAAATAAATATTTACAAAAAATATGTTTTTTAGGCTATTATTCTGACAAAAGCAAATCAATTCGCTATGACATTGCATGCAGTCCTATGCATTGAACTCGTCTTCTTGTTTTGCTTTTGAAAATACAAAGTGTAGGCCAGGCTAATGTTTCTGTCCACACAAAACAAAATCGTTAATTTTGAAATGGTAGGTGTATGTGAGAACTTGAATATTCAATTAATTTATGTAGTACATTTCAAATGTCATAGCATACGTCAAAAAATTAAGTTCATTCATTGCGTTTTCCTGTCTATGTGCTCGCGGTCGTTCTTACAAGTCAATTCTTCTATCTTTTGCCCTGGCAAACTTGTTGATTAGACTACGTTCTCCAAATTGAGTCTCAATTTGAGTCCTCCTTGTCTTGATTTTGCTTTAAAAAGAAGCTAGTTAGTGGTATATGGAGGTAGATTTCTATCAAAAATAAACAAGCACAAAAGTATAATCCACAATTGTATTTACCATCCACACACACACACCTCTCAATTTGTGTTTCGTAAAAATAATCCACAAGTATGTGTTTTCCATCCACACACAAACACCTCTCAACTTGTGTTTCGTAAATCATCATTTGGATGAATGCAAAAATTATATTCACAAATGCAAATAACATTTACAGATATGTTTCCAATGTTCACATGTACAAATCAAAAGCTTGGCTTGCGAACTGGCGAATCTACATTTGCCGATCGAAGGGCACGCTTGATCTGCTTGGATTTACGAACAGAATTTTGAGACAAATATTCCGCTGTTTTTCACCGTGTCGATTCACGCTCGCTTAACTTGCAATTCGTAAGCTAAACTTCTTCTTCTTTGGTGCTACATAACACGGCGGTTTGTGTGTTCGGCTCATCAGCGCCACTTTTAGAACAAGTGGCCAAAATTGCTACACTGTGTCGGTTAAGTGAGGATTTGGTAAAATGTGTATTTTCTGAATCCAGCGGTTCCAACAGTCAATGCCCTTGTTAAAGCGTTCGGCACTCTGAATACTGAACACAAGTGATATTGTGTGCTAGAACCCCTCACTTAACCTACACTCAAAATAACTTTTACGTGATTTAATTTCATTATTATTATTATAAATGACAATCATCCATTAAATCTCCAAATTCATTGATAGGTAAGTCGGACAGTAACATAGTGGATCAACTAACAAGTCAAAACAAAGTCTAAATCAGGTCTTAAGATGAAATAATTTTATTCAATGAAAAACAGTCAATTAAAATAATGACTTGAAATCATACATTCACTAATGAATGTAGGCTGACTACTTATAATTTACAAAAAGGAAGACATTGAACCAGATGTTAATTAGAAGATACCAGTAAAGAGAGAGAGAGACCGATAAGCCAGAAATTTCCAATATTATTTACCCTCCTCCAGCTGAACAGGAACAAAAGGAAATGCACAAGGAACCACCAGCACAAAAATAAAAGAGGAACAACTTATTCACCAACTCCAACTGAACTGAGCTTTTTTCCTGTGGCCCCATAAATATCTTACTCTACAGGGAGGGGATCCCTGCCCTGATTGAGTTAAGGTGTGGAGGAGGGAGGGAGAGGGGTCATTTATGACAAAGACTGGCTTATCTTTGATGTTTGTGGGGGTGAGAGAGAGACAAAGACAGAGAGAAGGGGGGGGGGGGGCAGGTGACTTTACTTATATCTAAATATAAGATATCCTACAGCTGTACCGGTAGCATTACTAATTCAAAGACGTAGGTCTCTGAGATTAACGTTAGTATTATTATGTGAACAGATCTTTTTTAGTTCAGTGGCTCATACATACATTTTATTTTGCTATTGTTTGTTTTGCTCAGTGGCGGGCCGTCAGGGCCAGCAAGGCCTTCTCTGCTGGCCTAAACATCATCAGAATATAAATTTAATTTTGATATATTTTTTCCACAAATATGTATTAAATTATTCCCCATAGTCTATTCTCTTCATTTCATAGCTTTCCTCTTGGTTGCGTTGCTTCCAGCCTCAGATCGAGATTTGGAGGGCTGGCCTTTATGTTAGAGCTTTTATCCAATCATATTTCAGCCATAATGTGTTGCCAGGGTCCAAGAAATCTGCCCTTAGGCCTTCAGAATAAACATTGCGGGCGCATGTAGCTTAAAGTGAACGGAAACAAACCTGTGGTGAGTAGGCGACACCGGGGCCAGCTAGCAGGCGTACGATAACGTCAGCATGTGCACGTCTTTTGATCGGATACGCACTATTGAGAGGCAGAGCTATGCAGAGATAGCAAACTGAACTTGAACGAGCTCATTTGTGTAGATTTCTACAAGCTGTTTTTTTTTCAACCCACAATGGCTGAAGGAGGAGAAGAGATCGATTTGGTCGCAGATATAATTACAACGCCATTTTCAAGACAAACTTTTCAAGAAAAGCTAGACATCGTCAGAAGAGAACGGCCAACCCCGACGCTAGCGAGCCGACGCTAGCGAGTCAAAGTGGACATTCAAGGCTAGGAATACACTTTCACCACTGTCGCAAATATATCCTCATGAACAAATGAAAATTATTTGTTTGTTTTCTTTTATTTTCAGTGAATAGTTTGTGTCTTTATCGTCACGTTTCTTAAATGAAACTGCTTTGGGTGCGACAATGCGCTGTTTAGTGAACAAACTTGTTAAAGCTCACATACTTTTGGTGGACTTAATAAAACTTTGTAGACTAATCCCTTAAAAGCGCCTTTTATTTTAAAGTTTTGACAGTATCCAAGCGATCTTAAAGCTGGTAGTTTAACACTCTTAATTGTAAATGCGGATTTATTGATTATAAATGCTTCGGAAATATTAATATAACTCTGTTGTACTTGACTATGTTAAGGTGATGCAACGCCCGGTTATACTGCGTTTCTGTCTAAATGTATAGTTTCTAGAGCCATGGCGTCATAATGATGGTATTAAGAGGTGGAATAATTCAGGTAGGACTGTGTAGGACATCACTGAAGGCCTAGGTGTGAAATGCACGGCCCGCCACTGGTTTTGCTAAACGGTGTTTGCATTTCCCAATCTGAGGGGACACATCCCTTGCACCCCCCACCCCCCCCACCCCCCAATAAAAATCTTGAGCTACAGCCTAATTCCCTCTCAAAAAATACACCATAAATTTTACACTAACCTAGACAACACTATGATATACAAAACTAATTCTAATTGCACAACCCAAAACCTTGTATAACCAGCAAGTTTATAGCAGGATTCAAATGTTATCTACACTCATGCAGTAATTCTAACAAACTATTTAAAATGGTGAAAATCTATTCTAAAGAATTGCTTTTCATCATCACCAACCAAGGCCAAGGACACACAGTCCATATACGATACAGAAAAATCAATCGACACACAGCCGACGCTAGCCCAGCTTCAGACTGCTCTCAAGGCCCTGGTGCTTTGCTATGTTTCTCTGCTTCATTTAGTTTATTTAAAAGGACAAAATATTAACATAAAAGTTTTCACACATGGACACCTACAACGGGGATTTGAAACTGCCGCCACTTGATCCAGTTCTTCCTCACAAACTCTGCTACTCCTCCTCTTGCTCCATAACTCCTCTGGGTGATGTCACACCCTTTTTACAATTTTGGATGGGGACGCACCAGCGTATAACATTATAGTGTTAGCATTACGGTTTTAAATTGAAATAACAACAACAAAAAAGTAGAAGCAAGAGAGAGACTACTTGGAACCTGACCATAACAAAATAATACTATGCACTATCAATTTTGAAGATTATAGTTCATAGAGTCAGTGTATCTCCAAAGTGGGAAATTAGACTTTTTAATTTTCAGATTGCTGTGTTAATTTTATCATTCATATATGTTGTGTGTGTGTGTGTGTGTGTGTGTGTGTGTGTGAGCATGTATAGCCTACTTCATGGGGACTAAATATCCCCATTAGGATAGAAAAGGTTGTCAAATGCTCCCTCGTGGGGACTCGGGCATGGTCCCCATGAGGGAAAAGTAAATTTTTGGGTTAGGGGTTGGGTTTAGGGCTAGGGTTACAATTATGGTTATGGTTAGGGTTAGGGTTAGGATTAGGGGTCAAAGGTTATGTTTAGGGTTAGGTTTAGGATTTAGGGTTAGGGCTAAGGTTATGGTTTAAGGTTATGATTAGGGTTAGGTTAGGGTTAGGGTTAGGTTTAGGAAGTCCCAATAATGATAGGATAACAAGAGTTAGGTTGCGGGTTAGTTTTAGGGCTCGGGTTAAGTTAGGGTTAGGGTTAGGTTTAGGACGTCCCCACACAGATATGAATACACGACTGTGTGTGTGTGTGTGTGTGTGTGTGTGTGGGGGGGGGGGGGGGCGGGGGCGGGGGTGCATCATTTAAACAAGAATTCATATTTTTGTTTAATACAGCAAGAAATAACATGAAAACAGCCAATTTGAATGACCACCCTATGGATATGTAATGACCCCTATTAGGTAGACAAGAATATTCACACACACACAAATGTGAGAAACAATTTTGAAGCACAAATTCCATGGAGCTGTTAAAAATACTGTACATTTTCAGGAACAGTGTCACTATCATGATTCCGTCTATTTCTGAGTTTGCACAATCAATATTTATGAATCCCAAAGGATTTCCTACAAAAACAATCAATGTTCTGCAGAGATTAGGGTCCCCAGTCTGTGTGGGTTGATGGCCTATCTGCTTCTCTATATCAGAATGAAGATCATGTGTGACCTTTTCCTGAGGACCGTGAATAGTGTGTTGTGGGTTTTGATTTATATGTAAAAAACTACATCTAGTACTGTATATCTGTGCACTAGAGTAATAATATTATATTATAAAAGAATATTTGGGTTGTTGTATCTTTAACAAAACAACACATGCAGTGATTTACAGCCTTTTAAGAATCACCTTATTAATCACTTTCCAAAATAGATGGTGGATCAGGCAGGGGCAGATTCAGGTGAGCTGGTGAAACAGGCCCACAGCTGAGGCAGATTCGGGTGAGCTGATGGAACAGGCCCACAGCTGGATTAGATTCAGGTGAGCTGGTGGAACAGGTTGGGGCAGATCCAGGTAAGCTGGTGAAAAATGCCCACAGCTTGGGTAGATTCAGGTGAGCTGGTGGAACGGGCAGGGGTAGATTCTGGTGAGCTGATGGAACAGGCCCACAGCTGGGGCAGATTTGGGTGTGCTAGAGAAACAGGCCCACAGCTGAGGCAGATTCGGGTGAGCTGATGGAACAGGCCCACAGCTGGGTTAGATTCAGGTGAGCTGGTGGAACAGGCTGGGGCAGATCCAGGTCAGCTGGTGAAAAAGGCCCACAGCTTCGGTAGATTCAGGTGTGCTGGTGGAACAGGCCCACAGCTGAGGCAGATTTAGGTGTGCTGGTGAAACAGGCCCACAGCTGGGCAGATTCAGGTGTGCTGCTGGAACAGGCCCGCAGCTGGGGCAGAACCAGATGTGCTGGTGGAACAGGCCAACAGCTGGGGCAGATTCAGGTGTGCTGCTGGAACAGGCCCACTTTCGGTTCACATAAATGGCACCGTTGACAGCTGGTGTGCATAACTCCACATCAGTCGGCACAGGGGGGGGGTTTGCCTGGTTTACTCTTGCATGGTGAGTGTTAAAGGAAATTAAATGTAATGAGTGGCTTTCCTGATGAGATGTGGTGGTACAGCAGAACTTGTGCTCATTAGCAACACCACAGTATGTGAAACAAAAGGGCAGCATCACCCTCAAAGCCACAGGTTAAAAAAGGTATATTTTAAAAAAGATGCAGCAGGCTTCAGGGTTTATCCTGAAGCTGGTGGAACAGACCCACAGCTGGAGTACATTCAGGTGTGCTGGTGGAACAGGCCCACAGCTGGGGTAGATTCAGGTGTGCTGGTGGGACACGCCCACAGCTGGGGTAGATTCTGGTGAGTGGGTGGAACAGGCCGACAGCTGGGGTAGATTCAGGTGAGCTGGTGGAATGGCCCACAGCTGGGGTAGATTCTGGTGAGTGGGTGGAATGGCCCACAGCTGGGGTAGATTCTGGTGAGCTGGTGGAATGGCCCACAGCTGGGGTAGATTCAGGTGTGTGGATGGAACAGGCCCACAGGCAGGGGTAAATTCAGGTGAGCTGGTGGAATGGCCCACAGCTGGGGTAGATTCTGGTGAGCTGGTGGAATGGCCCACAGCTGGGGTAGATTCTGGTGAGCTGGTGGAATGGCCCACAGCTGGGGTAGATTCAGGTGTGTAGATGGAACAGGCCCACAGGCAGGGGTAAATTCAGGTGTGCGGATGGAACAGGCCCACAGCTGTGGTAGATTCAGGTGAGCGGATGGAACAGGCCCACAGGCAGGAATAAATTCAGAGGAACTCCGGGTATGTAGGAACATATCAAAATTTATTTTTTGGGTGAACTGCCCCTTTAAGCAAAATGCTTCATTTGCACCTTTATTTGTAGAGTGTCAACTGAATCAATTTGTTTCACAATATTCCCAGGGTTCACAAACCACATGCATATGGAGGCGTAACCAATTACTGTGATGATATGGGAAAGCATCCAAATGCCTTTGCATTTCAGTTCTGTGTGCATTTACAGACAGGCACTTATGGTGACCTTTAGTAGCATCCTGTTTCTATTATTTATCTATTCAAGTATAAATGCCATTAGAAACTATAACTACAATATTGTGTTGTAATTATTGTCATCATCATCATCATGCAACTGTAAAATAAGTTCTTTGGAAAGATCTGGAAAGCAAATTTTAATGTTTGGATTTGGATTTCACCACTCATGTCTGATGAATGTAAGCCTTGAGGTGGAAGGATTGTACCATCTCCAGCATTAGTTATTGAGCACAATTAATTGGTTAATTAAGACTTTCTTTATTTAGTGTTAAAAAGTGTTGTCTTTTTTTCCTCCTTTTTTTAGAGTGCACATATTATCTGTGCAGGTGCGAAAATGGCATGTAATTAACATGTCATAATCAAAATGACTAAGTTTGACACATTGTAATCACTGCATGGAGATTAGCCTGTAGCCAGAGGCCATCCATGCGGCCTGTCTTAATATCATTTGCATAATGAAAGCCCAGTGATAGTAATAGCTTTCCTTTCTCTTATTATAATTTCACCCAGGGCAGCCAAGACGGTGCCAGTGTTTCCCATTACCTTGGAGAAACTCACAGACAAAGTCACTTTTACCTTCCCACAAATTGCACTCCTGAACAGACGCTCTTCGTATGGCTTGAGCCATTTTGTGCCATTTAAGGGTAACGCGCTGTTACACGCAGAAGTCAGGGTGATTTTTAAAAGTACGCAGGCAGTCGAGCAGGTGTAACCAACATTTATGCTCCGCTCACGTTCATTTTGAGATTTTAAAAAGTACAGGTATACCGATTTTATGCGCACATGTTATGGGGGTGAATAGTACTGTTATTGTGACACACAATTTAATTATTTGCCACTGTAATATGATGACTCATTTGATGAGGTGTAGGCCTGCTTTTCACATGTGCAGGTTTCCTAATGTTTTATAAATATTGTCATCTATTCCCTCATGTTAGTAATGGGCATCTGTCCCTTTGAGAAAACCCTGACCTCTCTAATGTGTTCTCAGTTTTCATTGCCACACCTGTTGGTGGAAGAGTATCTCCCACAATTAAATGAGTCAGTTTCCCATCAACACTGATTGGTGAAAAAAACATTTATCTAAAACACCCGGTTGATGATATAAAAAAAAGGTCTTCAGTGACCAATACCAAATCCTCTAGCAGTGCCCAGTTTAAGAACTTGTGTTCAGGATAATTTTTTTAAAATAACAACTGCTTAATATCATACTATTTATTTTCTGTAGTTTTTTAGTTTAATTGTAATATAGTATGTATATATAACTATTAAAATTATGATTTTTATTACACATAATTTTTATTACAATTTCCAACCAAACTATTCCCCAGAAATATAATAACGGGAAAACAGGAAACCTTTTTTTCACTAGCTTACAATAGTGCCGTTATTTTACAAAATATATGCGGTTTAATTTTGTTATAACACCTGCAACAGCTGAGTATAAGCTACCAGAACTTGGCTTCCCTCTCAGCTTAGAAAACGCCAAATTAGCCTGCTGTTCTCAAAGCAAACAGTCTAATATTGATTAATAACATAAATAGCGTTGTTTTGTCTTAATGATGAAACTAAATACACTAAAGCTGTCAGGTTGTTTACCCATAGGTTTATGCATATTTTTCCTTGTTTTAAATTATCCTGCTTATGGAAATGAAAAAACTTTTTAGGGAAAAATATGAATCCCTATTTTACAATGTAGGCCTAATCTTGTTATTTTTATGCATGTTATAACATGCATAACAGAAGATTATCTTCCTGGAAGATTGCAGGAACAATATAGCGTCATCGGTTGATCCAGGGTAATTGCAAATACATGTGTAACCTTACACGTAGCATCGCACATCGCCTGGATGTTGATGGAGTGGGCTTCCTTATGTTTCACATATGTAACAGCGGGAGACCCAAAGTTTGCCATGAACTCCTGTTTTACCTGTTCTTGGCTGACAGGTGTGATGGGAACTTGAATGTATTCATTGCCATGTTGGACTAGACTTGAGATATGGCTGAATTTACGGCAGATTGGGATTTGAATTTAGGAGATGCTGGAACTTGCAAGGAAATGTAAGGTAATGCGGCCGTTAATTTCACAGCAATGAGGAGTGCATATAGGGACAGCAGGCATTCGTCTCCAGCTCAGCTGCTAGGAGATGATAGATGTTTGTTAAAATCTGTTGGGATGACAGCAATTTAAGGTGGCATTCCCCTTCTCTGAGGGATCGGTATGTGGTCTTTTACCGATGGACCTTTTTATTATTAGGAAGTTTTGATATAGCCTACACAATAATAATATTTCACATTGTATCAGCACTGAGCAAGCTCCCACGGTAACTGTATAACCTGTATGTCTTACCTGCATATATTTATATAAGTCTCACCTGTTGTTTGTATATAAGGATGCTTGTTGAAATGAATGTATGATTGGTATTATATGTGGAAATGTCACTTTGGGATTATGTATGTGTATGGGATTGTATGTGTAATTATGGACAGATATTTTTATGCATGCTTGTGTGCGCCCCTGTGTGTAACAGACAGGTGGGTGTATGCGCGTTGTGCACACGCCTATGTAGACAAACTTATATTATGCGGTTAAAATAACATTGCGGCATGACTTTAGACCAGGTTTGTGGTGGTTTTAGCGCTTTTTGCTGCCTGAAGATAGCAATACGCCAAAAATTATCCTGGCCACAAGTTCACTTGCTATTTAATGAACGTGAGCACTGGACGATAAAATGACAACTACGCCGATCTGAAACTAGCAAAGACACTTGCGTTTGGGTTACCGCCACTTAGCGCCGGGTGTAAGATAGGATCCATGTGATCTTTAGAGTTACAACAACTTTACCACACATATCACTATCCACACAAGCCCCTGATATCTCAGGCTGGGGTCTGTCATGCCCATGATATCCAACATCATGCCCATAATAACATAATCAATATAATCAATGTGATAATCAATTTGTTTAATAACTACAATATATGACAATTAGTAATATACAGTCAAGCCAGAAAGTCTGCACACCCCTTTCACCTTCTCCACATTTTATTACGTTGCAGACTTAAACTACAATAGATTGAGTTCATTTTTTGCCTCAAACATCTACACACAATAGCCAATAATGACGAAGTGAAAAATAGGTTATTTAGGGGTTACATATCTGTACACACCCTTAGCCTAATACTTGGTTGCTGCACCTTTGGCGATTACAGCTTCAAGGCGTCTTGGGAAAGAAGCTACGAGCTTGGCACATTTGTTTCTGGACATTTTTGCCAATTTCTCTTGGCATATCCTTGCAAGCTCCATCAGGTTGGATGGGGAGTGTCGCGACACAGCCATTTTCAGCTCTTTCCACAGATGTTCAATTGGATTCAGGTCGGGGCTCTGGCTGGGCCGCTCAGGGACATGCATAGACTTTCTCCGAAGCCACTTTTTTGTTCTCTTGGCTGTGTGCTTCGGGTCGTTGTCATGTTGGAAGGTAAACCTTCGCCCCAGTCTGAGGTCCAGAGCGCTTTGGAACAGGTTTTCTTCAAGGATCTTGGTGTACTTAGCTGCATTCATCTTTCCCTCTATCAGGATTAGTCACCCAGTTCCCGCTGCTGAAAAACATCCCCACATCACAATGCTTTACTGTAGGGATGGTATTAGCCAGGTGATGAGCGGTGCCTGGTTTCCTCCAGACGTGACACTTGGTATTCAGGCCAAAAAGTTCAATTTTGGTTTCATCAGACCAGAGAATCTTGATTCTCATGGTTTGAGAATCCTCTAGGTGCCTTTTGGCAAACTCAAAGGCTGTGATGTGCCTTTTACTAAGGAGGGGCTTCCTTCTGGCCACTCTACCATAAAGGCCTGATTGGTGGAGTGCGGCCTGGATGGTTGATCTTCTGAAAGGTTCTCCCATCTCCACAAGGATACGCTGGAGCTCTGTCAGAGTGACCCTCGGGTTCCTGCTCACCTCCCTGGCTAAGGCCCGTCTTCCCCGATTGCTCAGTTTGGCCGGGTGGCCAGGTCTAGGAAGATTCTTGGTGGTTCCAAACTTCTTCCATTTATGAATGATGGTGGCCACTGTGCTCTTTGGGGCCTGTAAAGCTGCAGAGATTTTTCCGTACCCTTTTCCAGATCTATGTCTTGACACAATCCTGTTTCTGAGGTCTGCAGATAATTCCTTTGACCCCATGGCTTGGAGTTTGCTCTGACATGCACTGTCAACTGTGGGGCATTATATAGGCAGGTGTTGGCAATCCCCAATCATGTCCAATCAATTGAATTTATCACAGGTGGACTCCAATTAAGTTGTAGAAACATCTCAAGCAGTATCAGTGGAAACAACTTACACTTCAGGTCACTTTTGGGTGTCATATAAAAGGGTGTGCACACTTGTGTACATATGATATTTTACATTTAGATTTTTTATAAATTAGCACAAATGTCTAAAAACCTGTTTTCACTTTGTCATTATGGGCTATTTTGTGTAGAATTTTGAGACAAAAAATGAACTCAATCTATTGTAGAATATGTCTGTAACGTAATAAAATGTGGAGAAGGTGAAAGGGGTGTGCAGACTTTCCGCCTTGACTGTATGCTGTAAATAATTAGGCCTGGAATAATGCCTGGGCTACAATGCTCATATGCAGCCTTCTCACATTATGCATGTGATTGAATATTATTTATTAGCTCAGTTTTATGTCATTTCATTTGGTCATTTATTGTTCAGCAGATTATGTAGCTTAATAATCAAATGTATCTTTCATTGCCCATAAAAACTTTGTTTACAAAATGGATTGAAAATGTGTAACACATTGTTTCAGCCAATAGAAATGCCTGGCTTATTACAGTTTCCAGCACATAAATAAGAAATTTGCACAAGTGAACTTTTGATGAAAAACACACACTATTTATGAAATTCCTCATGTAATATGTGTCTGGCTGGAGATTTAATAAATATGTCAGAACACATGCAGATAAAGCAACATACTTGGAAAAGTATGCTGAATTAATTTCAATTTGGTTTTATGCACATAAGTAATCTCAGTGGCCAGTAGGTTGGTGGCCAGTAGGTTGCGATATGCTAAGGGACAGTGGTTGTATCTGTCCTGTGGCCTGACAAGGCCTTGCCATTTCCCTGTCAGTCAGTCATAATGCCTGCAGTTAATGTGTCCCTGAACCACACACTTCTTGGCTCAAATACAATCCCCAGAGACATGATCTGGGCTTCAAAGAAACTAGGAACATCTGATAGGATTTACTCCTGATCTGTCCAGTGTTATGTTTCCCATATATAAGCTTTTAAGTACTTACATACCATTAGGTTTCTCTTTGGTATACTCATTTGTTTTGGGTTTGTTTTTCATCTTTGTCTTTCTTACTCCAGAAAAAATAACATTGTAAATCACGAGCGATACATTTTTTAAAAGATTATCATATTCAACTTGGATAAGCTTTTTTCTCAACCAAAAAAAAAAAAAAAAACCTTTTAACAGACACAATATCCAGGCATTATCGACAAGCATTTAAGAATCTGGTCTGGAACTACATAATACCCCTCTGTTTTTTATGGGGTAGATAGTGTGCTTTTAAAAGGAAATGAAATTTAAAGATCATAAGGATGTTACAAGGGAAATAAAATGAATAAGTACAAATACTGATTATCGTATTGACTGCCCATTTAATCTTACAGCAAATTAAAATACAATTTTAGACTTTAAAGAGCATTTCTATTTCTATCTTATATCACAAGATTAGGTGATTATACAAATTCTTCGAGACCTGTCAGCAATGACAAACTGTGTAAACATACAACAAAGAAAACAAACCGTATCATATATCTGTATGATACAGCCATATCTGTATGCCACTTCTATGCAAAAACCAAAAGTAGAAATAATAGCATTAATTCAAAACACACCATATGAAATTAGGACAGACGGGAACAGAAATTGAGTATTGAGAGGAAAAGCTAGCTCTGGTATCCATAGTAACAAACTGTAAAGTTATTTTTACTATAGTTGCAGCTGCTCTGCATTGTCCGTATGATAATTATCTTGGTTGTTGTTTTCATTCCATCATTTACATTTAAGTGGGAATGAAAAGGAGAGACTCCCTGGCCTGACCGGAGGTCTCTTGAGATAAATGACCTTCAAACTTCAAAATGAATGGAGCACACATTATGTGCTTCACATATAAAAACAGTCAGGACTATGAAATAAACTGGCAGTTATGATGCTTTTGAACCTGGACAAGAACATTAGATTATTTAGAGTGTTCATTTGTTTTTGTAAGGTTTTCCATCACCGTGGAAAATTTTAACTAAAATCCCATTTCTCTGGTTGTGTACCGCTTGGCTTGTCCACTCTTCTTCCTTCGTTTCATGCAGTGAGCTAGAAGACACAGAGGAGGCTTGAGATTGCCAACGAGAAAACAAGGAAACAAGGAGACAAAGAAAAACTATTTGGACACAGCCACAGTCACCCAAAGTGCCCTATGTTGGTGACTACAGTTGCGCAAGCGTACCTAGGTGTGTTAGGACTCTTTGCAAAGACCAGTGATTTTCAGGTGTAAATTTATGAGGTTAACCTCATAAAAGATTTTCCTATTCTCTTTTCTCCCTGCTACAGTCAAAACTCAAAGACATGCAGAGTTCAAAGCCACACATTGACAAGTCATCAATCTGGTATGAAACTGGGAGAAGTATACACAAATATTTATTATCACTGATGTAAAAAGGTGAGAATTGAACAGAATGGAATTACATTTTTCATTCAATAGAAAACTGGAAGAAACTCCATCACAATTTGGACGTTGGTTGGTGCGTTTTTGCACCAATCAGCAGTGTTTGATATAAATAAAGACGAGAACACAAACAAACAGCTAGCAAATTAAAAAAGGCAAAAATGACTGAGTTGAGATCCAAATTACTGCTGGACTGATTAGTGTTTAAAAAATAAGGATACAGTAAGCAATTCCAACCCATAAAGGATTCAAAATCTTGAGCATTCTGTATGACTTCCATTCCTGATGTGAGAGTGTTTGTCAGACTGTCATTGTCAAGCCAGTTTAATCTCATCATGATTATATTTTACCACAATAACAAGCTTTCCCTGGGTATTATACTATTCTGCTTAGCTCAGTAGCCTGATAGAGTCCACAGGGAGTCCACCAGTTAAGCAGCAGGACCTTGAACAGTAGGATGACATGTGCAGCTTGTCAGGCAGACTGTGGGCAACTCGTTGATTGGTGCGCAATGAGACATTGATGTCTTTTCAAGTGAAGTCCCTCCCTTCTTAGGGGAAGTTAAGTCCAATCACACACAGCTCTGCGGGGCTGCTGGTCCCGGCTTCGATATCAGACTGTGGGGCCTGCTATCCACAAGAGCATGAGGCACAAGCTACACCTCTTTGTGTCACACACGGGTACAATTAAAACATAAACAGACTGTGTTCTCACTTCACACATTCATAATTTTTATTTGTGTGTGTGTGTGTGTGTGTATGTGTGTGAGAGAGAGCGATAGCGTGCGTGTGTGTTGATTTTGTTGGAAGAAGTGGATGAGCCACCAGCACCACCTCTTTATGTCACGGTGGTACAATTAAAACATAATCAGACTGTGTTCTCACTTCACACAGTAATATTTATTCTTTCTTTTAAATATGTGTGTGTGTGTATGTCTGTGTATGTGTGTGAGCGTGTGTGTGTGTGTATGTGTGTTGATGTTGTTGGAGGAAGTGGATGTGAAATCTGTGGCTCCATGCTAGAACTAATCAATACTACCACAGCTAATGCTACAGCTAATGCACACCAGTTATAGCTGCCGTCATTAATGTAGTGGATGTCAAGTGATAGTTTGGACATTGTCAATTGTTTGAACATTTTTCACAAGCTTGTCGGCTTGTGGAAAAGACACTTATTAACTTACAACACTTGTTATTTGTACCCTTAATCACTGGTTAAAACAGGTTAATATTATAAAACATCTTAACCATGTACATTATGTATATTTGCTATAAAAAAAAAAAACACAAAGGCCACAAGGTTATTCACTGCCCAAATATGCTGTACTTCAGGTATCCTACATATATAGTATTCAAATATGTGTGTGTGTGTGTGTGTGTGTGTGTGTGTGTGTGTGTGTGTGTGTGTGTGTGTGTGTGTGTGTGTGTGTGTGTGCTTGGATGCTTACACACGTCTGCATGTCTATTTAAAAATAAAAAATGTAATTAAATAGAAGACAGAGAGTTTGTGTCCCTGTAAGCAGGTATAGCTTTCCATGTGGTTTAGGAGCGTAGGACTGCTGTGTCAACAAACTGCAGAGGTGTAAATGTATTAATTATGGATAACAAAATGTAAGATCATAGGGTAAGTGTGAAGGCTGTTAATTTATGGCTTCACAGCTGTGGTGTGTGCTTTTGTTTTAATATTTTATTTGTACACACTACTATACTACAATAAATATTACAGCCCATATTAACAAAAAAGACTTGCTGCATTGTTGTTAATTTTAACAAAACATTTTCATGACATTGTACAACGTCAGAACATCTCAGAAAATCAGCGCAAAGGAATCTAAATCAAATTTTCTTCTTTGCCTTGGTTATCTCATTCAATCCTGATAAAAAGTTTTGGTGCGTAAAAGTAGGATGAAGTTTTGCCAGGAAGACACGCGGCATGCAGCGACTGCTGTAATTCATTCTAACCTCTCGGCTGCCACTTGTATAAAATCATAGAGCTTGGATCCCCCATGAAAGGGGCACGGAGGGGGGAGATGGGCATGAAACCACCGCGGTATTGACAAAGGCATGCATTTGCGAAAATGATGATGAATATTTCATGCGGACGAGGTTTCAGTGCTCTTTGGCGGATGTAAATAAGTGAAGAGCCTATGATATTTACCCCAGCGTGAAAGATTCATGAGGTCCTGAGCTATTTAAAAGGCTAAACATGACATGGTGTTTACAGTGGGGTCAGACAGTCAGGGCGGACAGACTGAGAGCTTTCAGCTCTCATATGGAGATAGCATTACACCAAGAAGAGAAAATATTGCTGTGGCCACAGAGAGAGGCATCGTGATTCAGATCCTTTTAAGGCGTCCTTGGGTTTGTAATTGTTTTCAGTCCCAGGAAGCCTCCTGTATGTATTCTGTGGGAGGGTGTTGTTATAGTGATGTGGTTTACTGTACCACTGGGATTCACCTCTGATATGACCCCAGGTCTGACTTAGGACATTAGTGGCAGCTGGCAGAGATCGATTCCCACCAGCCTAGATTCATTTTTATGGTTATACTGTACATGGCAACGCTGTCCTTCTCTCGTGGGGATGAAATTAGTATTATTATCTGCACATAAATGGTATCATGTGTTCATCTGGTTTGTTCTACACCTGGATGTTGGGTGCTGGCTATGAGTACAGACAGTATACTTCATGAGCATGAGCTGCGGGTTGTAACCCCAGCAATTATCTTTCAACATCCCAATTGCGCGCTTGTACGGATTCCCCTGTCCTCCTGAACATACAACATTTTCAGTGGTGAAGTACTGCTGCACAGGGTAATGTGCTAAAGCGGAGGATACACAGAATCACCGCAGCATGCACTAGCATCTGAAGCGCTAGCATTTCCGCTGTCAACGGTGCTGGCCACATTGGGGGTGGCGGGGCGCTGCTTACAGGGGAAGAGGAATCGTTATTATGGTCCTAGTACCCCCTGAAAAGGTCCAGAAGCACTGGCCTGCAAAACAAGCCACGCGACTTCACCACAACATTAGGAGTCAGAGCAAAGAAAAGAGAATGACAGGAAGCGCCGTTAAAACTCCAGCGAAAAAGAGAAAGCGGACGGAGACCGGCATTACATCTTGATCAACAGATGACGGATAATATCGGCCCTGCCCATCTTTCATGGGCCCTTGTTTGATGACAGAACATGGGACGGCGAACACATCCATTACCCAGAAACCCCTCAGGCAGGTGCATCAATAACGTTTGCACCCGGCCGAGAGGAGGACACTGTGCACTGCCCGAGGGGTCTCTCCACGTGCCACATCATTACAGCCCCCCATTCTTCATATTAGCCCCACAAACAGAGCACAGAGGCCAGTGTCCCCCACATACCCCCCCCCCCCCTCCAGAATTAACCCCTTTCCTCCTGGGTCGTCCTGGGTAAGAGTGGCAGAGGTCCGTCTCTATGGCTCTACTCTCCAGGTCTGTCTTTACGGCTCTACTCTTTGTCCAATCCCTTCTAAAGAAGCCTAAACTTGATGCCCCTGTACTAGATAACTATAGACCTATTTCAAAGGTACCTTTGATTTAAAAAATATTAGAGAAAGCTGTATCTAAGGAACTGTTAACAGCAATAAAAAATAACAATATTTTAGAAAAATTTTACTGATTACTTATAAAGCTTTGCATGGCCTGGCACCCAATACATCACCGAACTGTTAGTTTCCTACCAGCCGCTGAGACCTCTTAGGTCATCTGATCAGGCACTGCTGGCTGTTCCAGAATCTAGACTAAGAACCAAAGGATACAAAAAAAAAAACTCAAATGACAAACCAGAAAAGCAGAACAAAAACTCTTAAATAAAACATTTAGCCCAAATCCATGTACTCTGGAAAACCTACATATCCTGGCTCTGACCTGGACTTCCTCCCTCCTGATATGCTCTGATTTATTACACTGGAACAGGACCCCTGATTTAATACACAGGGACAGGACCCCTGATTTAACGCACTGGGAAAGGACCCCTGATTTAACACACTGGGACAGGACCACTGATTTAATGCACTGGGACAGGACCCCTGATTTAACGCACTGGGACAAGACCCCTGATTTAACGCACTGGGACAGGACCCCTGATTTAATGCACTGGGACAGGACCCCTGATTTAAAGGACTGAGACAGGACCTCTGATTTAACACACTCGGACTGGGCTGTGTGTATGAGTGATCAGTGCAGGCTGTGACTATCACAGTGTGTTAATGACATCATTGATACGGCTCTTTAACTGATGTCTCTCCAGTGATCTGCCAATTAAACAGCAGCTTGCTAAAAGCTGCTCATATTAGAGTGGCTCACCAATGGCAAAATGACTTGGTGAGTGTAAATCTTTGGCTTGTGATTGAATATAATTCAGGGCAGCAGGCCAGATGGAAATATAATGTGCATATATTATGGAATTAATACAGAATTAAGATCACATTTAGTGTCAGTTGTGATATATATTAAATGGCATTTTACGCGGATCTTTTGTTATGCTTGTGAAGGTCAGAACTAATGGTGAAACCTCAATCTTGTTGATTGAGTTGCACTAATGTTTTTTCCCAAAAATTGATTCAGACAACTTTTCTATCAGCAGTAGCATTCACTTTGATGTTTGCATTCTTAAAATTAGTTCCTGAATGTTTGCTCATGTAAACTTAACTTACTTAAATGTTTTGACTTCACGTCAGCCCATGCTAAAATAAAATACACTGCTCAAAAAAATTAAGGGAACACTTAATCATCACAGTATAACACCAAGTCAATTAAACCAAACCGGTCATGCTGGATGATGTAGCAGGCAGCATAACATTCGCCACGGCGTCTCCAGACTCTTTCACGTCTGTCACATGTGCTCAGTGTGAACCTGCTCTCATCTGTGAAGAGAACAGGGCGCCAATGGCGAACCTGCCAATTCTGGTGTTCTCTGGCAAATGCCAATCGAGCTGCATGGTGCTGGGCTGTAAGCACAGGTCCCACTACAGGACTTTGGGCTCTCATGCCACCCTCATGGAGTCTGTTTCTGACAGTTTGGTCAGAAACATGCACACGAGTAGCCCGCTGGATTTTGTAGGGCTCTGGCAGTGCTCTTCCTGTTCCTCCTCACACAAAGGAGCAGATACCGGTCCTGCCGCTGCATTGTTGCCCTTCTACAGCCCTGTCCAGCTCTCCTTGTGTAATGGCCCATCTCCCGGTATCTCCTCCACGTTCTTGAGATTGTGCTGGGAGACACAGCAAACCTTCTTGCCACGGCACGTATGGATGTGCCATCCTGGAGGAGCTGGACTGCCTGTGCAACCTGAATGGGCTGCAGGTACCGACTCATGCTACCAGTAGTGACAAGGGCACTAGCAAAATGCAAAACTAGAGAAAAATCAGTCAGGAAGGATAAGGAGAGAGAAATGGTTTGTGGCCACCACCTGCAAAACCATTTACTTTTTGGGGGTTGTCTTGCTGTTGCCTCTCCTGTCCATCTGTTGTCACTTTTATTTGCACCAAAGCAGGTGAAATTGATTCACAATCGTTTTCGCTTCCTAACTGGACAGATCAATATCCCAGAAGTTTAATTGACTTTGTGTTATACTGTGTTGATTAAGTGTTCCCTTAATTTTTTTGAGCAGTGTAGTAAAAATGAACAAACGCAAAAGTATTTTTTCTCCTTGTATCATAACCGCTCAACAAACATTGGAACATTCCTGCCAAACTCAGGCTTGCTGAAATCGATCAGGGCTGAACTGCTGCCCTCATCTCAATGTCTGTGTCCGTGTCTTGGGCACACTGCGTGCCAAGAGCCTTATCCATTCAACAGTGTAGAACCCTGCAACACTTCCTTTTGATGTGAGAGCTGCTCCAGGTTGGGTTTGTGGTCTCTGCAGGTCCCGTATTATTATAATTGTAGTCTCTCTATTACCAGAGTCATCTGGAAACTTCATTCATGAGTGGGCATGATTGGCATCTCCTTTACTTCACACTGCTACTCACTAAGACACCTTTACTCCACACTGCTACTCACTAAGACACCTTTACTCCACACTGCTACTCACTAAGACACCTTTACTCCACACTGCTACTCACTAAGACACATTTACTCCACACTGCTGCTCACTAAGACACCTGTTATTGTTAATTGACAGAAATCAGTTATTTCCTGAGCTTGTGAGTTCATCCAGTAGTGCGCTGAAAAGAGCACTCATCTCAGACTACAAAAAGTACTGCGAAGTACACACACATTCACAGAGGGCAGGATGGCTTAACCATGCCACTGATTTTTTGGAGGATTTTTCCATCTCAAGTGTATAATATAGAATAATAATAATGAGTTTAATCAAAGGTATTGCCGGTTTTTCTTTTTATGAATTATTTACATTCTAAAGTGGTCCTTCCATGTAAATGAAATATGCGGAGGTTAGGTCCACTCCTAGGTTAACCATTCTCAGCTTAAGGTTCTGGCTGTAAATCATTTTCAATCTCATTAATCTCCTTAATCCTTTGACTAATAGGGTGGTACCTATTTTCAGAGGTGAATGTTAGTCAGCTGGATTTATTCTCTGCTTCACTGCACCCCAGTGAACTCAGCCACATTATGGGATTTTACCAAAACACCTTTTTTGTCTGTAGGTCTGTAGGTCTGTAGGACTATGCCGGGGATTCCATTAGGACCTAACTCTCAGACTCCAGTATTGTGCTGGTTTTTGGTGCGTTTCATCACTTAAGCGCTTAATTTACGTCACTTATTGGCGAAAGTCCACACACCTTATTCCCAAGGCCTTAACTAGCTACTGACTGTAAAGACAACACTGAAGTCTGAAGACACTGAGTCTGACTCTCCTGTGGTAGGCTGGGGCAGATAGAGGGCTGGCTGGTGCAAATAGAGGGTAGGCTGGGGCAGATGGATGGTAGGCTGGTGCATACAGAGGATAGACTAGAGCAGAGGATTAGACTGGGGCAGATAGAAGGCAGGCTGGGGCAGATAAAGGGTAGGCTGGGGAAGATAGAGGGTAGGCCGGGGCAGATAGAGGGCAGGCTGGGGCAGAAAGAGGGTAGATTGTGGGGCAGATAGAGGGTAGACTGGGGCAGATGGAGAATGGACTGAGGCAGAGAGGGCGGGCTGGGGCAGATAAACCATAACAACCTCACCCCCCATTTGGGCAACCCTGCCCCTGCTGGGCTCCTCATTGTATCTTTTACGTGATTCAAACAGAAATCGGGATGAAGGCAATTTGGTCTCAATCTTGTTCTACATTTGAGAAAGGCAGAAACTATTGAGCAAAGCCTGTGCTGGTTTGGAAATAATGGTGCCCTCCAAACGACCCATTACATTCAAACACACGGGCAGGTTTGCTGCTGTATGTCCAATCAGAAGCAACCCATGCTGTCAATCATTGTGTGAAAAGTCTTCATTGGCTGCAATGTCACTTCCAGTGCCTACAGTGTGAAAGAGTTCACTGTACTGTGATATGGAGCTAAATTAATAATTTTGTTTAGATTGAATTGCATTTATTCTTAATGTAACGTGCCTGTGTAGATTGAATTATATTTATCCTTAATGCTGCCAGCCTGTTTAGATTGAATCCAGAAGATTGCCCTTCTACATACCTGATGTATAACTGTGGTGGCTGGAATACAGTGCAGCAATAATTATGCTCTATTTTAAATGCAGTTAAATGTGGTACAATAGACAAGCTCTGGGTTAGAAATTAAATTGTTGACCTAAATAACACAGAAATGTAATTAGCGAGTGTTTATAAACAAAAGACAAAAAAAAAAACACATAGAGCAACTTTGGATTTATTTAATTTACTTGTAGGCATTGAAAGGCTGTTAATTGCATTTTGCATTTTTGCAATATTCTCATCATCTCTGTTTCCAGTGTGTTTATTTAACACTACCAGTTTTGCAAATTAATGATATTTTCAAACAGTTTGTTAATAGGTATGGCACACATAGCCATTAAGTCTAACGTGCTTTTAGGACAAAGCGCTGTCCCTTTATTGATATCACCCAGAAAGGGTGAGAAGAAAAAACCAAGCTAATTCCAAACAGACAGAAGCTTTGCATTGTGGGCAGACTGTTTCTTTTACTTCATTGTTTAAGAAGTAAAATGCACAAAGAGCAATTTTCATCAAAGCAAAGGAAGCCATGATAGAATCCCCATTTCTGATGGCTTCCAGTGTAATAACAGGGTCCTCCAACACCTGAGACCACCTCTATTCATTCAAGCTCCCCTCCCACCTCTTAGCACGCTCTTCTACAAACTCCCACCCCACCTCTTAGCACACTCTTCCTCAAACTCTCACCCCCTCTCTTCTTCCTTTCATGTTCTATTTATTCAATTATGCACTTTCAAGCCCATTTTGCGTGCCCCCTCCCCCCATGAGACTAATTAAAACACAAACAAAATGTCCTCATATTAGCACGCTAATTATTTGTGCTCCAGAAACGGTTCAATATCTTTTCTCAAGCCTTTTATTTTCCCATCAGTCTCCCCAACTTCTAATTATGAACTTATGAAGCGCTTCTTTTTACCCATTCCTTAATTAGATACAACACATAGTGTGAGTCTGCCAGTTGTGAACCTGTGATTCGTTTTGACCTTCTTACAACTGTAAAAAATAATAAATACTGATGTTTCAAGACAAATGTCATCATTTATATGAATAAAAGACAGATGCACATTAGAGGGGATATTTTACATGTTGAGGCAAACTGCAAAACTTTTGATCTTGAACACATTCAATATGTTACCTCATGTTAAACTGAGTTGTTTAATATGAGATAACATCACTAATATACAAACATAAATTTCAAAGGAAGGTGACCCTGAAGCACAGATTAAGAGCAACTAGACCTTGTTACTTCAAATCTGCTTAGAAACAACAGCTGCCAGTGGTCCTCAACTGGGAATGCTGTTGTGTGATAGTGAAGCCATCAGGTTCTCTCAGTTCAGCCCACTGTTGCAATCAAAGCTACACGCAGTCCCACAGCGGCCTTTCTGACAGTTATAAATATCATTAAACACATTTCAATATATATATACATATATATATATATATATATATTACTTTTTTTGGGACCTGGAGGGGGTTTGTTATATTTAAGGATAAGTAAGACCACCCCCTTAACTGAGATCCTTGGTTATTAATATTACTCTTAAATGCTTGGAAAGACATTACACTGTTTTAAAATTCCTTGCTAATCTGCTCCTACATGTGTACAGATTATGTGAGAACCCCAGCAGTGGCTAATTATTACCTTTATATGCAAATGCCATTAGTCCTGTTTAAAGTGTGCTTTCTTATTTAATTAATTAAAACAATCATCTATGAACTTTAAATTAGTCTGGTGTAAAATAATCTCTTTTTAGTCATTTAATAATTAGCAGCCAGTAAAGCTGCTGTATTAATTGCATTGATCTTTGCCTCAGGAGACGAGGGGACAGAAAGCCTTGCCATCACCGTTTCCTCAAATAGACAATTCCCCAGAACTGAGAGAGAAAAAAGGGAATAAACTTTTTTCTGTGTTCAGTCACTAAATTACCCCCGGGAATCAAATGGAACCCTTAATTAGCCTCGCACAGTGGTAAAATTGATTGAAAAGCAGCACATCAATTATTAAACGTTACATTTTTTTCCCTCCCCATCCCTCCCTCCCTTTTCTTGAAGAAGAAGAGTATGAAATCACTTGGGTGTTTCCTCTTAGTCTGGCGAATAATGAAGGCTTGCTCTGATGACGGGTAAGTTTCTGCCTGGTGAAGCTCAACATGGAGGCCTTTAACCACAGTTCCACAAGAGGAGGAGGAGAACAGGGAAAAGTAGAGTAAAGCAACCTACACCCATCATCGTCACCCCACCATCATCATCATCATCATCATCACCACCCTCATAATTATCAGCATTACCATCATCATTATCATCATCATCATCATCATCATCATCACCATCCTTATCATCATCATCATCATTATCACCATCCTTATCATCATCATCATCATCCTCATCATCATCCCCATCATCATCACCACCCTCATAATTATCAGCATTACCATCATCATTATCATCATCATCATTATCATCATCATCACCATCCTTATCATCATCATCATCATCATTATCACCATCCTTATCATCATCATCATCATCACCATCCTTATCATCATCATCATTATCATCATCACCATCATCATCATCATCATCACAACCATTGTGTGTGTATTTACTGTGCAAAAGCCCTTTAAATAGTTTATTTTGTTCCTTCTCTTCCTAGATTTAATTTTTATGATGGTTGTTACATCCCCGGCCCAGTTGTTACGACCCAAAACCCACCCACGTTACAATAACCGAGTGGTTACAAAGGGTCCAAAGGGTCCAACAAAAAATGTGCCTTAAACACAAATAAGCCTGTAAGAAATATTCACAAAGAAAAGACTAGTTTATTGTTAGTTGTAATTGTTTTATTAGTTAGACGGGGTTGGGAAAGTATGGTAGTGCCCAGTGTCTTTGGTATGTCCTCTGGTAGTCTCTGGTGTGTCCTCTGGTAGTCTTTGGTGTACCCTCTGGTAGTCTTTGGTGTGTCCTCTGGTAGTCTTTGGTGTGTCCTCTGGTAGTCTTTGGTGTGTCCTCTGGTAGTCTTTGGTGTGTCCTCTGGTAGTCTTTGGTGTACCCTCTGGTAGTCTTTGGTGTGTCCTCTGGTAGTCTTTGGTGTGTCCTCTGGTAGTCTTTGGTGTGTCCTCTGGTAGTCTTTGGTGTGTCCTCTGGTAGTCTTTGGTGTGTCCTCTGGTAGTCTTTGGTGTGTCCTCTGGTAGTCTTTGGTGTGTCCTCTGGTAGTCTTTGGTGTGTCCTCTGGTAGTCTTTGGTGTGTCCTCTGGTAGTCTTTGGTGTGTCCTCTGGTAGTCTTTGGTGTGCCCTCTGGTAGTCTTTGGTGTGGCTCCAGGATGGACTGTGACTCCGGACAGGGGGGCTTTTGGGATGCTGGTGCCTGGTGCTTTGTGTGCCTCTGGGCAGTGCTTTCGTGTGTATCGCTGCTGCTCATTGAGTCTGATGAGATATGTGCCCTTTCACTGCATATAATTTTTATTTTTTCTATTTTTGTGGTGACGGGTGTCACCATTTTAAGGGTGGGGGTGTTACTTCCCCAAGCCTCTACCTGGTACCCTACTGGCAGGTAGTTTTTGGGTTCCTTTTGTGTTGTCTTTGATTTTCAAGATTGGCAGCACCTGTGAAAACCCCTTGATAAGGAGCTCCGCAATGGCCAGGGAGAGCTCACTCTGCAACAACCATCAGGGTTCCATGCTGCCCATTCTGTGTTTTTGTCATCTTGCCAATACCACCATTGCTTTTGTTAATAAATGTATCTAGTTTTTATAAATCAACTGGTTTTCATTCTTTATGTTTCGACCTGCCAAGGGCTGGCCGTAACAATGGTTGTTGGGATTAAATGCCTTGTTCAAGAGTGTTTACTGCACACATGTGAGATCTATAGTTTAAATGCCTTGTACAAGAGTTTGTGTTATGCATGTGTGTGATCTATAGTTTATGCCTTGCTCAAGACTGTATGTTCTGCACACATGTGCGATCTATATTTTAAATGCCTTGCACAAGAGTGTAGGTACTGCACACGTGTGATCACAAGAGTGTGTGTTGTGCACATGTGTGTGAGATTTATAAGTGGCTGTTATCACATGCAGTAGAGGGGACAGGGCATAGGAAGGTGTATGTGTGACGGCCTGCTTTGTGTGTCGATAGATAAAATTCTCAGACAAAAATCAATACACAGTTAAAAAGAACCTCCCAACTGCACAAAATATGAGCCAAATTACTGTGTAGCTGAATTGTATAAATAGTGGTTCCTATGCATGGATAGACAGCCATAATACTCCACACTCATTGCCCCTTCAAAGTCTGAAGGCTGTAAATTCAGCTAATAGCGCCTCCCGGGAGGTGCTCCTGCTAGTGCGCCTGTATCTGGTACAGTGATGCATGCTGGTCCACACTGTAGCCGTGAGTCTACAGGGCAGTGCACCATTGGTCACATACCTTCACCTAGAGCCAGAGACTGTCAGTCACCAGGGTTTATCAATAGTAAGTCCTCCAGTCAGTCTCTGATTGCAGCCTGTCTGACCAGCAGTCTGGCTCTTCCATTTGAGCCCTTAAAGCGGATCAGTACAGCGCTGCTGCTGCTGCTGCTGAGAAACATGAGCAAAGCAAGCTGGCCAATCTGGGCTCTCCTTTAGCAAACCATCATGCATTTCTTTGCATAGTTGTGACTGAATATATATATATACAGTATGTAGATACTGTATATACAGTATTTTTCAGGCACATGTAGTCCACCTTTACATAACAATTGTGATGTAGCCTCTGACCTTCATATTGACCTGTAGGTGAATGATTAGAGGAAAGATTGCATGCAGAACATGAACATACCGGAGGCTTTGGGGGAGAAGTGCTTGGCGACCTCAACATCATTCTCCTCCAACGGAACAGACATCAGCGTCTAGTATTACCTCTGACTGAAAGTGAACACTGTTAATGTCCATCCTATGGCTTTTTCATATCATAGCTAAGATGTAATAGTATTAGGAAGTAACATTATGAATTATTTCAACTTCTCTGCTGTGTCTGGCATATTTCTCTGCTGTATTAAACTCCAGCTCCTACAAAACAAACTGCACCACAGTCCTGTGTGTGTGTGTGGGGGGGGGTCAGTTCATCATATGCTCTTCAGTTATCATCAGTCCTTTCAAATGCAGGGAACATAGACGTCTTTACAGCGGAACAAGCCAGCATGGAGAGCTGAATTACTGTGCTATTGTACAAATTTCTATGGAGTCACAAAGCAGGATTTCATGACATGTGGATGGTTTTCCTAGGAGACGTATTGCGATTACAAAATCAGTCATTCATTGTTTTCTTCTCCTTACCGACTACTTTTTCCAGGCTGCAATGCATGCTTAAAAAGAAATGCATTTTGGCTTTTGGGGGATGACCCGGAAGTTGCAGTAAATCATCTTTTTGTTGCTTTTAGCATGAAAAGCCATTGTATTTGTCCTATAACAAATGACAACATTTTAAAACATTGAATGTGGGTAAAATACTCCTTTAACCCCTTAACTAGCACCGGCCGAATACTGGCCGGAAGTGGTTTAGTTTATTTGCATTAATTGTGTTTTCTTACAGTGAAATTTTCAATCAATCTGGTCACACAATATACGGTTTGAAAATGTTAAAAATCACAACTCTATTTCTATAAACTATTTTACGATCCCAATGTTATAGCAACAATGGTTTCTTATTTTGTAACATGATAAAAAAAACAGGCTTGATAAAAAACTGTCTCCATACATTCTGTATGTTCTGGAAATCCCCAGATGATACGAATCACAGTAAATTCAGTATCCTCACCCTGGGAAAAAATTATAATAAAATACCTTTTAGGCTAGAAAAAAACTCCACTGTGTTTGAGCTTCTGTTACTTTGTTTCAGTAATACTAGTAAGGGTAATTCTGACTCTTGGAAAACAAACTCCCAAGGGTTACCTTACAGAAGAGACCAGGATTATGCCTGTAGTCAAAAACAGTAACTATTTTATTTTTGGGCTTGTGTTAAAAAAGGTGGTGCTTGAGAAGCACCAATTCCAAGAAAGTTGGGACAGCATGTAAAATGCATATAAAAGCAGAAAGCAGTGATTTGTAAATGATCTTTTACATATTTAATGTTTTACCTTATCACCTTTATTGATTTTTGTAAATATACGCTAATTTCCAAATTTGATGGTTGCAACACGTTCCAAAAAGTTGGGATGGGGGAGAAAAAGAAAAAAAAAGACTGGGAAATTAAAGAGGTGACGCTACCATGACTGGGTATAAAAGGATATCAAAAGACTCTTGATATCTTATTTTCAGGTACTCTTACAAGCGATACTATAACCTCTCTGCATCTTTTCTTTATACGGTTTTCAATTAAATATTATGTGCATTTTACATACTGTCCCAACTTTTTGGGGGTTTGCACATTTTCTACTGCTTTACTGCATTGCACAGCTATTATATATTACTCCTGCCCCGGTGTACATTAAAAAGGCATTATTTTATCAATCTCAATTCTTTTATCAATAGTCACACAGATAACAGACCCAAACTGTATTATTCTATAGCGAAGATATACAATGGGGCACTGCCTTTGTTAATTGGATTTAAAGGAAACTCACTGGCTTGCTGATTTAGGCAGGTGCACTGTATGCTGAAAATGCATAAAACGGTGTTATGACAGATTTTTCCAGGGATTCATCAGATTATACTTACCTGCTGGAACAAACAATAAATGCTTTGTAGTTATTTTTATATTTTTACTTAGCTAGCTAGCAGACTTCATTCGTTTTTGACCTACCATTGGAAGGTGACGGATAATTGTGTGGGAGGAAATCCTCAGCCTGGGACAGTCCCATTCAAGAATAATAACTGACAAGGAATGTTGTGATTAAGTCAATGGAATCCATATGCATCTTTGGTATAAATAGTTATTTTTGATAATATTATTTTCGTACAGAATTATGCATACATGTTATTTTATGAGTATACTTGTTACCGACCGCAGAATTACTGAATACAACATTTAGCAAGGTAATAATAATACTAATAATACCGTTTACCACCGTTTACCATACAAAACCCAAAGTTAGCTCACAATAAAAGAGGGAAAAAACACCGTTAACACCACTCCTTTCCCTCTAGCTTTTATCAGACAGGTGACACTTTACAGCACAATAACTTCTCTCTGTATAATACGCGTTCTATGAAAGATTGCTTCACCCGTCAATCTAGTGCTACACTCTTTTACCTGAACTGTAACTGAGAGCATTTTTTTATATGGTACTGAATCCATAGTGCTTTCATGTCCACTTTACCTGTAATGCTGCTCTTCTTTGAGGTGGAGAAGGTAGTGAGATGATAATAATGACAGCATTTCCTGTCCCAGTTATTCTAATGGATTTAGTTTTTTTTTTTTTGGCATCTTTCCACTTGTTTTGTTTGCTTTTATTGGACTTCAAATTGACAATCAATTTGTTATTCCTACTTAAGGTACAGGATCAAACAGCACTGAGAGGGAAATGCATCTGTCAATCTGCACTGCTAGAAATGTGATCACACATTGTGGACATCAAGCTGCGACTGCTCATAAAACCCTGCCTAATTCTCTATCAAAGGTACTAATTAGGAAAACAGCATTAATCTGTTTAATTGCTTTAATTAACATGCCAATGATGAGAGCAGTAAAATCACTGCACATAACACAGATGTTGCATCTCATGTGATCTGGCGTTTACAGCTGCCACCTTGTGGCAGTTGAATGAATTGCAGCTATTCAGTAACAGGAATCATGTATTAGCAAAGGAACTTTTCATTTGAGATTGTACTGGTGTGTCATAAAGCACACTTGAACACGTGTGACGTTCGTGAAAGGAAGAAAGTTTATCAAAGACACAAACTCATTTCAAATTCCTAACTGAATTTTCCAACAAGCAATTCTTCGGTCAGAGCTTTTTTGTGTTTCAGCCATTCAGGCCCATCTCCAGAAATAAAATCCAGAAGTTCTTTCCTCAGACACCATGTCATGGGTGTCTGGCTGGATCCCGGAGCCCCCAGTAGGCCGGGCATTGTGGTTCCCTGCAGTGAGCGGAAAACTCATTTGGGACTAATTAAGTTTTGCTGCTCCGGTTACTCCGACGCAGCTATGCCAAAGTGCTGGTAAAATGCCTCTAAATGACACTCAACACTCCACAGCGTACAAGTCAGAGGCCGAAGCACAAAGGAGTGCGCTGAGGCATTTGTGATTCTCCCAGGGTCACGTATAGGTTATGACAATGTTTTTAATTAGGAGTCATCACTTATACATGACGCCTTTCCTTATGTACAAAAACCTGACAAAAGCTCTTTTACAGAAGTTCAGTCAAGAAAGAAGAAACTTCTCTGGCTTTGTGTGGTCATGAATCAATCTACCAATAATTTATGAATATCATTCACTCCTTCACAAGGCTAGGAAATAAAAACTTTCTTAAAATGAAAATGTTATGCGTGTTATGTGTGCGTGTGAGTAAAATATACATGTGTGTCACTGGTATATGCATGTTAATCATTTAGTCAGGCTTAGATCTCTGATATGGACGTACTGCTTGATACAATGACCTTAAACTCATAAATAGCACAACCAGATTATGTCTTCAGAAATAGTAGGTGTATAGGTCTATATTAACTTTACTGATTTTTAAAAAGTTGGTCTCAGAGAGGAAATAAATTAATATTGCTGAACTGGTCCATACATGATGCGCAGCACCATAATGCTGCCGCAGAGAGATAAAATAAATTTAGACATTTTTGAGCTTATCACATTTAAAACATTAATCTAAACATTCCTTTTTTTGCTAAAAAATATTTTAAGCTTCCAATCTGAGAAAACGACGAAAGCATTAAAACAAAGATAAAAGTCCTTTATTTATATTTGAGTCACTAAAATGATTATGATTTCTGGTCACGCTTGCCCTCGACCTACTTACTTATCTAGAATTACTTCATACAAACCGAGGTTAATTCAGATCTTGCCAACCGCAAGATGCGAGTTCAAATCAGTTAACTTTTCCCAGCCAGAGCAATTTGGGAAGGTCTTACAGGACGTTTTACGCACAAACGTTGTTTGTTTGTTTATTTTATGAACAAAGGTAAAATTTGTTTGCGTATCTATTGAGAGCATAATAGCATACTGCCTTATTCCGTTAAATCTCTACATACCTATTTAAACGACCTTGCACCAGAATGCACCTATGCTCTAAAGGTAGCCTATAAACATATTTTAAAAGTCAATAATTTAATACGTTGTAAAAACCAATTATACAAATTGTATTTTATATTGAAGGCGGTTAAGCTTTAAAAAAAAATGTAAAAAAAAAATTTCCAGACCATCGCGAATGCGGAATGTTTGTTAAATACAAATTAGCTTTCTTTGCAGTTAATAAGCTAGGCTATTCATCATACAGTGAAACACAAACAAATCATTAACATGCCAATACGAGCATCCTTTGTTCGTTTAAAAAATGACAGCGTTCCAGAATACAAACGATTAAAAATGTTATAAAATACGGAATTATTATATTAGAAAAAACTGTATAAGACAGACATTGCAAGGGCGCTTTGAAACTGTATTTAGTGATGTAAGTAAAAAATATGTGCATGAAAGTAAATGCAGACGCTAATCCTACTTTATTATTATTATTATTTTTCTTTATTACTGTACAATGCTAATCGGTATTTGAAAACCGAACAGATACCCCCAACCCCCCGACCACCATGTAGACGATTTACTTTCACAGCGAACGAGGGGCTCTCATTATATCTCCTTCTGACTTCCGGTAGGTAACATGCCAGGTAACCCAGCCGAAGCAGCGCAATGTCTGGAGGCTACAGCAAGGACAGAAAATCTAGCAAACATGTACTGGAGACCTGCGCTTTTTTTTTTAACAGTAGCAGATGAGACCAATGTTGTCTGGCTAAAGGCTATAAACCTGAAAAATTCCCTGGGGCATATGTGTAGCATATGAGTTAATTTAATTACGATGCAATAACAATGAACCTTTTAATAGCCTACCTTTCCTGTCCGTAGGCCTACGTAACCCAACTATTTGTAGCGAAAGATAAATGGCTAGTAGGCCTAGGCTACACGAATATTTTAGTTAGCTAGAACATAACCAAAATGAGGAACCCAGATTTTTATGTTGAAAAGAACAAAGCATTGAATTACAACGTGCAGTAAAATAACCTGATATACATCAATACGTTTTAAATAGCATGCCTTTACTGAGGAACAAATGCATTTTAGTGTAAGACTCAGAAGACTAAGACGGAACAGTAGGCAGGGTTTTATGACATTTACGCCTTAGCGTTTTGTATAGTTACCAGTCAATAGCCAAAAGGAATAATCATAGCCACGGATCATAAAAGTTTTGGCTAATTCTTCAAGTTGGTCTCCTAAATTGTTATAGTTGATGTAACGTTTAAGTAGTTTTTTTTTTGCGTGCATCAATGGATTTCTTAAACTGAATAAACAAGTGCATTTAAAAAAGTATTTTAGAATTGTAAGCTTGTAGTTACAATATTACCTTACAATGAAGATTAATCAAATCCCAACACCTTTATTGTAATTTATGTTACCTTCAGCGTTACCTTAATTATTAGCCGTTTAATTAAAATAATTAAAATAATGTTCCAGGTTTCTCTTATTGTATGCTTGTATTTGTTTATATGAGCTCATTTTAGAAATCTTGATTTAAACATCTGACTCGGTCTGTATTATGATTAATTGTTGCCTATTATGCGTCTATAGATTTTTGGCCTTAGGCAAAACAAACTGCTGAATCAAGTGCTTTATTGCTAAATCGTGATAATACAAAGCAATTCAACCATAAACAAGAAAATATTTTACGTTGACAAATGATGAAAAAGTTTTTAAGAGCTTTAAATTTGTGATTTTAAATGTTTTGTCACCCCTTAGTGGAGAAATGTACGTAGTGCATCCATAAAATACATTATTGGAGGGAGCGTGGAGATCATAATATTCATGGTCATGCCCGAAAATAAGAAACTTCTGCTCGCGTAGGCCTACCCAACAGTTTTTTTTTTCTACGCTCAAATGACTGGCTGGACAACAACAAGCACAATCAACGAGCAAAATCGCGAGTAACAAACACAAAAAATCTATCTTGGGGAATAGCAATGCTAACCGATTAACTTGTAGGCCTACAGTGAAATGAAGTGATCGCACTGTCAGAATTTATTACATTGTTTTCTTTTCCTTTGATGGTGACTGATCATCGTTGTTGGTGCTGTTGTCACACACATATTGCACTCTAATTATGTGTTTGTGCTAGAGAAGTATTAAAACACAATACATTTAAATGACTGCATGTCAAGCGGGAGTGTACTGATACATGTAGAGGCATAGCCTACATTAGCACATCTGCACCTTGTTGCTACAGAAATGGATGCTAATTGTAACACCTCCATAACTTTAAATTGGCTGTAGCTGCTGCGACCACCTGCACGTGCTGGTCACCGAGGACCAGTAGAGGTGGTGGTTGAAGGGAATAACGAGCACTTTGACGTAAACGCCCAGCTGCGTGTAACGTACATTAATGTTAATCAAATATTTATATAAACTTTTTTGACCAACGTGCACTTTGTAAAAGGATATATTTCCTAAATGTATAAAGTATTTTAAAATGTCATAATCTCGCTCCTTGTCAGATTTATATATGCTAACAGTTATAAAGTAGAACGTAATTGAGTCACATTCATTCTTTACTAGTTCTCGCCTGCCATCTAACGGTAAAACGGTACTGTTGTCCTTCCTTGAATATTCTTGACCAACGGGGGCCATCCACATTCTGGAATGTGCCACAACAGGTCGAGCCACCCAGAAGCTCCTCATATATATATTTTTACTTGTATGTTCATTATGCAATCAAGTGTATGTGCGTCAATAGTTGGGATATTGAGGACTGACACTTAAAAAAGAAACTATATTTTAAAACTGGCTATTCCATCTTAGTATACTTCAGAGTTTGGCTCATTCACCATTTTAACCTAATTTGATAAGTGTCTGTAAAAGACACCAGTGTGTGTGTGTGTGTGTGTGTGTGTGTGTCAAAAAGAGAGGCGCTCTTATATTTATGTATTTAATTTATTTCATTTATCTTTTGAATATAAATTTCAGACAACAGAAAAAAATGACTAAAACAAACTTTTCTAAATTATACAAATAATTAGAAAAGAAGATAATGCAGCTTCCAGCATTTAGCACTGATTGACCTTTATGTATGAGAATATAACTGCGCTCATCACAAAATCAAGCACGCCCATCAACATGAACTGACACATTTCTCCAAACTCCCAGTTTAAGTTACTAACTTAAATGAGGTACAGGCAAAAATTTCATTTAAAAGAAAAATGTCCTTCCATCTACACCGCATTGGCAACATTACCTTGACAGTCAAAAATGACCATTCTTTTACACAAAGCCTTTCAGTTACTATGCTTAATGTGCTATGCTACATACAGGTGCACACAGATCCAACTAACAGATTCATAATCAGTGCATTTATAGGTCTAATAATATTGTTTATCATTAGCACTGATGACATGGCGTTTACAGCTGCACCATTCGGGTGGTAGTATTTGAATGCCACTCGACTACACTCTAAATGGTTTTGGGTATGTTTTTGGGTACATATAAAAATATTATTGGCCACATTACAGTTCATACACTGGATTGGCACAAAGCATTTCCACTGTAACAGACATCATGTGAGCGCTCAAGGGACAGTTTGTTTAACAGTAACATGGCATGTGGAATGTGCAGGGATCAAGCTTACGGCTTTAAAAAATATTTTCAGATTGTCCAACATTGTGTCATATTAGCCAGGGATCTTGTTGTCACTATGCATTAACACTGCAGCGCGACACACATTTCCCTGCCGTGAAAACGATGTCATCAGTGTGAACAAACAAAAGGCCAGAAAGCTGTAAAAAAACAAACAAAAAAACCATGCACACACACACACACGCATACACTCACACAGGAAAGCATCTGTACTGCAGTGCTGGCATCTGTTATCTCTAGTGATTCAACAATGCGTGGTACAGAACACTCTTATAGAAAACAGTAATAACGTGTAAATTAATACTGTATGACCGTAAATAGTTTTAGGGGACAACAGAAGCAGCCAAGAGTGCTCCAATGAAGAATTCCCATTTTCTGAAAAAGGACTGAGAACAGAAACTGATCTGCAGCCGACAAATCTGCCGTGCTTCCAACTTTAAAGCAATGGCAGTTAATTGGATAATCGCACTGCGCAAACTTCATGGCAGGTGGAGAAAGGTGTAATATGCAAAGATATTAAGACATATATGTGAGTGACCATTTATGCACTAATATACTGCCTATAATACCTCTGTAAACAGGCGCAGTGGAAGGGGTCTGAAGAACAAGAGGTGTTCACTAAAATGGCTCCGTATAACTGTGACCTGAAGAAAAATCATTTCACGTCTTCAAAAACACATTCTAGCAAAGGTCCAGATTCCAGCTCAACACACACACGCGCACACACACACAGTTTCACAAGGCTATGAACATGGTCTGAGCGCAACATAACAGTGCTACAAAAAGCTACACAGCTACTCTCTGCAGACACACTCTACTAGGGCTGTAACAATACGGAATCTCCCATACCACGGTGCAGAGATATTTCATTGTAATTAGTAATATCGCAGGAGGGGGGGGCTGTCATAAAAATGTGCCGTTACGAACCACTTCCTTATGTAACCTAATGAGTGTATGACTATGAGACTGTAAAAAATGTGCTGTTACGAACCACTTCCTTATGTAGCCTAATGAGTGTATGACTATGAGACTGTAAAAATGTGCCATTACAAACCACTCCCTTATGTAGCCTAATGAGTGTATGACTATGAGACTGTAAAAAATGTGCTGTTACAAACCACTTCCTTATGTAGCCTAATGAGTGTATGACTATGAGACTGTAAAAATGTGCCATTACAAACCACTCCCTTATGTAGCCTAATGAGTGTATGACTATGAGACTGTAAAAAATGTGCTGTTACGAACCACTTCCTTATGTAGCCTAATGAGTGTATGACTATGAGACTGTAAAAATCATTTGTACATTCTACGGTAAAATAGCATACTGCAGCTGGGGTTGCCAGAACTTTACGGTAGGCTTTTTAAAAAATAAATAATATCGGTGAATTTTAAGATCAGTCTGTAAAACACCGAAGATACAAAATTATAAAACAGCTGAAATTTAAATAGCCTAATTGTATTATTTACGGTGAAACACTGTAATATAATTGAAACAGAGCCTGCTACCATATGCTTAACATACAAACCCAAATTCCAAAAAAGTTGGGACAGTATGTAAAATGCAAATAAAAGAAGAAAGTGATTTGTAAATTCTCTTTTACATACATTTAATGTTTTACCTTGTCAACTTTATAGATTTTTGTAAATATACGCAAATTTCTAATTTGATGCCTGCAACACGTTCCAAAAAATTTGGGACAGGGCCAAGAGAAGACTGGGAAGGTTGTGGAATGTAAAAAAAAAAAAAAACACTTGTTTGGAACATTGCACAGGTAAACAGGTGAATTGGTAACAGGTGATGCTATCATGACTGGGTATAAAAGGAGGATCCACGAAGGCTCAGGCATTTACGAGCAAGGATAGGTCGAGGTTCGCCACTTTGCGAACAACGCTTAAGAACAATGTTTCTCAACACACGATTGCAAGGAATTCAGGGATTTCACCATCTACAGTCTATAACATTATTAAAAGATTCAGAGAATCTGGAGAAATCTGTGTGTGTAAAGGGCAAGGCTGAAAACCAATATTAAATGTCCATGACCTTCGATCCCTCAGATGGCACTGCACTAAAAACCAACCAAAACCATGTTTCTGTAATGAATATAACCACATGGGCTTGGGAATACTTCAACAGAAAACTGTTGTCACACACAGAACAGTTTGTCGCTGCATCTATAAAAATGAAGACTACAAGCGAAGCGTAAGCCATATCATAACATACTGAACCGCCGCCCACTTCACTGGGCTTGAGCTCAGCTGAGAGGGACTGATGCAAAGTGAAAACGTGTGCGGTGGTCTGACGAGTCCACCTTTCAAATTGTTTTTGGAAATAATGGACATTGTGTTCTCCGGGCCAAAGAGGAAAAGGACCATCCCGATTGTTACCAACACAAGGTTCAAAAGCCAGCGTCTGTCCTGGTATGGGGGTGTGTTAGTGCCAATGGCAACTTGGGTAACTTTCACATCTGTGAAGGCACCATTAACACTGAAGGGTACATATCATTTTGGAGCAACATATGCTGCCATCTACACAACGTCTTTTTCAGGGATGTCCCTGCTTATTTCAGCAAGACAATGCCAAGCCACATTCTGCACGTGTTACAACAGCACGGCTTCATAGTCAAGAGAGTGCGGGTGCTAGAGTGGCCTGCCTGCAGTCCAGAGCGGTCTCCCACTGAAAACGTGTGGCACATTATGAAGTGCAAACATGACAACGGAGACCCTGGACTGTTGAGCAGCTGAAGTCTTATATCAAGCAAGAATGGGAAAAAATTCCACCTTCAAAACTACAACAATTAGTGTCCTCAGTTCCAAAAAGATTGCAGTGTTATTAAAAGGAAAGGTGATGTAACAGTGATAAACATGCACCTGTCCCAACTTTTTGGGACGTGTTACAGGCATCAAATTTAGAATGAGCGTATATTTACAAAAAACAATAATGTTGACTTGTTAAAACATTACATTTCTTGTCTTTGTTCGGTTTTCAAATGAATACAGGCTTTGTTTTTATTTACATTTTATACACTGTCCCAACTTTTTGGGAAAAAGCCTAATACAACATAGCATTTGATAATATACCATTTGATAATATGGGGGGAATCCTGACTTGGAGCATTGCATTTATAAACACATGCACAAATCATATTCCGATTCAGACTTGTGCGCAATTTAAATTCTGAGACGCCCTCGGAATATTGACTGAATGCCTTAATATTGATGGGTACCCTCTGAATATCCTCAAGGTAAAATACACCTTCCTGGCCATGCTTATATTGGGACGGACTCACATGTATGGTTTCAAGCATTGGCTTAAAATAGCTGCATGAGGACCTCCTGGCTATGCTTATATTGGGATGGACTCACATGTATGGTTTTAAGCAATGGCTTAAATTAGCTGCATGAGGATGGAAAGAACTAAATCTGAAGATGGACTCATTGTTTTATTGGCTGCGGCCTTTGGATTACAGCATTTATTCCTGATACTCCCAGAAAACAGCGGGTGTACGGGTGTGGTATTGTGAGTAACATTAAAATCTAAAACTAGCTAGTCAGTGTGCTATCAAAAGTCTGATTGTTGGCTAACAAGCAAAGTTAGCTATGTGTAAATAATGGATTAAAGCAGCACCGTATCGTGCACCATAGCCTGTGTCGCTGTGCGAGTAGCAGTGCAGCGGGACACGGATAACGTTACCAAAGACGATGGATGAATGACATTAAAGCAAGAAGATGTTTTCATTAATTATTAATAATTTCATTAATGTTCATTGTGAAACAATATTTATGCTGTATTCAATATTAGTGAATTTGTCATTGTCAATATCTATATGAGCAGTCATGACGGTAACATGCCCAAACCCGCGGTAAGCCTCCCATGACCGCGGTATGGTGATATAGCGATTATTGTTGCAGTCCTACTCTCTTCACACAAACACTCAATACAGACATTCTCTACACACATACACACCAGGGCTGTCACATTTACAATCGAAATTCAAATCACATTCGAATAGGTACATTGAGGGCCATATTCCAACGTACAAGAGATTCGGGGAAAAAAATTAAACAAACAACCAAGTTGACATTATGTGCGATGCGTTCTGACCCTGCAATTGTTTATATACAACAGTTGGTTCCGAACATGCATTGTGATTGACCGAGATGCATTGCATGAGGGACTATATTTAGTATAACATCACTGGGACCTCATCCGGGATCACTCCGCGTTGTTTACATTCTAATTGATATTGTTTAAATGTGTTGTTTACATTCTAATTGATACATTGTTGAAACGCGTTGTTTACATTCTAACAGATACATCGCTAAAAAAATTATAATTTTTTTAATGGATACATTTGATAACATCATGTTTGATCTTCCACCTGATAACAATTCAAGAATTATGGACTGCAATTATGTTACTGAGCCCGCTGTTTCTACTTCAAGGCATGCAAAGTTTTCAAGTGAAGATCTTGATAACTTGAGAAAAAAGCTGTAGCGAGGCCAATACGACCAGACAGAGAACATGGAGATTTTTTCATAAAATAACACCCCAGTAGATCTTCAAAAATTAGACAAGAGCGAGCCAGCTGCAGTGCTTAGGCATTTTTAGGGGTTGGTCCCGACTGGGAAAGGGGAGCTGTATGTTATAACCAGCTACCTTGGACTGCGATCGGGACTCAATCGACACATAAACGAGCCCCCTCTGCGACGATCATGGTGCCTAATGAAAGACCCCGCAAGAGTTCACATCAGCAAACAATGTTTTCAAGGTGATTGTGAAGGAAATAAGACGAGAGGGCAAGGACAGAACAACTCATCATCCTGCAATATCATCCAATGACCTACGAACCATCAGGGAATCAACTAAACTTAATCCAGACAGCCCCAAAGGACTTCTGAACAAAGTGTGGTTTGACATACAATTACATTTCGGTCGCAGAAGAAAGGAGGGAAATAGCGAGCTGATAGCGTTCTTTCATAAAAAAACGGGATGAAAATGGACAATGACAAAGTACTGCACAATGACATTCAAAGAGCAGACTAAAAACCACAAAGATGTGCATGAGATGGACAGGGAAAATCGCCGGGGCTTCATGTTTGAACAGCCAGGGAATCGTCTTTGCCCGGTTGATTTCCACAAAAACTATTTGTGCAAGATACCAAAAAATGCCTCCGCTTTTTATCTGCAACCCAAGAAGACCACCACTGAGAGCGTTTGGTCCAGCGCGGTTCCTCTGGGAGTCAATCAACTTGCGACTATGCTGCCCTGCATCTGTAAGGAGGCTGAGACAAGCTCAACCTACACTACCACTGCTATCCAGACACTTTCCGACACTGGAATTGAAGCTAGGGAGATCATGGACGTCAGTGGGCGCATGTTAGCTAGGCTAATGACGAGAATAAATAAAATACGTGTTAGCTAGCTATGCTCATTTATGTTGCACTTTTCTATTACTTTGTGCGTCTTCAGGTGTGAGAGCTCACTTAAGTTATTGAAAACCATCACTGGAGTCCGGGAAGAGATACAGCAACATCCTAACAAGCTGCAGCGAGTCTGGCACTTATCTGGAGTTTCTGAGATGCCATGATGTGACGTCAAGTTCTTCCAAGTCGTGAGGTCGGGGTTGATTTCCTGATCCTGTGGTTTCCAACATGGAACTCCGAGTTGGAAGGGCGTTTTATTATATTTTCCCTAGTACGATATCCGGATTCCTAGTTGGAAATGAATAAACGAATGCAGCAGAGGCGAGGATAAGTGCCTTTCCCAATGAAAACCGGTCTTATCCGTTCAATACATTGCAGATGTTTAGCTACTAATTACCAGCTGGTAATTTAACTGAACTTATTAGCCAGCTATAACACAGATCATTACTTGTCTTTTTCTTGCCAGAAAAAAAAAACGATAACGCAGACACTGTGATTCGGGGTCTGCATCCAGGCACACAACGTCCAGTGCTGTCACCAAGATTGTTTAGTTAACGCTAAGAACGTCATATCATTCACATTGTCTCAGTTCCAGTAAATTTCGATGCTGCGTGTTTCTCTCCTGAAAAGAGAGATCACGCTGTACACAGATGTTTTAAACGAAACACTTCATACCATGTCTGCTCATTTTTAGCTCAGGCCAAATCATACAAGTTAATCTTTAAAAAAGTTAAATGGACAGGCGACTCAAGCTAGGCTATGGGAAACACAATGCATACTGTAGCTAGGCTATGGGAAACACAATGCATACTGTAGCTAGGCTATGGGAAACACAATGCATACTGTAGCTAGGCTATGGGAAACACTAACACTTGCAACTAATGTTAAATTGTAAAGAACAAGTCTCTACTAAAACCTAGCTGGCAGTTCATAAGGATCCACATCGTTTATTGAATGTCTCTTATCAATATAGTGTTTATTTTCTTTCTTTTGCTATCCATCTCCCGCTAAAACCTTCTATAGCCCTCTGGTGGACATACCTGAGCATTACATCAGAATTAAAAACATTTTGTTGACGCTGTATTTATATAATATTATTAATAATATATAATCAAAATTATTCAAACAAATATGTATTTTACATTTAAAAATTTGATTTTCATTTTTGGGTCAATGTGACAGCCCTAATACACACTCCACACAGACACTTGATGGACACACACTCTTCTCACACTATGTGCCCAGAGCCACAGACCACAGACCTCGACTGTTTGCTTTCCAGCTGAGATGCATGGCAGCTCTAATACTGTGGAAAAGTCAAGATTGCAAAAAAACAAAAAACAAGAATCTCAGATGAATGAAAGACACATCACTGTAACAAAAGCAGTGTGCACATATTCCAGTAAAAAAAGAAAAGGCAAAAAAAAATCCAAATTATGCACATAAAACAGTCAGTCTTGTGCGATAAGCACTCCCAGCTGAACTCCTGGCCCCCGCTCTCCAAAACCCCTCTCTGGACCCCATGTCCAAAAACAGTTAACACACATCGCCTAACGCCCATCCAAACCGGTTTCATTCTACACAGAGGTGCTGTTCAGTAACTCTAAGAGTACAGCAGGACCATCAGAGCCAATCAGGACACAGAAAGGAGGCAGTACTGCTGTATGTAGCTGCAAGCCCATAATAACCCCCTTAATGGGGGAAGGACATTCATGTAGCACACGATTGCAATGACAACATTCTCTCCTTTTTCCTTTTTTTAAAGTAAATTGCCTTATACATTACCAAAATACACATGGGGTATGCGCCAACTTGGGTTGTGCCAAAAAATTAAATAGAAAACATGAATAGAAGTAGAAAAACTATTTAAATATAAAATAATCTGTGTAAGTGTAGAGAATGGGAGGAGCCACAGTGTCTGTCCAAGCCTCCCTTTTCCTGCCCCCTTAAAAATATAAACCGTTTCAAACAGCACCTGCTCAACAAACAGGGGGGGGGGGGGCAGACTACATAAATGTGTTCACCTACACAATCAAATCTATCTTGTTCCAATATGAACTGTCATCCGTCTCTCCCCGTTCACCCCCCCAGCACTCCCCTTCTCGCCATCCAGTCAAGGGGCCTCACAGCAGCCTGACCACAATGGGCTAGTCTGTGAGCCTGGGACAGGGAGGGGGGGAGGGAGGGTGGGCATGGCTACAGCATGGTGATGCTTACTGGAAGTGGAGGAGTGGGTGTGGCTACAGCATGGTGATGCTGACAGGAAGGGAAAGGGTGGGCGTGGCTACAGCATGGCGATGCTGTCAGGAAGGGGAGGAGTGGTCGTGGCTACAGCATGGCGATGCTCTCTGGGTTGCAGTTGAGGTGGGTGGACGTGCTGCTGCCGCCGGGCGACTTCAGGCTCTTGGTGCCGCTCCCCAAGGCCCCCCCCCTGCCCCCCCCACCTCCGATAATGACCCCCGCCCCCCGGTGTCGGCTGCGCTGCAGGGCCACCATCATGGTGTCGTTGTTGACGGCCCCAAACTCGTAGGTGAAGGTCCCATAGAAGATGAGGATATCGACGGTGAACACCCACTCACAGATGGCCGCCGCGTGCTGCAGCACAAAGCTTTCATGGATGAAGAACACACCGCCTGGGGGAGTTAAGGACAAACACAAAACCAACTGTGGCCTTGAGCCTTTCCCTAACCTAACCCTAACACTAAACCCTAATCCCCTAACACCAACACTAACCCCAACACTAAACCCTAATCCCCTAACACCAACACTAACCCCAACACTAAACCCTAATCCCCTAACACCAACACTAACCCCAACACTAAACCCTAATCCCCTAACACCAACACTAACCCCAACACTAAACCCTAATCCCCTAACACCAACACTAACACCAACACTAAACCCTAATCCCCTAACACCAACACTAACCCCAACACTAAACCCTAATCCCTTAACACCAACACTAACCCCAACACTAAACCCTAATCCCCTAACACCAACACTAACCCCTAATCCCCCAACACCAACCCCCTAGCCTAACCCCAACACTAAACCACAATCCCCTATCACCAACACTAAACCCTAATCCCCTAACACCAACACTAAAGTCTAATCCCCTAACACCAACACTAAACCCTAATCCCTTAACCCGAACACTAAACCCTAATCCTCTAACACTAACCCCTAATACCAACACTAACCCCCTAGCATCACCCCAACACTAAACCCTAATCCCCTAACACCAACACTAATCCCCTAGCCTAACCCCAACACTAAACCATAATCCCCTATCACCAACACTAAACCCCAATCCCCTAACACCAACACTAAACCCCAATCCCCTAACACCAACACTAACCCCCTAGCCTAACACCAACACTAACCCCCTAGCCTAACCCCAACACTAATCCCCTAGCCTAACCCCAACACTAAACCATAATCCCCTATCACCAACACTAAACCCCAAGCCCCTAACACCAACACTAAACCCTAATCCCTTAACACCAACACTAAACCCTAATCCCTTAACACCAACACTAAACCCTAATCCCCTGACCCCAACACTAAACCCTAATCCCCTAACACTAACCCCTAATCCCCTAACACTAACCCCTAACCCCCTAACACTAACCCCAACACTAAACCCTAATCCCTTAACACCAACAATAAACCCTAACCCCAACACTAAACCCTAACACCTAATCCCCTAACACGCACCTAGTGGCTCATTGAGGCACTAGATGCATCGGGCCTTCATAAAAAAACAAATATACAAATATTAAATGGATATCAGAGGACAGACATAGGACAGAAAAACACTGGATTAAAAGATTTAACACCATATTCCCAGGAAGACTAAACAAATTCACTTAAAACATCAACACAAGAGGGACCAAATTCTTCCCACCTAAAGGCTCCAGTACACTGAATAGCCAGTGCAAACTTTTCTTTCCCAAGGTGCCCTCATAAGGGGAAATATGTTTCCTAACCTAAACCTAGCAGTAGCCCTAACACAAACACTAACCCAACCCCTACCTGCTCATTTTACATCCTGAACACAAGACATTTTTAGAAGACACAATGGTAAATGATTACTGAACTATATTCAGGGTGAGGTTTAAATATTGACACCCAACATGGGGCTGATTATATACAATTCCCACCCCAATTTGGAATGTCCCACTTGCAACTGAACAAACCTGGTGGGTGTGTTTGAGTGACAGGACAGGTGGGTGTAAGTTTGTTTAGTCCACCTGCCCTGTCACTCAAACACACGCACCTGCTCTGTCACTCAAACCCTGCTGCAAGCCCCCCCCCCCATCAACATCAGGATACTAAGGACCAGAGAGATGAGGGCGCCAGAAGCGAGGGCCACGCGGACATGTGCCATCCAGTAGTCGAGCGCAGTGACCGCCACACGGTATGTCAGCACACACTGCAAGCACACAAAGAGCAGCCCGGCAGGGAAGGCCACACCCGCTCCCACATAGTGCAGCGTTTTGGCATGGTCCACCTGATGGAGGGGCGATGGGGGAGGTGAGTGTCAGACAAAAAGAGGAGGGATTATTTAACAATACACTGTGAGCAGTGAGAGAATGTGAACAGTGTACTTTTTTGGGCTCAAATTTTATAAGGAAAATGTTTTTATTGGCTTCATCTCCAATTTTCTCCACCACAATTTGGAATGGCCACTCGTCTGCAACCTGTGGTTCATGCAGCGAGTGTAGACATCCCAAGATCTCCTCCGAAACATGTGATGTCACCAGCTGCTTCGTTTCACACTGCACACTGCAGACTACAGCTACGTACGTACGTACAAAGTCAATCAACATGCACTTTACGCTTATTCAGACTTCAGTTGTTTGACGTGCGCAAGGCAATGTGGGCAGCGTGTTCGATGAGGGAGCTGTCCTAATCTATTGAAACCTCCCCCTGGGATTTTTGAAAACCTGTAATTTATGTTACCTTGAATTCCAGGACAGGGCTCAAAATAACATGCAACCTTAATTCAACCTATCAAACATTTTTGATAAAATAACTGCTATCATTTCTGATAAGATTCACACAAGATTTGAATGGCGTGCCATGAACATATTGTAGGCTACAGTAGCCTAAATTGAATTAATTTATTTGGACACATTATTCATTCTGAAATGGTTTAAAGCCACAATTTTAGATGCCTCCATAAAAATTTGCCTACTATCCTGAGACTAGTTAGTTAGAAATAAGAAGATAAACACTCACTGGTGTATTCATATCCGAGAACAATCAAAACAATTAAAACAACAAGATGTAGGCCTATGCCAAATGATAACAAATGATGGCTTGTCAGCAGTAGTGGTTCATGGAGAAGTGGTTATAATATATACTATAATATTATATAATATTATATATACTATATTATTTTAACAGGCCTACCTTAACCTAGAATTTATAGGCCTATACGTCCTGTCCATGCCAAACCGCTGGATGCATTGGGTATCCGATAAACCCAACACATCCAATCAGGTTCTAGGCACTGCTCTTGCCTGCTGCGCATGCTGCGCCAGCCACCTTCGTCTATCCCTAGTGAAGAATAACACGTGCTGGACACATCTTGACAGTGGTAGTGAATGGACTCACTCAGACTTATAGATAGGCCATGATATATCAGTCCTAATCTAATATTCATTGACAATTTTGTATTCCCATTAGTGGATCAAATGATGTTTCCCTCATGAAACCGATCGGTGTGCTAGACTTATTGCAGGGTTTGAGGTGCGCTACGGAGAGAGACTTATCATGGACTTAAGCCCAGGTGTGAATTAGGGATGCAAATTTGGGCTATTTTTTCTAACCGATAGTCGGCCCTCATTGATCGGTTATAATCGGTGAACCGATAAGATTAAATGGGCTATAAACAAATGGATGTAAATCCATGAACCATTACAGCCACATATTCAGACATTGGCCGTCTACCCTGCCGTGCTAATCTGATAAAACCGCTATAGTTTAGGCTAGCCTATTCATGAACATTTTAAAATAGCCGAACAGGGAGAAAACAGCGAATAGGTATTAGTCTGAAGAGAGGCAGCTTTTGCTGTCATAGTCCCGCGAGCAGTGTTGTAGCTTCCCCAACAATGGCAATCGACCAACACAGGCAGCCTATAATTGGCTATGGCCAGCGGGTTTTATTTAAAAAAATAAAATAAAAAAATAAAAAAGCAGTTTCTTAATTCAGCTAACGTTAGCTAGCCATTCCGTTTTGGTAGGTCTATGGCTTTGAAAGCGTGTTCCACCGGCAGACTGTTATATCCGTTGCAGTATGGGAAAAAACGTGGCTAGAGCCGTAGATAAGAGTAACGTTATTGTCGGCTAGATAAAGGCTACAGCAGCGCTACACCACTTCTTCAAAGATCTCAAAAAGGGAGCGGAAATCGTAGCCTCTAAACAGTTATGAATAATTAACTTAACAAAACAAATAACCGAGTGATTTTCCCTATAGCATATAATTATCATTTTCCCTCAAGCAAATGGCTTGCACATTGGCTTTAAAAATCACCACTCGTGCAGCATACGTAGATTTTGCTATCGGTCTGAGAAATACCTCCTGCTCTGTTGTCCCAAATTGAGCTTTTTTTTTTTTCAAACCTTTAACACTAGGCTAACGTCATAGCAAGGGCAGTGGGTGAAAACAGTTTTTTTGAATAAACATGTCTTTTTTTTTTAGGGGAAATTGATTGCGCAGGTATAGGTTTTGAATTAGCGGAAAGTGAGATGTCAATATGTCTATCCAACTTATATTCACCGCAAATGCCAAATGCATAAAATAGCATGCTTGAACTAAAGGCTATTTGGAATACACTTAGCCTGCACTTCTGCTTCTTGTCGGTTCGTTTAGACCGTTGTTTGTCTTTGATATATCAGCATGTAGGCTGTAATGTGCATTAATCATTAACCTAAACAGTCTAAATTATATCTAGCCAAATACAGACTTGATGACGTTGCATTTGAAAGACTGCGCTCCGGAACTAAAAACATTAACTTAAAAAAAATACACTCTATTGTGAACTTTATTATCAAATTAAACTATCCACTTCCCCTCCCCTCAAAAATGAACAAAATAGATCAACACACACAAGCCTTTGTAATAAACTAACAAAATGAATTAACAAAAAGAAAACTTAGACAGTTTTAAACAGCCCTTCCAGCACAATGTCAACATGCTGTGGAGTAAGTCTGGTGCGCAGTCTGTTGATGTTTACTGCGTATGTGGTACTGCATTATAGTAGTGCTGATGCAAAATCGTCGTTTGCACTTCATCGTCGTTTTTAACGAAATGGTAACAAACTCCGTTTTGCTTGCTTCGTTTTGTTCTCCGACTCTGTGAGAGCTAACGTTGCCTATGTAACATAGCCAGGTGAAAGCTCAGGAAACAAAACTTAGTCATCTGAAAGTTAACAAAACAAAACCTAACCTAGCCGATATCACGTTATGGTGGCACCCTCTTGTGTTGGATTTAAGAATCGTTTTTCCCCACACCTCAGTTGATATGCATGTCAATTCAAACGCCAACATCATTGAAAATTAACTGTTTAACCAATAAGATGAATCAGTTAAAATTCCTATTGTCGGTTAACGGTTAGTCGGTTAAACATTAACATCTCTAGTGTGAATCCGTGCAGTTAAAATCCCACATGGACACTGCTGAATTACCATACAACCACTCCACGAACGCGTAGGGACTTGGAGCAAGTTGCTCGTCGCGCTTCAGCTCAAAGTTAGAATTTTAGCAGACAGGTGTGTGCATAGAAATGGTATTAACTCATCCAGAGCCGTGGGCAACTTTAGTCGCAAAAAATACGAAAAATCTCAAGTGACCACAGCCATCTTTACTCTGCTACACCGGTAAAAAAAAGTCTGGATTTGAGTTGGGGAAAAATTAAACAATTACGTTCTTTTACCCGGATTTTCTCTTTTATCTTTTTTATATTTATTTATTATTATTTGTTTTAAACATGGTTCTAGATGGAAATATTTCAAGTTATATTTCGATGTTTAAGAAAAAAAAATAATTGTGCCAGTGACCAAGAATAGAAAGAAAACAAACACAATCAAGTGGGCAATATAACAAACTAGGCTACCGCTTTCAGTTGTTCCACAATAGTCCAGCAAACGTGTATCACGGACAGTAGCCTACCGTCAATGAGTTTTATAATATCCCTTTCCCAACTTATATTTAATAATTCTCTGATTTCCACTTCTGTCCAGTTATTTCCCATATCTCCTCCAGTGACCATCATTTTGTTGGTTCCGTTTTTAATTAGTCCCTTAGACCACAGATTTTAGCCTACGTTATTTTTGCCTCAGGTTAACTGTTTCCGTTTGAAACGGTTGATACAAAGTAACTCACATGGACAGCTCATTTGTACATATCAATGCAAATGACCAGTGATTATGCTTATTGTTCATTTTTACATATCTATAGTTATGCAAGAGCTGATTTTATTGAAAACTGTTTTCACTATTATTACACATGACCAATGTAAGAGTCATATTAACCAAACAAAGCAGCACTGAAAATAAATTTCCATCAATACTGTTTGACTTTATTCTAATAGTGAACTGAACCAGAAGGTGTGCTATTTAGTGCCATCTATCCTCATTAGCAAAACATTCTGTTGAATAGGTAAAATAATGTGCTTTATCAGAAGTTTGCACATTGACAGGATCAATCAAAAAATGTTTTATGTTGGCAGCCATATTGACTTGGCACTGCTGAGGCTTAGTGTTCCAGAACACTCTGGCATTGCATGAGCTAACTATCCTCTACACGCCCTACTGGTAGACTTAAGTATAAGTCTGAATGTGGCCCATATAGAGGAGTCGGAAGAAGACCCGTCATATGCGGCTTTAACATGCAGTTCACAGGCACCCAATCGACCAGCATGGGTCATTGGATATCGATGAAACTTGGCCCCCTAACCAACTGAACTCTCCTATACACTTGGCGATGTACATCGCCTTATGGAGCTACCGGCCACAGTTGGCACTGGTATGGTTTGGATTTGATCCGAGACTGCAGGGCTCATCCATGCACCAACCTCAACCAACCTCAACCAAATAAGCAATCCACCGACAGGCCACGTTCTGAAGTGGGTGTGTGTGTGTGCGGGGGGGTGTGGGTGTATGTACAGACAGGCCGTGCTCTGAGGTGGGCGGGTGTGTGTGTGTGTGTGTGTGTGTGTGTGTGTGTGTGTGTGTGTGTACGTGTACAAGCCCCCCCTCCCACCCTTACCTGGAAGTTTCCCACCATGACCAGGCCAAGGGCGTTGGTACAGCCTGACACCAGAGCGCTGGTGTTGGTCCAGCAGCAGTGACTGTGTTCAATCACCTGGGCATAGCGGAGCAGGCAAACCATCACCACTAGGGGGAGACAGAGAGAGCAAGAGATGGAAGGAGGCAGTTCTATACACTTCCCACGGAGACTCAGAGAACCTCAATTTATGAACAAATAACGAGTCAAATTCAAATTTTTTAAATCTTGAAGAAAGAAAACAAAAAATTTTATGAAAATTGTTTGGCTTTTTAAAACAGAAACAATGACATTTACGTAACATCGAAATTGTGATAGCTACAGCTCAAATGTCCTACACCTCTGCTTTATTGTTGACATCTCACAATCTCTGAACAACAGGATTCATTCGGCCTGTGAATGCTGTTGTGAAAGCTTGTGTGACTTGTGTACTGTTTTGCTAAGGTACTGCAATGTGCTTAAGTACTGAGCTATGCTAAAGTACCGCGGTATGCTAAGGTACTGCACTGTGCTAAGGTACTGCACTAAGCCAAAATACTGTGCAGTCCAACAGTAACTGAGTGGGGCGATAGTACTGAGATGTGCTAAGGTAACTGAGCTATGCTAAAGTACTGAGCTATGCTAAGCTACTGCACTGTGCTAACATACTAAGCTATGCTAAATTACTGAACTGTGCTAAGGTAATGCTTTGACAGCATATGGAAGCTCCACAGAGACAGCTGCAGATCACTGCCTTTTACTGACAAGTAAGATCATCTCCCAATGAGTTCTGCAATGAAGGATGCACAATAATACCCACATTTCAATCAGTAAATATTTCCTTGCCAGTTCTTCTGAGAACTTCACATGCATCCAGGCATTTAGTGCCGGATGCTTCCCAGGGCGGAGGGGCAGGACTCACCCATGAATGCTCCCACGTTACCAATCAGGCTGAACAGACAGCTCTCCGGGGGAAAGGAGCCGCACTTACTGTAGAACACAACCACAACCACAGTATCACAAATTAGTTCAAATGCTTCCCATTTCCAATTACTAAACACGTTGAAAACAATATCAAAACAATAAGTATATGTTTTATTCACTAGTTCTTTTCACATACTGGTGTGCCTTGTTACACTAAAGCTTTTTCTCTGAGCATGGCCTGCTGTACCTGCCATAAATGCCATAAATAAAGGTCTAAAAACCTTGATGTGACGAACTGAAATGAACACAGACAGTCCTTGACAGACAGACACTAACAGGAGGTGGGAAAAGGTGCCATTGTGTGATGGCAAACCGTGAGAGTGATACGGACCTGATGAGGGGAATGTCTTGCAGGGTGCAGCATGTTTTGGGGAAGCCTGGCTTGGCTGTCTCTTCTGTGCACGTCACATTGTAAGTCCTGCACACAACCAACAAAACATGCACTCAAAGACCTTGAAAGAACAATACTTACACCACAACCCTAACCCAACAAAACATGCACTCGTAAGCCGTAAAGGAACAATAATTACACCAAAACCTTTTCTTTAGTCGGGATTTGAACCATAATTTTTTTAAAAATTATATTCGAAGATCATATCATCACATCCCAGCTTTTATTGTATAATCCAAAATATTCACTTTTTAAACATTCTGAAAAATTTTTAAAACACAAACTAACATCATTCCACAACATGCCACTTAGCTTGCTAGTCAACAGTTTGTTGGTACCATTTGTATTTTTTCCCATGTATTCATTGTAATACTTGCCATTACAATACATTATTGTATATGACAATGCACATATGTATTAAAGCACTCCGGTTTCTTTTGCCAAAAATATTTGAATATAAAATTCAGAAACCCTTCACCAATGCCAAATGCCTATAAAATCACAATTTATATATCATCTGTTCCTCTTAGACCAATACTTACTTAGCATTACAGGTTGTGAAAAATGCAAACATTTCTACATGCAGTTATTGTGGAAGCTGACAATATTAGTTATTGGTCATTTTATAAACACATGACACCAGTCGAGGCATGCAACACAAAATAATGTTCCAAGGCTTACCAGTTTTCTACAGGACAAACGTGATGATTCATCACTGCCATGGCATAACTGCAAGACATCATAATACACATCTCATATTCAGCAGTTATTGCAACATTTGCAAAAAACATTTTCTAAACATTTAAGCTACAATGCAACCCCCCCATGGCCGTGCACGCAGCGGACGGTCAACGGCAGGACGAAACCGGATGTCATTGTCTTCAATGAGACAACAACGGCAAGATGGCAGTTGATGGCAAAATCACCTACGGCAGGACGAACGTGCCATCTAAATAAAAAATATTCTTATTTTTACCGTCTACCGCTGCGGTAGGGTCACGTGCCGATGGAACGGAAGTGGTACATTTCAAAATAACGACAAGTTTGTGCAACTTCGTGGTAGAGAACGAGAGGTGGGAGTAAATATGGAACCAAAAAGTAAAAAAAATACAGAAATGATGATAAAAAAGGCTGCAGCATGGAGTGTTGTAAGCACTGACATGCAGATTCCAGGTACACATTATTATTAGCTGTATTTTCAGAAGCTTTTCTGTGTATGGTTTGAACTAGCTAGCGAAACTACCTAAACTAGCTGACATTATGATACTACATACATACCACGTATGAAGACACGGACAGAAACAACGCAGTAATACACAGACACAATGTATAAATACACTTTTGGTCGCGGTCAATTTTGCAAAGGCACTCTTTGGTACACCGATAATCCTTTTAGTGCGCACCGTAAATATGGCAACGGATATAAACAATGTGTTAACCGCGACAGAAATGTATGGACCGTCCCTGCCGTCGTACCGCCTACCGTCCTGCCGTATACCGTCCGCTATGTGAACGGCCCATTACTGAGTGATTAGGCCCAATTCATTTAGAAGTGAAATGCAGCTGAAGACACCATATACTATACAACATAAAATTATTAGCCAATGGAGACTGACACGCACACTATCCATATTCATGTGATTGAAAACAGAAACTGACACTCTCACACTCCATATTTTTGTGACAGAGAACAGAGACTGACATTCACGCTATCCATATTCCTGTGATGGAGAACAGAGACTGACACACACACTGTCCATATTCCTGTGATGGAGAACATAGACTGACACTCACACTATCCATATTCCTGTGATGGAGAACAGAGACTGACACACACACTGTCCATATTCCTGTGATGGAGAACATAGACTGACACTCACACTATCCATATTCCTGTGATGGAGAACAGAGACTGACACACACACTGTCCATATTCCTGTGATGGAGAACAGAGACTAACACTCACACTATCCATATTCCTGTGATGGAGAACAGAGACTGACACTCACACTATCCATATTCCTGTGATGGAGAACAGAGACTGACACTCACACTATCCATATTCCTGCGATGGAGAACAGAGACTGACACTCACACTATCCATATTCCTGTGATGGAGAACAGAGACTGACACTCACACTATCCATATTCCTGTGATGGAAAACAGAGGCTGGGAATCACACTATCCATATTCCTGTGAAGAAGACCAGAGACTGACACACCATCCATATTCCTGTGATGGAGAACAGAAAGTGGCACTCACTATATCCATATTACTGTGATGGAGAACAGAGACTGACACTCACACTATCTATATTGCTGTGCCAGAAAACAGAGACCGACACAACATCCACATTCCTATGATAGATAACACAAACTGACACTCAAACTATCCATATTCCTGTGGTGGAGAACAGAGACTGACACTCACACTATCCATATTCCTGTGGTGGAGAACAGAGAGTGACTCACACTATCCATATTCCTGCGATGAAAAACAGAGGCTGGGAATCACATTATCCATATTCCTGTGATGGAAAACAGAGGCTGGGAATCACACTATCCATATTCCTGTGATGGAAAACAGAGGCTGGGAATCACATTATCCATATTCCTGTGGTGGAGAACAGAGACTGACACTCACACTATCCATATTCCTGTGAAGAAGACCAGAGACTGACACACCATCCATATTCCTGTGATGGAGAACAGAAAATGGCACTCACTATATGCATATTACTGTAGTGGAGAACAGAAAGTGGCACTCACTATATGCATATTCCTGTGATGGAGAACAGAAAGTGGCACTCACTATATGCATATTACTGTAGTGGAGAACAGAAAGTGGCACTCACTATACGCATATTACTGTAGTGGAGAACAGAAAGTGGCACTCACTATATGCATATTACTGTAGTGGAGAACATAAAGTGGCACTCACTGTATGCATATTACTGTAGTGGAGAACAGAGAGTGACACTCACACTATCAATATTCCTGTGGTGGAGAACAGAGACTGAAACTCACACTATCCATATTCCTGTCATAGAAAACAAAGTGACACTCACAATATCCATATTCCTGTGATGGAGAACAGAAAGCGGCACTCACGATATGCATATTACTGTAGTGGAGAACAGAGAGTGACACTCACACTATCAATATTCCTGTGGTGGAGAACAGAGACTGAAACTCACACTATCCATATTCCTGTGATAGAAAACAAAAAGTGACACTCACAATATCCATATTCCTGTGGTGGAGAACAGAGACTGACACTCACACTATCTATATTGCTGTGCCAGAAAACAGAGACTGACACAACATCCACATTCCTATGATAGACAACACAAACTGACACTCAAACTATCCATATTCCTGCGATGGAGAACAGATACTGACACTCACACTATCCATATTCCTGTGATGTAAAACAGAGACCGGCACTCACACTATCCATATTCCTGTGGTGGAGAACAGAGACAGACACTATCCATATTCCTGTGATAGAAAACAAAGAGTGACACTCACACTATCCATATTCCTGTGGTGGAGAACAAAGACTGGCACTCACACTATCCATATTCCTGTTGTGAAGAACAGAGGCTGGGAATCACACTACCCTTATCCCTGTGAGGGAAAACAGAGACTGGCACTCACACTATCCATATTCCTGTGAAGAAGACCAGAGACTGACACACCATCCATATTCCTGTGATGGAAAACAGAGACTGACACTCACACTATCCATATTCCTGTGGTGGAGAACAGAGGCTGGAAATAACACTATCAATATTCCTGCGATGGAGAACAGAGACCAACACTCACACTATCCATATTCCTGTGATAGAAAACAAAAAGGAACACTCACACTATCCATATTACTGTAGTGGAGAACAGAGACTGAAATTTACACTATCAATATTCCTGTGGTGGAGAACAGAGACAGACACTCGCAATATCTATATTCCTGCGATGGAGAACAGAGACAGACACTCGCAATTTCTATATTCCTGTGGTGGGAAACATAGACTGACACTCACACTATCCATATACTTGTGATAGAAAACATAGACTGACACTCACACTATCCATATTCATGTGGTGTCAAACAGAGACTGACACTCACACTATCCATATTCCTGTGGTGGAGAACAAAGACTGACACCCACACTATCCAGAACAACACTCACACTATCTATATTCCCGTGATGGAAAACAGAGACCGACACTCACACTATCCATATTTCTGTGGTGGAGAACAGAAATTGACACTCGCAATAGCCATATTCCTGTGGTAGAGAACAGAGGCTGGAAATCACACTACCCTTATTCCTGTGATGGAAAACAGAGACTGGCACTCACACTATCCATATTCCTGTGGTGGAGAACAGAGGCTGGGAATCACACTACCCTTATCCCTGTGATGGAAAACAGAGACTGGCACTCACACTATCCATATTCCTGTGGTGGAGAACAGAGACAGACACTATCCATATTCCTGTGATAGAAAACAGAGACCGACACACCATCCATGTTCCTGTGACTGAAAACAGAGTGACACTCACACTATCCATGGTCCTGCGATGGAGAACAGAGACCAACACTCACACTATCCATATTCCTGTGATAGAAAACAAAAAGGAACACTCACACTATCCATATTACTGTAGTGGAGAACAGAGACTGAAATTTACACTATCCATATGTCTGTGGTGGAGAACAGAGACAGACACTCGCAATATCCATATTCCTGTGGTGGAGAACAGAGACAGACACTCGCAATATCTATATTCCTGCGATGGAGAACAGAGAGACACTCGCAATATCTATATTCCTGCGATGGAGAACAAAGACCGACACTCACACTATCCATATTACTGTGGTGGGAAACATAGACTGACACTCACACTATCCATATTCATGTGGTGGATGACAGAAAGTGACACTCACACTATCTATATTCCCGTGATGGAAAACAGAGAGTGACACTCAAACTATCCATATGCCTGTGGTGGAGAACAGAAATTGACACTCGCAATATCCATATTCCTGTGGTGGAGAACAGAAATTGACACTCGCAATATCCATATTCCTGTGGTAGAGAACAGAGGCTGGAAATCACACTATCTATATTCCTGCGATGGACAACAGAGACCGACACTCACACTATCCATATTTCTGTGGTGGAGAACAGAGATTAAAACTCAAACTATCCATATGCCTGGAGAACAGAAATTGACACTCGCAATATCCATATTCCTGTGGTAGAGAACAGAGGCTGGAAATCACACTATCTATATTCCTGTGGTGGACAACAGAGACTGACACCCACACTATCCATAACAACACTCACACTATCTATATTCCTGTGATGCAAAACAGAGACCGACACTCACACTATCCATATTCCTGTGATGCAAAACAGAGACGGACACACACACTATCGATATTCTTGTGAAGGAGACCAGAGACTGACACACCATCCATATTCCTGTGGTGGACAACAGAGACTGACACCCACACTATTCATAACAACACTCACACTAACTATATTCCCGTGATGGAAAACAGAGACCGACACTCACACTATCCATATTTCTGTGGTGGAGAACAGAGAGTGGCACTCACAATATCCATATTCCTGTGGTGGAGAACAAAGACTGACACCCACACTATCCATAACAACACTCACACTATCTATATTCCCGTGATGGAAAACAGAGTGACACTCACACTATCCATATTTCTGTGGTGGAGAACAGAGATTAAAACTCAAACTATCCATATTCCTGTGATGGAAAACAGAGACCGACACTCACACTATCCATATTCCTGTGATGGAGAACAGAGAGTGACACTCACACTATCCATATTCTTGTGAAGGAGACCAGGGACTGACACACTATCCATATTCCTGTGATGCAAAACAGAGACGGACACTCACACTATCCATATTCCTGTGATGCAAAACAGAGACTGACACTCACACTATCCATATTTCTGTGGTGGAGAACAGAGACTGAAACTCACACTATCCATATACCTGTGGTGGAGAACAGAGACAGACGCTCGCAATATCCATATTCCTGTGACTGAGAACAGAAACTGACACTCACAATATCCATATTCCTTTGGTGGAGAACAGAAGCTGGAAATCACACTATCTATATTCCTGCTATGGAGAACAAAGACCGACACTCACACTATCCATATTCCTGTGATAGAAAACAAAAAGGGACACTCACACTATCCATATTCCTGTGGTGGAGAACAGAAAATGACACTCACACTATCAATATCCCTGTGATAGAAAACAAAAAGTGACACTCACACTATTCATGTTCCTGAGATAGAAAACAGAGACTGAAACTCACACTATCCATATTCCCGTCATGAAGAAGAGAGAGTGACACTCACACTATCCATATTCCTGTGAAGAACAGAGACTGACACCCACACTATCCATAACAACACTCACACTATCTATATTCCCGTGATGGGAGAACAGAGACCGACACTCACACTATCCATATTCCTGTGATGGAAAACAGAGACTGACACCATCCATATTCCTATGGTGGGGAACAGACCGGCACTCACACTATCCATATACCTGTGCTAGAGAACAGAGACCGACACACACTATCCATATTCCTGTGGTGGGGAACAGAGACCGACACTCACACTATCCATATTCCTGTGATGGAAAACAGAGACTGACACCATCCATATTCCTATGGTGGGGAACAGACCGGCACTCACACTATCCATATACCTGTGCTAGAGAACAGAGACCGACACACACTATCCATATTCCTGTGGTGGGGAACAGAGACCGACACACACTATCCATATTCCTGTGGTGGGGAACAGAGAAAGACACTCACACTATCCACATTCCTATGATAGACAACAGAAACTGACACTCACACTATCCATATTCCTGTGATGGAGAACAGAGACTGGCACTCACACTATCCATATTCCTGTGATGGAGAAAGCAGAGAGGCTGACAGGTAGGACGATCCAGGCAGTCATTGGACAGTCGGTGTGTTACTTGTGTCCAAAGCATGAGGGACAGGAGGACCAGTGGATAGAGGAGGCGGGGTGGGGTAGGGCTGGCTGGGCCGGCTGGGCTAAGGGAGGGGTGGGAGGAGGAGGGGGCGGGGTGCTAACGGGTTAGGATCCACGGGGAGAGGTCATGAAAGGACGAGGGGGATAGCAAGCGCTGGTCCTCCACTGGCACCATCAGACAGCACTTCCCAAACCTGAACAGAGGGAGGAGACAGAGAGAGTTCCACTGGTTACTGGCTAAAGTTCTAATCAACTTCAAACTACTCCTTTTCCAACAAGTCACTTCATGGCCTTGCCCATCACCTAATCCTAACCCCCTAACCCAAACCCTTAATCCCTCTAACCCTAACCAGGGCATGAAATTAACTTTTTCACCCACTGGCCAGAGTTACTTGTGGATTTAAAAAATGTACAGCTATTTTCAACATTTTACCTGCTACATTACCTTTTACAATATAACAACCTGGTTTGTTACCTGCAAAACTGGCTGTTAGAGAGTAGAAAGCTTACCAGCCAAATTTTTACCAGCATTTGGCTGGTAGCGGGGGTTAATTTCACACCTTGCCCCTCATCCCTTAACCCAACCCATACCTTCCTGACCTCCTGCTCCATTACCAACCATCTAGCAGCAGGGCACCTGACCATCTCAGCACATCTAGTGATCCTTCTGTAAACCTGCCCTTCACATTAGACAAGCCAAAACAAGCAGTGCTTCCAAAGCATCTTTTCCCCATGGCCTAGTGAAGTCACCCCCCACATCCTTGTTACAGGAACAAAAACCGAGATAATGAAAGAAATTGGTCTCATCTATAAAAAAAGTCTTCAACTACAAATTATGTCACAACATTTTATCTTAGACACTATTACTGCTCGCTGGTTAAATGTTTTTGTATGCTGTTTGTTATGCTGGCTAGCGGAGCTGGTTGGCTACCAGGGCTAGCTAAGTGTTATTGGGCCACATTCATGAAGCGTTCCTAAATATACACGCACACTTATGTCCGAAAGGAGTTGGTACGAAAAATGTAAGCCGGATTCATCAAACCCTGTGGAAAAGGTCAATTTTTTCGTATTCACGTACGAAGCGCGTCCACGTTATTTTGTGATTAGCATAAATCCACACCCATGAATAGACTGTTGGCTATACATTCTAACCAGTTTAAAAAAAAACTTTCATTTTTAAATAAAGTTTATCCGGTTTTCCCCCTGAACGCGAGACGGCGTTTCACCGACTTTTCAACAAAAACGTGCACTGGGGTATGCAGTCTATGACACCAATAACATTGGACAGGTTGGCAATTTCATAAAAACCTGCTTTACCTCCATCTGGCTTTGCATCTTGTAGGGGAACTGGATGTAGGCCTACACTGGCATTAGCTCGATTAAGCTGTTGAATACAATTGCAACCCTGGCGACAGACATGTCACACTTTAAAGCAAATTTAATTCATTGGTTAAATGTGTTTTAATTAGCATAGCCTATGTAAGGAATTTTCATTTTTAGCTATTTAGAAAAAAAAAGTAGGATACTGGGAGCATTCAGTAGCCCACGTTATAGATCTAATTAAACAGCTTCATAGCCTACAATTGATTAATAGGCGTAATCTAAAGTGTTTGCTTTTTACAATCATAATTGATTACGAGCAGGCGTAAAATTTGTTAGTATGTCCGATCAAATCTCAGATACGAAAACATTGATTAATGCCAAAATACGGGCAAAATTTGTAATACGAACGATTTACGTGCAAATTCGTTCTGCTCACGTTTCATGAATGAGGCCCATTGTGTGCATAAAGTGCGTACACGTGCTTTGTTGACAGTAGTGTAGCTAGCTAGCCACAGTATGGCTAGCTAGGTCATGCAATATGTTTTGACACCGTTTGCAGTATTAGCGCCAATCCAGTATAAAAGTGCTTGATGTCTGTGCGTTTGAGTCAGTGTACTCAGAACATTGGCTTGCAATAAAAGTAGCAAGTGAATCTTTAGATGCGCTTACTACAATATTATATTATGAATGCAAAATGTACCCATTTCAGGTTTGGACAACACAGGCTAGAGAAGACCATTTCCCCTTGCAGAAGGGCAACGTGGAAGCTGCATAAATATGAAAAAAGAGGTATTATTCTTTTAAATAAAATGTATGTCTTTTGTTGTTTTATTAATTTTTGCTGTTGTATGCCAACTAAAACATTTTTCCAATTAGTTTTAAAAATACCGGGAAACGGCGCTTTGAATTAGACCATTTCATTTTATTAATGTGATTAATGCACACTTATTTAAACAATAGTGTTCATTCCATGGCTGAATCCCAATCTGAACCCTCACGGACTCGCAGACTTTAATGGCGTATTTCCAAGGGCTGGTAAGTCTGCATTGATACGGACTTGCAAAAAGTGTGGGTAGAGGGTGCGAAAAGTCCGCATAAGAGCACTTGCCAAAAACATTGTTCTCACAATGGGACAGCCCAAAGGACTCACGGACTTATTAACAAGAAAGCGCCTTTGAGTCCACGAGTCCAGAGAATGGGATTCAGCCAATGTCTGCATTCAGATCAGTCTCTGCTCATTTTCAATGACTGTTTCCCATCTTCTTAAACTAAACATCGGTTAAATTCTTCCAAATATCGTTCTGTCATTGGAATTAGTATGAAAATTAAACAACAAAAAACTTTGATTATAGCTATAATTCAAATGACCCCACAAACTTCGGTTTTACGTAAATTACATGTGAAAGGTTCGTGAATGTCTGCCCAATCCGCGACATCAAGTTGGGTATCTCAACGATATCCAACTGGATATGTGGCGTCTAGTTTGCATTGGTTTTTGATCTGTTCGGCTCTACACACGCACCTGGACAGACGTGTGAATGAGAAATGACAGCAGACTAAAGACTAACTAAATTGTTCCATAATACAATGATTATACAGTAAAAGAGTGTGTGCTCAGAGCAGGACGTGTGGGAGCGGAGCGGCCAGGCTGAACCTACTGTAGCACTGTTGATAGAGTTTCATTCTCAGGTGTTCCCGAGGTGCCTGACCTCATGGTGATGGCGGATAATGTGATTTATTTGTTGACGATTTGTAATACAATTCTTGAACCAGTTGAGCAGCATTAACAGTAACCACGTAGGACCAGCAATGTTCCAGGTCAGTAGCTAACCAAGTGATAGTTGCGGTCAGAGTAAACCAGTTCAAGACATTTAACAGCTGATTCACTTGAGCATTATTAGACCCCCTGAAAAAAAATAATCGGGATGACGCCAGGCTAGCCTAGCTAGGATTGGTAACCAAGCCAATTAGCTCGTATACATGGGCATTAGCGCCCTCAGCTAACGCTAGTTAGCCACTTAGCGTAGCTAACTAGCCATCCAATTTCGCGTCTTGTAAAAAATGTGGTTTAAGGTCAGCTAAAAACACACTCAAGTAAACATGAACGACAGTTCACGTCAGGTCTTACCAAAATATACAACTGAATGAACTGCGATAACAAAACTTTGTGAACGTCAAGTTAGTTAACGTTACATTGCTAGCTAACCTAGTTAGCTAGCTACATATGACAACTAACGTTACAGCAGGATGGTAATTCTCGACAGCTAACGTTAGCTGCCTAATATGACAGTAGTTTTTGTTGCAGCAACGTGCAACTTCGATAATTAACCATAACAAGGTAACAAATGGTTAGCTAACTAGTTCAGTATACTTTCCGTACGTTACTATAATTTACCGTTATCTACGGTCTACTTGCTAGCTAACGGTACTTGGAAACTCGTTACCTGGTTAGTCAGCTAACGCTACGTAGTCTACTTACCTAACGTTACCTACTCGGCAACCCAAAACTATCGAGTCAACTAATTTACTCATCTAGCTAACCACGTACGTACAACGATAGCTATATACACATATGAATACGCTCAAATGTATAGATAACGTTATGTAGCTTAATCACTGGATAGCAACAAATACAGCTAATGTAAAGCTAGCAAGCTGGTTTACTAACACCGATAGCTAACGGAGTGGCTAACACAACTGTGCTAATAACAAGTCAGTCTAATAGCGAGCCAGCAAGCGGCGTCTGGCTGATATACGGAGTGTTGAGCGAGAATTTTGCTGGTCGTATTGTTTATGCGTTGTCTCATAAGTTAGATATCTGGGAAGTCACAAATGCTCTACAAACCTGCTCTCTGAAGGACTTAGGTTGTAGTGATACATTATAAACACATCTAGAGTGCATAACATACCAGTTCCTGCTCTCCCGTCTTCGAACCTACTCGACAACCTTGATGTTCCCTTTAAAATAAAAATCCACCCGTCTCCATTCTTGGTGCAGCCAATATTATCAAGCCTCACGGTACTTGTAGTTTTACAGGAAAGTCGTGTCGTCGCAGGTCGTGAAAAACACAAGTCGTAAAATCAGATAAGACTACAACTCCCAGCAAATGGTTCGCAGAGGCGAGAGGAGAAACAGGCCTGTGGATGTGACGTTAACCAATGAAAAGTTGGATTATTTCATGGAAAGGGTAGGACAGTCGGACACCTCATGAAAGCTGCCAGAGCCGACTCGTACACATCTGCACAACAGTTGTCCAGAAACAGGAATGCATCACAATTTTACATACAACTAAAAACTAACAGAGCACTTTCTTGTTTTATGTAAAGATAGAGGTTTATTCAAAGCACAGTAGGACCCACACACTGGGATTTGCAAATGACTAAAAAGCCGATATTATTAGAAAAATACTCTTTATATACAATTTTTTACCAACAGGACTGAAGTGCAAAAAAGAAAAGGTGCAAGTGCAGCAGCAAACGTTTCAGTCCATCAGACTTTCCTCAGTACAAAAGACACAATGCACTAAACACACACAATACAAAGAACACAAGCAGGTGTGCTTAATTACAATCAAGGCAATGGACATCTAATTGGCTTACAGATTAATTAAACAGGAAGACAAGATGTTCACAAGAGCAGCACAATACATCATTAACAATGAGTAACTTGTAACACACTTGGCATTGAGCAACAAGGACACACTGGTGCATGCAGAGAAGCTATCAGGACAATCCTGCTTGAAAAGGGAGAAAAACATATATATATATATATTGATAGTAAAGTAAAATAAAATATCAGTAACATCACAGGAAGCATGCCATGTCCAGTTCCTCCTTTAGACCACCAGGGTGTAATGTTTTGAGATAGAAGATATATACAGGTGCAGCTCAAAAAATTAGAATATCGTGAAAAAGTTCAATATTTTTTGTCACTCATGTCAGAAAGTGAAACTCATATATTATATAGATTCATTACACATAGAGTGAAATATTTCAAGCCTTTATTTCTTGTAATTTTAATGATTATGCCTTACAGCTAATGAAAACCCAAATTCAGTGTCTCAGAAAATTAGAATATTACATAAGATCAATAAAAAAGGATATTTTAAACAGAAATGTCGGCCTTCTGAAAAGTATGTTCATTTCTATGCACTCAATACTTGGTTGGGGCTCCTTTTGCATGAATTACTGCATCAATGCGGCGTGGCATGGAGGCGATCAGCCTGTGGCACTGCTGAGGTGTAATGGAAGCCCAGGTTGCTTTGAAAGCGGCCTTCAGGTCGTCTGCATTGTTGGGTCTGGTGTCTCATCTTCCTCTTGACCAGGGGTCCTCAATCTTATCCAGAAAGGGCCGGTGAGGGTGCAGGCTTTTGTTCCAACCAAGCAGTTACATACCTGATTCCACTAATCAATCACTAGAGTCTTTGCTAAGCACCTTGATTAGTAGAATCAGGTGTGTAGCTGCTCGGTTGGAACAAAAGCCTGTACCCACATCGGCCCTTACTGGATAAGATTGAAGACCCCTGCTCTTGACAATACCCCATAGATTCTCTATGGGGTTCAGGTCAGGCGAGTTTGCTGGCCAATCAAGCACAGTAATACCATGGTCATTGAACCAGCTTTTGGTACTTTTGGCAGTGTGGGCAGGTGCCAAGTCCTGCTGGAAAATGAAATCAGCATCTCCATAAAGCTTGTCAGCAGAAGGAAGCATGAAGTGCTCTAAAATTTCCTGGTAGATGGCTGCATTGACTGTGGACTTCAGAAAACACAGTGGACCATCACCAGCAGATGACATGGCACCCCAAATCATCACTGACTGTGGAAACTTCACACTGGACTTCAAGCAACGTGGATTCTGTGCCTCTCCACTCTTCCTCCAGACTCTGGGACCTTGATTTCCAAATGAAATGCTAAATTTACTTTCATCTGAAAAGAGGACTTTGGACCACTGAGCAACAGTCCAGTTCTTTTTCTCCTTAGCCCAGGTAAGACGCTTCTGACGTTGTCTCTGGTTCAGGAGTGGCTTGACACGAGGAATGCGACATTTGTAGCCCATGTCCTGGATTTGTCTGTGCGTGGTGGCTCTTGATGCACTGACTCCAGCCTCAGTCCACTCCTTGTGAAGCTCCCCCAAATTCTTGAATGGATTTTGCTTGACAATCCTCTCAAGGCTGCGGTTATCCCTGTTGCTTGTGCACCTTTTCCTACCACACTTTTTCCTTCCACTCAACTTTCTATGAATATGCTTGGATACAGCACTCTGTGAACAACCAGCTTCTTTAGCAATGACCTTTTGTGGCTTACTCTTCTTGTGGAGGGTGTCAATGACTGTCTTCTGGACATCTGTCAAGTCAGCAGTCTTCCCCATGATTGTGTAGCCTACTGAACCAGACTGAGACCATTTAAAGGCTCAGGAAACCTTTGCAGGTGTTTTGAGTTCATTAGCTGATTAGAGTGTGACACCATGAGTTTCCAATATTGAACTTTTTCACAATATTCTAATTTTCTGAGACACTGAATTTGGGTTTTCATTTGCTGTAAGCCATAATCATCAAAATTACAAGAAATAAAGGCTTGAAATATTTCACTCGATGTGTAATGAATCTATATAATATATGAGTTTCACTTTCTGAAATGAGTGACAAAAAATATTGAACTTTTTCACGATATTCAATTTTTTTGAGCTGCACCTGTATATATTTCTGGACTCACACTAGTAGTTTTTGTTCCAAATTCCCTGCCCTACGGTTTGGGTAAATCATGTCAATACCACAGAATGTTAAATCAGAGATTGAGTGGTGGGCATCTGTAAAATGCTTGGCAACGGGATTTAGGATCAGACCTATGTATTGCACTCATGTTCATTTATTCAAATTCTGAGCTGTCTGTTCGTTTTCCCCAACATACTGAATGCCGCATTTATTACAGAAGAGAAGGTAAACTACATTAGTGGTAGTCTTTTTTGGTAACGAAACTGGTGAAAATGTTGACTTTTTTACTATTGTGACAGGATGCACAGTTGTGGCAAGGGAAAAAACCTGTTGCATTGTCTAGGCACCCCTGGTGGCCGTCAACGCTTTTGAATGTGTCTGCATGCACCAGTGTGTCCTGGACGCTCCTAGCTCTGGAATAAGAGGAGAAAGGAAGAGTGTTAAAAGTCTCTTTACCAATATGGTCAGTAGACAAAACATTCCAGTGCTTCTTCACTATATTACAGATGTCATAGCTGAGCGGAGTATACGTAACATTAAAAACTCATGAGAACTTTTTTGATTTACTTATTTTACCCTTGCTGAAGAGTTTATCCGTTTTTGTCACATACCTTTTGCAAAACTACCTCTAGATACCTCTTGGGTATCCTCTTGACAAGAACCGTCCAAACTATTTGTCTGCCTCCATTTGAAAGTCCTCGTCTTTTTTGCAAATACGTCTAATCCTTAAAAATGGACTATATGGCAGACCTTTTTTCAATGATACTGAATGGTAACTGGAATAGTGAAAAAAAGATTATTGTTGTCAGTAGGTTTGACATACAAGGTAGTGTAAAGTTGGCTCCCATTATAGACAACATTGGTGCCCAAGACGTTAATCTTGTGAGGATCTGATTCCAGACTGAATTCAATAGAATCCATACAATTGTTGATGTACTCAAAAAATACCAAAAGATCACTGTGGGAACCTTTCCAAATCAGAAAAATATCTCTCCAAGAACAAAATAAACTGAGAAAATTAATTGTCGATGTACACGTATTGATGTTCAAAAAGGCCCATAAAAAGATTGGCATAGTCTGGGGCAAAAGTTGCACCCATAGCAGTGCCTTGAATCTGTAGGAAAAACTATTTCCCATACATTAAATAGTTTTTAGTCAATACAAGCTCAGCCATGTCAACTAACAAATTTGTGGGGGGAGCTTTGTGACGTCCACGTAACGTTTAGAAAATCCTACAAAAAGATGTCAAGGCGACGTCCTGATGACATTTCGAGACGTTCAGGGGTCATCCCGGGGACATAATTTTGTTAGCTAGGTTTTAATTATCAAAAATTGCATATAGGCTAGCCTACACGGCAAGTCAGGGAACAAATTACATTGTGCCAAACATTAGGCTACACACATCAATAACTAAACAGAAATGGTATATAGTGTAGTATAATGGTTAAGAAACTGGCCTTGTAACTGAAAGTTCGCAGGTTTGATTCCCAGGTAGGACACTGCCGCTGTACCTTTTAGCAAGGGACTTAACCTGAATCGCTTCGGTATATATCCAGCTGTATAAATGGATAATATGTTAAAAAATGAATTAAAAGTTGTGTAAGTCGCTTTGGATAAGAGCATCTGCTAAATGCCTGTTGTGAAATTAAATAATACTAATTTGGTGGTAAAAGGCATGTCATGAAAAACAAGACACCAAAACCGACATAGCCCAATTTCTATTGGAAAAAAAGGAACCAAAGCGGACGAGCATGACAATCAATTAGAATAAAAGGCAAAGAGACATAGACAATATTTTTTGTTTCATGTTTTTTTTTGTTCATAGTTTTAACACTTTTCTTGGTTTTAAAATAAGCTAATTGACAAATTAGGCTGTCATTTAAAAAACAAGTAGGCTAAAATTAGGCTTGATCCCTCTCCATTTGCTAATGTGATATTTACCCGATAAAATAAGCTTAAATTTTGTTTAAATCCAAGGCATTCCCCCACAAGCCAACCATATAAAGGAAAATAGGCCATCAATAGATTGGTAAAATGGTAGGCCTATATCATTTTAGCCTATAATTTAGCCTACACAGTTCAGTTTCTAATTTAAATCTCGTCTGAAACGGTAAATCCCATGAATTATCTTGAAATGAGTCTTTTTTACTTTTGGCAGTACCATACAGGATAGGCTTACGTATGGCTACAATTTTTAAATCAGATTAATATCACAAATCATTCTGTAAGCAGGACCAGACTTTGCTTAAAAAAACAAATAGCTTATGCTATTTTCAGCCAGATTATGTATCAATTTATCATTTACCTTCTTATCAAATATTGTAACTCATCAAATAAGCCAACTTACCACGGAAACAAAACACAGTAGTCTTCATGTTGGAAACACAGTTGACTTTATAGTTGACATTTGATACAGTAGCTAAAAAAAGGTACAGAGTAATCCATTCAGGCCCGGGATATCTGTAACGCTGCTTTGTGACAATGGTCTATGTAAAAAACGCTAAGTTAACAGTATGTTACAAATTAAATTTTATAGAATCTGGAGTGAATGTAATTAATGTTACCACCCCTCAACACAGTACTGTATTGCACTCAATTAAAGCAAACAACTTAAAATTAAAATCTTTACTGTAGCATCAAGAAAGCACATACTTGAAAGTGTAAAATGTAGTAGTGAGGGCATAAAAGTACACGCTAGCTAATGTTACTGATTGGAAATGACTAACGTTAGCCGCGAATATCACATTTGACCTCATCTTAACCTTAATATAGGCTACATACCACAAAGCATTTCCTCTGTTTACTTTATAAATAGAACATCCCTTCACCACAAATTTGTATAACAAAGCTTTTTTTTTCTGCTGTAGCATAGATGTTCAGATGTCAGTTTACAGCACTACAGACTTCTTAGTGCTTTTAGAAGTGTACTTACAGGTACACGAGTACACAAGTATTCAATTTGAAACACAGCCCTGGTCTCTGATTGGTCCAGTAATTAAGGGTCTACATCAGGGGTCCTCATTCTTATCCAGAAAGGGGTGGTGTGGGTGCAGGCTTTTGTTCCATCCAAGCACTAACACACCTGATTCTACAAATCAAGGTCCTTAGCAAACACTCTAGTGGTTCATAAGTAGAATCAGGTGTGTAACTGCTTGGTTGGAACAAAAGCCTACACCCACACCGCCCCTTTCCGGACAAGATTGAGGACCCCTGGTATACATGGATGGCCAAATCAGGAGAGACAGGTCCAGCACGTCAGCCAGATTTACTGAATCATCCATCTCATTACCTGCGGTTAGCTGATGTGTACCGGCCCTAATTATCACAGTACCATGTACCAGTCTAATGACAATATTTTTATTTTCTTGTGTAACAAACACCATTTAGTTACAGAGGTTTCAAGTCTAAACTACAATCAAAGAAGAGTAATAATGGCAGGCAAGTAAAGGGGCACCTCATGGGGATCTGAATGGGAAAGATACTCTCCATTGCACAGCGGCAGCCCACCTCTGTTCCTGTTTGCGTTAGCCATCTGCTAAGCACTGTGTTTAATGTCAGCTCTGAATCGTGGCAGCTATACTATACCATTTTACCCAGTGATCTCTAACGTGTGCACAGAACTGTAGCTCCTGCTATAAAAAATAAAACCAAACAACCACTCCAACCAGGCTGCCTCTCCCTTTCTCTTTCTTTTTCTCCTCCTCTCTGTCACCTGCTCTCTCTTGCTCTCTTACTCCTTCCCTCCCTCTCCCACTGAGAGTGCGCCACTGGGAGTTGTCATGGCCATTTGTTGGATGGGCTCCTGTGTTGGACGGGTGTTGGTGCCACCAGAGCTGACCACTGCAATTATAATAATTATAGCCAGAACCAGCACCAGGACAATGGCCACCAGCAGCACCTTCATCCTCAGATTCTGCCACCACTTCCTCTGCTTCACCTTCACAGCAGTCTTGGAAAATGTCTTGCTCTGGGGAGACATTCAAAGACAATTACCGGTAAGCGCACTTGCCTACTATTGAGTCTACTTTTTTTAAAAGTTGTTAAGTACGTGACATTTCTGAAAATTACTTGGGGTTGAATTACAAGGATGAAATACTTTTTCGCCCCCGTTTTCAATGTTCACTAGCATACTGGTCAGCAAGTAGACGAACACTTTTGTCCATTAAAGGCCCATTCAGCAATTTTGGTTGCTAATCGAGAAACATTACATGCATGGCAACTAAGTGCCTCAGTGGGTCATGGTATTTGTACCGTTTTGATTGTTCGCAAACTATTGGGGTGGAGCTTGCAGTCGGCCAACTGAACATCAGTGATTGGTCAAACACAATATTCATGAGAATCACCAAGCAGACCAAGAGCACTGTTTTTAAATACCAGCAACAGAAAAACATATTGTAGCAGCTAGACAGCAAACAGTCTTCAAACGAAGGAAAAATAGAACAAAACCAGATAAAACAGACCAACTACAAGGTGTAAGTTTTAAACCGTTGACAACCATCACGCATCGGAGCAGAGCAGTGCTTGCCTGCTACCACTGATTCTGCGTCTCAACTATCCCATTTCATGTGAAACTACTTTGAATTTATTTATGATTCTCACAATTGTGACAGATTTTGTGTGTGTATGGTACTTTAGGTAGTAGGAAAATACAAAACAAATTGCGTCCCGTATTGATTCAATAAGGAAAGCAACATTTTATTCTTCATATGGGACGATTCCATATTAGCCTATATAAAGAACAAGTGGCAACCCTAAACAAAAGGCCTACCAAAAGATTTGTATGTGTTTGTCTGAACTGGGCAAAGACCACTTGGTTAAACAATGCTGGGGGGAAAAAAAGGAAGCAGGATGTCACATATACACTATCTTTATATGTTTATCATTAAGAGTCCACTGACCTTATTCAGTTTCATGAAAGTCGGTCAACCACTGAAGGAGAAGTGTTTTTCATTTAACTCAAAATTGTGAAAAATTTACTAAAGTGCACTGTAAACCTGTAAAAGACAAATTTGTTCTTTGTGAGACGATCTCTGTACAACAATGTGGTCAAGAGTTATGGCTGTTTACATACTGACAATTCAGTTAATTAAAATAGCGCCACCAAGTGGCCAATCAGTGGCAGAATAGCTCAGTGGCCACTTGGAGATACTCCCTACTAATCTGTCAAATTTCAGAGGTCTCATTCATGTGGTTCAGTCAAAACTGAGGAAAGACGAAATTGTCAAATAGCATTTTCAAAATGGTGGCTAATTCAAGTTGGCGATGACCCATGAAGTACACACATATGTTCCAGATGAGGAGGTTATTCACTGAAGCAAGTGTCAAATCTCAACAAAAAACGACAGCAATTGTTTGTGAATTTCAGATTTTTTAAAGAATTGTGGTCTATAGCACCACCATGTGTTTGAATTGGGCCAATACTTTGGGTTGAGTCTCTTATGTGAGTGCCAATGTATCTACCAGATTTCATCAATTTACGTCAAGCCGTTTTGGGAGTTATTAACTTTATTACCCACGCCCACAATGGTTTTTATTGGCTTACTACGACCAAGGTTTTTGGAGTATAAGCTGTCTTTTTTAATAACATTTTAGAGGACCTTGTAATTAACAAATCATTGAAAGTTGCGTGTGGATATGTCAAAACGTCTAGGATGAAATGCCTTCTAAAGGTTTTCAAAAAATTTGAAATGGTGGAAAATTAATTTAAACATTATAAATTCTAAGCATTTATGTTGTCCACAAGGGGAGACATCTTGTTTCATGCCTCTAGCCCACAAAGAGCAAGAGTTTAAATTAAATGTTTAAATATTGGAAATTCAAATGATAGTTACCGTGCGTAGGCTCCCGGAGGATGCTTCAACAAGGAAACACAAGTCTAGCCTTTGCTGAAGGCTTTTCTCAGAACGTGTGATGTGCTGGGTACATAGCTTTTAGATAATGGTCTTCGACAGATAGTATAATTTGACATGGTAAACTTTGAATCAATTAAATTCATAGTCAATTCAATAGTACTTTGTTATCAAGAGACCTGCGTTGGTTGACCTGACTGAGGATATGCCTTTCTCTCTTCCTCCCCACTCCACAGGCACAAAAGAGGCAATTAAGTCATGCTGAGGCGCTGGCTTATCTATGGATATAAATCTTAGAGTGGTCATGGTGTCTTGTCTCCTGTTGAGGAGAAACACCAGAACACAAAACTATTCATGGAGTCAGGGCCCAGCATGGCCAAATAATACAGCATGGCAACATGGCTTCCTTTTCCATTTAAGTTTTGAATGCCAATCTGTTACAATCAATTGAAAGTCTTAAGGTCTTAATGTAATGGCTGTTAGGCCTGCCAGTTTGTAATTTATCTTTTTGGAGCAGCTCCAGATTCAAGCGGAGGCCAGTGTTACCACTGGTCTTATCACATGGAAGTAATATATTACACAATTTCACTACAACCATCAATTCTGTTGTTAAAAGCAGGAGCAAATGTCCTTTTTTGAGGAGGTATTCAATAGTTAAGTGGAATTGCCTGCTAAAATATCCATGTTTGGTCTTGTTATAAAGATGTTAAAACCCTAAATCTTTTCATATTAATATAATGGTGCTTAGCCATGATTTCAACAACATAAGTACACTTTAAATTAATAATTAAATTGTCAGCTTTTAGATAAGCCAGATGAGTCTGACCCCCCACACCTTACCTCGGCATCATCCAATCAGGGCATGCACTGTCAATGCTTGGGGGGAAAGGTATTTATGGGAATGCCAAGTTTTTTTTTTTTTACTTTAAAAGTTTGGAGTTGATCCACCAGTTTAGTTGATCCACCAGGTTACTGCTCGACTGATCTATCAACGAATTTGGCATTTTAACTAATGATTGTCATTTTATCTCATTCAGTGCCAGAGGCGCCTAAAGGTGCCCTGAACTCGTATTTTACATACTCTTTCTTTTCAGCCAATTAAATAGGTTAAATCCAACAAATACACGTTGTTACTAAACAAATATTAGTCAGTAGTCATTGATGGACGATCTTATTGGTTTATACAATGACTACGTAACATTGGCGGTCTTTTTGTGCAGTTATAAATACGAGCTGACAACTTGAAAAAAATGTAGCGAGAAGCGATATCAGAATGGCGAACTGTGACGAGGAGCGTATTTGTGTTTAATTGGGATAGCGATAGTGGAGAGGAATATGAGGAATTTTTGGGATTTACAGAGGAGGAGGTGGAGGAAGTTTCTTTTGAGGAGAGAGAAGATGAGGAGAGGGAGTGTGAGAGGAGTGGCGCCGCGTACCTGGTGGTGAGAGGCGTTTGCCAATACCCCGCGGCCGGGCCCTCAGAGGGTCTGGGCAAGCAGAAAGCCCCGGGATTTGTTTGGCATTTTTTCCCCAGATGTAATTAATGGTGACTGAGACCAACGGATATGTGGAGGCAATCTGTGCCATCACCGAATTGGGCCCACATACACGGTTGCAAAATTGGAAGCCCGTGAATGAAGAGGAGATTTGCGTTTCAGATCAACATGGGCATGACTAACAAGCCGAGGTTATCTGACTACTGGAGCCGTTACAGCGACTCCCTGACCTGGATACCGAATTACTTTCGAGTAATGTCAAGGAACAGGTACCAGCTGATAGCAGCTGCCTTCACAGTTTGCGTCTCGACCGTCAGCATCCCGATAGCGACCCTCTCTTTAAAATACGTTCTTTGCTGACTGCGGTACTCCAAAACTTCGCAAGAGAATATTACCCCCGCCAGGCCATCTCCGTCGATGAGTCCATGATGTGTTTTCGAGAACGTGTGTTTTTCCGCCAGTACCTATATCCCGTCTAAGCGCCATCGTTTTGGCATGAAGAAATTTGTGCTGAATTTGTACACCGGTGGAGCATTTTTGTTTGATAGGGAGGTAGGGATTAGGCAGAGTGTTGTGGCAAGTCTAACTAATGGGAAAGGGTCGATCGATAACGTTACATGTTTATGTGATAGCTAAGTTACCTTCTTTATAATAGACCAAACAACGACATTAACCATTGCAAATATTGAATAACGTTATATAAAGACGTAACGTTAGTCAATTGTTTTCTGTAAGCTAGCTAGCGTTAACTGTGACTTAAATTTACCTCAGCTAATGTCCTTTCTGATGTTAGCTAGCTTGCTAACCGGAGGTAATTGTAGCTTGCTAACGTGATGCAATTTTAGCGCGCTTGTGAGTTCAGCAATGCTCCTGTGCATCGCGATTCGGTCTGGTAACATTAGATACCGATACCGGTCGAATGAGAACAGGTGCCATACTGGTACCGGGTTTCTGTAGCCAACCCTAACATTATTTGTATATATTTTATTTCCCTTATTCTGTAAAACACTTTGAAGTGCTGTGTCATGAATTGTGCTATACTAATAAACTTCCTTTTACTTAACTTGACTGCAGAGCATGACACAACTGTCATCTCCAAACGAGTGCACTGCAAGGGCCCCATCGGTTTCAGGAACATCCAGAAGCCACTTTGTGTCGAGGAATACAACAGGTATGTGTCTGCGCATTATAAAGTAAAGTACATTACTTTTCTGCAAAATAAATCTATTTTGTACAATAGCCTATTTTGTGCTCAAGTGTAAAAATAATTCAAATGGAAACACAAAAACTAATATTTTGAAGGCTATAGGCTTTGACTGCTTCAGCAATGTTGCTCTTTTGTTTATTTATATTATCAAGGATAGATACTTTGTCTAAAAAATAGAATTAATTTTTGTCAATCCCCTTTCTTACAGATACATGGGTGGTGTAGACCGGGCTGAGCAGCTCTGCAGCTATTACGTTTTTAAGCACCGCAGCATGAAGTGGTACCAGCGGTACGTATTGCCACCATGTGAAGGAGGTTGCACTGGTCAATGCCTGCATCTTGTTCAAGGAGAGTGGGAACACCTTGCAAGCGTCTGAGTTCAGAAAGAGAGTCTCCCAGGGACTTGCGGCGGCGCAGTTGGTCACAAGGACCAATACCAGCTGTGGGGATGGAGACAGTTCCAAGCCGTCTCCTTGTCAGACATTTCTTAGAGGTCCATGAAAAGCGGGACTGTAAGATGTGCTCCATGAGGAAGCGAACACCAGAGGGGAAATGCCAGAGGAAGCAGTGAAGTTTTCGCTGCAAAACGTGCCCAGACAAGCCCACGGCATGTTTTGAAATGTACTACACAAGGCTTGTGTACAAGTAGCTGTCCATGAGTGAGAGAGAAAGCGAGAGAGGGAGAGAGTGGGTGGGGTAGGGGAGACTTACTGCTTACTGCTCTCTGTAATAATTATACAGTATTACAGAATATAATGCTGACAGAATAATTTCAGCTCCTTTGATGTATGATATGTATTTGTTGTTGTTAGTGTTATTTGATTATTTATTTGTCTATTTGAAACACCTTTAAAATCTATCTTTAAAATCTATTGACCGATTTTCACAAACTTTGTAATTTAGCATCTAGTCTTGAATATCTAAAAAAGTTATATAAAGGAAGTTGCTATGATTAAAATTGTGTCCGCAACAAGCCAATGAATTTGCATGTGGGCGTGGCTTTTTATCAAAAAGCTCATAAATCCAAAACGGTTTCATGGAATATGAGTGTTTAGCCCGATTAACCCACAGGGTGGCGCTATAGAGCGCAATGATTTTTCAAAATTTCACTAAAGATTACTGTTTTAATGTAGAGATTTGAAATGTGCAACACTAACTAAACCTTTCAATCCGAGCATGACCCTCTGTTTTGACCACCGCCATCTTGAATTGGTGGCCATTTTGGATTTTGTTGGTTCATATGTTACTTTTCCCACTTTCACGTGGTTGATTAAAATCTTAACTGGGCACACTGATAGAAGGTACGTCCTAAACACCATTGACCAAATGTGTTGCCGATTGGTGGCGCTATAGTAGACTTTTGAATTCCCAAATAATTAAATATTGATAGGTCCTCCTCTGTTTGACCTACCTACTGGAACTTAATGTCTCACAATCAGACTTCTCTCACAGAATAAATATGCCTTAAGGACCCGTTAGACTGTTGATGTGGATTTGCCACCATTTTGAATAAATAAAAAATCACCTAAAATCCATCTCCTCCCAGATGCATTGACCGATTTGCACGATATCTGGAATTCAGAATGTGGTCTTGAATATCTAAAAGAGTTATATAAATTAAGTTGCTCCAGTTAAAATTGTGCCCGCAACAAGCCAATGAATTTGCATGTGGGTGTGGCTTTTTACCAAAAAGCTCATAAAGAAGTTTGATAGAATACAACGAAACTTGGTAGGTTTATTCAGAACTGCGTCTTGAGAACAGCATCAGAGGTTTGGCCCAATTAACCCATAGGGTGGCGCTATAGAGCACAATGATTTTTCATAATTGAAAAATTCACTAAAAATCACTTTTATTATAGAGATTTGAAATGGGTAAGATGGACTAAACCCCTTGGTCCGAACATGTATGTTTCGACCACTGCCACCTTGAATTGGCGACCATTTTGGATTGTGTTGGTTAATTTGCTACTTGTCACACTTTCACCTATTTGATTGGAATCAAACTGACAGAAAATCCCAAATATAGGTCCTCCTCTGTTTGACATAGCCTACCGACCTGAAATTAATGTCACACAATCCCCCTTCTCTCACAGAATAAATATGCCTTAAGGATCCATTAGAGCACAGGTGTCAAACTCCCGGCCCGCGGGCCAAATCCGGCCCGCGGGCCAAATCCGGCCCGCCACGTCATTTTTTGTGGCCCGCGATAATTTAATAATCTGACGCGGAATCCGGCCCGCCACGTCATTTTCTGCGGCCCGCGAGAATTTATGTATCTGACGCGTGTATCTACATGGCTGGTTAACGGGGATTTACTTTTACGATATAACAGACAAACGCAGACGCATAATAAAAAAGTTTGTAATAAAAAAATAAAAGTTTGTAATAAAAAAATTTAAAACATTTCTTGATTGCACCCCCCCCGTCAACAATTACAATCGAGGTCCGCGAAAATCCCAAGTATGGTTATATTTATAGTCTTACAGTTACAACCGGCCCTTTGAGGGCAACCATAATGCTGATGTGGCCCGGGGTGAAAATGAGTTTGACACCACTGCATTAGAGCAGGCCCAGGCCTCGCGGCCGGGTGGTGTGTGTGTTTTTTTTTTTTTACTGCCATTAGTTACCATCAATCAATCAATTAGTCATACAACACAATCACCGATTCATCATTTGTAAATTATAAAACGAAAAATAAAAACAACACGCATTTTGACGCACCGGCACAAGAACATTAATTAGCTGCTTTGCTTTTCGCGGATATCGTAGATTAAAATAAATATCAGATCGTGTAAACGATGGCTAAAAAAAAATAAATTTAACTTGGGGCAGCAAAAAAAACCATACACACACCCCCCGCGAGCCTGGAATTGGCCACCCCTGCATTAGAGCATCAATGTGGATGTACTAAATCACTTATAATCTATCTCATCATAGATGCGTTGACCCATTTGCACTAAATTTGTTATCTAGCATCTACAAACAAAAACAAGGTAGAGTCCGCACACATGGATTTGAAAAAAAGACTTGAAAGTCAGTATTTAGAAAAATATATTTCATATAGTCTTAGAAAATTGCAACAGCAAAAGTGCAAAAACGTCAAGTGACAAGTGCAAAAAAGTGAGAGCAAACAGTTCAGTCCATAGGACTTTCCTCAGTGCTAAAAGACAATGCAGTAGGCAACACAACAACAAAAAACGAAACAAAAACACCCTCAGAATCTGATGGCTATGAAATAATAGATGCTGAAGTGTGGGTCAGGAAAACTGACATATCTGGACGTAGAGGTAGGCACCTTATCATTGGAGAGCCATGGATAGACTTTCCCATCCCTATAATCAATACTGTCTCTTCTGAATTATTTGCTTCTGTACTTTTAATTGGTATTTCTCAGTGGTGCATATTAATGAATCTAAAAAGTTTTTAAAATAAACTTTATTGCTTCTTATTTTAGAGTCTTTTCAACATAAGCTCTTTCTATGTAAATTCAATTATCAGAACGGTCAAGTCCAGTGAGGCCTTGTTCAAGATCTCACACCACTTGGTGAAAAAATCTGATTATGACCGATAGTGGGAATCTTTCGTCTGTGCAGTCTTCTGGGTATACGTTTGGACCGCACATACTTGCTGAGTGTAGCCCCATGTAGATGGAATCTCTTCTTCTGCTGGAAAGTTTTGAGGTTTCTGAACAGATCATCACTGGATTCACTTAGTATGAGGGGAGTCGTTATGTTAGGCACCAGGATTGCTTCAATTTCCTGTTCAGTAAAAGTGTCAGTCTGTGCATGCACTTCTGTCAAGCTCCTAATATCAGCAAAAGTGGACATGTTGTACCACAAGAAAAAGCGGTGTTGCTGGCTCAAAAAAACACAAGTAAAAGCAATAGTTTACAAAAACTTAAAATGTCCAAAAAAGCTACTTAACCCAGGTGCGTAGGTGTGTAAACAATTCAAACAAAAACAAGTTAGAGTCCGCACACTGGGATTTGAAAAAAAGATTTGAAAGTCAGTATTTATAAAAATGTATTTTATATAGTCTTAGAAAATTGCAGCAGCAAAAGTGGCAAGTGCAAATATCTAAAAGAAAAAGTAATATAAAGAGTACTTAATTACAACCCCAATTCCAAAAAAGTTGGGACAGTATGTAAAATGCACATACAAGCAGAAAGCAGTGATTTGTAAATTCTCTTTTACATATATTTAATTGAAAACCGTACAAAAAATATATATTTAATGTTTTACCTTGTCAACATTTTAGATTTTTGTAAATATATGCTAATTCTGAATTTGATGCCTACAACACATTTCAAAAAAGTTGCGACGGGCAAAAAAAAGACTGGGAAGCTCAAAAAAACACCTGTTTGCCATTCCACAGGTAAACAGGTGATGCTATCATGACTGGGTATAAAATTATATCAAAAGACTCTTGATATTTTATTTTCAGGTACTCTTAGAAGCGATACGATAACCTCTCTGCATTTGAATTGATCTCTATGGGAATTGGAGGGTGGGACTAGATTTAGCTGTAAATTACACTGGAACAGTATGGAACACATGGTTGGCTAAATGGTTCTAGGTCCTCAAGGGTCTGAGGTATCAAATGAGCCTCAAACTATAATTCTGCTGCCAGATATGCAGTAGATATGGATGGATCACTTTAACGGTGGTTTGTCCTGACTCATTTTCCTATTGAACTCTATGGAAACAGTATTGAAACATATAACCACGAGTACGTCCAGTCATAACTCAATCTTGAGACAGCCCCACAGTTGGCCCGAATAACCAACAGTGGCGCTATAGAGCTAAAAAATGTGTTTACTTTTAAAAATTCACAAAAAACCACTGCTTTAATATATAGATTTGAAACATGCTACAGTGACTATACCCCTCAGTTCGTTTATAGCCATGTATGTTTCAATCACCGCCATCTCGAATTGGGGACCATTTTAGATTTTGTTGGTTCATATGCTACTTTTCCCACTTGTTTGCGGTTTACTGCGTTTGTGTAAGGGATCTCTATGTCAGAGACACGGAGGAAATATTGGAGGTCCAGATGCGATAGCTGCGGAATCTTAAAGTGTTCCAAAGAACACCACTGAGATGGACAATAATCCGTAGTGGAATAGTAAAAAATAAAGAGAACACAAATAACCTCGCGATAAAAACGAGGAACTTGCTATCCGAGCAAAACAAAGAAATAAGCAGCAACGCTTATCTAACTCCCGTTTATGGAGCGAACAAAAGAAAGAAAAGAGAAACTCAAAAGACCCCAAAGACTTTGGGTAAAGAGCACTCGTAGGTATGAGTGGAAAACAAAAGAAACTAAAAACCTCTGCTCTAAAATAAGAGCGTAAAGATAACTTGCTTTCTTTCTAAATTGTACTGCTAACAAGTCCCGCGTTGATAAGCAAAGCGGTCGATAGCAGCACAACTTCCTATACCCTTTTTACCGGCTCGAATGTTACGTGAAATAACATGGAAGCAACGAAAAAGGCAGGAAGTGGGGTATAAGTCGTGAGCGGAATTAAATGACAGGTGAACTCACTAATCACAGAGGCGAAAGCAAAACCCGTAGCGGAACACAGGAAAATCCGATAGATTACCGGTAAACGACAAAAAGAATAAAAAGAACGCGGAGATAAGGGAAGGAAGGCATGATCCATGACAGTTTGACTCAGGGACCTGAACTCAGTCTCAAAAGATCCCACTTTGCACAGAAAATAAACATGGAGTCATTAGCCTGCCATGATGGATTTGCCACCGTTTTGAATAAACAGTTAAAATCTATCTGCTCCAAGATGCTTTGACCAATTTGTACCGAATTTGCCATTTAGCATCTACTCACAAGTAAATTGTTTTTAAAGAGTTTACTAAAAATCACTTTTTTGATGACAATTGAAACTAGCTAGGCTGACTAAGCAATTGATTATTATGCATATGTATGTTTTTTACATTCGCGTATGTATTTGTTGCTTTGTGCGCTTGGCCCCCTTAATTGCTGCTTGCAGCTATATTTAATAAATGTTTTAAAATAAATAAATTTATTCATTTTTGCGCACATCCTGCCCTGTCGAGCAGATATATTGATTGAATCAAAATATCAGGTTGGAAGATTGGTGCTCTCGGGCGATGCCCTCTACCTCTACCCTCCCTCCCTCCTGGTTTCCGCTGCAGCGGAGAGCACTGTGCGGGCACCGAGCCTTTCTATGGTGAAAGAACGCACACACGCAAAATTGCACGCATACGCACGCATAGGCACTCGACAATCGTGAGTCAGTCAGTGTGATGAGTTACTTTGAGGCAGACATCAGGTATGTGGCCTGAGGTAAGTATAAATATACTGTTCATTTTCGTTTTATATTGATATGAATGCGCTTTAGGAATTTCTTGACACTATTTGGGAAGTAGGGCCCATCTATACTTGAACTATTTAGCAGCTCAAAATGTGCCAACTAGCTATCGTTAGCGTTGATACTAGGGATGTGCGCGTTTAGTCGACTAGTCGATGAAACGTTGCTACCCTCGCTAGTCGGCACCAGAAATACAAGTCGGTTAAACTTATTATTTTATTAATGTACACATTTAAATTACATATTGACATAATTTGCACTGAAATGTCATGTTTTCCTAGTCAAATGTTGCTTTATAAAAAAACGAGCATCCGTTACTAATGTTAACAACGCCCTGCAAGTTAAACCAGCGAGGTGGAAATAGTAAGTAGGCCTATCACGTTGAATAGCCCAATAAAACTAATCTAGTCGATCAGTAGGCCTAATTGTTATTTTTTTGTGTGCCTATTATTGGTAGTTTTTCTGATGACCGATTATTATTTTTTACTGTATTTGCTATGCGATCGCGTTCACCCAATGAAAATGCCGTTGTAATAATCAGGCACGTTTCCTAAAAATGTTTTGTTATGTTGAATATTGTTTTCAATAAATGTTATTTGTTAACTTTTATTTAGTGAGTTGTCATGTTTTGTAGGATAATGTGCAATGTTCATAATGCAAGGCGCAAAGTGCCACACATTTCAGCGGCATTTAAAATACGATTTGGTTTTTGAAGAATGTGAATAACGGTTTCAACCCTACTGGTACTTTACAACCAAAGCCTACATGGGCTCTTTGTACTCCAAAAACTGTATTTACGGTAAAATGAATGCAAAAAAAATTTGCTACATCAGCTACATACGGCCAAAACCCATTTTCTGCCAGGAAAAACCCAGCTTGAATACATACATTTTCATATCCCTTTAACAGTGCGCAAAGATAGTCATTCCAGGCATATATTTATTTCATTATTTGCAAAAATCGCCGGCGTGCCCTTTTATGAATTTGGGCCCCTGCCCCTCTAGCATCCTCTGCATGTGCCTGTATACTCCTAATGGGCCACTGTTGAGAATCAGTTGATATAATGCCAAATTGAAAGACGCATACACTGAAATATACAATTTATGTGTTCAATGAAACACACACTTTATTTAAAAAAAAATGTATAACATAATGAATGGATAAACTAAGTAAATGGATAACATTGCAAAACAAATAAAAATAAGATACAAAACATGGCAAATATCAGTTTAGATACCCGTACGATTAATGCATTGGATTTATTTACAGTAAAATCATGAATGTATTAGTACAGATACAGCAGACACATATATAGTCAAGCATAAATGCCTTCAATATATTCAAAAATCAAGAAGATAACAACAGTGCATGCCCTGATGGTCCTCGATGTTGTGATCTGCAATGACCCTCAGCACCCTCTTTCTTTTCAGAGACTGTATCTGATGGCTGAATGTCCATCCTTTGCTGCAATACATAAATATGTAATCATTTACCATTTCATTAATCCATAACATATCATATAAACCATTTTTGAGTCATTAAAGGGCTGTATTCTAACAATAATAACATCTTACAGCAAATGGTTTCTGCGTATGTCCAGAATATATTTTAAAAAGCTATTCTGGACAACATAATGTCAATCCATCGCTGAAATAGATAAATATATTATCAGTTGCCATTTCATTAATCCCTAACATATAAAACCATTTCTGGGTCATTAAAGGGCATTATAGTGGGAATGACATTTTACAACTAACACTTTATGTTTTGCTCCAGAGTAACATTAAGATAAAAAGCTCAACAATAACACAATGTTAGACTAACTTACTTAGCATAAGGTCCATCAATGTTCAAGAGATTGTTCTCAATGAACAGACCTAAATCATCGGTGAAATTGGCTCAAATGAATTATGTCTTTTTGTCATATTTGTCTAAACAGGCTAATCTTGCTCATGTCAAAACTGTGAGTCCGAAAATAAAACTTGAAGCTGGCGTTAGTACATTTTTACTGTTGTTTCCTTCTCCATTCAATTTTGACAGGACAGATCAACAAGAAATGCCCAATAAATTACCTTCAAATTTAGACATAACTTTATCTGAAAACACTAGCTAGTTAGTACTTGCTATTGTTGAGACTAATGGTTGAGTGTAAAATTTATAAAGATAACAAGACAGACAGTAGAGCTAACATTACAAGTTAGAAGAAAAAAAAACGCCTCGAAAGAAAAAATAAAATGCTCGCTGTTCGCGCCGAGACGCTGAGAGTTAACTGTTAAGACTAACGTTACTGTTTTCAGTTTTAGTTATTAGTTAGCTATCTAGTCTACACTAAATACGGAAAATACTCACATCGATCAGCTCACTTAACGTTATGTTAATAGTATAGACTTTTTCACAATTTCAGCTCGAAACAAGCTGGGGGGTGTAGCTTCATACTTAGCCTAGCGCAAGCAAAGTTAGAGCTTTACACGGACGTTAGCGAATTCCACGTTACAATCTGAGAAAGTCAGCGGTACAAAACCCGGATTTTATACAAAATTATATTTTTTATTTTTGAAATAACATGTATGGTTAAATGTAACAAATAATAAATAAATCCCTCTTACCTTCGGGGGTTGCCTGGCTTTCTCTCAGCTGCTGTGATGTCGTCAGAAAGAAGAGACACTTCTTTCCGTGGTGGTCAGTGAGGCAAGTTCAATTGCAGTTTTCAGAAATAAAATCAGTGATTGGACGGCAGAGATATTAAACGTTAAACCATCAAAAATATTATTTAAAAATGAATCCTTATGTGTAAAAATTGTTTACAAAAGTGTAAAAATTATTGGGATGGCAGGTATGCCATCCGCCAAGTTACAGCTTGGAGGGGCATGCTCCATACCTATACAGCATCGAGAGTTTGGCACTTTAAGGTTTCCTACAGAAATAACTACAATGACCAGAGACTCTCAGCCCTTAAAAGCATTAACTTCTGTACGTTCTGGAGGTACTCCACAACTAGCTAGCTACTTTTGGCACAATTTCGACCAGGATTAGCAACCTCAGTAGCTAGCTAGATACTTTCTAATTAAAGTTAACCATGGCAGAGGGACCTGAAGTGGAGGATATCATAGACAAGTTAAGGAGAGTGTCCTTTTGATGTGAAAATTTCACGTCAACAGAAAGGTCACAGACTCCAGTCTGCAATCGACACAGGAAGAGCGGTTAATACTGGTATTCGCAGTGTACTGACTGATCTTGTGTTAAACAGATATAGTCTGCTGCAGGAGATTATCTCTTTGATCTGATCTTTGACTTTTCTGTATACGTTCTTTTTTATGCATTTGTTTTAATGTGAAGCACTTTTAGTTACATTAGTTACATGTTCTATACAAATAAAATCTCATTGATTGATTGATGATCAAAACTTGGATAACGACGTTAATCGCCTGTTCTGCTGTCCTGCTTCTGTTCTGTGCCGGAGTGGAACATCGACCTGGACAAAACATGGATTTAACATAAAAAATCTGGATTGTACTGTCACACAGCATGCAGAATCCAATGAACACGTGAGTGCACTGGTAAAGCTTAATATTTGGGTACGAATTTGTATAGAGCATGTTATGGACGAGGGGGAAATGCTTCAGGTGTAAAAGCCATAACGGTAGACTGTAAAAAAAAAAAAAAAATTTAACTTAATTGACACAACGACGTTCCTTGGCCATTAAGATTTAATGTTAGCTTTCAGAAGACAGGATGAACGAGGCAGCTCACAGTTAAGCAGTTTGTTTGCTGATGTGATGGCCAGCTATGATGATTTGCAATGAGATAACGGTATACGGTAGCTCAGAGGTATGAAGTCTGCATTATAATGCCATCTGCATTAAACAGACTGCAGGCTAAAATTAGGTTCCCCCAGTGCACTGTTTGTATGTGTATTGTGGTTGAAATAAATAGGGGTTGGTAACAGTATGTTATAAACGATTGTTCTGCCATTTATTCTACACCCAATTGCTTAAAGTACATACACTACATGGCCAAAAGTATATGGACGCCTGCTCAACCAACATCTCATTCCAAAATCATGGGCATTCATATGGAGTTGGTCCCCATTTGCTGCTATAACAGCCTCCACTCTCCTGGGAAGTCTTTCCACTAGATGTTGGAACATTGATGTGTGGATTTGTTTCCATTCAGTCAGAAGAGCATTAGTGAGGTCGGGCACTGATGTGGGGCTATTTAGGCTTGGCTTGCAGTCGGCTTTCCAATTGATCCAAATTGTGTTTGATGGGGTTGAGGTCAGGGCTCTGTGCAGGCCAGTCAAGTTCTTCTATACTGATCTTGACAAACCATTTCTGTATGGACCTCTATTTGTGCATGGGGGCATTGTCATTCTGAAACAGGAAAGGGCCTTCCCCCTGTTGCCACAAAGTTGGAAACCCAGATTTGTCTAGAATGTATGCTGTAGTGATTTGCCTTCACTGGAACTAAGGAGCCTAGCCTGAACCATGAAAAACAGATCAGGTATCCATTTGTGTATTTAAAAAAGAACAGTAGTACAAAAGTAGGGAAATCATTTCTGCACACACAATTCACCGCTACTCATGCTTTTATTAGTTGATGTTTGGTCAAAGGCCTTTATCAAATCATTTACAGTAAATGCCTGACTACTATTGGTTGTCGTAAAATAAGTTCTATAGGTTTGCATTAACACTTCCAAAATATCTGGCTGTACCTGTTACCAAGCAGTAATTGTAGATTTTTGGAGATACATTTAAATTATAAATGGTTATTGTTGTATGAAAGCTCTAACAAATACAAACAGATACATACGTAGCATTAAGCTCTGTAAAAACAAAGGCCAAGGCCTTTTTAGCAGTGGCAATGTAACTCCATTACTTTTTAAATTACATTTTATTTGACTTTTAAGGACCTGGCTTGTTATATTTCATGTGTTGCCAAAGTAATGGTAGAATTAAGTTGTATCCTCCCCCAAAAGTCATCAAAACGAACCATTTTAGAGTAATTATACCAAAAAAAGATTCTCCCACAATGTGCACGTTATGGTAAGATTAACAAAAGTTTTATTTGGCCTGCTCATTTGTCTTATTTGGCCTGCTTATTTGGCCACTATTGTACAAATTCTATGCTTCTTTTAATGTTCTTTTCACATGAACAAATGTCTTTTTATTGCAAAGGTAAAGAAATTCCACAGTATTAACTGTTCACTATTTGACTTGTACGTAAAAGACATGAAATTCCACAGACATTGTCCAATAGCCTACGATACTCGCTGCCAACAAAATATTTTCCGCAGGTCACCTTTACGCAGTATGGGAACTAATATCCATTTGCCAGACAAAGAAAAAATATAAAAATAATTATCATCTGCTTAAGAGCGCGTTGTTGCATTAATGTGAAACAAAAACAACGTGCAAATGTTATACTTTTCATTTATAAGACTTATTTTCACATGAATTAACGTATTTTTATTACAAAGGCGAAGACGTGTTTACAATATGAACCGAGAGAGATAATTCGAAATGGCTTCTTCAAGTGGAACAGAAAGCAAAGAAAATTCGGTTATTTCTTTGCAAAAATATGAACTGTTCACTGTTTAACTTGTAGGCCTACTTAAGCAAGCGAAACGGTGAAAGTCAGCCGACACCACTGCAGGTAACGTTACGCAGTATGGGACAGAGTTGGAGACTCGAGTTGCACTTGAAAAAAAATTACTTGACTTGGACTTAGCTGAAATGACTTTCGACTTACTTGTGACTTGCACAGAGACTCGTGGCACAATGTTAATAAAAACCCAATTTTCGTCAATATTTTGTAATATTCCTTTACGGGACTATTACATTTTTCTTTAATATTTTCGTGATATTCCGAGCTAACGTATAACTAGTATGTTCACTAAGCATGAGCGCTGCATTAGGCTCTTCGCGTTGGTTAAAATGTAGCCATGGTACGCTTGTGTGTGCATGCCTGTCTGTCACAGAACTGTTCTGTGGTGTGTGGTATCATCATTTTGAGCGCCATGTGTGCAAGCGATGCACCACGCGTGATTGCGTTTGGATATAAAGACTAGCCTACCAAACTACAACGAAAAAAGAACGGTCGTATGCAAAACGTGTGGAACAAAGATCTCCGATCGAGGATGCACAATTTCAAATTGTATTAGCCATTTGAAACCCCACCAAGCGAGGTTAGTAAATCAGATTCCCCACTCAGAGTGATCAGACTTGGCTAGCTAACGCTATCGTAGTTGGTTCAGAAGCCGAACGAAAGACGGCTAATGCTAACTAAACAGCTATACACCAGTGTCTTGTGTGTAGGATATTAGCTAGGCAGTTTGGCCAGCTGACTGAGCTCGGTCTCTAGTGGTGACAAGTGGCAGAATCAAATTTTTATTTATTTATTGGATTGCAGTGTGTGGCAATGTTGGCTATTCACAATTTCTTACAAAATGTATCTCAATTTCGGGGCCTGTATAACGTTACCTTAGGATAGTAACGTTAAACTATCTATACTACAAAAGAAGTTTACTGAGATAGTTGGATAACTGCACCGAGTAAAACATGGAACAGCCTTTTACTCAGTCCATGTTCCATATTTGGGAGGGTTCCAGGTTTTACTCAGTGCAGTTATCTAGCTAACTCAGTTGTCCTGCTTCGTAGTATACCCCCATTATAGCCTATTTTAAGTAAATGTACTGGGTTGGGTTGTTGCCTAGGAGCTTGGTTGGTTTGTTTATGTTTATATAGCCTGTTGACGCTTGCTCAGAGTCCACACATATATTGGATGTGTACTTTTGATGATGTAGCCATCAACAGAAGTGTTTGTTGTATAACGCTTGAAACTTGTATGGCATCTACCACTGTGCAAAATTGTCAAAAGTTACCAAGCGGTCAAAAAATGGCAGAAGACATATTAATACAATAGAATAACTTTTATTTTCCCGCTAGAGAACTTCAGTTGTAGCCACACACGCAGCGCCGCGGTCTCTGTACACTGCTGAAACGGAGCACCGTTCTCCTTCCCTGGTTGCCTTTTGAAGATTGCCTGCACTCCCGGATCAGTCCTGAAATCTTCAACTCTGGTAAAGAGCGATTGTAAACTTTGTTGCTGCAGTCTGCAGATCCAACGGACATTCCCGAGCATAATTATGTTGCGAATGCGTCTTCATGGTGACGACCACAAACAAAATTATATCGACTAGACAATTCGTCAATATTATCAAAACGAGCAGGAGGAGTGCCCTGAAAAATCTCCATCCCGCTTCCCTGTCCCACTACACACACACAGCACATGAAAAAAACAAAGACAAAAGCCAGACACAACAAAACACATTCAAATGAACAAACACGAACTCGAGAGACAGCTGGACTACATGTCGCCATTACAGTGCCATAACTGTATGAAACGGGCCTCAAACCATCACTCTGCTGCCAGATATGATATGGATGGATCACTTTAAGGTTTGTTTCTCCCGATTCATTTTCTTATTGAACTCAATGGGGAAATAAGTCAGGAGAAACAACCCTTAAAATGATCCATCCATATCTACTGCATATCTGGCAGCAGTGTGATGGTTTGAGGCTTGTTTGATACCTCAGACCTTTCATGACTTACAGCCATTTTACCAACCTTGTATTCCATACTGTTCCAGCATAATTTAATAATTTACAGCTAAATCTAGTCCCACCCCCCAATTTCCAGAGATACATTCAAATGCAGAGACGTTATAGTATCGCTTGTAAGAGTACCAGAAAATAAGATATCAAGAGTCTTTTGATGTTGTTGGGTCACAGACATCAGGAAGGCATGGCATGCAAAGGATATGTGACCAAATATAAAAAACGATTACTTTATTTTATATATAAATGCAGGGGTGCCAATAATTGTGGAACACGTGGTTTTGTTAAAAATAATTATTTCTTGATAAGGGTTTTTTTTTTTTTCATAAAAGGTTGTATTTTTCAAATTTTTTCAGTGTGACATTAAGCTAATTCACCATTGAATTGAATTTTTTATAACCCTTTTTACTTTTATCTTTACCAGGGTTGCCAATAATAGTGGAGGGCACTGTGAGCGGCTGTGGCTCAGGAGGTAGAGCGGGTCGTCCGCTGATCGCAGGGTTGGCGGTTCGATCCCCGGCTCCTCCTGGCCACATGTCGAAGTGTCCTTGGGCAAGACACTGAACTCCAAATTGCTCCCAATGAGCAGGCTAGCGCCTTGCATGGTGGCTGTCGCCATTGGTGTGTGAATGGGTGAGCGAGTGGCCATTGAAAAGCGCTTTGGATAAAGGCGCTATATAAGTGCAGTCCATTTACCATTTACTGTATCTCTCCGCTCAGTACAGGTAGGCTGAGAGCTCATGTTAATCAGGAGGACAGCTACTCTTCTGCAATTCAAGCTTTGGAATTCCCCTTTAACGAAACATTGTTTGGCTAATAGTAACTTAATGTAGGAACTTATGTTCACTTACATAATCTCAAGATTATAACCCAGTGTGTACCAAACAGTTTATTTGCTGTAGCGATATCATTATTGATTGCATTTAGATTTGCTAACGTACTGGCCATTTTCATGCCAGGTTATTGTTGGTTTGTTTTTCGCCCAAACAACTCAAATTTTGACGACAGTCCAGAGGTACATTTTATAGTAGTTTTGAACTTTATGCAGATGTTAAGTTCACTACAGTAAGTAGCCTGGCTAGCTTATGCTGTAGCCTATGTCATGCTTTGTTAGCAACTTGTCTTTGCTACAGAAATAAACGTTATTAAAAGAAATATATTTTAAAAAAATATATAAAAAGTATTTTTTGTGAACAAAACAATTATGTTTTGTAACTTAGACAATATACAAACTAAGTGACAGCATTTGATGCTTTGTGATGGTGTTGACGGCATGTTCTTGAAACAATATCTGCATTTACTGGATTACGATCAAGTTCTTGTGAGAGATAAATTAGACTAATTAAGTCAGTTTTCCCACATGGTTTTTATACCATTTGGGAAACCCCTTTGTGCAGTGACCCTAGTTGTGTAGACCCTGGGGTCTATATCACAAATATCCTACTATACCACGCCAGAAAGCAAGGTATTTGATCCTTGTTTCAATGCTTTTTACTGTTAAATGTTGTCTAATTTAACAAAGGACACAAATAAATTATGCTTTTAAATGATCTATTTATCAGAAATCAACAGAAGTGCAATTATCCTGTGAGGGAAAAGTAAGTACACCCCTGGCTTCAATAACTGGTTTTGCCCCCTTTGACAGCAATAACCTCTTCTCTGCATTTCTTGTAATTGACTATAAGTCTCTTACATCAACTGGGAGGAATTGTCAGCCATTCTTCTTTGCAGTACTTCTTTCATTGTGTAATGTAGAGGCTTCCTTGAATGCACAACCCGCTTCAAGTCCCCCCAAAGTATTTTGATAGGATTGAGGTCTGGACTTTGACTTGGCCATTCCATAACTCCATTTCTTCTTTTGGAGTCATTCTGTAGTAGATTTGCTTGTATGTTTAGGATCATTCTGCTGTTGGAGGATCCAGGACCTTTTCAGCTTCAGCATCTGAACTGATGGCCTCACATTTTCCTCAAGAATGGTCTGGTATAAAGTTGAATTAATGGTTGAATCTTTTATGGTAAGTTTAAAAAGGCCCTGAGGCAGCAATGCAGCCCCAAACCATAAGGCCCCCTCCACCATGTTTCACCGTTGGAATGGGGTACTTCTGCTCAAAGGCAGTGTTGCATCTTCGCCAGACATGACGTTTTGCATTGCGCCCAAACAACTCAAATTTTGACTTCAGTCCAGAGGTACATTTTCCCAGTAGTTTTGAACTTTATGCAGATGTTAAGTTCAGTCGTGCTTTTATATTCTTTTTGGAAAGTAGGGGCTAGTTCCTTCCTATCCTCCCATGTAGGCCATTTGTGCAATTTATTTCTGATTGTTGACTCATGCACTTTCACATTAACTGTGGCAAGTGAAGTCTGTAGGTCCTTAGATGTTACCCTTGGGTTCTTGGAGACTTCTAGGAGCATCTTTCTAGGCGCATCACCTGTCCTGTGTAGATTTCCAGTGATGTGGAATTTTCTCTATTTGAATATTATGCGTCAAACAATTGAATCATGTTCTTCAAACTGCTTCGAATGTACTTTGAAATGGCTATGTAACCCATCCCAGTCTCATGAGAATCACCCCAAAGGTTGGGGTGTACTTACTATTTCCTCATAAGGAATTTGCATTTATGTTCATTTCAATTGCTTAAGTGATTCCAATATGTACTTTAACATCATTTATTGAATTAGTTTACCTTAATCAATAAATATGGTTGAAATTAAAATAAACTTGTGTCCAGATATGTCAAAAAAAGTGACTTCCGTTTGAGGGTGTACTTACTTTTTCACATGACCGTACAATAACTAGAAAGGCAACATGGTCATGTGGTTCCATAAAACCCTATTCAATTCAGTTCTTCCGCAAGATGGCTGCCACGGCCCGGAAATAGTATTACCGATAAGCTCTGCCATGTATTTCCAATGGAACGTTGTGAAACTCAACGGAGTCTCCCCAGTGCAATCTAGGTGCCAAATTTTGAATATGTTCTGTATTACCGTGATGGACAATAATCTATTTTGGCTAGATTTCTGGACACCAAGGTACACATTTCAAATGGCCTCATAGGATTTGAGCAGTGATACATATCACTTTCATATTTTGTACACATGCAGACAGGAGGTTTGCAAACCAGAAAATCTAAAGTTATTTGGCTCTCAGGTATTTGACTCTCAGGTGTTCACTTTAAACTAGAGTGGTGGAACAACCAGGGGTTGTGCATTCACTGCCCATAATTTACATCTGAGTTATGAAAATAATTAAATTTAAGGCATGATAATAAATGGTACCAGGGTCTTCTTTAATTTAAGCCATTATTGGTGTTTGTGTTACATTGATATCAGTTATACAGTTTTAAACAGAATGGTATAAAACAGACGAAAATTAAGGAGTCTACTATGTCTATGTCTGGTACCCTGTTTCTCGGTTACAACAGCAGAATGGTATCTCATTAGTATGCTTAAGCTAGGGCTGTGATAGGCCGATAGGTGTGTAGAAACGTCACAGGAAAACACGTGTGAGGGTAGTAGGTGTAATGGATTTTAGTAGCGGATAATCAAACGCGGAGGTAGGGGGATCAGAACGAGTCACTCAGCGAGGACCAATAAAGGGAGTACTACTATAAATGCTAAGAAAGAAAAGACAGGAAACAAATTCCTTGTAGCTAAACAGCCAAATGAAAATCAACCCATGAAAATAGGGGGAACTCGAATATACGAGTGAATGAAACAAACTAAATCTCCCGAGCTCAATACTGGAGCTAAACCGGGAAATTTAGAAAAGAAAAGAATACCTTCGGCACGTAAGCTAAGATGGCTGGAGAATGCAAAACCAAAACGAAACCAAAGAAAAACTGTCTGTGAGAACAGCAAAGGAAAAAATAAATAGCGCAGAAAATGCTAACAGGAGGAACAAAACCTATACCTGAGAATAACGCTAATAGTGAGTCCTTTGTGAACATAAATACATTTTAATATCACGAGGTCACTAGTACCTGGCTATACGTGGCTCAATGTAATGTTGAATGACAAAGAAGCACCGGGGAAGTGGAAGTGAGGAACTTAAAAACCTTGCAGGTCGAAGCACAGGTGAAAAGAATAACGAGTAAGGGGAAGCAAAACCCCGGAACGGAACGTGGAAAAAATCTGATAGATTCTCAATCGGGAAACGAGGATGAGAACCGCAATGGAAAAGAAAATAATAACCCACGAACCATGACTATAGTTCAGTGGATATGACACCACAAAACTGTGGGTAGCCACTAAATTTCAGATAACGTTAGCAAGTCAGTAAAGTTAGCTAACGTTAGGTATAGTTACTTGTGGCAAGCTAATGCTAGTTTGATGATATTACTGTGCATGCCTAATGTTTTAACGTAGCTGCTAAAATTAGTTAGCAAGCTATCGATGTATGATATGTTTGTTTTATTCGATGTTGTTGAAAGCGCCGGAGAGCTGCTGTACAGCTACTAAGGCGCCTGCTTAACCTCCTGTTGTCATTTCCGCCTTAGTTAATGTAAATCGGCTTTAGCCGAACACGCCCTCGGTTACAACAGCAAGTTGTTGTAGGAAGCTGTGTTGTCGGCCTTTGACACACCTCAAATTAAGCCTCTGCGCAAAGGGGTTAAACCCTATTCTCAAACATCAACTGACTTTATACAGTGGCGCTGCCAGGGGGGGCCACGGCCACCCTGATACAATCGCTGGCCTCCCCACTGGCCCCCCCTCACGATTCGCATATGCATAATATTCTGATATCTGATATTTTACATTAGGTACTATTCATTTAAATCAATAATTATATTTTTCATAATAGTTCATGCATGTTAAAGAAAATAACAAATGTATAGCCAGCCAGCCGCTGAAGCGCAGTGCACTACCAGGAGACAGAGCGCAAATAGACCCCGCCCTTCCCGGGGGGGAAAACAGATCCCGCTCTCGCCCTCCATTGACTTGACGTGCTGGTGCCTTCTTGTCATTTCGATCCGTTAGCAAACAGCATAAAAATGCCTAAAAGTTGTTGTTTGTAGTGCATCCCACCAAACAAGGCAAAAAACCTCAGAATTACGGTTTCACAAGATTCCTAACCGCAAAACGGAGCCCATAAGATGAGAAAAGTGGATCCGAGCAATAAGACGTGCGGCGTCGGCGGGAAGAAAGGGAAAAATGTGGGACCTTGAAACTCCACATGCTTATGTGTGCAGCAGGCATTGTTTCACAGGTAGCCTAAGTCAAATAAGTTATCCAATTGTCAATTTATGGCCAACTAATATTGCTGTAAGAAACTTTAAAACATTTTGACCATATGCAAATGGTTTGTTGTGGAATGTGGATAAATCGGAGTGCTATAACGTCAGTATTATATTTGTGCAAAATATTATCATCCACCAACAAAAAAGTTGTGGCATCCAAATAACGATAAATGTTCATCATTGTATGCATGTAGATTCCAAAAAAATGGTGAGACAAAGAAAAATGCAATCAGCTTTCAATGGGTAGGCTACTCTTCTCACGCAGGTTGTGACTGTTCAAGTAGGCTAAGCTAGCGATATAGAGGTAACATCGGGAAATGCCAAAACAAATAAAAGAAAAAGGGTATGCTGTTACTGCATCATAGCGCGGAGCTTTCAAAACCATAACAACGCGGAAACCCTTTAAAAAAACTAAATAAAAACCGTAGGCTACACATAGCCTAGCCTATGATAACTGTGGATGAAACGGGCTGAGAAGAAGCCTAATAAAGCAGGGATATGAGTAGGTTGTGAGTAGCCTATAATGTATATTGTTGTCCATGATCATGCTTTTTTGTTTTTCATTTTTGGACATATATAATATTTTTGTTTACAAAAAGACACAGCAACAGCCAAATACAGCTGTATTGAAAAGAATTGGAGGCCTCTGTGTGGTGTTTTTAAACTGTTGTTTCCAGTAAATGTTTTGTTCCTTACAAGCAATGTAGCTACTCCTTCAAATTAAAGCTGTATATTTGTCTTTTTAAGGAAAAGGACAACTACTAGCCTATTTGAAGAACAATGAATCGCCTATGTATATACAGATACATATAACACATTAAAACAGGATTGTTGTGGAACTCAAAATGTTAACGGTACCGGTATTAGTGTGTGCATATCAGATAATTAGTAACATTAACTGTAAAATAAGAAACCAAAGTATATCAGTATTCGAGTCCTTAACTCTCATATTGACATAGTTTTCAACTAGCCTATATACTACAACAACGTAATAAAATTCCTGAAATTCAGTTATGGCTTTTGGTTTTGGTGTGCCACCCCAAGATTTTCAGTGGCCCCATCTAGCCACCCCGATGAAACATTTCTGGGGGCGCCACTGACTTTATAAGAGACCACTCATCATTTCTACAATATTAGGCAACCTTTTGACTCCAAATAATTACATATTATGAAACAAAATCTAACAGGATTCACTCGCTAGCAAACATGATAATGACTAACGCTATACAGCTAGGATGCTATTAAACAACTGATAAAATAGGAAAACACATTTTTATGACATTTTTGCATTTTAGCTAGGTTTTTGACAACATTCTAACATTTATGACTGCTTGTGTTACATTTCTCACCTGAAAATAATAATTTAAAAATATTAAAACTGGTGAGCTGGGCTGGGGCAGCGGTTTCTTTAGCTCCTGAATTATAATAACTCCTGAATTTTACCTACCACTACAAGGAAGAGAGTACTAATAAATATTTGCATTTCAGTACGGTAACATTACTATAGTACCTGGAGGGTGCCCTCACAACAGGCAACATTTTCTCTAAATGTAGAATACTCAAAACCCCCGGATGATATACTTACTTTTCCATTCTCTTGACTCGCAGACCCGTGGACTCAAAGCCATCGTGAAAACAGCGGCCATGACCGAATATGATCCCTGTCCACTCAGACCCCTGTCTACTATGTGCCCTGTCCCCTCCCTTTCCAAGCAGTGTGTGAAAGAAATCCCGCGAAAGTCTTTCCAAACTAGTGAAGAAGTAGTTTGTTAGAATTCACAAAAATAAAAAGAGTAGTCCAAATATGTCCCGCTCTTGTACTACAGGTTTTACTTCCGGTTTACTTCCCGAAATAGTCAGATGAGTGCACAGTTCTTTGGATGAGTGTGCTCCTGAATCCCCTCCACAAAACCTTGAAAATAAGGGTTTCATCGTGGTATTTTAAGTACCCCCATTTGTGACTAAAAGTCGCCCACTCAAAGGCCCAATCTCAATGTCCACCCTTACGCCCTCACAGACTTTGAGGCGCATTAACGATAAGTCTGCGAGGGCTCAAGGCTGTCCCACTGTAAAATCGGCAAGTCCGTGAGGGCTCGGTCACTGACTTTTTGAGCCCTTTATGCAGACTTTCTCGGTTTCCATCTGTGGGAGAGTCACGATGTCGCATGGATTCTTACCGCGGCTACGTTGCTTACCGCTGCTCTGCTATAGAATAAATCTTGCAGACTTTGCTGAGGGAATTACCCACAGCTCATAGCATTTGTGGCGATAAAAAACGGAAACGCAGCTGGAAGCGTCTCAAAAATGGTAAACAAATGACACACATGGAGTTTTCAGTGAGTACAAACCTAAAATTAAAAATCCTAAAGCAGCGATTGTCATAAACATCTTGCATGTGAGACCGGCATTGTCAAGGCAACATATAACATTGCAAAGTGCTGTCCCATCTCTCCCATTTGTACCATTTTCGAGCCCTTACACTCTCGTGCACTTTAACGCACTCATGCTGGGCACGCATGTGACGTCACCCAAAGTCTATGGGGGCTCAGTCCTCAGGGCTCAGGGTGGGCATTGAGATTGGGCCAAAACCTTTTTGACAAAGTTGATTCAAATATGTGCCCTCAAAGGGGTTAAGGGGTCGTATTCGGTCAAGGCCAGCATTATAATACAACATGAAAGTCTACAAGTCCACGAGTCCACAAGCTCAGTTTGGGATTCAGCCCAAGAGCCCTTGATGCAGCCTTCTCGTGAGTCCACAACGAACCAGACATTGCAGAAGCGCATTGCCGATAGTTCTTTGAGTTATTGTGACTTTCAACACTCTGGTCAATCTGTATTCTGTCTGCAAGAACTACTGCACAATTGAGCGTAGGAAAGTGATGGTGAAGAAAATCTTAAAGTGGAAAGTGAAACCCAGTTAAATTGTGCATTTTCACTAACTCTTACACATTAAATAAAATAACATCTTTATGTATGATGTTCAATCTTGCAAATTTTTTCCTGTAAGTTCACATTTTATTGTAGCTAATCATCGGTGCTGTAAAGGTTGGAGCCTGATGAAATATGTACTGGGCAGCAGAAAGGCTTTTCAGGCAGACTGGTAACTTTAGCTAATGATATCAAATAACAAATACAGGACCCACAGTACAGTTAGCATACATTTATTAAACTTAACTCGCCACTGGGTTTTCCCAAGCAGCTGTTCTACCTAGGTAACTTGTGCAGAAGATGAAATGGTTATAGCCTAATTTTACAAAGCAAATGTCCTCAAGCATTTGTTTTATTTAATCTCAATATGCCATATATTGAACTTCAGTGCGACGTAGAGATCTTCAGTTAAGAGGAGTTTACAGATCTGTACCTCTGTCCAGCTAAAGTTCAAGATGAACTTTAAAATATTGTTAAATGTCAAATGATGTCAAGTGACCCTAAATCGCAATTTAAAAGTAATCTAAACAACGTACGGAGATGTCGCATGCAAACTTTCATTTATAAACTTTCATTCTGGCTATTTGGGGGACATCCCAGACAACACGACCGATGTCACCGACGTTCCACAGACAACTAAAGTAGTCGCATGTACAGTATATAATGTACCTGACATTGCGGTTTGCATTGAGACATTCATTAATATGTAACAATTAATATGTAATCAGCAACATTAAATTAGGACACAAAGATTGGTTTCCAGGGCATGGAGGAGAGGAGGAGGTAGTGGAGGAAAGGAGGATGCATTTATTTTTGTATTGGGACACACCCAAGGCCAAGAGTTCATTCCAATCGCTTATTTTCACTCCTTGCATCCTTTCCTCGCTTTTTTGCTCCGCCCAACGGAGGACACAAGGAAAGGATGCAATGTGCAAGGATGAGATACGAGGACGGAGGAATCAAGGCAACATGCATTAGGCAAATGGAACGTCCTTGCTCAATCAAGCGTCAGCGTCATATTACGCTTCCGTGCTTAACTATACTTTATTGCCTCTTTTTTCCTGAATAAATGTGGCTTTTGTTAGTCATAAAGAATGAGTGTCGTAATGGACTAAAGCGCTTTATAATAAATGCAAAGGAACGGTAGAATTGCATTTGTGCAGGGGTGTACCTGCGACATGACAGATGTGGCGTGGTGGATAATTTATACACATCACGCGTTCTGATAAAAGGCTTCCGCAAAGGCTACACTTGTGTATCCTCCTTGAAGCGTGCTCCTCAGAGGAGCATTTAGCGGTTTGGAATGTCCTAAAAGATGGTGGACCTCGATCGATTTCCAGGTCAGGTCAGGCGAGGACCGAGTAGACGAGGACGGATAAAATAAGCCATCGGAATTAACCCCTTTATTCAGGAGCATACTTTTTAAGTAGTAAGCGAACATTTTGGTTGCATAAATATGACGTGCAGCTCCAACAGCAAAATCCAGACAGCACTGATACATAGGGCTGACGTAGGCGCTCTGTCGGTTTCCATCTGTGGGAGAGAGTCACGATGTTGCATGGATGCTTACCATGGCTACGTTGCTCACCGCTTCTCTGCTATAGAATCAGATGTGTCAAAAGTATCAAACAAAACAGCGTATCAAGTATCAAACAAAACAGATAGTTTGCACAGGCATAGAAATAAATTACTTGCAATATTTTTCCTTTGAAATATTTATTTCTTTGCTCTCAATCAGAAATGTTTTACTTGATAATTTTGACACAAATCCCACAGACAGAGCGCCTACGTCGGCCCCATGTGCTGTCAGGGAAACGACACGTAACATGGCAGCACAAGGGTGGGACGTCTTACGACACTTCCACATTCCACAGTACAGTTGGAAAATAGTATGGAGGATATTTTTCACATGCTGCACATCACATACTAAACAGTATGCCGTAAACTGCACATATATGCTAGTAGCCTACACAGTACACAGGACGCAGTAGATAGGGCTCAGATTCAGACACGGCCATGGAGTATTCCCAGAGTGTCCAGTGTCGTCGCCTACAAGCAGTACACACTAGGGGGCACCGTGACAGCATGGGGCTCAAGGGGCCAGCTTTCGGCTCTCAACTTCAGCACCGGATATAATGTCGCCCTCTGCTGATATCTATGATTTTCGCTCAAAAATCCCATTTTCCCCATTGGGCTTCATTCATTTTTGACAGCAAATTAAAAATATTTCCACTATTATAATGATGTTAACGCATTATATTTTTTAAAATCACATATAATTTTTCTGAAGTCATTTTTTTGGTTCTTACCACAGACAAAGATATGATTTTTTTTGTATTATTTATTTTGGCCTATCTGCGCCCTCCTTGTTGTGATTTGACTGGACACAACTGCGCATGTGAGATGAGCGCAAAATGAAAACATCCTGGTTCGGATGTGTTCCCCATTGGTTTTTATTGGCATCACTGTCTCTACATTATATATACTCTAAGATTGGGCTACCATTTAATTCTGCACCAGTGCGTTTTGTCCTACATACAAATGTGTTTTGCCAACAGTGGGCAGTGTTGTGCCAGTATTGGTGATACTGTCCACACCTTTCAGTTGGGTTTAGAGCAAGTCTGCCTGGTCTCACCTTTATCCGCAGGAGGTCAGAACGTGTATCCAGATCTTGCAGTTTTCCAGACCTTTCCTCGACCCTGCTGAGATTGTCTTGCATGATGATCGTCACCTCGTCCACCGTTTGTTGCACCTCCTGAAAGCGAGTGTTGGCATTCTCCTGGTGAAACAGGCAGAGAATCAAACTCAGGTTTCCCAGCTCAACATGACAGAGGCAGGGGGATTATAAGAGTAAAGGAAGAATGGACTCAGGTATGACAAAACCAGTTCAGAGGTATGAGTAAGAGTCTCTTACAGAAGGTGACCAACAGCAGCCAGAATAAGAGTGAGATTATTTCTTGACTCCACCTTTTGCTCAGAGAGCTAATCGTATAGCTTGCTGTTATTGTGGTTCCAAACACACTGCAAGCTTATTACACAGAAGTCAGAAAAGCTTTATATTATACACTCCACACACCGATTCTCACCAGTCAAATTAAACAGCACATGCTACATGTTGTTTAGATATGTAAACATAATTTGAATTTTATATTTGGGTATATTCTATATCTGGGTCACAGAAAAGATGTCAGGCTAAAGTGAGTTGTGGGCACATTTGGGACACACTGGTATAGACATTGCAGGTTGCATACAGTGATGACTCCCGAGGCACAACTGGTTCCAAAACTAAGATAATACTGTTTGAATAAAGAAGGAAGGGGGGAGGCCATTCTGAAAACCAAAAAATGGCACAACTCAAACTGAACAAAAGTCATATCATCTATCATGTATACTCTGCGGTAATAAGTGTGTGTACATTTTTAATGTCAAACACAGAGCAGACATACATTTAATTCAATATAAAATAATGTGAATGGCTGTCACACAACGTGGACACAATTTAAGGCCAGTGTACTGTAAGGCTCACACAACTTGTTTTGGGAACTTCAATGTTTTTGCTAAAATCAGATCCTTCATACAGTAAAACAAAGAAGCGAAACTGTACCACCTTTCCCCTCCCCTTTGCTATGTATAATAGCATTCTCTTTCAGTTGCTATTTAATTTTTCTGTGACCAAATCTGAGGAAAAGTTATCTTGTAACCTACGCATATTTTAGTAAATCCCAGAAATGACCGGTTCGTATCTGGCAACCAAAGAGTTAAACAAAAGATAAAGATACATTCTTTTAAGGTGTAGCCTGTTGTAGATTCGCCCATTTGCTTCTGCGCTGTAATCCCTGACACAATTTTAGAACTCTTTAAAAGTTCTCAACCCAGCCGTTTAGCGTGCAACATGTTTACATTAAAATCCAAAGAGAAAAAAACACGCACAGCATTAAAATAGCCTAGTAAAAATTCATTAAAATAGCCTTATAATATTGAAATGCATTTATATTACAAATATAAAATGACATATCATTAATAAATATAACGTGTATTTTTCGTGAGGATAACGCAATAAGTATAGGCCTAGCTACACCACATATCAAATCTATAGGGCGAAGGGGCATTTCAGTGAAGCGTCGCGGGTAGGCTAAATGACGAAAAGGTCACAACAATCCGATTTGCGTGTGAAACTCCAAACTATCAGCAACTAAAGAAAATGAAAGCACATTTGTCGTAGGCTATTCTCTCTACGGCTAAGTTTTTCAGGGAATCGCTTACCATTCTGTCGCAGGATTTGTAATTCGCTTCCCTTTTTGAAAAAAACACCGTCACACAAGTCAAAATCTGCTCAAAGTCCGGTACGTTAGATGTTTATACTACAAGTAGCCTAACACTTCTTTATCACCGACGTCTCGCTCTTTTCTGTCTGACGAGACATTTCAGTTTTTTCACTTTCACTATCCAACTGAAAGTTGAATGCCCACGCCCATATGTCAGGTATTGACAACCAGGTAGGCAAGGTGAATGACGACCGAAAATAGCTGCCCTAAATATTTTTGTCATTGCCATAGAATCAAATTACTGGCTCTACCTGAAGATGTACGGGAGGGGGAGCACGTAGAACAGCTTTGAACGTTCATCTCAGAAATGTTTGATTGCTCTTGGGGAACAAGAAAATTTAATTTAATTAATTATAGACGTCAGACACCTGGGTCTGCGTGAAAAGTGTGAAAAGTGCTGAGAGGTCAAGCACATCTAATAGAGTAATTACTATAGGCCTATGCATAATTATACTATCTGTAACCTGGATGGCCCTGATATTTGTATTTGCCCTTTGACTGTGTAAACCGCTGGGATTTACTGTGTATCTTAAATCAGTCCCTCCAAGATGTCGCGATCGCAACTAGGCCATTAGCGCAAAATCAACAAACCTCCGCGAAAGTTGCAAGAGCTTGCATTTTTAAAGTTTTTAGTGACTTAATTAATGCAATCGCTTTAGCGACACATCGTGAAATGTAATACATATATGCGTTTGCTTTTACGTACGGATGCAAATTTATCATTCCATAATTAAAAACAAAACGCATATTGCATTGCAGCAACATTTCATTGTGTGTTCTCTAAAAACACTTACTGAAATGCAATACGGGGTGTATTACTTTTCATCGCCAGCTGCGCGATTTCCGTTGCAAAATATAAATGCAAACGAGCCCATTGCATTTAGTTTTGTCAGCATAGCGTGGCGCACGGAACGAATTCAAAGCAGTTCTCGTGATTGTATTTATTGACTTGCAGAGCGGTCTGTCTGCATTTCAACACCAACTGCGCGGTTTCCGTGCCAAAATTGAAATGTAAACGGGAGCCGATTGCATTTCGCTCTGTGGCCACTGCGTGTCGCGCGGGACGTGACAAAATTCAAAGCAATACACTCGTGATTGTATTTATTTAACCTGCAGAGCGATCTGTGATTGCATTTAATTTTGTCACTGACAAGGCGGAGCACTTCGATAAATGCAATGAACTGTCCCAATCATCCGTGGGCTGGGGTGTGGGGACGAAACACTGCGAAGAAGTCTATCGTCCTCGGTTTAGTGTTTGTGGGTAGCCGAAGCTATCTTGCAAGCGAATCGCTTACTTGAGGCCTATACGTTTTTTTTAAATTTATTTTATGATGTATCCTAGGCCTATTAAAACAAATGTAAAGGAGACTCCGGCAGTGGTGAATGAGAAGCCGGCTTGATTTGCAGAGGCTGGGAATTGCGACTAACTTGACTGGTCACTATGATTCCTAGGCTGGTAACTCACATGCCTAGCATAGCTACCTAGTGGATTCACAATTTAATTGGCTGGTCACTAGCTGGTTACTCACGTAGGCTACCTAGCCTAGCAACCCACTGGATTTTATTAAATTTTTTGTTACTATTTCTGAATGAACTTGTCTCATTTGCAGTTTGAGTCTGTAGTATCCTCAAGGCAACAGTTGTTCAATTCAAGTGCAGGACTTACAAAATCAGTTAACCCTATTAAATTTTGCCCACTAGAATCAATTTTCATCTAGGCCCTAGTAGTTAAGTGTCATATCTCAAAAACTATTCACTGCATCATGTTTTAAAGTTTGAATTGAAGAAGAGGCTTTAGGCTACCATTCAGAAATGTACAACAGAATAAATGTACGTTATGTCAGAATCGTCACATACAGTAGCCTAGATATAGGCTGCATAATATATGTATGTATATGTTTGTATATAGCTATGCAGGCTAATAAAGGCTTACAGTTGTGGTCAAAAGTTTACATACACTTAGGGTGAAGTCATTAAAACGCATTTTTAACCACTCTACAAATTTCATGTTAGCAAACTAGAGTTGGCAAGTCAGTTAGGACATCTACTTTGTGCATGACACAAGTAATGTTTCCAACAATTGTTTACAGACAGAGTATTTTACTTTTAATTCACTATATCATAATTCCAGTGGGTCAGAAGTTTACATACACTAAGTTGACTGTGCCTTTACATTTTTTATATTTGGTCGCATATCCTTTGGCTTTGCATGCCATGACTTCCTGATGTCTGTGACCCAACAACATTAAAAGACTCTTGATATCTTATTTTCTGGTACTCTTACTCAGCTTACTTAACTTCTCCTGACTTATTTTCACACTTCACACTGCTCGACTCTCTCAAGCCAATGTCGCCACTCCTGTAGCGCCAATTAAACAGCCAAAAGCTCCCGGTCACCCACGTCATAATTCCTCTCGGCCGGCGTCAAACTCCGGAAAAATTAGGTGCCCAGGTGCACCTTCTGATCTTGGGGGGAACGCTGAGACAGTATAGCCCAGGGGGGGGCCTCAGGGGCGGCTGTGCGGCCATGTTTGCATGTTTTTTTTGCTGCCGTTACCACGCTCAATCAATAAGTCAAGTCATACACACAATCACATCACTCGTAAATTACAGAACGAAAAAAACGCTACAATAATACACGCATACCGGCACACAGAACATTCATCAGCTCTTCTGTTCATATATATGGATAGATAATTAAAATAATCAGATAATGTATTGGGCTAATTAATTAAATAATTGTTGGCGGCGGCAAAAAAAAAACCTGACACACCACCGCGCGCGAGGCCTGGAGTTGCCCACCCCTGGTATAGCCCCTACATGTCTTTCTCTAGTGCCTGAAAAACAGAGGGGGCGCTAGTGAGCCGGAACGGCATGACCAGGTACTCATAGTGCCCACTATGCCTTTTAAAAACACTATGCCTCTTCCACTCATCACCCGCACGCATGCGCACCAAATTATATGCGTTACGGAGGTCGAGTTTCGTAAAAACGGACGCACCCTGAAAGTGTTCAAAGGCAGAGTTCATCAGTGGCAGAGGGTATCGGTTCTTTACTGTGATACTGTTTAACGCTCGATAGTCGATGCATGGTCTCAAGCCCCCATCTTTTCTCTACAAAAAAGAACCCAGACCCGGCCGGGGAGGTAGAGGGCTTGATAAAAGCATTAACTAACGCCTCTTCAATGTACTCTCCCCCATAGCTGATTTTTTGGGAGCTGACAAGGAGTACAGGGAACCCCTAGGGGGTACTGTGCCGGGATAAAAGTCAATGGTACAGTCATAGGGTTGGTGAGGCGGTAAGCTGGTGGCGCGCTGTTTCCTGAACACCTCCGCAAGCTCAACGTACTAGGCCAGCTCATTAGGTGGCAAGGGGAATTTGAGCGCTTCTATCACTCTAGTATTCTGGCAAACAAAATGCAACTCGGAAAAGCGGGCGATAAGGCTTGAAAACTTGAGCATAGAAGGATGAATGGAGAAAAAAGAAAAGGAACCGCCAGCTCAATATGGCCCAATGAGCTCTAACAAGGAGGTAAAGGGAAAAAACAAGAGGTAACCAAGGTTTACTGCCTCCACAAGGACAAAAAGGAAAACCGAGGAAAGGGATAGTAAGCGAGAGAAAGACTACGAAAAATGAGTCCTATAAAACAGCCTATAACGCTACAGAAGTTCCTGTGGTTCTTTCGAGCAGAAAGACAAGCAGTCTTCTAACTCCTGACCCAGAGATTCCCGGCTAGCGTGAGCTTTTGCGGCTCTCGTCCTGCTTTCCCGATTGTGAATCAATCAGATTTTTTCCACGTTCCTTTCGTGGTTTGCCGTCTTCATTATTGTTTTCACCTGTGCTTCTACCTGCAGGGTATTTAAGTTTCTCACTTCCACTTCTCCAGTGCTTGATTGTCTTACGACATTGCATTTGAGCTAGGTATAGCCAGGTTACTAGCGACCTCTTGATATTAAACATTGTTTATGTTCAGGGGGGACTTGCTAGTTAGCTAATTAATCGGGTATAGGATTAGTTTTTCCTCCTGGTAGTGCTATCTATTTAGGACTTTGCTGTTCTCTCGGAGACAGTTTTTCTTTTTACTTTCGTTTTGGTTTTACACTTCTCCAGCTCTGAGCTAAGGCAGCCGAGGGTGTTCTTTTGTTTACTAAGTTTCCCGTTCTTGTGTCATTATTTGGGTTCCGGAGATTTAGTTGTTATTTACTAGTTTTCTAGTTCACCCGTTTTTGTGGGTTTATTTTCGTTTTTGGCTGTTTAACCTTAAGGAATTCTTCCTGTTTTTACTTTCTTTCTTTATTATTTTCTCTTCTTTAATTATTGGTTCTAACGTCTTGTGAGCTGACTTGTTGAGATTCCTCCCACCTTCGCGTTTGAATCTCCGAACAATTAAGAAACCCATTACAGAACAATCAAGCCAATCATGGATGAGGCAGAGAGCAAGGTGGCAGGGAGATCAATCGGGATAAAAGCTCTGATGAATACATCAGTGGTATTGAGTCCAATCAGTAGTCGCTGGCTAATCAAGTTAGTCAGCTGAACGCCCAAATGAGGGTTCAAGAGTGTTGGTTCCACGAGTTGATGGAGGGTATGCAATCCCTCACAGTTTCACACCAAGCATTCACACCTCCCACTCAGGCTATCGCCTCCTCAATTCCCTTTGTTCAAATTGGTAGGGACCCAAAGTTACAACTTCCTCTCTGCTATGACGGTAGAGCAGGAAAATGCCGTGGGTTTCTCGCTCAATGTTCAAATTGACTCGACTCCGGAGTAGTTTTTATTCTGTCAGTACTTTCTGGGTCTGCGCTTGATTGGGCTACGCCCTTGATCAGGGATAAATCTCCTATTTTAAATTCCACTACGACACTTATGAAGGAGATGGAGTTGGTTTTCGACCATAACATTTCAGGTCGGGAATCAGCTAGACGGCTTCATCGCCTTCGCCAGGGTAATGATACTGTGGCTGAATTCGCCATAAAGTTTAAATCGTTGGCAGGGGATACAGGTTGGTCAGAAGCTCCTCTTATGACGTTGTTCTCTGAGGCATTGGACAAGTCTATTCAGGATGCCCTAGCTATTTTCGAACAACCTGATTCCTTAGATGAGTTAGTGTCTTCCGCTATTCGGATAGACAATCATCTACGGGATCATTTAAGTCATAAAGAACACAGAGAGGACCACCGAAATAAGTATTTTTTTATTTCGGTTACTAAGTCAGTTTCTCCTACAGTAAAATCCCTATCGCCTAGTACAGAGGGATTCATGCAGATAGATGGGGTCTCTAGGGTTTCTGATAAATATTCCAATCACCGGGCTGAGTGGTGTCACTATTGTAAAAGGAGAGGTCACACCATCAGTCAGTGTGGCAAATTAAAGAAAAAGAAAATCTCACGAGAGGAACCAGGTTCTATAGCGAGACTCCAAGATACCACATTGCGTACTTTACTATCTGTCAGCCTCCTGTGGAGACAGCATTCTCTTCAGGTTGAGGCTTTTATTGATTCTGGCGCTGTGGATTGTTTTATGGATGCCCAGTAGGCTAAAGAGCACCACATTCCTATTCAGCTCCTCGAACAGCCCCGATTTGTCACCGCTCTCGACGGTCACCCGTTAGGCTCGGGTACTATTAAGAAGACTACGGCTCTTCTTACTATGTCTGTTCATCAGGATACCCATACTGAAAGAATTTTGTTGTTTTTGGTCGATTCTCCCACTCATCCCCTTGTTTTGGGTCATACGTAGCTCGGTAAGCATGAAACCCATATTGCGTGGGGAGAGGATAAGAGGGTTATCCGTCAATGGGGTTCTGCGTGTACGGCGCAAGGTCACATCGCTACGTCCAGTTTGTCCGGTGAGTGTTTTAACAATTCAGATTCCGACTCTAAGCTGGAGGAGGTTGCTTCTCTGCCTAATCAAGGAGCATTGGTTTCTGAATCTGAGGTTGGTGACGAGATCCTGGAATGGGACTCTCTGGCTGACATAGATTCTTATTGGAAGGAAATATCTTCAGAGGATCTTTCCGACTCTGAGATTCAGTGGTTGCCTCCTCCTGGGTCACCTATTCAGAAGAAGGATACTGAGATGGCAGGCACTCTTGAATTTCCTTTACCTCTCAATGTGCCAACTGAATACGCAGAGTTATCTGAGGTATTTAGCAAACAGAGGGCAACCACCCTTCCACCCCACCGCCCTTTTGATTGCGCTATTGAGCTGTATCCGGGTACTACTCCTACGAGAGGGAGTTTTTATTCTTTGTCGACTCCCGAGAGTGCTGCTATGAAGGCTTATATCAATGAGGTGTTGGCTAACGGTTTCATAAGACCATCGACCTCGCCCGCTGGCACAGGTTTTTTTTTCGTAAAAAAGATGGATGGTACTTTAAGACCATGTATTGATTATCGCGTGTTAAACGCCATAACGATAAAGAACCGATACCCACTTCCCCTTATGACTTTGGCATTTGAACGTCTCCAAGGAGCTAAATTTTTTTCCAAATTCGATCTCCGTAATGCTTATAATCTAGTGCGCATGCATGAGGGTGATGAATGGAAAACCGCTTTTAATACCCATAAAGGTACTACGAATATCGGGTCATGCCGTTTGGTCTCACTAGTGCCCCCTCTGTTTTTCAGGCATTAGTCAATGACGTACTACGGGAGATGTTGGAGAAATTTTTTTTTGTTTACTTGGATGACATTTAAATTTTTTCTGCCGATTTACAGACCCATATTGGACATGTTAAACAGGTATTGAAAGCCCTGTTGGAAGCTAAATTATTTGTCAAGGCGGAGAAGTGCTCATTTCATGCTAGCACGGTTTCGTTTCTGGGATTCATTGTGTCAGAGGGCAAGGTCTCCATGGATTCCGAGAACGTCTCTGCTGTACTTTATTGGCCTACTCCTAATTCTGTGAAGCAGTTTCAGCGTTTTCTTTGGTTTGCAAATTTTTAGAGGCGTTTTATTCACAATTTTAGTGCCCTCGCCGCACCTATTACTGCCCTTACCAAGAAAACATCTGCAACGCAATTTGTGTGGAATCAGAGGGCCAATTCTGCATTTGAGGAACTTAAGAAGAGGTTCAGTTCTGAGCCTATTCTCATCACACCCAATCCCTCCCTCCCATTTGTGTTTGAGGTTGATGCTTCCAAGTTGGGTGTAGGCGCCATTCTACCTCAGCATTCACCTAGTGATCGAAAAATGCATCCATGTGCTTATTTCTCTCGTGCTCTTACTGCGGCCGAGAGGAATTAGGTGATCGTGAGTTGTTAGCGGTCAAAATGGTTCTAGAAGAGGGGCGTCATTGGCTTGAGGGAGCGGAGCACCCGTTTACGGTATGGACCGATCATAGAAACCTGGAGTACGTCCAGCAGGCTAAGACATGTCATCTTAGACAGGTGCGTTAGGCACTGTTTTATACCCATTTTAACTTTCTTTTAACGTACCGCCCTGGTAAAAACAATGTTAAACCTGACGCTCTGTCACAGGTTTTTGAACATATGGAGGGTCCTGCGGTTCTGGAGCACATTGTGCCTGTTTCACAGATAGTGGCTCCGGTGTTGTGGGACATTGAGGTGGCGGTTCAGCAAGCATTGCTGCATACCCCGGATCCGGGTGGAGGTCCCGTCGGTTGCCTTTTTGTTCCTGTTGAGGTCAGGTCTCAGGTACTACAGTGGGGTCATTCATCCCAGTTCGCGGTGCATCCTAGTGTCCATCGTACTAAATCATTTTTATCCAGAAGATTCTGGTGGCCCAGCATGGAGAAAGATGTGCGCGAGTTTGTCGCTGCATGTGCTGTTTGCGCTCGGAGTAAGGGTCGTCTTCCACCGTCTTCCACCTTCGGGGTTGTTGCAGCCTCTACCCATGCCTAGGCTACCTTGGAGCCATATCGCTTTGGACTTTGTCACTGGATTTCCCGACTCGCAGGGTAATACAGTGATTTCGGTCATTGTTGATAGGTTTTCCAAGGATGCTCATTTTCTCGCCCTGGCCAAATTACCATCTGCACTGGAGACCGCTCAGTTGATAATTTCCCATGTGTTTTGTGTACATGGTTTACCACTGGATATTGTTTCTGACTGTGGTCCTCAGTTTGTCGCTAGGTTCTGGCATTCTTTTTGCGCTCAGTTGGGCGCGTCGGTTAGTCTTTCCTCTGGTTCCCACCCACAAACTAATGGGCAAACAGAAAGAACTAACCAGACTATGGAGAACACTTCGTGGAGTCGTTATCTCCCATGGGCTGAGTATGCACATAATACTCTGCGCAATGCCTCCACTGGCCTATCTCTTTTTGAGGCTCAAGTAAGTTACCTTCCTCCACTGTTCCCTGAACTGGAGAAAAATGTGGAGGTCCCACCGGCTGGTTCTTTTGTTCGGAGGTGTCACTCGGTTTGGAAACGAGTTCGCGCATCACTGTTTCGAGCGTCGGCATCCCAAAAGGTTTTGGCTGACAGACATCGCCAGACAGCTCCTTCTTATAGAGTCGGTCAGCGAGTCTGGCTCTCATCACAGTATTTGCCCTTGAGGGTCGAGTCACGGAAACTTGCTCCACGGTACATTGGACCGTTTAAAATAATTCGCAAGATAAACCCAGTTACAGTCCGGCTTCAGTTGCCATGATCCATTCGTATTCATCCTATGTTCCATGTTTTGCGATTGAAGCCGCTGCTTATCAGTCTGTTGTCTCCTGCTGAGAGACCCCCTCCGCTGATCGTGGATCCTGTGTACACTGTCCACCGCATTTTAGCGGAGAGACGGGTGGGTAGGTGGTGCCATTTTTTGGTGGACTGGGAGGGTTATGGTCCAGAGGAACAGTGTTGGGTTCCGGTTAGAGATATTTTGGATCCTGATCTAATTAAGGATTTCCGCAGTAGTCAGGCTGAGGGATCGTCTGGAGTCGTCCCTTAGAGGGGCGGTCCTGTCTTAGTTCGTGGGTTATTATTTTCTTTTTCGTTGCAGTTCTCGTCCTGGTTTTCCGATTGAGAATCTATCAGATTTTTTCCGCGTTCCGTTCCTAGGTTTTGTTTTCTCTCACTCGTTATTTGTTTCACCTGTGCTTCTACCTGCGGGGTATTTAAGTTTCTCACTTCCGCTTCCCCGGTGCTTTTTTGTCATTCGACATTGCATTGAGCCAGGTATAGCCAGGTACTAGCGACCTTGTGATATTAAACGCTGTTTATGTTCACAAGGGACTTGCTAATTAGCTTATTTTCAGGTATAGGTATTATTCCTCCTGTTAGCGTTCTGCGCTATTTATTTTGTCCTTTGCGGTTCTCTCTGAGACAGTTTTTCTTTCTTGTTTCGTTTTGGTTTTACACTCTTCCAGTCATCCGAACTTATGCGCTGAATGTGTTTTTTTCTTTGCTAAGTTTCCCTTTTTGGCTCCAGTATTGAGCTAAGGAGATTTAGTTTGTGTTTCACTCGTATATTCGAGTTTGCCCTATTTTAGTGGGTTGATTTTTGTTTGGCTGTTTAGCTACAAGGAATTAGTTTCCTGTCTTTTCTTTCTTTGCATTCATTGTATTACTTCCTTTATTGGTTTTCACTGCGTGAGTGACTTGTTCTGATCGCCCTACCTTCGCGTTTGATTATCCGCCACAAAAATCCATTACAGACTGTTATAGATTGAAATGGTGCCACTATGTTTAAGATGCTGCACCTAGGAACTTTTGTTCAGTGAAGTCCGTGTACCTCCAGGACCAGTCCCAGGGGTGACCCCGCCCACTATGTTAAGTGTGCGGCTTGAGAGTGTATTAGCAATGTGATAAACTACCGAAGCCCTTCAGTAAAGTTCCTAAACTGGATTACAAGTCTGCGTGCATTATTTACCACTCAGGGTACAATACAGACCTAACTTTAAAATCAGCTGGTGTTTCAATACATTGTATATCAGGACCAGGGTTAGGTTGTACATTGCCTGATGTCAATAAATTCAAAATGTAGGCCTACAAGATACAAGTCTTTTTTTGTTAAATGAACCTAAACTACGAGTTTACAGAAACCAGTAAACCAGGTTGCCTACCCCTGGCCTACAAGATACAAGTCTTTTTTTGTTAAATGAACCTAAACTACGAGTTTACAGAACAGTAACACTGCTGCCGAGGAGCAGCAAGCAACGGTAACGTGGATGTGTTCAGTCAGCAGCGCACATCCATCTCAAAGCCACAAAAGATTATAAAAGCACTAACCTTTCTACTTCTTCATCTCCGCATTTAGTGATGGATTATTTGGATTATTTGATTGGACCTTTTATGTTTGCGTGATTTATTTACCTTGTGTCACGGTCTTAGAATGGACAGGAACGTCCTTTTTTTAAATTTGTTTCAGATTTTTTCCTCTTTTTCTCCCAATTTGGTAGCCAATTTAACCCCATTCTTATTCAATTCCCCCCGTGTAGCAACCGCCACTACACAACCCCGTCAGCTGGTGGTAGGAAGGAGGGTGCCACGTCCTCTACAGGGCACGACTCCTCGAGCACCTGACCATGATTCCAACTCGCCCAGGGCCAATTCTCACCGAGCCCCTCCCCTCACCCGGAAGCAGCTGCCAATTGCTGCTCTCTTGAGGCACCGGCCGTGCTCGGATCTGGCAGGACCAGGGATTGAAGCCCGATCCTCAGGGCGCAACTGCACAGACAAAGTCTGCATCTTAAACCGCTGCACCACTGATGCAAATTTTTGCACCCCACTGTATGTAGCCTAAACTGTATGCATTAGATTTGTGTGACAATGGATTATTTAATTTAACTTTTTATGTTTGCGTGCTTTATTTTACCTAATGATACAGTCTTAGAATGGACGGGAATGCATGCAACGTCTTCACTGTAGCCTCAGTGTTGCAATTCTACGGGAAATAGCGGGGATACAGGGATTCACAAGTCGGGTAAAAGTTTTTTTTATTCAAAATTATAATTTTTTTAAATTAAATGATTGCCTTGTTTACATCTAAGAAGTTCATAGCTACAATGTTGTTACATGTAACACCCTTGCCTTTGCATCGGCTACGCATGGTGACATCGCTATTGGATAACATGCAAAATGTGACCCCTTGTGCCCTGTGGATGGGGGCATCCTGGAAGAGACCACTTCCATCAGGATAGAAATGTTTCATCATAGGATAAAGGTGATCATTCAAAATAACTGAATAGATTTGCAGGGACCCTTCCCTCTAAGGGGACAAGTGGACCCAAACCATGCTAGGAAAATGCCCTCCACAGCGTAACAGAGCCACTGGACCCCCACACTGTAGGGATTTTTCCTTTAATTTGTCACCCGTCTGTATCTAGCTAATGTAATTCCAGTATCCACAGTGTTTACCCTGGTATCCCACAATGCCACGCACCTTCAGTCAGTGTATCCACCAATAGAATAATGTTCATCTAGCCACCAATAGTGTGCTTGGTTTGCCCCATGCAGAATGGTAGTAAGAGCTAATATTTCACATATTTACGGGAAATGTGTAGTAACCTATAATATTATTAGGCCTATTTTATGGACTAAGGTTTGACCTATGGGCGAATAAATGAAAGACTGAGTGTTCCAAACCCACATTGCTGTAAGTGAGGTGACTTCCATAATCCACAGCACGGACGTTTTCCTTGCCTTGAATAGAAAAGTGTATGAATTCTAATCGCTGTAAAGTTGACTGGCAGACGGATCTGCCTATCAGATGCCGGTCTGAGTAAAACTCCTCCCCTGTGCTGAGTCGCCGATGTGCGCCGGAAGCGGCACGGTCGAGGAGATCTTATCCAACAACGGGACAACGGGATGGAGCTGGAAACTGGACATTTGAAGTGAGGGACGATTTGATCCCTCAAGCCGCAGAGCGAGTAGAGAGGGTACGGAACACCGGGCACGGAATCGAGGTAGCTCTCTGTTTATGTGTTTAAACACATTTAAATGTATTGTGGAATGTGGGGGCCTTCGACGTCGATCACTTGGGAGGTGGTTGCTGCTTAGTCTAGCTAACGTTAGCGAGCAAGCAGTCATAGAGATTGAGTAGCAAAAACAACTCAGTGAAGTGTACTTCCCTTCAAGTCCTCACAATGCTTGTCTTTACGTAAATGCATGCATTTGTTAAGCTGGCACATTTATCGCATTCTGTTGATGCCTTTGACGGTGTATCTTCTTATCTAATTAACCATACATTACCAGCGTTATTATTGTAACGCACCTAGCTGGATAACAACGCTAAATTAGCTAGGCTAACCATTTTGTGTTAGTAATGTGGACATAGCCGCAGGTTGACTGTTAATTTTCTCACTGATGTTCTCATTTTTGTAGGCATGCCTAGCATGCTAACAGCTAGTGCAATTTCCAGCTCTGTGATGACAGTGTTACATTACTGCTTCATTTGTTCAGAAGCAACAGTAACGTGCTGCAGCTTCAGCCGCGCCAGAGACAGAATCTCATCTTTCAGAAGCGGCCTATTGGCTTATTTTTTCCACAGATATATTTATTTTATTTTTGTATAACTAAAGTAAAATTTCTGGATAGATAACCGGTAGAGTGAAAAGTGCATTTTTTGCAAGCTGTAGGCTATTAACTCAAAGGTGCAGAGGCATGTTTTTAAGATGGCAATATTGACCTCCAGTCGCTCCATCCCCACGCCACTATGTCCTTGATTTATAGCCAATTACACAGCGAAGCTTGCGAGTTTAGACATTTGAACTACATGTACAGTAGTTTCAGGTCAAACGTCAATTCAGCTTATCAGTTATCTCCCTTAGTAGTATACAAATCGATAGAACCAAACATTTTGTCGATTGCAGGATCATTGAGGGTAATTAAAATGGCAATAGGAAATTCACTCATATCTGTATGTGTATGCATATATATATATATATTTAACTTTACTGGGATTTGTAGGTATGCCATCCACCAAATTATGAGCTACGTGGGCTGTAGTCCATCCATACCTAATACCTATACTACGTGTAACAGTAAGGTCTGTAACTTGGTCCTTGTCAACGTATCTGTTGAGCGTTTAAAAAAAAACTGACATGTACTATGGCCTGAGCTTTCCTTTCTTGCCTGGAAAAATGGCATCATGCAGTATGGGTATGAATGCTGCATATTAGCCAGAGTGAAGCATTGTTGGAAAGGAAGCTTTTAATTGGAGGATTAACAACAGATGGCCGTGGTAAGGTTGCATTAGTGTCAGAGGCAATGAGGATTTATCAGGTTCTTAGCCTGAGAGAAAGGGCGAATCATTAGAATTGAAGTCTGGAGGAAGATATTACCAGTCAAATAATCTGGGTACAAATCACTGAACCATAAAAAAACAAAAACCACAAAGTATTCCGTTTTATACTTTACAAACTAAAACCTACATTTCCTGGTATTTTATACAAAGGTTTTGATATTGTAGCCTTTCTTTAAACAGTTGTTAAACCTTTTAGCCACTCTCCCATAATGCTGTCACTTTCCGAGTGGATTACTGGCAGTTAGCAAATTAGCTGCCAACTGTGTCAAGTAGAAACGTTTCTCCACTATATTGGGATGGCAGGTTACAGCTTGCCGGGGCCCCATACCCATACAGCACAGAGAGTTTGCCACTTTTTCAGATCACAATGACCACAGACTCTCAGCCCTTAAAAACATTAACTTCTCTACTTTCTGACATCATGTAAACACACAGAATTCAACGTATGATCTGCCAATTAGAAAGTTTGACCAGAGTAGACAATCGCAGGATACACAGACAAAAGCCCTATATTGCGTAGCTGTCGCCTCAAAGCCACCTTAGCTTTGTGGTCAGAGTAATGGCTTTATCCGCTCAAGATCCGGATTTGAGCCCCCGCCAAGTCCCGAAGGTTACATTTATTTTCGACAAAAGCTAATGTGCACATGTTATGCTACTTGCATATAAGAATGTTCTTTTCACATTAAAGAACGTCTTTTTATTGTAAAGGCAAAGAAATGTAACAATATTAACTGTTCCACTTGTACTTAAACAGAGGTGAAAGTCAGCCAACATGGCCCGCTAGCCTACTCACTACAATTCAGCATACTGCCAAGATAATTGACGGTCAATTTCACCATTCATGGCCATTTAAAGCTGGAGTATGCCCTGCCCTGCCCACAGAGAAAGAGACACACCCCCACCCCACTGCTTCCACAATTCTCGTCGTGAACGTGCAACCGGCCTATCTCTTCGATGGATTTTCGTCATGAGCCACTTTGTTTTGAAAAAGAAATTTGGGCCGTATCGCTGGTTTTAGAATGCAGAATTTGTGGGTATAAACAGTGTATGGTTCTGGATTTCTCTCACAACAGTTCTTTCTATGATTGCTACCAACTGAGCATGACTGTGGGAAAGGGGGGTTAGAGGAAGAATTGCCTGTTGTATTACATGTCTGGCTTGACCCATCTGTCTATTTGGAAGACCATGAAGAATAACATTCTTGGGGCTGCTACCACTGATCCTGGAAGTATGCTTAAAGGGGAATTACACAGAAAAATGTTGCTTGATTTGTAGAAAAGTAGCTCTCCTGATTAAAATGAGCTCTCAGCCAACTCACTACCTGTAGTGAGATGAGAGATATAACCCCAAACTACTTGGCATGTATCAGGTATCTGCTTTACTGTGATCTACTACGGCCGAGCGCTTACAGTTTATGGGCGGTGTCGGACAACGCCAGTCACAGGTTGCCACTCCCACTGAATACAACCGGAGGGGCTGGTCATTACTACTCGTCCTGAAGCGGTTCTTCAAGAGAGGCTACATTACTCGCTGGCAAGCTAGCCACTAACGTTACAGTTCTACTGAAAAAATATCGTTGACGGGGGCAGGTTGTAGCCGCTATTGTTGGCACTATCCATTTTTCTGTGCATGGCCATGAATTACCGCAAAGTGCCGCAAATCAAAACACTAATTATCAGCATTTTATATTTTCAGGCGGGGTAGCAAGCTTCGCCTAATGCACGGGAGGGGAAGGCTGAGATGTATTGACTGGGTATTGCAGTCGAGGTTAACCTACTACCGGTGTAAAATTTAACAACAAAGGCTTGCTAAAAATTTATTTCGCTCTCTCGCTCTCTTTCTCTCTCTCTCTCTTTCTCTCTCTCTTTCTCTCTCTCTCTCTCTCTCTCTCTCTCTCTCTCTCTCTCTCTCTCTCTCTCTCTCTCTCTCTCTCTCTCTCTCTCTCAACCCATGTCAGGATGTTGTCCACTGTTCCGGCAGATCTGAGAGGGGGTCAGCAGATGCCCCTCCCTGGGGCAGCTGGTCCATGTACACTCCCCCTTCTCTACCAGGAGCAGGTGCAGAAGGGATCCCCACCCTGCAGGGACCAGAAGAAGATGGTAGCAGGGCAACAAGGGAAGGAGCCTCAAAAGAGGGCGGAGTTCATGGGGGACCCCCTACTCACGGGGCCCAGCTCCAGCAGCATGTGTCACACAACCACGCACACAGACTGCAAGGTCCCAGATCCCAAGGTGTGATTTCGGGGGTTTTGGGTTGTACGCCATCGTCATGATAAATTTTTTTATGCAACACCAGGTTTGATAGCACCGCTGTGGGGCTTCTCTCTCGCCAGGTCCTCTCTGCAGACAGACACGGAGTAAAAATCAAGTCTCAGGCCAATGCTGTTAAAGAAGGTAATTTGGAATTTTTTCGTAAGACTAGCGTTTTCTCACAGGGTTGCTGACCAGAGGGTTATATACACAAATAACATATTGGCTGATTCCGATGTCTGATATTTCTCTCTCCATCACTGGCCGATTCAGTTATTGAAGGCATTTGTTGGATAGGTCTTTATGCATCATGTAAAATATGATCAACTACAAGTAAGTTTTGTAGTACAAGTAACATTTTTTGTTATTTTGGTTCTGTACTCTAGCACTTTGAGTTTGAATGGATACAATGAAAACGAGGTTGAAGTGCAGACTGTCAGCTTTAATTTGAGAGTATCTTCATTCATATCTACCTCCCCCCCCCATTTCAGGCATCAAAAATATTGGACTGTTTAACATAATGTAGAATAAAGTAATCATTTTAAATATTTGGTTGCATATCCTTTGCATGTCATGACTTCCTGAGTTGAAAAGTTGCCCCTTTACACTTTTAGGGAGCAAGCTCGGAAGCCTGTGGTGGGACTCCACAGCACCATGCTCACCAGCGCCCCCTGCCAGCCCAGCGGGGGAGCAGCTGGGTACACTGGAGCGCTTCCTGATGAGCCAGCAGGCGGAGCTGAAGCGGCTGCTGGCGGGGACGCTCGGTGTGCTGTGCCAGAGGGTGGAGGCGGTGGAGCGTCGGCTGGAGCAGCTCTATGAGCAGGGAGCTGCCCACGGAAACGGGCTGAGCCTGCTTGGCGCGCAGCTGCAGGAACTGCGCAGGAGCCTGCCTGCAGAATGCCACCGCTGTGAGTCTGGGGCAGGGACCCAAGGGGGCATGTTTGGATGTGCACCCATGGGCAGGCGTGCTTATTTTTCTAATCATAAAATAAATTGGACAAATTTGAGTTAAGTGCACAATGATTTCCCCTCTGCTTTGCATGGTCATAACCGTCTAACGTATACTGTATATCAGGGATTCTCAAATCTCGCCCTCGATGCCAGTATAGCTAATTCATACCACTGATTGGCCAGAGGGGTGTACTACAAAGCAGGATTACTGAGTTAGCTGGATAACTGCACTGAGTGAAACCCAGAACCTGCCAAATCTGCTACATGGACTGAAGTAAAAAAAGCGCCGTTTCAGGTTTTAGGCCTGTGCCGGCAATCGGTTAACCAATTAACCAAGGTAACATGCCCCTATGACTACAAAAACCAATCGTCGATTAAAAAAAACATCATAAATTTATTTTGAGCATATCTTAGCAAGACACTGGTATAGATACTATTCCCAAGCGAAACACAAGAACTGTTAACTGATTTTCCCCATTATAGTTCTTTCCGTGATTTTTCAACAGATTTCGACTTTCACCCTTAAAGTGGCCTACAGTGTGATTTGTATACGTCTAAGCATTTTAACCATATCAACCATATTTCCAAATGCTGAGAGAAACAAAGTGCACAAGAGAGAAACAATGTATACAAATTGTGGAATTCGCTGGGATAAAGATTCAGTGCCCAGCCCAGCGCTCCTTCCCCCATTAAGGTAACATTGTCAGTGACAACAGATGCTCCATAAAAGACTCAAACCTCGCTATGCAGGCTACAACATGTTGTACCAAACCAAACTTTAAAGAAATAAAAATGTACACGATAACCCTGGTTTATATTTAGTAATGCAATTCGAGCATGCTCTGTTTCTCACAACGTTCTGTTTAAAAGCATGCACTTTCTGTCCGTGATGCGCAGAAACAAGAAAATGTACCAGCCTATATATGCATTGTATTTGCATGATTAATACATTTTATAATCTATTAATTAATTTAATAAATTAGTGTTTTATTATAAACCACTCTGTGATTTCTGCTTTTTTCAGTTTTCTCCATGACTTTCGTCAATATGTTTGTGACAAAAACCCAGCCTTAATCACGTTTTATGAATCGCCTGTATAGCAAGGTTGCACATGATTGTTTACATCAATTGTAATAGCACAATATGTTTAGCATATGCCCTTTACAGATTTGCTCTGAAGATTTTTTGACTGAGGCACGTCTCAAGATTATTTTAATACATTTATACTCTTAATAGCCTATTTTATTTGACTTCTTAACCCCTTTGCACAGATGCCAAATTTGGTCAATTCTCACCTATTTAGGGGGTGTTCTATTTAAGGCTTTATAACCTCAGGTGTGAGCATCACAGAAACTTGGTAAATGGCTGAAATGAAACAAGACAGTTGTACCATTTACAATTAGATTAGTTTATTTAAATACTTTAGGTCAAAATAGTGCCACAAATGCAAAGAAACTTGGGAAAAATGTAAAAGAAAATTTGTTTTTCTTTAGTTTACGATGAAATACTGAGAGCTACATATGTGAAAAATTTAAAACTACATTTTATGGATCATAAACTATGTCTACAAGTGTGCAAAATCTGAGGGTGATATGCAGAACTACTACAGATCTATGTTGGAAAATACAGACAGTGTACCCTGCTATCCAAAATGGCTAAATTGTGCATTGCTGTAAATCATAAAATAATAATATATTTAACTAAAAATCAATTTGCATAATTTTCAAGTGGGAATCTTTTTATCAGTATAAAATAACCTATCCAAAGCCTGTCATAAAAGGAATACAATATTTTTTGTCCATTATAAAGCATATACACATTCTTACTCACTCCAAGGAAAATTTTACATTCGTCGAGTACATATGCACAGTAAATGTCAATGAGTATTTTTCAAACCCTAAGTGACAAGTATTGCCCAAGGACATATTAATAAGGCATAGTGTATATTATGTACGATAAGATTACAATAAAATAATATTCCATCGTCAGGAAAATCAAACATGAAGCATGACTGAGCCACCTATGAACGTTTACACTACAGTATGTGAAATGCACTGAAATGCGAAAGTAATATCGAACATATGGCACAACACTGGCGTAGTGGAAAAACGAACTTACGTATTTGAAATATCACAGGCAGTAATACATATTGAGGAGAAACATGTCCCTCATGAATATCCCTCTGGCATATTTTCCGACAGAATCAATACTACGGTATCTTGGTAACTATGGTATCTTCTGACCCACTCCCAAAATCCATTTAAGCAGGCAAGGATTTTCTCTTACCCAGCTGACAAGTTGGTAAATTAGTTTTTTAAAAACTTGTGACAATAACAGGCAACCACAATTGCGCCACGACCAGCGAATGTATATTCTAAGTTGTTTGCGTTAAACTAAACGAACACAACTAGAGTTTCTGTTACATTATTGTTCAAAGCATCCAATAAGACATTGCAAACACCATTGCTAAGGTTATAATGACCTATATTGAATAAAAGAGCTGTCAATTAAACCAGAATGAACTGTAATGAATGAGACAGGTTTGCAGAGCATGGGGGGGTATTACGCTATGGATGAGCAGAAATGCCAAAATGAGGAATTTATAAACTTTAAAACCATAATATTTATTTGGTTTTAAAGTTTTATTAATCACCTGTACAGCAAGTTTGCAGAACATTGTTGCTTTTAATGATAGTAATGACAAGTATCCTATGTGTAATTTTAAAAAGTAATGAACGTGTGTAACACTTTACTCAATAAAAATTGAAGCAAGTGAAAATGGCAAAGGAAAATGTGCAACCCACCCCAGTTTAAGTCTACCACGGTTCATTTAAGAATGGTTAACTAAGTTTGCCAATTCTGTTACCGGCACAGCCCTAATAAGCAGTACTACTGGCCTCTTGGGCCAGATTAGAGTATCCCTGGTTTATGGTTTAACATGGTTATATTTGAAATTGTGTTAAATGCATCATTCTCTCTCAACTCTGAGCTGTTTGCTTGCCCGTTAAAAAGGCTTGGTAAATTGCAGTGCATTTGAGTGGAAATGTATGCATTATTGTTACAAATTGCAATACCATTCCTTAACATGCTGTTCTCCTGTCTACCTGTAGGCAGGGATACAGGTATGTGGGAGGGAAAAGACAAGGTTTCATCACCCCGACTGCATCCCTGTGGCAACGCGGTTGCTGTGGAAACTGGTCTTGGTGAGGGGAGTGTTGGATTATCCTCCTGGCAGATGAGTGCTCCGTCTCCCACCGGCCGCAGCACAGTCCAGCAGGGCACAGCCATCGCAGGAGGCACAGCCATCGCAGGAGGCACAGCCATCGCAGGAGGCACAGCCATCGCAGGAGGCACAGCCATCGCAGGAGGCACAGCCATCGCAGGAGGCTCAGCCATCGCAGGAGGCACAGCCATCGCAGGAGGCTCTGCCTCCTTTCAGAGAAAGGGCTTGCCTCCAGGCGTTTCGCAGGGGTGCTTGCCTGGGAACTACTCACCCGTGTCAGACTTCGAAGACCTTGAAGTGGAGCTGGGCGACGAGGGGCGAGATGCGCTCGGCTGGCTGCTAAATTCGGAGATTGAGTCCACAGATCGTGATGACCAGGAGGGGCCGCCCCTCATCCCACCATCGCCGCAACCTTGGGATGGATTAGAGGGGAGACCTTCCACAGCACGCCCGCTGGCTCATTGTTTACATTTCTCCGCTGATCTTCCGGTGCCTTCCGCGGCTGCCCTTCCAATCCCTGGCCGACCCCCAGTCTCTTTGCCCCCCACTGTCCCGGCCCAGACCAGAACTCCCAGGAAAGAGGTCCCTCTGGACACCTTTTCCGAAGCTGTGGGCTCTACAGAGAAACTTTCCCTGTTGCCACAGTTTTTGAAAGCCGGGGGCGTTGCATTATTGGAAGGGAGGGCAGAGCAATCGCGGCAAGTGACCCTCCCTCTGCCCCCAGGGTTGTGTGCGGATCGGCAGACCCCCGACACTAGAACCTCTGACCCCCAGTGTGCACGGAAACCGCCACCCTGTCTCTCACTTTCAGAACAGCCCAACTGTACCAGGGAGGGGCGGAGCCAGAAGCCATCCGAAAGGGTGGAGGCGAGATGGAGGGAAAGGGCAGATTCTCTGTCCAGTAGTGAGGAAGAGGTGGATGTAGGGGAGGAGAAGAAGAAGACAAAGAAGAGCCGAGAGGCTCTCTACGTCGGTCTGCTGGCGGCCAGCGGCCGACTTGCACAGGATAGCCATGGGTGCAACAAAGGTCTGCAGGGGAATAGAAAGGCATCATTTGGGGGACAGGAAAGGCAAGCTGGGGGTTTCCTGGGCCCGAGGACTCTGGGATCAGTCAGGCAGGCCAGCTGGTCGCACCCATCGGTTGGCCCCAACACCCAGCTGAAGTCCCTGGACTTCAGCACCTTGAGCCCACCCCTGGCCCCTCTCCAGGAAAGCACTTTATCAGCCCCTCTGGTGACCACATGTTCGGACGCCTGGACAGTGGGGAGAGGGCCGGACTGCCAACTGATGCCATTTCACTCCTCTGGCCCGCCTCTGTGCTGGGTGTCGGCAGCCTCCCCACCCCTGTTCAAACAGGCCACTCCCAGGAACGGATACTCCAAGCCCGTCCAGCCCTGCCCAAGCCAGGGCAAGTCTCTGCTGATCCAGCTGTCGGAGACAGCCAGCCGCGTGTCTCCTCTTGCCATGACCCCTGACCCCATGTCGCTGTCCCCCACGGACCAGGCCACACGCGGAAAGCTCAGTGGCTTCTCCCACACCTTCAACTCCAAGTTCCAGCACCACTGGGGCAAGCCCCTCTCCTCCCCCAGGTCTCCCACTCCGAAGGAGGGTGGCCAGGCTGCCGCTAGCGAGCCAGAGGATGGATCATCCTCTCAGTGGCCTGTGCTGATGCCGAGCAGACCCCACCTCTCCCTCCCGCCTCTGGAGCTCCTGCCCTCACGTACCGCCCCCCTGCACCAACTCCTGGGGTTGAAGCCTGCCTTTCCCCCCAGCCTTTCCCGGCTCTTCCGCGCCACAGCACCGCCCATCCCTTTCCCCCTCTCCATCCTCAGCCAGGGGAGCTTCTCAAGGGCCGGACTCCATACCGTCTTGGCCCTCTCTTCGCCGGCCTTCTTCCGCCTCCTCGTCCGGCACAGGTGCCGTCTCTCCCTCCCGAAGCTGGCCCCCTCCACTCTGGACCACTTTCTTGGTCAGATCCTCACAGCCCGGGACACCTACCCACCCCTTCCACCCCTCACTGACCACACTGCTCCACCTGGCCTGGACAATGACCATAGGTGTGTATCCACTTTATTTCAGGGTTGAGGATGAATAGACCATTCCTTTTTCCTCATTTGAATACACCATTTTGCTGTTTTAAGAAATGTACATTTTCAAAACTATCAAATGAGTGTAATAGAAGATGGTGTTCTTATGTGGACTTCAGCTGTCATATGGACATACGGAGTATAGATTTATGGTTGGTCTGGTTAGGTAACAGTCTGGTAGCACATTATTATGTCCGTCTTATTAATTTTGTTGCTTTAACCAAACGTGAACTGAGGACTGTGTAGTGCACCTCTGTCCTAACTTCTGTGTGTTTTGCTCATAGCTATGCGCGACAGACCAGCCAGGAGTCCTCTACCAACAGGAGGAGGTCTTCAGCCAAAATGTAAGTAAACCACCCAGGGCCATAGCATTGTGGGATATGAAATCCCAGGGCTGTGAAATGCTGTCTCATGTACCCATATTCTTCTGAAGGCTAGTTAGCATTGTAGCATTGTCAAGACACCGTAGCTGTGTCTGCTTTTATTTTATTTTCAACCTCAGTCTGTAGTGCAGTCTCAAGCTCCACTGCATGGCCTAAAGTATATGGACACCTGCTCATCCAACATCTCATTCCAAAATCATGGGCATTAATATGGAGCTCGTCCACCCTTTGCTGCTATAACAACCTTCACTCTTCTAGGAAGGCTTTCCACTTCATGTTTGGTCATTGCTGTGGGGATTTGCTTCCATTCAGCCACAAGACTATTACGGGGTCGGGCACTGATGTTGGGCGATTAGCCCTGGCTAGCAGTCGACTTTCCAATTGATCCCAAAGGTGTTTGGTGGGGTTGAAGTCAGGGCTCTATGCAGGCCAGTCAATTTTTTCCATCCCGATCTTGACAAACCATTTCTGTATGGACCTTGCTTTGTACATGTCATGCTGAAACAGGAAAGGACCTTTCCCAAACTGTTGCCACAAAGTTGGAAGCACAGAATTGTCTAGAATGTCATTGTATACTGTACCGTTAAGATTTGCCTTTGCTGGAAAGAAAGGTCTTAGCCCGAACCATAAAAATCAGACACAGACTAAGAGGTGTCCGGATACTTTTTCCCATGTAGTTAATATGCCAACCTCTCTTTGCAGCTGGGGGCTCGATTCCCCAACATGGCACTTTCTGTACTGTGGTCCCATCTCTGTCTGTAATCGTCTCTGTTTTCGCCCTGTCTGAATAAAGTATAAAACTAAATTAGAAGGGCAGAGTTTCTGTCTCTTTTAAAATTCATAAATTTGTGTTTTCTCTCCCTCCTCTTTACCTGAGATCAGCCCGCCAATCAGGGCTCTTGACAGCGTTCCCCCACGCCCTTCTTCACGGCGTATCTCAAAAGCCAGGCTCACTGCGGACCGCATTCGGCACCAAGCTGTCCTGGACCCGCCCCAGCACCGCCACGGCCCCAGTGAGCCGGCACCTAGCTTTGCACTCACCAGTGCCAACGTCAAGTACCCGGGCCTGCATGGGCGTGGTGCAGCGAGAGAGGTGGGCCTCCTCCGCCCACAAACACATATACACATATACAGTGGTGCTAGAAAGTATTCATACCCCTTCACTTTTTGCACACTTTATTGTGTTTTAATTTAAAATGGATAAAATAAAATTGTTTCGCTTGTAACAGTACCTGAAAATAAGATATCGACAGTCTTTTGATGTTGATGGGTCACAGACTTCAGGAAGTAACAGCATGCAAAGTGTATGCGACCAAATATGAAATATGATACTTTATAAATACATTAAAGCAAGGGGTATAAATACTTAGGCACATGAGAGATTTCAGTTTTTGATTTTTAATACATTTGCAAAATTTTTAAAAACATGTTTTCACTTTGTCATTATGGGTTATTGAGTGTAGATTGATTGAAAATTAAATCTACAACACAATAAAGTGTGCAAAAAGTGAAGGGCTATGAATACTTTCTAGCACTACTATATATATATATATATATATATATATATATACATACATATTACACACACACACACACACACACACACACACACACACACACACACACACACACACACAGTGGGGACCAAACATTTCAGGGCAGTGACACAATTTTTGTTGTTTTGGCTCTGTATTCTAGAACATTGGATTTGAAATGGAACAGTGACTATGAGGTTAAAGTGCAGACTTTCAGCTTTAATTTGAGGGTTTTTACATACATATCGGGTGAACTGTGTAGCAATTCTAGCCCTTTTTATGTATAGTTCCCCCCCCCCCATTTTAGGGGATTATAAGTAATTGGACAAATTAACATAAACTTAAATAAAGTCCTCATATTTAATATTTGGTTACATATCCTTTGCATGCCATGACTTTCTCATGTCTGTGACCCAACAACATCAATAGACTCTTATCTTATTTCCTGATACTCTTACAAGAGTTACTATAACGTCTCTGCATTTGAATGGATCTCTATGGGAATTGGGTGGGGGGTCTAGATTAAGCTGTCAATTACACTATGGATCACATGGTTGGTTAAATGGCTGTAAGTCAACAAGGGTCTGAGGTGTCAAACGAGCCTCAAACCGTCACTCTGCTGTGAGATCTGCAGTAGGTATGGATGATCACTATAAAGGTTTCTTCTCCTGACTTATTTTTCCATAGAGTTCAATAGGAAAATGAGTGAGGAAAAACTACCCTCAGTGATCCATCCATATCCATAATAATATGCAGTAGATATGGATGGATCACTTTAAGGAGAAGAAACCCTTCAAGTTATCCATCCATATCTACTGTATTTCTGGCAGCAGAGGGACGGTTTCAGGCTTGTTTGATACGTCAGACTGTTGATGACTTACAGCCATTTAGCCAACCATGTGTTCCATACTGTTCCAGTGTAATTTACAGCTAAATCTAGTCCCACCCCCAATTCCCATAGAGATCCATTCAAATGCAGAGATGTTATAGTATCACTTGTAAGAGTACCAGAAAATAAGATATCAAGAGTCTTTTGATATTGTTGGGTCACAGGAAGTCATGGCTTGCAAAGGATATGCGACCAAATATGAAAAATTATGACTTTATGCTATATATAAATGCAGGGGTGCCAATAATTGTGGCACGTGTAGTTTTGTTAAAAATAATTATTTCTTGATGAGGGATTTTTTTTCTCATAATAAATTTACTTCAATTAAAGGTTGGATTTTTCTCATTGTGAGATTAAGCTAATTCACCAAACGGTGAATTTTTTATAACCCTTTTTACTCGTCTTTACCAGGGATGCCAATAATAGTGGAGGGCACTATATATATTATATATATACTACTCAAAAGAATTTAAGGGTCAAATTAAATTTTTTGATCATTTTTGTAAGCATGTCTTTTTAAGCCAGATAGGGTTAGAATATCCCCCTTATCTTTAGAAACTTTTTCAAATTAACCCAGATTTTTTCATGGATTTGAAGCACAAACTTAGTCAGATAAAACTGACAAACACCCATTGTGACACCTCCTACACGTGTTTTGCATGAGTGTCATTCCATGCATCTGGTAACAAGTAGGCCCACCCTTTGCCTTCAAAATGGTTTCAATTCTTCTAGGAATGCTGTCATTCAATTTCTGAACTATGTGTAGTGGGATATTGGCCCATTATTCAAGGACTGTCTCCAGTTTTTTGAGGGATGAAGGAGGTGGAAATCTAGTTTGTAATCTGTGCTCCAGTACTTCCCATAAAGGTTCAATTATGTTTAGATCTGGTGAGTGTGCAGTCCATGGAAGGCATTTGATGTCATCTTTGTGTTTTTGGAACCATTCTTTAATGTTTTCAGCAGTGTGTATGGGGGTGTTATTATGTTGAAATATGGGGACATCATGAGGGAACAGTGTTTGCACCATAGGGTGCACCTGGTCTTGTAAAATGGTTTCATATTGTTTGCCTGTTACACATCCATGGAGTGCAATCATTGGAGTGCAAGATCTCTCATTATAATTTTTGCGAAATTACAAAATTTGCTCATTACATTCCAGCAGCTATCAATAAATCAAGTGTTCTGGGAAAAAAATCAAAAAAAGGTTTCTGTGAGTGTCCTGGGCTCTGTACTGGGCTGTCAAAAAGTCTCAAGCCGGTCTTCCAAAAACCAACCAATCAGGGCTAGCTATGTAGCTACCAATCAGGGCAACTATCTACAAGCAAAAGATCCTTCCGGTAGAATAAAGCCCTCCCTGTCTGCCTGTCTCCGCACGTGCACTGGAGCATAATTTGGTGGGAGGGGCTTAGGAGAGAGATAGGAGGGAGGAGTGCAAAAGGGGTCTTTTTATCTTGTATATTTTCAAACTTGCCTACTGCTGCTTTAAGCCCTATTCAGATGGGATAAGTTTTCAGGACAATGTCTGTAAAGTCATTGTTATCACAGGACATCTGTAATGTACATTATCAGACTTACTGAATGTGGATTATTAGACTTACAGAATGTGCATTATTAGACTTACTGAATGTACACTATCAGACTTACTGAATGTACACTATCAGACTTACTGAATGTACATTATCAGACTTACTGAATGTACATTATTAGACTTACAGAATGTGCATTATCAGACTTACTGAATGTACATTATCAGACTTACTGAATGTACATTATTAGACTTACAGAATGTGCATTATCAGACTTAGTGAGTGTACATTATCAGACTTACTGAATGTACATTATTAGACTTACAGAATGTGCATTATCAGACTTAGTGAGTGTATGTTAGCAGACTTGGTGAATGTAGTTACTGAATATAAGGTGGGAATTTTGTCATGTGAGCTTTCTTCACTTTTAGGGGTGTCTGTATGACAAAGGTGTGGTCATTCAGCCAGGCCAGCGATCAAAGAGGGTGTCCCAGATCCGCATCCGCAAGACTGTCCCCAAACCAGACAATAACCTCACACCGATGGGCCTGCCCAAACCACAGAGGTGAGCAGGGCCTTCTGCCTCTCTTTTCTCTAAAACCTCCTCAATCACATGTGTGTGTGTCCATCAGAATTTAACTCATTGTTCATTTCTCTCTTACCCCTCTCTGTCGCTCCTGTCCCCTATCTTGCTCTTTGTCTCTCTCGCTCTCTCTCTCACGCTCGCTCTCTCTCTCTCTCTCTCCCTCTTGTCCATTCTCTATCATTCTTTGTCTCTGATGTCTCTCTCTCTAGGCTGAAGAAGAAAGAGTTCAGCTTGGAGGAGATTTATACAAACAAAAATTATCGCTCACCAACTCCCAACAGGTCAGTGAACTCGAGAGCCTTCCCTGCTCACCTGTTTTCTTCTTTGCGTGTGCTCAGGTTCAGGGCAGTTCTGTGTGCTCAGGTTCAGGGTAGTCATGTGTGCTCAGGTTCAGGGCAGTCATGTTTTCTCAGGTTCAGGGCCGTCCTGTGTGCTCAGGTTCAGGGCCGTCCTGTGTGCTCAGGTTCAGGGCAGTCCTGTGTGCTCAGGTTCAGGGCAGTCCTGTGTGCTCAGGTTCAGGGCAGTCCTGTGTGCTCAGGTTCAGGGCAGTTCTGTGTGCTCAGGTTCAGGACAGTCTTGTGTGCTCAGGTTCAGGGCAGTCATGTATGCTCAGGTTCAGGGCTGTCATGTATGCTCAGGTTCAGGGCAGTCCTGTGTGCTCAGGTTCAGGGCTGTCATGTATGCTCAGGTTCAGGGCAGTCCTGTGTGCTCAGGTTCAGGGCAGTCCTGTGTGCTCAGGTTCAGGGCAGTCCTGTGTGCTCAGGTTCAGGACAGTCATGTGTGCTCAGGTTCAGGGCAGTCTTGTGTGCTCAGGTTCAGGGCAGTCTTGTATGCTCAGGTTCAGGGCTGTCATGTATGCTCAGGTTCAGGGCTGTCATGTATGCTCAGGTTCAGGGCTGTCATGTATGCTCAGGTTCAGGACAGTCATGTGTGCTCAGGTTTAGGGCAATATATAGCAGTGGGTGGTGCTGTGGGTATGTCTGTCTGGTACAGAGGGTGTGGCTGTCTAGTGATGTGGGTGTGGTTATGGTGCAGTGGGTGTGCCTGTTGCTCAGTGGGTGTGGCTGTCTGGTGTAGTGGGTGTGGCTGTGGTACAGTGGGTGTGACTGTCTGGTGCAGCGGGTATGGCTGTCTGGTGTAGTGGGTGTAGTTGTGGTACAGTGGGTGTGGCTGTCTGCTGTAGTGGATGTAGGTGTGGTGCAGTTGTTGTGGCTGTCTGCTGTAGTGGGTGCAGCTGTGGTACAGTGGGTGCAGCTGTGGTACAGTGGGTGTGGCTGTCTTGTGTAGTGGGTGTAGTTGTGGTACAGTGGGTGTGGCTGTCTGCTGTAGTGGGTGTAGGTGTGGTGCAGTTGTTGTGGCTGTTGGCTGTAGTGGGTGTAGTTGTGGTAAAGTGGGTGTGGCTGTCTTGTGTAGTAGGTGTAGGTGTGGTGCAGTTGTTGTGGCTGTTGGCTGTAGTGAGTGCAGCTGTGGTACAGTGGGCGTGGCTGTCTTGTGTAGTGGGTGTAGTTGTGGCACAGCGGGTGTGGCTGTCTGGTGCAGTGGGTGTGGCTGTCTGCTGTAGTGGGTGTAGGTGTGGTGCAGTTATGATGGCTGTTGACTGCAGTGGGTGTTGCTGTGGTACAGTGGGTGTTGCTGTGGTGCAGTGGGTGTTGCTGTGGTACAGCGGGTGTTGTTGTGGTGTAGTGGGTGTTGCTGTGGTGCAGTGGGTGTTGTTGTGGTGCAGTGGGTGTTGGTGTAGTGCAGTGGGTGTTGCTGTGGTGCAGTGGGTGTTGCTGTAGTGCAGTGGGTGTTGTTGTGGTGCAGTGGGTGTTGTTGTGGTGCAGTGGGTGTTGTTGTGGTGCAGTGGGTGTTGCTGTGGTGCAGTGGGTGTTGCTGTAGTGCAGTGGGTATTGTTGTGGTACAGTGGGTGTTGCTGTGGTACAGTGGGTGTTGTTTTGGTGCAGTGGGTGTTGCTGTAGTGCAGTGGGTGTTGTTGTGGTGCAGTGGGTGTTGTTGTGGTGCAGTGGGTGTTGTTGTGGTGCAGTGGGTGTTGTTGTGGTGCAGTGGGTGTTGTTGTGGTGCAGTGGGTGTTGTTGTGGTACAGTGGGTGTTGTTGTGGTGCAGTGGGTGTTGTTGTGGTACAGTGGGTGTTGTTGTGGTGCAGTGGGTGTTGTTGTGGTACAGTGGGTGTTGTTGTGGTGCAGTGGGTGTTGTTGTGGTACAGTGGGTGTTGTTGTGGTACAGTGGGTGTTGCTGTAGTGCAGTTGGTATTGCTGTGGTGCAGTTGGTGTTGCTGTGGTGCAGTGGGTGTTGTTGTGGTACAGTGGGTGTTGTTGTGGTACAGTGGGTGTTGTTGTGGTGCAGTGGGTGTTGTTGTGGTGCAGTGGGTGTTGTTGTGGTACAGTGGGTGTTGTTGTGGTGCAGTGGGTGTTGTTGTGGTGCAGTGGGTGTTGTGGTGCAGTGGGTGTTGTGGTGCAGTGGGTGTTGCTGTGGTGCAGTGGGTGTTGCTGTGGTACAGTGGGTGTTGTTGTGGTGCAGTGGGTGTTGTTGTGGTACAGTGGGTGTTGTTGTGGTACAGTGGGTGTTGCTGTGGTGCAGTGGGTGTTGTTGTGGTACAGTGGGTGTTGCTGTGTTACAGTGGGTGTTGTGGTGCAGTGGGTGTTGCTGTGGTACAGTGGGTGTTGTTGTGGTACAGTGGGTGTTGTTGTGGTGCAGTGGGTGTTGTTGTGGTGCAGTGGGTGTTGTTGTGGTGCAGTGGGTGTTGCTGTGGTGCAGTGGGTGTTGCTGTGGTGCAGTGGGTGTTGCTGTGGTGCAGTGGGTGTTGTTGTGGTGCAGTGGGTGTTGTTGTGGTGCAGTGGGTGTTGTTGTGGTGCAGTGGGTGTTGCTGTAGTGCAGTGGGTGTTGTTGTGGTACAGTGGGTGTTGCTGTGGTACAGTGGGTGTTGCTGTGGTACAGTGGGTGTTGCTGTGGTACCGTGGGTGTTGTTGTGGTACAGTGGGTGTTGCTGTGGTACAGTGGGTGTTGCTGTGGTACAGTGGGTGTTGTTGTGGTACAGTGGGTGTTGCTGTCGTGACTTGGCTCCTTCGTATTTTCCCCAGGAGCCTAGAGACGATCTTCGAGGAGCCGAAAGAGAAGAACGGTGCGCTGGTGTGCATCGGACAGCAGAAGAGGAAGCGCGTGCTGGACTTCCCTGACTTCACGCTTCCAAGGAAACGGCGTGCCAGGGCCAGCCTTGCGGTCCTGCGGGGGCCCCGCGGGCGTGGCCGTAGGGGCCGACCTGACGATGCCGATCTGGACATCATGCTGATTGAGCGGCTGAGTGAACTGGAGGACTTCTTCTCTCGACAGGGCCTGGAGGACTGAACAACACACCTACAGATACACGCACACACACAAACATGTACATATATACTCACACACGCACACACAAACATTAATGTATATATATACTCACTCATACAGATACAAACATACATGTACATATGTACTCACTCAAACAGATACAAACATACATGTCCATAGATACTCACACACATACAGATACACACATACACAAACATACATGTACATATATACTCACACACACAAAAACATACATGTACATTTATACTCACACATACAGATAAACACATGCAAACATGTACGTATACACATCAAGTGCTGCACATTCTCAGTTTTGCTTAGATTTCAAATTTGGACTTACTAGCCACATTTTGACGTGGGAGAATAAGAAAATAATATAAAAAATCAGATTATATAATTTAGGTGTGTATGTTGGTGTATATGAAAGAAATATGTAAATAGTATATTCATGTACTTTTTAAAAATACTATCCAGTCTTTTTTTTTTGTAGTGACATCACCGCATCGATCCAAATTTTTTATCCTTTTACTCACTGTGATAAACGGTTGGCCTAATCCAAAGCTTCCGGAGCTTCTGTGTGCGGGCGCAAACCACACTGAATATTATGCTTACATTTCATGGGAAAAATTTTAGATCAGGTACTGAACAGATACGTGTCAGTCACAATCAAATGTGTGACTCGAACTATTATTCATCATTTAAAACTGAGAATGCGGAACGTTGAACACTCAACACTACGTGAGACACGCATGCGCACACACACAAGCATGCACACAGGTAGACATAAGCACATAAGAGATCAAAGTCACAAACCTGAGCACTTTTCCTTCTCTTACCTCACCCACCATGCTGTCCTCACCCTCCCAAGCTGTTTTAGACTGGGACACTTTATGCCAAATCTGTTGGTGTCTGTGGTCCTGGAAACTTTTGCAGGAAGTGCAGCCAGCCTTGTTTGTAACTGCACACAAGGCATGAAACTGACAGACGGGTGAGCCGACTACACCTTATCTTTGGCACAAAGGAGGGAGGCGCTGGGCCCCAACCCCCAAAGATTTTACAGCCTTTCTGGAACATTCTTATTGTCACCCAGGACCGTAGGGCTTTCAGGGGCCCCTGGGCTGTAGGGCTCTCGGGGGGGCCCCTGGGCTGTAGGGGTCTGGGGGCCCCTGGGCTGTAGGGCTCTCGGGGACCCCTCGACTGTAGGGCTCTCGGGGGGGCCCCTGGGTTGTGGGGCTCTTAGGGGCCCCTGGGCTGTCGTGAATAATTCCGTGCGGAATGTCATGAGAATTGGTGCAGGGTATATTAGAAAGAGTAGACAGAAAAGTAATTTTTCCAGTATTGGAGGGCTAGTTTCCTGCATTGTTCTTGCTTGTTCCTTTTCTGATGCAGCCTTTTCCCAGGCAGGTTCCTCATGTTCTGTGCGAGAACCCACTGTGTTGCTAAACAACCTCTCCATCCGGACCTCTTAAAAATGCCCAAATTCATCTATGAAGACCCAAACCCAAAGGATTCCCACTCTGTTCTCTGGACCTTGGGACACGCCTCATCTGCTCCAATGGCAGTCTGCACTTGTGTATGGTCTTTGGGAATGGGAGGTTCTTTCCTGGGGATTGGGTTTTGTTTTTTTTTTGCATTGTGATGCTTTGAGGTTGCATCCCGACCCCCCCCCCCCCCCCCCCCCACCCCCCCCACCCCTGGCTTTTGAACATGTGGAATAATATGCAATGTGTTTCATTTGTTTGTCCATTCATGTGTGGTTTCAGCTGCCAGTCCAATTGCAATTCCCTTAGTTTGGCAAAAGGGGTCACTCATTCACCCTCGTCAGCCAAGTTTTTCAAACCTCCCGGTTTTCCACTGCCTTTAGTCTCAAGTGGGATAAAGCAAACTTTGTGTCTGAATGCTTAGGTTTAATTTGCTTGCTTCATCACTAAGGACTGCGGCTGTCATGCTCACACTGGAGCACCTTGTACAGCATATCAGTACAGAGCTAAGCTCAGAATCCCCGATTCAGGCACACAGCACTAGCAGAGTTAAATCAAGAATCCCTGATTCAGATTTACAGTGCTGGCAGAGCTAAATCAGAATCCCTGATTCAGTTACAGCCCCGGGTTTAGTGTAGATGGCGGCAGAGTGGCACATGGAAGCACAGGGCTGCATGTTTAATTCCCAGGTGGATCACTGCCATTGTAGCCTTTGCCAGGTATGCACTCTGCTTCTGTAAATACACGGCTTTACAAGTGGATATTATGTCAAATCAGAGCTATAATGTTTACCCTAGATAAGGGTCTCTTCTCAAATGAAATGAGTATAACTTCCTGTATACCTGACTTGACTCCACCCACATAAGGCTTAAGGTGGAAGTGATGAATATCTGGCTGCATTTGGTTTTCTTAGCTGGTGACCACCTTTAGGTGGAAGGTGCTTGCGAAAGATCATTATGGGATGCATGATGAGTGAACTGCTTATAGTGCAGGTGCTGCTGGCTGCATGTCTCTGTCTATGATGGTTCTCCCATACCATACTGCTGCTACCTCCCTATCTTTTATATGTTATATTACTAAATTATGTGACTGAATATTGTGTTGAAGTTTGCAATGTTAGATTGTTTTTATATAGAGATTCACAGCACCTACATATGGAACATCCTCTCTGACATGCAGAGACCATTTTGTCCTCCCCACCCTGTCTCAGTATTGCATTGATCCATCTCTCCTTTGTGGACGTGTGCACAATCTTAGCTAAATAATAAATATTAAGATTTTTAAGATGTGCCTGTAACTACTATTGACTTCTTTTTTTTCTCTTTTTGTTTTTGTTTAAAGGGTGCGGGAAATCGGACTGTTCTTTTCCCCATGTTTTTTACATAGGACTAGTTTATGGTTGGCCACCATGCTCCAGTAACTAACTAAAAAGACACCCTCTGGGCTTACGCTTAAAGAATAAGTGAAAATGAGGAATTTCACAGCCTGTCTGTTTTGCAGACTGCATTCAGCACAGACAGAGCTCAGGTCAGTAGTGTAAAATGTCTGGGCTCGGTCACACAGTCAGGCTGTAGAGCCCCTTTGCTGCACTCATCTCAGCTGCCCTTATTTTATTTACAGTTGGTTTGAACAGCACTGTTTGCAATCTTTAAGATGCTGTACCCATCAACATACATGCCAGCTGGTTGATGCCCCATTCCACACCCCAAAGAGGCAACCACCCCCCCCCCCTTCCCCTCAATGTACGCTTTTAACCAGTAGAAGAAGAGATTGAGCGCTAGAGAAAGTGATGACGTTATGAGTTACATGGTGAGTGATGTGAAATTTACTGCATTTGTTTATATTTTCTTTTTTCTTTTTTAAGAGTGTGTAGAACTTGTTTGATCTTGTATGTTGCAGTGGGTACTCTGTAGACGTGTGTGTAGAAGTGACTCATTTGGGCCGCCCCACCCTCCCCACGGTTTTGTGAGGGCATTGTTTTGCATTTTGCGTATTTTCTTTTTTTTTTTTTTTGTTCTGTGTTTGTGCAACGAATGTCGGGCACTTTTTTCTGGTTTTCTTCCTTTTTAAGAGTCAACACACAGACCAACGCTAAAGATTAGTATTGTTAATCATTGCGATTTTAATTTTAATATATATTTTATGAATAAAATAGTGTTGACATTTGTTTACAATGGCTCTTTTTTTGTCAAACAAGCTTTTATTTATTACTGTCATTGAATGTGCTTGCACAGACTTAACAGACGGACAGCAACTGCAGTACTACATGGAGAATGATTTCATGACTGCGTTATTGGAAACATTTTATCAAAATCTTTTAAGTTCTATGTTTCTGGTGATGCATGAAACTTTTTCTTTCAGTAGTACAGAGGACCCTACAAAAATATTTTCACAAGCAATCTACTATTCTATGTTTAAGTTCAGGAGTCCTCAATAAGCATTTAATCAGAAGTTATTTTTGTAGGATGTAGGGGCGTTAACACAGTGTGTGGTGCAGAGACCTCATTTGATGTGTACTGCTTTAGATTAGGGCATCAAATCTTGAAAGGATAGTGGGGTCATGAAAATTGAAAAGAGCTTGAAAAACCTTTTGAGGTATGGAAAAATCACACAATTAGAGCTGATCTGTGTGTGTACACACACACACACACACACACACATATATATATATATATATATAACGGTGAATGAGGTTAAAAAACAGCCATTTTTACACATGGCATCCCCTGTTTTTGGGCACCAAAAGTAATTGGACAAATTAACTTAAAGAAAGTCATCATATTTAATATTTGGTTGCATGCCATGACCTTCGGTTGTCTGTGACCCAACAACATCAAAAGACTCTTGATATTTTATTTTTAGGTACTCTTACTAGCGATTCTATAACATCTTTGCATTTCAATGATCTCTATGGAAATTGGGGGGTGGGACTAGATTTAGCTGTACATTATGCTGGAACAGTATGGAATACGTGGTTGGCTAAATGGCTGTAAGTCATCAAGGGTCTGAGGCATCAAATGAGCCTCAAAGCATCACTATGCTGCCAGATATACAGTAGATGTGGAGGGATCACTTTAAGGGTTGTTTTTCCTGACTCATTTTCCTATTGAACTCTGGAAAAATAAGGATCCGTATCATTACCAGATATTGGCACCACGTGTACTGAGAACACGAGAGTGCGGCTCCCAAAACCAACCAGGCAGCCCCAGCTCCATTTTTGCTTCCATTTCTTTCCAAACACATGCTCTGCCCCATCCATTTCTTACCAATCAAATCTCCCCATCTCTACTCCATTTCTGACTAATCAGACCGCCATGCCTGTCCATTTCTTACCAATAAAATGTGGCAACACAACTTTTTTGTTGTTTTTAAATGCATGGCGGTAGGTACTGGTGGCAGCGACTCTGAAGAACACAGTGATATAACGTGATTTCTCAAGGTAAGACGGCTGCATTAAATTAATTTAATTAAATCGTTAAAGATGGAAACGCTTGGTAACGGTCGTTTGATAGGAACAGAGACGGTATATTTCCCTTCTACTATCTCTGATAGTAGGCTAATTTAGCATGACTAAGTTAGCCTAGCTAACAGAAATTTACCTCAAAGAACGTAAATTAATGTAACCCCATGATGTAATTATTTTAGTAGCTATTAATGTGTTAGCTAATGTGATGTTCTGTGGAGCAAAATACATGGTGTAAGTCCTATAACTGTATTTGCGTAGTCTAGTTGACATAGCATAAGACTAATAAAATTCAGTTCTTTGGATTGACAGTGATTCCATGTTAGATTGACATGAGTTGAATATAAATCAAGTCAGATATACAGGTGCAGCTCAAAAAATTAGAATATCGTGGAAAATGTTCAATATTTTTTGTCACTCATTTCAGAAAGTGAAACTCATATATTATATAGATTCATTACACATTGAGTGAAATATTTCAAGCCTTTATTTCTTGTAATTTTGATGATCCACATCTACTCCATATCTGGCCGCAGAGTGATGTTTGGGGCTCGTTCGATAGCTCAGACCCTTGATGACTTACAGCCATTTCGCCAGTCATGTGTTCCATACTGTACCAGCCTAATTTACAGCTGAATCTAGTCTTACCCCCCAATTCTCATAGAGATCAGTTCAAATGCAGAGAGGTTATAGTATCGCTTGTAACAGTACCTGAAAATAAGATATCGAGAGTCTTTTGATGTTGATTGGTCACAGACTTCAGGAAGTAACAGCATGCAAAGGATATGCGACCAAATATTAAATATGATACTTTAAAAATATGTTAAAGCAAAATATTCTAATTTTCTGAGACACTGAATTTTGGGTTTCATTAGCTGTAAGCCATAATCATCAAAATTACAAGAAATAAAGGCTTGAAATATTTTACTCTATGAATCTATATAATATATGAGTTTCACTTTCTGAAATGAGTGACAATAAATATTGAACTTTTTCACGATATTCTAATTTTTTGAGCTGCACCTGTATATCCAGCTGTATCAATGGATACTATGTATAAATGCAAAAACGCTGTGTAAGTCGCTCTGGATAAGAGCGTCTGCTAAATGCCTGTAATGTAGCAACTTTCATTTAACAAAACTATATCAGACTGGTCAATATATGAAGTAATTTCACATTAATGTATTTGTGGTAAAATGAGAACGTAGCTGTCAAGTTATGCCACCAGGTGACGCTTGTTATTCTTTCCTCCCACTGTTTTCTACCTGAAGGGCAAGACGTCAGTACAACTCTAATAGGCGCGGGGTTTATTTTTTTTACCAGGGGGTGCCCTAAAAAAATTCAGCCATCGGCAATAAACTAATACTCTAGTTAAGCGCATAAGCATAATAGCCTATTTCTGGCTCCGCTAAATAGCCTAACTAAAAAATAGCTGACTGACCAATTGTGGCACATCAACTGCAACAGCTCAAACCTTAACACGCAAGCTGCCTTGGGTTCAAAAGCTTTTTTTCCTCATTCTCGTAAGCTATCACTGAGAAATAATAACGTAATTTCAATCTATTTGTGCATTTGCTGTGTTTTACCAAAGCAATTTAGGCTATTTTGCATAAACCTATGACTTCACTCTGCAATATGATTCACCCTGCAAAATACGATTTGTCCGTGGGTGCCCTGGCCCCTGAGCACCCACTATGACTTCCAGAGCATGCAGCCTGTTTGCATTTTCAAGTAGGCTATGTATTTAAAAGGTTTAATTATTAAGCTACTTTATTTTCAGGTGAAGTGGATGATTCAGTGTTTCCCTTCTGGTTATCACAGATTTATGGCTGTTATTTTTAGAAATGGATGAAATTGAATTCGTTTGATATCAAGAAATGGAATTACAACTAGCCAAAATAGAATTCTTGATATCAAAAACAAGTTGAATAAAAGCTCAAACGGCTTGCCATAGACAACACCACAAAACAGATGGGTTGCATGTGGTGGAGAGTTTGGTGAAGCATGCTAATGAGGCGTTTTGTGGCGGTGCATGCAAATTCATTGGGCTCCTATTGATTGAGAGCAGATAATTATAAGGGCTGTTCATTTCCATGTGTCTCCGCTTACAATATATGTTGCATGCTTCTCCACGATACCTCCTGTATGGCGTTTATTTAGTTCCATAAATAGCGCGCGCGCGGAATTGTGAAGCGAGCGCGCAGAACAGTGTCTGCGCGAGTGGAGCTATGAAGCGAGCGAGCACAGAACCATGTGCAAGCGTGGAGCTGTGAAGCGAGCGAGCAGAAAACCATCCGCGCGAGCACAAAGCCCATCTGCGAGCGTGGACCTGTGACGCGAGCGAGCAGAGAACCATCCGCGCGAGCACGGAGCTGTGGGCGTGCGAACTTGGTTTGCTCTCGCTCGAAATTGGTTTACGCTCGCTCGAAGTTGTTTTACGCTCGCTCGCTCGCCAAGTTCATTTTTGAGACTTTGGGGGCGGGGATGGCATGCATAGTGGCTGATGTCTCCACTTCTTTGATTGGTCACTAGCCTATACATATATAATACCTTTTTTGGTAGCTACTGGCAAAACTTTTCAGAATGTTGGAGACGAATGAAGTGCGTAAACTACCGAGATTATGTTTCATTACACACTTGCTACAACTGAGTTATGTATTACGAAAATAGGATATATTTTGTTAATGGCGACTGCAGCCTATTATACACAATGCATTTAGCTTAAAATTTCTACTTAGAAAATGTAATGTGTTGGCTACTGACCGACTGGTCACTCATGTAGCTAATGTTAGCAATAGCAAATAGCCTAAGGCAAAGTTAGTTAGCTAGCTAGGTAACGTTTTTATCCAGGCGTAATCTATCCACTCGTTAATTTCTCGTGTTAAGTCAAATTGGTATTGCTTTTTAAAATAGACGACAGTAGTATGCCAACTGCTATCATTTTAATTATAGGCCTACTGTTGAAATGTTTTGTGGATTGCTTTATGATAGGGAGATTTGCATGATGCTGCACGGCGGGTGGTGTCTCTGCTGCAGAATGCCCTGGCCGAGACGGCTAGAGACAGGGAGGATTGAAGTGTTTTTCACTTTTTATGAGCTAAAAGCAACCCTTATTGAACGTTGTGTCAAGACTTGTATATCTCGAGTTCTTGGTGAGGGGGGAAATGCCATAAATAATCCAATAAAAAAAACTTGTTTCATGTGACTGTTGATTTAAGGCACCAAATTGTATGTACTTTATATGTTTAAAATTGCAATCGGCATAAGAACGGGTAATATGTTTATTGTTCCGTTGTGTTTGAAATATTAAGGAGTTGTCTCTGCAGATTTAGAAAACCAGAGCCAAGCAGTTCCACAGCAGACACAGCACCAGAGGCAGACTTCTGGCCAAGCAGCAGTTCAACACAGCATCAGAGGCAGACTTCTGGCCAAGCAGCTAATTCAAGAAAATGAAACTGTCTGGATGTGTTTTTATTTGGATTAATAAATTAAATTTTAAATAAAAATCTGGATTTGACTGCATTTGAACAGCTTTTAATTGAAGAAAAGAACAAATGCCACAAATTATTAAATAAATCGTCTACTGACAGTCACATCGGCTACATGTCAACTTGCTTTCGTGAGGTTTGGGACTACGATCACGAAATTGATTAGAAGGGGTCTGGCATAGGCTAGATATTATGCACAAAAGGTAGCCTATTGTTATTATTAAGTTATTAGAAGGTAGGTTATATTGCCTACACAATAATTATCAACAACATAATTATTCATTAGCGTTTAATTCCAGGCTTGCTGTTTATTTTTACTAAATCATTGTCTGCACATTGATGTTCTCACATCGGATCAATCAATGCTGGCACTTATGGGCTATTGTGCTATTTTGTATTGTGCATAATAAATGCCGAGCCGTGGCTAATTACAACGCGGAGACAACGTACTTTATCTGTGTTCAATTGAAACTATGGTCAGTTTCGCTATAGCCTTTTCGCAAGCCTAGGTAATTGCACAATTGTATGAACAGCACTTAATAGGCTACAGTGTAGGCCTACTACTGCGTGAATGTGTAACTAAAAACATAATTTGAACAATTTTGTTAATGTTAACGTCATATTGCGTTACACTGCACTGCCCCTATAACATCAGAACACTTATACTAGCCTACATAGCCGATTGCACCAGACAATATGCTACATAGACACATGATTTTAGAATTATTCCAATTCATACCAATTTTATAATATCGCCTAATTAACCCAACCGCATGCCAATATGACAACCCTAAGGACTAGCCTATATAAAAAGGCATAGCTAGTTAGATTATAACGAGCACATTAAAGATAAGTTTAATAGTAGCCTATGCTATTGGTGATTTCAGGGACTGCCGATCAAGTCACATGAAGGAAAATCGGCCAATACGATCGACTCCATCCCAAACACAGGTGTTGTGTCGAATTCTGTTCCCCCACGAAATCATGTTTCCCCTAGCGTTGCTGCGCAGTTATTTGAGGAAATAGCGTAACGTGCGCGCGACCTGAAATCAGCTCGCTCCCAGGGAGGAATGCTCGTGCCACTTACGCGAATCTCAGTTTGTATAGGCTACGTTTTAAGCGATTTGTTCTTTTGCGACTAGAAAATATTAAGATCAGAAGCCGCGATATGCATGTCAGCCTATACGTAAAACAGTGAAATACGTTCAGAAAAGCAGCAAGTGTTCTGGTGGCTTTGTCGTCAGTTTGTATGGTGTCAGTGACTTGGTTAGTAAAAACATTCGTTCGCTTAGTCTTGTAACGTGTACGTTACATAACCGACTGTATAAAATATATATGAAGCCCAATGAACATGATCAGACTGTTTATGAGTAAGATATACAATAAACGTCATACTACAGTTATTTTGACCTTGTCTGAGTATATTATTATTAGTAGCCTACTGTCATTATTATTCCTACGAGTAGAAGAGGATGTGGTTGGGTATTAATGATGGTGGTATTACGAATAGTGGTAACGTTAGTGGTAGCTAAAAGATACGTGATGCTACGGTTATTTTCTTTATCTGGCATAAGTATATTTTTGCATTTTATATGTGTGTGTATATATATGTATATGGATTGTGGGAATTTAACATTTAATCCTATAAAAGTATATGTTGTAAATAGAATGTATAAACTTGTCTGTGGTAGTTGAGTTTCGAATGGGTGACCTTGGGCCTGTGTTCTGAGAGTTCTGAGAGGGAGGGCCACAACATTCTTCAGATAAAGGATTTGCCACAAAAGCAGAGCCAGTTTATGCAAAACAGGAAACGCCAAAACTCATAGATGAGTTTCTATCATAATGGAAAAATACTAGACATGAACTGAACACGTGTAATTCTAAACGTTTGATTGGTTTGAATTATACGCCCAGTGATGTATGAAAATGGAAGGTAGAAGACATACCCCTTTTTACTTTACAGTATATAAGCACCACAGTAGCAGAGATGGGGGGTCCACGAGCGAGAGCGTGCATGCGCGAGCGTGCGCGCGAGAGCGCGCTTCAAGCGTGCGCTTCCAGAGGAGCACAGATCCATTGTGTACTTCTGTAAAGACTTCGAGCTGACACAATAAAGACAGTGTTTTAACCATTCGAATTGAATTGAAGAGTATCCTTGATCTACCTCCTTGACCACGAAAAGCAATACATTTGAATTGCTAACAGGATACATGTATATATGCAGTATATATATATACATACACACACAGTATATATGAGTGTGTGTGTGTGTGTGTGTGTGTGTGAAAAACGCTATATATAAAGTGAATTAATTATTAATAGTAAACATTATTGTTATTAGTAGCAGTACATTACATTACATTACAGTTATTTGGCAGACACTTTTATCCAAAGTGATGTACAATAAAGGTTACATTCAACAAACTAATACTGGTAATGCATCACCCAAAATAGTCAATTCACCAAGTTTCACCATTTTACCACCTAATCTGTCCGTTTCCATAGGGGGAACAGTATCTGACGGCTGAATTTAACCCCATCAGATATCGTGCCCCCTATGATTCTGCAGAAAGGAAGGGCTCACATACACCAAACTAATAGTGGTAACACATCTCCCCATATAGAGATAATTCACCAAGTTTCACCATCTTACCACCTTATCTGTCCGTTTCCATAGGGGGAACAGTATCTGACGGCTGAATTTAACCCCATCAGATATCGTGCCCCCTATGATTCTGCAGAAAGGAAGGGCTCACATACACCAAACTAATAGTGGTAACACATCTCCCCATATAGAGATAATTCAGCAAGTTTCACCATCTTACCACCTTATCTGTCCGTTTCCATAGGGGGAACGGGATCTGACAGCTGAATTTAAACCCATCAGATTCCGTGCCCCCTATGATTTTGCAGAAAGGAAGGTCTCACAAACATCAAACTAATAGTGGTAACTCATCTCCCCATATAGAGATAATTCACCAAGTTTCATTATCTTACCACCTTATCTGTCCGTTTCCATAGGGGGAACGGGATCTGACAGCTGAATTTAAACCCATCAGATTCCGTGCCCCCTATGATTCTGCAGAAAGGAAGGGCTCACATACACCAAACTAATAGTGGTTACTCATCTCCCCATATAGAGATAATTCACCAAGTTTCACCATCTTACCACCTTATCTGTCCGTTTCCATAGGGGGAACGGGATCTGACGGCTGAATTTAACCCCATCAGATATCGTGCCCCCTATGATTTTACAGAAAGGAAGGGCTCACATACACCAAACTAATAGTGGTAACTCATCTCCCCATATAGAGATAATTCACCAGGTTTCACCATCTTACCACCTTATCTGTCCGTTTCCATAGGGGGAACGGGATCTGACAGCTGAATCTAAACCCATCAGATTCCGTGCCCCCTATGATTCTGCAGAAAGGAAGGGCTCAAATACACCAAACTAATACTAGTAACTCATCTAACCATATAGAGATAATTCACCAAGTTTCACCATCTTACCACCTTATCTGTCTGTTTCCATAGGGGGAACGGGATCTGACAGCTGAATCTAAACCCATCAGATTCCGTGCCCCCTATGATTTTACAGAAAGGAAGGGCTCACATACGCCAAACTAATAGTGGTAACTCATCTCCCCATATAGAGATAATTCACCAGGTTTCACCATCTTACCACCTTATCTGTCCGTTTCCATAGGGGGAACGGGATCTGACAGCTGAATTTAAACCCATCAGATTCCGTGCCCCCTATGATTTTGCAGAAAGGAAGGTCTCACAAACACCAAACTAATAGCGGTAACTCATCTCCCCATATAGAGATAATTCACCAAGTTTCACCATCTTACCACCTTATCTGTCCGTTTCCATAGGGGGAACGGGATCTGACGGCTGAATTTAAACCCATCAGATTCCGTGCCCCCTATGATTTTGCAGAAAGGAAGGGCTCACATACACCAAACTAATAGTGGTAACACATCTCCCCATATAGAGATAATTCACCAAGTTTCACCATCTTACCACCTTATCTGTCCGTTTCCATAGGGGGAACGGGATCTGACAGCTGAATTTAAACCCATCAGATTCCGTGCCCCCTATGATTTTGCAGAAAGGAAGGTCTCACAAACATCAAACTAATAGTGGTAACTCATCTCCCCATATAGAGATAATTCACCAAGTTTCATTATCTTACCACCTTATCTGTCCGTTTCCATAGGGGGAACGGGATCTGACGGCTGAATTTAAACCCATCAGATTCCGTGCCCCCTATGATTTTGCAGAAAGGAAGGTCTCACAAACATCAAACTAATAGTGGTAACTCATCTCCCCATATAGAGATAATTCACCAAGTTTCATTATCTTACCACCTTATCTGTCCGTTTCCATAGGGGGAACGGGATCTGACAGCTGAATTCAGGCCTGTCAGATACCGTGCCCCCCATGATTCTGCAGAAAGGAAGGTCTCACATACACCAAACTAATAGTGGTAACTCATCTAACCATATAGATAATTCATCAAGTTTCACCATCTTGCCACCAAATTTGGGTGGCAGTGTAATGTAATGGTTAAGGAACTGGCCTTGTAACCGAAAGGTTGCAGGTTCAATTCCCGGGTAGGACACTGACGTTGTACCTTTGAGCAAGGTACTTAACTTGAATCGCTTCAGTATATGTCCAGCTGTATAAATGGATAATATGTTTAAAAAAAAGCTAAAAAGTTGTGTTCGTCGCTCTGGATCAGTGCGTCTGCTAAATGCTTGTAATGTAATGTAAAATTGAGCCCCGTCGGATACTATTACCCTTGATTCTTAATAAAGAAAAGTCTCAGATTTACCAAACTAATACTGGTTAAACATCTCACCATACAGATATATTTCAGCACCAATGCATTACTACATTGATTTACGTATACACTATATGCCCAATAGTATCTGGACACCGCTTGGTCTGGGGCTGTTTTTTATGGTTCAGGCTAGGCTCTTTATTTCCAGTGAAGGCAAATCTCAACACTACAGCATACCATGACATTCTAGACGATTCTGGCTTTCCACATTTTTGGCAAAAGTTTCAGAATGACAAAGCCCCATGCACAAATAGAAGTCCAGATAGAAATGGTTTGTCGAGAATAATGCTCTTCTGACCGAATGGAAACAAATGCACACAGCAATGTTCCAACATCTAGTAGAGAGCCATCCCAGGGGAGTGGAGGCTGTTTTAGCACCAAATGTGGAGTAACTCAAACATATTAATGCCCATGATTTTGGAATGAATGCCCCTGACATTCCATGATTTTGGAATGTCTTCCTGGTGGAAAATATCCCCTTTTGGAATATTGACCTCTCACATATTTCTGATTTTGGACCGTTGTAATGTAACCGTGGAGCATTGACCATTAGTATACTTTCGAGAAAAAATCCCATACCATAAGAAAGCCAGGGACAAAGTGTCCTTTTTCACTCCACATTTGGCCTACCCAGCTCTACTTCCAAGACATATTTTGACAAACGTAAATGGTAAGGCCAAATCTTGGCCTCATTTTAATCAAAAAGACTTGATCATATTGTAATACTTTGCCTTTGCATTAATTAATTAAGAATTGAAATGAATCATGTAACTTTTAAAAAAATGTCTCTTATGTTGCTTTATACAGTCTGATGTATGCACATGTCAATTAACAGAGTGGGACCTTTTGTGTTACAGCACTATTATAAGGGGTTATTGACTCTTTAAAGCAGGGGTGCACAGCTCCAGTCCTGTCTATTTATTTTTTTAAATGAATTACTTTATTGTTAATTTTCTGACAGCTCTATAAGCTATGCTGGTTCACTCCTGCAGTCTGTGACTGTAGCTGGTGCTTATACAAATGTCAGCTCAGGATATGATTGAGATAATTAAATAATTAAGAGCAGAAACTTGCACATTTTGTCCCAAACTTTTTTATGATGGTATGTTTTTTTTTCTTCCGCAAAGGTATACCAATGGCCATTGCTCCAATGTTACATTATCGGTATCAAATTATCAGAAAGATCGCAGAGTTTAAGATTCAAAAAAGGCCCTTTTACCATACCTCCCATTACATACTTCCCATTACCTTTTTGTTAATGGTAAGATTAATAAATTAATGAATGAGAAGAACTGTGAGACACCATCATAAAAAGAAAAACATAAATAACTTTAATAAGAACAACAAAATAATAATAATATTTACAACAAAAACATTTATAAAAAAATAAGTAATAAGTAATAACAAGAAAATGATAAATAAGTGATAGCTAATTATGAACTATAATACAGTAGAATGGAAGAACAGAAATAAATATAAATACAAAAGCCAGAATTACTACAACATACATGCTGAGCACATGAATGGCTTTTCCATCTCTGGATTCCCCACACATTGATGATGGAACCACCTTCCACAGTCATCACATGAAATCTGTAATGTAAAAAAATACTGTTATCTAGCAAAGAAAATTACTTTTTATTAAAATGTAAAGGCCTTCATGAATAACATTTAAAAATGGTATGTTTGGGGGCTGTTGTTGACAAAAATCCAGGTTCAAGAAGTAAAAGACCTCCCCAGTATTTTGTTCCAATCACCTTGATTTGATAATTAGCAGAATTCTTCAGCCAGGAGGTAGGAATAATTAGTGAAATCAGCTGGATGAGTTAATGGGTAGAAGAAACTCATGGCAGGACTTTTACTTTCTGACCCCTGGACTTTCCACCCCAGGGGGGTATTTCACAAAGCAGGATTACTGAGCTGGTTGGATAACTGCACTGAATAAAACCCAGAACAGCTCTTTTTACTTCAGTCCGTGTTCCATATTTGGGAGGGTTCAATCAGTGCAGTAATACAGCTAACTCTGTAATCCTGCTTCATGAAATACCTCCCTGGTTGGCGGCTCCACCTTTTAAAGCACTCCTTCAGTGCATGGACATGCCACATGGTCTGGTTTCGAATCCAGTGTCAGTGCTTGGTAGACAGCAATGCATAATTGGCTCTTGTGTTGGTGGGATTGGGGAAAAACTTTGGGTGCGTCCCAATACTCCAAAAATGCACCCTCCTTTCCTCCATTACCACCTCTTCTCCTCCGTGCCCCGGAAACCAATCTTTGTGTTTTAATCTAATCACTGATTACATATTAATTATATATTAATGGTTACATATAGTAATAAATAGTTAATATCTCAACACAAACCGCAAAATGTCAGGTACAGTGTATAGATAGGGCTGATAGAAAAATTTACAAAGCAACAAAAGTGCAGGCAAAAAGATAACACTTTACCATGGTTAAATAATGAAATTAGAAAAATGATGAAGCTGCGTGATTTAGCATTTAAAAAATCCCTATCATCGAAACTTACAACAGATCTTTTAACATATAAAAGTTTAAGAAATAAAGTGGTACAAGAACTCCGTAAAGCAAAAGCCTCATATTACAGTCAACTTATAGGCAATGCAAGGGGCAACAATAATTCCCTATGGAAACATTTGAATAACCTGACTAATAAAACAAATAAACACAAAAGAATAAAAGAACTCCTTGTGCAGGGGAAAAGTATAAATAACTCTGCCATTATGGCTAATGAATTTAACTCCTATTTTCTGCAGTCAGTAATGGAATTAACTAAAGATTTTGAACAAATAGAATACCCAAATTATATAACTCAAAATTAATCTATTAATTATTTTCATAGTAAGGAGATCCAGGAAACAAAAACTATGGAAATAATTGCTAAATTGTCCAATTCCAAAACTAATGACATATATAATATGAGCAGTTCCTTTCTCAAACGCCACTGTACAGTACTGGCTAAACCACTGACACATTTAGTTAACCTCTCAATAAGAACCTGTACTTTTCCCTCAGGCTGGAAAAAGGCAGTTATTGTACCAGTATTTAAAGCAGGAAGTCAGGATTCTATGTGCAATTATCGGCCAATATCCATTTTACCCATATTGTCTAAAGTTATCGAGAAAGTGGTCGCATCACAATTGATGGAACACCTAGAAGCCCAGGAGCTCCTCCACCCTCAGCAGTTTGGATTTAGATCAGGCTATTCCACTGAAATCGCAAATTGCTGTTTTGTGGAAAACGCCAAAAGATCCCTGGATGGGGGCAATGTGGTAGGGGCTATATTCCTGGACTTAAAGAAAGCGTTTGAGCTAGTCAACCATATCCTACTTTTGTCCAAATTGCAAAATTTTAATATCTCTAATGAGACAATGTGTTGGTTTGCATCATTTCTTCAGGCCCGGGTTCAGTGTGTTAAAGTTGCTCAAGATAAATCTCCACTTCTAAACATACAAATGGGCATCCCACAGGGCTCAATACTCGGACCTTTGCTGTTTAGTCTCTTTATAAATGACTTGCCCTCAATCTGTGCTGGTGTCAGTTGCCAGCTGTACGCGGACGATGCAGTTCTTTATGCACCCGCCAAGACACCAGAGCAGGCTGCTGATGCTCTGTCTACATGTTTGGTCGAGGTCAGGCAGTGGCTCAATAAAAATCAGATGGTGCTTAATCTTTCAAAAACGGTGTCAATGTGTTTCTCTATTAAAAAAATAAATCTAGAACAAAGTTTTCATATAAATTTACAAAATGAAAAAATACAAACTGTAACAGAATTTAAATACCTTGGATTGGTACTCGACCCCCAATTTAAATTTGATAAACATATAAAGAAAATCTCAAAAACAATACAAAGTAATTTAAACTGCTTTAAATTAATCAGACATTACATACCTAACCAGGCCGCCCTTCTGTACATGCACGCTATGATTTTTTCACACATCTCATACTGCATGACAGTTTGGGCTCAAGCGGCTCCCATTGCCACCAAACACATTTGTTCCCTGTATAATCAAACTTTAAAAATAATGAATAAAAAAACAGTCAGGTACCACCACTGCCACATCCTCAAAAAATATAACTCACTAAGCTTTGAAAGTTTTAGTGATTTATGTTTTCTCAAATTAATTTTTAAGTGTATAAACAACCTAGCACCTGAGCCACTCAGTCGATTTGTTGAGAGACAAAACAGCAACAGAGTCACCAGAAGCTCCTCAAATCAAAATTGCAAAATCACATTCTGCAGGACAACTTTCGGACAGTCAGCCTTCTCCTGTAAGAGTTGTAAACTCTGGAACTCACTGCAATCAGAAATAAAATCCATCTCAGAGTTTAAGATGTTCACCACCATAACTAAAACCTGGTTAAAGAAAAAACAAATCTGTACTCATCTGTAAATGAATGAATGAATGAATGAATGAATGAAATTTCTATTTTCGTGTCATGCCAGTGTGTATATTATGTGTGAGAGTGAGCGAGTGAAGGTTCTATATCATATAAATGCAATATTGGATTATTGAATTACTGAATTGTATTACATGGTCTTTTTAATTGATGTATATTTTGTATTGTACTGCAATGTTGTGGAAGAGCCCAACCGGGGACTGGAGTTGAGAACTAGCACTTAGCTATAAACTCTACATGCATCACATCAGCTACAAGCTTGTAACTATGTTTGTCTGCATTGTCCCTGTCAAATAAAAAAATAAAAAAATAATAAATAAAAAAATACTGTACATGCAAATACTTGTACTTGAAACGTACAGGCAGTTTTGCATATTTCCGGGTAGGAGACCAATGGAGGAGAGGAGTGGCAGAAAGGAGGTGTGGAGTGAAGAATATTGGGACACATCCTGTGTTTTGTGCACTAGTGACCCCCTATTGGTCATGTACATGTCTGTAATAGGCCTGTCAATGCAAACGTATTAAATGTTTCCTCTGATGCTATGACTGCGTAAGCATAGCCAGTGGACTGCAGATGAAAAGAAGTGGTGGCATACAGCAGCATGTGTTTCAGAGAAGAGCACATGCTGGTCTCACATTCTCCTGATTTAACAGGGTATGAGACAGGCTTAGGAAGTTCAAGAAAAATAAAAATTGCGGTTGCAAATTGTTCTACTAAGGTTAGGGTTTTGACTGCATACTGCATTGCATAGCTGTTTTCTTGTTACTAAGAGGTAGGTGAATGCTTGATACATTTTTCTAAGGATTTCACTTGCATGCTATATACATTATGTTATTCAAAATACCCAATTCAGCACTGCCTCAGACTCCTCGTCCACATTTTTCTCTCCGCAGAAGTGACAGAGGTTGGTTAGATCATCTGTGTGATAAACATAGTTTGGTGTATGTGAGACCTTCCTTTCTGCAAAATCATAGAGGGCACGGAATCTGATGGGTTTAAATTCAGCTGTCAGATCCCGTTCCCCCTATGGAAACGGACAGATAAGGTGGTAAGATGGTGAAACTTGGTGAATTATCTCTATATGGTTAGATGAGTTACCACTATTAGTTTGGTGTATGTGAGACCTTCCTTTCTGCAGAATCATAGGGGGCACGGAATCTGATGGGTTTAAATTCAGCTGTCAGATCCTGTTCCCCCTATGGAAACGGACAGATAAGGTGGTAAGATCGTGAAACTTGGTGAATTATCTCTATATGGTTAGATGGGATACTAGTATTAGTTTGATGTATGTGAGACCTTCCTTTCTGCAAAATCATAGGGGGCACGGAATATGATGGGTTTAAATTCAGCTGTCAGATCCCGTTCCCCTATGGAAACGGACAGATAAGGTGGTAAGATGGTGAAACTTGGTGAATTATCTCTATATGGTTAGATGAGTTACCACTATTAGTTTGGTGTATGTGAGACCTTCCTTTCTGCAGAATCATAGGGGGCACGGAATCTGATGGGTTTAAATTCAGCTGTCAGATCCTGTTCCCCCTATGGAAACGGACAGATAAGGTGGTAAGATCGTGAAACTTGGTGAATTATCTCTATATGGTTAGATGGGATACTAGTATTAGTTTGATGTATGTGAGACCTTCCTTTCTGCAAAATCATAGGGGGCACGGAATATGATGGGTTTAAATTCAGCTGTCAGATCCCGTTCCCCCTATGGAAACGGACAGATAAGGTGGTAAGATCGTGAAACTTGGTGAATTATCTCTATATGGTTAGATGAGTTACCACTATTAGTTTGGTGTATGTGAGCCCTTCCTTTCTGCAGAATCATAGGGGGCACGGTATCTGACAGGCCTGAATTCAGCTGTCAGATCCCGTTCCCCCTATGGAAACGGACAGATAAGGTGGTAAGATAATGAAACTTGGTGAATTATCTCTAGATGGTTAGATGAGTTACTAGTATTAGTTTGGTGTATGTGAGACCTTCCTTTCTGCAGAATCATAGGGGGCACGGAATCTGATGGGTTTAAATTCAGCTGTCAGATCCCGTTCCCCCTATGGAAACGGACAGATAAGGTGGTAAGATAATGAAACTTGGTGAATTATCTCTAGATGGTTAGATGAGTTACTAGTATTAGTTTGGTGTATGTGAGACCTTCCTTTCTGCAGAATCATAGGGGGCACGGAATCTGATGGGTTTAAATTCAGCTGTCAGATCCCGTTCCCCCTATGGAAACGGACAGATAAGGTGGTAAGATGGTGAAACTTGGTGAATTATCTCTATATGGTTAGATGAGTTACCACTATTAGTTTGGTGTATGTGAGCCCTTCCTTTCTGCAGAATTATAGGGGGCACGATATCTGATGGGGTTAAATTCAGCCGTCAGATCCCGTTCCCCCTATGGAAACGGACAGATAAGGTGGTAAGATGGTGAAACTTGGTGAATTATCTCTATATGGGGAGATGAGTAACCACTATTAGTTTGGTGTATGTGAGCCCTTCCTTTCTGCAGAATCATAGGGGGCACGGTATCTGACAGGCATGAATTCAGCTGTCAGATCCCGTTCCCCCTATGGAAACGGACAGATAAGGTGGTAAGATAATGAAACTTGGTGAATTATCTCTATATGGTTAGATGAGTTACTAGTATTAGTTTGGTGTATTTGAGCCCTTCCTTTCTGCAGAATCATAGGGGGCACGGAATCTGATGGGTTTAGATTCAGCTGTCAGATCCCGTTCCCCCTATGGAAACGGACAGATAAGGTGGTAAGATGGTGAAACCTGGTGAATTATCTCTATATGGGGAGATGAGTTACCACTATTAGTTTGGTGTATGTGAGCCCTTCCTTTCTGTAAAATCATAGGGGGCACGGAATCTGATGGGTTTAAATTCAGCTGTCAGATCCCGTTCCCCCTATGGAAACGGACAGTTAAGGTGGTAAGATGGTGAAACCTGGTGAATTATCTCTATATGGTTAGATGAGTAACCACTATTAGTTTGGTGTATGTGAGCCCTTGCTTTCTGCAGAATCATAGGGGGCACGGTATCTGATGGGTTTAAATTCAGCTGTCAGATCCCGTTCCCCCTATGGAAACGGACAGATAAGGTGGTAAGATGGTAAAACCTGGTGAATTATCTCTATATGGGGAGATGAGTTACCACTATTAGTTTGGTGTATGTGAGACCTTCCTTTCTGCAAAATCATAGGGGGCACGGAATCTGATGGGTTTAAATTCAGCTGTCAGATCCCGTTCCCCCTATGGAAACGGACATATAAGGTGGTAAGATGGTGAAACCTGGTGAATTATCTCTATATGGGTAGATGAGTAACCACTATTAGTTTGGTGTATGTGAGCCCTTCCTTTCTGCAGAATCATAGGGGGCACGGTATCTGATGGGTTTAAATTCAGCTGTCAGATCCCGTTCCCCCTATGGAAACGGACAGATAAGGTGGTAAGATAATGAAACTTGGTGAATTATCTCTATATGGGGAGATGAGTTACCACTATTAGTTTGGTGTATGTGAGACCTTCCTTTCTGCAAAATCATAGGGGGCACGGAATCTGACAGGCATGAATTCAGCTGTCAGATCCCGTTCCCCCTATAGAAATGGACAGATCAGGTGGTAAGATGGTGAAACTTGGTGAATTATCTCTATATGGTTAGATGAGTTACTAGTATTAGTTTGGTGTATTTGAGCCCTTCCTTTCTGCAGAATCATAGGGGGCACGGAATCTGATGGGTTTAAATTCAGCTGTCAGATCCCGTTCCCCCTATGGAAACGGACAGATAAGGTGGTAAGATAATGAAACTTGGTGAATTATCTCTATATGGTTAGATGAGTTACTAGTATTAGTTAGGTGTATGTGAGCCCTTCCTTTCTGCAGAATCATAGGGGGCACGGTATCTGACAGGCCTGAATTCAGCTGTCAGATCCCGTTCCCCCTATGGAAACGGACAGATAAGGTGGTAAGATAATGAAACTTGGTGAATTATCTCTATATGGGGAGATGAGTTACCACTATTAGTTTGGTGTATGTGAGACCTTCCTTTCTGCAGAATCATAGGGGGCACGGTATCTGACAGGCATGAATTCAGCTGTCAGATCCCGTTCCCCCTATGGAAACGGACAGATAAGGTGGTAAGATAATGAAACTTGGTGAATTATCTCTATATGGTTAGATGAGTTACTAGTATTAGTTAGGTGTATGTGAGCCCTTCCTTTCTGCAGAATCATAGGGGGCACGGTATCTGACAGGCCTGAATTCAGCTGTCAGATCCCGTTCCCCCTATGGAAACGGACAGATAAGGTGGTAAGATAATGAAACTTGGTGAATTATCTCTATATGGGGAGATGAGTTACCACTATTAGTTTGGTGTATGTGAGACCTTCCTTTCTGCAAAATCATAGGGGGCACGGAATCTGATGGGTTTAAATTCAGCTGTCAGATCCCGTTCCCCCTATAGAAACGGACAGATAAGGTGGTAAGATAATGAAACTTGGTGAATTATCTCTATATGGTTAGATGAGTTACCACTATTAGTTTGGTGTATGTGAGACCTTCCTTTCTGCAGAATCATAGGGGGCACGGTATCTGACAGGCCTGAATTCAGCTGTCAGATCCCGTTCCCCCTATGGAAACGGACAGATAAGGTGGGAAGATAATGAAACTTGGTGAATTATCTCTATATGGGGAGATGAGTAACCACTATTAGTTTGGTGTATGTGAGACCTTCCTTTCTGCAGAATCATAGGGGGCACGGTATCTGATGGGTTTAAATTCAGCTGTCAGATCCCGTTCCCCCTATGGAAACGGACAGATAAGGTGGTAAGATGGTGAAACTTGGTGAATTGACTATTTTGGGTGATGCATTACCAGTATTAGTTTGTTGAATGTAACCTTTATTGTACATCACTTTGGATAAGTGTCTGCCAAATAACTGTAATGTAATGTAATGGACTGCTACTAATAACAATAATGTTTACTATTAATAATTAATTCACTTTATATATAGCGTTTTTCACACACACACACACATTCGTATATATACTGTGTGTGTATGTATATATATATATATATACTGCATATATACATGTATCCATATACAAATATATACACATACATATAAAATGCAAAAATATACTTATTCCAGATAAAGAAAATAACCGTAGCATCACGTATCTTTTAGCTACCACTAACGTTACCACTATTCGTAATACCACCATCATTAATACCCCACCACATCCTCTTCTACTCGTAGGAATAATAATGACAGTAGGCTACTAATAATAATATACTCAGACAAGGTCAAAATAACTGTAGTATGACGTTTATTGTATATCTTACTCATAAACAGTCTGATCATGTTCATTGGGCTTCATATATATTTTATACAGTCGGTTATGTAACGTACACGTTACAAGACTAAGCGAACGAATGTTTTTACTAACCAAGTCACTGACACCATACAAACTGACGACAAAGCCACCAGAACACTTGCTGCTTTTCTGAACGTATTTCACTGTTTTACGTATAGGCTGACATGCATATCGCGGCTTCTGATCTTAATATTTTCTAGTCGCAAAAGAACAAATCGCTTAAAACGTAGCCTTTTCAAACTGAGATTCACGTAAGTGGCACGAGCATTCCTCCCTGGGAGCGAGCTGATTTCAGGTCGCGCGCCCGTTACCCTATTTCCTCAAATAACTGCGCAACAACGCTAGGGGAAACCTGATTTCGTGGGGGAACAGAATTCGACACCAACACCGGCGTCAAAATAGTAGGCTGACAATTAGCTAGTGAGCGCTGTTCTTCATTTTTTAAATATGTAGAACAAAACGTAGAAGGTTTACGAATATGATTATTTTGACGTTATATTGATTGTTCATAATGTATCACAGATCCATATTCATCAAAGATTAGCCTAGCTACATCAATAGCATCACTATTCCCAGGCCTAGGCTATCATGTTAAATTCAATTTGGTAATAGGCTAATACAAAATTGACAAACCCATATTCTGTCAGAGAAATTAGCACAGTTTGGAACATATTAGCTAACGTTAAATCCACATTTGCATGACAATGAAGCATGTCAAGCCATTAAATAGGCTAAAGAAGTGTGTACGACATCGTCAAAGTAACAGGTTTTTAGTAACGTTAGGTTAGCCATCTAGTGAACGGAAATTAGTGGCAAACTTGGTGGCTTCTGTAAGATATCAAATGCTTATCCATGACATATTATGCTACACCAGCAAGTAAACTAAACTCATATTTTACTTCTTCATCATGATCAGCCATGTTCTTCGTCGCAGAATGGACTACGTGAGATCAAATGGCCAATCACATAAGTCAAGGTCGGTACCTAGTGACCAATCAAAGAAGTGGAGACATCAGCCACTATGCATGCCATCCCCGCCCCCAAAGTCTCAAAAATGAACTTGGCGAGCGAGCGTAAACCAATTTCGAGCGAGAGCAAACCAAGTTCGCACGCCCACAGCTCCGTGCTCGCGCGGATGGTTCTCGGCTCGCTCGCGTCACAGGTCCACGCTCGCAGATGGGCTTTGTGCTCGCGCGGATGGTTTTCTGCTCGCTCGCTTCACAGCTCCACGCTTGCACATGGTTCTGTGCTCGCTCGCTTCGTAGCTCCACTCGCGCAGACACTGTTCTGCGCGCTCGCTTCACAATTCCGCGCGCGCGCTATTTATGGAACTAAATAAACGCCATACTCCTGTCTCCACTTACAACCTCACTTGTATTCTTCACCACTTTAAAGCGTTGATGTGTTGGTTTTTTACATCTCGCTGTTTGGGAACAACATGAGAAGCATCTAACAACGCAAAACATTTGAATTGATCAAACAACCTTCTTCTTGATATCAGGGAGGGAAAACGTTGTTATCAAGAGGATAAGTTTTGCTTTGTGAAGAGAAAGTGTTGCTTTGAGACAAGGTGATGTCGAGAAAGACAGAAAGAGGCTGTGTTTCCAACCTGCAATGCCATGCAATCAACCGGTAACGTGATGCAATCGTGGTGATATCTATTAAATGATAAAAACGGCTTGGTTGTTATGCTACTTGCAACCTCATTTGCGTGCTTCACCGCTTTCAAAAGCAGATGTGTTGGTTTTATTTATTTTTTTAGGTTACAGTCCTTCAAATGGGTTTGCCTCAGATGTTTTTTTTGTTTTTTGTTCAGTGTTTCTGTCATATACAGATAACTAATCACTTCACATACAGTAGCTTTTTTTTTGTGTCTTGGTTTTCGATATCACGCTGTTTTGCGAACAACAGGAGAAGCAGTTGACAATGCAATAAAAAATGGCATTGATCAAAAGGGGAGCGTATCTATGTCCCCAGTTCAATATTCTGTTAACACACATTAACCCTCCTATTGTGTTCAGGTCCAATTTGACCCGTTTCAAGTTAAAATATTTCATAAATATTATCCAGTTTATAACCCTAACCCACAATAGCCCGTCATATTAAGCGAATACAGAGCTGGGGAACATCTTTTTAAGGTTCCCATTATGTGCTATATAGAGCTGGGGAACATAGCACCCTTTGTCGTGTTCCCATTATGTGCCATATAAATCTGGGGAACATAGAACCCTGGGAACATAGGAATGACCCCGATCAAAAGACCTTCTATTTGACAACCGGGAGGGACGGCATTGTTATAAAGAATTAAGAGTAAGAGTAGCCTAAGTGATGCTTTGAGACAAAGTGATGTCAAAAACTACGTATGAGCAGGCACGTGCACACATAGACCTCAAAGGGGGCTTGAGCACCTGCCGTTTGGCCTCCTATAGTAAAGTGCCCTTTTTCTGTTTAAAAAAAATATTTTATTTTTATTTTTTAAAATAAATAAATTCTTGTTTGCGCACAGCCTGCCCTGTCGAACAGATATATTGATTGAATCAAAATATCAGGTCAGAAGATTGGTGCTCCCGGGCGATGACTGATTCTGATTGGACTCATCCCTCCTGGTTTCCTGCCGCTGTGTGGGCACCGAGCCTTTCTATGGTGAAAGAACGCACGCACGCAAAATTGCATGCATAGGCACTCGACAGTCGTGTCAGTCATGAGTTTCTTTGAGGCAGACACCAGGTATGTGGCCAAACAAAGTATAAATATACTGTTAATTTTCGTTTTATATTGATATTGATGCGCTTTAGGAATTTCTTGACACTATTTGGCAAGTAGGGTCTATCTATGCTTGAACTATTTAGCAGCTCAAAATGTGCAAACTAGCTATCGTTAGACTTTTGCTAGTAATGTGATAATCAGTGGAATATGGTCGAGTTCTTGTGTCCCTCCCATCCACTTAACCTAAAATAACTGTCCAATCGCACCACAGCAGTTTTAATGTTGTCTAGATAGCTGGTTAGCTAATGTAATACGTTCAGGGATTAAAGTTCTCCGTCGCTATGATGATGCAGCACAGCACTTAAAGGCGAATGAGAATTGCGTTTAATGTGATGTTTAACTGTAGCATAAATATATGTATAAATGTAATGGGCTATTTTTTGTTATCCTTTACATTTCAACATTCATTGTTTGATGAGTTGAAGTGTTAATAATTTGAACGTTAAAAGCAGTAGCGTATTTAACCTATTTCCACGAATGAAAACCCTATATTTCATTTGATTAGCTTTTCATATTTGTCAATGTCGTTTTAAAAGCAACATTTTGAACACCCTGTTACTACGTTTATATTGTCAATTGAAACGAGCTGAACACGTTTAAGAAGGTCAATTAAAAAGGCTATTTTCCATATGTCTTGACTCTTCTCTGTTGAATTAAGCTCAGTCAACTCTATGTTAACGTAAAGCGCCCTTATGAGGATTTTCACAAAAGTGCAAAGCATTGTGAGAATGCAAGAACGAATACGGGTAGACTTTTATTTTATCGGTTGCTATAGGCCTACTGGCTAGGAAGGTGATACATTTTTCAATCGTTTTGTAAAACAATCTACAACATATTTGAACAACATTTTGTAATGAATACGTAAAGTTAAATTATCCTAATCATACTTCTGAAAGGTTAATAATTTAACACTGATTTAAGTGATTTTATGACAGAGTAATGCAAAGTAATATAACGCATTACCTTAATTGTATAGTATATAATATAAGCTTTACTTTTTTAAAAAGTAACTAGTAATATGTAATATATTGCAATTTTCCAGTAACGCCCCAACTCTGCCCACAATACATATAAGAATAATAATCAACGTGTGATTTTACTTGACACAATTCGATAACAAAGTTATAACCCAGTTGTTTTACTCATCGGAGAGTCAACACTTGATGAGGACTATCCAGTTGGAGCGAGCAGAGAATGATTTTCTCTTCACGTAGTGTCAGTCCAATAGGCTATATTCAGCAGCTCAATGTTTTTGTTTTTTTATAAACCAGTTTTTTAGGTACACATAAAAATTTCATGAAATTTATGTGCCAGAGTGCATGAAAAGGCATCAAAATAGAGGTTGTTCATCAAAAATTTCTGCCCGGGGGAGGATGCCCCCGGACCCCCCTACACAGGAGACTGAGCCCCTTACATCTTTACATCTGAAAAATTACGCTGATAGTCTCTAATATTTACATAAAAGTGTAGGTTAAATTCACTGTTTTATAAATTGCGTGTTGGGACCTTAACTTGACCTAACAAAATTTTAGTCGTGAGATTTTTTTTCAGAGATTTTTTTGCTTTAATCCCTGTACATTAGCTAGCTAAGGTTAGCACTCTCGCTCTCTCATTAAAGAAAATAAATGTTCTCTAATATCATAATTGATCATTAAGATCACACATGTTGACTGGGGTCTTCTGGTAGGCATACAGGCTAATGGACTTAAACAGTCACTGCATAATTTTGATTGTAGGCTTCTAACTTAATAACCATTCATTCTACTGGATTGTTGTAGGGTATGCTCATAGATTTTCATCAATGACAGCCTACAGACAGGCCCCCCTCCCTCTACTGTGACAGGAAGGCATAGCAGGTTCATAGTTATCACAAATTAACAGTGTATAGTTTTTTTTTCGATAGTTATTGTGTGTGTGTGTCACCAAGCAGTGATGGTACAATTTTATATGCTGGCTTACTTTAGGGGGGGGGGGGGGGGGGGGGGTGTAGTATTAGTAGTAGTAGTTGTATTTGTTATATGAACTGTATACAGGTACACAAAGCAATATCAGCATCTTCTTATTGCCCGTTATTACTAAAGAAATTATGCCTTCTCTGGAGAGGTGGTAAGAGACGAATATGGAGGCGAGAGAGGCAGCCATGCAGCCAGAGGAAGTGCATCTTTGTCAGCAGTATTAAGCTGAGCTTCTGCAAGTGAGGATGTCAGTCAGAGGGCTAGTCATTTCATACGCGCAAGAATCCCCTAATAAAATACATATCCCCGTTTTAATTGTATTAGTTACCATCACCTCCTCCGAAAAACTAGTCTCAACCAGGATGCTGGTACAACGCACACGCACACATTGGCACAAAACACACACACACATCCAAACGGACCGCTGGATCCGTACATCAAAGGCTATTAAACACCGATAAGAATCAAACATTTTCCTAAGATGTGGCCAAACCTTTTGCGCTGCCACCTTCCAGGGTAGTGAGCGGCTGAGTCTGCTGGCAAAGTTTTTCATTGGCTTGGAATGAATAGGCTACTTGGAGGAAGCATGGCGAAATGTAGTGGAGTAAGAAGTAATCATTTTCTTTTAAATTGTAGTGGAGTAAAAGTAAAAGTAGACTGAAATATAAACATACTCGGGTAGAGTACAGATCCCCGAAAAAAAATACATAAGTAAAGTAACAGAGTATTTCTACTTCGTTACTTTCCACTGCTGTCAATCGGTAATGCGATGTGACTAAACGTTAACGCGATGCAATCGTGTTGATATCTATTAAATGATAAACGGTCAACTACTCCAACTGGAGCAACTAAACTTTGGTACAGTAGAGGGCGGTAATGGGTCCACGTTGGTGCGCAGGCCAGTCAGCTCCAGAACTCCTCTATGATTGGTTGTCACATACGAGTCTTGTACGTTTCCAAGATGGCAGCGTCCTTGCTGAAGGTGTGCTGCAGTCAGCTTCCACTGACAACGGGCAGAAGTGGCAGGTAATTCGGACCCCTCGGTAAACAAATTGTGTGTGTCACTCAGAGCAAGCCTGCACCTAGCTTGCCAGTTATCACTGTGTGATGGGCAGAGCATAGCGTAAGAGTGTATCAAGATACCCAGCGTTACAGCGAAATACGTTGTCGTTCCTTTGGTGCTCTGAAATGCTGGCTAACTAGATACATTAGAACTGCTTGATCTAAATAAAAGATGTAGCTACAATTGCTCCTTTTAATAAAATGGTGTTACTTCTAGTTTATTCACTCAAACACGTTAGCCAGATTTTCTGAATTGAAGCTAGGTAGATAGTTTGTGATTTCCCGTGGCTTGATTACTGCCGTTTTGTTGTCGTTTAGTTTCCTTGCAATCGAACCTGCTTTATGCAATTGCCAGATCGATACCCCGAGACATTATTTGCGACGCCCCAGATAAAAAGATGTCGCCTACTTTGAGAAGCGGCTATACTAACTGTGTACTTTAGCAAATGGTCACCGTCATGTGTAGACCGCTTATCTAATTGGAAGATTACGGCAAGCTAGATAATGTTATTTATTGACAAGAGGTCGTTACAAGTCAGATGGTCCTTTACTATCTCATGTTGGGAAGTTCATTTGGTTAGTTTCTATGGCATTAAAACAACCAACCCAAAACCAGGGGTATCCTAAACCAGGGGTATCCTAAACCAGGGGTATCCTAAACCAGGGGTGGGGAATCTTATCCAAAAAGAGCCGATGAGGGTGCAGGTTTTTTATTTAGCCCAGCACTAAGACCTGCTTCCACTAAATAACTAATCATTGTCTTCAATCAATACCTTTAAGTAGAATCAGGTGTTTTTCTCCTCGGCTAAAACAAAAACCCGCACCCACATCGGCCCTTTTTGGATAAGATTCTCCATCCCTGTCCTAGACCAAGGTAGCAAGGCCCTTCGCTAGAAAATTAAAATTATTTACCTTCTAAGTTAGAAGCAATACATAATGTGGAATATATAAGCATACTTCAGCTAGATAGTAGTGTTAAAGGCTGGAGTAGGCAACTTTTTTTAGAAACGTATTGGGGAATGGTCATGCTTAGTTGGTAGCAATCATAGAAGGAGAAATCCAGCACCATACACTGTGTTTATACCCTCTAACTGCATTCTGAAACCAGAGTCTGCCTGAATTCTTGTTTTCAAAACAAAGTGGCTCATGACGTGAACCAATCAAAGAGATAGGCTGGTTCCCGTCGTGAACTAATCTACAATGAAATTGACTTTTGCGCATTCACAGTAGAGCTAGTGTTGAGAGACTTTCACCCAGTCCTGTCTGCATCGCTGAACTGGACTAGAGAGCTTGGCATAAGTTTATATATCTGGTGTCTTTATAAAATTGGATAGCTATATAAATCAGCTAGCCTTCACTAGTGTCAATTGTACTGTTTGAGTAAAACTGTGATTCGCAGACCATCAGGTAACGTTAGATAGGTAACTTTAGACTAGGGAGCAAAACAATCACAAGCTACTGAACTCGGTAAACATATGTAAAATGCTTTACTGAGTTATTGGCAAACTGCCACAACGAAAAAGATTCTGTTGTTTTACCTGGACTCTTAGAGCTGACATTTTTAGTGTAACTATGCCAGTGAGTTATGCCTGTGACACCAGTCTGTAATCCTGCAAGTGCAGCTAGAATCTTTGATGCACGCTCACGACAGAAAAGCAGTGGGGTGGGGGTGTGTCTCTTTTTTTGTGGGCAGGGCCAATGGGTATTATGACCGTTGAAATGTTTTCACAACATATAGCGACCATTGAGAAGGTTGTCTACTCTAGCTTTAAGTATGAAATTGTAGCTATGGTTTTGTGATCTTCATTGGATCCACCATTAACTTTGAAAAAATTTAACTATGTTAAATTGGCAAATATACATTTTCATGTACATATAGGCCTACATCAAGATATATAGGCTAGGCTATTCTCAAACCCAGTTAATTGTTTCTTGTATCATAAAATAAAAAAACATTTCACTTGTACACATAGACACCCCAAGCAGAATGATCCCAGACAGGTTAGGCAGTGTAACAATGGTTGTCACAATTTCAGGGCAATACTAATCTTGCCGCTTAATGTTTTTACCTTTTACCTTTGACCTTTGACCATTTCAGTATGGTGGCATGCCGTCAGAAATCAATCACTTTCTGACCTCACCCATTTAGATTTGAACAACTTTTTTTATACATGTTAACCTATATGAGAGAGTGTTTCCTCCTCACATTTTCTCTCACGCTTTCATGTTGTGCCCACTACCAGTTGAGCAACAGCAGACCTCTTGAGTATATGGTCGGTAGGCCAGTCGAACACATGAATCCTTAATGTTGTCTATCATTTTCTTTTTTTTACTGAAAATATTTTTTCAGTTTTCCCATTTGTTTATCATCACATGACTTAAAAACAGCATTTTAATGAAATCTCATAATAAGGAAGCCCAAGTCAGCAAAAATGTCTTGTGAAGATCAATACTTTTTATTTTGAAGCTGCTGGTCAAGGGCTGATGATGCTTTGCTCATCTCATTTGGACCTAGACAATATGTTCTGCCTGTTGCTGTGGATGGCTCCACTGATGTGAACACATCACCCAATTTGACCATGCTGGTTAATTATACCATATTCTAACAGTCTCTCATATAGTTTAACATGTATTAAAAAATGCGTTAAAATGTAAAAGGGTGAGATCAGAAAGTGATTGATTTCTGACAGAATGCCCCCACGTTCCTTTGGTGGTGGCATACTAAGGGGAGGGAGCTGAAGGAAAGGGGGAAAAATCTCTACTTCTTTTAAATAATATTATTATTATTTAGTAATTTACAGCTGAATCTAGTCTCACCCCCCAATTCCCATAGAGATCTATTCAAATGCAGAGAGCTTATAGTATCGCTTGTAACAGTACCTGGAAATAAGATATTGACAGTCTATTGATGTTGATGGGTCACAGACTTCAGGAAGTAACAGCATGCAAAGGATATGCGGCCAAATATTAAATATGATACTTTAAAAATATGTTAAAGCAAAGGGTATGAATACTTATGTAAATTAAAGATTTCAGTTTTCGATTTTTAATACATTTGCAAAAATTTCTAAAAACATGTTTTCACTTTGTCATTATGGGCTATTTTGTGTAGAATTTTGAGACCAAAAATGAACTCAATCTATTGTAGAATATGTCTGTAATGTAATAAAACATGGAGAAGGTGAAAGGGGTATTCAGACTTTCCGGCTAGACTATATATATATATATATATATATATATAAAAATGCAGGGGTGCCAATAATTGTGGCACACGTGGTTTTGTTAAAAATAAATATTTTTTGATGAGGGTTTTTTTTTTTTTCATACTAAATTTACTTCAATTAATGGTTGGATTTTTCTCATTTTTTCAGTGTGAGATTGAAAGCCTCCGTCCTACTCCAAATCAAGATATCAACGGGGAATTTTTTATAACCCTTTTTACTCATCTTTACAAGGGGTGCCAATAATAGTGGAGGGCACTGTAGATGTGGGCAAGTGAATGATTGGACAGTATTATTAAATCACACAAAGGTACTCAAACCATTTTAAAAAAATATACAAGCAGACTGCAAGAAAGAACAGGGAGTGTTTGAGGGGAAAAGACTGATGTGTTGTGCTGTGTCTCCCCTGTCCATAGCTGTTTGCTCCTTGAGGGCTGGTGGGTCCGATGGGGCCAGCAGGGGCCAAAGAGAGGCCTCTCCAGTGGTGAGTGTTTCTTGTCTGCCCTCCTACCTGCTCTGGACAGTGAGACTGAGACAAATGCCCCTCAAACCACTTTTTGTGAAGTTGGTCACAATTGCATGTGTGTTTGTTGTTTGGGGCTATGAAGAATGTGTATTAAAAGAAGAACAGGCCACTGAGTTCACCTAGGCCTATCAGGTGATGTCACCAGGTCACATTAACTGGCTGATTCCATTTCAACCATCCCTCCAGCGTAGCATCGCAAGAGTCACGGATCCAGTATAAAAAGCCTTTTTCTTCTATAACCAGCAGGGGGCAGGGTAGCCTTTCTCAGTGCACCTTCTCACCAGTGCAGCAGACAATATCAGTGATGACTGAGTATTTACTATAATATAATTTATTAATATCAGAATTTTTTTTAAGGAAGGCACACAAATACATATTCAATTATGTTCATAAGGAAGTACCGAAAAATGAATGTAGCCCCAAGTGCCTGAAGGTTTGCATTATGTCCAGGATTTTTACTAACTTTAATCAATTGCATGTGTCTCCAACACTTGTGATTGTTTTCTGTGTGGGGTACAGCCAAGTCCTTGGATATACAGTCAAGCCGGAAAGTCTGAATACCCCTTTCACCTTCTCCACGTTTTATTACATTACAGACATATTCTACAATAGATTGAGTTCATTTTTTGTCTTCATACACTTTGCTTTAACATATTTTTAAAGTATCATATTTAATATTTGGTCGCATATCCTTTGCATGCTGTTACTTCCTGAAGTCTGACCCATCAACATCAAAAGGCTCTCGATATCTTATTTCCAGTTACAAGCGATACTATAAGCTCTCTGCATTTGAATGGATCTCTATGGGAATTGGGGGGTTGAGACTAGATTCAGCTGTAAATTACACTGGTACAGTATGGAACACATGGCTGGCTAAATGGCTGTAAGTCATCTGCAGAATATGTCTGTAATGTAATAAAACGTGGAGAAGGTGAAAGGGGTATTCAGACTTTCCGGCTTGACTGTAAATACAAATCTGCAGAACTAGTGGGTTTGGATGAGGGGGTATGAAATTCAGCCTGTGAAAAGAAGGCTTGCTGGATCAGTTCTCAGGTAGAGCTGCCCCCATGTTCAGGTTAATTTCATATGATTAAATTCAATTGTATCACTGAAAAATATACATTTTTAAAGTAAGCTACATAGTTGCATAGTGCATAGTTGTCACTACATCAACAGGGGATGAAACCATTTCAGTCTGCTGGACATCTGTCTCTATGCCTTCATAGTTTAAGGGAGTACAGTTTAATAATGTAGTTTATGGTGTGTTTAAGAGTACAGCACAGTTTAATAAAGTAGATTAATTGTGTGATTTAGAGTACACGGTACAGCACAGTTTAATAACATAGTTTATTGGTGTGATTAAGAAGACAACAGGATTAACCACTTTGCGCAGACCCCCTAGTGGCCATTAGAGTGCGGATCGGGCCGCATATTTCTGTCCGAACCCGACCGAGCCCGAGATAGTAGTAACCGAGCCCGACCCGAACCCGACAGGAATTCTGCTTTTTATGTCCGAACCCGACCCGAGCCCGACGCAGTTAATGTAAGGCACTGAAGCGCTGACATTGTGTTTCCCTGTCACGCAGTTGTTGTTACCATGGTTACAGCTTCTCTGTTTAGTGGTCACTGGGCACCTAAATGACCGTCAAAAGGCATTGTTTTATTGGTAGATAACAGACACACACACAATATTCAGTATCATTTTTTTTTATTTCACACTATATTTTCACCAAAAACAACTTGAAGCACCATGTTCACATCCTAATTAGTACAGTAATACCTTGACATACAAGTTTAATTCGTTCCGTGACCGAGCTCGTAACTCGGTTTACTCGTATATCAAATCAATTTTCCCCATTGAAATTAATTTAAATACCATTAATCCGTTCCAGCCCCCCAAAAAACACCCTAATTTCTTTGTTACGTAGTTATAAAAATGAGAAATGTATTTATAAATAATAAATAATTAATACAAAACATAATACAAAGATAATAAAATAGAATATAAAGAAATAAACTGGTTCTAAACTTAATTGCTACATTATTATTCTTCACTTACACTTAATCTTCATCAGTGACGTTTGCATCTTTTTCATTGATTTTTGGCTTTTTCGTCACGCTTTTCTGACTCTGATCTGCAGGGCGTTTCGATAAAAACCTATCCATGGTGGTTTGTTTCTTCCTTCCCTTCAGAATTTTTCGGAAATGCTCCGCTTGCTCGGCTCGTAACTCGGGTCTAGGCTCGTAAGGCGAAGCAAGAAATTGTCCGAGCAACGGCTCATAACTCGGAATACTCGTAAGTTAGTGCACTCGTATGTCAAGGTTTTACTGTAGTTCAAAAGTAAAATGTTCGCTAGTTGTTCGGCCGCCGTGACCGAGCCCGACCCGAGCCCGAACATCATTTTAAAAGTTTAGTCCGAGCCCGGCCCGACCCGTCGGGTCCCGTCGGGTCCCGTCGGGTTCGGGTCGGGTATCCACCCTCTAGTGGCCATGGTGCCGGCACCATGAGATTGATCAACTCAGACATTCATTGCCCCTGCAACTATGAGTGGAAACGACAAACTGCGTGTTCTCACTTTCTTCTTATACGATTCGTGACAACATCACTGAATTTGGAGTTTCTAAGTGCCACTAATCTCGTGTAGCTAGTCCATTTAACAAGCAACCCCCCACCCAGTCTCACCTGCAACGGAACCTACCCATGCATGATGCAGTGGACAATAACGTCTTTGAGTTCGTAAAAATATTTTTTCACCACCAAAAATTTGTATCCCGTCATAGCAACAAGATAAGGCCAGCAGCCACGCGTATGCCAATACAGCCGTGAAAAGCCCTTTTCACTCAACAAGTGAAATTGTCATTATACCACGTCATTCTACTATCAATATTTTCTACTTAATATGAAATAAATATACAATCATACCATTGTTTTTTCACATTGAGATTCTCTTTCAAAATTCAGTGGTCATTTATTGTCTTGAACAATCCGTTTGAGAAATATACACCCTTTTATAATGCTATAACACATTCTGAAACCCCACGCATAAAACCCATGCTGTTCAAACTTGTCTCATGCATTTCAGTTCATTCTGGTTTCATTGGCAACTGTTTTATCCAACCTTCATAACAGCGTTTGCAGTGTCTTATTGGATGCTTTGAACGATAAATTACAGCATTTCTAGTTATTAGTTTAGTTTTACGCAAACAACTTAGAATTACATTTGCTTGCCGATGCGTAATTGTTGTTTTTGCAAGTTTTTACTAATTTGACCAACTCGTCAACATAGCTAGAGAAAATCCTCACCTTGCTTACATGGATTTTGGGAGTGGGTCAGAAAAACATACCATAGTATTGATTCTATCGGAGAATATGCCGACTAACATGACCAGAGATTTTTCTCCTTGATATGTAAGTATTACTGTTTGTAATATTTCAAATATGCACGTTAGTTTTTCCACTCCATCACAGTCGTGTTCCATATGTTTGATATTGTTATTTTCGCATTTTGCCTGCATTTCACATACTGTATTGTCAGTGTTCATAGGTGTCTCAGTCATGTTTTATGTTTGATTAGAAACGAGAACATTTGGCAGCATTTTCCTGATGGTAATCTTATTGTACATAATACAGGCTATGGTGTATTAGTATCTCGATTTGCTATACTTGGCATGGAAAAAACTCATTCCTATTTACCATGCGCTGATATGTAGTCGATGAATGTTGAATTTTCCTTGGCGTGATTATGAATGGGAACATTTTTTGAACAAAACTAGAGAAATGTCGTCCCAGGGCATGAAGCAAAAGATTAGATACTGCAGACTACAGAAAAAAGTGGTGTTTTATTGAAGTACAAGAGTGAATGATTAAGCAACATATTTAGGTGTGTGTACCACTGTGATATTAATGTTTTCATCTTAAACCATCATAAGCGTCAAATGTATATGCTTTATATTTTATTCATTTTATGACAGGTTTTACATAGATATCTATCCCCCTATACTGATTAAAAGATAGTAATTCCCACTTGAAAATGATGCAAAAGTTAGTTTTATGAGCCAAGACGGTTGATTTGTAGTTAAATATATGATTATTTTATGATTTACAGCTGTACACATTTTGGATAGATTTGGAGATAAAGGACAACAGGAGGGTACACTGCCAACATTTTGCGTCATTGATTTTTAGTAGTTCTGCATATCACTCTCAGATCTTTCACACTTTCACATGGACAAGTCTATGATCGAGGGAATGTATAGTTTTATATATTTAGCTCTCAGTATTTCATTGCAAACTAAAGAAAAACAAAGATTTTTGCATTTTTTCAATATTTCTATGCATTTGTGGCACTTTATTTTGACCTAAATTATGAAAATAAATTAATCTAAGTTAGTATCGTAAATGGTACAACTGTTTAATTTAAGCCATTTTTTTGTGATTCTCACACCTGGAGTTATAAAGCCTTAAATAGAACTCCCCCTAAATAGGTGAGAATTGACCAAATTTGGCATCTGCACGAAGGGTTTAATAATGTAGTTAATGGTGTGATTTAGAGTACAGCATAGTTTGATAATGTAGTTTAATGGTGTGATGTAATGTCTCTGTTTGGAGTAGGACGGAGGCTTTTAAATGTGGCTTCATTGGGCTGGGTGCGTCCGCTACCCATTCTGCTGTTCAGCGGCGGGGGCTACATGGGCTACGACCAGTACGGGCGATACCGCGACCGGAGGCTCGAGAGCCTGGGCATCGAGGTGCCCCCACGCATCGCCAATGAAACCCAGGTAGGGACAGAACCTGCTGAACAGGGCCCTTGTTCCAGGAACCTGTGGAATATGTGAAGGTGATGGTCTGTTCTTTTGGAAACACAGTCATAAAGACTTTAAATACCCTGGATGCTGAGATTGTGTGCTGGGTTGTGTGAGATGTCTAGCTCAAGGTCTCTTTGTGTTTGCTATAAGCCACTGTGTGTGCCTGCAAATATGCAGGTTGTTTGTGTGTGTGTATGTGTCCTTGTGTCAGGGAGCATTGTGATGCAGTGGCTGAGTGCTGTTGGTTCGGGGTAAGTTATGTAATTTTTAACATGCCCAACATGTGCTGTAAGCCAAGCGCTATGCGGTGAATGCTGATTCTGAAGTGCTCATCAGTCAGTATGTCACGACTGTCGCTTGTGGTGTTAATGGGAGTGTTCATTTACTGATGTTACTCACGTTGAAAACATTATAATGAAATAATACAGAATTGTATATTAAAAGATTGATTCACCGCCTGAATCGATATTGTCAGTTTTTTTTATTTGCCCAGGGCTGTATATATCCAATTCCCACCCCAATCTGGAATGTCCAACTGTCTGCAAATGCAGCCGCATTCCATGTGCAAACCCTGACAATTTGGGAGAGCTGGGACATCCACGGTTCTTCTCTGAAACACATGGTGTTCAACATCTGCTTCTTTTTGCGTCATAGACCCTAGCTAAGCTTGCACAGAGCGGCATTGGAGGAAGACCTTTCTTATACAGCTTTGACATGCAGTGTTATGAGCGCCCTAATTGGCCAGCGGGGGTTGCCCAAGAGTGATGAAACGCGGACCCCTGTCCAACTGAGCCCTCCCATACCCTGGGAGACGCAGGCGCCAATTGTGCGTTACTGTGGTGCAGGCGTGGTGCTTTATACGAATGAGCCATCCAGCAGCCGATTAAGTAGGGTATTGGCAACTTGTAGTGTAGTGTATGATCGCCCCAATGTTGCAGGGGACATGTTAAGTAAGTTCAAACTTTACGTGCATGCTCCTTGTAACTAGGCTATTCATCATTGTACACATGCCACTATTTAGAGTCATATTTTGACTAGCCATAGTCTACTGTTGACTTTAATATGTGTAAAACAACTTGACTTTGTATCATGTAAAAAGTAATGCGTTGTATGCTTTGATTCGTATTTGTAATGTTATTATGGGTATAATTTGGTTGAAATTATGACACTAAACCCTTTAGTTTGGTAGAAAAAAGCAAGAGTTTCTTAACGTTAGTTAATGTCACCAGTGGTGATTTTAGCATTACATTTCTGGAGGGGCAGTTTTGTATGACGTCACCATCAACTTGAACTTAAAGAAACTTCAAAAAGGTAAAACATAGGTGTCAACCTCTGGAGAGAGCTGCCCTTATTTTCACGCCTGCAAAACTGTTTAAATTCACCAAAAACCGTATCGAACATTATAATGAGTGTATAACAAATTCAGCAAGGTGCTCATTTTAAAACGGTTAAACAGTCACTGAGATGCTCGCTTACTCATGTGTTTGGGGTCGTTGTCTTGTTGAAACACCCATTTCAGGGGCATTTCCTCTTTGGCATACGGCAACATAATCTCTTCAAGAATTTTATTCAAGCTGATCCATGATCCCTGGTATACGTTAAATAGGCCCAACACCGTAGTATGAAAAACATCCCCTAACCATGATTTTTGCGCCACCATGCTTCACTGTCTTCACAGTGCACTGTGGCTTGAATTCAGCACCCGGGGGTCGTCTGACGTACTGTCGACGACCACTAGACCCGAAAAGAACAATTTTACTCATCAGTCCATAGAATGTTACGCCATTTCTTTTTGGGACAATCGATGTGTTCCTTAGCAAATTTTAACCGATTCTGCACAACTTTTTAATCAAATTACGTTGTTCATCCGAACAATGTTTGGAAAGGCCTAATTTTACTTAGCAATTCACTTTAACAACGTTTATTATATATTTTTTTTTTCGCCACCTGTTGCTAGGCAGAATTAGTAGGGCCAGAAATGTTTCTGCCCCTCCGCCCAACATAATTTGCGGCAGGTTTTCCCTGCTTACACAGATGCTCACATTGTTTCCATAGCAACGGTGGGGGCAGAATGTTCCGCTGCTCCACAGCAGAGACTATAGGACAGGGAGCGCAGTCCGCAGCGTGAGCACACACATACACACAAAGGAAACTACTCAAAAACAGCACTATAAGAAGTGTGAGTCAAGTTTATTATATTTATACACGCCAATTTCACAATTGAATCTCTGTATTGTTTTAAATATAAAATACATTTTGCTACAGATGTTGCGAGTATCTTGCACAACAGCAACAAATGAAAGTGAATTGTATCCAACCCTGTAGCCACCTTCAACGAACCAATCTGCATACCCTGCCTTACAAATGTGCATATAATAACGTTGACAAAGAACTGACAATGTGGACGTAATGTTATTTTTCAATAATATCCAGTGAAAATCTTTGGGATTTGATCAGTAGGCTAAATTTGAGTGAAATACAGACCCGTTCAAATGCGCTTCATGAAACACAGCCGGTTGGGGGGTTCCTAAATCACATGAGGTCCCCAGGTAATACTTGTCCAGTGTGAATAGGGCATAAAATTCTGTTAATTTCACTATGCTTTTTGTGATTCATTTCTGCTAATTTCAGTAACTTTTCCCCATCATTTAGCTTTTAGGTATTAAAAACATGACTATTGGCAGCATTTTAACAATGAATTGTTAATGAATTAATGAAAATTACATTCGTTTGGGTCGCAAAAAGTATGGATTGATATACTTGGGTCGCGAAAAGTATGGATTGATATACTTGGGTCGCGAAAAGTATGGATTGATATACTTGGGTCATCACTGAAAAAGTTTGTGCACCCCTGGCCTACATGATTCCACGACCCAATAGATATCTCCCGCGGCCCAAGTTTGGGTCGCAACCCACAGTTTTTGCACAGCTGCCTCAGTGTGGGAGTGCGTTTGAGTGCCAACACTGTAACGTGTACAGCAGGGGCCACAGCGGTGCCCTTATTGTCTGATAGTAGAATTCAGCAGAACTGTGGGGTCAGGAGGGTTTGTGTGACAAGCATCAGGCGATGGTGTGTGTTCTACTGAACTGGAAGGACACGCTGGATGTGGTGTGTTTATCTGTTTTATGATGTGATAAACCTTCTTGGCACAGGCAGGAGAATTTCTGAACATATCAGCCAATCAGATGGTGCACATGGCACCATATTCTCACCCCACACTCAGTTCAAAGGAAGCAGAAGCAAGGGACTTTGATGGATAAATGAATCGGTTACACAATTTAACAAAAAAAATAGCGTGGTGTTCTGGCCCCCCAGTGGTAGAATGAGCTTCCCACTGCAATCAGGACAGCAGAAACTCTGCCCAACTTCTGCACAGTCTGAAGACATACCTTTTCAGATTACTCCATGGGTCCCCTGACCCCCTTTCGCTGTCCTCTTTCTTTCTTTTTAGATTTTCTTTTGGCATAATGTCATAGATATAGCTGTATAAAGTTAGGTTGAGCTGTATAGTGGTATTTTGTTTTTTTTACAATCATATATTTGTTTGGTCAACTTTTTTAGTTACATAACATGTATTGATTATAAATGGGCCGGCCCTTTGTGCCTTCTTGGTGGCATCACACTGTTGTATTCCGGAGTCTAAAGGCCGTTATATAATTCACGCTAAGTACATGTACGCATACGCAGGATGGCTGCCGCATGTATCCTGCATTCGTTTGGTGCGTCCTTTGTGCACGTCTCCCTAGGCCAGGGGTTCCCAAACTTTTCCATGCCAAGGACCCCCAAATAGCCGTAGCCTCTGGTTGGGCCCCCCTATTGCGAAATGGCTTTTAAAAAAAAACTTTTAAATTACACTGGCAAATATAAAAAAATCAAACATACAGCTTCTTAATACACAACACAATACTTTTGACCCTATTTTGATTCCATAATCGGGCCGTTAGCAGCTCAACGTAACACTGACTGACAGGCAGACGGTTAGTTATTGGCTGCGATTGAAAGAAGGGCATGGCAAAGACCTAATTTCGATATGAAAGGATTTATAACAATTAATATTTTATTTGAAACCGGCACAATAATCTTATGAATTGAATTGAAATGTATTTTTTTTATAAATACAATTTTATTATTATTATAATTTTAAAAACATTATTTTTTTTTTTTGCATTTTCCATTTTCCTCTCCCTTCCAATTGGCCCCCCTGGCGCCCCCTGGCGCCCCCTGGCGGCCCCAACTTTGAAAACCCCTGCCCTAGGCCTTGAGTTGTATGCGTACGCAAGGTGCAATACCAACAGAAATCGTGGGGGAGTATACCAAAGATCCTCTGACGTTCTACGTCGAGATGGAAACGGGAAACAGCGAAGAAGTAGTAGTACACAATCCGGTCAGGTATAAAATGTTTTGTCGCTGACCTGCCTCCTAGTGGACATAACTTTTAAACATCCATTTAGACATAAAGTACGCAGTGGAGTATGTGACCAATGGCGCTTGCTTAGCGTTCGCGTACATACGTACGTACACGTACGAAACTGGCGTATATCGAGGCCTTAATACTGATGTTCTAGACAGGGGTGTCAAACTCAAATACACAGTGGGCCAAAATTAAAAACTGGGACAAAGTCGCGGGCCAGATTTCATATTTATTGAAAAAAAGCATGTTTTCCCTTCTTTCTAGATATAATAATGAACCTTTTCATATGGGAACAAACTTAAGTTTTACTTAAACACTGAATCTGGAACAAGCAAAGCTTAATACTATAAACACCTGAGAAATCAAATTTCAAATAAAAGACACATCAGTGGCATTCATTTCTTAAATAAAAATAATATTATGCCTCTTTCTCCATCTGTAGCCTTTTCAGTTAATTTTCAATGGAATAATTTTTTCACAGGCCAACAACAACTAAAATAATAATGAGGATAATTTCCTTCAATGAAAATCCAACAATTCAATTTTTGAGAGGGGTGTCTTACATCTGCCCGAGGTGACTGGTAGCATGAGGTTGCGAATGAATGAAAACAGAGGAGGGGATGCTTGCGGGTCTTGACGCGCCAAGGCACTAGCAGAGCATTCTGGGATTTGTAGTATTAGCGGTGCATGCGTTACCGGCGGGCCAACTCAAATTGAAATTTGATATTATCTCGCGGGCCAGAGTTTGACACCCCTGTTCTACGATGTGTGTCTGTAAGTGATTGTATAGACTAATGTTACAGCACATATGGACTGTAATACACCGAATTCACGCAAGACGCCATCTTCGAATTATACGAAACTAAAACGAGGCTGAGGTGGGAAAATACAGAAAGCGTTTGAGCGTAGCAGTATTTCTGGCTATTGTAGCCGACTGTACATTGACTAGCTGCCCAGTTTTTTGTTGTTACTGAGACACTTTCCGTGTACTTTAAACAGCCAAACAAGAGCGAGACCGTAAATGTAATGCAGACAAATATGTCTGGTCATATAAATTTTCCTTTTCTAAATGGTTTCGGTAATGGAGTATAACACTTCTTAGTTTTTAATGCTAGCTCATGGTGATTCATTAACTTGTAGCCAGAATAACTGCATAGCCAGCTGGTAAACAGCACGAACATAATGAAAATACAGACACGATTGTTTACAATGTAATGCTAACTTTATTTTGGGGTTAATAGTTCACTAAGTTATCCAATGCTGCCATGAATATGTTCATATCGTTGCCTTCCACTGACCCTTCTGGCATACAAACGTTAACATAAAGGATAATTCATACGAACTGGTTATACCGGCTAAATGTTGCTGATATGTGGTTATATTTGAATATTTCAGGAACGGCTATGTTCGTTAACCAGCTACCTGAATCATGTAAGGGGTCTAATTTTTTTGCATTGAACGAAATGATCTCAACACATTCACTCATGACTGTAAAACCATTGCATTAGATCTAGCATTAGCAAAGTAACAAGCAATACGAACACAACACAATCACAAGCCAGGTAGAGACAGAACGAGCCGTTTTCCCCGTCTTGCACTTCGCTTTGACATGTATGCCTGGAGATAGCTAGCGTTACCGACCTAGCTAACAAGCTATAAGACCAATATTCGTAGGGGACACCTTCCCTGTAGGCTTATTTGGCTGTAAGCTATGTGTTGATAGACAAGCAGGGGCTACAAGGTGAAAAGACAACTAACGTTAACCTCACACAAAATGCGCAGCTGAATAAAGCTACCGAAAATATCACTCTGATCACTGCTGAAGCGAGTTGGCTAGGCCCAAGGGGGGGGGGGGGGGGGGGGCCCGGCCCGGGGGGGGCCGGGGGGGGCCAAATTGGGAAAATGAAAAAAAAAAAAAAAAAAAAAAAAAAAAAATAAATAAGATTACATGTGCCGGTTGCCGGTTTAAATATAGATAAAAAATTTTTCATATCTTTATCATATCGAAATTAGGTCTTTGCCATGCAATTCTTTCAATCGCAACTAAAAGAACCGTGTCTGGCTGTCAGTCAAAGCGTTGAGCTGCTAACGGCCCGGGCCATGGATGGAAATCAAATTCAAAAGTATTGTTGTGTTTTTTGTAAAGCTGTATGTTTTTTTTTTTTTTTTTATGTGTCAGTGTCATAAAAGTTTTTTTTTTTTTAGCATTTTTTTAGGGGGGGGGGGCAGCCAGAGGGCTACTTTTATGGGGGGGGGTCCTTGGGAAAAAGTTTGGGAACCCCTGGGCTAGCCTATCGTAATGGTGCCGAAAAACGGGCCTGGGTAAAAGCCGGAATGGAACAGCGGAAGTATGCTCGGAATGGCCAATTGTGCTTTGTGCCAAAGGACCGTAGTTCAAATGCCTGCAGCACTTGCTGTGGAGTGCACATCAATATAATTTTAACAGTTTCTGAATGGGCATCATATGTACTTTACATTTGAGCATATAATTTTCACGGAATATAAATTTGAAATATATGAAAAATTTATCACACCTAATAGCATTATCAAACATATTTCAGAGCCCCTCATCACCCTTTCGGAATAAGACATTCACCTTTTGAAAGTGCAGAGTCTTTTGTTTAAAATGAGTATATTCAATCCTTGATGACTCGATTATAAGTGGATCAAAATAATATTTTGATGGAAAAGGCCTGTTGGAGAAGATAAAGATATATTTCAATATCAAGCCCCAAAAATCTCATTTCGCATTCACACATCAAGGCATGATGTATACCAAACGAAAGCGCTGGTTCTGCCTTTTAAGTAGGCCTAAGTGTATATGATTATGGGTTCATGCAGAAATTGTGCATTATTTGGACTGCAATCAAGTCTGACCTTTTAATCTGGAGGAGAGCTACTTTTCTACAAATCAAACATAATTTTTGGGTGGAATTACCCTTTAAGTCAGTCACAGTTTCATTGTTATTTTAAGGGTGGAATATTAAGATAGTAATGTGTGTCACATAGGCGTGTGTGCGACATGCATACACCCTCCTGTCTGTAAAACCCACAGGGGCGTGCACAAACCTGCATAAAAATATCAAGATTATAATATGACATTGGGTTGAATATTTTTTCCGGAAATAGATGCAAGTTGTCTCGGGAATCCTAGGAAAGTGAGCTTGTTTTAAGGCATAAGCTACCAGTAAGAATGTGTTTGTCATTTCTCATTAAGCAGGACAATATTAAACATGGAAAAATATTCATAAACCTATGGGTTTTCACACAAACAGGTCTGTCAGATCTCTCTTTTTGAGGTTTTTGTAAATCCGCCACTATATTAGCAATTCGCGCAGGTGGCTTTTAAAGGGGATGGGAGATGACACATTCTGATTGGTGTACTGCATGTTACGCCAAAGACACACCTATTGGTTTAATTTAGTGGATTTGGCCACACCCACTTGTGCCATGTGCTTTAGACCATGCGCTAAGATTGTTAAAATATAGCACATAGACTGTAACAGCAAATATGGACTGTAATGTAACCCCACATATAGACTGTATTGATAGGCCGTGTAGTATAATGCTTAAGGAACTGGACTTGTAACCGAAAGGTTGCAGGTTCGATTTCCAGGTAGGACACTGCCGTTGTACCCTTGAGCAAGGTACTTAACCTGAATTGCTTCAGTATATATCCAGCTGTATGAATGGATAAATGTAATAAGAAGTTGTGTAAGTCGCTCTGGATAAGAGCGTCTGCTAAATGCCTGTAATGTAACGTAATGATATTGAGCTTCTCACAGCCAAACGGCTCTGGTGGACCCCTTATGTGAAAGACACTCGATCCCTCATGGGTTTGGTGTGTGATTCCAGTGATTTTCAGCCATATTTGATGACAGCAAAGCCTTTAGCTGTGTAGAGTAATCAGGCTCATCCTCAGATGGAGGATCAAGTTTGTGGTCAGACTGTGCAGGTCAGCAGCAGGTCCAGCATGTCCCAGCCATTGTGACCTGCATGACCCGGCCCAGGCATGCCACGCAAACACTTTTACCCTGAGATTCACCCAGACTCACCAGCAGGCAAACGGTGAAGGTCCATGTCACTGCCACTGTCTCTATCAGCGGAGCCAACCAAGCTGTTACGGTACTACAAACAATCACACTATACGTACACGCAGACATTCTCAACAATCTGCACACTGATATCTCCTGTATCATCAGCACTCGCCTATTTGAACAAAGACACACACACACTTCCCCGTTCCTGTTCCATGGCACTTTAGCGAGTCCTCTGGTTAATGAGATGTCGCTTTGGATAAGAGTGTCTGCCAAGTGAGTGTAATATAATGTAATCAGGTGCTTAAATTCTGCCTGTAAGACCCGCCATATCTCTAGAACTATTCAGTGCTTCGACGTACATCTCTACGTACATCTGTACTTAAATTGTGATTTATTGTTATATTTCTGTTTATACAGTCACATTACTGTCAGCTGGTGTTTTCTGAACATTTGTTTTCCTATAATTTTCATGAATTAAATAATTGCAGTAAGATCATCCAGTAGTTTGGGAGAGCAGACAATAACATGTGCTTCCCTGAAGAATGTGCAGAATCTTAACTGCAGACTGCCAGCTGACCTGCTCCGCCATTATGCCAGAGGACTGCATTTGTTGTCACGGCTAGCATGGTCAAGAAAGGGCTAGAATGTCCAGGAAAGGGCTAGCATTTTCATGAATTGGCTAGAATGGTCAGGAATGGGCTAGTGTGCTCATCACCTAGGTATACGTGCTTTAGCTGCCAACAAAGGGGCGGCAGTGTAGTACAATGGTTAAGTAACTGGGTTTGTACAAGGTTTCAGGTTTGATTCCCAGGTAGGACACTGCCCTGAGCAAGGTACTTAACCTGAATTGCTTCAGTATATATCCAGCTGTATGAATGGATAAATGTAATAAGAAGTTGTGTAAGTCGCTCTGGATAAGAGCATCTGCTAAATGCCTGTAATGTAATGTAACTGTTGTTGCTGCTTTAAACTGCCACTGTTCTGTGTATTTCGTAGTTCAAACTAGGTAGTCACAGATTGGCTTATCAGTTTCCTAACAATTCTGTTCCCGTTGCGTACAGTTATGATGGGTTTTATTGACTGGGAGGATGAAGCCAATGAGTTCATTGTCATTTAAAAGGATATGTAATTACTCCTGTGTCTAGTACATGGCAGGGAGCACTTGTGTTATTGTTTGTGTCATTTTTAGAAACAAGCAAGGCTCGTCTGTCCCTTGGCCTCTCCTGCCCTCTGCTCCAGTTGGATGGTCTCCTGCTGGTTTAGACAGAGCAGAGAATGTGCCAAATGTATGTTTCAGTCTTCTTACTCAATGAGAAACTCGTTGATTTTGTTCCGTAAATCAGTGTTCATCTGAAAGATGCCGTTTCTGTCAAGTGATACACATACACACTGAGGTTGAGTCTCCACATACACGCTGAGGGTGGGTCTGCACATACACGCTGAGGGTGAGTCTACACATACACGCTGAGGGTGAGGTCTACACATACACGCTGAGGGTGAGTCTAAACATACACGCTGTGAGGCTGTCCATCAAAGTCGATGATGACGTCTGCTCTGCGGGGGTGGGGTCACTGCTGATGGCACTGGCTACATGTTTTCAACAAACGTTTGTTTCAAAGACTGTCACAACACAAAAGCCAACCTAGTTCAGTATCGCTACCACTGCAGGTAGCCTACCGTTACAGTACCGGGAAAAACATCCATCTATGCGTAGCCTAACGTACCTATGTTGTGATTTCTTTATTAAATTGTGGCAAAAAGGATGCATACTTCTGCTCTGTCCACTATATGTTTATGTCACTATAAAAATTAAGTACTCGCAATATTAATAATTTCCGATAATACAGCCTACACGCCCCTGGTTTTATATACTGTCAGTATATAAGAAAACCCACATTTTAACGCTGCAATGTCATTTAAGCTGTAAAATGTCTGAAAATCTTTTACAGTACTTGGGATCATAGTATTATTGTTTTCTTAACTCCATAAAATTAAATTATGTGTTTTAAGGGGAAAAAATCTGCGTTATCCCGCCTGACTGAAAATTAAAGTTACTCGGTATGATACCTTATGAGTTTCCACATGAATTGTCATTTTTACACAACTTAAACATAATTGATGTTCATAAATAATTAATGTTTATGTTATGCAAAGGGCATCACACAGAAAAAAAAATTTTTAATTAAATGAATTAGGCTACACTGTGAAGAAATCACTACATAGTGTACCAGTGAGCTAAAAGGGTAAATTAAACACATTTTAAAAGAGACTTACTCATCTTTACCATTGTTTGGGGGTCCTTCAGGGTCTTCCTGATTGTGTAACATCCTTCTGATAGTGTCAAAATAAAATGCCCCATAAAATTGCTCCAGATTGCTTGTTATCCCGGATGACATTGGCTGACTGCCAGTTTTGGGACAGAATGCTCCAAAGCATAACAATCAACTGGATGTAATATTTGTAATATTTAAATATATCATTGGCAACACTCATACAATAATGCCTGTGGCAGAGATTTTAGGTTTTATTTGATTTTTAACACTTTTTGTAGCTTTTTTGCATTTCACCATGCGGTCCGAACAGTTATCCGGTATGACATTTTGTGATAATGTCTAATAATTCTTAAACTTTGTAATACCCTCAATACATTTTCATATCATTTGATAAATAGAGATTAATGGATTCAATAAATGTATGTTTTTATAAACATTTTTATTATTTGTACTTCATAAAGGGGTTTGGACATCAAAATTGCATGTCACGTTATCGGGCCATGCGTTTCATGGTTACTCCCTTTTAAAAAAATTACCATAGCTGCCGAACATGTCTTATAATTATTATAATAATCTGTGGTAAGCTACTTTTTTTGACAGTAGTATTGTCTTCTTTTCTGATGGGCTATGCTAAGATTTCTGGGAAATATGCTATATGTTGTTCCAAGAGGCAATGTTGTCAAACTAAGCTTCTGTTAGCTAGTTTTGCCACAGAAATTTGAACGTCAGTCAGCTGGTCAGGAAGCTACAACAAGCTACTAGGAAGGAAACAAAAATGCCTTATTATACGTCCATTGCAGTACAGAATACTAACCTGCATGGTCCGCTACTGCTTAGATTGATTTACCACAGGTAACACTAGCGGGAAAAAGAATTACACTGAAACTGCACTGGACATAGGTAGGACAGTGCCAGAAAAAACCATCTATGTATGTGCAGCTACGTTATGCCCTTGTGTTTACTGTGCCTGACTTGGATGCAGGAGTTTCCTGTTTCAAGCCACGGTAAAGATTTATTTATTTATTCATGTAACGTTTTGCTACGCTACTGCAGCTACGCAAAACGCCATTTATTTTGTTAGCTACTCGGGTCATCTGCCGACATATTGTCTAACACATTAGCAGCTATTTCTACCATGTGTAATGGTAGATGGTAAACCAATGAATGGTGCATCTATTATAGTCATACTATTACTTGGCAATATTATTAGTGTCTGGATGTATTCTGTATGCATGTCTCTCACTCATATCATTATCTTCATTTATTATCATAATTACAAACACTTCAAAAAGATATGATATCTCAACAAAAACTGCCAAAAAAAAAGCCAAGTTACTCATGCACTGTCTGTAAGTCCTTAATTCAAACTTGCAAAAACTAGGTGTGCCTTTAAAAGTATTTCATATCAAAATGTGGCCAAGTTACAACTAACAATATTGCCTATCGTAGCAATGCTATCCAATCTTTCTTTATAGAATGTGGTCAATTAAACTATGTGCCACATCAAACTGTGAAAGGACAATAATTTCAGACGTCTTGCACTTAGAAATTAAAAAGAAAAATTACTACACTATAGGGCATGTTTGAACAATTGTCTGCATCCAGTGCTTTGGGTCTATGAAAAGCACAGCATGAATACAATGTATTATTATTATCATTCTGTATTTACTTAATTCAAATATTTGGATTTCAACAGAAACCTGTGTGGTCCTACAGAGCCTAGACATTAGTCTGTTCACAAATAACATTTGCTATTATTTCACATGTTAAGAAAACTAGTACTATCACTTATTTGGTGTCATCTGATACACAAACATACAGTAGGTGACATTAATGGGCCAAACCTGTTTCCTCAACTGTTTAGAACATTACTTGAAATTATATGTTGTTCCAAGAGGCAATTTTTGTTTCATTGCTGTGAAATGGAGCTAGTTTAATTGGTGTGAGCTACGATTTTTTTATATCAATACTTTTAAAGGCAGACCTAGTTTTTGCAAGTTGGAATTAAGGACTTACAGACTGCTTTGTAGGCTATGCATGAGTAACTTGCCATTTATTTATATTGAAAATGTTTTTGTTGGGATTATATCATTACCCCACCTAGAAATAAACGACTTTCCTGAGTTATCTATAAGAGATAAGAAGAGACACACACAAAGACTCTCTCTCTCACACACACACACACACATAATGTACTGTATGTTTGTGCGCACATACACACATACACAAATAATGCAAGTGAAATGCAATCCCAGTTTTAGAAAGGGTGAAGGTGAATAATATTTCATAATGTGTTAGTTTTTAGATTTTAAGGCCTTTCATGAAATTAAAGGCCACTCAGGAATTGTGGTTGCTAATCAACAAAAAGTATGTGTATGGTAACTAAGTACGTCCATGGATCTGGGTACTCGTAGTTAAAAAAAAAAAGAATAAAATTGTTTTACTGTAACCAGCCACAATACAATATGACAAAACCTTTTCCAATGCATGGTTTATTTGGTAAATGTTAGCTAACTATTTATTTTGATGTATTACCTGACGAGTGGGTGAGCACCAAGTGAAAATGACCAGTGAGTGACACGTTTGTTTTCATGGTGATGAGCTGCGCACGGACAACAAAAATGATCATATCAAAAACAAGTAGAACGATGAAATGCAGAAGACAAAATATGAACAAGAATCTTATTTTAAATACATATCTTTCCTTTTGAATTGCTTTTCATGAACGATCTTTATTGTTATTTTTGCTAGGAGAATAATTCCATGCTATAGTACTATATATTCATCTTTTTGCTCATTGTAAGCCTTGTATGTAAGTATTTTATTATCTACCAAAATTACTGACTTGGCCTTTAAGACAACCATCCCATTTGATTTGGTGTCTCTGGTTTCCGCTTTAATCTGTGATATTCTCTCATAGGTTGCAAGGGTACAAAGGTGCTTGTGCCTTTCCTCTGAAGATGGGATATTCGCAAATCTCCCAGTTTTTAACAGTAAACTGTCAGGGTAGGCTCGATGTATCCACAGCAATGTCACAGGCGAGAGATATTGTGGTTCACTTAATGCATCAGAGTTTGGAATTTTTTTAAAATAAAAGCTTATGTTTAAACAGTGGTGCTTACTTTTAATTAAATCTTCAAATCAACCTTCTGATTATTTTGTCCTAGAAAGCATACTGGTTGTTAAAGGACAGGTTGTGTACACGGAGATCTGTCATTGTTGAGTGCTAGAGAGAGGGACAAGCCGATGTGAGCTAACGGTCTCATTAGTTGCAACAGTTGCTAATTTGCAGTGATGAGTACATGCTTAATGAATAACCATGATGTATGTCCTGCAGTCTGTGTTCAAGGTCCATTCTCTCCTTGCCATTTCACAACACCTCACAAAACAAAATTTGTGTAAAATGTAATGCGCTGAATAAATTAATTATAGCCAGATGTGTGTATATTGTTTGCTGGCGTGATTTTAGATTTCAATTTATTTATTATTTATTTATTACTTACTACCCAGTAAGCTTTGTGTCTGGAACATGACATCATCAGCTATTTCCCCCACCCCCAACACACACACACACTCTTAAAGGGGGTACACACCCACTGAGTGCACGGTATATAGAGAGGAGAGAGAACGGAAGAGCGTGTGCCTTTAACTGCCTTCCTGACGAATGATAAGAGAACTTCTCTTTCTCCTCCGTTTCAGTAAGAGGTCGCTGGAGAAACATCACTTCCAGTTTTTAAGTTATTTTCAGGTCCAGATTCAGGGTGAAATTCAATTCTACCTAAAGTTACCACACACAAAAAAGACCAAGGTCAGTGTTTTTATTATTTTGGGGGTTGTTTTGTTATATTTAAATAAGAACTGTTTCATATTTAAAAACACCGTTTATGTTTTAAAACCTGTCTGCGCTATGTTTATTCGTAGATATAATTGTAAATAATAAAAATGATATCTGTGTGATTAATGAAATATGACAACAGTTACAACAACAGCAACTAATAGAGGGTCATATTTAGTTATCAGAAGTGGTTTTGTTTAATGGGGACTGACGGTAGCAGATTGTTCAAGTAATTTCTGTGTCTGTGGATCGCGGAGGCCCACGACAGACACATGGATGGACTGGAGCCTCTGGCCCTGTCTATCTCTCCGTTTGCTTTTACTGTTTAATGATGAGTCTTATTATTCAATACCTGGAAATTCACCCTCTTTTTGAGAAAGATTTGTTCTGCGTTTGTTGGCCCTTCCGGCACTATAGTTTGGACGTTGAGAGAAAGGAGGAAATGAGTAATCTTCCGCTTCCTTGCCTCGTGAGCAAATTTTGCTCCCCCGACAGGACATTACGTCCGGGCTTGGCCATCATACAGAGCCTTCCTCCTGCTGTTTTAGTGTGACTGTTCTATTGGGTCTTGTTGCAAAAGTTTCACTGATATGTCAGTACATTTGGATTGGCTCAATTGTAGCTATTATCTCTGGAGCTACACAGACCTGTGATTTGGATTGTTTTCAGTGTGATTTCTTCATGGTTCATGATGACTGCTATGGTGGCGTTATGGTGTAAAATGGCAGTTCTGATTTAAAATGTACAATCACAGATCAGGAAGATGGCCGTGGGAATTCTGAAGAGGACATATGTAACACTATGGCTACTTTCTCTTTAATGCTAGGCAGCATAGGCTAGCATTTATATCACATTTTATCAATCACAGAAAGATATTGTTCTTCTGGATTAATTGGACTGTACGGTGCGACTGATTTGGCCCTTACAGGTCATGACCCATCAGCATGGTATCTGTGATGTTCCTTTTATCTCCTGTGACTACTGTGAACCAGACAGACGGACAGCACTGTACCCCAGAGCTATAGTACAGATAGCACTGTACCCCAGATTTGATTGATTGATAGAATGTTTGATGTACCGACTTGCTTTTCTCCTGGACCATCGTAGAGGCACAGTTAAACTATCTGTAAGGCCACAGAGTGAAATGGCAGAAATAAATTAATTTAGCAGTCCTACCATGTGGATTTGACCATGCAGCTTCAGCATTACTGCATACAACCAAAGTAACCAAACATGGCTGCGTAAATAACCAGTAAAGCAGCTCTCTTGCAGCGCAGGCAGGTAATCACCAAACCCAGCCAGCCAGTACCAGGTCTATGTCACAAAGCACAGCACAGGCATAACCAATCGGTCCTCAGGGGAAATTAGGTTTGTATCTGTATCATTTAATCAGCTTTATGATAAACTGGAAAAAATCTGAACAAATCCAAAAAAGACACTCCCAGCCCATGGCTGATAGGCACAGATTTAAGAGCACATTCAACTGCTTGTTATTAACCCCTTCACGCAGATGGCACATTTGGTCAATTCTCATCTAATATTTAGCGGGTGCTTTGTTTAAGGTTTTATAACTCCAGGTATGAGTATCACATAATCTTGGTAAATGGCTTAAATGAAACAAGACAGATGTACCATTTACAGTACGAACTACAGTACCAAACAGTACTGTTTATTTTCATAATTTAAGTCAAAATAAAGTGCCACAGATGCAAAGAAATTGGAAAATGCAAAAAAAAAAAAATTTTGCAACAAAATACTGAGAGCTACATAAGTGAAACAGGTAAATGTATACATTTCCTGGATCATAAACATAAACTACTACTAAAGGTCTATGATGCAAAATATAGGCAGTGTACCCTGTTGTCCATTAGTGTCTCCAAGTCTATCCAAATGGCAATATTGTGCACTGCTCTAAAAAAAAAAAAGATGATATATTTAACTACAAATCAATAGTTTTGGCTCATAAAACTCACTTTTTCAAGTGGGAATTATGTGGGAATTACTATATTTCCATCAGTATAGGGGGGGGGGGGGGTAGATATCTATGGGTCCAAAACCCCTATGCAAAACATGTCATAAAATTTATAGAATTTGTTTTGTCCATTATAAAGCATATACATTTGCTTTTTCCGATGGAGATAAAAACATTGATATCACAGTGTTACATACACCTAAATATGTAGCCTAATCATTCACTTTTGTACCTCAATAAAACATCACTTTTTTCTGTACTCTACAGTATGTATACTTTTTGCGGGATTGCATTTTTCTGTAGTTATTTTTAAAAAATGTATGTTCCTATTCATAATGACTCCAAGGAAAATTTTTACATGAATCTACCACATATCAGCGCACAGTAAATTGAAAGGAGCATTTGTCATGCCCTAAGTGACAAGTATATGCAGTGCCCTCCACTATTATTGGCACCCCTGGTAAAGATGAGTAAAAAGGGTTATAAAAAATTCACAGTTTGGTGAATTAGCTTAATCTCACACTGAAAAAATTAGAAAAATCCAACCTTTAATTGAAGTTAATTTATTATGAGAAAAAAAATCCCTCATCAATAAATATTTTTTTTAAATAAAACCATGTGTGCCACAATTATTGGCACCCCTGCATTTATATATAGAATAACGTAATAATTTTAAATATTTGGTCGCATTTCCTTTGCATGCCATGACTTTCTGATGTCTGTGACACAACAATATCAAAAGACTCTTGATATCTTATTTTCTGGTACTCTTACAAGCGATACTATAACATCTTTGCATTTGAATGGATCTCTATGGGAATTGAGGGGTGGGACTACTTTTTGCTGTAAATTACACTGGAACAGTATGGAACACATGGTTGTCATCAAGAGTCTGACGTATCAAACAAGCCTTAAATCATCACTCTGCTGCCAGACATACAGTAGATATGGATGGATAACTTGAAGGGTTTCTTCTCTTGACTTATTTTTTCATAGAGTTCAATAGGAAAATTTGTCAGGAGAAACAACCCTTAAAGTGATCCATCCATATCTACTGCATATCTGATGGTTTGAGGCTTGTTTGATTCCTCAGACCTTGATAACTTGCAGCCATTTTACCAACCATGTATTCCATACTGTTCCGGCATAATTTTCAGCTAAATCTAGTCCCACCCCCCAATTACATTACATTACATTTATTTGGCAGACGCTTTTATCCAAAGCGACGTACAATTAGTGCATATTGAAGGTCATAGACACAATCTACAAAGCAAATCCAACAAAGCACAACTTTCTCACAACGTAGGAGCTATCGCTATTAGTCAACAGAATACAGAATACAGTCGGCTATACATTCTAAGCTATGAAATAGCAAAACCAAATAGAAAATAAACAGAAAGAACATACTATATATTTGGCCTTATATATGTAGTTGATCAAGGTGGAGTCTGAAAAAGTGTGTTTTCAGACCACGACGGAAAACAGACAGCGTTTCAGCAGAGCGCAACGGAGTGGGGAGTTCATTCCACCACTGGGGAGCTAGAGTGGAGAAGCTCCGCAGTCGGGACGAGCGAGTGCCGTTGACACGGAGGGAGGGAAGTGCAAGTCGCCCTGCACCAGCAGAGCGAAGTGGTCGAGCAGGAGTGTAGTGCTGGATCAAGTCCTATAGGTAGGAGGGGCCTGACCTTTTGGCTGCAGTGTAGGCCAGGGTCAGAACTTTGAACCTGATCCTGGCCACGACTGGAAGCCAGTGGAGTGACCTCAGCAGGGGGGTGACGTGTGTGAACTTCGGGAGGTTGAACACAAGCCGAGCAGCCGCGTTCTGGACCAGTTGAAGGGGCAGAATGGCGCTGGCTGGCAGGCTTGCGAAAAGGGAGTTGCAGTAGTCCAGGCGTGAGGTGACCATGGTCTGGACAAGGAGCTGGGCAGAGTAGGTGGTCAGGTACGGCCGAATCCTCCTAATATTGTACAGGAGGAACTTGCAGGACCGTGTCGTTGCCCTGATGTGCTCTCTGAAGTCCAGCTGGTCGTCCAGGACCACCCCCAGGTTTTCTTGCAGAGCGGGAGGCGGTCACCATAGTTCCGTTGACAGTGATGGACAGGTCTAGAAGCGGGGATGTCTTGTGTGGCATGAAGAGCAGCTCAGTCTTGTCCAGGTTGAGCTTCAAGTGATGGCTAGACATCCACTCAGAGATGTCAGCCAGGCAAGCAGATATCCTCTCTTTAATCTGTGGGGTAGAGGGAGGGAAAGAGAGGAAGAGTTGAGTGTCATCAGCATAACAGTGGTAGGAGAAGCCATGTGAGTTAATGACCAAACCAAGAGACTTAGTGTAAATGGAGAACAGCAGAGGACCCAGTACAGATCCCTGCGGGACTCCTGTAGAAAGATGATGAGGTGCAGAGATGGAGCCCTTCCAGGAGACTTGGTAGGATCTATCTGTGAGATAAGAAGTAAACCAAGAGAGCGCAGTTCCAGAGATGCCCATCTCAGCCAGTGTGGAGATCAGGAGTTTGTGGTTGACCGTATCAAATGCTGCAGACAGGTCAAGGAGAATCAGGACAGAGGAGAGGGAGGAGGCTCTAGCAGTGGCGAGTGCCTCGGTCACAGCCAGGAGTGCAGTTTCAGTTGAGTGGCCGGTTCTGAAGCCGGACGGATGAGGGTCGAGCAGGTTGTTCTGGTGGAACAATTCAATTCCTATAGAGATCCATTCAAATGCAGAGACGTTATAGCAGGGGTGGCCAATTCCAGGCGTCGCGGGCCGGTGTGTATGCAGGTTTTTACTGCCACCAGTTACCACGGTTCAATCAGCTAATTAGTCATACACACAATCACCGATTCACTTGTAAATTACAGAACGATAAAATGCTACAATACACGCATTGACGCATACCGGCACAAGAACATTCATCAGCTGCTTTTCATATCGCGGATATGTAGATTAAAATATCAGATCGTGTAAACGATTGGGCTAATTAAATAACTGGCGGCAGCAAAAACCTGCATGCACACCGGCCCGCGAGGCCTGGAATTGGCCACCCCTGCGTTATAGTATCGTTGTAAGAGAACCAGAAAATAAGATATCAAGAGTTTGTTTGATGTTATTGGGTCACAGACATCAGGAAGTCATGGCATGCAAAAAATGTGACCAAATATAAAAAATTATTGCTTTATTTTATATATAAATGCAGGGGTGCCAATAATTGTGGCACACATGGTTTTGTTAAAAATAATTATTTTTTGATGAGGAATTTTTTTTTCTCATAATACATTTTTAAACAATTTGTCATTTTTTCAGTGTGAGATTAAGCTAATTCACCAAACGGTTAATTTTTTATAACCCTTTTTACTCATCTTTACCAGGGGTGCCAATAATAGTGGAGGGCACTGTATATGCCATAGCCTATATTATGTACGATAACATGAAAATAAAATTGTATTTCACCATCTGCAAAATGCTGCCAAATGTTCTATCTTCAATGAAAATCGGTAACCTATATCAAAAATAGAATGAATGATTGCACTATAGTATGTGAAATGCACTCAAAATGCGAAAATAACAATATCAATCATATTGGAAAGACAGTGCTCGAGTGGAAAAACGAATGTACATATGTAGCCAGCGAGACCAACCACATTTTAGATGCAAAAATTCTTACATATCGGGAAAGGGAATACTCCCCTCCCTAATGCATTTTCTATAGAGCTTGCGTAATACTAGACCATTAAAATGAAAACTGCCGTTATGCTGGGCTATAGTAAATTGTTCAAAGCTCCCAAGAAGACATGGCATATACCGTTGCTAAAGTTATAATGTACTCTATTGGATAAAAAAGCAAACAATTAAACCAGAATGAACTGTAATGAATGAGACAGGCTTGCAGGGCATGGGGGTATTAGGAGTCTATGTTTCAGATAGTGTAATAGCGGTATAAAGTGTTGTATATTTCTCAAACCGATGTACCAGACAATAAATGACCACTGAATTTTGAATGGAACATCTCGTAAAACCAGTGGTAGGATTGTATATTTATTTCATATTTAGTAGCATACAGTGCATACGGAAAGTTTTCAGACCCTTTCAAGTTTTCCACATTTTGTTATGTTTCAGACTCATCTTAAAATGGATTCAGATTGATAACTTACAGCCATTTAGCCAGCCATGTGTTCCATACTCTACCAGTGTAATTTACAGCTGAATTTAGTCTCACCCCCCAATTCCCATAGAGATCCATTCAAATGCAGAGAGGTTAGTGTATCGCTTGGAACAGTATCTGAAAAGGTATCGAGAGTCTTTTGATGTTGATGGGTCACAGTCAACATTTTTAAAAACATGTTTTCACTTTGTCATTATGGGTTATTGAGTGTAGATTGATGAGGAAAAAAAATTGAATTCATTTTCAGATGAGTCTGAAACATAACAAAATGTGGAAAACTTGAATGGGTCTGAAAACTTTCCATACGCACTGTATATTGCTCGTAGAATACATGGTAGAAGGAGACAATACTTTCACATGTTTATTTTGCATTTGAGTGAGCAGGGCTTTTCCGGCATACGATCAGGCTATTGTTGGGTTTATCTTGGTGCTATGACTGAATTCTAATTTTATATGATGAATAAATATATTTATGAACTCACGCATAGATGATATTGTCCACTATGTCATGCATGGGTAGGTATAGACTGGGTGGGGGGTTGCTTGTTAAATGGACTTGCTATAGGAAAATAGTGACATTTAGAAACTCTGTATTTGGCAGAAATCGTCACGAATCATCTACCAATTAAGTTAAAACACAGAGTCTGTGATTTTCACTAATAGTTAGGCTGCAGGAGAAACGAATGTCTCGGTTGAGAAAAATGATGACGCCCGCATCATTATCACTAGGCATCTGCGCGAAGGGGTTAACAGTCATGTTGTTGTGACGGTTGTCATACGGGGGCGAGTAGGGTCAGCTGGACCCTCGCTCTTTGGCAGGGCGCAGACAGGAGGTCGTCCTGGCCCACGGATGAGTTTTCACCGCACCGTTTCTCTCCACAAAGCCCCCCCTCTCTCCACGGCTGCCCGCAGAATCACAGAGGCCCAAGCCCCTCTCTCCAGCCTTTCCCTCCTACAATAACAGCAGCTGCTGACCCTCCCCAACCGACAAAGAGCCCAGAAGAGAGAGGAGGGATTATCCGCCAAGACCCGCGTCACGTCCGGGCCAGCACCGCTCGGAGAGAGAGAAAGAGAGGGAGGGAGGGAGTGCGGGAGCAGGCGGAGGATAAGAGACAGAGAGGAGTGAAGAGGAAGCCAGCGTGCGTGCTCGCTCTCTGTTAATCGCGGTGGTCATGTGTCAGGGGAGCCTGCAGCGGTCGACGCCGAGTTCAGGGAAATGGTGAGATGCTGCAGATCCTTGCACAGCCCGTCGTCTTCCTACAACCTACACAGAGTTAGGGCCAATGTGCGGCGGCTCCGGCCGCTCACCTCTGGGGCCACGGTGGAGCAGGGGGGCAGCGCCGGGGGATGCAACACTGCCCTGGGGCCCCCCTATCCCAGCCACAGGACCCGATTCAGGTACTGTCCTGAGAGAGAGAGAGAGAGAGAGAGAGAGAGATGGAAAGAGAAGTGGAGAGATGGAGAGTGAGAGATTGAGAGACAGAAAGAAAGGGTGAAAGATGGAGAGGGAAAGAGAGAAAGGACACTGCAGAGAGACTCCCTGTTGTATGGCAGAGAGGATGTGACAGGCTGAACAAATGCTGAGAGCGAGAAGGAGAAATTGAGAATAGTAACGCACCACTGAGCTGCGCTGAAATGAGAGGGAGAGAAAAAGAGAGAGAGGGTGGAGCGTAGCTCAGCGATGGAGGCAATTGTGATGCAGCGATGGGGAGATGAATGTTGGAATGTGTTTGGTTGTGCATGTGGGTGCCCCTTTGTTTATCGCCTGCGTCCCGTACAGCACCCTGCTGTGTGTGCGGATACCAGGGGGGGTGTTATTGAGTTTTCCTGTCAGTTCCCTAAGCCCTCGCGCCATCGCACAAAGCTTGCATTCGGCCTAGTTGCAGCATAATGCCCTTAAGCTCCAGGTAGGCTGAGGAGAGAGAGGGGGGGGGTGGGGGTGCTGTGGGGTGAGCTGGGCAAAAACCAGGCCAAACCGGGCCAAGCGCTAAAGAACAGAACAGCCTGAGTGGGTTTGCCTCTTTTTGGGTCCAGTCCACAGCACCCCCCTCATCCCTGCTGTAGTGTGGCTTGCTGCAGAGCACAGGCTGCAGGCCTGTGTAGAGCGAATGCGTTGTGCTGGAGAGAGAGATACCAGGACAGCTCCACTGCCAGTGATTGGCCAGTGTGTGCCTGCAATGAAAAAGTAAGGGGGGTGAGCTGTAGGTGAGTGAGTAAGGGAAAGAGAAAGAGAGAGAGGTAATGATGAGGCCCTCAGACAGTAAAACTGTGGTGTAGTGCTTTATGGAATCAGGCTAATGCCAAGTTACAGGGTTTTATTCCAAGGTTATCGGTTGTACCCCTGGGCCTACATAAATAGACAACATGTGAGATTAAATATGTGTAAGATAAAGAATGTCCTATATATATATTTAACATAAAACCCTGTATATAAAGAATGTTTATGTAAAAAAGTGTGTATGTACACATGTACACGCATATACAGTATAGCTTTGCTATATGTATTTCTGCTCGTCAGATAAATTCTGCTTTTCTTCAGTGTACAAGAGAGTCAGAATACAACAAAAGTAGAGGTACTTTTCAGCTGAAAGGGAAATCTTCCCATCAGAATGGCATGTTTTTCAGAAGGAACGGGTGTTTTTTTTAGCAGAAAGGGGTGTTTTTTTAGCAGAAAGGGGTGTTTTTTAGCAGAAGGGGGTGTTTTTCAGCAGAAAGGGGAATTGGCAGAAAGGGGTGTTTTTCAGCAGAAAGGGGTGTTTCTATCAGAATGGCATGTTTTCAGCAGAAAGGGGTGTTTCTATCAGAATGGCATGTTTTCAGCAGAAAGGGGTGTTTGTCAGCAGAAAGGGGCGTTTTTCCTCATAAAGTGATGCTTTTCAGCAGAAAAGGGTGTTTTTCATGAGAAATTGTGTTTTCAACAGAAAGGGGTGTTTGTTACTGTGAGTTGTCCTCATCCCTGGAAGAAGCTGATAGGCCCAGTGAGCCCGGCTTAAGTAATCTGTGGAATTCAGGTCCTGACGGAGCAGAGCTAACCTGCCTTAGGGTAGTATGCTCAACTGGGTGCTTTCAGTACAGATCTAGATGGGGCAGAAGAACACTAATGTAATAAAATGCATGTGCTGGGCTGACTGTTGGTGGGGTGGAGGGGAAAGTCCGTTTCCAGATGTGTGCTGGTGTGAGCCACTGGGGACACAAACAATGCCAGCATTGTTGCGCAGCTGAACCAACGCGCTCTGGGACCATTATGCAGCTCTTGCTGAACTTTCACAATGAGGCCAGACAGACACATTGTTCAATGCGAACGACTCAGTGCTTTGTAATGCAGCAGCAATTCAGCAGTGACATCACATGCGTGCGTGCGTGCATGTGTATTTTGTGTGTCTGTCTGTTTGTCTGTTTGTCTGTCTGTGGGGTTCATATAAAGCACCTCTGTTTTAAAAAAACATAAATAAATAATAATTATTATTATGTACACACTATTCGTCCCTCTGTCAGTCATTCAGAGTCAGACCCATCTTTTGGACCATCGGCTGCTTTAGGGGAGTTTATGTTCAGAGACATGATGGTGTGCCAGGTTTCAGAATGCCTGGCTATGATATGCTACAGCATAGCACAGTGACTGCTAGGGATCGATATGCGCATAAAAATAATATTAAAAAGGAAAAAAAACTATAGAAACCTGTGCAATGTCCTTGGGATGGCCCATAAACTAGAAAAATCATTCCGCTTATCACCACCTACTCGACATTCAGCCAAATAGCGAACAGAAAAAATAAACGGAACCTGGCCAGGATTCTGGAAGACATAGTCCTGCTCCAAGAATACAAAATAATTTCGGCCTACAAAAGAAACAAAAACCTTAAAAATCATCTGGTAAGCAGTAAACTACCGGAAATCAACATTTGACCCACACAAGGCCCGATATTTTACAAACAGGCCACTACAGTGAAAAACAACACTACAAACACAACATATCTTATTAAACAAACACTAACAGCTAACACATATAACTGCATATATGTCAAAGTGCACACTGTGACATAAAATATGTAGGAGAAACAGGAAATACAATTAAAACCAGATTGGCACAACACATATATAACATAAAAAATCATAGAAAAACAGACACACACATAGTGGCTCATTTCCTACACCATGGACTTGAAGCAGTAGAAATATCAGGCCTACATTCTAACATTAACTGGACACAGACGTAGGACAGAAAGACATTGGATTAGAAATCTCAACACCATATTACCAGGAGGATTAAACAAACTCTGGTAAAAACTTCAACACAAGAGGGACCAAATTCTTCCTATTTAAAGGCTGCAGTACACTGAATGGGCAGTGCAAACTTTTCTTTCCCAAGGGGCCCTCATAAGGGGTAACTTGGGAAATAAAGATTTTTTTTCAAAACCATAGAATGGACATGCAGGTACAATGGTGTTTGTGGTAGTGGCCCCTGCACCTCCTACCACAAAGTGTCTCATTGGACTGATGGCGTACGCCCGCCAATTCCAGGCGCGCGGGTGGTGTGTTATTTTTTTTTTGCCGCCGCCAGTTATTAATTATTGAATTTAGCCCAATCATTTACACGATCTGATAATCTAATCTACATATCCGCGATATGAAAAGCAGCTGAATGATGTATGTTGTGCGTAATGCGCAATGCGTGTATTTATAGCATTTTTTCGTCGTTCTGTCATACAAGTGTGATGGTGTTTGTGTGTGTATGCTAATTAGCTGATTGAACCGTGGTAATTGGTGGCAGTAAAAACCTGCATACACCGGCCCGCGAGGCCTGGAATTGGCCACCCCTGGCGTACGCGCTGTGGCACTCGTGTGCCGATGAGGTGAAAGCGTAAGTCTCATCCTGATTAGAGTACAGCCTCTTATTGCTATAGATAGCCCCCGTGCTATGGACAGCCTATTGCTGGTGGCTCATCACTTTGAGCAGGCCAAATGACCCACTTCCTCTTGACACATTAGAGCTGATCTGGATCACCTTGTGCACCAAGATCCCCAGAGTCCCATGTAGCCACTGGATTTTCTCAACACAGCTTTGATTCTGCTGACAGTGTTGAAAAACCAGTGTGAAATGGGCTTCTTTTAGTCCCTGTCACTTTCAGGGCATATAATTTGTGTGTATACTGCCCCCTCCTGGATACATTTGCACTTGTGTGCTTTAGGGCTGTCTCTTTTTCCAAAAATGAAACGTGGCAGACTATAATAAATAATGAGAACACTATCTTGAAAGCACAACTGAACTTTGGTAGAACTTTGGGTTGTGTAGTTACCTGGCCATGATATATGAGAGCGACAAATAACGTATTCTGGACTATCACTCCAGGGGAACACAGAGCAACTAACGAACATATTTCACCACCATTTGGACTTTCTCCGTGGTAATTATTTTGTCTCCAATGGCATAGAACCCGTAATATTTCCAAATGGCACTCCTGAACTACGGCGGAGTTATAATTTATCTTGGCTCCTCCATTTCAAATGGATAGCCTACAGGCTATGAGGACAGCATGACCCACACATTAACTTTATTTAGTCTACCTAATGGTATACCCTCCAGACAAAACAATAACATTGCTTGTTGTTTATTGGTCTCTTTGATATTGAGCGTCACCATGAGTGCAAGACGGATAAGCGCAGAGTGCAACTGGGCTGCTAATTCTAACCCTTAATGACACATTCAGATTTTAAAACTTTACTGAGATTTGAACAAGTTTGATTGTTTAAAAATAAAATAAATAAATAAAAAGATAGCCCTAGTGTGCTAACTGAACATCCGTTCAATCCAGGACTCGGTCTAGGTCTTGGCGATGTGCTAGTTCAAATTTTTTTTTTTTCATATTTAAAAAAAAAAATTATACCTGATACGGTAGTAAACATCCAAACTTCAGAGGTAAGGTGAAATAAGACAGCCAATCAGCTCAGCTGCAAGGCCTTGCAGCTTCCATGTGACAGAAACACATCACATGGAAGCTGTACAACCTTGCTGCTGATTCAAGAAAATATCAGCGAATTATCCAACGAGTATATCACCCAGCCCTAACTCAGTCCTCTGTGCCCTACTTCAGATTCTATAAACAAGTGAAATTGCTAAATCCTGAACCTGCCGCCATAATCGCTGCCCCACTTTTGGCTACGGTTTAAAAACATTGTTTTATTTATAGTAAGGCATCCGACATCGAGGTCGAGCACATTCAAGCACAGACGTATCAAGCTTATATGTATGCTGTGTGTATCTTCACCAGGTTTCAGCAGAGCCACTTGTTGTGCACTTCAGAAATGAAGGATCTTTGTGTAACCTGGTTTTGAATAGTGGAGCACCGTTTTTTAAAAAATAATAATACAAATACAAAAGAGTTGCGATATGGCATTGCGTATGTCTGGTACAGGAGGAAGGGACCCACCAAAAAGGGTGTTTAATTTGTGTATTAGATGCAACACCACTTCTTTCCTCAGTGGCTATACATGGAGCTGATCTTTAGATGCGCTCATGATGAAGCGTTGAGCCGAGTCATTCGTGTAAAAAGAAGCTTCAAGAAATACATGTAAAAAGTATATTCTTCTCCTAGCATTCTGCCAACCTGTAGGAATCCACCACAGCTGTTAAAAAAATAAAAATACTACAGCAAAAAAATGTTCTGCTAATCAGCCATTAGCATGGCTGGCATGTGTCCCAGATGTGCTCAGATACACCCACTGTTCATCTGCATATTAAAGAGTAAGTGCACTAACTGTCTCAGCCTGTCTCTGCCAACTACACAATTTTAAAAAATACTTTGTGGAGTGAATGAGAGAGATGGGTGGGGCGGCGGAGGAGTTGTGTCCATCGTCATTTGCATAAATGAATGGACAACATACAAATTATTTTGTATTACTCGGCTCAAACTGTCAAACTAGACGTTGCAGATCAAATATGAATCAAGATTCAGCAACTGCATGGCCTATTTCTCACCTCAAATATTTTCAGAAACATATTTTAGTGGACTGTTTAAGTGGAATAAAAGAGTTTACAGGCCGCCACGTTCCAGTTTAAAAATGTGGAGCCGAAACCAAAGTACCATAGTGCGTCTTACCAATCATGTGCCGGCTATTTCCGTTGTGGGCTGCAATAATTATCCATATGACGTAGAGAAGTGTTCCCCAACCCTGTTCCTGGAGATCTACCGTCCTGTAGGTTTTCACTCCAGCCCTAAGAAAGCACACCTCATTCAACAGCTAGAGGAACAGCTCTCCACTGATGTAGAGGTGCCTCCAAAGAGGTACTCTGACATCACGATTGGGGCGGGGGGCAGGAAGAAAGTTTCAACCGATAGAGTGCAGCACCAGACGCGTTTCTAAAATATTTATTTACAATATTATTTCAGAATTGTTGAACTAACAAAATGGATGAAGAAGTAATTTTAAGGTAGGCATACAAACACGTTTACGGCTTAAAGAAAACATGATCTAGAGTGTTGTTACCCTTCAAACTTTCTATTCAGTTGCACAGCACTTTGCATAGTGACACAGGTCGGCTTAGCTCCACAGTTTCTTACATTTTGAAACCTCTTCAAGTGCCTAAATTTTTAAGACAGAATAACATTGATGGAATTCAGTCAAATTCTGATAGTTATCTCCCACAGGTTCTTCTCTGGAAAATAAGAATATTTCTCCTTGTTCATAATTTTTGTGTAGCAGTAACATATTCAAGGTGTTTCTTCTCAAACAGTAAAAGTACATTATATTTAACATACTGCTAAAGCAGGGACTGCCAAATGGCACTAATAAAGCAGCAAATTTAAGGCAGCCATCAGCGAAATGCAGAATGCACAGAATAACTAAATATATATATATAGTCCAATAATAGCAGCTTGGACAGGTGGTAATGGGTTTGAAATCCAGATGGTTTCTAGAGCTATACCCATCTGCCCTTTAGTCAAAAGATGATGGTTTTTCCATGGCCAGGCTTGCACATGAATATATATATATTTACTACACTGAACTTGTTTTTTTATGTGATGGGGATTCATTTGAAGTGGGAATCTCTTAATGTTCTTTTAAAAAATATATATATATTTTACAGCTTAGGCTGTGGGACCCTTATTCATTGAGCCCTATAAGAGACACTTGAGCAAGGGAATATGGAACTATGCAGAGAGAGAGAGGAGTTAGAGAGAGGAGGCAGAGAGAGAGAGCGAGAGCGAGAGAGAGAATGAGGCAGAGATAGAGGGGAGGCAGGGATGGAATACCAAGAGGGAGAGAGAAGAAAGGATTGAAGCTGAAAAGATGGAGAAAATAAATGGTTGCAAGAGGGAGACAGAGACAAGGAACTGGCAAGCTGAACTGACCTAAATTCACAGAGCGACATAGAATTGTGTGTGTGTGTGTGTGTGTGTGTGTGTGTGTGTGTGTGTGTGTGAATACATGTCTATTTACTGTGTTCTCTAGAGAATATTTAGCACTGGGCTTTTATCTAACTCTTCTGTGTTTCTCCGTCTGTGTGGGTGTACTCCGTTTTGTGTGTTTGTTTTTCTGTGTGCTTTTCACTGTGTGTGTGTGTGTGTGTGTGTGTGTTTGTGTCTTTGCGTATGTGTGTGCATCCATGTCCACGTGTGTTCGTATGTCCTTGCATGTATATACCCATCTGTCTAATATGGGTGCATCACTGTGTCTGTATGGATGCATGTGGGTGCGCGTGTAGGTTGCAGTTCCCCCAGTTGGCTTTGCGGCGGCGACTGGGCCAGCTGAGCTGCATGTCCCGGCCTGCCTTGCGGCTGCGCTCATGGCCGCTCTCCTTCCTCTACTACTTCCTGCCCTTTGAGGCACTCAAGCCCCTGGCCAAGGTGGGCTGGCGTCCAACTAGCAGGGTGAGTACAGGTGAAGTGGGGCCTCAGAGTTGGGCAGAGTTTCACTTGGTGGTTGGGTCTTAGTCTGTGGACCACAGGGCACAGCTGCAGTTTTTCACATTTGTGTGTGTATGTGTGTGTGTGTGTGTCAGGAATCTCAGCATCCAGAGGTGTAATGGCTGTGTGTTTTACAGATGTATTTTTCATTTTACAATCTGATTGCGAAATTGTAAAAAGGAAGTTCTGTGGGCTCTGCACCGTTCTGTGAGCCACTCGGCACAGCCTCCTGAAACAGCCCTTTGTTTGTTGCCAGCTTTGTTCTAATCTTTTGTTTCCAAAGGAGAAAACACCAGCATGTTGCTTAAATATCACCAACCAGTGGTGCTTAAATATCACCTACTGCGCCAAACCATTTCTTATTCAGATTCTGAAAGTGGTCCAGATTTCAGGGAGAAGGCCTGATTTAAAACAAGTGGCACTGGTTTGCCAGAACGGCCTCCAGTCCACAGCGATCCAGCCCACATTGGCATACTGCACGTCCTTTGCTTTCAGAGAGTTTTTTAATAAAAATAATTGCAACAGCATTATTGGAAATGTCTCAAATTTCTCTAAATCCACCACCTGCCCAAACTGTATTAGAGAGCCAGATTATAGATCGAGCCTGCTATTTGATTCTTAACCTTGCAAAGTGCCTTGGGGTCATTTCACAACTAATGGCACTTCATAATTTCTTTTTTTATTGCACAATGTGAGCGAGGGAGGGAGGGAGAGGATAAAATGGGACATGCATTCAGTTAAATCACAAACACAAAGGAAAACTTCCAATTAGGGCTGGGCGATAAAACGATGTCGATAATTTTCGCGATAAAATTTGCCATGATAACTTGTTCAACGTTATACAGAAATAATTTATATATTGGATCAACATTAGATGTCCAACAACAAATAAATGGTAAATGGACTGCACTTATATAGCGCCTTTATCCAAAGCGCTTTACTCACCCGTTCACACACACATTCACACACCAATGGCGGCAGCTGCCATGCAAGGCACTAGCCTGCTCATTGGGAGCAATTTGGGGTTCAGTGTCTTGCCCAAGGACACTTCGACATGTGGACAGGAGGAGCCGGGGATCGAACCGCCAACCCTGCGATCAGCGGACGACCCGCTCTACCTCCTGAGCCACAGTCAACGTCAGACGCACCTACCTTGCAAACCGTCAGTACGGCTGAAAGTTATATTTTCTCTTAGCTCGTGCTCTTATTAGTAACCAGTAATTCCTGTGTAGAGCATTCTGTTATGCAGTAGCCTATCGGGTGCAGTATAGGCTTGATATGCGATTATGATGACCAAAATATGGAAACTTAAACTCCAAAAAGGAAACGTTGTCAGCAAATGGGACCAATGCACTATTTTTTTTTGGTAGCCTAAGTGTGGTCTAATCTTCTATATAGTCAGCTAACATTGGAAGGAAAACGAATAGCTCTATCAAATCGGTCGTTCGGTTCTGTGCAGGGAAGCTAGAACCATTTTTAAGTGGGGTTGCTGGGGAAGTTCATGCCTATGTTAGGCTCCTACTGTAGCTATAGCTACCAACAAAATCAAACACTAGGCTATTAATAATAGCCTAAAGCGTTTGATTTTATTCTTTTTTAAATAAAAGTTTAGAATTGTGTCTTCAACTAGACAACCTCATTTCCGGTTGTAATTTAAAACCAATCCAATACACGCATTGGAATCAAGATAGACAATTTTGCGATTGACTGTCAGTGCTGGTCGCAGTGCCTGCATCAAGGAAACATGGCGAGTTGCCTAACATCAGATCAGCAACATGCAGCTATTCTAAAGTACTTCAGCCTATTTTAAAAGGTAGGCAATTTTAACAAGTTGACAATTTCCAATTCAAACTTTAATCGCATTCATAATTGACATTTTAATCGCAAAGACGTGCAAGATAAAAATAGCCAAAAATGCCATAAAAACGACATTAATGTTAGCTAGTATCCTAGGCTAGCCATCAGCTAGCTAACAGAGTTGGCAGGCTCATTTTCTAAATCCCAAAACAAGTGACCAAAGTCATTGTGAAATCAGCAATGTTTTGACCTTGATATAGGCTAGTTATGTTTAACTGCAAGTGAACTCGTTAATTAATACAGCAACGCACTGACAGCATTTCATGAGAAACATTTTGAATTGGTTTGGAATCGGAATCTATTCTTAAACCCGGTTCCAAAACAGAACCAGTTCTGGAATCAATTCCCAATTTAAGACCAAATGCCCATCACTATAACTAACTCTGCTAAAATGTGATCCCACCCCACAGGCTCTGTAGCCACACCCACCCCTCCCCACACAGAAAAGAGCATCACGTCCAGAAACATCCCAAACACCTCTTGGAATAATAAATATAGGTGGAGGAGCACAGTTTTGGCAAATGTGCACAAAGATCGAGATTGCCAGTGCAACATAGATTTGACTGAGCATGGTTAATTTATAATATTTTCAAAGTAAAAATCCAGCATAGTATGCTTTTAATATAAAAGGAGTGATCCCTTATAAGAGGTTCCCCCTTCCCCAGTGCTCGGCCAGCAGACTAATCCGCTAATGCCGGGCTCAGACTACACAAACAACAAAATCTTAAGATCGCTGTACAGCTCATACTACCCGACATTCTATCCTGTACATATTTGTCTCGCCAACGTAGTGGCGCACACACTTAACACTGCGCCAAAGCCGAGGGTTCTTGCAACTACAGTAGTATTTACTGGATCTTGCTTGTGAGGGATGTTGGGATTAAAGGTGGAAATTTGACGTGTTCTGATGCAATTTGTCAGGTATAAGCCAGACGAAACGCTGCATCTGGTCAAACTAATATTTCATACATTAATAAAAAACAAAAACAAGCGTTCTCCTGCTGCTCTGTCACTCTGATTGTGAGTCTGTTGTCTCCCCGAAAAGGAATTGTGTTGTTGCCAGGGATCAACTAGCCTCCCTTCTGTCTCATGCGTCCATGCAAGGGTGCTGTTTCTTTTTCCAGCTTCCTCCATATGGCATTATCATGAGCTCATTGGCTATTGTTGATCAACGGTTGCGAAGCTCGTCAGTACTCGCTGAAACTACCAAAGCAGCGCCGATTTGATGCCGATCCATATCTACTGCATATCTGGCAGCAGAGTGATGATTTGAGGCTCGTTTGATACCTCAGACCCTTGATGACTTACAGCCATGTAGCCAACCATGGGTTCCATACTATTCCCGTGTAATTTACAGCTTAATCTAGTCCCACCCCCCAATTTCCATAGAGATCCATTCAAATGCAGAGAGGTTAAAGTATTGCTTGTAAGAGTACCTGAAAATAATTTTTTATATAATTTTATACCCAGTCACGATAGCATCACCTGTTCACCTGAAGAATGTTCCAAACAGTTGTTTTTTTAACTTCCCAATCTTTTTTTTTTTGCCCCTGTCCCAACATTTTTGGAACGTGTTGCAGGCATCAAATTCGGAATTAGCGTCTATTTACACAAATCAATAAAGTTGATAAGGTAAAACATTAAATATAATTTCTTTGTACTGTTTTCAATTAAATATATGTAAAAGAGAATTTACAAATCACTGCTTTCTGCTTTTATGTGCATTTTATATACTGTCCCAACTTTTTTGGAATTGGGGTTTGTAAATTTAAATTTATAATCTGATTAACTGCAAAATTATGACATTGTTGATATAAAAATCAGCTTCTGTTGACCACACTTTTTAAACAGACCCCTTTGTTAAAATGAAGACCAATCCAGAATTATGTTTTTCTTAAAATTTGATATTTGTGCAAACAACTTGTCTTAATTTTATTAGTTAAATGTTCCCAGACATTGTAAAAAGTGACCTTTTGCCATTTGCATTTTATGACTATTTCTTAGACCAGTTCAGATTGATGCGTTGAGATGAGAAAAGACAGTAAAATTTTCAGAAAACTGCCAAGTTTTAGTGCGTCTTTTCTTGGCATGTCCAAGATGCTGAGGTTTTAGAACGTCCTTCTCGGACTTTTCTGAAAACTTGTCTCCACTCATCTCCCAGCAGCAGTTTGCATCCAAGCAAGCAAAGATTGGGTTGAAACATATGGGATTCGTTAAACATTAAACAGAGCTTTGAATGCAAATGTTTAGAGTAATCCAAGTACACTGAAATTATCATGAATGCCAAAAAAAAAAGTAATTAATCTTGTTACAAAGAAGTGGTAATATTTTAAGTGAACCCAAGGAATTTCACTCATTTGGAAATAAATCACCTGACCAAGCAAATACTTGCCTTGCGTTTCGTTGTTTTGTTTTTTAAGCAAGTCTCTTCATTTCACCTCCCAGTGAAACAAAGAGATTGTCGCCCATGACTGCAGTTTTACTGCCCCCTGCTGGCTAGTCTGATCTGAGAGCATGAATGCCTGTGTTTCTGACTGTGACCCTGGGTTTGTCGCCCCCTGCAGGTTGCTCTGTATAAGTCTATCCCAACGCGTGTACTGTCTCGTGCCTGGGGACGGCTGAACCAGGTGGAGCTGCCCACCTGGCTGCGTAAACCTGTCTACAGCCTGTATATCTGGACCTTCGGGGTCAACATGAAGGAGGCTGCGGTGGAGGACCTGCACCACTACAGGAACCTCAGCGAGTTCTTCAGACGCAAACTCAAGCCTCAGGCCCGGCCAGTCTGTGACTCGCATTGCGTGGTGAGAGAGCGCCCCGTGTGTAGGGAGGAGGAATGGGAATATATGCTTCTCCTGTGATCAACAGTAGGCTTTAACACTGTCCCCACAGTCCTAATGTCGCAGACCTGCTTTTCCCAGCATTCAGCGGCACTATACTCATAGGATGCAACTGTGTCATCAGCATCTTTTCATTTACATATTTTATCAATACAAGTATCTTTATAAAATGAATCTCTATGGGAATTGGGGGGTGGGACTAGATTTAGCTGTTAATTATGCTGGGACAGTATGGAATACATGGTTGGCGTAATGGCTGTAAGTCATCAAGGGTCTGAGGCGTCAAACAAGCCTCAAATCATCACTCTGCTGACAGATATGCAGTAGATATGGATGGATGACTTTAAGGGTTGTTTCTCCTGACAAATTTTCCTATTGAACTCTATGGAAAAATAAGTCAGGAGAAGAAACCCTTCAAGTTATCCATTCGTATCTACTGCATATCTGGCAGCAGAGTGATGGTTTAAGGCTTGTTTGATACGTCAGACCCTTGATGACTTAGAGCCATTTAGCCAACCATGTGTTTCATACTGTTCCAATGTAATTTACAGCTAAATCTAGTCCCATCCCCCCAATTCCCATAGAGATCCATTCAAATGCAGAGATGTTATAGTATCGCTTGTAAGAGCACCATAAGATATCAAGAGTCTTTTGATATTGTTAGGTAAGAGACATCAGGAAGTCATGGCATGCAAAGGATATGTGACCAAATATTTAAAATGATTACTTTGTTCTACATTATGTTAAACTGTCCAATACAAATCACATAAATTATATGTGGGGTAACCTATAATAACGCTGGCACAATTGCAGAAATATCCGGCCGCAGCTTGAAGTGTGATGTGACTCATAATTTTTCTCATGAATTTGTGGGTTTATGCGTCTCCCCAGATCAGCCCGGCAGATGGTAAGATCCTGCACTTTGGGAGAGTGCGTAACTGTGAGGTGGAGCAGGTGAAGGGCGTGACCTATTCCCTGGAGACCTTCCTGGGGCCACACACTTGGGCTGAGAGCTTAGTCCTCAACAAGAGTGAGTGTCCTGCCCATCTGCCTGTCCGTCCGTCTGTCCGTCCCTCTGTCTGTCTGGCTTACTGTCTGCAGTGTGCATTTGCCCTGCTGCTGACCGGAAGCGCTGTTCTGCTCTGTGTTGCACAGATGAAGATGACCCCAACTCTTTCCAGGACCTGCTGGTCACTAAGGAGGGGAACGAGCTGTTCCACTGCGTGGTGTACTTGGCCCCAGGAGACTACCACTGCTTCCACTCACCCACTGACTGGAGGGTCGCACATCGCCGCCACTTCCCTGGTCAGTATCCTGCCACTCACTCCTTCTCTTATCTAGTGCCCCCTTATATACGACACCTCTCTGCTTCACCTTCTCACTGCACCTCTCTATTGCACCTCCTCTTCCACCTTCCCTGATGTCTTTGTTGTGGATAAATTCATACAAGGTCAACATTCACCCAAGGTCAACATCAGTAAATACAGGTTATGCAATCCACTCCTAACTCTCTTCTACTTGAAGCTGATAATCCTGATCCAGTAACTGACCTCTGACCTCTGACCTCAGTCGAGTAATCTGTCCTGAGAAGAACTCAGGGTCTGTTTGCATGCATTTTGTCATATGTCATGTTTTAAGAGTGTGTGTATGTGGGAGGGTCGTAGGAGGGTGTGCGCGTATGTGTGTATGCGTGTTTGTATGCATGTATGTGTGCTTGTGTGTGTGGAGTACCTCATGGTGTGGGTACGTTCTCTCTCCCAGGCTCTCTGATGTCAGTAAACCCAGGTGTGGCGCGCTGGATTAAGGAGCTCTTCTGTCACAATGAGCGGGTGGTGCTGAGCGGGGAGTGGACACACGGCTTCTTTTCCCTCACGGCTGTGGGTGCCACCAACGTGGGGTCCATCCGCATCTACTTCGACAAGGTGAGAGCCTGGGTCACAACCAGAACCAGAACCCTGTTCAGGACCAGAACCAGGGTTGGGGGGATGCATTTCACTGACTTAAGGTGTTTTGTCATTTTTTGACAGTTTTTAAGAACAGTCGGATATTTGGCCAATTCCCATCACTTTTCTATGACTTTCAAAGACCATGGGAACCCTGAGCTTGTAAACACAAAATGGCCCCCCAGGTATAAAGTTGAGCTGTTCGAACTGGGCAGCCATCATTTTTGATGAAACTCCTAAGATTATCCCAGAATTGCTGCTTGATCTCTGTTCTGCAGCAGCCTGTGAATACCATATAGGCAATATTAACACATCCCTGTCATGTATACAATTACAATTCCATCAGCGTTACCAACCACAATTGGGCTATATTTTTATGCGGTCAGATATTACATTGTTAGCAACTTTGTCAGTTCATGTTTAAAATGTGCTGTGATTTGGGCATTGTGGTTTGTACTGAATGTACTATAGTTTGCACTTTGCACTATACGCTGTGCTTATATCTACTTCTGCCAACAGATATTCAGTTAGACATGTATATAAACAGAAGGAGAAAGACAGATAGATAGATCAATAAATACCTGAACCTCTTGGGTTATTTTTAACTTTTTTTTTTAATCAGATGATATTTTTATGCATGAACAGAAGAATTGTCTGTTAAAAGAATTTTCATTCTTCTCTCTTAGATACTGTTTATAGACAAGGATTTTGTTTTGTCCACCACCACCCCCCACATAGGAGGTCAACTTTATTATGATACAATCATTAAACCTTTGAAAATGTATGTAGGTGACCGCTCCAGTCCCAGTGCAGCCTTGCACTTACAAAACAAGTGTGACCCTCCTGCCCAACCCACTAACCCCACAAGTAACATGAAAAAACATCATAGTGTTAATAACAAAAAATGACTGATAGTTAAGGAGAGGAAAAAATAATTAAACAATAACAATAGCGATAGTAACAATAATAACTAGATTAACAATTCTTAAAGAAATTGTAGGTGTGGTTGCTTTACAATTATCAATGGCTGGAAATGGCATAGAAAGATGGTAATATGGTATAGTGTGAGGTGGAAATGGGAAAAGGGGGCCTCGCCTCAATCATAAACTGAAAAAAGTATATATATATAATTTACAAAATAAAAATCAGTGAATAAAAGAACCACCGACCCAGTAGTTTTCCCATTTAGCCACTGTAGGCGCTGTTCCTAACTCAAGCTCATTTTTTTATGGATCTGACCATTTCTGGCCCACATCAAAACACTTGCTGCTGCTAGCTACGATGTCACAATTATCACATACAATACATTCATAATACAACGGAACAGTTCTGTGCATAATTGGGATAAAATATGTAGCCTAATGTATTTATATACCTCAAAAAGTAACGTTACGTGTGTTTTTACATAACGGCAACGTATTCCAGCCGCGAGTGCGATAGGTAGCGTTGTGGAAACATCAATGTTGCTGGGCAGTGGCAAAATGGAATAAGAGACTTCAACATTCAACAGAAACCAGTTGTAGAATTGGTATGAGGTAGGGTATTTGGTTCTTTAATCTGTTTATCATATTTGTAGAAAAAAATATGTAATACTGAAAGTAGCTACATTGGGTAGGCGTAGCCTACATGCAGTATGCATTTTATGCATGTTACTGTCTGACTGTGGCAAGATGGTTGTAAACGGGCTTGGGCTATTAGCAGAACCCTGCTAATTTATCATACAGTGCAACTTGAGAGGTTAATGTATGCACAAGCAGCGACACTACCAATCCTGCATTGGAATTTTGAGGGTTTAAAGTTGTTTACAATTTCAGAGAAATATGAATAGGCTACTATAATTGGGACATTAATGACTAGGCTAGCACCATAGATAGGGCTAATAGCCTGCGTGTCTGTGGCGAAAGAGCGTATTGCGCTTGATGCAGCATTTGTTCTAGTTATATAGTCCAATGATTATTATTTTTGAAAGCTAAAGTGAGTAGGATCATTTCAGTTGCAGCCATTGTTTGTTGTTATTTAAAGGATGGTTCGGTGGGTAGTCATTGGGGGGAGGGCTCCCATTGGTTTTTGAAACGGGCCTCCAAATGGAAAAGGCCGCTTATGGACGGAAGTAGGCTACGTCGTTAGCTATAGAATTTCTCGTCGCCATTTTTCCAAACTGAGACGGTTGTTCACAGTTGCTCAGCGCTCACATAGAGCAGAACGGTAAGTGATTAAAAAAATCAGCTCAGTGCTCAACTAGCAAAAGCGGGAGTCGGCGATGTATGACCGGAGTTTCTGGGTAGTGTAGTTATGTTTCTCAAACTCCGTTAATTATACGATTGAAATTAGATTTAAACGCCGTGGTGAGTATATAATGGACTTTGTATCACATATATGTCAAAGTTTGGTCCATACAATGCCATATGTCATCATAAGGGTGACTGAAAGATCCAGAAGTGGGTAGTGATGTGCAGTTCGCGAACGAATCGGTATTTTTGAAGGACTCTTCAGGCTGAGTCGTCTGAGTCGACTTGCCAGTTCGAGTGAATCGTGCTAACCCACGGCTCTGGCTCTCGGCTCTCGGCTCTGGCTCTGGCTCTCGGCTCGCTCTGGCTCTCGGCTCTCGGCTCTCGGCTCTGGCTCTGGCTCTGACTCTGCCTGCTTTCTACTACAGCCGGGAGACACTCCCCCGAGACACTCAGCAGTGGTTAATGCGCTGCGCGCAGTTTCTTATTGCTAAGTTAGAACCTACGTAAGAATACATTTTAATTTGATCTAACAATATTGCACACACTTTTGTGAAGTTTATAATCGCCCCAGCTCATTCCAAAGTTATTATGACAATTGGTTAAAAGAAAGATACGTAGCTACAGTAGCTATACTACCCAACTGATCAGCACGAAATCACCTTGACTCAATTTAAGAGCCATGAGCCGTAACAATATTCCACGGCTCCAGACAGAGCCGGAACAGAGCCGTGACACAAACCGAAGTAATTTTCGAGTTTTAACCACATAACTGTTCTTATAGAGTTCTGGGGCGGCTGTGGCTCAGTGTATTAATTAACGAGTTCACTTGCAGTTAAACATAACTAGCCTATATCAAGGTCAAAACATTGCTGATTTCACAATGACTTTGGTCACTTGTTTTGGGATTTAGAAAATGAGCCTGCCAACTCTGTTAGATAGCTGATGGCTAGCCTAGGATACTAGCTAACGTTAATGTAGTTTTTATGGCATTTTTGGCTATTTTTATCTTGCACGTCTTTGCGATTAAAATGTCAATTATGAATGCGATTAAAGTTTGAATCGGAAATTGTCAACTTGTTAAAATTGCCTACCTTTTAAAATAGGCTGAAGTACTTTAGAATAGCTGCCTGTTGCTGATCTGATGTTAGGCAACTCGCCATGTTTCCTTGATGCAGGCACTGCGACCAGCACTGACAGTCAATCGCAAAATTGTCTATCTTGATTCCAATGCGTGTATTGGATTGGTTTTAAATTACAACCGGAAATGAGGTTGTCTAGTTGAAGACACAATTCTAAACTTTTATTTAAAAAAGAATAAAATCAAACGCTTTAGGCTATTATTAATAGCCTAGTGTTTGATTTCGTTGGTAGCTATAGCTACAGTAGGAGCCTAACATAGGCATGAACTTCCCCAGCAACCCCACTTAAAAATGGTTCTAGCTTCCCTGCACAGAACCGAACGACCGATTTGATAGAGCTATTCGTTTTCCTTCCAATGTTAGCTGACTATATAGAAGATTAGACCACACTTAGGCTACCAAAAAAAAATAGTGCATTGGTCCCATTTGCTGACAACGTTTCCTTTTTGGAGTTTAAGTTTCCATATTTTGGTCATCATAATCGCATATCAAGCCTATACTGCACCCGATAGGCTACTGCATAACAGAATGCTCTACACAGGAATTACTGGTTACTAATAAGAGCACGAGCTAAGAGAAAATATAACTTTCAGCCGTACTGACGGTTTGCAAGGTAGGTGCGTCTGACGTTGACTGTGGCTCAGGAGGTAGAGCGGGTCGTCCGCTGATCGCAGGGTTGGCGGTTCGATCCCCGGCTCCTCCTGTCCACATGTCGAAGTGTCCTTGGGCAAGACACTGAACCCCAAATTGCTCCCAATGAGCAGGCTAGTGCCTTGCATGGTGGCTACTGCCATTGGTGTGTGAATGTGTGTGTGAACGGGTGAGTGAGAGGCCATAAAAGCGCTATATAAGTGCAGTCCATTTACCATTTACCATTTAACAAAGGGCAAAATGAAGCTATTAATGAAGCTATTAATCGGGTTTACTACTCAGCGTGATTCAAACGGAAACCCTATTCACAAAGGAATTATGTTAGCCTATATCTAATGATATTCCGAGACGCCAACTGAATATTACAAAATTATTAAACTTTTTGCGAGAATTGCAACCGAATTCCAGTCAACTATGAAACAATTAGGCCAAATATGCGATATTGCGATTGTGTTCAGCTAGATTAGGCTACAAAAAAATGACAGAAAACACTTATTTAAAGTGGTGGCATTTTTATTTTAGAACTCTTGACCAACAACAACAGTGAACAGAATAAATAGCCTACAATTGCGTATGATATAATAAATAAAGTACAGTTAAAATAAACACATTTAAATTACCCTATGGTGTCCAAATAAATAAACGACACAGGCTCCTGTACATCATATGCACACACTGACACACACAATAAATATCTGGCTTGTTTGTCAAATTTGGCTGGCTATTTCTCTTATACAGTCTTCCATCCACCTCATTTTCAGTAGACCTAGACTACTGGATTCTGGGATCTGATAAAAAAAATAAGATTAATATTAGCAGATTAAATAGCTCTATACAAATATAACCATTCAGTGTCTATTATTACCTGTAAGATCGAATGTTACAATCTATGATCGAAAAAACGGAGATGGGAAAGTCGTATATAAACGTAACCTGCGATTGCAAACTAGCTTGAGACAGTAGGCTACTGTAAATTGAGAATATTAGCAATGAGTATCATTCAGATGATTTGGGTCTGAATAAAATATCAAGGCTAGTTTACAAACTTATTTTGTCTACTTTGTTACCAGCTACGGTCTGCTGTCTGAAACAGCTTCTAATTCCAGCTCGCGAGTCGCGCCGCTGAAAGAAAAAGGCGGCTCAAAGATGCGGCTCAAACGGCTCTTCTGTATTAACCGGAAGTACCAAAATTGCAACTCCGACTCTTCAAACTGAATGGTACGAATAGAGCCGACTCAGAAAAAAGAGCCGAACTGCCCATCACTAGAAGTGGGGTAGATAATTGCTTCCGGCAGTTTTCCGGGACCAGCCAGGGATATGAGGGGGCGGGACTACGGAGCTCTACCGCCCGGCTATGAAGTAGCGCTGGCAACATTTTAATCACCGTTATAAATTAATACGCCGTCTACGTTATCTGCTGCCAGAGCCATAGATTCGACTCTTTTATGAATGGTAACCATCGCGATACCAACAGCGGATTAATAAAACCGGTAAATAACGCTAAATCTGCTGATTAAAAAGTTTGTATTCGCCAAATATCTTAGTTACAACAACTTTAATCTAGCAAAGCAGTTTAGTGGTGAGAGGTGCAGTATTTATTGAGTTTGGAAATATGAACGTAACATAGGTTAGTTGGACTTTACTTAAAGGGGTAGGAAACACTAAAACACATTTTTTGAGGTGCTAACTAATATCTAGGCATTGCCTCAGATGGAAGAGAACAATAGTATGCATTATATCTACAATTTTTGGCAAAACGTTTCATTTCAGTATTTTAGCCGTTACATAAGCTATTCTTCTTCTTCCGGGGTTGAAAATGAAAAATGGGCTACGTCATTGAAAATGACATTGAAGTGTACTTTTTGTACACTTGCGCGTAATCAGTTTTGCAGCTGGCTCCGGTACTGAAGTCCTGAGCTCCGCGGCCTATGCTGTCTCTCCAAGTGGTGGATTCCTCCAGGCCGAGGTTGACTCTGGCCGGAGGACTGAGCTTGACCCCCGGGCTTCTCTCGGGTGGGGGGCTCCTTCTCCGGGGGGGGGGGGGGGGGGGGTCAGGGGGGGGTTCCCTCGGGCTTTGCCTGGGGTGCCCCAGCTGGGGGCGGAGGGGGCTCTTTCATGCCCCCCCTGGGACTGCGGGGTTGTGGGGGGGGTGGGGGTTGGGGGGGCACCGTTTCCCTGGTTGCTTGGCTAGGGGTGGGGGGGGGCTTTGTTTGGCCCACTGGGGCGGCCCTTGACCGTGGGGGAGTGAACACCCCCCCTTGGGGGGGGCCCATAGTGGAAGGGGGGGGACGTGGTGGGGAACTGGGGGCCCTGTGGTGACCATGGTGGGGTCACGTTGGGTGGAAGTGGTGGGTTGTGGGGAACGTGTGGAGGAATCACAGTTCTGTGATTGGAACATGTCCAGGTAGGTGCAGTCTTTCTGGACAGCCTAGGATCTGTGTCCATGATCAACTGTTGTCGTCATTTGGTTCCTGGACACATCGTGCGGCTGGTCACATCCTGGTGTCTGTGAGCTGTCCTCTGATTCTGAGGGTCGATCTCTGACCTGTTGGTTCAGAGGGGAAGGGGTGGCGGGGGAAGTCGAGAGGGCTGACGGAACTGGTGACCAGAGGGGCTGGTGGACCTGCTGAACTGGCGGGGGGACTGAACCCATCAAGATGGGAACAAAAGACAGTTTCACCTGCTGGGGGAACCTGAACCGGAGAGGTCGAAGGGGGAATTCCGTCTCTGAGAGAGCAGTCGAGTTGTCCGGCTGTCGTGGGGGGCGGGGACATTGAGTGGGGGGAGGTTGCTGGGGCGGACCGCGGCGGCGGGGTCAAGGGGCCTGGGAGGCGCGGAAGCGGGGGGAGGCTGGCGGGCCAGGCGGGAGGGGGGCCCCTGAGGGCGAGGGGAGGGAGGAGGGCGGAGAGGGGGTGGCGGGGTGCGGCGTGCGAAGCAGCCGTGGCTGGAGGGTGGGGGTGGAAGCTGGAGGCGGGGGCGGGGGGGGTGGGGGGGAGGCCGGGGAGGGCCGAGCGAAGGGCGGGGAGGGGTGGGAGGGAGTGGGAGGAGGAGGGGGAGGGGGTCGGGGGGAGGGGAGGAGGAAGGGGGGGGAAAGAGGGCAGGGACTGCTGGGGGGGGGGGGGGGGGGGGGGGGGGGGGATACTGGGGGGGGGGGGAGGGGGGGCTTGAGTCAAGGAGGGGGGCACGGGGAGGGGGGAGCTGGAGGGGGGGAGGGGAGGGAGAGGACGGAGGGGAGGAGGGGGGAGGGAGGGAGGAGAGAGGGGGGAGGAGTCAGGAGGAGGGGTCCGGTCGAGGGGGGGAGAGGGGTCGGGTCATCTCGGGGGGGGGAGGCTCCTCTGGTGGCGGGGGGGTGGATCTGATCCATCCTGGGGCCTGGGTGGCTATGGAGGGGGCAGGGGGGTTGGGCTGGTGACACGGGGGGTGTGTGGTGTGGTACATTGGGGGGGGGTGGGGGTGTGGTGGTGGGGGGGGGTGGGGGGGGCCCCATCCTGGGGAGGGGGGGGTGGGGGGTCTCCAGGGGGGGGGGGGGGGGGTCTCCCTCTCCGGGGGGGGGGATCCTACTCCAGGGGAGGAGGTGGGTGGGAGGGTCCCGGAGTGATTTTCGTCCGGAGGAGGAGAGTTTTGGAGGTCAGGGTGGCCCGCTTGGGGGTGTGAAGGACCCTGATGGGGGTTTGCCCAGGGCAGGGGGGTTTTGTTTTCCCCAGGGGGGGTGGTGTTGTTGTGGGGTTTTGGGGGGGGTGTGGTGGGGGGGGGGAGTATGGGGGGGGGGGGGGGGGGGGGGGTGGGGGGGGTGGGGAGTGGAGGGGTACTGGGAGTCCCGTGTGAGTCGTTTCAGCGCTGGAGTAAGGAGTTGGGAGTGTGGGGTGGGTTGCAGGCAGTAAGTGCCCCTTGTTCCCGGTTGTGGGTTTCACCCGAATTTCGGTTTATGTTTTTGGTTCGCGTTGGGGTGGCGGAGGGTGGTGGTTTTGTGGTGGGAGTGGTGGGTTTCTGTTGTTTTGGTGGGGTTTTGGCTTTTCTGTTTTGTTCGACAGCGACCTTTTTAGCTCCATCAAACAGCGACAGGTCAGAGCCGCTGGGGGTGAGTCGCAGGGCGGTGAATCTGAGCATCATGACTCCAGCGTCATGGTCCAGAGGGAGGAAATGGGGGGGGGGGGGGGGGGGGGGGGGGGGGGGGGGGGGAGGGGGGGGGGGGTCTCGGGAGGGGGTGAGGAGGGAGGGGTAGGAGGGAGGAGGGGGGAGGAGATGGGAGGGGGGGCGGGGGGCGGAGCGCGCGCGCGGGGCGGCGTCAGCGGCGTGCGCGGCGCTACCCGTGCTAGAGAGAAAAAAGAGAGCTAAAAAGAAAAAAAGAAGCTCTCGATATTACGGTCCAATCTACCCTATGGCCCCCGCCCTATGGAACGATATATGGGAACCGAAAGAGAGAGAACGCGAGCGCGAAATGCCGAAATCTTCCTCCCTCCTCCGGGGGGAGGGCTCAGGAGAGGGGGAGAGGAGGGAGAGGGGAGGGGGGAGGGGGGAGAGAGAGAGTAGAGCCGCTGCTCCCTCGAGTCGAGAGGGAGCTGAGGTGGTGGGGGGAGCTGGTGAGAGGCCCCCCCCTCCCTCCCTCCGTTTTTTTTTTTTTCGGGCGTCCGGGACCGGGGAGGAGACGGGGGACCGACGACAGGACACGCTGGAGGGATTATCTCTCTCGGCTGGCCTGGGAACGCCCCGGGATTCCCCCGAAGAGCTGGGCGGAAGTGGCTGGGGGAGGGGGGGGCTTCCCCTCCTGAAGCTGCTGCCCCCGCGACCCGGACCCGGATAAGCGGAAGACAACGGACGGACGGACTTTGTTACCGCCCCCAATATAAATACATTCCTGAGAAGGCGTGGCCAATGGCTATATCCATTTGACAAGCAATATCGTTGTAGCCTGCAGTTAGTCTCTTTCAATGTATTAGCTTTTTTCCAATTATGCTAGTTATTAAAAATTGTAAATTCGTTTTTTCAATTCCAATAGTTTCAATTTACAAGCAATGACTGATGGGTCTCAAGTGTGCTTTCTCTGGGTGCAAGAGCATCAGCGGATTAACGTTAACAGTTACACTATGCCCAGGTTGAATTGGGGTATGCCAGCCAAAGGAATGCGGAAACGTTACCAAGCCCGACTGATATTTCTGTCCCTCCAAATGCGGTAAGTTAAATTAAGTGCACCTTACGGCGTCTTGTTGGCTTGCTAACGTGATGGTTATCTTGTAGCCTCAAAGATATTTACTTGAGTTGTTTTCGTATCGTTAACCATAGTTAACTGGCCGGTGATATTTCACTGCCTTTTGCGTATAAGCTATAACGTTAGGTTTGATAGCTACTCCTTTGTCGATCTTACTGGCCTGGGGTCTGCTTCAGGATTGAAGCAGGAGTTACGGAGTTACGTTTGATGGATAACCGTTAACTGCACTATCTGGAAATCCCCATGGCTGGAACATGTATTTACTGAAATAAAAATGGTACAAGGTACAAAGTGATACAAGCCCCATGCTGTGCTTATGTTAACTTATGTCTTAGTTAAGTTATTTGGATAGCTAGATAGCTAGTAAACGTGCATTTGTAGATGGCTAGGATAACGTAGGTAAAAAAATAAAAAAAGCCAAAAGCCGTTCAGTTTCACTTGACATTCATTAGCCTACGTGTTGTATTTTTTCGTGTTTGTATAATCTGCAGGTAGCGTTAGGTCAGGATGAATATTAGCTGACAAACTTTAATTTACTGGGCAGAACATCGATTTGAGCAGATTGTGAAGTCTCCCGTAGCGTAGCCTATAGCCTTCAGCTAACAGCCGTTTAGTTTCACTTGGCAGTGAAACTCCTGGTCGGTGGAAAGCCCAGAGCATTCCGGAGGAGAGATGTCCTCCGCCTCGAAGAAGCCATTGACTGATATCACCGAATTAGTCAGCGATTAATACGCTCAGTTTCCCCCGCCATCTTTTCCCTTGTGGGCGTGTCTTCAGGTGGCCATAGGCTCTCGCCCCTCCCCCTCTGCTGCTGCTTTCCACGCCCATTTAATTGCATTTTTCGAATTTGTGGTGTGGGCGGAGAGAGAATGTAACCGAGGGTTTCATAACCCTTTAATGACTTAATGTAACGCGAGCAATGCTGACTGGTTGTGAATGCGAGCACTTCACAAAGCACAGTGATCTGTGTATAAAAAAATAAAAAACTTTATCGAGCGAAATTTCTTACATATGACAAGTTACATCTAACAAACTCTTAAATTGAGTAAATTGAGTTGCCTATGTAGACTAATTATAAAAACGGGAAGGAACTATTTTCTTCCTCATAGAATAAATTGTGTTCTGAACTAACGATGAGAGATTTTGCATAACTACGGACTAAAATAGAACTAGTAACCAGTAATAGAATTGATGCCGAGAGGTTTGCCTATGGCTCTGGAACTACTAACCAGTGTTTTGCTTGACAACGCAAAAACAACATGCCAAATGGGCCGTGAAAGGATATTTCAATTTCAGCTGATTAAGTCTATAAAAATCTATAAATATAAATGTAACTATATATTATCATTGTTGGTAACCATGGTATAAGCGCAATAATGACATCGGAGCGGGGCATTATACAGTTCGAATGCGCTTCGCTGAGGGCAATTTACTACCTCCACGTCGGGCACTCAAACTCAAATGCCCGGATCCTCGTCATTATTTCTTACGAAATGATATTACGAATGAAGCTTAATGATGACGTGATGTCTTGGATGTTGGGGTTTTTTTTTTTAGTGTGTTGAGTTTTTTTGTGCAAATTAAGGTAATTCATTACATTGTTGGAAGAATTTTAAATTAATACCACTGTCCAATCTTTGCTTAGAATTCAAACTGCTGTCCAATCGGATGACTACCTGAAATCTCTGTACTGGTTTTAGGATGTATTGTTTGCAAAAGGTCATTATGTGAGGACAGGTGGTATTTCAAATATGTAAATTTGTGTAATATTAGTGATCTGAATAAACCTAATAAAATTTCTGCCCGTTTCTGCAGGAACTGCGCACCAACGTCCCCCGCTACAGTAAAGGCTCCTACAACGACTTCAGCTATGTGTCCAACAACAACCAGGAGGGCGTGGCCATGCGAAAGGGAGAGCACCTGGGAGAATTTAACCTTGGCTCCACCATTGTGCTGCTGTTCGAGGCGCCTCGAGACTTCACCTTCAGCCTCAAGCCTGGTCAGAAAATCCACTACGGGGAGGCGCTGGGGACTATGTGAGGAGGAGAGGGAGAACTGTGGAAACCCACACACGGACACGCTGGCGGCACCTGTCCACCACGCTCCTGCTCACACCTACATGCGACCTGTGGGCGCACACAAACTAACTAACTGAGACGCTTGTGCCCTCAGGCACACATATGCTCATTCAGATACATACATAATCATGGTGTGTATTTATATGCAGACATGCTAAAATAATGACAGATTCACAGCAAAAGATGCACACACCACCACTGTTGCATTACTACCATGGGAGTCTCGCCACTTATTCCTTTTTATATTCATCATTGTATTAATTACCCTTCACCGCACAACAGAACGACGGAATATATATTTGGCATGTTTCGATTTTGCATAAAATGCCAATTTGCTTATTTGTTATTTTTTTTGTTTGTTTTGTTTGCCCATAATGCCTTTCTTTGTGATGGAGGTTGTCTGAATCTGACACAAGCAACAGGACACACTGATGCAAACCATTGCACACTCGCAGACACTTCCCATTCAATTACACTGTATGCATGGTGAAATGCTACTTGAAAGAAAGACTTCTACCCTTGAGAAAGGAATGTACAAGTGACTGCAAATTCATCTCTCCACCTTTATCCTCTGTCTGCCTGTTCTCACATTCATCCATCTATCCTTCTCTCCACCTTTATCCTCTGTCTGCCTGTTCTCACATTCATCCATCTATCCTTCTCTCCACCTTTATCCTCTGTCTGCCTGTTCTCACATTCATCCATCTATCCTTCTCTCCACCTTTATCCTCTGTCTGCCTTTTCTCACATTCATCCATCTATCCTTCTCTCCACCTTTATCCTCTGTCTGCCTTTTCTCACATTCATCCATCTATCCTTCTCTCCAGCTTTATCCTCTGTCTGCCTGTTCTCACATTCATCCATCTATCCTTCTCTCCACCTTTATCCTCTGTCTGCCTGTTCTCACATTCATCCATCTATCCTTCTCTCCACCTTTATCCTCTGTCTGCCTTTTCTCACATTCATCCATCTATCCTTCTCTCCAGCTTTATCCTCTGTCTGCCTGTTCTCACATTCATCCATCTATCCTTCTCTCCACCTTTATCCTCTGTCTGCCTGTTCTCACATTCATCCATCTATCCTTCTCTCCACCTTTATCCTCTGTCTGCCTTTTCTCACATTCATCCATCTATCCTTCTCTCCACCTTTATCCTCTGTCTGCCTTTTCTCACATTCATCCATCTATCCTTCTCTCCAGCTTTATCCTCTGTCTGCCTGTTCTCACATTCATCCATCTATCCTTCTCTCCACCTTTATCCTCTGTCTGCCTTTTCTCACATTCATCCATCTATCCTTCTCTCCACCTTTATCCTCTGTCTGCCTTTTCTCACATTCATCCATCTATCCTTCTCTCCACCTTTATCCTCTGTCTGCCTTTTCTCACATTCATCCATCTATCCTTCTCTCCACCTTTATCCTCTGTCTGCCTGTTCTCACATTCATCCATCTATCCTTCTCTCCACCTTTATCCTCTGTCTGCCTTTTCTCACATTCATCCATCTATCCTTCTCTCCACCTTTATCCTCTGTCTGCCTGTTCTCACATTCATCCATCTATCCTTCTCTCCACCTTTATCCTCTGTCTGCCTTTTCTCACATTCATCCATCTATCCTTCTCTCCACCTTTATCCTCTGTCTGCCTGTTCTCACATTCATCCATCTATCCTTCTCTCCACCTTTATCCTCTGTCTGCCTGTTCTCACATTCATCCATCTGTCCTTCTCTCCACCTTTATCCTGTCTGCCTGTTCTCACATTCATCCATCTGTCCTTCTCTCCACCTTTATCCTCTGTCTGCCTGTTCTCACATTCATCCATCTATCCTTCTCTCCACCTTTATCCTCTGTCTGCCTTTTCTCACATTCATCCATCTATCCTTCTCTCCACCTTTATCCTCTGTCTGCCTTTTCTCACATTCATCCATCTATCCTTCTCTCCACCTTTATCCTCTGTCTGCCTGTTCTCACATTCATCCATCTATCCTTCTCTCTGGTGGCTGTACCACCGCGCCACATCCTGGACCTGGAGCTCAGCAGAACTGCTTTCCTCTTAACGAGTCACCTGTAAAATACCTTTTCTAACTCTCATCACTGCCATCTGTCGATATTGTTATTATCATTATTATAATTATTATTATTCATGATTGAAAACAAGTTTTACAAACTGAAAACTGAAAGGTAGACTCGGACTCAGACTAAACTTGAATTGTTCTAAATTGACACGTATCAAACAGCGTTGCACCTTACACCCACAAACTAAAAATCCCCCGGTGCAAAAATGTAAATCTCAGGACCACTACTCCTTTAAAGAAAACATAAGTATGGAGCCCATTATATCACTTCTGGTCATATTTGGGGAAAATATACTACTCTGTGAGACTCTGCTTTGCTATGGCGGATGCTGCTTCACCATAATCCGTCATTGTGTGCGGTAGTGAACAGTTAGCGATTGTTGGGTGGAGCTACACAGAGCTGTCACTGAACAGTTTGAACCAATCAAGTGGTTTTGCTCGCCACAGCAAAACCCAATGATTGGCACACATCAGAGATACTGGCATCATATAGTAGCCCTGCCCATTTTTGAAATCTCATCTCTGTCCCATCACTGGTGACAGTAAAACATTTCCCCAATTCCTGTGAACTCCCCATTTTAACATGAAGCATTTTAGCCTTTCAGTTAACAAGTCGACCAGTATCCTAAGACTGGTGGTACATTCAGGAAATATTTCACCAAAATCTGTATAATATTTCTTCATTTGTACTCCATAACTTCACATAGGGTAGTTGCCAATTTTCACCAAGCTTTTTTATTTTTAATTTTTTTGTTTCAATTTGGAGCAGCTAATGCTGCTGCACATCTGTCTGTACATTTGTCTGCTCGGTGTTAATGGTACGTCCATGCTATTACTAATATTGATAAGAGTAATAAAATAAAATGAATAATAGAAACATCAATAATGTTAATGACTGTCCCAGAGAATGCAGATTTTTGGTTCAGGGGGGCAAAGCTATGAAGATGCAGTTTTATATTTTTTCCCCCAATTTCTCGTAGTGCCAAATAAGAACAATGAGGGGTTTATTTTGATGATTTGTTTTTGTTTTTCCTGTTTTGTCACTTTGCTTTGAGAGAAATTTATATATATTTTTTAGGGGGCATTTCCAATGTTGGCTGCACTGTGAATTTGCAGGAGCACGATGATGAGAGCATGACAGACTCTGTCAAACTCGGACACAATGTTACTAGGAATTCCGACTTCTGACCCCAAGTTTGACTACATACAGGGGCCTGAGGATGGGTCTCACATGGACAGACATGGCGGGTGAGGCCAATGGCCCAGAAATGTCCAGATGAGTAATCGCACAGTGTCACAAAGAAAAACTGCTCTTCTGGCTTCCTCTGGTCAAAGCTAGTTGTTTTTTATACGTCCAATGTAAGATACAGTAATTGAATCATTTGACCCATTAATCCCAGCTTATATTTAAATTTTAATATTGCAAAAAGCAGCAAAAATGTCTAATAAATTTTTGCCTATTCTTAAATAATTGTGTGGCCAGACTTGTTTGTGACTGTGTGTGTGATACTAGCAGTACATGCAAACATTTTTTTTTACTTTTTTGAAATGCATCTAGACCTTTTGATGTGAGTTTGTCTGAAGGGAACATTAATATACCAGTTTGTTGTTGTTGGGGCACTATTAATTATAAACACCCCCCATGGAAAATGTAAGGTGCGCATCCTGAAACTAATTGTGAGGGAAAAACTTGTTTTTCAAGAATATCATTTGTGATCATTTTAGGTCATTTTGAGACTCATTTTTGTGACATTATTTAATTTAAGTTAAATATAATGCTTTAAATAGATAATGTAGTAATGTTAGGTAGCCTGTAACCAGCTGTAAATACAATGTAGACCGCAGTGTGCACGTGAGCGAGACCGTACACCTCAGTTTCAATTCTTGCTGTTACTTCTAGCATGCTAATACAGGCTACCAGGTTCTAGGGAGCTAGCCTGCTATTGTTGGCTAATTCAAATGCAAAACAAGACTAGGCAAGCCTAGCTCAGCCTGGACGCCTGTATGCAGCCAGTGAGGAACATGTGACAAGACACGGCGGATACTGTTCTGGAGCATGCCGGTTGGCCTGCATACTGGGGCGACGGAATGCATCTGATGCTCAAAGGTGTGTGTGGCATAATATGTGAGCAGGAGCGAGCGAGGAGGGGAAGCGGACGTCATTTAATTAGTGATGAGCACTATTAGAACGTTACCACTCCACAAGCTCCAGTTCGCTGCAGCACCGCTCAGCCTAAAATGTCTTGCTTCTGCTACTAGTTTTAATTTCAACAGTGAAAGATGGAGTTTTGCATAAACATAAACTAACCCTGCGTTCACACATCCAGCAACTTCGGTCGCCCAGTCGCCGGAAGTCCATTCATTCTCTATGAAGCTGAGCGACGGTCAGCGACCTGAGCGACTAGGAAACTGAGCGACCAAAATCGGCCGATAAATGTTGCCCGCAACTTAACTTTTGAGCGACCATCGGCCGTAACAGCCAATCAGAGTTCCACACTTCATATTTCCCCAACCGACACGAAACCATTTTGTGAATAATTGTTCCGCCCGATTTCACTCAAATTGCAGCAATGGAGTAGCAGCTAATAATAATGGTCCAAGCCTACCACGTCCTGTTCAATGTATAACATAACCTTAAAGGATATGTGTAGCTGTTCTACCAATATCACATTGAGCCAAAAAATACATGTTGAGTTTTATACATACATCTATCTATGTATCTAGCGTAGATAGTAGATAAAGATCGGTAGCTCGCGAACGAAGATAGATATAGGCTAGCCTATCACTAGCTAGCGAGAACACATCATTATCAGTGTCATGACATAACTATAAAGAATAGGATGCATCGCAAATATGTCTTTGTTATACGTAGGCTATTGCCGTTGTTTCTCTTTATCAAATAATTGTAGCTGCACGAACTGACTTGGATGACATAACGGGAAGCTCTTGCCCCGCCCCCAGCCTCGTAGAATTGACCGACTCAGCGACCAGTTGCTCGCTGTGTGAACACAGGGTTAGAATTCTTCTTACTAAAACCCTGTGCAACTTGCCACGCGCAACGCAGCGGATACATGTGGGGGATGGCAACTAATTCATCAACACATAGATGTAGAGTGCAAAAGCCTATATTTATTGCACAACACATTCTGGAGTTTTTATACAGTAATTGAAGTGTGAAACAATATGTAAACTGTTGATAGAGTCTATAGAGTCACAACAACTACTACTACTACTACTAAAGAGTACAGTTTAATTTTTATATATTTATATACATTATTAATGTATTATATACATTTAATTATTTTTTTCCAAGAATATCAAGTACACAAACCATTCTGCATAACAAAAACAACTTGCAGTAAATACATATCAACTAGCCTACTACTATGATAGATTAACATGGTTGGATTAAGTAGCCTAAATGTACAGCTAGCTAGCAATGCAACAGAGCAATGACAGAGAAATAATCTGTGTTTATATAAATAAGGTAAATCTAGGCAATCGGACCGTTATTCTGTGCCTATGACTGCAGTCTATCCATAGCTAACATTAGCGGGCTAGGTAACGTTAATGTTAGCTTCTGCGATAGGGCTCCTCCACAACAAACCACTTTGCATCACAGTCTAATGCAGGGGTGTCAAACTCATTTTCACCCCGGGCCACATCAGCATTATGGTTGCCCTCAAAGGGCCGGTTGTACTTAACTTAATTTCGGACCACTTTTTATTATCAAGAATTTTCGCGGACCTCGATTGCAATTGTTGACTGGGGGGTGCAATTAAGAATTTTCGCGGACCTCGATTGCAATTGTTGACTGGGGGGTGCAATCAAGAATTTTCGCGGACCTCGATTGTAATTGTTGACGGGGGGGGGGGGGGGGGGGGGGTGGGGGGTGCAATCACCTTTTCTTTTTTTTTAATACAAACTTTATTTAACGGTTTATTTAACGTATGTACCGCGGGTGTGCGTCTGCTTAACCAGCCACGTAGATACACGCGTCAGATAATTAAGTTCTCGCGGGCCACATAAAATGACGTGGCGGGCCGGATTCGGCCCGCGGGCCTTGAGTTTGACACCTATGGTCTAATGTAACGTATCAACAAAGCTAATAATTACTCCCCCGACTTATAAACCAAATGTCATTTAAAGGGCAATTCTACCCAAAAACAACATTAACCTTATTTAACAGATCAAGGCCCAACTAATTAAGTCTCTCTTTGAGGTTGGCCAAAAAAAGAATCTCTACTGCGATATTTGAATATAAAGTTGAAAATTCAGTCGAGGTATATGTCAAAATGTGATATGTCAAAAAAAGCTTGTATACCTCCACATCATGGTCTTTGAAAGACTACAGTGTTTTCAAGTAGGTGTGTAAATTACAAAGGCACACAGGCGGAGCCAGCAAGGGAAGAAATGCTGCCTGCATTTGGTCACTGTTCTGAATAGGGACAAATCGTAGATCAAGCTAGCTATCATTGCTATTTTATTATAATGTCAGAAAATTACATTGATAGGCTACGTTATTTCCTAAAGATGTTTTGGCAAACTAAACCAAACAGGATTTGTGTTCTGTCGGTTACAGATTATTCTGTAATCCGGTATTCCCTGATACCCTGTACATCTTCCTCTGCCTTATTGAATCACCCGGTAAGGAACCATGTCAACTAAAATTACATTATGGACTATGACCATGAAAAGTAGACTAACATTAGTGAGCTGACCATAATTGAACGGTTTCTTTTTGAGAATTCGATTACAAAAGCAATATATTTTTTCTGGGCTAGTGCATTAGCTGTTATTAGCCACAGGGTTCTTGGCATAAAACAAATTGGTTTTTACATATGTTTGCCATGCAGTAGGTTATAGTAGCTAACCTTGCATTTGTTAATGGATGGGTGGTAAATGCGTCGTTTCCATGTTATTACCGGCATCAGTGCATTTGAGTTGCACTGGGAAAGTTTTGGCTTTGTTAGCAAACATAGCTAAAACAGCTTTCTAGTTTTTAGCATTTAGCCTATAATCCCCAAACACAGAGAACTAGGAAATGTCGCTATCTGTATCTAGCCTGGTAATTGCCTGACGACCAAAATCACAGACAACCATTGAAGTTGAACCATAAATTCAGTGGTTTGACGGTCCCCTGTAACGCCCATTTCTTCGAGACCCCACCTTGATGGGCATGCTTTGACAGTTTGCATGTTCAGTTTGGAGTTTTGGCAGGGTTTTTGCGTGACCACACGGAAATGATAATGTAAACGGATGCAATGCCATTGCATTTGAATTATGTCACTTTTGTGCCGCAAAGCATGAAACAATATGTTAAATGGCGAATTGAATTATCATTTCCTTTTTGTCATGGATCATGCGTTTGCAATAAGAAACTGCTAATGTAAATGTGGTTTTTAATTTTCATTTAAATTATGGCACGGTTGTGTTGTAGAGGGCGAGAAGAAAAAAATGTGAAATGGATTTGCATTAACATTTTCAAATTGTCAGATAAAGTGCGTACATTCACTTGAAAATGAAAACGCAAAATGGTCTTTTGCATTTTCATTTGAATTATGTCATGGTTTTGCGCACATCGAATGTAAACCAAATGCAATCGCCGATTTGCATTTTCATTTGAATTTTGGCACGGATATGCTTCCATACTCGGCCTCCGCTCCGGTAACGTTATTCAGTGGGCGTGGCAACCTGTTATCTGAACTGTAAGTGCCTTGGCTAGGGAAGTACCCATAGGCGCGGGAAGATGTTTTGAAGTCAGGGTGCTGAAAATCAAAATGACAAATCGTTTGCTATAACGCAATGGAGATTTTAAGTTGTTTTGTATCATTGATACAGAACAATTTCCCTGTATTTATACTACTTTGGAACCCCATAAATGTATTGCATACAGATTTAATATAGCTATTGTAACAATCGTTACATGGACGATCAGAGAGGGTGCTGCAGCACACCTCAGCACCCCTACTTCCAGCGCCTAAGTACCTGGGCACAGTTTGGGGATCTCTGCTTTCACTACAGGTAGAAAGTTGGCTGAGAGCTCATTTTACTCAGGAGGAGAGCTACTTTTCTACAAAACCAAACATCATTTTTGGGTGGAATTACCCCTTAAGTAACGTTAATAAAATCAGTTTGACGTTACTTTTTGCGGCTTCAGTTGGTCTCTTCTTGTGCTTTTCAGCTCCCGATGGATAAATACGATTGGACGCCATCTCTTTTTATTTTCATTCTTTTGTCTCTTCTGATTTTCATCTCTGTCTTCTGATTTCCATCTCTCTGTCTTTTCTGATTTTCATCTCTGTCTCTTCTGATTTCCATCTCTGTCTTTTCCATCTCTGTCTCTTGCCGTCTCTTTCATCTCTGTCTTTTCTGATTTTCATCTCTGTCTTTTCTGATTTTCATCTCTGTCTTTTCTGATTTCCATCTCTCTGTCTCTTCTGATTTTCATCCCTCTGTCTTTTCTGATTTCCATCTCTCTGTCTCTTCTGATTTTCATCCCTCTGTCTTTTCTGATTTTCATCTCTGTCTTTTCTGATTTCCATCTCTCTGTCTTTTCTGATTTTCATCTCTGTCTTTTCTGATTTTCATCTCTGTCTCTTCTGATTTTCATCTCTGTCTTTTCTGATTTTCATCTCTCTGTCTCTTCTGATTTCCATCTCTGTCTTTTCTGATTTTCATCTCTCTGTCTTTTCTGATTTCCATCTCTCTGTCTTTTCTGATTTTCATCTCTCCGTCTCTTCTGATTTTCTATGTTCCAACAGTCAATGCAGTTTTTAAACTTTACAGTCACACACAAACTTGCATTACTCGTAATAAATGTATTTCAGTTTGATTCCCTGAACATACAGTCCCCAAGAGCACTGAACATAACACGGTCACTCTTACAGTTCACCTTAGTTCAGTGAAATGTCTTTCAATAAAACCTTTTTTTTTTTTTTGCACTTAAGAATATATTTAAATCAATAGCAGTTCAGAAATTAATGTTCTTATACAAACCCCAATCCCAAAAAAGTTGTAAAATGCACATAAAATCAGAAAGCAGTGATTTGTAAATTCTCTTTTACATACAGTTGAAGTCGGAAGTTTACATAGACTTAGGTTGAAGTTATTAAAACTCATTTTTAACCACTCCACAGATTTTATGTAAGCAAACTATAGTGTTGGCAAGTCAGTTAGGACATCTACTTTGTGCATGACACAAGTAATTTTTCCAACAATTGTTTACAGATTATTTCACTTTTAATTCACTATATCACAATTCCAGTGGGTCAGAAGTTTAAATACATTAAGTTGACTGTGTGTTTACATTTTTAATATTTGGTCTCATATCTTTTGTAAGCCATGATTTCCTGATGTCTGTGACCCAACAACATCAAAAGACTCTTGATATCTTATTTTCTGGTACTCTTACAAGTGATACTATAACATCTCTGCATTTGAATGGATTTCTATGGGAATTGGGGGTGGGGGGGGGGGGCTAGATTTAGCTGTAAATTACACTGGAACAGTATGGAAACACATGGTTGGCGAAATGGCTCTAAGTCATCAAGGGTCTGACATATCAAACAAGCATAAAACCATCACTCTGCTTCCAGAAATATAGTATCGCTTGTAAGAGTACCAGAAAATAAGATATCAAGAGTTTTTTGATGTTGGGTCACAGACATCAGGAAGTCATGGCATGCAAAGAATGTGCGAAAATTTAAAGGCACAGTCAACTTAAGCTGATGGTACACGGGCAATGTTTTCAGGCAATATTGCCAGCAATATTGTAAAATATTGCCAGCAATGGGTATGGGCCACTGTAGCAATGGGCAATGGGGCAATAACTGAAAAATAACTGAATGTTTGCGCATCTGTTTTTAACCTCCGTTTCAAACATACCGTCATCTCACCACAAAGTTATGTATGTGCCCGGAACGGCAAGAACCACAGCTTTCTGCCAATGTAATTAGACCGTATCTCTAAATTTGATGGAAGCATTCATGGATGTATTCACCAGTAAGCAGGCGGTCTGATTAGGTCTGCTGAATAAAGTTAGACATTAGACTAATATATAGACATCAATATAACTTATAAGATATAAAGATATAAGAGATCAGAGCATCCCTTCGGCTACCTCGCACCACTTGGCAGCCATTATTGAAATTGATTTTTGGAAGACCCAGGTGTCACGTGAACTCTCGTCTGTGATTGGATGGTAGAAAAATATTGTTCGCCTCGTTCAAACTTGTTCAGGTATTGATTTATCAATAGGAAAATTGCCAGCAATCATTGCCTGTCAATATTGCCTGAAAATATTGCCTGTGTACCATCAGCTTTAGTATATGTAAACTTCTGACCCACTGGAATTGTGATATAGTGAATTAAAAGTGAAATAATCTATAAACAATTGTTGGAAAAATTACTTGTGTCATGCACAAAAAAAACTGACTTGCCAACACTATAGTTTGCTAACATGAAATCTGTGGAGTGGTTAAAAATGAATTTTAATGACTTCAACCTAAGTGTATGTAAACTTCCGACTTCAACTGTATATTTTAATTGAAAACAGTACAAAGAGAAGATATTTAATGTTTTACCTTATCAACGTTATTGATTTTTGTAAATGTAGGCATACGCAAATTCCGAATTTGATGCCTGCAACACATTCCCAAAAAGTTGGGACAGGGGCAAACTGTAGTGAAGATTCCCTCAAAAGGTGCATTGGCCTTCATCATCAGGGAAATGTAACCAGTTATACACAGGCCCTTGTCACTAACGCTCACTGAAGGCTCTGCAGCCACAGCATGTGACTGAATGGAGACCAGTTTAGCATTGATCTGTATTTGGGAGTCAGTGGATTACCTCTGCAGGCAGCTATGCAGCCAGTCCTGTTCTGTTTAGACTGTATTTGGAGAAACAAAGGCACAGAAACCAAATACTAACCTACTGTTTCCTGTGTATTAATTGTGTTCAGATTTAATATCAGCAGTGCTGTATGTAACAATGGAATTTATTCTATTTTGTCATGTTGAATTAAATTATTAGTTATTAGGGGGAGGGGGGGTCCCATTGGTATGAGATACCACACATGATTTTGTGGTTTTCATCAGGAAGTCTTGTGTAGGCTGAGCAGCTGAAACAGGTTCTCTGGATGGGTACTCTTTGGGAATGTATTTGTGCAGGGTGGGGGGGGGGAGCACTGTGCCTGTTTGACATTCCATAGCTGATTCAGATTGCTCCTGCCACACCCCTCGGGTGGGGGGGGGGGGGGCATGAGGACAAGAGGGCGTGGTCTAGAAGCCTGTCAGGTGTGTAGGGACGTAGCCCTGCTGTTCCTCGCACAGACACAGGCGTGGCTCTTCTGACCAACCAACCTTGCACGTTTCTTCCCACAGAAACACCCAGGGCATTCTGATACTGTAAGAGATCATTCTGAGCAGTACGCTGGGCTTGAAGTCTTGGAAAGTGTGTTCCAGAACTCTTGTGTTCTGAGGAATTCCTCAGTGTGTTCCAGAACTCTTGTGTGCAGAGGGATTCCGCAGACTTTCTCAAGGTAAGCACTGCCAACCGCTCTTGTTTTTGGTTTTGGTGAAACTGCAGTCTTGTTGTATATTCTGAGGTATACTTTGTTTAAGTGTATTTTTGTTTAAGTTAAACATTTTATTTTAGTGATACCATGTAACAATTCAGCTTGAATGGAATTCAGATATAAATCAGGTTAAAAATTTGTCAAGTAACTTCATAAGTGGGAATCAGTGAGTGAATCCCAAAACAAGTGCTGAAATATTCTGCAATTCAGTTTTAACAGTTCTGGAAAATCTGTCTTTACAGGAAACCACTAATATCAGAAAGAAAGTAACAAAATTAAAAAAGAAAACATAAAAAATATGTAAAGCCTGTATGTAGTTGTGGTCTTTTTCTTCACTTTTTTTGATACTCTGTTTATTAATGCAGCAATTTTCTAATTACAAATAGTCTCAAGCGCTGTTTTTTTAAGTATACTTGATGTGTAATATCTGTGTAAAATATGTTAAAAAAAACTATCTGCATGTGGTGGACTGACCCTCCTTTTGATCTGTGTGATATGACAGGGGAAACTCCCTGCTGAATAAGGATTCCCCCCAAAGCCTGCAGGACACAGGCTAACCGCGTGCTCCATGTACTGCATCACCCACTCTCGCACCTGAAATATCACATCAGAAGCTGATACGACAAGCTAGCAAGTACATATTTAGGCAGGTGGGATTTTGCCTGTTTGCCACTGTCTTGTTCCATCACCTGACTCCCAGACAAGGAGCCATGAACCTCTCCCTGGAAAACCCGTACGGAGAGGTGACCATCCCGAGGGCCAAGCTGCGCCCTGCAGAGGACCCCTCCACCGTCATCGCCAACCCACTAGCCCTCAACACTGCCCAGTACACCTCGCACTCGGCCCGCAACTCCAACCTCAACCCCTACGGCAATTTCAATCCTTCTGGCGAGGACTCATCAGCAGCCGGGCTCGAGTCCCAGGGGAGGTCCGCCCAGAGCCCCCCGGCCTACCAGGACAAGATGACCAGCTACACTATCAAGGAGGATGAGGAGGAGGTCGGCCGCTGCAACTTCTGCTGCCGTCGCTGCCGGAGGAAGTGATCCCCTCCCCACTCTACCCCAGGTCGTTTTCACCGCCATGTTGCTGAGGATGCTGGGGTTCAGTGGAGCCCCCGTGCTCCGTATGGACTGGTTTTTCCTGCTGCTTTCCTTGAAGCGGGAAATACTTTGGAAGTGGGCCTCTTCTGGGAATGCTCTGCTTTGGCACTGTACTCTGCACAGCGAGCATGGATCAATAAGTGCCACACCTTAATCCTATCATATCAGGCTAAAATGAAACAGTAGTTAACACATTACTGATTTTTCTTGTAAGTTTGATTTTGCCATTGTATTTTTTTGTCCCTCTTCCCATTTTCGGTCCTATGCGCCTGATTGTGAGTTGTGTTACCTGAAGAGAAGACTTGATCGGGAGCACACTTTGAGTCCCAGCATGCACTTTATTAGCCTGCTGGGAGTGGCTGAGTTTCCATGACAACAGGCAGGCACTGCTCAAAACTGAGGCCTTACGCACAGTTGTGTTGATTTTACCATGACAGGCTTGTGAAGCTCTGCCTTTATTACGTTAATGAGCTTATATGGGCCCAGTGCTAATCCCTAATGCTAATGAATGTTGACAATTCATAAAATGGTTTCAGTGGTGAAAGGGTGTGGAAACTGAGGGGTGGGACCAGTTTCTATGTGCCTGAGTAATCAGTCCAGTCTGTGAAACACACCTGACCACACCATCCCTTTGGTATGCAACTGCAGAGTGGCTACAGTAGTGACCCCTGAACTCTCGTCTCTTTATATGAATAAGTCCAGATGAAGTGATGGGCTGAACATTGGTGCATTGCTTCTGACATATGATGTAATATTACCCACAGGTCATCACACTGCTTTACTCATTGGTTGGATTTTTAAGCACAGCCACAGTACAGTTTTACTCAGTTTAATCCCCCCTGCTGCTAGGCATCCTTTAACTGTGTAGAACCAAGGTCCCTGAGAACAGAGAAGGTTGCACATGTTCTCTCTCTGGATCTCCTGCTGGAACCTGGGGACCCTTCTGGACTCTGGATAGAGCTTTTCGGATCCGCCATAACGCCATTATGGAAGCATTTGGTTTTCCTCTGGCAGAACCAGAACCCAGTACCATAGATATGTGAGTTCTCACAGGTCACTGGGATCTACACAATGAAGACAGAAGAACACTGTGTATATACACCACTGTTATTATTTTATTATTTTGTGTTAGAGATCGACAAAATAAAGTGATCCAAATACCTGAAACATGACTGACTCTTATTTCAGTCACGCTCCTTGTGTACAACAATTACAAATAAGATGGATTTTAATTGAATCCTTGCCGATTACATTTCTTTTTCATTAAAATAGGCTAATGTTCACAAAACAGAAAAAATATGGAGCAATTCTGAAATGTATGGTTCTCTGTATTAAGTTTTAACAGATCAGAATTCCATGCCCAGTTTCACTCATTTATGACATCATGTTGTGGCAGGTGTGAGCAAGTTAGCTGTGCCTGTCCCGACTGTACTGTGGGCCAGCTGTACCACTACAGGTTTTTTCTGTTCTTTCTGATCTCAGATCAGTTTGCCCATCCCAATCCCAACCCCAGCCACTTTGTTTATGAATGTGGATTCTGATCCTGGATCAGCTGCTTAGGGCAAAAAGTATGTACTGCATCAGTTTGAGTGGAAAATTAGTATGGCTGGGAGGCTGAGTCACTGGGGTTCACAATGCAAATAAACTGGTTCTGTCTCACTCTGAGTCACTCTGGTAGAAACCACACTTGCCTCATGCAAGAGTTTTTCCGGAACACCTCTGTCTTATGCCTGTACACACTGTAATAAGAATCTTAAAAAAAACAAAAACGTTTTCAACAATACAAAAATGCCAAGTTACTCACACATACAAAGGACTGTCTGTAAGTCATTAATTATAACTTGCAAAAACTAGGCCGGCCGTTAAAAGTATTGTTATCAAAATGAGGTCAAGTTGCAACAAACAATATTGGCTATCGTAGCTCACACAAATTAAACAAGCTCTATTCCAAAGCAATGCTACCCAATCTTTTCTAAATTATTTCATATAACTTGGCCCTGTGTATTTTCATCTTACCTGCAATTCAGACGTGTTACACTTAAATTTTAAATGACTAGACTATATGTTTGAACAATTGTCTGCATCCAGTGCTTTGGGTCTATGAAAAGCACATTGTGAATAAAATGCATTATTATATTATTAATAATAATAATGTATTTATTTGGATAATTTTTATTTGAATAGAAACCTGTGTGGTCCTACAGAACCTAATAATTTTGTTTGATCACAAGTAACATTTTTGATTATTTTATATTTAAAAATAAATTGTACATTTTCTAAAAATAACTTGACAACCAAGTATAAACATATCCTTTCTGGAATGTAATTTTTCATCAACTGTTTAAAACATTAATTGAAATGATGTGTTCTTCCATGAGGCAATTCTTATTATTTGACATGTTTGAATGACCACAGTCTCTTCAGATTGTAAGATGAAAAAACACAGGGCCATTAAATAATTTAAGAAAGATTGGGTATAGCATTGCTTTGGAATATAGCTTGTTTAATTAGTGTGAGCTGCGATAGTCAATATTGTGTGTTGTAACTTGGCCTCATTTTGATATCAATACTTTTAACGACAGGCCTAGTTTTTGCTAGTTTTAATTAATGACTTACAGTGATTTGTATGCGTGAGTAACTTGGCATTTTTGTACGTTGAAAATTTTTTTTGTTGATATATTTCTTTTTGTACTGTGTTGAGTAACTTTTGATGATAATGTCAATAACTTTATGAACCATGAGATACTTGAATCTAGAGAGACGTATTGTGCATACACAATACATACAAGCACACATAGTACATTCTAGTTCAAAGAAAGACATGGATTCTGCAATGGATATCGGTGCTTGTTTTAAACATAGAGCTGGTTTGCAATGTCGGTAGATGATATTGGCATAGCTAACTAAAAACTTATCGTTTGCAAGGTAACCTAGTTAAAGTGTTGTTAGTTAACAGTATAAATACAGCGGTCGTTGTCACTTTGAGAAAACCAATAAATCTGCCTTCATAAAATATGGCCCCCCCATTCTTGACTTTTCCTAAACATATGTATTGAACATTCTGATATAATTTGAATTTAGCAAACAAATGAGCTATATTGGAATACTGTAGAGGGCTTGTAAATGTATGGCACAGTTTATGTTTTTTTTTACCTTAATGCAGAAACGTGATCTTAACCAGATGATCTTTTGCGTTAAAACTTTCCTTTCTCTGCCTGACAAATGGGATATTTGTTTCGGTACTGCGTGATGTCACCTGCAGTAAATCTTTTGGTGGTAGCGAGTACCAGACAATGTCGGCTGACTTTCACCCTGTTTATGTATAACTAAAACAGTTAACAGTTGATATTGTTCAATTCCTTCGCAATAAAAAAGACGTTCTTTAATGTGAAAAGAACATTCTTATGTGAAAAGCATAAAATGTGCACATCATTTTTGTTTCGAAAATAAATTTAATAGTACTTAGCGGGCCTCGGACCCTGCTTATTGGCAGTACAGATGTTGTTATCCAATGGGGGAAATAATTTTTTGATGACGAGATCAGCAGGAAGAAGAAGAATTGCAAAAATAACCCAAGTTTGGGGCTTTATTGTAGGGACATGTGAAGTTGTATCAGTAGATCAGACAGTAGACCACAGAAGTTAATATTTTTAAGCACTGAGAGTCATTGTGGTCATTGTGGTTATAACTTATTTCTGTAGGAAACTCTGAAAAGTGGCAAACTGTCAAACTGTGCTGATAGGCTATAGGTATGGGGCATACTGATGGCATACCTGCCATCCCAATATTCACAATTGTATCAGTGGGGTGGAAAGCATGCTTCAGGAGCATTTTTTAATATGAATTATTCTATAGCACTCCAGCCAATCCTTGCCATTTTAATTGTGCAACTTAACAAGGCAACAGTGTTTATGTAATGCATTTGTAGGCTAAAGCTGGAGTTTCTTCTTGAATGGTATTAATTTTATTGTTTTCACCTTACGTTAACATTGTTGTCATTTGTCTTGGAGCCTACACATGTAATTAGCCTACATATTTAATTATATGTATAGTTACAATTTAAAATAGTATGAACATATAACATATAAATAACATTCGTTAATAGGCTTAGATCAGTTTTGTGCGGTAGCCTATTTACTACTTAAATGCAACAAAAATTTACGTAGAATTTGGAGCCACTTTATTACAGACATATGAACGCTTTTGTGTCAGTAAACCATTTTTTATTTATATTAATTCAACGACACGGCATCTATTGAGTGTGGAAATGTCTATAATATGTAGGTCTATAGGTAGCTACCTTACTGTGAGGTATAGAAATGGATAAGCATATTTTCAGTGCATTGTAAGTAGCCTAACGTTATGTTACTGTGCCTAAAGTGAGTTTCTGAGCTGTCCGCTCTCCTTCTTGTTCGTACTGGAAGAGAACAGCGTGCTGTTGAAAATCAGAGCTTCACAGGAATAACCGGCCTTACCTGCCGCCGTCCTTTCTCTCCAGCCACTACACATTCCTGTGCTGCCAAAAAACTACCCCCCTCCCCCCATCAATGCCTGCACCAAATTATTTTCTGTATGTACCTGTGATGTTTAGGCCTACTCGTTATCATAAATCCTAAACATGGTAGAGGAGGTTAGGTGGAATATTTGTTTTCCCAGTGTGAACACAAGTATTTCCATGGTGATGACAGGTGTCCGACCTTAAAGGTCGAAGTGAGGTGAGCAAACTGTGAGGGGTGGGGGCTGAAACTGTGTATAAGAGCCTGAAGCGATTTGGAACTTAATGAAGTGCGATAACAAAGAGGTGGAGCGTGTGTGAGTGTGCGTGCACGCGCATCTATGGAGCTACCTGTACTGCAACTTTTCTTGGGTTGACAGTATAAACACACCCTGGTTGTGACAGACTGACAAACATAGCATAACCCCCTTCACCCAGCTGAGAAAAATGACTGTGGTGGTGAAACATAAAGTTCCTCTTTTTCATGTAAAGATGGGAGGGGCGTGGGAGTCACATTATTAGCATTCACTTTTGGTGTGAAACAAATTGGCCAACAGGTTAACTCCTGAACATGACAACCAATCTTTCTTAGAGCCAGTTCACCTACCCTTCACTGGAGGCCGAAGTCCACAGTGTGCTTCCATATCAATTCAGCCGCTCACAAACAAAGGGACAAGGTGAATTAATCTCAGCAGGCTGTGACACCGCTGTGCGCGTTGCACTGGCTCTGTTAATACCGTCGTAGTGGCAGGACAGCATTCCTGATGACGCTCGCGCACAACGCGACCGCAAGCGATGCTCCTGGAGAAAATGTCACTGGTTTCAGAGGGTGGAGCTCAGCCTTCCCCCACTGAAGCAATAGGGAAGCTCAAGCACAAAAGAACCTTTATTCATAATGTGGGCCATTGTGAGAGATTAAACTCCATTTAAAACAAGCCCTTTGTGTGTTACCAATCCAAATCAATACGATGCAAAACAAAACAAACAAAAAAAGCACTTCAATGCATTAGAGTGGTTATGAATATGTTCCATTTACATGTGGAACTTGTTATTTAGATATTCTAAACCATAACAAATGTCTAAATAAGAATGTTCTCAAATAAAAATTTTAAATATAAAAGGTGGTCATTTTATATAAATAAACCTTCATACATTAATTTCCATATTTCAGTGATGTCATTGCAGTAATTTGCACACATCCACAGCTCATAATATTCACATTGCTCATCGAGATGTAGTTGGACGGTATTCAGACTGAATTAGATTAACATGCCAGAGACATGCCAACATCATAGAAGCAGTGTCAGGGTGTACCACTGAATGTGTGTACATGCTAGCTGGCAAACAGTAACCCCAACGTGTATTTTCCCATTTAAAGCTCCGCTTTCGTATTCAAGTTATTTATTCACTGCCCAACAGAATACTTTGCCTGTAAGCTTTGTCATTGTACTCTGTACCACCTAGTGGCCACAAGGACATATGTATTACACCAACAAACAAATCTTGACTAAGGTTAAATTGACTATTAAGATAATATATATTGACTTGAGCGATCTAACGTTACTTCTGTAGAATCTCTAATTGAATGTTGGATCCTTTGATCTTTATCTAGCTGGGACCTCTACTTACCCTAAATAATAATGAATAATTGTACAATTTACCAAGCATGGCACCAGCGCTATTAAACGACAACAGTCAATGTATCAGATACTGTGTACAGTCAGTACATAGTCATTATGTAGGATACTGTATACAGTCAAAACAACATACATAGTCACTGTATAATATAACGTGTAGAGTCAGTACATAGTCACTGTGTAGGATACTGTGTACTGCCAGTACATAGTCACTGTGTAGGATACTGTATACAGTCAGTACATAGTCACTGTTTAAAATAACGTGTAGAGTCAGTACATAGTCACTGTGTAGGATACGGTGTACTGTCAGTACATAGTCACTGTGTAGGATACTGTGTACGGTCAGTACATAGTCACTGTATAATATACTGTGTACAGTCAGTACATAGTCACTGTGTAGGATACTGTATACAGTCAGTACATAGTCACTGTATAATATACTGTGTACAGTCAGTACATAGTCACTGTGTAGGATACTGTGTACAGTCAGTGCATAGTCACTGTATAAGATATTGTGTACGGTCAGTACATAGTCACTGTATAAGATACTGTGTACAGTCAGTGCATAGTCACTGTATAAGATATTGTGTACGGTCAGTACATAGTCACTGTATAAGATACTGTGTACAGTCAGTGCATAGTCACTGTATAAGATATTGTGTACGGTCAGTACATAGTCACTGTATAAGATACTGTGTACAGTCAGTGCATAGTCACTGTATAAGATATTGTGTACGGTCAGTACATACTCACTGTATAAGATACTGTGTACGGTCAGTACATAGTCACTGTGTTGGATACTGTGTACGGTCAGTGCATTGTCACTGTATAAGATATTGTGTACGGTCAGTACATAGTCACTGTATAAGATACTGTTTACAGTCAGTGCATAGTCACTGTATAATATATTGTGTACGGTCAGTACATAGTCACTGTGTAGGATACTGTGTACTGTCAGTACATAGTCACTGTGTAGGATACTGTGTACTGTCAGTACATAGTCACTGTGTAGGATACTGTATACGGTCAGTGCAAATCATCTGGGATAGTATTGTTGGGTCATAACAGTGTCGTAGAGGAAGGCATTGTGATGTCATAAGCAGTGTAATATGTTACAACATCCCCATTCTATTGCATCGGTTTTCAAAATGTGCCCATTGACTCCCGTTCATTTTTTTGGTGATAAAAGGTCAATTATCTGAAAAAGTAATAGCAACCTGGAGGGTGTATAAAGGTATAGTATGAGGTATGAATGGTGTAGGGACCACAAACTACATTTCCCTTCATTCCACAGAAAACCCAAAGGACATCCGTTTTAGTGATTCAATCGTGGCACTTGGAAATGCAAGACACTAACGGTCATAAAACTAAAACAGATAAAACTGAAAACATTCCAGTCTGTCGCCCATTTTCCTTCAAGTCCACTCTTGTGCACAACTGCACAAGAGGAAGCACTCCATTTTGTATTTCCCTTTTACTAGCTACACAGCTACAAAGGTGGGCCGTGGAGTGAGGCGCAAGAAACGAGTTAGCTTGCCTACGGCATCTAACCAGAGGACTGAATTAACGCAACTCCGACTGTTCCAGCCACGAGGAAAGACGCAAACCAGGCGGTAACCAGACGACGTCGGAGAAACTCCAACCAGGAGAAATCCCAACCGGGATAAGAAAGGCCAAGGAGACGCCCTGGCCACCCACCTCACGGACAAAACCAGTTGTAATCAACTCACGGCAGACTTCAGTAAGACTGATCAAACATCCCAGGCATAGTTTAGGATTTTAGTCTGAATTGTTTATCGGTCATTTGATTGTATCTCGACTTTGTGCGATAATAATAGCTGTATGAACTTGTTGCGTTGGTTAGCAAGCTAACGGTTAACGAACCAAAGCAGGCCTCATTGTTTGCTCCTCTTCTTTAACATTTACTAAGATTTGTGTGATATGATCTCATTTTAGCTTACTGTAGATGGTTAACAGTATTTCCTGACGAAGTGCGTGAACTTATTTATAGTAACATTAGATTTGAGATCCATAACCACCATCGTGTTGTGACACCGCCAGTTTACTCCACACTCCTTTGTTCTCTGAGCACACATGGCATGAACACACACGCACGCACACACATGCACGTGCGCATACCCATACAAATACTCCAACATGCACACAACACGTTATGTCTATTTAGTAGAATGTGATATTCCTGTTTTTCCTTGTTTAATAAATCTATTTTTGTTAAACCTGGTGTCTGTTTTGATATCATATGAACACAAGGGCTGAGTCAACCTAATCATTAGAACGTAATACCTTCAACCCTTATGAGTTATTAGTGCTTTGATGGTAAGTTGAAGTAGTAGTAATTATAATCCATAATAATCAAAATGAGACTGATTTAATTTTAACCTAATTTAAGAATAATAAGGGTAAACCTCATTATTCCATAATTATTGCCTATATTTCTGGCATCCCATGTAAGAGTTTATATATATACACAGGCATATTCCTGACGTTTATTGGCGCCCCATCAGAGGATATTCCCTACATAATTGGTGCCACGTGAGGACTCCGATGATTCAGACATAATCATCGGATATAATCTGCTACCAGATTCGTACGTATTCTCTACATTAGTTGGTGCCCGGGTGAAGACTGGTAAGGTGGACATGCTTTATTTGTCTATCACCACTATTGCTAAATGTATATGTCAACGGCTTGCATGAGTAATACTCCATGTAAGAATATAGAGGCATATTCCCTACAATGGTGTTGATAGTGTGAATGGTGTAGGAAGAGGTTCTCAAAAGTGACGGAATAATAGGCAGTATGGTGAGTAACAAAAGGTGTGGTTGCACAACCACACCAAATAAATTTGATGACGATTTTAGTGATATTACAGAGGTGATGAAGATGATGGGCTCTCTTAAAAAGCTGACACTTCATGAAATGTCTGTGTTCCAGGTGCATGTTTAGACAGATAAAAGGACATTTTGCATCACTGACAAGCAGGTGCTTTAGAGATAGAATATACAGTCAAGCCCGAAAGTCTGCACACCCCTTTCACCTTTTCCACGTTTTATTACGTTACAGACTTATACTACAATAGATTGAGTTAATTTTTTGCCTCAAACATCTACACACAATAGTCAATAATGATGAAGTGAAAACAGGTTTTTAGAAAATATGCAATTTTATTTTACTGACAAAAATAGGTTATTTAGGGGTTACACACCTCTGTACACACCCTTAGCTTAATACTTGGTTGCTGCACCTTTGGCAGCGATTACAGATTCAACGCGTCTTGGGAAAGAAGCTACGAGCTTGGCACACTTGTTTCTGGACATTTTTGCCCATTCCTCTTGGCATATCCTTGCAAGCTCCATCAGGTTGGATGGGGAGTGTCGGTACACAGCCATTTTCAGCTCTTTCCACAGATGTTCAATTGGATTCAGGTCTGGGCTCTGGCTGGGCCACTCAAGGACATGCACAGACTTTCTCCAAAGCCACTCCTTTGTTCTCTTGGCTGTGTGCTCCGGGTCGTTGTCATGTTGGAAGGTAAACCTTCGCCCCAGTCTGAGGTCCAGAGTGCTCTGGAGCAGGTTTTCTTCACGGATCTCAGTGTACTTAGCTGCATTCATCTTTCCCTCTATCAAGACTAGTCGCCCCGTTCCCGCTGCTGAAAAACATCCCCACATCATGATGCTGCCACCACCATGCTTCACTGTAGAGATGGTATTAGCCAGGTGATGAGCGGTTCCTGGTTTCCTCCAGACGTGACGCTTGGTATTCAAGCCAAAAGGTTCAATTTTGGTTTCATCAGACCAGAGAATCTGCTATTGCCATAGAAACGTCTCCCTATTGCTGGTCTCCCAGCCCTGTCCAGCTGGATCATGGGAGTTGACAGACAGCCTGAGTCCTGTTGTGCTACGCATCTGGGAGCGTGTGCATGCGGGGAGGTGGGGGAGAGAGGGGGGCGGGGTTTTGAAAAGTGTTGGGTTTCTGCAGTCACATTGTTCTGGCTGTAACATGATCTCTAGACCGCCTGCACCATCAGAAGGGAACGTGAGCCGGGCTTGGCTTTCACCTGGTCAGACAGCCGGGAGGAGAGACGCAGGACCAGGCACAGAAGAGGAGACACTGCCTTGGTCTTACAGAGACCAGCACAGGAGCAGAGAGCCTGCCGGCCAAAGAGAGAGACCAGCACAGGAGCAGAGAGCGTGCCGGCTGGAAAGAGACCAACACAGGAGAGGAGACCCTGCCGGCTCGAGAGAGACCAGCACAGGAGCAGAGAGCCTGCCAGCCAGAGAGAGAAACCAGCACAGGAGCAGAGAGCCTGCCAGCCAGAGAGAGAGACCAGCACAGGAGCAGAGAGCCTGCCAGCCAGAGAGAGACAAGCACAGGAGCAGAGAGCATGCCGGCCAGAGAGAGACCAGCACAGGAGTAGAGAGCCTGCTGGCCGGAGAGAGACACCGGGGACTCTGGAGCAGGAAGGAGAGACGCCCCTCCTCTTCCCTCCCTGGAAATCCCTCTTTCTTCTCTCTTTTCCTCTTCTTCTTTTCTCATATATTCTGTTTGTACATGTGAGACTGGGGAGTGGGTGGATGTACTGAGGGGAGAACCCTGCGCCTTCCAGCCACCCCCCCCCGAATTCCCACCCTAGGGACAGAAGCTCCGCTGCTCATCTGCCCTGGGAGGTACCGGGCCTCAGTGGGGCTGCCCTGCCTTTAGGCCCAACCCCTCCACCAAGGCCATGATGGACACTGCCATGAGAACGGCCCCCGGAGCAAGACACCAGAGGACCGCAGAGAACTATTAGACAGGGTAGAGACATAAGGTATGTAAAATCGCTTCATTTTGGGTTCATGTTCATTTTCATTGTTGTGAATTGGCAGTTCTTCAGCCTAAACCTGGCACTGCTGGTATTCCTGAATACGCCCTTCTGTAATAGTGTTCTTTCATTGTTGGCCCAAAAAGCCTGAGCTGTGTCATTGTCCTCATTTCAATAACCTGCACAATAATGAAGCACACACAGCTCCCTGGACACACCTGGGCCTTTTGGATGTTCTCTACTAGATACTGAACTGTTTACTTAGATTGATGCACAATATGTGTGTGTATGTGTGTGTTTGTGTGTGTGTGAGAGAAAAAAAGAGAGAGAGAGAGAGAGTGTGTATGTGTGCATTATACTTTTTCCCAAGCCATAAATTATTCTACAGTCCACAGCTGAGAGTTTAAATAACATTGAAATAACCCTGCTGGATATAAACAGTGGAACATCAATTTTTAATCTCCAAATTTGTTAATATATGTTATGTGTCATATGCCATATTCACTGAATCCATTGTCACAGTACATTGTCCTTTGAACTTTTTCATATTCGATATCAGTTTAATCCTGGGTGGTTCAATTAATTATTCATGCTGGGGAAACTGACATTGATATGAGAGGAGTTTTCCTACAGTCAGTATATGGAAGCTATTTTTGCCTCAAAATTGTACATTAGTGGAATATACTGTACAATGGATTGCACAAGTACAGCAGAATTATAAGCAAGCACTGGGCCATAAAAACCTACCCTTTGTGTGTGCCATCTGCCTCACTGCAAACAGCAGCTCTCAGGGAGAAAGGAGATAGGCCCTCTGCTGTCTCTGCTTACAGGGTTACCTTGTCTCGTTTTGTTGACCTGTAAGAGCTCAAATGAAACAGAGGAGGGCATGAATCTGTTTGGCCACCATTTTATGATATGAAAAGCTATCAAACAGTCTTTCCCTCACACGTCTCTGTAATAATTTAAGAAAATATGAAAATTTGACCAGGAGGGTTTGGAGTCGCTGGTCAGAGGGTGGCTGGGGCTTCTCACTTCGTCAGTTTGATAACGTGAGCTCACATTCATCAGAATGTCTGACAAAGATGTGCAAGTGCCAGACGCTCCAGCAGGGGGCGATGTGGAGCCGGTGGAGCAGCGTTCCAGAGACAGTCGCAAGCTGGACTGCATCATCTGTTATTCTGCCTTCAACCTGAGCGAGAGGCTTCCGCGAAAGCTCTACTGCGGACATACCTTCTGCCAGGCCTGTCTGTGCCGACTGGACATGGTCATTAATGAACAGGTGGGTCTGACAGCCACAGTCTCAACAGTCCTCTGCTTAGAGAATGCTGCACAGGCAGCACTACCAACTCATGTCCGACACACACCACTGGCATCCTTTAAAAAACACACACACACACAATTCATGTCAAACCAAAAAAATCAACATTCGTATACGTGCTAGAAGTGTCATTTTGAGACTGTTTTAGCTGCCCTATAGAAATGAATGGAGACAAATACCCTATTCTGGATTATCACCCCAGGGGAGCACAGAGCAACTAACAAACATATTTAGCCACCATTTGGACTCATATCATGGCCAGGTAACTACACAACAAAGTTCTACCAAAGTTCAGTTGTGCTTTAAAGCAGGCAACGTGGCTTACGAAACAGGAAAAAGAGATTTTGTTGAGTGGCAGTGTTATTAAACACCATGTGTTCCGGCCTCTCGTCTCCAGCAGATGTGGATCCCGTGTCCACAGTGCCGGCAGAACACTCCCTTACCACGCGGGGGCGCCACAGCACTGGACCTCGACTTGTCAGCCTTCTTGGGAGTCAAGGCGGAGCTGGAGAACCAGCGAATCAACACACGGCAAGGGGGTGGGCCTCAGGTGGAGCACAAGACTTCGTTTGGAAAGCAGCCAATCACAGAGCAACCCTCCCCAGCCTGGGGTCAGGGGGCGCTGGCTGTACCCCACTTTCGGAGGAGCCCCTGCTGCAGGCGATGTCTCTCCTGCTGCTGGTACTAGTTCAGGGACTGAAGGGGAAATGTGAAGGCCCAGCGTGCACAGATTTCTCTCCTCTATCACACAGACGGACCGCCTCCCCATTCTGTGCCCCTATTGGTCCATCAGACTGTTGCCTGTGCTCAGAACATTTCTGGATGCTTTCAGCGGTATTTTACTGTTGTAATTCAAGTGAAGACAACATGTGAAGCTAAATGGATAGACTTGATAAATTGGGATTGGGCTGGTGTAAAACATCTCCAACTATCTACACGTCCACCATCATTTCAGTTCCCCAGTCTGGGAGTGTCCAGTCACAATGACCAATGAACCGTCATCAGTAGCCACACAAAACGGTGACGTTCATGCAAAGTGCTCTACCTGGTGGCGGCAAAAGAGAACAGCAATTTAGTCATGCAATATACATATAAAACCATATACAGTATATACGTATATGCTAGTTATTTGAGGACTACTGGCTTTTGCTGGCATTAATGTGTGTAATTCTGTTCCATCTGAGCTGAAACGGCACATTTACAGATCCTGACATTATGTAGTGACAGAAAAAATAGATGTTAACTCGGTTAACTCAAAACAACACAAATTCATAATAACTCGAGACCACGTCTTATTTTTCATAGTTTTTTATTACATGAAAATATCTGTGTGGACACGAGAATAAAAAATGACTTGAGTGAACAAACACTGGCTGATGAGAAAGACGGAGGCTTTTTCCATCAACTCAGGCTGCAGGAAAGATCATTCAAAATGAAAACTGGTAAAACAAAAAGCTCAAGAGAAAAAGCAAGAGATACATTTGTTGAATAGAAGCTGAATAGTTCTTGTGCAGCCATGACGGCAGTCTTCACGCAGACACGGATTCACTTGTAAACAACACTGGGGGAAGAGCTTTCTCAGAACCTGATCTATACCTGTGCTTGCTTAACACTATGAAGGCAGTTACTGTTATAAAAAAACTGTCACTAAACTGTGTGCAACTGAATGTTAAATCTGAGACACCAGCTTATGTTAAATATGATCCAGTGTGCAGTTTTATCCAATTCAAATTATTCATTTATTCAATTAGAAACCCTTTCAAAACCAAACCTGCAATATCTACAAGTCAGACTGAACCCCCAAACAGTGGCGCTAATGCAATAATCAAAGGGCACACAGACCCTGAAGGACTGGAGTTGGCTGCCTAAGGTTGCCATGGTGACAATGGAGAAGGCGATATATCAGCCAATTGCAGCGATGGAGAGGGCGTGGCAAACAGGTGTAGAAATGTGTCACTCGGAGACCCAGAGTTTGAAGGTGCGGTCGTACGAGCAGGTGGCGATGAGCTGTCCATCAGCAGACACATCCAATCCCATCACTTTCCCCTCGTGACCCGCCAGCGTCTTCAGAGGAGACCAGCCAGGGTGCGTCCACACTTTGGCTGTGTTATCGTACGCACCCGTCAGGAGGAAGTGACCGTCAGTGGCTGAGAGAGGGGGAGAGACAGAAAGAGTAACCAAGTTATACAGAGAGGGATGGAGAGTGGCAGAGAAAACAAGGGAGAGAGAAATAGAGGGGGGGTATAGAGTGAGGGATAGAGATAGAGAGGAGATGGAAAGGGAGAGGGATGGAGACAGAGGAGAAAGATAGAGGTACAGATAGAGAGGAGATGGAGTAGGAGAGGGATAGAGATAGAGAAGGAGAATACAGAGGAGAGGCAGAGAAAGCGAGGCGGTGTGAAAGGGTTCAGGAGAAAGGCAGGAGCGAGACGATTCTGAGTGAAGGATAGAACTGAAGAGATTAATACAAGCACAGCACAATATTCACACAAAAACAGCACAATATTCCCATGGCAGTAAGTGTATACACTGCCAGTAAAAGCTTTAAACTGATCCCTTTTCAATATAATCTATATTTAATCGTTTTATGACTGGAATCATTGCTTATATTGCTATAACTTCATTTTAAATACAGAATATATTTTTTTAAACTAATTTTTACTCTCATCGTGTTGCTGTGAGCCTTAGTTTAATAACCAATAATAAAGCAGTGGCAATGTGAATCATATTGCAATGTTAATTCCTCTCTGTCAGCCTTCTGAATGATCCAACGTTACCCAAGGACCTACAGCCACTTAGCAAAAATGTTTTTGCTCTGGCCCTTTATATCATTCATACTGTTATTTCACTGTAGTGAACAGACATGCCCCCTCATTTAATTTTGATAAAATCTCAATTAAATTTGTAAAAGGTGTGATTTTTGGATCAGTGGTAAATAGGAACTTGAAAAGGTGTAACTGACTGTGAGGTTGAGCAGTCCTTAGCAGACAACAGAGAACAAACATTGAAGTTTGGTTTCAGTGTGGAGGCCACGTTCCATGGGCTGTGTAGCCAATAAGAGCGCTGTCGCCGCCCTGTGGAAGGCAGAATAGACTCACACAGGGAGCAGCTCTACCCCAAAGTTACTTACGCTGAAATTTTACAGAGGACAGAAGGTTCTGGTGAGCAGGGATGGTGTACATGCACTTCCTCTGACGGAGGTCCCACACCTTGCAGGTGTTATCTCCACTTCCTGTTGCCACATGAAAGCTGCAGTGGAGAGAGAGTGTGTGTTCATAATATTATAATATCTGGTTTAATATGGTGGGGGGTTCATAATATTATAATATCTTGTTTAATATGGGAAGTTGTTAATAAGATAATATCTGGTTTAATATGGAGGTTGTTAATATTATAATATCTGGTTTAATATTACCATTTAATAACCTCCTCTGACCACAGCAGTCCTTCCTTACCCGTTGGGGGAGAAGTTGATAGCGTATATCTCCTTGAGGTGGCCCTCCAGGAACATTACACAGCGTCCCGTGCGGAGGTCCCAGATCCGTCCAAACGCATCCAAACCCCTGCAGGGCGTGGCAGGGAGCCTCATTTAGGGAGGGGTGCAATGTAAAAAGGCCACAGTTCCACCAGCCCCAAAATGAGCAGAGCCATTGCATGTTATCAATGAATTTAACAAACCAGTGATGCGTTATGGAGAGCTACATTTGTCAACTGGATAGTGTAAATGACTGACAGCATACAATAGGGTTAATGAAGCCTCGTTCTCTCAACTGTATCAGAGACCCCAAACCCGTTGATCTCACTACACCACACAAGCCACCTATACGCTTTGTGAAGGACCCTAATGGTGCCAGGCAGCCATCTCGTTTGTGTTCTGCACAAAGTACCCTCTCAGTCAGACTCACTGAACTCCAGCCCTTCATGTCAGGCTGCCAAAAACTTCCAAAGACAAACAGATTCCCACATGAGCTCCCAATTACAGCTCAGCCAAAGGCCTCTCTGTCCCTCTATGCCGTTACCATAACTACTCTACAATTACACTGTAAGAACAGGCTGCTTGTTGTGCCCCCCCCCCCCCCACCCGGGCCCAGAACGGTAAAAACAGACGCGTTTCATTTAACCCTCCTCCCATCGCCACGGCAACCTCCCTCAGCCAATGGGAGATGTGGAACCGATACCATGAGGCACTGGCTGCGTCATTCTACATTTTCACATGAACGTCATTTCAGATAATAAAAATATCAGGAAATCGGTGTGATTCAATTAAACTGGGAGAGGTCACAGAGTGTCCCAGTTTCTTCTGAAGGTCTTATGGACTCTGCCTGTTGAGCTGCCTCAGCTGCCGCAAGACTGGCTGCACAGCTGATCCAATTCAACCAGGGTAGTCACTGTTGAGTGGCAGGGTTGGGGGAGATACCTTCTGCCCGAGAGCCCCTCCCTCCCTGGGCACCCCACAGGACTGAGTGTGCTACTCAGAGCGGTACACTACACAGCCTGAGTAACATACACTATGGGGGCCCCCCTCAGGAGTTAGCCCACGTGGGCCCCCCCAGGGGTAAGGGGCGTGTCCACATACCCAGTCCCGGCCAGGGAGCCGTCGGGGTGGAAGTGCAGGTCATGCACCCCCTTGCTGTGGCCCTCCTGGTGCAGGATCTCTTCCTGCGCCTCCAGATCCCACAGCCTCCACGAGTTATCATAGCTGGGGAGAAGAGAGGGAAACACCCCGCTTAGCAGCAGCGCTCAGGGACAAACACCCCGCTTAGCAGCAGCGCTCAGGGACAAACCACCCGCCGGAAACACCCCGCTTAGCAGCAGGCCCCCTCCTCTGCCCAAACAGCTTTCTGGGGGCTGTGCCCTCAGCAAAGTAACTACTGCTTTACTACTGTAATGAGCATTTTAAAGTGCTTCTGTTAGACATCCAAGTGTGTGATCTGTGAAGCATCCTGTCACGACACCCATCAAAATGTGACTGACTGTTTGATTGACGGACAGAGAAAGAAGGTGATGAAGGGGAAGACAAGAAGGACAGAAGAAAAGGGGATCAGAGGAGAGGTCGTGAGAGAGGGAAGAGAAGAAAGGAGATGCACTAGAGGTGGAGTGTAGAGTGTACAGAGAGGAGTGAGGGAAGACGTTTGAGGAGGAGGGATGAGGGGAGAATGTGGTGGAGAAAATTGATGGTAAATAAGAGAAGTGAGTGAGGGAAGACGGGAGGAGACGTAGGGCAAAGCATTGTGGGAAGAGTGCAGAAATGCAGGTGTCCTGCTCTCGCGCCTTACTCACCAGGTGGTGCCCAGGAAGCGTCCGGATGGGTGCCAGGCCACGCGCGCAACCCGCATCGAGTGCCCCTCGATATCGGCCACCGGCTCGTCACTGCAGACAGAGGGCGACATGGAGCAGAGCTCACAAACAGCCACATAATTCAGCCTGTGAGGGTGCCATCTACCTTAAAGCTGCAGAAGGCAAGTTTGAAAATATTCATTGCAAAAAGACTTCCCCCTTTTGCTCTCCTCCCTCCTAGCTCTCTCCTAAGCCCTTCCCACCAAATGATGCTCCACTGCATGTGTGGAGACAGGCAGACAGGGAGGGGTTTATTCTACAGGAAGGATCTTTTGCTTGTAGATAGTTGCCCTGATTGGTAACTACATAGCTAGCCATGATTGGTTGGTTTTTGGAAGACCGGCTTGAGATTTTTTGACAGCCTAGTACACTCACAGAAACCAGATTTTTTTTCAGAACACTTGATATTTTGATAGCTGCTGGAATGTAATGAGCAAATTTAGTAATTTCACCAAAATGATATAGAAAAAAATCTTGCCTACTGCACCTTTAATGCTTCATACTCGTTTAGATGACTACGTTTAGTCATCTTAAAGGGATAGTTCACTCTCTGGGGTTTAAAAGAGATAGTTCACTATGTGGGTTATTAAAGGAATAGTTTAATATCTACTGTCTTAAATGGATAGTTTACTCTGTGGGTAATTAAATGGATACTGTACTTTCTGGGGTGCACAGGCACGCACCTTTCCAGATTCCACAGCTTGACTGATCCATCAGCAGCACAAGATGCCATGTTGACATCGTTTGTGTCCAGTGACAGTGTGGCCTGGGGATGGAAACTGATGGCCCCCACATTGGTGTTGTGTCCTGAGGGAGGTCATGTGATCAGATCGGTACACTTCAAACTCTTAAACTTATTATCTTTGTATAGTGGATTCATGTTGTATTGTACTGCACTAGTATGGGACTACATTATGAAAAAGGTATTGTACTCTTTGAATACTATGGAAACGCATATGGCAAGAATGCTTTAACAACACAAACTTACTATTATAAAATGGACACTGAGACTGTACATTAATACAGGTAAAATATTAAACATTTACCCCTTAAAGTGCGGACAAGGCTGCAATCAGGGACTGCCCAAAGCTTACAGAGGCCACTCCTGAGTGAGAGAGAGCGAGGGAAGGGAGAGAGAAAGAGGGGAGGGGGGGGCAGAGAGAGAGACAGAGAGTGAGAAAGACAAAAACGGAGAAAAAAAGGCATCAGAGGGCAGCCAAATACAATTTTTTTCCATTAATAGTATTAAAACTGAATTACTGTGGCACCGTACTGAACACTTTTTTTATTTCTCAAAAAATGTCAAGTACAACTTTTTGCCTGAAAGGAAACCTTTGTCTTCCATTTTGGTCCATGAGCCAAGAACCTCCTCCATTTACGTGATATAAAGTAACTGGCAATATGGCTCCAGTCCTTTCTGCTTTAGTATTCACTGGCAACAGCAATATACTCCAAATATACTTAACAATATGGACAAAAAAATATATCTGGATATTTCTAGTCCTTTAGGGTGATGTGATTGCGACAATTATTTACATTTTGCGACAGAATGTTTAACATTATTTGTTTAAAATTTTAAAAATAGTCCTTGGGTACTTTAACAGAACGAGAAGCAATTCAGACCTCAAACGTCACATAAAACGTCATCATCATTATCATCATTTCCAAACGTGCCTGCGAGCCGCATCAGTCCACTATCGTGTGAAAGATTACAGTGTCGACACTTCTAGCCAAAGCTTCTTACAAAAGTACATTTCCCATGGTAAGCAAACCAGAGATAGGTACAGTTACAATCGTTAGGTGCCAAAGATCAGACTAAACGAACCTGATAACATGTTGCCAAGAGCAGGCGTGTTTAGCGTGGCACCTGTGAATCAGCACACGTGAATGCCACAAGCAGCAGATAACTGACTGGGGCACATCAGGATCGCCACAGTACCCTTACAACCATGTCATGACTTAAAATTTAACTTGTATACTGAGTATAACCGCTATACATCACTCACCCCTAATTCATTACATTATACCCAATTATGAGGAAAAAAAATCTGAAAAGCCCTTTAAAAAAAAGTTTGAGTGAGTCTTCTCTCGCAGACACGTTGAGACTGCAGGCCAAAGGGACAGGGAGGGGAAGGGGCTCACCAGGACGCCGTCACCAGCAGTTTGGAGTTGGGGCTGAACTGGCAGGAAGATATGGGTCTCTCATCCCCAATCTGACTGCAGAAGTTATTCAGGCCCTGCAGAGACAGAACAGAGCACTCAGGAGCTGCTCTTCAACCACAGGCACAATGACACCTGCAGATAATGCCCATTTCCACTCTGGGGCCCAGAGGGATTGTGGGATATGCCACTCACCCTCAGCGTCTTGTGGAGCTCCTGCTGACGCACGGTCCGGGAGGATTCTGGAATCTCCTTCTGAGCACGAGCTTCCTCCAGCCTCTTTATGGCCCTGTTAGTCACACACACACACACACACATAAAGGCTAAGCACAGCAAACATGGCCAGCCATCTTTTATGAGAATTTAACTTTCATGCTGGGGCAGGCGTGGCGAGGGTGTGGGTGGGGCAGGCGGGGTAAGCATTGTTGCCCACTTTTGTTGTCAGGCCAGTTGGCACTATTTCACCTCAGTCCTGCGAGAGGGCAAATCTCATCAGCCAATCAGAGGAAGCCATTTATGGGACATCCATAGGCCATTAATAGGCATGCCCCCTGTGCAGACTCCACTATACACAAACTGTGTACAGACTTTAATAGCTTGTCTCTTACCACAGAAAAATCAACAGCAAGTTTATTAATTACACAAACTGAAGTATGGGTGTTGGAACATACAGGATCCCAGTCCACATTCAGCGTTCTTATCAGGCAGCTATTAGTTTTTAGAATCATACATAGTCCAATACACGTCCTGTAGTCACTGAGCTGCAGTACATGGAGGCTAGGCTGACTATCGCTCATGTGCCTGAGTCCTGGGCCCCTGCAGGCATCCAGGTGACTCAACCTTTACCTAGGCAGGGAGTAGCGAGCCAACCACAGACGGGCATCCTTTAAAGAAGGAGGGCCCTCATGGTACCAGGTCTGCTGGCACTGCAGGGCAGAGAGAGAAAGAGGAGTTCAGTAGCTCTGTCAAATCAAAGCACTTTCATGCTTTTCAAGGGACAGACGAACAGAAGGCCCGATGTACTTTTGTTAGTCGCGGCACAACGCGGCACTGTATGGCATGGCACTCATACCTCTTCTTGGGAGCGCTTGGCTTTCTCATCTTCCTTTTTGGATTTCTTCAGGGCATCCGGACCCACTACAGACAGAATATTTCTCAACCTGGGGTAGGAAGAGAGGGAGGGAAATCCACACTGATTAAGAAACATGCGCAGAAACAAGCTCAAATGCTGCCCATTATGAAGCCGTGAAGCCAGCAACACAGATGCCGATTGAGTTGGGACGGAAATGATTTTCTACATGAACCCAAAAAATGGAAGTTAAAGAAAAATTCCACCAAAAAATTGTGTTTGATTTATAGAAAAGTAGCTCTCTTTCCGATTAAAATGAGCTCTCAGCCAACTCTCTACCGGTAGTGAGAGCAGAGATATAGCCCCAAACTACTGAGCATGTACCAGGTGCCTGCCTTATTGTGAACTACAACTTACAGTTTATGGGCTGTGTCAGACAACGGCAGTCACAGGCTGCCATTCCCACTGAATACAACCGGAGCGGAGGGGCTGGGCATTTTACTACTAGTCCTGCAGCGGCAAGTTAGCCGCTAACATTACAGTCCTACTGAAAAAATACCACCATCATTAGCTGGAGTCTCCAGAAAAATGGGGGAAATACGGCCATTCATTAAAGGAAAACACAGCCCTTCATTTATCTACTTTTGATATCGTGAAAACATATTAGCTAGCCTAACCAGAAGTCTGCAACACTTACTAATTTCTCCTCCGGGTCCTCTCATGTTAACCTTTAACGTTTAATCTGGGTAAACGAGTGGTGTAGCCTACGTGTGGTAACTACCGAAATGCCAACTGAAATGGAAATGTTTGCTGCAATGAGTGGGACCGGGCAGTTTCACACGTTCAGCTCCGGATCCGGCCATGTAGTCGGGCTCAAAACAGAAGCCTTCCACCTACGACAAAATCTAGTAATATATTAAAAACATTGCAATTTCCAAAAACCTGATGTGTGGCTTAGCTCGTCATTATGACGTATACCTCTACCAAGATTTGATCTTTATGTGCGGATATCTCAGCCCAGAAATTATTTTGGCCAGCCACAAAGAAAGACTTAATTAGTTACGCCTTGATCTGTTATTTCAACAATTCTGAAATAATATTGTATATCATAAGAAACTTGTAGAAAAGCGTCTTTGTGCTACCCTCTAACGGTTGAAATTCCCTTTCTGCTCCCCACACTGCCCCCGAATCGTGATGTCAGAGTACCTCTTTGGAGGTACCTCTACGTCATATGGATAATTGTTGTTGCCCACAACGGAAACAACTGGCACCTGATTGGTTAGACCCACAACATTCCTTTTGTTTCGGCTCCATGTTTTAAAACCGGAACAATGTGGCGTCCTGCTCATAAACTCTCTTATTCCACCTAAATAGTCCACTAAAATATGATTGTGAAAATATTTGAGGTGAGAAATAGGCCATGCAGTTGCTGAATCTTGATTTATATTTATCTGCAACGTCTAGTTTAGCAGTTTGATCCGAGTTGTACAATGTACGTTCATTTATGCAAACGACAATTGAACACAGCCCCTCCGCCCCCCACCCCTCTCCCTCTCTCACCCCACAAAGTATTTTTCTAAATTGTTTAGTAGGCGGAGACAGGCTGAGACGGTGGGTGCACTTACTCTTTAATGTTGTTTTTCAGTGGAATTACCCTTTGATCACTGACTTCCTTAAACAAATCAAACAGTTTTGCGCTCCACAATGACTCACCATGATTGGTTCAAACCTGAAAACATTGGTCTTCCTCACCTCTCTCGCCTCTCAGCAGGCCCCTCCCCGAAGAGCGTGATTGGCTCGCCCAGAGCCCGCAGACAGGCTTTCACCTCGGCGTCGTCAGTGGAGACGGTGATCTGCCGCGCCCTCTTTCTGCGCTCAAACTCAGCCAGCACCTCTGATTGCCGCTCGCTTACACGCTCATCCATCTCCATGAATTCGCCTGAGAAGGCGGGAGGAGAAGGTGCTTTTAGTCAAGGGAGAGTAGGTGCTTTCAGTCAGGGGGAGAAGGTGCTTTTAGTCAGGGGGAGAAAGTGCTTTTAGTGAAGAGGAGAAGGTGCTTTTATTCAAGAGGAGAAGGTGCTTTTATTCAAGAGGAGAAGGTGCTTTTAGTCAGGGGGAGAAGGTACTTTTAGTCAGGGGGAGAAGGTACTTTTAGTCAGGGGGAGAAGGTACTTTTAGTCAGGGGGAGAAGGTGCTTTTAGTCAGGGTGAGAGGTGCTTTTAATCAGGGAGAGAAGGTGCTTTTAGTCAGAAGGAGAAGGTGCTTTTAGATGGGAGGAGGTAGGGCTGTTCGATATGACGATATATATCGTGAGACGAGAGAAAAATGTCTATCAATAGATATTTCCCTCTATCATTCCTATCGCTATTTTTGCAAAGAAGCTGCAGAACTGCTTTACGGCAGTATTTTACATCATCTGGACCCTGCTTTACGTTCTCTACATGCAGACTCGACGAATACAAAAACAAACATGGAAGAGCGTGACACAGAATGAACGTCCTCGCAATAGTCTGAGACAGAACAAGGCTGCATTCGAATAGTCAAATTCGAGCAAGGAAGGATCCTTTAGCTCGCATGAACCGGAAATATTTCCCGGGCAGCCATGCTAAGGACCGTTCAAATTTCTTATATTGAGAAGGAAAGAAGCTTCACAATTCCTTTTATCCATTCTTTCACAAAGGATGCTCTGGACTATCCTTTTCAGAAGGAAGGTAGTATTCGCGCCCCACAATGCAATGCCGCCAATGTTTTCATAAGCATCAGAGTTTTCACCTAGCGAATTACTGAATTCAAACAACAAGGCGAACATCTGAGAAATGCCAGAAATCTAAATGTGAATAGCTAGTATTGGCTTATAATAGAAAGTAAACAAACAATGACACAATCAGACAATACACCAAATTTGTTAACAGGCTAAATTTCGCCAAGATAAAACGAACGGTTCAAGTGAAATTCAGGCAGCAATGATGCGCCTTTTGTCATAATTTTAGTTGTAGTTCGCTATGTTGAAAGTCACGTCAATATGACGCAAGGTAGGGTAGAAGGTTCAAATTCCACAGTTACGCCAGATTTCTTGTAAATCTCTCCTCCCAACTTTTCCTTGACCCCATTTCTATCGAGGTCGAGAAAAAGTTGCAAGGAGAAAAAAAAGGAGCTATTTTTTTTGACTATTTGAATGCAACTCAAGACTCAGCCCAATCCCAACAAGATGAAGAACATAAAGGGGGGGGGGTTTCTGAAACTAGAAACAGAGTGTTTTTATATTTGTTTTTGATATTTTGTATTGATATTATATTTATTTTGGTTACTGGCTGCACTACTGGAGATTTCTGAAACAAACAGAGTGATATGTTTACTTTTTATATTTTATATTCATATATATATTTAGTTTATTGGCTGCACTATTAGATATTTATGAAACAGTGTTGCTTATTTTAATATTAATTTTGTTTGGAAAATGTTTTTTTCTTTTTCTCATTCGTGACAGTTCTGCTCAACGTCACTTCCAAATAAAAGAAGAAAAAAATAAATAAAGTGCCTTTTATTTGTATTTAGTTCACAGGATTATCAAAAAGTAGTCATGTGGTTATTTTGTATTGACAATTTTTTCATAGAATTTACAGAAAATGTACTATATCACGATATATATCATTCTCGAGATATGAAATGACCCATATCGTGATCGAACATTTTGCTATATCACACAGCCCTAGGGAGAGGTGCTTTTAATCAGGGGGAGAAGGTGCTTTTAGTCAGAAAGAGTGGTGTCCAGGGAGAGGGACAGCAGGATTGGGGGCTGGCATACTGACCGCTGGAGATGTTGATATGCCCAGCCTCTATCCCTGCCTTCACTCCCTCTTTGCCAGAGCCGGCCGTGCCCTCACGGGCCAGCCGCTCTCGCTCCTTCTCCTCCAAGCTGCCATAGTAGATCCGGGCTTTCTTCACCATGGGGACCTCCTCATCGTCCGACATCTTGCTCCCGCTTTTAACCTCAGCACTCGGTACACAAAGGGATCAGATCCTGGAGTGTTAAATCACACATAATCTGATTAAATCACTGCAAAACTGAAGCATTTGTGACATGGCCTGCAGCTTAGATCAAACACTGATGTTGTTGACTATGTTTGGGACACAATATTGCACAGGGAGCGAGGGAGGGTTTTGGACAGCATGCTGTTAGCGCCTCCATGCTCAATAGCACATACTCTGACCAGATGGGAGCCTGCAGTCTGTCTGCACAATATGGCCATTCATTAATACCAGTCCTGTACAGGGGCGGAGTGACTAATCTCAACATCCACCGCTGTGTAACACTCAATTGGATGATTGACACCAATAATTTGTTCCACAACACTCATAAACTGAAATGGTTGGGGATGAATTTTAACCAGATAAAATGGGGACCATTTAGAAGGCTAGACTTGTGATTTTGCTAAGACACTTAGTAATCTTGTGAACGCCCTGTTGTGTGGTCTTTAATGAGCACAGCAAGCCAAAACCTTGATGTCTCATCTGCAAGACGGCACCTCCTACAGCAAAGCATCCCCATCACAGTGCTGGGGCATAGATTGTTCGACTTGGTTGATTTGGAACACTGCTTTATAATGTCTTAACAACACCTCGAACACAGCAGAACTAAGCGAGTAGTTTTCCCAGGAGATATCCCAACCAAGTTGTCTCACTTTGCTTGAGCCATCACAGAGAAAGAGGTTTCTGGGTGGCATGGCTACTGGCAAATATGGAACCTTAGGTCTGTCACTAGGGGGTACACGGGTTGCAAGATAGAGCCTGACAGTCTCTACTAAGTTACTCTCTTAGACAAACGCAGGGTTTGCTGTAAATCAACTAACTTCATCATTAGCAAGAATATGGATTTTGACTGTCTAGCGAGCTACTCTGCCACTCACAAACGTTTAAATTACGTTGGAAATCCTCTCTATATTGTCAAAGGAACACTAACCGTTAGCGCAAATCTAGTTAGCTAACGTTAGCTGTAATTTATTCCCAACTCAAAACACAGACTACTCCGCTGCTGGTTAGCCCGATAGCTAGCTTACATTTAGCTATTTCCATTCAAAGACATTTGGCAAAGCAACCAAGCAAAACACAAAAATCCGTCCAACCGTTCAAGTGCGCTCATCAACATATATTTAGATTATTACTACCTTACCCAGATATGAAAACACACATTAAACTGGACATTCAACTGGCTAATTTTACTAGCTAGGTACCTACCTATACCACGACGAAACAACCGCGTTGAGATTGACTATGTTGGCACTGGGCAGTATTGTGCGAGTGCCACCTTGTGGCCTGGAGAGTAGTTTGAAAATTCTCCAATTCCATCTCAGTTAATAACCACTGTCTGACACCGTGTAATTAATTTTACTGGACAGGCGCACTTACATTTTGAAAATGTTTGATTACGTGCAGCTATTTACTGTTTCATATAAATATTTTTTATAGTTCAACTTCATAGACACGCGATCCACCAAAAACTCAAAGAAGAATAAGAAGACTATAACTCCCAGAAACCAATGGGGTTTGGCATGGCGGTTTCCTGACCACGGTGTACAAACGTTGGTGAGTACAGATTGTAAGTAGCTAACTAAGTTTGTTGTTTCCGTTTTATTCACAGTTTAATTTCAGGTGCTGATATTATGTAGGTAGTATGTAAATGTATTGTCACGTTGCATGTTAGGGTTAAGCAAAGGTATTTCCCCGCCGGAAGCTAGGCTAGCCGGCTAGCTAACGGCATTATTATTAGCGCTCAACCTGCGCTGTTTGAATGCCCAGGGCCTATGCATATTCCTGCAGCATTTGGAGTTAACTAGTTTAGTGAGATGTTTGCCGAACTATATCTTTTATTTAACTTTAGCATTTAAGGGAATTCTCACATTTTACGTCAGCAGTGCAGTGTTAGCCATTATTTGGGTATGGTGGCTAGCTCCATTTGTCCAGTGCAGTGACATGCAGAATATAATATAGCTAGCGCTAGCCCAATAGGTTGTCATAGGAGACGGCTAATGAGGTGGAACACCGTGCGCATTTATCCAGTTAACGTCAGCTGCTGCTTTTTCAGGTTTGAGTGTTTGCTGTTGATTGTGGAATATTAGTCGCGACATAGTACGCTAAACCACTGTGCTCGTTGTTTTGCTGTTAAGGTGGAGTGAGGACAGCGCCTGTATGTTGCTGTAGTGCAGTTTGAGAATGCTGCGCCGCAAGCCGACTCGTCTGGAGCTGAAGCTGGATGATATTGAAGAGTTTGACAGTGTGAAGAAGGAGCTGGAGGTACGACATGACTCTGTAGCCATCATACATGCAATCTAGCTAATTCTGGGGCCCATACAAAATATAACATTTTCTGCACGACTTATTTCTATATAGCAGTGAGCATAAATCTAGAGCTTTGTTTGTGGGTTTGGCTGACATAAAATGATAATTAAAAATAAGGTTTAGATGACTATGAGTAAGCTACTTTTTGAGCTCGTGGCATTTATTAATTGACTGCATCAGGCGGTGCATGAAATGCGGTGCCTCTGTGATATGCGTCAAAATCTTGGCATTTGGTCAAAACCAAGGCCGTGTCCGAATCTAGTTCTGAAAATTGAGTGTTCTTAGTGTACTGCATGTCAATAAACAGTATGCCGTAAGTAGTATACAGTACGCTAGTACATAGGGCTCTGATTCGGACACATCCCAGTACTTTTTTCTTATCGACCAATACAACTCAGATGTAATATCCAAGCCCCATTGATGGCGGACCTTATGTCTTGAGTTAAATGAAGATTCCCCATACTTGTTTTACTAGAAATTGTAACTTGGGTTAGTTGCTGGATGCAAGACTTGGATAACCAAGCATTTGCGTATGAGCTTCAGGTAGTAAAAGTTGTCCTGAGCATCTTGTGATGAATGTATCATCTAAAAAGTAGTATTTTTTCACAGAGTCGGAAGAAACAGAGAGACGAGGCGGATGAAGTGGGAGTGGCCACATCTGGTGAAATGGGAGGGGCAACGGGTGGCAGCAATGAAGGAAAGACACGGGAGCAAATGATCAACGAGCGCATTGGTTACAAGCCCCACCCCAAACCGAACACCTTGCCTTCGCTCTTCGGAAATCTGCAGTTTTAGGTTCCCCAGACGTCCTTCTAAAAGGGCAGATCACCTGGACTGAACCCTTGCTTGAAAGGGCAAAAGGGGCTCTTCCAGCACTGGTGTCGACTTTGCACATTGACTTATTTTTACTTTTTTAATGCTTCCTCAGTTTGTCTGAGGGCCTTAGGGGTTATCTAGAGTTCTGAGTCACTCTTGGTGTTATAAACCCCAGCAGTGCATATTGAAGATGCTCCCACACTTCTGGTTGTTTGCTAATATTTTCGTTTCTATGTAAAAAGTCTAAAGTGAACCAGCAGCATTGCTTGCAACTGAAACAGAATAAGTGAATGTCTGAGTAAATGTTTTCCTTTTTAAATATGATGAAAATAAAAACCAATGTGTACCTTTGGTTTGTGATTGTATTTTTTATTCTGGTGTTGCTGTGCAACTACCTTTTTATGTTCTAGGTTACAGAAACTGTACACTTACAGCAATGATTCAACTAGTATACTAGTAGGACTGAAAGCAGAAATATTCACCATAATACTGAATTACAGCAGTGGATGTAATCTAGCTAAAGAGAAACTGGAGGGAACAATAGGAACCAACGATACGGAAGGTCATGGGATCATAGCCAAGGGTGGTGTGCAGACTGCACTCCTCTAATTGTGGAACTAGGTCACACGACCGGCTGTACCATGGTTCCTGTCAACCCAGCAAGTTCTCATGGTTGACTGAAGCTTCTCATCTGTTAAGCAGTACAGAGGTGAGCTGTTGGACCAAAGGCATGGTCCACAAACATTTTAGACATGACAGATTAGCATTTTGCCTTGTTTTAATAGTCACCTTCACTTTTGGTGTTCCCTTGGCACTTGAATGAATGAATGAATGAAACTTTATTTATATAGCACAAGTCATACATAAAGTGCAACTCCAAGTGCTGAACATAAAAAGTACATAATAAAAAATGTTTTAAACAAACATAAATTGAGAACATAAAAATTATTAAAAACAATAAAGTTAATAGTAAAATAGGAGATAAATGATAACAGTAAAACGGCAAGTCAAAATAAAACATTAAATAAAAGCTAGGCTAAAGAGGTGTGTTTTAAGTTTTCTTTTAAAAAGGTCCACACTCTCTGCCACCCTCAGGTCCTCTGGTAGTTTGTTCCACAGGCTGGGGCCATAGTGGCTAAAGGCAGCTTCGCCATGAGTCTTAGACCGGACCCTAGGAATAGTCAAGAGACAACTACCAGAGGACCTGAGGGATCTAGCAGGTACATATCTTAAAACCATGTCAGACATGTATTCAGGAGCAAGACCATTAAGTGATTTGTAAACTAATAAAATAACTTTAAAATCAATTCTAAAACTAACGGGTAACCAGTGCAGTGATTTTAAAACAGGTGTAATGTGTGCTCTCCCTCTGGTCCTAGTTAGCACACGAGCAGCTGAATTTTGTACTAGTTGCAAATGATTTATGGCTTTTTTTGGTAGACCAGAAAGGAGAGCATTACAATAATCTAACCTGCTACTAATAAAAGCGTGCACAAGTGTTTCAGTATTGGCACGGGAGAGAAACGGACGCACTCTTGCAATGTTTTTTAAATGATAAAAGGAGGATTTAGTCACATTACGAATGTGGGCATCAAAAGCCAAATTGGAGTCTAGGATGACACCTAGGTTTTTAGTCTGGTGCCTGGGGCTGAGAGCCAATGACTGCAATTTAGAGGTCAGTTTCTCTCTCTGTGCCTCTGCTCCAATGATGAGTACCTCTGTTTTGTCCTGGTTAAGCTGCAGGAAGCTCTGAGCCATCCAAGCATTAATATCTAGAATACACTTATGGAGGGTGTCAATAGGGCTAGTGTCATCAGGAGACACAGCAATGTAAAGTTGAGTGTCATCTGCGTAACTGTGAAAATTAATGCCATGTCTCCTGATGACACTGCCAAGGGGGAGCATGTACAGATTGAAAAGGACTGGACCTAGGATGGAACCTTGTGGTATGCCAGAGTTAATGTAATATTTCTTGGAACTATGTTCATTGAGGGCAACAAAGAATTCCCTGCCTGTGAGATAAGATGTAAGCCAGCTAAGTACAGTGTTAGAGAGGCCAACATATCTATGTAATCTGTCTATGAGGATACTGTGGTCGACTGTGTCAAAAGCAGCACTTAGGTCTAGGAGAACAAGGACGGTGACTTTTTTGTTGTCCAGGTTGATTCTGATGTCATTTACAACCTTTACCAGAGCCGTTTCTGTGCAGTGGTGGGCCCGAAAACCTGACTGAAATTGTTCAAAAATAGCGTTTGAGGCAAGAAAATCATTTAACTGATTTAAAACTAATTTCTCTAAGATTTTACTTAAAAAGGGAAGGTTAGAGATTGGTCTAAAATTACTAAGGATTGACGAGTCAAGGTTGTTTTTCTTCAGGAGGGGTTTCACCATGGCAGTCTTAAGTGTGGTTGGAAAGACACCTGTCTGTAAGGAATAGTTTACAATTGTTTCAACGTCATCTGATAAACAGCTAAAAATTGTTTTAAAAAAGTTGGTGGGGATAGGATCCAGAGTGCACGTGGAGGGCTTAAGCTGTGATACTATCTTCCTGAGCATTTCAGCGTCAACCAGGACAAAAGACTCTAGGCTTATCTCACCTAATGAGGTGGGTGATTCAAAGATGTCACTCCTTGGCTGAACAATACCAGACCTGATGGTGGTTATCTTATCCGTAAAGTATGCTGCAAACTCTTCACATCTGGTTGTGGAAAAAAGGTCACCAGAGTTTAAGGGGACAGGGTTAATCAGACGGTCAATTGTTGAGAAGAGGATTTTAGGGTTGTTCTGATTTTCACTGATTAGTTTGGAGAAATGGGCTTGTCTAGCTTTCTTAATTGCTCTGTTATACACACTAAGTTGCTCACGGAGAATGTCATAGTGGACATGTAATTTAGATTTTCTCCATTTCCTTTCTGCCATACGACAGTTTCTCTTTAACTTAGCAATTTCATCATTTTTCCAGGGGGCTCTCTGTTTGGGCTTTTTTTGTTTGACAGGGGCAACACTGTCAATAGTTCTCATTAATTTATTGTTTAAGTCATTTACTAAATCATCGCATGAAGATGGTAAAATAGCTCCCAGTGTGTTTTCTATGCAGGTTATAAAATTTGCAGCAACCTCAGGGGTAAGACACCGTTTTTTCACAAGACGTTCTTTGTTTTCCAGTGCTGTGGAGGCTATAGCTGAGAAGAATACACAAAAATGATCAGACATAGCCAGGTCAACAATGGAGGTTACATCAACAGTAAGTCCATGTGTTATCACCAAATCTAGGGTGTGGCCATGGCTATGGGTGGGTCCAGTGACATGCTGAGTAAAATCCATATAGTTCAGAATATTTAAAAATTCCACAGCTCTGGAATCTGACTCATTATCTATATGTAAATTAAAATCACCAATGATAATGCATTTACCATGGTTGCTGTGAATAATAGATAGGAGTTCGGCAAAATCTGCTAAAAAGAGGGGGCATTGCTTGGGAGGCCGGTATAGAGTTACTGCCAGCACGGGAGGCTGGCACCTAAGTATAATTGCATGATGCTCAAATGAAGAGAAGTCTCCCAAGGATATGTCCCTACCAGCGAGAGCAGCTGAGTATATAGTTGCAGTCCCACCACCCTTTTTCCCTTGTCTAATTGAGTGGGAGGAACTATAGTTTGGGGGGGAGGCCTCAATAAGAGCGGCTGGACCATCAGTGCTGAGCCAGGTTTCAGTTAAAAATATAGTCCAGTTTGCGCTCAGAAATGAGGTCATTGACAAGAAATGTCTTATTAGAAAGTGAACGCACATTAAAAAGTGCCATACTCAGCTTCCCTTGGCTGTTGCTTTGAATTAGTTTACTTTTCACACTTAAGTGGATTTACTATTTAAGTTACTCAGGTTTAATATAAAGTGTAAATGTACATGATGCATGAGATTAGTGAACAGTGAACGGCTCCTTTAGTCTGATGACATAATTATGTAGATTGGGGCTGTCTGGTGGCACATCCAGGTAAAATGCTCTTCAGGTCTGTGATGTCACAGCTCAGGAAGTGCAGTCCTGACTTGGTCTGGCAGGCCCGCGGCCCGTTTTTCAGCTGCAGTGTTGCTCAGGGACAGGGGGCTTCCTGTGACTGCCCGTGGCAGGGCAGCTTCCTGCGACTGCCCGCGGCAGGGCTGTCCTCCATGATGATGTGTCGCTCCGCAGATGGACTGCTACAGCGCTGGGACAGGTCTATGATCATATTTGGGTGATTGGATTTTTAAAAACATTTCTGTTTATTTGGAGGAGCCAGAGTGACAGCACTGAAATCACAAATGCCTCTGCTGTGTAATGTGAGCCAGGCCAGCTAGTCTGGATGGGGAAACCTTGGTGATGCATATACTTCTAAACACTATTACTTCATATCTGTTCTAAATAAAGCAACTGTTAGCATCAATTCATTTAGAACCATTTCAGAGACCCAGAAAAACACAAGCAACAGACAGAACAAGAATAGCATCATCTTTCAATCTAGTACCATTTATTATTCATTTTCTAAACAAAAAAAGAAAATTATAACAGCACTATGAATGCATCAAACTATACAAAAATGGCTTAGATGTACACGGTTTACAATCTGTACGGACGCTTGACTGCATCAGCTGTCAGACTTCCTCTAAGATGTGGCCCACCTGCTTCACTGCTGGATTCTGTAGAGGTAGCAGAAACAGGCTTTGCTTTTGGACGAAACCTGTGACATCTGTTCCCTAGTAGCAGAGGTCAAAAGTATCTGCAGTGCTGGAGCAGAAATGGTTAAACATTGTATGGCCTAGATTACCTGCCAGCTCTTTAACAATGGCCATTAAAAACCAGTAGTGACCTTGTAATCTCAGCAGGAATTTGACTTCCATTCCAGCGTCACACACAAACACTGATACAACAAATACAAACTGATACAAAAAATGAACAGCAGACATTTGAAGTAAAAGGCAGAAAAGGCTAAAAACAATTGTAACTCCCGAGTTTGTCCCCCCAAATTATTTGAAATAAGCATGCGCTGCTGGTGCTCAGACAAACAGCGCGACAGCGGGTCTCCAAGTTTCTCAGAATTGACTGATCAGCCATGGGACTCTGCACTTGGCTACGGTCACGTGAATATGAATTAGCAAAAAGACTGAACGCATGTCACCTCCCACCTCCAATTCCAGCTAGAAGTGCTGGTCTTCTGCTGGCCTACAACACAGCAAGAAGTTGTATCAAGTGTGTCAAACATTTCCCTGTCTTTTTGTTGAGGTTGTTGGGGGAACAGGCGATAGCCACCCTGGCTGTTTAACACTGGTATTTAGAGGACACATTAAATGGAATTACTCAAGCGGTTTCATCTCATAAAATAAAGATTGTCCAGTCATGGTAAAAACTAACATAAAGCCAGTATCTTGTAGAGTTTACAGTATAATAGTGCTACTTTTAAAATGTTAAAATTACTTTATTTTTATGCGATACTAGCAACATATATTTTCTAAGTACATAATATACATTTCTAAATACTCACATAAAAACAATGAATAAACTATGATTTTTCTTTTTTAAACACGTGCACAGGTTTATGAAGACTGGCCAGCTTTGGTCCCCAGAGGCCTGTCACTCCTTCATCAGTTTCACATCACCCTCAGATTTACACCCCTTCCCCAAAATCATCTCAACAGAACCTCAAACTGCACAAAGTAAAACACAGGGGGTGGGGCTAGCTCTCTCGTCACATGCCCCAACCAATCAGATAAAGTGTCACAATTAAGGCAAATCCACTCTAACATAATGGTACCCGCAGAGGGGGGAGGGGGGTGTAAAAAAAGAAAAAGGCGTTAAATTTACAATGGCAATGATTATGTGAAGTGGACTCTGAATTACAGTACAGCAGATGAGAGCTGCGCTTGCTCATTAAGGCACCGGGTCTCTCAGCCGCTCTCCCTTTGTGATGATATTTCCACCCCGTGTGTGTGAGCCCTGCCCACATTGGGCCGGCCGCAGAGGTGCTCACATTCAGCACGGTGCTGATTGGCTGGATTTGCAGTTTCCTTTCACTGGCTTGATTTAAAGGAAACCTTGTGATGGCCCACAGGCACATTGCCATTCCGTACAGCGGCATCATACCCCAGTTAAGGCAGCTTCTTCAACTGATAATACTCTGGGTGTACGCTGTTGCAGTGTGCGTACTGTTGTAGTGTGCACGTTGTTGTAATGTGCACGATGCTGCAGTGTGCATGCACCATAGATATAGAACCATACATCTGACATATGTCATAGTTAGTGGCACAATGTTTGAGACCATACCCAGATAAGATGGTGGCCAGTAACCATGGTTTTATATCTATGAGCCAATCATCAGCTCTATGGCTTCTGAGACCCGATTATGACATCACAGTGAGTTAGAAAGTACATGACACTTTGCCATAGGTTCCTATTATAGCTGTACCCAGGTAAGATGGTTGCGAAATTGTTCCATTTCACAATTCCAAATTACTATTACATTACATGATAAGTCATAGCTATGGTTCTATATCTATGGTATGCATGCTGTTGCAGTGTGCATGATGTTGTAGTGTACGTGCTGTTGCAGTGTGCACGTTGTTGCAGTTGTGCACACTCGTAGTGTACACACTGTTGTTAATGTGCCGACTGTACATTAGCAGGGGGGGGGGGGGGGTGTTACTTCACATGGGGTAATAATGGTGGCTGGGTCAAAAGGGAGGGGCGTCAAAAGGGAGGGGCACAGCAGTGGAAAGTGGGGTCAGACACTGCCGTTTCATGGGTAATTTAGATGTCTCCAGCCTGGGATGCTCAAAAGGTCTCATCAGGACAGCTGGACCCAAGAAAGCTTTAAAACGTCACCCTCAGTGAGACCAGGTCCACTAAAGCATCATATCAGGTTTTGAAGCTTCCTTGAGACAATCTGGAACATCATAAAGGGATGAGGAACAGGGGTCAGTGTGCTTTGGCCAATTGCCCATTATTCCAGGTGGAATCGGATGGCAGGACAGACAACGGCTGAAGAGGGGGGAGGTATGTATGGGTGTGCGCATGCGTGTTTGTTTGTTTGTGTGTGTGTGTGTGTGTGTGTGTGTGTGTGTGTGTTGCACTGAGTGCAATGGGGGAGGGGGGGAGGGGGGGGTCAGTGACAGTGTTCGGTGATGTCCACCACCACTGCCTTTTTCCAGCTGAACAGAAAGTAGCCGACGCCCGCGCCGGCTGCCACAGCAATGCACAGGTAGCCGTTGTAGGTCATAAAGATGAGCATGAGAAAGTAGCTGATCACCACCTGGATGACGTGCAGCACCGTCTGCAACAGGTGAGCAAGACTCAGCATTCGCTGACTGTAGGAAAGGACAGAAAGAGGGGATTACACATAAACGCACACACGCACAAACGCACGCACGCACGCACATGTTTACCACTGCTGGTAAGAAGTTGAGATGCAGCCCCCTGCAGTGCTGGAGGACTCACCCAACGGTCTTGTGGGTCTCCATGAGCACAGTGCCGTCCGAGCCGGGGATGGGCATGGAGTTATAGCGCACATTGACCTGGTTCCTCCGGAGCAGGTACTCACGCCCAATCTTCAGACCCTCATACAGCGCTGCCATCAGGAACACCCCAATACAGGCGCCAACCATCTCTGAGACAGCAGATTAGAACAGAGTGTGCACACATTACACTATACAGATTAGAACAGGGGTGTGCACACATAACAATCTCTATCTAGATCTGTTCACTAACTATCTGTATCTAATCAACAACATCATCTGTATCTGTGCTCAGAGAGAAATGTTTTGAATGACTAGCTGTTATATCCATCATGCCAACTTCAGTATGCTGCTCTCAACATGCATAGCCAGTAGTTTTATAGCCAGACGTGATTAAATTTTTTTAATCAATGGAAAGTGTAACTAATTTCCATTTAATGCTCACTTTTTGTTCCATGCGATTTTCATGACTTATGAACAAATGATAAGCATTCAGGCTCAGATATGTCCCGAAAGAAAAGATAAACTGACCTCATTAACAAAAGTAGCCTTCAGTCATGGGGAAATGTGGAGAAATAAGGCCTTTTTACAAAAGCCTTCATGTACAAACCCCAATTCCCAAAAAGTTGGGACATTATGTAAAATGCACATAAAAGCAGAAAGCAGTTATTTGTAAATTCTCTTTTACATATATTTAATTGAAAACAGCACAAAGGAAAGATATTTAATGTTTTACCTAATCAACTTTATTGATTTTTGTAAATATACGCCAATTCCGAATTTGATGCCTGCAACACGTTCCAAAAAAGTTAGGACGGGCAAAAAAAAAAAAAAGACTGAAGTTCAAAAAACACCTGTTTGGAACATTCCACAGGTAAACAGGTGATGCTATCATGACTGGGTATAAAAGCATATCGAAAGACTCTTGATATCTTATTTTCAGGTACTCTTTCAAGCGATACTATAACCTCTGCATTTGAATGAATTTCTATGGGAATTGGGGATGGGACTAGATTAAGCTGTAAATTACATGGGAATAGTATGGAACCCATGGTTAGCTAATCTAATGGCTGTAAATCATCAAGGGTCTGAGGTATCAAACGAGCCTCAAACCATCACTCTGCTGCCAGATATGCGGTAGATATGGATGGATCACTTAAGGGTTGTTTCTCCTGACTCATTTTCCTTTTGAACTCGATGTAAAAAATATGTCAGGAGAAACAACCTTTCAAGCGATCCATCCATATCTACTGCATATCTGGCAGCAGAGTGATGGTTTGAGGCTCGTTTGATACCTCAGACCCTTGATGACTTAAAGCCATTAGCCAAGCATGCTAAGGTTCCATACTATTCCCATGTAATTTATAGCTTAATCTAGTCCCACCCCTCCCATAAAGATCCATTCAAATGCAGAGAGGTTATAGTATCGCTTGGAAGAGTACCTTAAAATAAGATATCAAGAGTCTTTTGACATCATTTCATACCCAGTCATACCCTGGTGCAGAAAACAGATGTTTTTTTAACTTCCCAGTGTATTTCTTGCCCCTGTCCTAAATTTTCTGTAATGCGTTGCAGGCATCAAATTTGGAATTAGCATATATTTACAAAAATCAATAAAGTTGATCAGGTAAAAAAATGTATATCTTTTCTTTGTACTGTTTTCAATAAAATACAGGTACAATTTATTTTTTACAAATCACTACTTTCTGCTTTTATGTGCATTTTACATACTGTCCCAACATTTTGGGAATTGGGGTTTGTATGTGCAGAAGACAGAACACTCTTTTCTGATATAACAGCAATTGCCTTTGCGAATACCGAACTCCTAGACCTGTAGTACAGACACAAACCCAATTCAACTTTGATTTCAGATAAATTTGGTCAGAGAAGTCAGAAACATATATAAAACATTGAAGGAGTAGAAAGCACATGCACATGCACGCATGCGCACACACAGCACAAAGACACATGCACACATCCACTCTGACTTACCTCCTGGTGTGTTGATGACCAGTCCAGCGAACAGCAGCTCCACGTTCTTGCAGTCAAAGTAGAAGGTCATTTGCTGAACATGCAAAGAAAGACAGAAGGTTTAAAATCACAAAAGTTTCTCAAGAGAGCCACAGCCCTGCAGGACGGCCCATAATCAGCTGTAGCTCAGGGAGAAACAGTTTCGGTTGCAGGATTGGTCCTCATCTAATTTCACACTGCCTGCACTCTTACTCTGCCTGCACTCACCATGATGTGATTGGTGCCGCCATTGTTGCCATTGTTGCCATGGTCCCCGTGGTCACCTCCATGGGACATGGTGGTGGCAGGAGCCATGGTTCCCTGGTGGTGGTTTTGGTGTGGATCCATCTTTCTGCAGAACTGAAAGGAAAAGACCGCCATTAACAACCATTAACAACCGTGAATAACTGTTAACAACTGTGCACGACCATGCACATTAGCTACCGTATAACTTCACCTCTCCTTTTCTTCTCTGTAATAAAAACACAACAGGAATAATGGCAGAAACAGATCCACACCAAATGAATGAACTTGGAAAGCTGTTTTAAGCGACCCGAGTTCCACTTACGGCACCAACAGTGAGCCCCATAATTTATTGGACAGTGACACACAAGTAATACTACAACCTCTCTGCATTTGAATGGATCTCTATGGGAATTGTGGGGTGGGACTAGATTTAGCTGTAAATTATGCTGGAACAATATGGAACACATGGTTGGCAAAATGGCTGTAAGTCATCAACGGTCTGACGTATCAAATGTATCCTTTCAAACTCAAACTGCTAGAGTACACAACCAAAATAACTAAAAATATTTCACTGTCCAATGAATTATGGTCCTCACTGTATGTGCATGAGGTTGATATCTCTTGTTTTCAGAAGAAAGTGCCTGGCCCGAGATTGGCGTGTTGGCGGCTGACAGATGTTTGGTCACCAGAGGGACAGGTCTGCAGCATTAATGGCTGAGTAACCTTTCCTAATTGGCTTTAAATTGGTTACCTTTGATTAAAAAACACAAGGCTGTAATTCTGAGGTTTGGGTTTAACCCTGAGGGTAAAACTAACATCCCATTCACCTCAAATTCAACCTTGTGCACTCAGAGCCCCTGAATGCTCTCTCCATTATAATAAAATAAAAAACAGAAGAAAAACACTCCAGCATTTTACTGCTTCTGAAATGGAAAACCCGTAAGACTGGGAATAAAACAACCAGTGCCACTGACTGCCACACACACACGCGCACACACGCACAGCCTCCCTCCCCCCACACACACACACACACATACACACACATGCACACAAACCCACACGCACACAAAGCCACACACATGCACAGGAACATGCACACCCACACACACACGCGCAGACACACGCATGCACGCACATACACACGTACGTGTGCAGACAGACATTTCCTACTTAAATGAGTGGTGTCAGTGAGAACCTTGCTGACTGGTCCACAGACACCTGCACTAATCTAATATTCCACAGAGACCTGTACTAATTTAATACCCCACAGAGACGTGTACTAATCTAATACCCTGCCTTTCCAGGGGGCAGAAACTGGGACACAATCACTATAATCTCATCTGTGGCAACATAAAGCAATCAGTCCCTTTCGCAGCAGGAAGAACATGCACTAAACAGGAAACAGTGCCTGAGGCGTTGACTCCAGAGACAAGAGGGAGGCACAAACGCAAAGCGAAGCAGGTGGCATTCTGGTGACACACTGGTATCATACACAGAATAATCAAGCACTCTAATCAACCACGCCCTGGTAGGGAGGGGTTCAGCTGGCCTGTCCCGGTCACACCACGTGTATAGGAGAGCGCATGCTTTCAGTCATGTGCAGGAACATAAACAGTGTTTGAACCAGGATTAATTTGTCGGGGGCCAAATTGCTCCCACAATCCAAAAACATGCAGGCTTGGCTAATTTGGGGGGCGTTAACATGGCGTTGTTGTAAGTTCACTAGCTAGCTAATGGTACCAATATAACATTAACTAAACAGACAGTTAATTGCAGCTAAGGGTTAGATGGCCAAATAGCTAACAAGGTAATAGTATTATGCTACTATGAAGCTAGCTAGATAGCTAACTAGCTCACATCGCCAACTAGCGAAGTGACATTAATACAAGACATAATGTCAAATGAATTACTATATGAATACATACTGTAGTTAGCTAAATAAATAGATAATGTTAACTATATTGACTAACTTGTAACATTTTGTAACGTTACTGATTTGGTGGTGATGTCATCATTTATAAATGTTAACGTACAATGCAAACAGTACCGTTATACTTAGTCGTTTCCAGGGTGGAAAATTAACTTTCTGACCTACCAGCCACATGCTAAATTTTACCAGCCACCCCAAAATTTTAGCAGATACCTTGTTTTCCTTCTTTTTTTTTTATAGATTGCACTAGAATAACATTTCAGAATGCACTCATGTTTAGTAGCTCTAATAAAATAGTATTTATTATATCATGTATTACAGATCAAACATTGTGTATTTATTACATACATTTCATATAATCTATTATCTAAGAATAATATATTATTATTATCACCATCAGAATTGGCGGAAGTAGAAGAAAAAAAAATGCCACTGCTTGTTTCTTTGATAACTTGTAAACAATCTTATTTTCCAGCAAACTAATAAAATTATGTTAACAGACAATATTAAATGACACCAGTTTTCATTCTGAAAAGTTTGTTTTATAAAAATTATACAAATAGTTCACATATTCTCAGTCCAAAATTAATCTTTATATCGAGGGCATAACATAATACCGTAGCTTATTTTGGGAGGTAACCTAGGCTATTTCTTTCATTTAACTTGAGAGCCAAGACTCACAAAAGGTTCTGCTACTAACGTTAGCTCTAGAAAGATAGGCTACTGGGTTCACCTACTGCTGATGCGGGGAGAAGCATATCATAAACTTTTCCTAGAACTCCAGCTAACTTATTCGGCGAGGAGTTCAGACGGTAGCCTATTTTCTCTTATTGTTTCCGCCAATTATGGCGCTGCTTTACGCTGGGGGCGGGGATTGTGTTGAGGATTTATGGTACGTAAAACAACGAATGAGTTGTGAACACGGCGGAAGGCGGGCTCGCCTCTGGATATTTTTCTGTCTCACGTTTAGGTAATCAGAGAAAAAAAATTATTTTTTAGACGAGCGGTATCAGTGATTACATAGGGCCTGCTGCCCCGTACATAGAGCAGCAGGCTCTATGTACGGGGCAGCATGCTCTATGTACGGGGCAGCATGCTCTATGTAAGGGGCAGCAGGCTCTATGTAAGGGGCAGCAGGCCCTATGTACGGGGCAGCAGGCTCTATGTACGGGGCAGCAGGCCCTATGTACGGGGCAGCAGGCTCTATGTACGAGGCAGCAGGCTTTATGCACGGGGCAGCAGGCCCTATGCACGAGGCAGCAGGCTCTATGCACGAGGCAGCAGGCTCTATGTACGGGGCAGCAGGCCCTATGTACGGGGCAGCAGGCTCTATGTACGGGGCAGCAGGCCCTATGTACGGGGCAGCAGGCCCTATGTACGAGGCAGCAGGCTCTATGTACGAGGCAGCAGGCTCTATGTACAGGGCAGCAGGCTCTATGCACGGGGCAGCAGGCCCTATGCACGAGGCAGCAGGCTCTATGTACGGGGCAGCAGGCTCTATGTACGGGGCAGCAGGCTCTATGTACGGGGCAGCAGGCCCTATGTACAGGGCAGCAGACCCTATGTACAGGGTAGCAGGCCCTATGTACAGGGTAGCAGGCCCTATGTACAGGGTAGCAGGCCCTATGTACAGGGCAGCAGGCCCTATGTACAGTGTAGCAGGCCCTATGCACGAGGCAGCAGGCCCTATGTACGGGGCAGCAGGCTCTATGTAGGGGGGGGACGGGGCAGCAGGGCCTATGTAGCGGGGCAGCAGGGGCAGCAGACAGGGTTTACAGACCCTACAGACACAGGGTAGCAGGCCTTACAGTACCAGGGCACAGCACCTATGTAGGCGGCAGCAGCATACCCAGGGCAGCAGACCCTATGTACAGGATAGCATAGGCCTAGTACGGTAGTAGCCCCTATGTACAGGGTAGTTACACCACATTACAAACCCACCAAACCAGGTACCAACAGGTACAACCCTATATATACAGGGGACAGCCTAGCTACAGGTACAGGGTAGCAGTATGTACAGGGTAGCAGGTAGCAGGTAGCAGGTACAGGGGTACCAGTGTACAGTACAGCCCTGTACAGGGTACCAGGCAGGGTGTGTAGGGCCCTACAGGCCCTATGTACAGGGTAGCAGGCCCTATGTACAGGGCAGCAGGCCCTATGTACAGGGTAGCAGACCCTATGCACAGGGTAGCAGGCCCTATTTACAGGATAGCAGGACCTATTTACAGGATAGCAGGCCCTATTTACAGGGTAGCAGGCCCTATTTACAGTGCAGCACACACGCCTCACTGCTGTTTCAGCCTTCTGTACTCTCCCCCAGCACCCTGCCCGACTGCCATTTGGCCGAGCTCCTCTGAACCCCGGGCCAGGTTAGTGCAAACCTGTTCTTCCTACCCTGTCATTTTCTCAAGAATAAAGTCTACCTCTTCTACGTCCTGGAAGGCTGTGAATACATTTTGTGCTTGGACTCCACGCCACAATGCATGTAATGTTCTTAGTCATGAATTGAATGGCAGAGCTTTGATGGGATTATAATACGGGTATACGCACATCCAAACCTCAGTGCAGGTGTAAAAAAGAATAATGCAAAATAAGATATAAGTGATATAGTTATTATCCGTGAGCAGTGACAACGTTTTGACCAATTCGGTCTTCATCAGTTAAAGGTGATCAGTACACCTGTATAAATAGATGAATAAGTGACACATCAGCAACACCTTCTTAGCCAATTCAAGATTGCGTAATAGTACAAGTAGGACACTGGACGATCACCATTACAGTAATCTTCGGAATTGAGATACACACTGATGATTATATACCTGGAAATTTTAAAAAATTGGAAGTCTTCGACAAGTATAATGCACACACACACACACACACACACACACACACACACACACAGACACAGACAGAGACACAGACACATTCTGCCAGTCCACAGTCAGCATTTCTGTCAAATACTGTTCTGACAGACGGTACAGACTGAATTGTGGATGACTTCACCCTGCCAGTGCCAGAATAACAACATTCCACAATTAATAAAGATGCAACATGTACTTTGGACAAGAGAAAAAAAACTGTCTCCTACCAATCCTGAACATTCGCTTTATATAGCAACTTATGCATGTGCTTTGTTGTGTAAAAAAAGTAAAATGCTAATTCCTTGTTATGTTATCACACCAAAGACATGATGATGGAATTGTGGGGAAATGGGAGCCGTGTTTGAGAAAACCTCAGACTAATCGTACCCTGGTTTCTATACCCTGGTTTCAAAACTACTGAAAATGCTAAAATCTACAAAGAAACAAATTGCTCCAACCGTTTACAGACTTTGAAGAAACATTTTAAACTCATTATTAATAATCACATTATCAGCAATAAATAAAATAATAAAAATTAAGTAACAAGTACAGAAATATTTAAATGTCCTACTATTCAGTAACATTTCTAAAAATGTCCTGTTTTCTTTTATTTTCTGGTATTAATAATACCATTACTATTCGGTTAATAAGACAACTCAGCAAGAACACTAACGTGAACATTGATATCTTACTCACCAGACACTGTCCCGCAGCTAAAACTCACCCAAAGTCTCTTTATATCAGTACACTGCTGCAAGATATCAGTACACTGCTGCGCAACTCTAAGTCTAAGTAAGCGTGCGTGTGCGTCTGTGTGTCTGTGTGTGGGTGTGTCTGTGTATTTATGTGTCCGTGTGTGTCTGTGTATTTATGTGTCCGTGTGTGTCCGTGTGTGTGTGTGTGGGGGTGTGTGTGTGTGTGTGTGTGTGTGTGTGTGCGTGTTGGATTAGTATACTCGATGTAGTAGTGAATGTTCTATAAAGGGTACGATTAAAACAAAAAGTTCCGCAAGTTTGTCAGCACGTTTGTTATCGGTGTGTATCAGTGTGCCAATCTGTCCTTCCTTGTGTGTGTGTGTGTGTGTGAGTATGAGTGAGTGAATGAGAGAAAGAGAAAGAGAGAAAGAGAGAGAGAGCAAGAGGAAGAGAGCATGAGAGAAGAGCATGAGAGGCAGAGATCCAGCATGGTACTGTGTGACTGATTGATTGGGAGAGAACAAGATAATGTCTGAGTGTGAGTACGTGTGTGTGTGTGTGTGTGTGTGTGTGCCTGAGAGAGAGAGAGAGAGAGAGACAAAGAGTACAAGAGTCAGGCTGACATCCAGCATGGTACTGTGTGACTACGTGATTGAGAGAGAGAAAAGCAAGATAATGTGTGTGGGGGTGTGTGTGTGTGTGTGGGGGGGGGGGGGGGTAACCTTCACTCTCAGGACTGCTGTACTCATGTGATCTTTCTCCTGTCTTTAACATCAAGCTCTGACTCTCACCCCTTCCTATGACTCAGTCTCTCTCCCCGAACATAAGCTCTCCCCTCCCCACACACACCATTATATGCATTCTCCAAACACAAACACTCAATGAAATTAAATAAATAAAATAATAAATATGTCGGTGTGTAGATAGATGTAACTACATCCAGACCATGTTTCTCATTAAAACAAGGCAAAAAAATACAAATGTTCCTGCACAATACCTTCCATCGGTGGAATTGGTGTACAAACTAGGGGTGCACTTTTTCAGCGATGACCCAAGGATATCAATCCATACTTTTCGTGACCCAAACTAATGACATTTTCATTAATAACAATGAATTAACAATTAATTGTTAAACTGCTGACAATAGCCATGGTTTTTAATACCTAAACGTTAAATGATGGGACAAAGTTACTGAAATTAGCAGGCAATTCATCACAAAAAGTATAGTGAAATTCATAGAATTTTATGCCCTATTCACACTGGACTAGTATTACCTGGGGAACTCATGTGATTTAGGAATGACCCCCACCCCCGGCTGTGTTTCCTGCAGCGCATTCGCACGGAATGTACTGAGAAAATCCAAAGGAATCTCACCCGATATGATTGAAACGTAACATTACTTCCATATTGTCAGTAAGTGTTATTTTCTGCATATTTGTAAGGCAGGGTAGGCAGATTGGCTACACATTGGACACAATTCACTTTCAATTCGGTAAATTCGGGAGTAGCCTAGGCTTAGTTTTAAAAACTTTTAAGCACTGTACCCAAAACGTTGTCAAAATTGACATGAACAATTTCCACCGCAGCCTCCATAATTCTCGACCCAGAACGATGCAGAAAAAGACATGGACAAAGCAACGGATCCTTCTGGGAGAAAAAAATATCACCCCAAATTACTGAGATGCCGATTCACATAATACTATACTATACATCCGATACTATACTAATATTTTTTAGTTTACAAATTATGGACTTTGTGATTAAGATCACAGATGACCTCTGAAATGATTAAAAAGTCACACGAGGTCCCCAGGTAATATGTGCGAATAGGGCATTAGGCTTTATCAATGAAGGATAGTAGTGAGAAAGTGCTCAAAGCTGCCAGACAGAAAACCGCAGGATAAAAACAAAACATATGTTCTCATAAATGTTCCCCTCATTGTCAGTGTGTCTCTTTTTGCTGGGATGTAGCCAATTAGCCACTTATAATTTACCAGTAGGAAACTTTTTTGTATGTCAAAAGCGCAAAAAGTCTGGATCCCGATGACTAGCTAAAGCCGTTAATTATTTTATGTTGTAAGGGCAATAAACGGGTAATTAGCTAGCTTGTAATGAAGAGCATCAAGGGCAACTTTTATCAGAATTTTGGCGAATTGGTGCCATCTTGTGGAGTGGAGTAGTAATAACGCGCCAAGGTATAGATTAAAAGGTAACAAAGCACTAAAACCATTTATTTTAGATGAGAACTGATACATTTGTTTTTTTCTGATTGATTGTTACTGATTGATCCTGGTTCAAATCTTAACATTTTACTGCAGTCAGTGCAAAACAGCCTAAACCCAAAGGATCTGGCTCAAAAGTGTCTCTAGTGGTAAAACATTAGGAACTGCATGTCCAGTCTTTCATTGGCCAGAAATTTCTTCCAGCTGACGTATTTCTCCTGGTGACGAAATTGAAACCTGTACAGCTACGCCCTGAAGTTTTGGAGCGAGGGCAGGCTACGCCCCAGCTATAAAAGCGAATCTCACTGTTTTCTATATCGTTCGGTGGTTGATCTGCGTGGACAGAGAGGAGAGAGAGCGAGCGAGCGATATAGCTAGCTTACAGTTTACCTTTTTTGAATATTCTAGTAAGTTATATTTATTACCTATTTTTGGTATATTTTTTTACAGTTAGCTTGATTGTCCCTTGTTTTTTGATAGTTCATTTTCAGTCTAGCTTAGCAAGTAGCTAGCTAGTTTATAAAAAATAAAAAAAAATACTTTATTAAAAATAAAGATATAAAGCATAGTTGAGCCAGGAGTTGTATTATATGCATGCCACACGTTTACCTTTGCAACGTCCCTACAACAGACATTCTCTCTGAGTTTTTTACAGGGTAAACCAATATTGTTGATATCTTGCAGGTAACGTTAGTGTGTTTTTGGCTACTAGTGAAAAAAATAGCTGGGGCGTAGTTTGATACCTGGAGCTCAGCCCCTATATTATTACCTTAGGACGCCCAGATTTTGGCTTTTTTTTTCTTTTTTTTTCTCAAAAGGGGGCGGGGTCTATCTAAACCAGCGTGCTTTTTTTACCCTTTAAATAAAGTAGGCATTTACGTGATCATACGAAACAGTCAAATGTAACCTAAACAGTAAAAAAATATTTTAAAGTTTTTTTTTCTTTTTTCAATTTATTTGTATGTAGCCTACACAACTCCACGACCTGTAGTGGTATTGTGTTGGGCTCTGAACCTGACTGACTGCTAATTGCCGCTTCCTGGTGCGCCAGTGGAAGGTCGCACTGACAATGGCTCCGCATTTAACTAGTAGCTTTTTGTTTATTATTATTTGTATTGTTTTTATTTTTGTACGTACTGCACTGTCGCTCAATACAGTATGATCGACAAGCACTTTTGGAAGTTCGTTCGTCACTGGACACTGAGTTTTTCTCAACTTACCAGAGTACGTGCTGCGATTCCTTTGTCCTGCCGCCGTTGTGTTTACCAATACGCAGACGGAGGAGAAAGAAAAGAGGCAACCGTGCCGGTATCCTATACAGATCACGGACGAGATACTGCAAACCGCCGTTACCGAGCATTTTACTGGCAAATGTTCAATCCCTGGACAATAAAATGGACGAATTACACGCACGGATTAACTTCCAGCGGGACATTGCGAACTGCTGCGTGCTGGCGTTTACTGAGACCTGGCTAGACCCGACGGTACCTGACTCGGCCGCAACCCCGGCTGGATTTTCCATCTACCGGCAGGACAGAACTATGGAGTCAGACAAACGCAGAGGCGGTGGGGTCTGCATTATGGTTAACTCTCGCTGGGGTTCGGATGTAACAGTACTTACAAAACACTGCTCACCAGACCTGGAGCTCTTAACTATAAAAGCCCGTCCCTTCTACCTCCCTCAGGAATTCAGCTCCGATATAATCACAGTAGTTTACATTCCCCCGCAGGCGGATAAAATGCGCGCCCTAGAGGACCTTTACAGAGTAATTAATGGACTAGAGAACGTTCACCCTGAGGCAGCTTCTATTGTTGTTGGCGACTTCAACAGGGCTAATATGAGGAAAGTCTTGCCTAAATATCACCAGCATATTAACTTTCCTACCCGTCGTGATCAGACTCTTGACCATTGTTATTCTCAACTACGGGACAGCTATAAACCCCTCCTGCCTTTGGTAAAGCGGATCACACCTCCATTCTTCTCCTCCCAACCTAAACGTCTAAAACAGGAAAAACCGGTTTTTCGAGCAGTTCAACGCTGGAGTGAGGAATCCATTGCCACTCTGCAGGACTGTTTTGAAACCAGACTGGCAGATGTTCTGTGTTGCAGCTGATGGGGACATTGATGAATACACAGACTCTGTCTCAGCCTACATCTCCAAGTGCATAGATGACGTTGTCCCAAGAGTCAATGTTAGGACTTTCCCCAGCCAAAAGCCATGGGTTAATGGCGATGTCCGCGCTAAGCTCAGAGCACGGTCTTCTGCCTATAGATCTGGGGACCTGGAGGTCTTGAGGAAGTCCAGATATGACCTACGGAAAACCATCAGAGATGCCAAAAGAGCCTACAGGGACAAGTTGGAGTCTAACTACCACAGTTCCGACCCCAGACGCATGTTGTGTGGACTGCGCTCCATCACAGACTATAAAGGGAGAAATAGCAGTGATGCCCAGCCCGCCGCCTCTCTTCCCGCCGAGCTCAACACCTTTTACGCACGGTTTGAGGCGAGCAACACCATCCCTATTGTAAGACTAGCTGAGGACCAGGATGACTGCACTCTGTACCTATCTATGGCTGACGTGAGGAGAGCTTTTAAAAGAGTAAACCCTCGGAAGTCACCAGGGCCAGATGGCATTCCAGGCCGTGTCCTCAGAGCGTGTGCCGACCAGCTAGCGGAGGTATTCACCTCTATATTAAACCTCTCCCTGAAACAGTCTGCAGTCCCCACCTGCTTCAAACAGACAACCATTGTCCCCGTACCAAAGAAACCTTCCATCACCTGCCTGAATGACTACCGCCCTGTAGCACTGACCTCCATCATCATGAAGTGCTTTGAGCGGTTAGTCAGAACCCACATTTGCTCCTCCCTTCCTGACATCTTGGACCCCCTTCAATTCGCATACCGTCCCAACAGATCTACGGATGACGCCATCACCCTGACAGTGCACACCGCCCTCTCCCACCTGGAAAAGGGTAACACATACGTGAGGATGCTGTTTATAGACTACAGCTCAGCATTCAACACAATTGTGCCCGCTAAGCTCATTCCCAAGCTCAGGATCCTGAGTCTTAACATCTCCCTTTGCAACTGGATCCTGGACTTCCTGACGGGCAGACCCCAGGTGGTGAGAATGGGTAACCGCTACTCCTCTGCACTGACCCTGAGCACCGGAGCCCCTCAGGGCTGCGTACTCAGTCCCCTCCTGTACGCCCTGTTCACACACGACTGTGTGGCCACGCGCAGCTCCAACGCCATCCTTAAGTTTGCAGACGACACCACCATCCTGGGTCTCATCTCCAACAACGATGAGACCGCCTACAGAGAAGAGGTCAGCATCTTAGCAACATGGTGCCAGGACAACAACCTCTCTCTCAACGTCTGCAAGACTAAGAAGATGATCGTTGACTTCAGGAAGCTACAGGGGGAGGGGGTGGGTCACGCCCCCATTCACATCGATGGAGCTGAAGTGGAGAGAGTCTCCTGCTTCAAGTTCCTCGGTGTATTCATCAGTGATGACCTCTCCTGGTCCAGGCAATCGGTCGCGGCAGTAAAAACTGCCCAAAAGCGCCTATACTTCCTGAGGAGACTCAAGAAGTTTGGCATGTCTTCCAAAACTCTCACTAACTTCTACAGGTGCACCATTGAGAGCATTCTCACTGGCTGCATTACTACCTGGTACGGCAGCTGCTCCGCTGCTGATCGCAAGGCCCTTCAGAGGGTGGTGAAGACAGCGGAGCGCATCATTGGCTGCCACCTCCCCTCTGTGCAAGGCATCTACCACACATGATGCCTTAAGAAAGCACGGAAAATCATAAAAGACTACAGCCACCCAGGCTATGGACTGTTCTCGCTGCTGCCGTCTGGTAGACGTTACCGGAGCATACGGGCACGGACTACCAGACTCACAAACAGTTTTTTCCCCCAGGCCATCAGGCTTCTCAACCAGCAACATTAATCTCATTAATTTCACCTCATTGTATGCTCTAGGCACTTCCTATGTACATTCAATGTACATCACCATAATTTACTTGAATTTATTTTACATATCTATCGGCACCTCCACACTTTATATTTAATACTCTTACTCCTACTGTCCATATCTGGAACTGCTGCTAGTGTTTTACTGCTATGTATATTTATGTTATTCTTGCCCTTATTTGACTCTTTTTAACAATTTAATATATATATATATATATACAGGTGCAGCTCAAAAAATTAGAATATCGTGAAAAAGTTCAATATTTTTTGTCACTCATTTCAGAAAGTGAAACTCATATATTATATAGATTCATAGAGTTAAATATTTCTTAAGCCTTTATTTCTTGTAATTTTGATAATTATGGCTTACAGCTAATGAAAACCCAAATTCAGTGTCTCAGAAAATTAGAATATTGCGAAAAAGTTAAATATTGGTGGTTTCACACTCTAATCAGCTAATTCACTCAAAACACCTGCAAAGGTTTCCTGAGCCTTTAAATGGTCTTTCAGTCTGGTTCAGTAGGCTACACAATCATGGGGAAGATGACAGATGTCCAGAAGACAGTCATTGACACCCTCCACAAGGAGGGTAAGCCACAAAAGGTCATTGCTAAAGAAGCTGGTTGTTCACAGAGTGCTGTATCCAAGCATATTCATAGAAAGTTGAGTGGAAGGAAAAAGTGTGGTAAGAAAAGGTGCACAAGCAACAGGGATAACCGCAGCCTTGAGAGGATTGTCAAGCAAAATCCATTCAAGAAGTTGGGGGAGCTTCACAAGGAGTGGACTGAGGCTGGAGTCAGTGCATCAAGAGCCACCACGCACAGACGAATCCAGGACATGGGCTACAAATGTCGCATTCCTCGTGTCAAGCCACTCCTGAACCAGAGACAACGTCAGAAGCGTCTTACCTGGGCTAAGGAGAAAAAGAACTGGATTGTTGCTCAGTGGTCCAAAGTCCTCTTTTCAGATGAAAGTAAATTTTGCATTTCATTTGGAAATCAAGGTCCCAGAGTCTGGAGGAAGAGTGGAGAGGCACAGAATCCACGTTGCTTGAAGTCCAATGTGAAGTTTCCACAGTCAGTGATGATTTGGGGTGCCATGTCCACTGTGTTTTCTGAAGTCCACAGTCAACGCAACCATCTACCAGGAAATTTTAGAGCACTTCATGCTTCCTTCTGCTGACAAGCTTTATGGAGATGCTGATTTCATTTTCCAGCAGGACTTGGCACCTGCCCACACTGCCAAAAGTACCAAAAGCTGGTTCAATGACCATGGTATTACTGTGCTTGATTGGCCAGCAAACTCGCCTGACCTGAACCCCATAGAGAATCTATGGGGTATTGTCAAGAGGAAGATGAGACACCAGACCCAACAATGCAGACGACCTGAAGGCCGCTATCAAAGCAACCTGGGCTTCCATTACACCTCAGCAGTGCCACAGGCTGATCGCCTCCATGCCACGCCGTATTGATGCAGTAATTCATGCAAAAGGAGCCCCAACCAAGTATTGAGTGCATAGAAATGAACATACTTTTCAGAAGGCTGACATTTCTGTTTAAAATATCCTTTTTTATTGATCTTATGTAATATTCTAATTTTCTGAGACAGTGAATTTGGGTTTTCATTAGCTGTAAGCCATAATCATCAAAATTACAAGAAATAAAGGCTTGAAATATTTCACTCTGTGTAATGAATCTATATAATATATGAGTTTCACTTTCTGACATGAGTGACAAAAAATATTGAACTTTTTCACGATATTCTAATTTTTTGAGCTGCACCTGTATATATATATTTTTTATGCCTACTACATAGTTGTTGCTTGCCATGTCCTGAGAATTTCATTGTTCAGAATGACCTTGTGTTATACTGTGCACTTCATAAATAAAAACACTTTGACTTTGACATCCAGATAAGATGTTCTTATTAAAAAAAAAAACTTTCAATTGAGAGTTGATTAAGGTCTTCAATAGTTTAGCTAGAGTGAACAATTTTGAGATGGGCCGACAATCTAAACATGCATTCCATATTTTTGGGATTGTATTACTGTTAAATTGAAAATATGGGTAAGAGGGGCAGCTATTATTTGCTTTTTACATAGACTATTTTCTCATAGGAGTATGTTTTTTCCAAATAAACACAAAAAGTAATTCCAAGAAATTTCCCCATCAGGAATATGCAAAACCATTTTTTGTATCCTGCACACAGCTCATCATACAGTTATCACTCAAATCATTGCAAAAAACAACAGTAGCTGGATAGTTACGAGGTATATTTGTTAGTATTACGTCAATGAGAGTCTACTTGGCAGGGTGCTTGAGGTTAGGTTGTGTCATCATTTTAATTAATCTCAACAAAAAACGTTTTCAACGTACAGAAATGGCAAGTTACTCACGTATACAAAGCGCTGTCTATAATAAAACTAAGTGGTCTTGGTCTGCCATTAAAAGTATTGATATCAAAATGAAGCCAAGTTACAACAAACAATATTAGCTGTCTTAGCTCACACAAATTAAACGAGTTCTATTCCAAAACTATGCTACCCAATGTTTCCAAAATTATTTAATGTAACTTGGCCCTGTGTTTTTTCATCTTACCATCTGAACAGAATGTGGACATTCAAACTTTGCGTCATTCTTTTTCTATTTTAGTATTTTACAATTTAGCAATCTAGCATCGTTTGTTGTAACTTGGCTTCATTTGATATCAATACTTTGAATGGCAGACCTAGACTTTGTTTGTTTTATTATCAACAGTGCTTTGTATGCATGAATAACTTGCCATTTTTGGATGTTGAAAACATTTTTGTTGAGATAATGCATAATGTACAGGAGATGGACAAAATATCGGAAACACCCGTTTTCCAGAAAACATAAAACAGCTGACACGTTTGCTACGCAAAACTTCCACCTCTGTTCCTAACCTGATTATCTATTCCGTTTTGTGAATCTTGTGCCACATGTACATTTTATATGATGACTTGTTTTTCTTTATAATTATGCCAATCAACCATAATTGCTGTTAGTCATATTTTTATGGAATGGTAATAAAACATAAGTCTACCTACATAAGTCTACCTACAGTCAGACAGGTTCTTACTGCTCTTTTTAAAGCGTAGCTATTTGTAAAGGCAGAAAAATGCATTTTTTACACCAACTCCTTTTCTCGGGTTCATTGTGGCGGATGGTAAGGTCCAGATGGATCCAGAGAAAGTTTCCGCAGTTAAGAACTGGCCCACTCTGTCCTCACTTAACATATAGCTGCTCTGATCTCTCAGTAGGTGCCTGGAACACAGAGTAAGGGAGATCCCCGAATTCCCCCGCAGCTCCCCCCCCCCCAAGCTAACGCATGCCGAAAAGGCGATCATTTATGTTTATTGTTATTATTATTATTATTATTATTATTTTCTGTTATTTTGTTTTGCCTTGACCTAAACCCATGAGGGTGACTGTGAAGAGGTTTTTGGTTTGTTATTTTATTATTTCCCGAGGAGTGGGCCTCACAATAAAAGGTCTGGGAGACCAAGTCTCGCTCAGTTTCCCTGCCTCTTGCAGTTTTACCCCAGGACATTGTCATCCGCATGTGATAATGGCTAATTGTGATTCATTATCAAGTTAATAAAGAAACGAGACATAAACAAAATATATATATGGCATGAAATAATTTTCATTCAAGTTTGCCCATTTGTGTTTTTAAGTGTTTGCCCATTAAAGGGTTAAGGTCAGTGTTAATAATTACTCTTTATGATCTTCTCTTGTTAGGACTAAGCACACCTATCACGGGCATGTGGTGATAAAAATAAAAAAACACGTGCATGATAGAGCAAGCGTGATGCACGTTTACTTCAGTTTCCACATCCTTATCATAATCATCATCAGCTATGAACGTGACATTACAACGTAACTCTTTCACCTCCAGATTTTGCAGTAAAGTATCTGTGGCACAAGTTTATTGGCGTGTGGTAAGCATAACAAATATGGCACTGTGGAGGGCACTGTAAAATGTGAATATAAAATGTATTATTTGCTCAAAGAATACCATGCAGTCACATGACTCAGTTCAGAATAAATAAAAGCAATACAGTGGGTGGAAAATCGTCCTTACAGAGCACTTGGCCTTAAGTCAAGACTGCTGATTCAGTTAAGCCGGAATGGACTTATACCAAGATAAATGATGTGGGGTACGGAAGGATGTGGAATATCAGCCCTCTGATAAAGGACTGCTCTCCTGTAGACCCACCAGACCCTTCATCATAGAAGAAAAAACAGCATCATATAAAAAAATCCACTAATCTATAGAGTCAGAATACCTCCAACTAGTGACAGAATAACAATATCTATGGATAGGCCTATGCTGTAAAATTCATGCAACTATAACACCTTATTCATACTCGGTAAAATTTAATTTACACATCTGTAACATCTTATTCATATGCTGTAAAATGTTGATCTGTATGCACCATTCTTAAAAATAACCTTTTTTTATTTTTATTTATTTATTTATTTTTTAAAGAAAGTAGTAGATGTTTTAGGTTATGATAATGTGTTTATTTAGCTCACTCCATGCGCTGCTGTTGCAGTGGCTGGCACAGCATTGGTGAACAGAAGGTGAGTTCAGAGGACAGTTAGTGCAAAGTACAAGACCATGTACACAGCGCAATGGATTCAGTGACATGTTTCAGTAAGCACTGAAAAAAGAGCTTAAAATTTTGGGGGCATCAGTACAGCTTCAATACAGACACAACAAAGTGGAGTTTGATAAGCTGATTCTTCAGGTAACTTAAAGCACACACATAAAGCTTTATACAAAGTGCAGGGGTGAACTCCTCAGTATTATAACTAACCAAAAACAAGTGCTTTCAGTAGCACATAGGTGTGTGGATCTAGTGCTGGATGTTCACACGTCACCCCCCTGCTGAGGTCACTCCACTGGCTGCCAGTCGTGGCCAGGATCAGGTTCAAAGTTCTAACCCTGGCCTACACTGCAGCCAAAAGGGCAGGCCCCTCCTACCTACAGAACTTGATCCAGCACTATGCTCCTGCTCGACCACTTCGCTCTGCTGCTGCAGAGCTTCTCCACCCTAGCTCCCCAGTGGTGGAACGAACTCCCCACTCCGCTGCGCTCAGCTGAAACACTGTCTGTTTTCCGTCGTGGTCTGAAAACGCACTTTTTCAGACTCCACCATGACTAACTACCTATATAGGGCCAATATAGTACAGTAAAACCTTGACATACGAGTGCACTAACTTACGAGTATTCCGAGTTACGAGCCGTTGCTCGGACAATTTCTTGCTTCGCCTTACGAGCCTAGACTCGAGTTACGAGCTGAGCAAGCGGAGAAAGTTTCAGAATTTATAGAAAAGAAACATCCAGAAAAAGTGGCAACTGGTCGTGCGTTGGCGTTGTGTAATGACACTTGCCTAACGCATTTCCGAAAAATTCTGAAGGGAAGGAAGAAACAAACCACCATGGATAGGTTTTTATCGAAACGCCTTGCAGATCAGTCAGAAAAGCGTGACGAAAAAGCCAAAAATCAATGAAAAAGATGCAAACGTCACTGATGAAGATTAAGTGTAAGTGAAGAATAATAATGTAGCAATTAAGTTTAGAACCAGTTTATTTCTTTATATTCTATTTTATTATCTTTGTATTATGTTTTGTATTAATTATTTATTATTTATAAATACATTTCTCATTTTTATAACTACGTAACAAAGAAATTAGGGTGTTTTTTGGGGGGCTGGAACGGATTAATGGTATTTCAATTAATTTCAATGGGGAAAATTGATTTGATATACGAGTAAACCGAGTTACGAGCTCGGTCACGGAACGAATTAAACTCGTATGTCAAGGTATTACTGTACATACTTCCTGTTTATCTTTTATTTTCTACTTGTGTTTTTTGCTATTTTAATAGTTAAGAATGTATAGCCGACTGTATTCTATGTTCATTACTAGGGATAGCTTCTACGTTGTGAGAAAGCTGTGCTTTGTCGGAGTTTCAATGACCTTCAATATGCACTTATTGTACGTCGCTTTGGATAAAAGCGTCTGCCAAATAACTGTAATGTAATGTAATGTATCCTAGAACTTGGATGAGACTGCATGATTATAGTATAATAAAAACCCTCTTATCTGATTAAATAAAGACATTTAGCACTCAGTTCATTAGTTCAGGTGGAGCTATCACGGCTTTATAAGCCGTCCAGGATGAGGAAAAGCCTGCAGAATAAATAAAGGAAAACCACAAATGGCATTCCACCTTCAATCTTTTTCAGATTTGAATTGGTATCTTCTCACTGACAGCTCGGTATTATCGGTGTACAACATTTATGTTCTCATAGCAAGTTCACATTTTGATGAAAGACACTCCACCAAGAGAAGTGTCTGCTTTCCTACAATACCATGTGATATCACTGCAGAGTACACAGTGGTGGGAACTCACTGCAGAGTACACAGTGGTGGGAACTCACTGCAGAGTACACAGTGGTGGGAAAGCACTGCAGAGTACACAGTGGTGGGAAAGCACTGCAGAGTACACAGTGGTGTGAAAGCACTGCAGAGTACACAGTGGTGGGAAAGCACTGCAGAGTACACAGTGGTGGGAAAGCACTGCAGAGTACACAGTGGTGGGAAAGCACTGCAGAGTACACAGTGGTGGGAAATCACTGCAGAGTACACAGTGATGGGAAAGCACTGCAGAGTACACAGTGGTGGGAAAGCACTGCAGAGTACACAGTGGTGGAAAATCACTGCAGAGTACACAGTGGTGGAAAATCACTGCAGAGTACACAGTGATGGGAAAGCACTGCAGAGTACACAGTGGTGGGAAAGCACTGCAGAGTACACAGTGGTGGAAAATCACTGCAGAGTACACAGTGGTGGGAAAGCACTGCAGAGTACACAGTGGTGGGAAATCACTGCAGAGTACACAGTGGTGGGAAAGCACTGCATAGTACACAGTGGTGGGAACTCACTGCAGAGTACACAGTGGTGGGAAAGCACTGCAGAGTACACAGTGGTGGGAAAGCACTGCAGAGTACACAGTGGTGGGAAATCACTGCAGAGTACACAGTGGTGCGAAATAGTGCTGCAACTAACGACTATTTTGATGATCTATCGATTATTGAAACGAATAATCATCTATTCAGATTTTGAATCGCAGAATTTGCTCAATGGCTCTTATTTAGCTATCAGCGTTTAAATTTAGCTTGAGGTTGTTTTAGGCATGTGCTAACTAACAATAAATGTGCTAAATAACAATTTATAGTGCGGCTGCAGTACAAAAAACATATTACTGGACTATCATATTAGGCCAACAGTAGTGGTGTAACGGACCGTAGTTGATTCGTCTGCCATAGCAATACAGACATTAGTGAAGTCTATAACACGGCATTTGAAACTTGATAGATTTCAGGTTAAAATAAAAATATATGCAGGCAAAAAAAAAAAAAAAACATTTAAAATATGGAAATCAATTTAATAATGAACATTTAATTCAAGGTGAATATTGAGAACAGACGAAAACGACCGTATCAGGCATTAGATTACATAACAGATTTTAAAAAAACAGCAATTACTGGCGATTTCTGAAAATGTTTTCTCTGGAGTCAAAAAGCTACCATTAAGTTAGCCGACATGATTTATTCACTATCTACTAATTTTCCTCACACTTTATTTACACACAGTGGGCCTCATTCATGAAATGTAATCAGAACAAATTTGTATGTAAATCTTTCATATTTGCAATTTTGCCCGTATTTTGGTATTCATCAACATTTTTAAATCTGAGATTTTTTAGCACCTCCGAACAAAATTTACAACTGCTCCGGAGCAGACGTATCTCGTTCGTAAATTCAGAATGCCGGTAAATGTAGCTTCTGAGTGATAATTAGAATATAAATTTATTATTATTTTCTGTTAAATTCACAAGACTAAATGTAGCCTTTGAAATACACATTGCAAACATAATAAATTATGATTGTAAAAAGCAAACACTTTAGATTACGCCTATTAATCAATTGTAGGCTTTGAAGCTGTTTAATTAGACCCATAACATAAGCTAATGAACGCTCCCAGTAGCCTACTATTTTTTATAAATTGCTGAAAATTTAAATTCTACATGACCTTATACAGGCTATGCTAATTAAAACACACATTTAACCGATTAACAAAATTTGCTTTGAAGTGGCTTACATGTCTGTAGCCAGGGTTGCAATTGTGGTCAACAGCTTAATCCAGCTAATGCCAGTGTACCAGTTCCCCTACAAGATGCAAAGCCAGGTGGAAGTAAAGCGGGATTTTTATGAAATTGCCAACCTGTCCAATGTTATCGGTGCCATAGACTGCACACCCCAGTGAACGTTTTTGTTTAAAAGTCGGTGAAACTCCGTCTCGCGTTCAGGAGGAAAACCGGGTAAACTTTATTTAAAAGTGAAAGTTTTTTAACCGATTAGAATGTAGCCAGCAGGCTATATCCCGGTAAAACCTGAGCAGTGTGGGACACGCGCATCAATGTGATCACAATTAGAACGTGCCAGAGAGATTCTAAAATAAGGTAGCCCATGCGATTACCCGATTTCAAACCACAACTCACATGCACAAAACCCCAACAGAATTACAAAATTAATAACGTTTAATTTATTTCCAGGCGGCGATAAAGCAATGCGCTCGTATTGATGGTACATGTTATCTCCTGCTAGGCCTTTACTTTACCAGTTCATGACGCCGGTACTGACAATATTAAACTTTTTTTTTCTTTGATTGAACATCCGCTAATAAAACTTTATTTCAGTGTCAGAATAATAATTTCCTTTGCTTTTTCTGGGCCATTCTGACGATGTATGGACATTTAAATGGAAGTGACAGCCTCCATATAAGGCCATTCATGGGTGTGGATTTATGCTAATCACAAAATAACGGGTACGTGCGTCATACGTGAATACGAAAAAATCTACCTTTTCCACACGGTTTGGTGAATCTGGCATACATTTTTCGTACCAACTCCCTTCGGACATAAAAGTATACGTATATTTAGAAACGCTTCATGAATAAGGCCCAGTAAGTACAGCAAGCGCAACAATTTAATCCATTTAGAGCTCCTATCCATTATTTCATTTATTTTTCATCTTAAATTGAATTGATTTATTTGATAAATTGAATTGATTGCTTTCGTACCCCTGGAGGATTGGGGTGAAGGCATGTATGTTTGAAAATTGATAATAAAAAGAACTATATAATAAACAGTCCATACAATAAAGGTTTCTACTCTACAGAACGATCTGGACCAGCCAAGTACTATGCTTAAACTTCCCTCAACCAATCAAAACTCATGGGAATTAAGTCATTTATCCTCCCGCTCCGTAATTGTCTTGATCGCTCTGCTCAGGAGACCATAGAGAAAAACAGGATCCTGTCATTAAACTAAAACAGCGCTCCAAAGCACAGAGACCTCATGAGGAAACTGCTTCCTGTGGGAAAATATGAAGGGAACATCAGTCATTTCAATAAAATGTACAGAATGTTTCTGCACCCCGGGAGTAAAACATGGACAGCTTCAATTCAAAGTGATCAAATTATTTTAGAATAATAAAAAGTGAGAATCATAACCTCATTCTTTAGTCTTATTATTGTATCTACATGATCATAATTATATGTTCTTCCTGTGTAGACCAGCCTTTATATTAATAGTGTCATTGCATTTATTAATTCAGGATTATTTTGCCATGATCCTTTGACTCCAATTTGTCCTGTTGTGGGTTTAAGCAATATCTTTCCTTCGTTTTGTACAGGTATGCACACAAATTCTTTCTTACTTTCCTCTTGCCAACTTAGTATAAATAAAATATAATGACTGGGACGAACAAATGAATTAAGTGCCTTAGTTTTTTAAATCTTGTGAAAAAAAGTGGGAGAAGCTGAGACTAGAAAGACAGTTATTTTATCTAATCAATTGTAGTTTCTCTTGGTTGGGTGGAATACGATCATTGGCCAGAAAAGTTAGAAGCATGATGAAGAAACCGCAGACACAATGCATATTAATGTGGCCAGTCTACCAAAAACACAACATACTAATGTGGCCAGTCTACCGCAATCACAACGTATATTAATGTGGCCAATCTACCGGAAACACAACGTACTGTATATTAATGTGGCCAGTCTACCAAAAACACAACGTATAATAATGTGGCCAGTCTACCGTAAACACAATGTATATTAATGTGGCCAGTCTACCGAAAACACAACATACTGTATATTAATGTGGCCAGTCTACCCAAAACACAACATACTGTATATTAATGTGGCCAGTCTACCGAAAACACAACGTACTGTATATTAATGTGGCCAGTCTACCGCAATCACAACGTATAATAATGTGGCCAGTCTACCGAAAGGACAACGTACTGTATATTAATGTGGCCAATCTACCGAAAACACAACGTATATCAATGTGGCCAGTCTACCGCAATCACAACGTATATTAATGTGGCCAGTCTACCGCAATCACAACGTATATTAATGTGGCCAGTCAACCGAAAACACAACATACTGTATATTAAGGTGGCCAGTCTACCGAAAACACAACATACTGTATATTAATGTGGCCAGTCTACCGAAAACACAACATACTGTATATTAATGTGGCCAGTCTACCGAAAACACAACGTATATTAATGTGGCCAGTCTACCGCAATCACAACGTATATTAATGTGGCCAGTCTACCACAATCACAACGTATATTAATGTGGCCAGTCAACCGAAAACACAACATACTGTATATTAATGTGGCCAGTCTACCGAAAACACAACATACTGTATATTAACGTGGCCAGTCTACCGAAAACACAACATACTGTATATTAACGTGGCCAGTCTACCGAAAACACAACATACTGTATATTAACGTGGCCAGTCTACCGAAAACACAACATACTGTATATTAACGTGGCCAGTCTACCGAAAACACAACATACTGTATATTAATGTGGTCAGTCTACCGAAAACACAACGCATAATAATGTGGCCAGTCTACCGAAAACACAACATACTGTATATTAATGTGGCCAGTCTACCGAAAACACAACATACTGTATATTAATGTGGCCAGTCTACCGAAAACACAACATACTGTATATTAATGTGGCCAGTCTACCCAAAACACAACATACTGTATATTAATGTGGCCAGTCTACCGAAAAAACAACGTATATTAATGTGGCCAGTCTACCGCAATCACAACGTATATTAATGTGGCCAGTCTACCGCAAACACAACGTATATTAATGTGGCCAGTCTACCCAAAACACGACATACTGTATATTAATGAGGCCAGTCTACCCAAAACACAACATACTGTATATTAATGTGGCCAGTCTACTGCAATCACAACGTATATTAATGTGGCCAGTCTACCCAAAACACAACATACTGTATATTAATGTGGCCAGTCTACCGAAAACACAACATACTGTATATTAATGTGGCCAGTCTACCGAAAACACAACATACTGTATATTAATGTGGCCAGTCTACCGAAAACACAACATACTGTATATTAATGTGGCCAGTCTACCGAAAACACAACATACTGTATATTAATGTGGCCAGTCTACCGAAAACACAACTTACTGTATATTAATGTGGCCAGTCTACCGAAAACACAACATACTGTATATTAATGTGGCCAGTCTACCGAAAACACAACATACTGTATATTAATGTGGCCAGTCTACCGAAAACACAACATACTGTATATTAATGTGGCCAGTCTACCGAAAACACAACATACTGTATATTAATGTGGCCAGTCTACCGAAAACACAACATACTGTATATTAATGTGGCCAGTCTACCGAAAACACAACATACTGTATATTAATGTGGCCAGTCTACCGAAAACACAACTTACTGTATATTAATGTGGCCAGTCTACCGAAAACACAACATACTGTATATTAATGTGGCCAGTCTACCGAAAACACAACATACTGTATATTAATGTGGCCAGTCTACCGAAAACACAACTTACTGTATATTAATGTGGCCAGTCTACCGAAAACACAACACACTGTATATTAATGTGGCCAGTCTACCGAAAACACAACATACTGTATATTAATGTGGCCAGTCTACCGAAAACACAACATACTGTATATTAATGTGGCCAGTCTACCGAAAACACAACGCATGTTGATGTGGCCAGTCATATAAAAAAGGGAACCAGGGAACAGAATGACTGAGAAAGTATAAATACAAAATATACTGATTCATTAACAAATGCATACCTTTGCCCCAGGATCTGAGACTGAATGTGCCAGGATTAGCCTACACCCAGGATCGCCGCAGATTAAAGCAATGTAATTTTGGTTCTGACAAAGGCAATAAAAAAAATGACACATGACCCATGCGACGACAATCAGCACGTTGTTCAGCCAAAAAATTTAAGCCCTGCCCAGTTACTATATAACCAACCTAATAACTAACACCCTTTCGCAACAAACACTTTTATTTGTTATTGGTGTGCATTAGCCTGCCAATCCACCCTTCCTCATGTGTGTGTTTGTGTGTGTTCCATTAATGGTCTGCAAGTTTACAGTAATTTAAAAAAGAAAAAAAAAAACAACCGAACAAAGTTTAACACTGACTTTGGCACTGACCATCAGGACAGTTTGCAGAGTGCAAAAGGTCCACAGGGTGAGTTTGTTAAGTAACGTTAACTAACTCAAAGATTCCCTTAAACTGAGCACAGTGATGGCTACCTTAGAGATTCACTCAAACTGACACGCTGACAGCTAACTTAGAACAGCTAACTGAGAATGAATTATTCACTCAAACTGAGCACAGCAACGGCTAACTTAGCGATTCACTCAAACTGAGCATAGTGACGGCCAGTTTAGTGATTCACTCAAACTGAGCATAGTGATGCTTAGCTTAGTGATTCGTTCAGACTGACACACTGACGGATAACTCCGATTCACTCAAACTGGAGCACAGTGACGGCTAATTTAGCTAACTTAGAGATTCACTCAATTATTGAGCTAATTTACTGTAACGTTGGGTTCTTGAACATGTTTGACTGAATAGCTTGTACAACACGCCAGCAAAATCATATCTTCAAAATCTTAAAAGGGACAAAAAAGTATTTTAATACAGATAGACTACCCAGCAAACGAGTTAGTTTGATGGCTAATACAGTATTGCTAAGCAAAAAAAAACTTAGCGAAGAGGAAAGCTACTCAACTAAGGTTAGCTAGTTAACTACTGTTCTGTCATTAGCTGCCTAACCTAACTGCGGGTAGCTAGAGGTCGAGCTACTACGCGAGAATTTTAGCTAGCTATATTAGCTAACTGCCCTTCCCCTCGGTGTCTAATCTACGCTAACACAATTATTTACTTACCCCACAACACAAGGTCCTTGGGTGATGTTGCTAGGTCTTTGGAGAGAAAAAAAGGCTAACGTTGCTAAATCATTGAAAATGGAGCTAGTTACTTCGGAATCGTCTTGACTGCTGAAGTCTCCTAGTAACCGGTGGCCGGGCACAATCCACAGACACAGCGCTCCAGACAGCGATGTGCACCAATCACAATCCACGCTGTAACTCACAGCGTTTCAGACGGTGAAATGCACCAATCACAATCCACACTGACATTTACAGCGGCCCAGACTGTGAAATCCACCAATCACAAACACAAAGACCCCCCGCTTAATTAGACCCACTTCCGCCGCCACATGGCATGTACAAATGATGCAATCAAACCATATATACATTTATATATCAAAACCTGAGAGACGAGATTGGGTCGCAGTGAAGATGCGCCGCTGGATTGGAAGAGTTGACGGGAAGCCATTATCTTTGTTCAATGTAAATTTAGACAGTGTAATTCGTGTATGATGCAACTTGTGCAAACCAAAATCTCCACCAGTATCCTGCATATACTACTAATAAACTTTAGAATTATGAACTTTATTTATAAAGCACCTTTCATACATGAAAATGCAGCTCAAAGTGCTGTACCATATAGCACTAAAGAAAAACAATAAATAAAATAGAAAAAAAAACAATAAAAATAATATATATATTTAGAAATAGAATAAAGTAATAAATAAAATATATAAAATGCATCACATTGGGAAAAAATAATATAATATTGTAAGAACAGGACATCAGATAAAACTTCAATTAAAAGCCAGAGTAAACAGGTAGCTATGTTTTAAGATGTTTTTTTTAAATGCCAACTTTGCCTGCCTCTCTAATATTTTTGGGAAGTGTTCCATAGTTGTGGTGCATAAAAACAGAAGACAGTGTCTGCACTCTTTTTGCACACTACCATTTGTACCTTACGGTGACTAGCAGTGGAGGATCTAAGAGAGTTGGGACATACAAGGAATCAAGGATTGGAGATCAGAAATGTAGGTAGGTGAAACAAGTAAAAATACCTTAAAATCAATACACAAGGAGCCAATGTAATGCAGACAGGGCAGGAGTAATGTACTCTCTCCTCTTGGTTTTAGTTAAAATTCTGGCTGCAGCATTCAGAAAAATTTGTAGTCTCTCGCTGTGTTAAAAATGGTCTCACTTTAGCTATATTTCTAAAATTAAAAAAAGAAGTCTTGGTCACTGTGCCCATGTGAGGTTTCAATTCTAAAATTACTCACAGATTTCCAACTACTGGTTTTTGTCTGATGAACCAGACTTCCCAGCCTAGTAAAAAGTTGATCACTTTTTGATTTGGGGCCTACTAAAAGTATTTCAGTCTTATCCTCATTCAATTTCAGAAAATTCTTGGCAATCCACTCATTGATGGCAGACAAGCAGATAGTCAATGAAGAGCACTGGGTCATTTGGCTCCACAAATACTTAACATATAATAGTCTATTTTCAACATGCATGTTCAAAGATGACCAGCATAACAAATTTAACTCACAGGCCATGGGACTAGCTTTCATAATCAAATTCTGGCTTACCAAATGAAAAACAAGAACCGAAACATCTAAAACTAGAAATAACTGCCTTGCAGTTGTATGCCTCTGCTAACAAGTCAAGTTGCATCATTCTACAAAAACCAAACATTGAACATTAGATGAATAAACTTTGTTTTATCATTGCAAGGACAATCTTTATTTATTGAACAAAAATTAGAATATCGTGAAAAAGTTCAATATTTTTTGTCACTCATTTCAGAAAGTGAAACTCATATATTATATAGATTCATTACACAGAGTGAAATATTTCAAGCCTTTATTTCTTGTAATTTTGATGATTATGGCTTACAGCTAATGAAACCCAAAATTCAGTGTCTCAGAAAATTAGAATATTTTGCTTTAACATATTTTTAAAGTATCATATTTAATATTTGGTCGCATATCCTTTGTAAGTAAGTAAGTAAAACTTTATTTATATAGCGCCCTTCACAGCACAAATGCACAGAGTGCTTTACATAAAGAGGATAAAGTGCATCAATAAAACATCATAAAACAATAAAGTGCATCAACAAAACATCATAAAACAGATAAAAACGTATAAGAACTATAAAAGGCAAAACATGCACAGGACAGACAGGACCAATAGGGTGTCTATATCTGACTAAAAGCCTGCCTAAACAGGTGAGTCTTTAGTTGCTGTTTAAAGCAGAGTTCTGAAGGGGCGGCTCTCAGGTCAGGGGGGAGGGCGTTCCAGAGCCATGGGGCCGACACCTCAAAAGCTTTGTCCCCTTTGGTTTTGAGTCTGGTCCTGGGAACGACCAGGAGCCCCTGATTGGATGACCTCAGTGACCGGCCGGATGAGTAGGGGTGGATGAGATCTGAGATGTAGACGGGGGTTTGGCCATGGAGGGCTCTGAAGGCGAACACCAGGACCTTGAACTGGATCCTGTGTTGAACCGGGAGCCAGTGCAGAGATGCCAGGATGGGGGTGATGTGGCAGGACTTCTTGGACCTGGTGAGAAGCCTGGCAGCAGCATTTTGCATGCTGTTACTTCCTGAAGTCTGTGACCAATCAACATCAAAAGACTCTCGATATCTTATTTTCAGGTACTGTTACAAGCGATACTATAACCTCTCTGCATTTGAACTGATCTCTATGGGAATTTGGGGGTGAGACTAGATTCAGCTGTAAATTACACTGGTACAGTATGGAACACATGGCTGGCTAAATGGCTGTAAGTCATCAAGGGTCTGAGCTATCGAACGAGCCCCAAACCATCACTCTGTTGCCAGATATGGAGTAGATGTGGATGGATTACTGCAAGGGTTATTTCTCCTGACTCATTTTCCTATAGAACTCTATGGGGGAAAATGTCAGGAGAAACAACCCTTAAAGGGATCCATCCACATCTACTCCATATCTGGCCGCAGAGTGATGGTTTGGGGCTCGTTTGATACCTTAGACCACCCTTTTCACCTTTTGGCCCCCCCCCCCCCCAGAAACAGAGAAAGAAACAGAAAAAAAAAAAAAAAAAAAAAAAAAAAAAAAAAAAAAAAAAAAAAAAGTGCAACATTTTTTTTTTTTTTTTTTTTCCTTTTTTTTTTCAACAAAAGCTTATTATTATTTATATTTAATTTTTATTTTTATATTATTTTTTTTTTTTTTTTTTTTAAAAAAAAAAAAAAATTTTTTTTTTTTTTTTTTTTTAAAAAAAAAAAAAGGGGACCCCCCCCAGTACCTACCGCGACCCCCCCCTAGGGGCGCGGACCCCCCTGTTGAAGATCCCTGCCTTAGACCCTTGATGACGTACAGCCATTTCGCCAGTCATGTGTTCCATACTGTACCAGCGTAATTTACAGCTGAATCTAGTCTTACCCCCCAATTCTCATAGAGATCAGTTCAAATGCAGAAATTTTGTCATAATTAGCGTAGGAATTCTTGAGTTATGGCCAAAAACATCTTTTGTGAGATCACAGTGACATTGACCACCAAAATCTAATCAGTTCATCCTTGATTCCAAGTGAAAGTTTAGGCCAAATGTGAAGAAATTCCCTCAAGGCGTTCCTGAGATAAGGCGTTCCTGAGATATGGCGTTCCTGAGATATGGCGTTCGAGAATCAGACGGACGTACAACCCAAAAACATCACCCGCGCGGAGGCATAAAAAACAGCTATAGGCCTAGTCTGCAGGATGGTTTCTTCTGCCATTTAAGCTTTCCACACATTTTCGTTGAGGCAAAATATGACAAAAATAATATTTTGATAGCAGACGGTTACGTAGTGAGAAGAGTAGATGTGATTTTAAAGCATGTTGATGAGCTTTAACCTTAAAGCACGTTGTGGGTTGTGGGTAAGTAAAGTTAAAGCACAACTGAAGTTTGGTAGAACTTTGGGTTGTGTAGTTACCCGGCCATGATACGAGTCCAAATGGTGGTGAAATACACATATACAATCACAAACTAAGCGGATTCTGTCAATACAAGCAATAAGCATTTCTCGTACGTATCATAGCCAGGTAACTAAACAACCAAAAGTTCTACCAAACTTCAGTTGTGCTTTAAAAGTCAGGAATCTACAGGCCATGTAGCCAATTTTTGCCTGGTGTTGTAGTGACCTCTAGGGGAATATAGGGTGACCGTGAACAGCATTACACAACACGTCAGGTTCTTTTTTCAATTTTAGTGTACATTTTGAGTTTTTATGTGTAGTGAAGAATATTTTAGATATGGCCGTTTGTAACGACCAAACGGCTTGTAACATTATGGGGGCATTCGGGGGTTTGTGGTCCAAAGCTAGAAAAAATATACTTCAAGTCACTCCAAACAGCTTGTACAGTGACATTGTTTCCAGAGCCTATACACATGAGCAGATACATTTAGTAGCATTTATTCACAACTATAACCTTAAATATCAGTTTTTATAGTGTGTCAGCACTTCTTTCCTTAAGCAGTCTCAGGTTGCGTGAGCCAATGGAAATTGTTCTAAACAAAAATAAGATTAGATGCATTTTAATATTTTTGGAAAAAGAATCAAGTAATATACACATATACAACCTCTATAACGTCATAATGTCGCTGTGAAAGTTGCTTTAGAGGTACTTGAAGTGTATTTTCTTGCCTTGGACCACAAATCCTTAATGCTTCTATACCAGCCATTATTAGTTCTGGGCCAATCAAAAATGAAAAAACAAACAAAAAGTGAACGATTTATGTGAAGCCAATTATGCTTTTAACTTGACAGCAGCATCATCCTTTTTCCAAAATAACCATTTTAATCTTCAGGTGGTCCAGTGTGCATGTTTGTTCCTATGTTATTTAAAGTTCATTCATTCTCTACTGACTCCAATGACCTCTCAGTGTATTCATCAATAAATTAAGAGGGGAAGCAGAATTTCACTCAGGCAACAGTGACACACCAAATAAAATTATTTTAAATAGTTTATTCAATAAACAAAGCACCACAATGTTTTATTTACTGTTGCTTACAGCAGTTTTCTGCAGTGAAGTGGCCACTACACAGGAGAGGCCAATGGATATAGGGAAATTAGAAAGTGACTGTAATACTGTACCTCAAAGACTCACAGCGCAAAGGAACGATGCTATGAACCGTCCTAATAACGTACTCCTTCCACCCAGGATCATCCAATAAAACTTTTAGTAACTAAAATCTTTTTACATGAAGGTGACAGCATCACATTGCGTAAAAAGACGCACAGAATTCTAACTATTGCACAAATAGCCAGGACACCATTACAGGTTTACTTGCCACTGCCTTTCACATAGGCAGCAATAACAATCACTGGCCCATTATTAACTATACTTAGAATCTTTATTACTTAATTACTAACCATGTCTGTTACTCAAACTCCAATGATTGGCTGAGGTTGGCTAGCCATTAAAACCTTTATTTTAATGGTCAGCTTCTACAGACTGAGGAAAATATGACAGGAAGTTAGATGTGAGAAGAAATAAATCGTAATAAGAAATAGGGCTGTTTTTCAAACAATCATGAATGTCCGAGCAAAGTCTGCAATTGCTGTACAATGGCAGTCTTTTTCCAAGAATGCCTTGGTAACACTAGGAGTTTGGGAGGGTGGAGTTCTATCCAGCCGCACGGTAATTAGCGTGGATCTCCGGCTTGATATCACACACCATCTTGAGCAGGTTTCCCAGGACGGCCTCACGGTTCTGCTGGAAGCTGCCCTGGATGTGCCCCATCTTGTGCACCGTCTCCTTGTCCACCTCCACTGCCGAGTTACCATGGGAACCCAGGGCCTGAGTGAGAAGACGCTGTGTTTACAACACCCCCTTATGCATTCCAAAAAAAACATTCTGAGACTTCATTACCCTTTGTGTCCAAGAACACAAACATGAACCAAAACGAGCCTCAAACCATCACCATGCTGCCAGATATGCAGTAGATATGGATGGATCACTTGAAGGCTTGTTTCTCCTGACTCATTTTCCTATTGAACTCTATGGAAAAATAAGTCAGGAGAAACAACCCTTGAAGTGATCCATCCATATCTACTGCATATCTGGCAGGAGAGTGATGGTTTGAGGCTTGTTTGATACCTCAGACCCTTGATGACTTACAGCCATTTAGCCAACCATGTGTTCCATACTATTCCCATGTAATTTAAAGCTAAATCTAGTCCCACCCCCCAATTCCCATAGAAATCCATTAAAACTTAGAGGTTATAGTATGGCTTGTCTGAGTACCTGAAAATAAGATCAGTCATGATAGCATTACCTATGAAATGTTCCGAACAGGTGTTTTTTGAAGTTCCCAGTCTTATGTTGCCCCTGTCCAAACTTTTTTTGAAACGTGTTGCAGGCATCAAATTCAGAATTTGTGTATATTAAGGTAAGGTAAAACAAGAAATATATTTTCTTTGCACGGTTTTTTTAAAAGAGAATTTACAAAATCACTACTTTCTGCTTGTATGTGCATTTTACATACTGTCCCAATTTTTTTGGAATGGGGTTTGCATATTATATGGCAGTTTGTCTTTTTTGTCTTAAATTGAACCACCCCTTGTAGTGAGACTCACCGCAGCCTCTTTGGTTTTGAACTCCTTCTCTCTCTGCAGGCGGTGCTGCTCTATTTCAGCATGGGCCTCCTCCTTGGCCTGCTTCAGACGGCGGGTCTTACCTACACACACGGGCACAAACACATGCACATGTAACAGTGAGCCTTTCAGTGAAGCTATATTCACACTGGAACAGCACAAAAGAAAATGGTGTGTAGAAAGAGGCATTAGACTTTCAAATGGAAGAGAGACAAAAGTAGTAGTTTATCAGCACAGGAGCACATTCCAAACGAGACGCGGGCTGGTCTGAGCTGTGAGACGAGCTTACACAGTTGCGCATTTCAAGAAGAAAGAAAAGGCCACTACAAAGTTGCTCAAAAAGACGGAAAACAATAGGGTAAACCAGGGTACAACGCCCCCCTTAAGGACAATGTCTATTTTTAAAAAAATATATAAATAATTTTGATTATCAACATAATACGTACACAAAGAAGCATGCTTTAGTAAACACATTGACAAGATAATTGATAAAACACATTGATAAAATAATCACAACAGACTACAGCTTTGTTATTATAAAACTAAAATAATTTTTTTGTAAATGGGGCATCTTCCCCCGGGGAACATGCCCCTCTACCTGGGAAAGAAGCCCCCGGGGTGCATTTTGCCACATGGGTCATTTTGAGCTATACAAACTTGGCATTTACACATAAGATTAACTTTAACGTCCCCTGAACGTCTCGGAATGCCATCAGGACGTCGCCTTGACGTCTTTTTGTAGGGTTTTCTAAACGTTACGTGGATGTTACACAGAACGTTCCTGGGACGTTCTAGTAAGCTCCCCCAGACATTCACTACATGATGTTATACTGTAACCAGTAATAGACGTTGCAGGAATGTCCCGGAATGTTACTAGCACAACGTCATATCAGAACAGGGATGTTGCTTGAACGTCCCCAAGAAATTCTAATTAAATGTCATATTGTAACCAAACAGTGACCTTCCTAAGACTTTAATAACGTTCTAGTAATGTTTTTAGGACATCCCTAGGAAACGTCACATAACTTTGAGGGGACTAAAATGTGATGTCCCTGGGACGTCCCCTGTTTGCTGGGTACATCCTTATGAGGCGACGAGAGGGAAGGCTGACGCAGTTCGGTGCTCCGTGTTGACAGTGGACAGAGACCACAACACTGCGTGTATGGAGGAAAGTCGTGGAGGTGGAGTTTGTGTGTTGGACTGCTTAATGACACTGGACATCTCTGGACAGCGGGGGCTATTTTTAATCATGACGTTTGGCTGTAGGCTATTACACTTAATTAGCTTGATTAATGCAATGATCCTATTGAATGTCTTTGTTTGATATGATGGTTTGTGTGTTGTGGGTCTGCCCCGCTACAACTGAAGTTCCCTAGCAGGAAAATAAGTTATTCTATTCTTATAAAAAATAAAAAAGTTGTATTTTGTACTGTCAATCAATTTGCCCCAGAACCACTTATTTTGATTTCTTCCCACCACAAAATTGAGTTGGATGCTATTCAAAGATTAGGAAGGCCACTACCACCCAAGAAATGAGCTGAAATAGAAATAGGCAGCATCTAATAATCAAAAGATGAATTACAGAGAGGGGGGGTTTACCCCGCTTTACCCAAAGGGCGGGAGGCGATTAGGGCGACAGGACCTATACACGACAAGTGTGAAACTCAGTTACTCGATCGCCTGTGGCCAAGCTCACCACGTTATGAGGAATGCAAGTGTCATTCCACATATAGACGCCAATTTGAGGCGCATAGGTCGTCTTCACATTCACAACAGTCCATCACGGGCAGCACCAGCGTACAACCCGCTGACTAATCATATTTTGTCGATAGAGGGCTTGTAATTTGGCCTTCGTATATTGAACAGCCGTAATTTGGCGGAAGGCATACCTAAACGAATTTCAGGTGGAGTAAGAATGGAGTAATTAACGTAATGCACCTTGGTTTTCCCAGGTAAACGAAACAAACCGTTGCCCTTTCACGACTGCATTGTATTCCACAAGAGTAGCTACAATTCCCATAACAGAATTAACGTTACACCACAGGATGCTATTTTACGCACAGGATCCCAGTGCTACGTTAAGAGCCACGACTGAACACATACACGCAAGAACAGAACATTAACGTATTTCTTGCTATTGCAGGCTTGGGGACAAATTGCATTATTTTAGTTACCTACTTTAGCGTGCAACCTAAAGCAGGTAACCAGTGAAGCAGTTACAAACCATAAATTTAACCCATATCGTGCTAAAATATTTAATTCAAACGCTCAAATGAAAGCCCAGAAACATTAACGTGTGAATGTATCGTCAGAGGACAATAAAAATCATCTCCGTTCGCAAGTGGCTGTCCAGATGGACTCCACGGTCCACGGAGCAGCTGACATTAGCCAACTTGCTAAAATATAACAATCGGGTTAAAAACTTACGTTTTCGGGCTTCCGCGACCTTTTCCGCCGCCCGTTTTTCTGCATGCAACAGCTGCTGGATTCCCTGTGACTGGCTAGCCATCCTCAAGCTTGAGTAAAATAATGACGACGCGCTGCACGAGTCTGATAAGATTCAGGATCGCACCAGGGAGTTTAGTTAGTTTACTGCGGACAGTCAGCTGACTGACAACACATCATATGACCTCGGCGAGTGGTTGAATCATGATGGAAACATAGCCTAATCGGTGAAAGTATTTAAAAAGCCATTCATATCAGGATGAAACTGATGTTTTCTGATGGACATTTTTGTAATTTACTGATATTCAACATTGTAACCTAATTGATTAAGATTCCAAGATGGTATATTTTGTGACTATATCCTATTTATAGTCGTGTAGGCTACGCATTGATCTAGCAGTCTATCGTCATACGACTGCCTCAGAATGTGTGCCAGTTTAATGAGAAAATCATGACGTAGGCTACTGTTAATAGCCTACATTAGCCTACATCGTCAATTTTAGGGCCCATTTACACCTGCCATTAAAAAGAGTCCAGACATCCATTCACCAGATTCTGGCTGCAGAGGACTTGGGTAAACCGTTCATTATTCAACAGAGTTTTTGAAGACTGCCATTTATGGTTCACCCGAACAAGCCTAATCAAGTTTAAAATTACTGGAATGTCCTCCCCCACATAAATAATTGTAGGCTATGTTATGTGGTTGTGTTTCTGTCAGGGCAATTATATGGACTCAAAATTGCATGCATCCATTCGTTACGCACATTTTGTGCAAAGCTACTCCAGCTAACTCAGCCTTACAGAAATATATATATATTGTTTTGCTACAAATTTTAGAAAATGGTGGGTTTAGTTAGAAATGCAACTTAAGGCCTGATGACCTATATGAAAGAGCTATTTTAAAGAAACTGTGATATAAAAATTGTATTGCTTATTGTTGTTCGATAATGTTTTTGTTCTGTTTTTATATCGGCCTACCCCTATCTAGCCTCTTTTCAGGCCGTCCTTGTAAATAAAAATTTGTTCTTAAGTGGCCATTGCACATTTGGTTGTGCTGAGGTAGTCAGGTACCCCCATCCTGCTGGCACTATGTACCTATTCACCCCCACAATACAATACTGTAGAAGTATACACACCTCAATTAATTAAATTGGAACAAATGCCGGAGACAATCCTCTGGGAAACATACGTCCAACTTTTATATACATTTGGGTATTTTTTTATTTATTCCATTTTATTTTTTGGTTCCCTGATCGGGAATCAAACCCGGGCCACGGCGGTGAGAGTGCCGAATCCTAATCACAATACCACCAGGGACCTAAAGACTCCAATAAGCATGGAAAAGCACACACAGGAAGTTGAAGAAATGATGATGCTCACAGAGGAACAAGAAAGGTCCCAACAGAATGTCCCAAAAGAACTCTGGACAGAAGGGGCGCACGATATCGGCCTCATGCGTTCTGCTGGGCAGGCAAAGATACAACTGAAACCAGGAATGATAGGACGCCGGGTCCGTCAATACGGCGGAATTAATGACGACCCCAGAAGAAGGCCAACCACATGAGAGAATGGTAGAAGAAGAAGCAAAAGCAAGAGAAAACCTGCGCCATGAACCACTAATGGCTCCAGACCACGTGTATTTATTTCGTGGATGGTTCATCAGCCATTGATTCACGCACTGGAAATTGTGCAGTACATTAACCGGGGAAGGGTGGTTTGTTTCTGTTAATGTCAGCAAGTATAAGTAATTAAACATCAATCTTATTTTAGATTTATTTTGCCTTGGATCCACATTTTTCATCTTTTTCACCGAAAAAACATAGGTAGCAACTATTGTCTGACTAGTAAGGAGGAGTTTACGTCCAGTTTAGGTTCGATGTTGATATGGCAATTCAATTCATCATGGAATTAGGCGACTTCTTGCTAGCCAAGCATGCAACAGTTATATTTGCTTAAAACAAAAATACTTAGCCAGAGACTATTTCAGTAAAGTGTTAGCTGCTATCTCGCCATCTATGCCGATGAGAAAGAAAGTTGCGCCAGTCATTTTATAGAGCAGGAAACGTGCGCAAATGGTTCTTGTTTTACCGTAATGCGCATGTGCTATGAGCCTCTTAGACATTGGCTTCAAGGCGGCTAAAAAAATCAAACTAGGTGGTCTGCTTTCTTGCATTTCCTAAACTGACCACCCAAGCGCATTTGTTGTAGCCAACGTTGAATTTTTGTTCAATGACTTGCTTTCTACATGTTTTTCTGAAATAAAAAATATATAGCCTATGTTCATGTTTATGTGTAGGCTATGCCGTATGGGCACGTGCGTGTAGCGGGCTAGAAGATAAGCAAGTTGTCATATGAAATTCATAAGCCTACGGAAGAAACGTGTTGTCATAATAAACAGAGTCATAAAAAAATATTGTTAAAACTGCGTTGCATTGTTTGTTATTGTTATTGTTTAATATGGGCCTTTCCGAGCAGCGTCACATTCACAATGGAACACTTTGCAGATGTCTTAGCACACTGAAGCTGAAGTTACCAATGACGTTTCGGTTCCGAATCAGCTGTGTGTTCGATAGCTACTATTATTCAACAATGAAGTGTGTTGTACTTAAATATAACTACATACTGGAGATTATACTACTCATTCGTTGCTGTTGGTTGGTAAGAAAACAATTGCTCTCAAAACTTTTCAAGCTTGAGAAAACCCGCTACTTTCACGACTACATTCTACATCAGACTTTGAAGGGACAGCTACTTGCATTCTTGATTTTCTTGAACACAGGTAAGCTTTATTAGCTTTAATAATTCAGTTGTGGTAGTGACTCCAACCAGCGATTCAAACATTTTGACCTTATATTATTTTATATATATATTTTGTCAGAATGTCCTCATTAATTAATTATGAAATAATACAATTTAAATGTAATTAACACAATATAGTAGTGTTTTGTGTAGCAGAGAACCCATTATTTTAGTTTTTATAGTAGTAATGTAGCCTATGTACATGACAAGAAAAATAAAACATGGCTGGGATTCAATACATTTTATAGAAATTATAATAAAATCACCTTTAGAACTGATGGCTAAAACTGTAAGATGCCAGTAGAAAATGCTGTTTTGTGTACATTTTATGACACATTATGTTTCCTTGACAATATATTTATATGCCTATTTTTAATATGTGGTAACAGTGTTTCATGGGACAGTTTCAATGAGTCTGTCCCATAAATCATCTAGTCTTATACAGAATTCAATTTGTTTCCTCTGTCCTGGAATATTTTGTAAAACAGCAATAGCTTAATGATACATAGGCCGAGCTGACCCGAATGAATAAAATCAAGGCCTATTGTGATAACCCTTTCCATAAATGGCCATTCATAAAAGCTATGTAATTCCTTCAAAACCTCTTACTTTTATGATTTTGTCATTGACTGCAAATGGGTGTATAATGTGTGTCACTTGGTATGTCATGGTAATATCACTCGCTGGATTTGATTGGCCACCCTAGGTGGCACCTAGAGTGGCCAATCAGATTTCAGGGGTAACCAGTTCCACCCTGGGCACCCCTCTGGTGATATACAGCCTGCCTATTTGTGGTGATTGAAAATCTTTATGGGTGTTCATTTAGGGTGTTTGACGGATACTGTTTATGCAGGAACAGTGAGAAACATTTCTAAAAAATATTTTAAACAATATTTTTATGACCATGTACTTATGACATGGTTTTAACCCAGGTAATTCCAATGAATCACATCCCATGAACAAGCTGAGGGATGCAATTTGTTGGAAACAGCTGGTTAAAAACATAACATGGTTGAGAAAACGTGGTTGCCATAACATGGTTGAAATGTTTCTCTCATAAACTCTGTTTTCATGTGTTGCCTTAAATATTTTAAAGGGTGTACATGAAATAGATTGGTCTATTGCATTATAATAGGTCACATTCTATTTTAAGGGCCTATTTATGCATAATCAAAAGCAGTGTATAGGTACATTCATACTTGTAACTGTTGGGTTGATGAGATTATCCAACTGGAAATCGTGCAGTACATTTACCAGGGAAGGGTGGTTTGTTTCTATTAATGTCAGTAATTAAACATCAATCTTATTTTAGATTTTTTTTGCCTTGGATCTACATTTTTCATCTTTTTCACCAGGAAAACATGAACGTCAAACTGCATTTTTCACAGGAATGCACTATGGCCCCCTCACAACCCACCTTCTCCTTTGCAGAGCTTTTCTAGGTCCATCGAAAAGGTCCGGTGCTCAATTAGCTGAACCCGTGTCAGTGAAACATTTATACACTACAAAGTACCATTCATACAAATATGTAAATGTTTGAAAAGTGATTATGAATGTTACATTTTTACAAAGCTTTCTGGGTTCCCACAATGGTTACAAATGTTATCGATACCCAAAATATACTGTATATCGCATTACTATGTTAATCCTCCATTCCTATCTCCGCTCTAAGCTTTCTATGACGGGAGGTCCCAGGCTCTCCCTGCAGCCACCGCTTGGTGCTGCTGAAACTCTGCCAGGTAGAGTTTCAGAAGCTGGGTGAAGGGACATTGGCGAATCGGTCCATTGGCAACATTAGATTCATCGGAGAACTTTTCAAGTTAGAGATGTTGAAGGTGACAGTGATACACAGCTGCATCAGTAAGCTCCTCTACAACAGAAGCGAGGATGCACTTGAATGCCTGTGCTGCCTGCTCTCTACTGTTGGCCAGAAACTGGACTCTGACAAGGTATTGCACTATATGGCTACATGGCTGTTCATTCAGATACACTTAAATACCCCTCCCACACACATACCCTCATACACAAAGATGTACCCACAATCACACTGTAACTTCCCACTGCTCCCTGTTTCTACAGCACCTCATGGATCAGTACTTTTTCAATGTCACCCATATCATGAAGGAGGGAAGGACATCATCCCGGATACAATTCCTTTTACAGGATGTACTTGAACTAAGAACGGTACTGGCTAACTAATTCTGCTCTTCTTTCTCTGAACCAATCTATTTTTCCCCCACTTGGCACTCATTCCCAGTCCATAAATTTAGTTTTTCCCATCTACAGAAAAATGAGGTCTTTCTTTGTCTCAGCATCCATGGGTACTTTTTGTTTAACATAGCAAAAATGATCCTTTATATTGTTTGCATTGTCTCTTCCAGAATAATTGGATCTGTAGGAGAGGTGAACCGGGACCAAAGACCATCAGGCAGGTTCGTAGGCAGGTTGAGATGGAGAGGAAGGAGGAGAGGAGCCTCGTGCAGGAATTTCAGTCAAAGATGGACAACTGGCGCCATGGGGGCAAGGATCTCCGGGTCCATGAAGAGCCACACCCAGCCTGGCGCCGCAGCTGCCTCCTGCCAGAGGAGCGTCCAAACTCAGAGAAGGTGTGGAAGCCGGAGGTGAAGAGGCTGACTGAAGGGGGCCGAGACAGGAGAGAGGAGGACCCTGAGGCAGCCAGGACCCAGGAACTGTATAAGAGCATGCGCAGTGTCCTGGATAAGCTCGCCCCCGAGATCTTCCGCCACCTAATGGAAGAGGTAAAGGAGTTCCCCATCAACACAGCAGAGCGTCTCAGGGGCATCGCTGCCCTCATCTTTGAGAAGGCCGTCTCTGAGGCAAGATTCGCAGCCACTTGTGCCAAGATGTGCCACTGTCTGAGAGAGGTGAGTATGTCCATCTATGCTTTCACATTACTTCAGAAATTACCATTTATTCCACAAGTATGCGCTTCAAAACATCAACTTCAAAAACAGCTAATTGTAGTCTATTCCTGTGTGTCTATCTGTGCACATTAACCTTCATGTACCTTCTCCACACTGCCACCTTGGCATGCTTAATATAGGGTGTTTTTAAAGTTTAGATTAGAATTGTACTTCTAATGAAAAGATTGCTGCTTGCTTTCTAAGACACTTCTTTCTCACTCAGATAAATGCCCCAAGTACTAACAACCCAAGAGATACTTTGAATTTCCGTTTGGTGATTCTGAACGTCTGCCGTTTGGAATTGAATAAGCTGCATGATGACCATAAGGTAATAGGGATGATGGGGTGGGGTGACGCTACAACATTTATTTTCTGGTATGATTGTGGAACCTGTATAGCCACATACCTCATGTTCATCTATAGCATTTTTTTAAATTTCTGGTTAATATTGTCTGAAGAAACATGTAAAAAGGTTGTCACAAGGTAACCCGAAACGTGGTCTAACCTTTCCATTTATGGTGACTAATGATTCACAAAAGTACAGTTTGTGGATTACAGATCAAATGTCAAGTCTTTACCTGTGCTGTACATATGTGGCTTTTCCCTCCTCATCTGCCTTGGTCCTCCTCACTCTATGTCCAGATGGAGGAAGGGCAGCAGCAGCGATCAATCGGAAACATGAGGTTCATCGGGGAACTGTTTAAACTGAGGATGGTAAAGGAGACCGTGATGCACAACTGCATCAATAAGCTGCTCATCACACAGAGCGATGTGGCACTCAAGAGCCTGTGCTGCCTGTTATCCATCATTGGCAGCATCCTGGACTGTGATGAGGTATTGCACAGTGAGGTCATACCACTCATTCATTAAAACACACACTCAGGCACGCAAACACAAAAACTGTTCCGACTGCTTCCCATTTCAGCAACACCTTATGGGGGGATATCTCGATCAGATGGAGAAGATCCTTAACAGGAGGAAGGTCTCATCGGAGGTCTCCTTCCTACTGCAGGATATAGTGGACCTGAGAAAGGTATCACTCCTTTTCGACTAACCACAAATGCTACTCCCCCTCACATTCTGTTCCTCCTTCTCCTTGTCACAAACTTGCTACTATTTATAAACTACTCTACTTGACCTCCTTTACACTCACTCTCCAACCCATCTTCTTTAACTTCATTGCTCTTCCTTTCAGTCTTTCTTGTGTGTAACAGCTAAAATGTCCCTATCTTGTCTGCTCCTCTCTGTTCCAGAATTATTGGTTTCCTGTAAAAGCAGAACAGAGGTATAGGCTAAGTCAAGTCAGCACGGAGGCCAAAATGGAGAAGATACAGGAGATGATCAAGGAACAGCAGCAGCTTGTGCCCAGTTCGGATTGCAATCGTCCTGGTGGACAACATCTTGCTCTGTGGCAAAGCATTCAGCTGCAGGATGAAGGCCAAAACACCGCCATCTCACCGGCTAATAATGACCTCGAGCCCTTCCACCACATCTTCATGCAGTCAAGCACTGAACAGGTTAGTTGCCTATTAACAGATATGCAGAGTGATTCTGGACAGTTATGCCTTTCTGATCTTTTGGTATAGAAGACGTATCCTTTTGGTGTTAGTTCTACTGTAGTTCAAAGTTTATCATATTGTGTAGTAGATCATTAGAAAGTTGTTAACCAGAAGATCTTCTCCTCCAGATTGACACATTGGAGTCCTACATTCAGATTTCCGTTCCCAGGCAGAAAGGCACCTGGAGGGGTCATCGCATGGAACAAGGTGGGGTCACACCTTCTCTAACTTTCACATGCTCACTCACACTAACTCTCACTCATAACATCACCTACAAACACACATGATTTCTTTCTTGTATATCACTTTCATTTAAGTTTGACATCTCTCACACATAGATAACCATCCTCATCCATGCAACATGTTCTAGACACAGGATTTCACACATAGAAGTTCTCCACATATGCTCTCTTCCATGCACCTTCTTTCACCCAAAAACCATGAATGCCTTGTGCCTCCCCTCATTCTACAGAGTTGGGATGTCTTTCCTCCAGCACCCTCACCCTTCTTCCTGCTCTGCTGCTGTCCTCATCTTTCACCTGCAGCCTCAGCATACTGTTTGACAGGTCAGCACCCAAATTTTATCTGTTTGTGTTTTTGTTTATCAAACTGATGATGTGCTGTTTGCTAGTCTGTGTATTCAGAATAGAACTATCACATCCATATGACATTTATGACCTCCACAAACACTTAATTCTTGAGCGATATTTCTTAAAGCCGACTGGTCTCCTTATTTCTGTACATCCTATACTAACTAACGAGCAGGACCAACTGGATCCAGGACAGTGCAGAGGTGTTCAACCTGCCTGAGAGTCTGGGCCGCAGCAGTTTCTACTCCAAGCTGGAGGTTCCAGAACCTGAGACACATGCCCTACTGACCCTGCCAGCTTTGCCTGCCCCAGCTAATCCCACTGGGGCCATAAAACCTTCATCCAATCCTGCTCCAGCCCTGCTCGCCATAACTGAGGATGAGCTGGAGAGGGTGGCCAAACCTACTGAGATGAAGGTAAAACTTTGCTTCAGCTGGGTAATAGCATAGCCATGCTGTGGCCTCGCCTGTTTGTGCTACCATTACTATGCGTACATGCAATGCTGTTTCTTGTCTGGCCCACAGAGGTTACTGCTGTGTGTACAGAACACTAACTGCACACTTCAGCTCTTTATTGTTGAGCAAAAGTCCATCAAGAACAACCCTGCTGGCCAAGAAAATAAGGTCATCGTTATTCACCGGCTGGTGAAATTGGGCCCCCTGCAGCCGCGGCAATTACGGCGACTGCAAAAGATCTTACATACGGCAAGAAGCAGTCGTCATATCTTGAACCATGTGGTAAAAGCAATCAACCAGTTACCCAGCGGAGGATGCATTCACATGGACCAGCTCTTCAGGCGAGTCCTCTCCTTGCAGGCCCAAACATGAGAATGACTGCTGGAGAATACCCCCAGTATTAAAACAAAAATCGAAGGCATTGTCCATTGAAGTAAAGAATCAACAAATTACCATGATCTCTGACCTCTGACCCCTCTGCTACTGTGTACTGGCAGGGAAGTGTTCATGCTCCCAGTCCCTCTGGACAGGACTGGTGTCCAGAAGTTGGATACCATCTTCATATCAGAGAAGCAAATGGTTAGTACTGAGAGCTTGGCTCTGACCCTCAAAGACATACTTCTATTCTGAGGATGTGCTTGACTGTTACCCTGTGTGACACTGCATAACTGGGTTTTTGTCTATGCACAGCTTCCCTGTATTTGTGTAACAATGTGTTTATTACAGTCTGTGTATAACAGTCCATGTGCACCAATCATATAGTAACAGTATTTACCTGTATGTGTGTGTGTGTCTCCCAAGAAACAAGGCATGATCTGGCTATGGAGAGAAGAACAACAACACTGGAAAGCCTCATTACCTGAGGAGAGGCTTGGCATTACATTTGTGACTGAAAAGGTGAGCGGACACAATGGAGTGAGTGGAAGGGAGGGTATGTGGCAGTGGAAAGTGGGAGGAACAAAGAGAATGGGACAGAGAGGGAGGAAAATGACATTGCAATATACTTTCAAATTTGACCCATTTGAATCATGACACCATGTTAAGCAATGTCAAAAATAACATGTGCCAGGTTGACATAATTAATGAAAATGCAGTCTGGAAAAAATGTAAAAAAGAAAGTGGGAGGAGTTATCTTCTGAGGTGGTTGGATGGGAATCGTACTGACTGGTGGTCTTCTGCTTCTTCTCCAGAAAATGTTGAGCTTAACGTGACCAACAACGGAGGCTCATGAGGATCAAAATAAGCTTCAGCTGTCATCCAGTGCCAGAGTGCTGACAGCAGCGGTATCTTCAACTAAAGGAAGAGTCAGCGACAATAAGCCACAATATAACCAGAAGAAGTCAATGAAAAATAGAGTAGGATCATTTGTAAAATACCTTGTTTTAATCTTCTTTATTTTTCTTTTCACTTGTTTTCTTAGTCTGACTGTGGCTATAGACTGTTACTGTGATTAGAAAACAAACACTATCCCACACAATCAGCTTTATGTTGCCTCTTATTGAAAACAAAGCTTCTTAGCAGGTCTGTTCAATGTGTTGCCTGGAGCTGAACCATGCTGTACTATTTTTCTGGTTTCTTTACAGTGCCTTTCTTTAGTGCTGCCATGTTCTCATGGAAACTTTGCTGTAGAACATAGGGCACAGGGCCTCTTCTGCCAGGCTTTACATTTTCTCACTTTTGCTTTAAACTGATTCATGACATTTTCCAACATGTGCGGTCGCTTGCTCTGGTGCATTTTGTACAAGGATATGCTTTAGTGCCCTCTCTCTTTCCTGGCAAAGCTGAAGTACTTTCTTAACCTTCTAAAATCCATACCACCACTGTCTTTTCTAACCTCAGGCCTCGGCCCCGGCAAACATAGCTGCTGTCTTGGTAAGATCCAGCTCTTGCATTTTTGCACATTAGCTGATGCTGGGCCCATTGAGGTTTGGGAATACCTCATGGTTGGAACTCTTGTTAGCCTGCTGTTCCTCTCAGGACTGTGTGTATACCTGAATCCTCACACTTAAACATATAAACATTATAGTTAGTTCCAGTCTGATCCACTTTCATGTAGCCCTCTGACTTCTTCTCTTGCTCTTGAGATGTTCCATGAAGACTTTAACTTAGGAATTCAAAGTGTTATAGCTCACTTTCCAATGATAGCTGTTCTCTCCTTGCCCTTAGTTGGGCCTCTTCTATATCAAGAGCTTGTTTCTTCTCTAAAGCCATGGCTTTGGCTTTCAGAGCAACCCACTCTGCTTCTGCCTTCATACCAGCAGTGGATGCCGTTGAACTGCTGGTTACATTTGTACTCTTAGACACAACAGAGCTTTTGTTTGTGTTCAAGGAAGGAGCAGCTACCAGATCCAAAGTTTCAGCATCCGAAAAATAAAACACACAACACAAACTGGCCATCTTGTTTGATCAATCCAATCTTAAATGTAGTAATAGGTTAGAACTAGTTAGTCAAAAGATGTGGAGAACAGTTCGCAAATTTGCTGAGATGGCTCCTTGGGATCCATAAAGACTGACCCTCAGCAGTGAACTCAGGTTAGTTAATTTCTCAATGACGTTACCGTGGTGACATATGTATGTGCATGTTTCTTGGAAATCATTGGCAACTATGACAGTTTTCGAAAGGTTAGCCATTCACCCAAGGGCGTAGGAGAGATTTTTATATTGGGGGGTCCGGGGGCATGGTCCCCCAGAAAGAAATTTTAAAAATAACGGTTTTAACTAATACTTTTACATATTGTGGGATGGGGATGACACTTACAGGGAGTGTATGTGCAATCTTATATATATATATGGCAAGCCAAACAGGAAATATATATTACATTTATATATATAGAATGAACATTAATAAATATAGATTGAACATTGATATATATAGAATTAACTTTGATATATATATACAATGAACATTGATATATATATAAAATGAACATTAATATATATAGAATGAACATTTATATATATAAAATGAACATTCATATATATAGATTGAACATTGATATATATATAATTAACTTTGATATATACAATGAGCATTGATATATATACAAAAAACTTTTATATATATAAAATTAACTTTGATATATATACAATTAACTTTCATATATATACAATGAACTTCGATATATAAAGAATGAACATTGATATATATTCTATATATATCAATGTTCAATCTATATATATTAATATTCATTTTATATATATCAATGTTCATTTTATATATATCAAAGTTAATTTGATATATATCAAAGTGCATTGTATATATAGCAATGTTCATTCTATATATATCAAAGTTCATTGTATATATATCAATGTTCATTTTATATATATCAATGTTCATTTTACATATATCTATGTTCATTTTACATATATCTATGTTCATCATATATATATATCAATGTTCATTTTATATATATCAAAGTTCATTGTATATATATATCAATGTTCTTTATTTATATATCAAAGTTCGTTGTATATATATATCAATGTTTATTGTATATATATCAAAGTTCAATATATATTTCCTGTTTGGCTTGCCATATATATATACATGCATATATCTAGGAGGGGATGTTCTTGTTTATTGAAAAAGATTGCATAACCTAGCTAGCCCTACTCTTGCTAGCTAGCTACACTCCTGTCAACAAAACACACACACACACTTCATACACACGATAACACATCACTAGCTAAATAAGCCCGGTGTTTATGTGCAGAGTGGTGGCAGGCAAACCTTCGCACAACCATCATGGTTATCAATGATTTAAAAAAAACATGCATGTACATATGTGACCATATTGGTAGTGAGATTGAGAAATTAACTAACCTGAGGTGATGTCCCTGCTGAGGGTCGGTCATGTATATACAGGTGCAGCTCAAAAAATTAGAATATCGTGAAAAAGTTCAATATTTTTTGTCACTCATTTCAGAAAGTGAAACTCATATATTATATAGATTCATTACACATAGAGTGAAATATTTTAAGCCTTTATTTCTTGTAATTTTGATGATTATGGCTTACAGCTAATGAAACCCAAAATTCAGTGTCTCAGAAAATTAGAATATTTTGCTTTAACATATTTTTAAAGTATCATATTTAATATTTGGTCGCATATCCTTTGCATGCTGTTACTTCCTGAAGTCTGTGTCCAATCAACATCAAAAGACTCTCGATATCTTATTTTCAGGTACTGTTACAAGCGATACTATAACCTCTCTGCATTTGAACTGATCTCTATGGGAATTGGGGGGTGAGACTAGATTCAGCTGTAAATTACACTGGTACAGTATGGAACACATGGCTGGCTAAATGGCTGTAAGTCATCAAGGGTCTGAGCTATCGAACGAGCCCCAAACCATCACTCTGTTGCCAGATATGGAGTAGATGTGGATGGATCACTGCAAGGGTTATTTCTCCTGACTCATTTTCCTATAGAACTCTATGGGGGAAAAAGTCAGGAGAAACAACCCTTAAAGGGATCCATCCACATCTACTCCATATCTGGCCGCAGAGTGATGGTTTGGGGCTCGTTTGATACCTTAGACCCTTGATGACGTACAGCCATTTCGCCAGTCATGTGTTCCATACTGTACCAGCGTAATTTACAGCTGAATCTAGTCTCACCCCCCAATTCCCATAGAGATCAGTTCAAATGCAGAGAGGTTATAGTATCGCTTGTAACAGTACCTGAAAATAAGATATCGAGAGTCTTTTGATGTTGATTGGTCACAGACTTCAGGAAGTAACAGCATGCAAAGGATATGCGACCAAATATTAAATATGATACTTTAAAAATATGTTAAAGCAAAATATTCTAATTTTCTGAGACACTGAATTTTGGGTTTCATTAGCTGTAAGCCATAATCATCAAAATTACATGAAATAAAGGCTTGAAATATTTCACTCTGTGTAATGAATCTATATAATATATGAGTTTCACTTTCTAAAATGAGTGACAAAAAATATTGAACTTTTTCACGATATTCAAATTTTTTGAGCTGCACCTGTATATGAGACTAGTTCTAATTTATCAAATTTACAAGTTGGAGTACTTACCAAATTTACAGATTAGATTGCTCAAACAAGATGGCCAGTAATATTTGGTAAAGTAAATTTCCAGCTAATTAATTGACTGGACTTTAGGCTGTTGCAGCTGGAAAGGGAGGATATAATTTTGACTGTGAGCAGAGCAATGCAAACTTGAGTGCAAGCAGGGCAAGTCTGAGTGCACGGACTGAGTTTTGAGTGCGAGAAGAGCAATTTGGTGGTGGTGACAGGCTTCTCTAAGATCTAAGAAAACATGTTTGCACAAGTTTACTTCTGTTTGAGAGTTTCTTCATCTGGACTGGTACAAGTGCTCTTTCTTTGAAACCAGCCCCAGTATTTCTGCTTAATTCTATGGAAAGTAAATAACTAGGCTACTGATGAGTTTTTCCTTTTCCTTTAGCCGTGCCCTGAAGACTGGAACGCTTTTGTTCCCATTAATGACAGATTATGCATTTCACTTGTCATGCTATCCTTCGTATCCCAACGTAAATTTGCTTGACAATAAAGTTATTTTATTTTCTATTGTATTCTCTTCTATTATACATTAGGTCAGGGAATATTATTTTGTAAATACTGTAGACATTGTCATTGTACACTCATGCAATTAATTGTTGTTGTATATATGAAACTGCAAACTGGTTGTGCTGCTGTCATTGTCTCTTGTTATATAGATCATTTATCTAATCTTGTAAATAATCATTCATCTTGTAAATAAAGGTTTACATAGTATTATTTCCACTAACTGCCTTTTTTCCTATTAATAAATGTTTCAGTAGTGATGTTCTATTTTCATATAAAAAAGGTAACATGTACAGGTTAACTCATGAACAGGCAGTCAGGGCTGGTAGGCAGGCTAAATCCCCAGTACCCTGCATTGATTGTTCTATGGTCTGGGAAATACTACAGAATATGTGCCTGCTCATTCCTTCCACATGACTTTCACTAAAGTCATATACTTGATCTGATAATGTTATTTGTGCAGGTAGGTTCCCACAGGACACACATTGTTCAGAGTATATTTGTGAAGGACGCCGCAGGACCTCTTATATGTTATTTCTGAGTGGTGTCCTACAGAAGTCAGACACAAATTTCCAGATGTTGTATTGCAGAAAAATTATAAAAATCATATTGTTCTCCTGCAGGAATCATACAGTATTTTTCAGTAGGATTCATTTTTCAAAGGATGGAAAAACATACGTGAAGTATGGGAGAAAAATAAAAATGTATGTGAGTGCCTGGTCAGGGCCATTATACTTAAATTACATGAGGATCTTACAAAGCACACAGCAATGCACACACACAAACGACCTATCAATCACAATGTATTTGTTAAGTAATAATTCCATCTCTTAGAGTTGCATACATTTAAATTTAATTCTAAAGGAATGGTCACTTGGTTTTAGCTTTTTCTGTGTAATACCTCTGTTTCACCACAGATAATAAAAGAAATAGACAATGTCAAAAACTGAATGACTACATGTACATAATAGGTGCAACAAAGTTAATTTAATTCTACTCTCACAAATATATTAACACTAATACAGACTATGACCCTGAAAAACAGTGTATTGCAGTTACCTATAGCTGCTTGTTGTCTTATGTAAGCAGCTTGTCAGATAAAAGCAGGTTGCTTCATTAACCACTGAGCCACTTGCCAAAAGACTATATTGGTCCTGGAGTGGAAATGCATCAGATCAATTCTTTACCTAAAGACAGCACTAAAATAAAAGGCTATTTACAGATCGAAGGAAGCACTGCCACATATCAAACACTTTATGAGCCTTACGTTATACTTAAATCCTTATGTTATAGCTTAAATCTGCTCAATATATCAGGTTGTATCATTTATTTCCAAAGGTATGCCCAGAACTACAATTCAGCTCAGATAATTAATGAAAAGTCTCTCCAAAAACTCTCATACTTCTGTCGGTGTATCAAACTCATATTTATGTTGCAAAACGTAGTAAAATGTGGACACGGGTAGGAATGAAAAGTTTTAACCTTCCTTCCCTTATCTCCGCGTTTTTTAATTCTTTTTGTCGTTTACCGGTAATCTATCGGATTTTCCTGTGTTCCGCTACGGGTTTTGCTTTCGGTGATTAGTGAGTTCACCTGTCATTTATTTCCGCTTACTACTTATACCCCGCTTCCTGCCTTTCTCGTTGCTTCCATGTTATTTCACGTAACATTTGAGCTGGTAAAAAGGGTATAGGAAGTTTTGCTGCTATCGACCGCTTTGCTTATCAACGGTTAGCAGTACAATTTAGAAAGAAGCAAAGTGATATTTTGGCTCTGAGTTCAGAGCAGAGGTTTTTGTTCATTTCTTTTGTTTTCCACTCATTACCTACGAGTGCTCTTACCCTAAGTCTTAGGGGTCTTTTTTGAGTTTCTCTTTTCTATTCTTTTGTTCGCTCCACAAACGGGAGTTAGATAAGCATTACTGCTTATTTCTTGGTTTTGCTCGGTTAGCGAGTTCCTCGTTTTTAGCGAGAGGTTATTTGTGTTCTCTTTATTTTCTCCTATTCCACTCCGGATTATTGTCCATCTCAGTGGTGTTCTTATGAACACTTTAAGATTCCGCAGCTATCGCATCTGGACCTCCAATATTTCCTCCGTGTCTCTGACATAGAGATCCCCAACAGAACATGGAAGCCACAGGGGAGGTTCCAGCGATAGTTTCGAATCTTAAAGTGGTCATTGCCACTCAGGAGGCAGCCCTGGCGGACCAGAGAGAGAGTATTCGTGCTCTTCAGCATTCGCAGCAAGCGTTGCACGAGCAGATGCCTCTGCAGGCAGTAGCTCTGCGAGATCTGTCGGAGAATATCCGAACTCTCTCTCTCAGGGCAGATCCACCTCCAGTTGCACAAGCACCTACACAGTCCACTCCCCCGCCACTTCCACCTGACGCTAGGGAACCTAAGCTCCAGCTCCCGCTGCGGTATAGCGGGGAGTCGGGAAAGTGTCAGGGGTTTTTAATGCAGTGCTTAATTTTTTTAAAGATACAGCCCTCACGTTTCTTTGCACAAGAATCCAGAGTAGCCTTCATTCTCTCTCTCTTAACCGGGAATGCTCTCGCATGGGCCGACCCACTTATCAGGGCTAATTCACCCATCGTGAGTAACACAGAGAGGCTTATGGCGGATATAGTGTCAGTTTTCGATCAAGACGTTTCTGGCAAGAAAGTTGCCATGCGTTTGACCCGTCTTCGTCAGGGCACCGATTACTTACTGCCTTTGCGATTACTTTCCGTGCTCTTGCGGGGGTGACAGGATGGGCCGATGAGCCTCTTTGTGCACTGTTCCTGAACGCCCTATCGGAACCCATAAAAGACGCCATTGCGGGTATCGAACCACCCGCTACATTCGGTGCTCTGGTATCTACGGCCATTCGATTAGACAACCGGTTTAGAGAGAGAGAGAAGGAGAGGGCTTATAAGGGTTTTAGACATCGCCCAGCTCGTTACTCTTCCTCCCCCACGCCAGCGCCGTCTCACATTCCGTTTTTAGCTCCTATTGAGCAGGAGGAGCCCATGCAGGTCGATGGGTCCTCCATGCGCGAAACAGGGGATGCTAAGTCTCGTGAGTGGTGGTGTAGGTATTGCAAGAGACGGGGTCATTTAAAGGACCACTGTCCCAAACTTTCGGGAAAAGAGGGGTCTCGCTAGGGGAAACGAGTCGCCTAGCGGGACTACACACTAAAAATGCTGGGTTGTTTCTTCAAACCAAATGCTGGGTTAGACTCGCTGGGTAATTTTTCTGGGTTGTTTCAATGGTATTTGGGTTGATTGATTTAACACCACAGGCTGGGTGATGGCTGGGTCAGCTTCAGCAGTTGCCAGAAATAGCCCTTGTCCTGCTTCCCAATGTGTCTTCAAATTCATAAACTCACTTGCCACAACATAGTAGCCAAATTGATTTTCATAATTCACCATTTTTTATTTTGTGAAAGTTATAAACCGACAATGACTTAGCTGATCGCTGCTAAAAACAAGGATGTCATGGGGATTCCAGTTTTCGCACATAGGCTGTCGTCAACCCAGCTGTGGGTTTAGCGCAACTCAGCTGCTGGGCTGCGATGACAACGGTCGTTTGCAACGGTAGTTTTTTTCCCTCAATTCCACCTCGCGTTGGATAAGGAGCTGGAGCTCCTTTAAAAAGTTTGTATCTTGATTCACTTAGTTTTATTCCCAACTTTGTTATTTTATTTATAATGTTAACAACAGAGAGGTTCTCTATTGTGTGAACATTTATGTTATATGAATATAGCCTAGCGCCTAACTTGGCTACTGCTAACGTTAGCTGTGGGCTAACGTTACTTGCAATAACGTGAATGCTTCGGCTCAGCCGGATTAACCATTAGGGCAACGGGGCACTTGCCCAGGGCACAGGACTGAGAGGGGCACTGGGCACAATAAATTAAAAAAAATAAATTAAAAAATAAAAAGTTTTTTTTAAATAATAATAATAATGATACAGAATATTATGCCGTTTTTTGCAACAAATTCAATCCAAATAATATTTTAAATCACGTCAAACTCGTAAGAACGTTAAGCATTATGACCCGGCAGTGACTTGACGTGTGAGCACGTGACGCTCTGAAAACTGAAAGGAGTTGGTGGCATGATGGAGAAGCAGCTAAGCGGGAGCGCTAAAAAAAAATTTAAACGAGAAAAATAATTGAAAAGAGTCAACGATTTGAAACATCTACCGAAAATAGCCAGATTTTTTACTTCAAACTCTCTGAGCAAAGGCGATGTTGACAACACTGAAACCCATCCTCAGTGGCGGACTTAGTCATTTTGGGGCCCAAGGCAAACACAGGCATGGGGCCCTCACACATCCCTTGCTCTCCCCCCTTTTCAATCCTTATTTATCTAAGAAAGATCAGTTGTGATGCATGTATCATCATCATCATCATTGCTGCTAGAGCAATCTAGGTTGGCACTGCCAGCAGCAGCAATGGGTAACGTTTAGGGATGTTCCTAACGACTAATTTCCCTGACTTTTAAACGGAAGTTTAAACTTAGACTAGTCGACTAGTCTAAAAGTAAGAAAACACTCAGAAAACAGTCAAAATTGAGCACAATTTAATCGATAAGGTTAAACATTGTCCGAAAAAATACTGCGTATATTATAAGAGCCATTTGAAACCGTTAATCACATTCTTCAATAACCAAATCGTGTTTTAAATGCCGCTGAAATGTGTGGCACTTGCGTCTTGCATTATAAACATTGCACATTATCCTACAAAACATGACAACAACTCACTAAATAAAAGTTAACAAATAGCATTTATTGAAAACAATATTCAACGTAACAAAACATTTTTAGGAAACGTGCCTGATTATTACAACGGCATTTTCATTGGGTGAACGCGATCGCATAGCAAATACAGTAAAAAATAATAATCGGTCATCAGAAAAGCTACCAATAATAGGAACACAAAAAATAACAATTAGGCGGACTGATCGACGTGACATTAGATTCGTTTTATTGGGCTATTCAACAACGCGATAGGCCTACTTACTCTTTCCACCTCGCTGGTTTAACTTGCAGGGCGAACAGGCTAATGCGTTTTGTTTTTTTCCTTCGTTTTTTTAAATTATTTTTTTAATCCGGCGTTGTTAACATTAGTAACGGATTCTCGTTTTTTTATAAAGCAACATTTGACCAGGAAAAAATGAAATTTCAGTGCAAATTATGTCAATATGTAATTTAAATGTGTACATTAATAAAATAGTAAGTTTAACCGACTAGTATTTCTGGTGCCGACTAGCGAGGGTAGCAACGTTTAATCGGCTTGTCGACTAAACGCGCACATCCCTAGTAACGTTAGCTCCTCTTCGCTAGCATTAGCAATGCTAACAACACTAGTGCTAGTGCTAGCAGTCTCAGACTGACTCTGCTCTTCATTAGTGGCATCTGTACTACTACTAGCCGCCGTGAAAAATGTAGTTAGCTTTGGTAGTTTTGCCACAAACTTTTTACTTTCCTCCTGCTTCCTCCTTTTCTCAGCAGCGCTTGGGTAGCTTCGCTTCATTTTCACTTTGAAATGATTCAGAAGCCGAGCTGAAACACGAATTGGCTTCTGAATCATTTCAGCAGACGGCTCATCATGGACTAGTCCAATGTAGTGGGGACTGAGGGGGGTGACTAAGACACTCATGAATTAGGCATTCTGATGCCATTTAGCGCATGAATTTTTAGAAAGACATAATTAATTACTGGGGGGGGGGGGACGGGGGGGACGTTTATAAATGAATTTAACGGGGCCCTTTGTAGTATGGGGTCAGCTTGGGGCCCCAGGCAATTGCCGACCTTTGCCTAATGGGTAAGACCGCCTCTGCCCCTCCTGTGGCCGTTGGAACAGCTAACGTTAATGCTAGTAGCAGCCAGGCTAGCACAAGTGAAGCTAGCAGTGCCAATGAGACACCAACCAGCCTGTATATTACCAGTTGTATATTATGTATGAGCCATAATGTTTATTCAGTTTATATGTATGTTTTATTTTTGTTAAGCCTGCACATCTTCCTTTGATTGATGAATTGAATGATGTCACTTCCTCTAATTGCTACATGGGGGTGTGGTTTCACGTATTGTCTATTTGACCTGTTCAGTTGGGTGGCGGGGGTAGACAAACAGACAAAGGGGGTTAGTAGGTTCTTATACTTTCTGTTGACCGTTGTCATCACGTTTTCGTTTTTGTTTTATTATTAATTTTGTACAATTATCATTTTGTCAGTATTTGGTTAATAAACACCGTAAACTTTATTTCGGAATCAATGGACTTATTTCAACGAGTCACAGTAACGAGCCTACTTAAGCCTCTTTAGCGACCCTTTTTTGATAGTAGTCGCTACAATATAGTCAACAGAAAGCCATTTACATCCAAGACACAGCTGATGGACTGGATTGGAAACCAGGACGCCTTGGATCTCGGAGTTGGAAAATGGACATTTAAATTCTTTCATCCCTTCGGCTTGATTAGTGAAGCCGACGGCCACAATTGACGGCAGCAGGGTGCAAACATTGCCTGTGACAGCAGCTCATCACAGCCATTAGAAGCGGTAGGTTTGTTTGTCTCCTTCTGTGTAGCAATTTGTTGCAAGTTTGGACACAGTTGGGAAGTGCTGCCGCTTGTCCATTGGGGACTGTTGCTTATGGCTTGTGTTGTGTTGTGTTGCGCGTGTTGGGCTTGTTTGACCGTTCGTCGTGGCTGCTGTTGCTTGTTGAATTGAAAATCGCATTGCCGACTCGCGGTTTATCTGTGGGGTGACGCTTATTTGATGCTGTGTATTTGGATGATTTGTGCATGTTGATGTCATGTCTCGAATTGAGTGAGACAAATCAAATGGATGATGAAATGGAGGAGAGGAGGCCAATCAAGCTTACAGCCAAGGCTATGGCTTGCAAAATTGACACTCTTCAAAAGGAACGTCAATCAAATGTGAAAAAAATTAAAGGGCTTGCACAGGAAATTAAAGGGCTAATGCAAAGTGATGAAAATGCAAAGGATGTGCAATGCAAGCTGGACAAATTGCTTCAGCTGTATGAAAATGCAAAAATCTCTCATGAGTCAGTGATTGCGTTGATTCCCAAGGAGGAACAGGAAACCCAGAGTGACTGGTTTGAACGCATAACAAAATGCAACACAGGCTTTATGGAAGATGTGACAAGATGGCTTGGGGAAATTGAAAGGCCCTCTCGGCAAGTACATTATGTGACTGCTAATTTACCAAACGCTGCAGAGTCAGACATTGCTCCCACCTCACCTGAGGAAATAAATGAGGAAGCACATAAGGAGGCGGAGTCACCCGTGCAATTAAAGGAGACAATTCCTCATAATGATGTTCCATATAACGTTCCCTCCTACCAGTCAAACATGGAGGCAACACCTGACATACAGGATGAAATACAACCTACGGACAGTGTGTCAAATGATGGCAGGAGAAGCAAGGGAGGTTCCTCTAGTTCAAGCTCCAGAGTTTCAAGCACTACATCTGCATGTATAAGGGCTGAGGCTAAAATGGCTGCTCTTAAAGTACGACAAAAACTGCTTAAGGATAAACATGTCTTGGAAGAACAGGAGGAGCAGCTGAGGAAGAAAGAGGAGCAGCTGAGGAAGAAAAAGGAGCAGCTGGAGCTGGAAGCAAGCATTGCTGCTACTATGGCCAAGTTGAAAGTACTAGGATCCTCAAAGGGATCTGGTGTTCGCAGCAAAGCATCTAGAGTGTCTGATGGTATGACTTCTTATTTTGAGAGAGGGCGACATGAGAAGAAACTACCACAGTTACCAGCCATGCATACACATGGACAAACCCTCTCAAAGCACAGTGTTATCAATGCACCACCACCAACCTCAGACAGAGCTGTAACTCAAATCCAAGCTCTCACCCCAGCTTCTTTGACACTCCAGTCAAGCAGCAGAAATGCAGGAGAACAAGCCACTGTGACATCTCCAGCTACACTGCCTGCTTCAAGCAACAGTGAGCAGAGCAATATATACTCAGTCATGGAAAAGCAAAATGAAATCACTGCACTATTAGTTCAGCAACAGTGTCTTTCTTCCATGCCCAAAAAGGAGATTGAAGTTTTTGATGGTGATCCACTTCAGTACCAAACATTCATTAAATCCTTTGAACATAATATTGAAGGCAAGAACACAAATCCCAGGGATTGTCTCGACTATTTGGAACAATACACAAGAGGACAACCAAGGGAACTGTAAGGAGCTGCCTACATATGGCCTCAGATAGGGGATTCATGAAGGCCAAGTCCTTATTAGAGAAGAATTTTGGTAATGAGCATAAAATTGCTACAGCTTATATGGAGAAGGTTCTTTCATGGACGTCAATAAAATCTGATGACACAAAAGCTCTACAAGCATACACCCTATTTCTAAGAGGTTGTTGTAATACCATGGAAAATGTCAACTATATGCGTGAGCTCGATATGGCTGCTAACATGCTGGTCATCATAAAGAAGTTGCCCTATCGACTGAGGGATAAATGAAGAACTGTGGCTTGTGATTTCCAGGAGAGATACAATCAAAGAGCTACTTTTAAGAATATGGTGGATTTCCTGGAAAGGCAAGTGAGGATTGCAACAGATCCAGTATTTGGAGACATTAAAGACACTCCTACAGTGAGCAGAGATGCAAGGAGGTTAAAGTCACAGCCTCAACCAAGGAAAGGAAGTATTTTTGCCACCACTGTGACAGTTGCAGAAAAGAAAGATTACAAAGGAACTAAGGAGAAGGAGAGTTGGCCTGCTGTGAAGAGTTGTTTGTTCTGTGGAGGTGGACATGCTTTGGATGTGTGTCCAAAGTTGGAAAAATGATAAAATCGCTTTCCTAAAAGAAAATGGAGTATGTTTTGGCTGTCTGTGTAAAGGACACATCAGCAAAGACTGCAGGAAGCGACTCAGCTGCAATATATGCAGTTTAAAGCATCCCAGAATGCTGCATATCCACCAACTAAGGAAGAAGGAAATGGACAAAGAGCAAGCAGAAACAAAGGAAGCAGCTGAAGGCAGTGCTGTAGCCTCTGTACAGTCAAGTGGTCTTACTGGGGCCGGTGAGGACAACTGTAAACTCTCAATAGTGCCTGTACAGGTGAAGGCCAAGAAAGGGAATGCAACAGTGCATACTTATGCATTTCTTGACCCAGGTAGCACCGCATCGTTTTGCACAGTGGGGCTCATGAATAAACTTAATCTTCAGGGAAGAAGATCAAATATTCTATTAAGAACCATGGGTCAAAGGAAGGTCGTTGAAACAAGCATCGTTTCAGGCCTAGAGGTCGCAGGACTGGACAGCAGCGACTTTTGTGATCTTCCTGGTATATACACTCAGAGGATTATGCCTGTGCATAAAGGAAACGTCCCACATCAGAACGATATCGATCAGTGGCCTCATCTAAGGAATGTGCATCTGCCTGAAATTGACTCTGAGATAGATTTGATGATTGGCTCAGATGTACCAAAGGCTCTGGAACCACTGAATGTAATCCGGAGTGTGGGAGACGGACCTTACGCCGTAAAAACCATGCTTGGTTGGACGGTTAATGGACCTCTAGGAGGAAAAAATGACGTTCAGGAGCAGTCAGCAGTTAGTGTCAACAGGATATCAGTTGTGAAACTTGAGGAGCTGTGGGAACAGCAGTTCAAGATCGACTTTCCTGAGTGTATCAGGGATGACCAAGAACCTTCAAGAGAAGACCAGCAGTTCTTGGATCTAGTCACAAAATCATCCAAACTAGTCGATGGCCATTACTGTATTGGATTGCCTTTAAAGGAAAGCCAAATCTGCATGCCTGACAATAGAAGTGTCGCCGAACAACGCACACTGAACTTAAAGAGAAGATTCAAGAGAGATTCTTCCTTTTATTCAGACTACACCGACTTTATGTCTGACATGATATCTAAAGGTTATGCAGAGAAGGTACCAGATGGTGTCTTGGAGCGCAGTGATGGCAGAAAATGGTATCTACCACATCATGGAGTTTTACATCCACAAAAGAAGAAACTTCGAGTGGTGTTTGACTGTGGAGCGACATTTCGGGGAGTGTCATTGAATTCCCAGCTCTTACAGGGGCCAGACTTAACCAGCACATTGATCGGAGTCTTGGCTAGATTCCGCAAAGAACCTGTTGTCATCGCTGCAGACATTGAAGCAATGTTTCACCAAGTGAAAGTGCCCAATGAAGACCGTGACTTGTTACGGTTCCTCTGGTGGCCTGACGGAGACTGCAGTCAAAACATGGCGGAATACAGGATGACCGTGCACCTGTTTGGAGCAACATCGTCTCCAAGTTGCTCGAACTTTGCCCTTCGGAAATGTGCTGAGGACAATGTGGAACAGTTTAGCCCTCAAGCTGTAAACACCATCCTAAACAACTTTTATGTGGATGACTGCCTCGCTTCAGCAGCTTCGGAGGTAGAGGCAATAGCTCTTTATCATGAGCTACGAGCGATCTGTTTCAAGGGAGGCTTTCTACTTAACAAGTGGATAAGTAACAGCCGCCATGTGTTGGCCGCCATACCTGAAACAGAGAGAGCAAAAGAAATGAAGAATTTGGAATTGGATCATGACAGCCTTCCCGTGGAGAGGGTGTTAGGAGTTCAATGGTGCGTACAGTCCGACATTTTCAAGTTCAAAATCATCTTGAAAGATCGACCTCTCACAAGAAGGGGAATTCTGTCAACAGTCAGTTCGATATATGATCCCCTGGGAATAGTGGCACCAGTTGTCCTGACTGCCAAGAAGATCCTGCAAGATTTGTGTAGGAAAAAATTGGTTGGGATGACAAAGTACCGGACTCCATCATACAGGACTGGATGAGTTGGATTCAAGATCTTCATCAGCTGGAAGACTTCAAAGTTGACAGATGCTACAAACCCACAAACCTTGGAATGGTGACATCTGCTCAACTCCATCATTTTGCTGATGCGTGTGAGGACGGTTACGGAACTGTTAGTTACCTGTTGCTACATAACAACCGTGGTCAGGCACATTGTGGATTTGTGATGGGAAAGGCGAGAGTGGCTCCGTTAAAGCCAGCCACTATCCCTCGAATGGAGTTGACCGCTGCTACCATGGCGAGCAGAATAGACACAACATTGAGGAAAGAGCTGCAGATGGAACTAGCAGACTCCATGTTTTGGACCGATAGCACCTCAGTGCTGAAATACATCAACAACAAAACCACAAGGTTCCGAACCTTTGTGGCTAACAGAGTTTCTGAAATTGTCAAAGTGTCACATGCACAGCAGTGGAGATATGTTAACTCGGTTAACAATCCAGCAGACATGGCTTCTCGAGGTTTGACAGTCAAATCCTTTCTGAAGAAAGAAATCTGGGTGTCCGGGCCTCAGTTTCTTCGTCGGCCTCTGGAAGAATGGCCTCAAAATCCGGATGGATTGGAAGAGATTTCATCCAAGGACTCTGAAGTCAAGAGCATAATTGTAAATGCTGCTCAGATAAAGTCCGAGGAAGTGGATCCAACAACCCGTTTAATCCATCATTTCTCATCTTGGACTCGTTTGAAAAGAGCAGTGTCATGGATGCTCAGACTCAAAGGACTGCTTCTGCTTCGTAGCAGGAAGAGGAGACAAGTAAGTGATGTTCATCTTGAGACTCAGAAAACCAGTGGACTCGCAGTTGAAGAACTGGCTGATGCTGAAATGGAGATAATCCGCTTTTGCCAGAAGAAGAGATTTGCAGATGAAATCTCAAGTCTGAAAAAAGGAATGAATGTCAGGAGGAACAGTCACATTCATAAACTCAACCCCATTCTGGAGAAAGATGTATTAAGAGTTGGGGGGCGACTTAGCAGAGCAGCGATGCCAGAAGAAATGAAACATCCTGTCATACTTGCCAAAGATTTCCACATTTCTGATCTAATTCTTCAACATGTTCATCAAAGGACGGGTCATGGTGGTCGCAACCATATGTTATCCAGATTACGCCAAAAATATTGGATTCCTGGCGCCACTGTGTCAATCAGAAGAGTTGTGTCGAAGTGTGTTGTTTGTCGGCGTATAAACGCTACTCCTGGACAACAACTGATGGCAGATTTGCCCCTGGATAGAGTCTCACCCGATGAACCTCCCTTCACATACGTTGGAGTTGATTATTTTGGACCCTTTGGAGTGAAGCGTGGCAGGAGTGTCGTAAAGTGCTATGGTGTGATTTTCACATGCTTGGCTGTAAGAGCAATTCATCTCGAAGTGGCATCATCACTTGACACAGATTCATTCATTAATGCCCTTCGCCGTTTTACAGCTAGACGTGGTCAAGTAAAAGAGCTAAGATCTGACAATGGCACCAATTTTGTTGGAGCTCAGCGCGAGTTGAGGGAGGCCATTGAAGGCTGGAATCAAGGTCAGATCCATAATACGCTGCTCCAGAAAGGAATCAGTTGGATCTTCCATCCCCCAGCGGGCTCGCACCACGGTGGTGTATGGGAAAGATTAATTAGATCAGTGCGAAAGGTTCTCAACTCCACTCTCAATCTGCAAAGTCTTGATGAGGAGGGTCTGCAGACAGTTTTATGTGAAGCTGAAGCTATCCTCAACAGTCGACCAATTACCAAGGCTTCAACAGATCCTAACGACCTTGAAGCACTTACCCCGAACCACCTTTTGCTTCTCAAGACTACACCTTCACTGCCACCAGGACTCTTTCAGAAGGCAGACATATATGCTCGCCGCAGGTGGAGGCAAGTGCAGTATATGTCGGATTTATTCTGGAAAAGATGGATTAAAGAATATCTTCCACAACTGCAGGAGCGACAGAAATGGTCTAACATCAGACGCAACTTCACACCGGGAGACATCGTGATCATTGTGGATGATTCAGCGCCTCGAAACTCCTGGCTGACTGGAAAAATCGTTGAGACTATTCTGGACAAGAAGGGACTTGTACGTATTCTTCGGATCAAGACCAAGTCCGGCTTTCTGAACAGACCCATCAACAAAGTCTGCCTTCTACAAGAGGCAGAAGAACTTTAACAAGTCCATACTGACTTTTTCCCTTTTTGCACCTTTGCCCCTTAACCACTACACAGACTACAGACTTTGACTGACAGACAAATAGTGATGGTAAAGATCACTAAGACTAAGGCTATGTTCTGGAACCTCTGGTCTTACTGATGTCTCACTCTTTCTCACTCTTTTGTAAGGCATCTCTGGCCTTATGAAGAAAGAAGATCTACATAACATTGAGATATATATTGCATTTAATAGTCAGTCAATAGTTTCTAAATGTGTAAGAGTCGCTTATTATTGTGTAATTATTGTGTAATTATTGCTTGAAACACAATAATTAGGGGCCGGAATTGTATGAGCCATAATGTTTATTCAGTTTATATGTATGTTTTATTTTTGTTAAGCCTGCACATCTTCCTTTGATTGATGAATTGAATGATGTCACTTCCTCTAATTGCTACATGGGGGTGTGGTTTCACGTATTGTCTATTTGACCTGTTCAGTTGGGTGGCGGGGGTAGACAAACAGACAAAGGGGGTTAGTAGGTTCTTATACTTTCTGTTGACCGTTGTCATCACGTTTTCGTTTTTGTTTTATTATTAATTTTGTACAATTATCATTTTGTCAGTATTTGGTTAATAAACACCGTAAACTTTATTTCGGAATCAATGGACTTATTTCAACGAGTCACAGTAACGAGCCTACTTAAGCCTCTTTAGCGACCCTTTTTTGATAGTAGTCGCTACAATATATTATATATTGTATTTTATATTATTATTATTATTATGATTATTATTATTGTAAATGTCCTTCTCTACTATGACTGTTTTATATTTAAGCCAAGGTTTGTTGAGGGTAAGGGTTTTTGTTGGGAGGGGGGAGGGAGGGCATTTTGTATTTGTTATTCCATGTGTAAAAAATGATAAAAGCAATAAAAATCGTTGTGGGGGAAAAAAAAAAAAGTAAAGGAGTCAGTCCAGTCTGTTAGGGTCACCTGTTCTTCTGTGTACCTGCAAAATGTTGATATAGCCTAATAATAGCCTAAATTGAAACAATAAACATGCTCTTGACTGTGAGCTACATGCAACAGTGTAGCCAATGGTTTACTTTTGTTCCATACACACTACACAGTAATTGCTTGCTTCATGGCTAGTGATAATTTCACATTTTAGCATTTTATAAATAATCTCTGGTTTAAAGTTGAGTCTTCCCTTGCTACCAATATCTGCCTTATTTCACTGTAGCAGTCAAAAGATAACTGCTTGGCTACATTGAAATATTTATTGATTACTCTGTAGCCAGGTTCCAATAAGTTCTGTGACAGATTTATTGTAAAAAAACGGAAAAAAAACATTTGTCCATCTGGTCTGTCTCTCGAATACACTTTCTGCTGAGGCTATCGTACTGTAATATGTACTGATCTCCATTGAGCCATGCAGACGCCTGCTTTGTGAGTAATAGAAACAGAAAAAATATATATTCGACTTTGCAATTGTTGTATTGGTAGGGGGTGGGTTGCTGCGGGCCTGAGTTGGGGGGCACTTGAGTCTTGTTGCCCAGGGCACAGAAAATTATTAATCCGGCCGTGTGCTTCGGAGATGATAATATTCAGTAGATAATCAAGAAGCCTAGTTGTATTAAATGACCTACCGAAAGTAATAGCCTGCTGTAGACTAATTGTTATAAAAGTCAACCAGACAGACCGAATAATGTGTGACTGAGGCTCCACTGCCTGACTTGCAGAATTTTATCATTGTTAACGTAGAGAGATTGAACGCGGCAATATCGTTTAAAAACCAGATCACATTAAACAGTTAATTTGATTCTGCCATTAAATTAATTTGACATTAAGTTAATTTTGTTATAACATGCTTGCTTTTTATATAAATAAGTATAGTAACGTAATGTTAGATGCTTAATTTTTAGGTAGGGTCTAGCTAACTAAGCCTCAATGTCCTTGTTATGCATTATCATTAACTTGTTCGGGAAGTGAGCACTATAAAATCCTGGGTCAAGAATTGCGTGAAAACAATTACAAAGTATTTGTCTTTGTGAGATACCTTTGCTGAATAAAATATATATTTTGATTTAACATTATCTTGTGTTTGTGTTTATTATCTGGTTTACATTTACTGGGGACATTAAAATAGGCTAGAACAATAACCCAGCCATGGGATTACATTTAACTCCTTAATATACAGGTGCAGCCCAAAAAATTAGAATATCGTGAAAAAGTTCAATATTTTTTGTCACTCATGTCAGAAAGTGAAACTCATATATTATATAGATTCATTACACAGAGTGAAATATTTCAAGCCTTTATTTCTTGTAATTTTGATGATTATGGCTTACAGCTAATGAAAACCCAAATTCAGTGTCTCAGAAAATTTGAATATTGTGAAAAAGTTCAATATTGGAAACTCATGGTGTCACACTCTAATCAGCTAATTAACTCAAAACACGATATTCTAATTTTTTTCTAATAAATAGAAAAACAACAGACCCAACTGTCATGACATGCATGCTGCTTGTTCTGAGTAATTGACTCATTCATTGAAAGGGGTTTGTTCAAAATAATAGCAATGTGGAGTTTAATTAGAGAATTCATTCATTCTGTGAAAAAACGGGTGTCATTAATTGTCCTTTATTAAGGAATAAGGGAAGCAAATGTTTCACATATTGTTATAAAATATATTTCCTTCTGAATTGCTTAGTAAAATGGGCCGTTCCAAACATTGTTCGGAGGAACAACGTAATTTGATTAAAAGGTTGATTGGAGAGGGGAAAACGTATAAATAAGTGCAGCAAATTATAGGATGCTCAGCTAAAAAGATCTCAAATGCTTTAAAATGGCAACAAAAACCCAAAACACGCAGAAGAAAACGAGCAACTACTGTTAAAACATAGCGAAGAATAGTCAGAATGGCAAAGATTCAGCCGATCATCACCTCCAGAAAGATCAAAAATGATCTAAAATTACCTGTAAGTGCTGTTACAGTCAGAAGACATTTGATCGAAGCTAAGCTATCAGCAAGAAGCCCCCGTAAAGCACCATTGTTTAAAAAATGGCATGTGCGGAATTGGTTAAAATTTGCCAAGGAACACATCGATTGGCCCAAAAAGAAATGGCGTAACATTCTGTGGACTGATGAGTAACGACCCAAACACACGAGTAAGCGAGCAACATCTTGGTTCCAGACAAAAAGGATTGAGGTAATGGAGTGGCCAGCTCAATCCCCCGACCTCAACCCCATTGAAAACTTGTGGGGTGACATTAAAAAAGCAGTTTCTGAAGCAAAACCCAAAAATTCACAGAAACTGTGGAATGTAATTAGTTCATCCTGGGCTGAAATACCTGTTTCTAGGTGCCAGAAGTTGGTTGACTCGATGCAACGCAGACGCGCAGCAGTTATCAAAAACAATGGTTATGCAACTAAATATTAGTTCTGTGACAGGTAGGACACTAGGACCCTGTAGCCTAGAACAGATCATGGCAGGAGGGTATAAGAGAGTAGAATCCCGCGAGATTTCAGAACTTCACGTGTAAGGAAGTGATTGATGGACACACGTTGCTGACGGTGAACTTTGTTTGTGAAAGAACTGAAGGTAGGAACGGCGTGTTTATAATTAGTTTTATGTTATCATTTTACAAACACACTTTCATTTACCTGTTCATGTGGTTATGTGGATTTTATAGTCACTGCCCCCATGTATTCTAGACGTAACCTGTTGATGCAGCAGACCCTAGTGAACCAAGCTTCATAGCAGAACCTAGGGAGTGACCCTTGCCGTGTGTTTTGTTACCAAAAACATTTAAGGCATTGACACATGTCATCGGCAGTGAACTGTGTAGAAGAACGTGAGGTACAGTGTGTTTTCTGTGGGCTTATGGTTTTTACCAAACGTTGTGCTTTTACCTCTTTGCATATTTCCATGATGTTGACCTGACATTTACTGCTCATATTATATTTTAGATGTACCTGTGATGCAGCAGACCTGAGTGAACCAAACTTCATACTTACTGGGTGATACAGCAGAATCTAGGAGACTTACCTGCTGATACACCGGAAACCTGATCAGCCACACAGCCACTGTTTTTCCTCTGATAGAAAATACTGAAAAAGCGTAGCGTTTGGCTGGTACTCTCTGTTGCCTAGATAAGGTTTAGTGCAGGCCACACAGTTTTATTTATTGTTTTATAGGAACCCCTGTCCGTGTCCCCCTCCCCCACCTTCGTGTGCCTAACCCAGTGTGCAATAAGCGTGCAGTGCCTAACCCAGTGTGCAATAAGCGTGCAGTGCCTAACCCAGTGTGCAATAAGCGTGCAGTGTATAACCCAGTGTGCCATAAGCGTGCAGTGTATAACCCAGTGTGCAGTGTATAGCCCCTGGTATAGCATGTGACTCAGGGTGTAGTGCCTAACCCCTACTTACCCGTATTACCCCGTTGATGCCCTTTTGTTATTGTCTTTGCTTTCCACTGACCTGTTGGTAGGGTCTGGATGTTGTTTTATTGTTGTGTGTGTGCCTCAATAAATTGTTATCTTTTGTGATACAAAAGCCTCTGTTCCTTTCCCTCCTTTAATGGAGGCCTTGTGTGGGGAATCTAACTTAGTACGGCTAAACTACAAGTAGCTCTGGGTCTCTCACCCTTAAAGAGAGTGGCGTAGTCATTTTGGTAATTGAGTAATCTAATCTATGGTTGCCAAAGGTCACATTTGGCGTAGCCGGCAGGATTTCAGAGGCTTTTTGTATTTGTTTTGGAGGTACAGAGATAGCCAAGCAATAAGTTAGGGTTGGAGGAAAAACAGTGGTTGTCCAGGAGAAGGCCAAGAGGACATCCACCGCGCCGTGGCTTTGACACCACCAGTGTGCACCAAGTGTGGATTTCATTTTTTTCCTTTTATTTTTTGTGGGGATCCGGCTTTCAATTAGGTTACTCTATTGATTGGTCTAGGAAAAATATCCTTAAAATGTCTACCGACACAGAAGAGCAAATCAGGTCCTTGATTGAACTTGTTAAACAACTACAGGCAGAGAACAACAGGCTCATAGACGGGGGGAATGAGATAGTACCTGTATCGGCCCCTGGGCCTTCTGGCAATGTAGTGAGTAACGGTGTCATGAGTAATTCAGTGTCGGAGCGGATGTATGTTTACGCACCAAGGGAGAGGAAATGTCCACGGTTTTCAGGGGTCATGGCCCAGGATGCCATGACTGTTGAAGACTGGGTGGAGGAAGCGCGGAAGTCGTTGGCTGTGCGTCAGACTTCTCTGACTGAGCAGGCCGCCTTTCTCTGTGACCTTTTAGATGGGGAGGCTAAAAGGGAAGTTAAATTCAGCTCTCCGGAGGATAGAGCCAATCCCGAATCCATTTTTAAAATGCTGCTTGACAACTTTGGCTGTGATCAACCATATGTTACATTACAAAGACAGTTCTTTCACCGTCAGCAACGTGAAAACGAGTCCATCCAAGTTGAGGAGCAGAATGAGGGCCAGGGCCAGGTGGTATCCATCCACTCCATGGCAGCGGTAGAGCAACGATGGGCCTCGCAGTTGGCCAGTTTCAACTTTGAGATTAAGTTCCGCCCGGGCACAGCTAATCAAAATGCAGATGCTCTTTCTTGCCAGCTAAACACTCCAGCACTGCAGTCCATCTCTGCTGTTGTACCTGGCTTTTCTGTCCCACCACAGGTGGTTGGAAACTCACTAAAGTGCCCTGTAGTGAAACCACAGTGCGCTGCCGTTACTATGGCAGTGGACGCAGTTCTAGTACGAGAGAAGGCTGATTTGCAGGCCCTTCAAGCCACAGACCCGGTGATTAAGGCTTTTCTGTACTATTGGAAGAGAGGGCGCCCCCTAAATAAAGCAGAACAGTTAAGAGAGCCTGGCCAGGTCGTGGAGCTTATTCGACAGTGGGGGAAAATCAGGGAGACGGAGAGTGTTCTTTACCGGGAAATCCAGATACCCCCAGGCCGAAAGATAGTCCACCAGCTGCTATTACCGGCAGCACTGCAGCCAGAGGTACTGACAAGTCTACACGACAATCATGGCCACCAGGGAGCAGAGAGAACAACGGCACTGATCCGAGAGAGGTGCTACTGGTCCAACATGCACTCGGATATTGATCAGTGGTGCAAAGAGTGCGAACGTTGTGTCGTTGCTAAAGCGGTGCGGCCATCAGTCAGAACATTCATGGGACACCTGATGGCCTCCAAGCCCCTGGAAGTGGTGGCCATTGATTTTACCACCCTGGAGAGAGCCAGTGATGGCAGAGAAAACATATTGGTCGTGACCGATGTTTTCTCCAAATTTACCCAAGTATACTCTACGTTAGATCAAAAGGCCCACATGGTGGTCAAGATTCTTACAGAGAGATGGTTCTACACGTACGGAGTGCCAAAACGGATCCATTCCGACCAAGGCCGCAACTTTGAAGGAACTACTGAAACGACTGTCAGCTTTCGTGGCCCTACCAAGCCAACGAATGGCCCAACCAACCCCACCCCCATCAGTACACTCCCAACAAGTGACATTCAGGCCATGGAGCTAGTGCGATGATCCCATTTAGTCAGGTTAAGTCATGTCACCGGGACGGTGACCTTTCAATGTGGGGGTGTATGTGACAGGTAGGACACTAGGACCCTGTAGCCTAGAACAGATCATGGCAGGAGGGTATAAGAGAGTAGAATCCCGCGAGATTTCAGAACTTCACGTGTAAGGAAGTGATTGATGGACACACGTTGCTGACGGTGAACTTTGTTTGTGAAAGAACTGAAGGTAGGAACGGCGTGTTTATAATTAGTTTTATGTTATCATTTTACAAACACACTTTCATTTACCTGTTCATGTGGTTATGTGGATTTTATAGTCACTGCCCCCATGTATTCTAGACGTAACCTGTTGATGCAGCAGACCCTAGTGAACCAAGCTTCATAGCAGAACCTAGGGAGTGACCCTTGCCGTGTGTTTTGTTACCAAAAACATTTAAGGCATTGACACATGTCATCGGCAGTGAACTGTGTAGAAGAACGTGAGGTACAGTGTGTTTTCTGTGGGCTTATGGTTTTTACCAAACGTTGTGCTTTTACCTCTTTGCATATTTCCATGATGTTGACCTGACATTTACTGCTCATATTATATTTTAGATGTACCTGTGATGCAGCAGACCTGAGTGAACCAAACTTCATACTTACTGGGTGATACAGCAGAATCTAGGAGACTTACCTGCTGATACACCGGAAACCTGATCAGCCACACAGCCACTGTTTTTCCTCTGATAGAAAATACTGAAAAAGCGTAGCGTTTGGCTGGTACTCTCTGTTGCCTAGATAAGGTTTAGTGCAGGCCACACAGTTTTATTTATTGTTTTATAGGAACCCCTGTCCGTGTCCCCCTCCCCCACCTTCGTGTGCCTAACCCAGTGTGCAATAAGCGTGCAGTGCCTAACCCAGTGTGCAATAAGCGTGCAGTGCCTAACCCAGTGTGCAATAAGCGTGCAGTGTATAACCCAGTGTGCCATAAGCGTGCAGTGTATAACCCAGTGTGCAGTGTATAGCCCCTGGTATAGCATGTGACTCAGGGTGTAGTGCCTAACCCCTACTTACCCGTATTACCCCGTTGATGCCCTTTTGTTATTGTCTTTGCTTTCCACTGACCTGTTGGTAGGGTCTGGATGTTGTTTTATTGTTGTGTGTGTGCCTCAATAAATTGTTATCTTTTGTGATACAAAAGCCTCTGTTCCTTTCCCTCCTTTAATGGAGGCCTTGTGTGGGGAATCTAACTTAGTACGGCTAAACTACAAGTAGCTCTGGGTCTCTCACCCTTAAAGAGAGTGGCGTAGTCATTTTGGTAATTGAGTAATCTAATCTATGGTTGCCAAGGGTCACAGTTCAATAATTTAAAGTGAAGTTAAATCTTGAAAAATTTCTTCAGTTTATACAGTAAGTGTTTGAGTTTGAAGAGAAAAATGTCGACACTGCTATTTTTTTGAACAGATTAATATTACTTTTCTCTGCTTCCTGTAAAAGAATAATGGAGACTTGATACAATTTGTTAATGCTTGAGTTGGAATTGAATGTGTAATGTTTCCACTACATTTGAAATATGGAACTAAAAGATATTGAAAAATATTTGCACTTTATTCAATTTTTATAATGCACTGCTATTTATTTGAACACCACTGTATACGGACTACAGCACATGAAAAAAAGAGCGACACAAAGGGGACGTAATAAAGCCCCAACTGACTAAAGGCCTATAGGGTAGATGAATCAGACACATAAATTAAGGAAAAGGGCCAAGAAGATAGGAGACGCTTGAGTGAAGTGCTAGTAACCTCTACTCAGGCTATGAACTCCTAGGAAGAGAAGACATTATCCATACCCACTATTAAATACTAATTTCCTGATCACTAACAAGTTAAAGTATAAATTATTTCATAAAACTAACCAACTCGACCAGGGGAAAAAGAATCATCAACAAGGGAATGTCAGACCAAGTGATCTCAAAGGGAGGAATATGTAGAAATAAGTCGTATTCAGGGTCAAAAGCCACATATGCAAAATCTAAATTAAATATGACAGAAGTTTTTGGTCTCCCAGGCTGTTTGATAACAAAAGATAAGACAGATAGGCTGGGCAATGGGCTGTGACGCATGACAGAGATAGAACAGATCATGCGTAGGTTGAGCAACCCCTCTGCAAAGGCTGAGCAATGAGATGCATCAAAACAAAGATAAGATAGACCATGGTGACCCAGATAAAAATAGGAAAAACATTGCTCAAAGAAATTAAGGGAATGAAACACATAATCAATACAGTATAACACCAAGTCAATTAAACTTCTGGGATATCGATCTGTCCAGTTAGGAAGCGTAAACAATTGTGAATCAATTTTACATGCTTTGGTGCAAATGAAAGTGACAACAGTTAATGGTTATACAGGTGGTGGCCACAGACCATTTCTCTCTCCTTATCCTTCCTGACTGATGTTTCTCTAGTTTTGCATTTTGCTAGTGCCCTTGTCACTACTGGTAGCATGAGGCGGTACCTGCAGCCCATTCAGGTTGCACAGGTAGTCCAGCTCCTCCAGGATGGCGCATCCATACATGCCGTCGCAAGGTTTGCTGCGTCTCCCAGCACAGTCTCAAGAGCGTGGAGGAGATACCGGGAGACGGGCCGTTACACGAGAAGAGAGCTGTACAGGGCCGTAGAAGGGCAACAACCCAGCGGCAGGACTGGTATCTGCTCCTTTGTTCGAGGAGGAACAGGAAGAGCACCTCCAGCAGGCTACTCGTGTGAATGTTTCTGACCAAACTGTCAGAAACAGACTCCATGAGGGTGGCATGAGGGCCCGACGTCCTGTAGTGGGACCTGTGCTCACAGCCCAGCACCGTGCAGCTCGATTGGCATTTGCCAGAGAACACCAGAATTGGCAGGTTCGCCATTGGCGCCCATTCTCTTCACAGATGACAGCAGGTTCACACTGAGCACAGTGACAGACGTGGAAGAGTCTGGAGACGCCGTGGCGAACGTTATGTTGCCTGCAACATCATCCAGCATGACCGGTTTGGTTTAATTGACTTGGTGTTATACTGTGATGATTAAGTGTTCCTTTAATTTTTTTGAGCAGTGCATGAATAACAAGACATGGTCCGATCCGACTTTAGCAGAAGCATGCAAAATAACTATTTAGTGGACCATGAGTGCCCCCAAGCGCATATAGTTGGAACTGATTATCTAAAGATTAATTTAGCCTTTCATCTATAATGGTAGGGTGTCACCTTAACTCATTGGTTTATTAGCTAAGAAGGGGAGGGGTTATGAAAGTATATAAGCAATAGTTTGCTTTTGTTCTGGGAGCTCCTGAATCCTCTGCATCGGAGAAAGGACCTCCCACTAGCCTAATGAGGAGAAAGTAAAGACTTACCTCTGCAGTACCCTCCAGACAAAAGTAAAAAAATATGTAGGTGGTTCTTGGGTGGTTCATCCAGATAAGGAACTGTTCTATTGCATCACAGATGAATATTGACTATTTTGAAAATGGGGGGGGGGGGGTTTAAAAAAATAAATAGTTGTGTGATTATGTATGTACAGTATGTATACACATGCAGTTACTTGGGTAGGAATAGGCATCTATGCTACAGGCAAATAAGGGGTTGAGTGATGGAAAGCTTCATTAAAGACATGGTAAACTGTTAGAACATAATGTTGTATAGCTACCTGGCCCCGATATGAGTCGTAATATTCAAGCTCACCTTCAGGACTTGCTCCAGTCGTCAGCAACTGGCCAACGAAAAATGATGTTTTTTCCCTCTCCATTCACTACCATTACATTAGTGAGACAGGTCTCAAAAGCGCACTTTTAGCACATAAACAAATGCAAACAATGCGGATTATGCCGATATACAAAATCACAACACCCGGAACCGAATGTTTGAAAAAATAAAAAGCTCCATTCATGATATTTTTGGAAGAAGATCCGGTCGTTAGCTTATTAACTTCCTTGTTTTGTTCTTGCGCCCGTAAGGGTCCCACTCACTTCCTGAACAGTGCGTTAGTAAACAAACCGAGCAGCAGGAAAGAAGCTAGCAACAGTTGCTAGTTCTCTGAAAATAGTTATTCAAAATCAAATCAATCAAAAATTGGTTGAGAAGTTTCAAACGTTCGGTTCCGGATGTCCTGATTTTGTATGTCGGCATAATCCGCGTTGTTTGCATTCGTTGTTTGCACTCACCAAAGCTATACAACATTATGTTCTAACAAAGTTTACTATGCCTTTAACTCCATATTGGGTGGAGTTACCATACTTGTCTTACCATACTACCATTCCTGGATGGCTAATAGCCTATGATAGTGACACCCATTTTAGGGACTCAGGGAAGCCTCCCACCCCCAGCTGTGTGTTCTAAGATGAAACCTGGCTATTTACTCGATCTGTAAACAGAGATTTCACAGCCAAATGCATCCGTCACCCACACGACAGCCGCCCCACACAGGCCACATACAGTTTATGTTCTGAGGTAGATTCTTCCTCAGTGTCCCTCGTGAGAAAAATGCAGATTTATATGTTGTACTTATAGAAGCCTCTAAGCTGTGAATGCATGCGTTTTGAACTACATTTGTGTCAGCACACTACAGATACAGAAATTAACTTAATCGGTTCCCAGACCTTTCGCTACAATATGCCTTCCCAAAATGATACACCATTTCAGTGGCTGTTGTAAACTTATATTTTGTGACTTTTTAAAAATAAGGACAGTCTCAAACCTATTGTTAATAATTAAAAAAACAAAACAACAACACAAATTCAGCGTGCTTGCTGGAAGAACAGATACAGAGCTGACGTGTGCTTCAGTTCCCTTTTTAAAATTTATTATAAAAGTCAGTGAACATAACAGTCATCCCAAAAACAGGTGAGATGCCATCTTGGACACACAGCTTGGCAGTAATTAAGAGAGGCCCATCCACAAGGCGGCGGGGGGGGTCTTCTACTGCTAGCCCCCCCCTCGCCCTCTCATTAATCAATATCATCCAGAAATCCAGATTCCTCTCAAACAAAACATTTAGTCTGAGTCCATTTTCGAAAATCTTATTTTTCAGGCGCAGAATTGACCACAACCATCGCTCATATCACTCTCAGTTGTTGGATTTGGGGAGCCTGTAGACTCCGCCTGACACAATGAGCTGGTGATTGCGGACTTTCCTCTCCAGAAAAGCTTGTAGCTCATTGACGTCCATCTCTGTCAGCACTGGCCCGGTGGCGCCGAACATCCGCAGCATGGAATGAATGCGCTCCAGGGTCATGGTCTCTAGGTTGGTCAGCATGGCTTGGATGTAGGCCCAGAACAACTGAGACAGAACCACACAGATCGTTCACAACAGAAACACACTTTTATCACATCTACGGATTTAACCCTTTTTGTGTAAAATGTGTCAGTTCTAAAAATGAGCCCCGGAAGGCTGTTTTGTATGGACAATCAGCTCAAGTTCTCGTCTGATTGGCAGCGCACTTATTGGATAAAATGTAAATACCATGTTACGCAAGAAACATGGTCTCAAAATTAGCAATACCAAACCCTCCTGCAGGGGGCAGCAATAACTTTGTTGGTTTCTGGATTTTAAAAAATTCATTTTAGAATCTCAACTGAATAAAATAGGCTTAATATCATAGTAACCGTTTTCCTCGGTTCTTTATGTATAAAATAAACAGTAAAAATGTAGTACATTTTAAAACTGTCTATAACATCATCAGTGCTGCAGAGCATAAATAAAACTGGCCTCCGTATTCCAGTAACGCTGGAACAGTAAAGACTGTGTGTGTGCGTGTGTGTCCGATAGGCTCGGCCTGTGTGAGGATGTGCACGCCCCCATTTTAAGCCACTATTATAGTACACGCCTAATCATAGTTTAATAATACTTATTGTTTATATGTTACATTCAGTTTGGGAAATCCCACGATCTCTAGAAAGCATTAGCTCAAGTTGGCTGGCTGACTCAACAGGGACTAGAAATCGTCTCTGTTTCTAGGTCGTTAATAAGGGTCGGCCTACTTGCTGGAGTAGTAAACTAGGTTTAATTACATAGGAGTATACTGACGTGACTGATTATTTTCAGGAACAATATGAACACATTTTGTTTATATCTTTAATTTTGTTGGCAACCGTTGTATAATCGCAATATTGCTTAATTAAGCGCCTCGAGATAAACAGTTGGTGGTGCTAATTCTCCACTCATGTGCCATTAAACCATAGCAGAAGAATGGGGCGCAAAGAGATGACGTCATTAAAAGAGCGCCAGTCAAACCTCAAACGGTGGAAAACGACGTGGAACTAGTGATGGAAATATGACATTTCTGTTAATTTCATCCAGCTGTTTTTATACAGATGAATGGAAACGATTCTAACGATGATGCAAAATGATTGCGGTCAGCTCAAATAATCGCGATCAGGCGATTATGTAATAATTGTGACAGGCCTACCTGTATGACGACGTGCACGCCCCTGACAGATTCTGCCTGTGTGTAGACGTGCACGCCGCTGATAAACTCGGCCTGTGTGAACACGTGCACGCCCCTGATAAACTCGGCCTGTGTGAACACGTGCACGCCCCTGATAAACTCGGCCTGTGTGAACACGTGCACGCCCCTGATAAACTCGGCCTGTGTGAACACGTGCACGCCCCTGATAAACTCGGCCTGTGTGAACACGTGCACGCACCTGCAGCTTCTCCTCTCTCTGCTCGGACTGCGTGGTGGTGTTGGAGTCACCCTCCTCATCGCTGTCGATCAGAAGCACCCCCCGCTCGGGCCGCTCCCGCAATGCGCCCGTCTCCAGGACTGAGTAGCGCCCCCCCGCCTCCTCCCGGAGGACCCCCTGCTGCTGCCACAGAGCCAGCTTCCTCCGCACCATTTCCTGGGGTACCCCCAAGACCACACTCAGCTCCTCCAGCGACCAGGTGCCTGCAGGGGGGGGGAGGGGACGAGACAAAGACGAGACATGACACACTTGGAACAACCCAACGGGAAGAGAGCTTTTGTGCTAAATTAGAGTTCAGTCTGTGGCATTACACTGCTTACAATCTGACATTCAGCACAGACAGACAAAGGTGGCAGCATGGATGAAAAACACAGATAGCAGACAGACTCACTCTTGTCCTGAAAGTGCAGAATGATGGCAGCGTGGATTGGAGACACAGACAGGTTAGTCAGGGTTCGGTCTCCCAGCTCAATGTCTAGAGTTACAGAGCCCAGGTGGGGTTTCCAGCTGAGAGTCCGCATAGCCTGTTGGGGGGAGGGGGGGGTGGTGGGTTGAAAGAGGGAGAGAAAAAGAGAGGTTAATTTAATTGGCAAAAAATTGTTCTCTCCCTCTCCAACTCAGCTAATGTGTGGTGAGCGTTCTGGCAAAAAAAGGCTGCCGTGCATCGCCCAGGTGGGTGCTACACATTAGTGGTGGTTGAGATGAGTTTCCCCCCTCATCAATGTAAAACACTTTGAGCGTGAGAACAGCACTATATAAATGCAAGGAATTATTAGGGGTCCAAGCAGCACTGGAACCCTATTGTTAAGACAATTCAAAAAAGCAGAAAATCCATTATGTTGGTCTAATGGTTCCTTGATGGAAATGTATTCTTTGTGAAGAGGGACATCTACTGGTCAAAACAGGTCTCTAGTTCAAACAGTGTAAAAGCTATGATTGTTTAATTATTGCAAATTCAACTGACTATTATAGTGCCACCAAGTGGCCTGTCGCCACCAAATTTGGTGAGGGTATGTTGGGTGACACCTTCAAACTATTGGCCAGTTTCATAAGAATCAGCCAAGTGGTTAAAGAAGAATGCAGAAAAGTAATGGATGAGTAAATATAAAACAAAATGGTGGCCAATTCAAGATGGCGCTGACCCATATAGCACATATCTATGTTCCTAATGAGGGCTTTTGTCACTGTAGCAAGTTTGAAATGTCTACAAAGAAAGTAATGTTTTCTGAATTAAAAAAAATCTTTATAGCATCACCATGTGGTTGAATTGGGCTAAGACTGTTGGGCTCAAGTCTTGATGTGACTGTTAATTTCAAAACTTTCTATCAAACATTTTTAAAAGTTATTAGTATTTTTGTGATAAGCTACGCCAACTGAAAATTAATTGGATCGTCATTCAGCCATTTTAACATTTAATATTTTAAAGTAATGCCTGTCTGAAGGCATGTGAGGAGTCAAAATACCTGATTTCACGCAAATTAGTCCAATTTTGTAGAATTAGTAGAATTTTAAGTGCTTTACAAAAACTGCAAATTAGCGGAAAATCCAATATGGCAGACTTTATGAGGAGAGGGACCTGTGCACAAAATTTTGTGACAAGAGCAAATGTGGCATCGGGGCTGGGCAAGAGAATGTCAAAATTTTGTCACATGCACTACAGTGTTCAATCAGCATCATAATTTAAAGGATCCAAGAGTTCAGCCATCCAAACAAACCTACCAAGTTTGGTTATTCTAGGCCAGACCAGCTCAGTTATTTAAGGATTAAACGGGATAAGGAAAAAAAAAAAACAGAACAAAGACAACTGCCATTTTGAATGGTCTTAAACTTAAAATGCTTCTCCTCCTTCAAAAATTAATGGATTGGCAAATAAAATGTTTTTGTAAAAAAATAAATTGATCTCAACTTACATACAGACGGGTGACAAATTAAAGGAAAAACCTGAATAAATGAGTGGAGGAACATAACTAATGTGATGCTTCCATATAGGTATACTACATGAGACAATTATGCAATTAACTATCATGCTCTATGGCACGTATAAAAATGCTGAGTAGGCCCAGTTGACCTCGATTTTGGA